>OZ030025.1:11274297-12739297 GCA_964023405.1 Apodemus agrarius | reverse complement strand
AGAACTGTGCTCTGGAGGTGTGGCCACAGTAGGTTGCCCATACTCCAGTGGACGGCGCTACACTCGAGCACATATGGGCAGCACTGATGGCACGTAGTTGTGTCTTACTATGGGAAAAAAAAAAAACCAACAGAAACGTGGGAGGGGGGAAATGCTGGAGGTGATCCAGAGGGCGTTCATTGCAGGGAGGCAACGTGGAATGGATATGATCAAATTTCATTGTAGACATGTGTGGAATTTTCAGAGACTAAAAAATGATCTTATCCAATGAAGCCAAGGGCTAGGGTGATAACTCAATCAGAGTCTCTACTTAGCTTTCAAGGCTCTGAATTTGATTCCGGGCACTGTAATCATCACCATCATCATCATCATCATCATCATCGTCATTGTCGTTGTCATCATCATCATCATCATCATCATCGTCATCATCACCACCACCACCCCATCTAAAATAAGGTTGACCCCACAGATTGTAGTTAATCTGTCCGAAGCCATTGAATCACGTGGAAGACAGGAGGAGTATTAATTTACTTTATGTCGCTTCCGTGTTGAAAATATAAGCTAACTAAAAGCTCGGGAGTCAAATTCATAACCACCAGAACTGCCAAGGAAATTGCCTAAGAGAAAGCGAAATTGTCACGCCAGGGACTCAGGATCACCACGATGCCCGGCCAATGCCCTAATAAAAACTTTTAACTGAATAAGAAGGAAAAAGACAGGAAACTGTAAAGGGCTTGGCTCACCAGCATTTTAACGCGACCCTTCCGTCAGTTACAGCCAACAATAGGCTGATGAGCTCAGGACTCCGGGTGGACAGGTATGTCCTCTCTCTCAGTCTAGGGATCCACTCCTGCCTCTGCGCTGTCAGTTCTGAGGGAGACTGGCTGTTCCATTCCCCCTTCTGTTTCGGATTCACCGTGACTCCTGCATCAGACATCTCCTCCCATTTCAGTAATTATAAACGCCCCCAGTTCCTTTTATTCTGGCTTTCCCTCTGTAATCTCGAGAAGATATGCCAGTGATGGTTCCCACAGTGTCTCTTTTACACAGTTTCAAGTTTGGTAAGACCCGTGGGAGACCAGCTGTTCTGTGGCCAGGAGCTGTAGCCTGTGCGCCCTCCATACGCTCGGCACTGGCCTCTATCCACCCCAAGGCCAGAGGCAGCTGCCCGTAGCTCCCTCTCACATGGGACAGCGTCATAATTCCATTCTTCCCTAATCATTAAAAGTATACATTGAAAATAGAGAAAATGGAAAAAAAAATCGAGGCCAGCCTGGTCTACAGAGTGAGTTCCAGGACAGCCAGGGCTACACAGAGAAAACTCTGTCTCAAAAATAAAAAGAAGAAGAAGAAGAAGAAGAAGAAGAAGAAGAAGAAGAAGAAGAAGAAGGAAATCCTATCCGCTGTTCCTCTTACTGCTCAATCACATTTTACCACACAGATTTACTCTTGGTGGATTTTTTTTTCCAGACACAATAATTTCCCAGTGTACACACTGTTTTATATCCTGTGCCTTTAAGACACCATGGGCATCGTCTAAGTCAGGGTTTGTATTCCTGCACAAAACATCATGACCAAGAAGCAAGTTGGGGAGGAAAGGGTTTATTCTGCTTATACTTCCATATTGCTGTTTATCACCAAAGGAAGTCAGGACTGGAACTCAAGCCAGTCAGGAAGCAGGAGCTGATGCAGAGACCATGGAGGGAATGCTGCTTACTGGCTTGCTTCCCCTGGCTTGCCCAGCTTGCTTGCTTATAAAACTCAGACTACCAGCCCAGGGATGGCACCACCCACAATGGGCCCCTCTTCCCTTGATCACTAATTGAGAAAACGCCTTACAGCTGGATCTCATGGAGGCATTTCCTTGAGGCAGGCCCCTTTCTCTGTGGTAACTCCAGCTCAGGTCATGTTGACACACAAAACAAGCCAATACAGGCATATTTTCCTACTGTTTGAATGCTCTTTAAAAATATGGCATTTAGAATGTTATTTGGACAGTTTGATCACTCTACCCTGTCTTCTGTAGAAGACCTTTCCTTCTAAGTGGTTCTCCACCCTCTGGCTGTTCCATTTCCTTTGGTCTGACATCATGATGTCTCTTGTAGCACTGGCACCAAGGAATTGGTCTCCCCAAACAATGGGAGAATCTATACTGTCTTTTCTTTCTTGAAACGAGGTTTGACTATGTAGCCCCAGTGTGCCCAGGACTCTCTACATAGATCAGTGTGCCCTCATACTCACAGAGCATTTTCCTCTGCCTACTGAGTGCTGGGATCAAGGACACGTACCTTCAAACCCAGCAAGAAAGTCTGTACATGGAAAGTAAGACTGTAGAACCAGTGTCGATGGCGCACACCTTCGAGCCCAGCATCAGGAGACAGAGGCGGGCAGACCTCTGTGAGTTCAAGGCCAGCCTGGTTTACAGAGTGAGTTCCAGGACTGCCACATCTGGTAAAGCTAGCAGTGAGGCACAAACTATATATGACGGCCTTGCCCCATCCATTAACTATGAATGGGGCAAGATGCGCTCGTTTGTAAACCATGTCTCTCCGACCCTGGAGGGCCCAAAGATGTACGGATGAAGGCCGAGCACCTTAGCGAACCCCCCCCCCCCCGCAGACTTCGAACGCATCATGCCGCCGAGCAGAGACTCTTGTCTCTGTATCTTGTCTGCGCAGAGGGAGCCCAGCCTTGAGACGCCTCTGACTCCGCCCACTCTCCTCCCCTTGGCAGGTTTCCGTCCAGCGGTTCCTGGCAGGAAGGAGCCGGCTTCACATGGAAGGTGGCTGCCTCCTGTGCGCCTACCTGAAGCTGCTCCCCATGTTCCTCATGGTGATGCCAGGGATGGTCAGCCGCGTCTTGTTCCCAGGTAAATTCTTGAGTCTGTCACGCCCCCTTGGCGACCTGGAGGACATTTGAAAATAGGGTGTGTCTTCCTGGGGCATAGTGGTTATTGGGGTTGCCTCGAGGGTCTCTTTTAGGGTGAGTTTGAATAGACATGCAAGAATACAGACATTCCAAGGTGATAAGGAGGCAGGGGGGGGGAGGAGGGGGGTGGGGGGGGGAGGCAACAGATGACAGCATTTCCCCATGGCACAGTTGCATTCCACCCCACCAGAGGCCCAGCCACAACTTTGGAACCCAGTCTTTAGGAGTTCAGGTTGCTCAGTCCCCTCGCAGGCCTCATGTCATGGGCCTCAGGTGCTGACCGGGGATCTGTTTGATACAGTGTTCCTTACAGTCCCAGACTGGGTATTCACGGTGCTTGCTGAACTCAAGAGACAATCTGGAAGATGCTGAACTCAAGAGACAATCTGGAAGAGGCCGCTTCTGGAAAGAAAGACGGGAAGAAAGGCCCACATTCTTTCCACTAAATACAATTAACAACTTGGCTGCCTCTCCCAATGAGTGATCAGAATGCCATAACGTATTTCATCCCCATGTTGACTGTTGACTGTTGCTAACTTGACCTGTCTCTCAGGCAATGAGTCTTGCTTATTGGTTAGGTAAGGGAACAGTTACTCTGGTAGTTGTTACCATAAGCGTAGTGCCCTAGTTAAGCTTCTGTTGGTATGATTAAACACACTGACTAAAAGCAACTTGAGGAAGTTAAGGGTTTATTTCATCTTAGGCTTCCAGGTAACAGTCCATCGCGGAGGGACGTCAGGGCAGGGACTCAAGACAGGAACCTGGAGGCAGGAACTGAAGCGGGCCATGGAGGAAAACGCCTTGCTAGCTTGCTCATGGCTTGCTCATCCTGCTTTCTCATGTAACCCAGAACCTCCCAATGCCCAGGGGTGGCACCACCCACAGTGGGCTGGGCACTCCCCCATCAATCATTACTTAAAGAAATGACTCACAGATTTGCCTTCAGGTCAACCCAATGAGGACTTTTCCTCGACTGAGTTTCTCTTTTCCCAGAAGACCCTAGCTTGTGTTAGGTTCACACACACACACACACACACACAAACCTAGCAGCCCAGATAGTGTAAGAACCTCAAAGCAAGGAGACCCTCAAAGAGAGGACCCCCACGCTCAGGAAAAGCAACACCCCAAATCACTCACGAGAAACAGTCTTGATGCAAACAGCAAGAGGATTTTTATTCCAAGCGCGCTGGGGCCCACAGTCGTACACCACTCAGGGGTGGAGGACTGCAGACCCCGAGTGCAGAATCGGGACAGCTTTTATAGGGTTACAGCAAAGCCCGAGCATCACAAACCAATCATTTCTTAGCATCGAGAGCCTGCGCAGTGCGGGCCTATCAATTTGTACCACTCCATAGTTTCTAGGCCAATCATTTCAAATTATCTAAGCCCACGCTCCAAGGACCAATCAGTTTCCCATAGTCTTGGAGGTCCACATTTGAGCAGGCTCTTGGTTAGGGGGTGGTGGTGCAAGCAGTTTACAGAAGCTAGATAAGCAGTCAGTCAGCTCATTTCCCGTTAACTTACTGGGCCAGGATCACGTACTCAAGGGCCTATCTTATGCCCTTTCACCTAGTTCCATACAGAGAGTGGGCTCAAGGAATGTGACCCTTCACCTATTTTCTAACATAGAGCAGGGTCTGGAATTTGAGGTATTTAGGGCTTCTTAGGAGTGAGATAGCATTTCTAAACTTCTGACTTCTTGGGGTCACTGTAGAGTTAGACACTGGGGAGTTAGGCTGTAATTCTCACTCTTTCAGTAGCATATGGGGGGGGTGCGGATTCTAGCACTGCATCCCTGCTAAGTGTCTCTGTCAAGGTCAAAGAAAATGGAGAACAGTTCTTAGTGTTCAGTCACGTGAGCAGCGGCCATCTCTCACTCTACCTCACCCTTCGGTCTGCCCGGGGACGTGCTTCTTTCCGAGCGCACATTTACCCCCTCCCCCCTCCCGGCTTTAATAGAGAGGAGGGAGACTCAACATCTCACCTTTTGGTCTTCAGTAATCAGGCAGTGCCACTGGATCTCATGGATATTTGTAACCTCTGCTCTCTATGACTCGGGAGAGCTTAATTTATCATGCTGGACGATGTCCATCTTGGGGCAAAGGGTAGTGAATTTCCGAGTGGGATCTTGGAAAGCCTTGTAGAGGTTCTGTGGCTTGCTCTGGGGCCAGTAGAAGGACAGAGCACTTGACTTCCTGGATCCTGAGTCTTCATCCCTTTATATAGAAAGATAGTGGATTGGATCAGGAGTCTGACACCTACCTGTCCAAGTACAATTCCTTTCTTCCTTCCTTCCTTCCTTCCTTCCTTCCTTCCTTCCTTCCTCCCTCCCTCCCTCCCTCCCTCCCTCCCTCCCTCCCTCTCTTTCTTTCTTTCTTTCTTTCTTTCTTTCTTTCTTTCTTTCTTTCTTAAATTTATTTTATATATATGAGTACACTGTAGCTGTACTGATGGTTGTGAGCCATCATGTGGTTGCTGGGAATTTGAATTCAGGACCTCTGCTTGATGGCTCCAGCTTGGCCCCGCTCAGTACACTGTAGCCATCTTCAGACACACCAGAAGAGGGCGTCAGATCTCTTTACGGATGGTTGTGAGCCACCATGTGCCCACATAGGATTTGAACTCAGGACCCACAGAAGAGCAGTCAGTGCTCTTAACCGCTGAACCATCTCTCCAGACCCCAGTACGATTCCTAATCTGCTTCCCTCCCCCCAAGCTTCTCAGAGTTGAGAGCCCTACAGCCAGGATATTGATCCAACCCTTACTCCTATCTGCAGACAAAGTGGCTTGCGCCGTGCCTTCAGAATGCCAGAAGTTCTGTGGCCGAGGAACCGGTTGTAGTGCCCTGGCCTACCCAGTGCTGGTCTTAGGAGTGGTGCCTCCTGGTAAGAAGTGGGCCTCTCCACCAAGGGTTCCCTGACTCCCACTGGAAAGGTTGGGAGGCGGAACCTACAGGACCGGCTTTCTTACCGGCCAGCCCATCACTCTGCTCGTAGAGGCCAAGCTGTGTGTTGGGAGTGGTTAGCGTTGGAACAAGCTTTGCTGACTCAGGCAGGAGCAAGGCCTCAGCCCTCAAACCTGAAGTACACGTCCTCACAGAGGCACAGCCTGTGCACACTTGATTTGTATTATTTAGGTCACCTGTCCATTTATTTAAAAAAAAAAAAAAACCGGGTCCCATACAGCCCAAGTCTTTGTTGCAAGCTCCTAGAACACAAAACACCAGCGTGAACAGTGTGGTCCTCAAATTGATTATTATACTGTGGGGTTAAAGAGCAGCTACTGCACAGTTGCACCCCGTTCTGTAACAGGTGGCAGTGAGCCTTCACATTTACATCACCGGATTCCAATGAAATGACCAAATAAATATTTTTAAAGGGAAAAAAAAAAGTCTGCATCGTCTCTGGAGACCAACATTTGTATAAACTCGAATACAGACCGAGGGAGACACTGGGAAGTAGTCTGTCCTAGAGCAGCCAGGGCTGGGACCATAGGGTAGTGCTTAAAGGAGGGAAAATTCTGGAATCCCACTCTTGTATCTTTTAGCCCTGGGGGACCCACTAAAATTAGCTGGGATACTGCCACAGGGAGTGGTCAGGTAGGGTGCTGGTTACCTTCGGACTCTCCTGATAGCACAAAGAAACTTTCAACCGGGCAGTGGTGACGCGTACATTTAATCCCAGTGCTCGAGACTCAGAGGCAGTTGAATCTGAGTTCACAGGACAGTCTTGTCTACAGAGCGAGGTCCAGGACAGCCAGGGCTACACAAAGAAACCCTGACTTGAAAAATCCAACAAAACGAAACAAGCAAACAAATTCAAACAGAGCAGCGCCCCCATTAGGCAGCCGGTAATGGTACCAAGCTATTACATCTAGTGTGTTGGGTGAATGCTTCCTCTGTCTGGGTACTGTGTGAACGCATCTACTTACCTTCTCTACTGCATGGCTTCTCCACAGACTTCAATAAGCCAAAGTGAGCCAAATTAAAGTATAAAGGCAGGTTTCCTGGGGGGTAGCTCTCAGGTGGGTTTCCCTGATCTCACAGGAGGAGGTCGGGGAAGTTGCCCCTGGGCTGGGGTAAGGGCTTCCTATAGGGTATGGAAGAAGAAGTGGTGTGCTGGTAAGGTATGGGTATAGCTTTATTAGGTGAGTTTAGGGCTCTGTAAGTGGGCCTTAGGTCTGGAGGTCACTTGGGAATCTGGCACCAGTCTACTATTTTGCGTGGGCTATCTTCCCCAGGGCTTTTTGGGAGAGTAGGCTCCCGACCAGATGAGAAAGGCAGGGGCCTCCTGGTTCATGCCATCTTGGCCTTCATCCCCAAAACTCCTGCCTAACGCCTACATCTCAATGGCCTCCTGGTAGGCACTGTCTGCCCACGTCACGGATGAAGAGCTGTACTTCTTGCCTAGAGCAAGGACCCCTCCAAGTTGGAGCACAAACCATCCACCTCACGGGGCTGTAGTGAGCAAGGGTAACTATAACCTGGCACAGACTAACCCTCTCCAAGAAACTGTAGCTCCCATGATTCTAGAAGGACACAGCAGGAAACTATTGTCCTGTCGCCATCAAAGAACACACGCAGCACGGGTCTCAGATGGAATTCCGCTCCAGGTTTGCCCAGGCTCCTTGCTTGAAAGCCAAGCAAGGTGTCTGGCGATGGTCCACTAGAGATCTCCTCGGGCCTGGCCAGAGAGCCGGAAGACCAGGCAATGTCTTCTTCTTCTTCTTCCAGGCCTGAAAGGCTTCATGCTGTCCACAGTGTGCGCCTCCCTCATGTCCTCCCTGACGTCCATTTTCAACAGTTCCAGCGCCCTGTTCACACTGAACATTTACACCTGGATTCGGCCCACTGCCACCGAGAAGGAGCTGATGATATCCGGCAGGTGGAGTGTCCAGTCATGTATGTCACCGCTGTCAGTGACTGCCTGGGAAAGTAGGCTGTTAATACTTGACATCGAATTCTTGTTTTTTTTTTTTCTCAGTCCGTGTGTGTGTGTGTGTGTGTGTGTGTGTGTGTGTGTGTTTATTCTTATGCATTTTCATGAGGATAATGTAAGGCGCTGGTTGTCACAAAGAGCACTGTTTCCATGTGGTTTAAAAAAAGGAACTACTGTTGTTTATAGTGAGAATAAAAATGAGCATAGTTTAATGTACCTCTCCTAAGTAGTCCATCAAGGGGTATTTATACAAAGTGACCTATTATTTTACTTAATCTTGAGGAAAACTGTTAAAGGCCACTTTCACTTGTCTTTTTTTAAGTTGGGGAAGAAAAGTTTTTCAAACATTATATTATGGTCACACTTTCCTCCTCCTCTAACTCTTCCTAAATGCTCCCCGTTTCCCTACCCACCTCACTCCGTGACCTTTCTTTCCCCCTTTAAAGCAAGCAAGCAAGCAAGCAAAAACAAAACAAACAAACAAAAAACCCAACTCAAGTCAACCAAACCAAAACAACAAGAAACACAAACACAGGGCTGGAGGGATCAGTGGTTAAGAGCACTGACTGCTCTTCTGAAGGCCCTGAATTCAATTCCTAGCAACCACATGGAGGCTCACAACCATCTGTAATGGGATCTGATACCCTCTTCTGATGTTTCTGAAGACAGCTACAGTGTACTTACATATAACAATAAATAAATCTTTGTTCTGGAGTGAGTGGGGCCAGAGCGACCAGAGCTCCTAAATCCAATTCTCAGAAACCACATGATGGCTTACAACCATCTATATAGCTACAGTGCACTCATCTACATAAAATAAATTAATCAATCTAAAAAACCCACAAACACAAAAACACATAACAAACAGTGAGGTGAACACTTGATCAGAACCAGAGTCTGGAGTGGAATGTAGACTCAGGATCCAAGTGGCACATGCCTCTTTAGAGCTGTGCCCAGTCTATGAGATGACCCATGCAGGATTGCCTACTTATGGAGCTCGCATCTGTATGTGACAGGCATCTCTGAGAGCCCAGGAAAGAATGTCAGGAGACCTGAGACTGGTCAGCAGCAGCAGTGAGCTGTATTCTATTCTCATGGAATACTGAGAATCCAGTATGGTGGTCTGCCAGAGGAAAGAGACACCTTGCCATAATACAATCATCTTGTTCTTGTTCTTCTCTTTTTTTTTAATGATTTTTTTTAGATTTGGTTTTTTCAAGACAGGGTTTCTCTGTGTAGCCCTGGCTGTCCTGGAACTCACTCTGTAGATCAGGCCAGGCTGGAAACTCAGAGATCTGCCTGCCTGTGCCTCCCAGAGTGCTGGGATTACAGGCATGCGCCACCACGCCCGGCTCTTGTTCTTGTTCTTGTTCTTGTTCTTGTTCTTCTTCCTCTTCTTCCTCTTCTTCCTCCTCTTTCCTTCCTCTTTTCTTCCTTTTCCCCTCCCTTTTTCTCCTCCTTCCTCCTCTTCTCCTCTTTTTTCTTCTTCCTTCTTCTTTAAAACATAATGCACCATAAACAGATCAATAGCCAAGATTTATTTATTTATGTATGTGAATCACTGTAGCTATCTTTAGACACACCAGATGAGGGCATTGGATCCCATTACAGATGGTTGTGAGCCACCATGTAGTTGCTGGGAATTGAACTCAGGACCTCTGGAAGAGCAGCCAGTGCTCTTAACCACTGAGCCATCTCTCCAGCCTCCCAATCTAGTTCTTTTTTAAATCTTTTTTTTTTTTTTTTGAGACAGGGTTTCTCTGTGTAGCCCTGGCTGTCCTGGAACTCACTCTGTAGACCAGGCTGGCCTCGAACTCAGAAATCTGCCTGCCTCTGCCTCCCAAGTGCTGGGATTACAGGCGTGCGCTGCCACGCCCGGCTCCAATCTAGTTCTTAAACACTGTAAACACTGCAATGAAAATAATGAGTGAAATTTAACTTTGTGACTTAACCCTAGATACACAGAGATTGACACATAAGACACATGAAAAGCAAATCATATGATTCCCCCTTCACACACATACCAAATTTACTAAGACTGTGACAAGTGTGAATTAGATGAAATTCCAAACAAGGAATTTGAACAAATGATAATAATTATGTTCAAAGACCCAAAGAAGACACAAACTCTTGGATGAATTTCGGGAGAACACAAATGACTGAATGAAACAAATAAGTCAATTCTCCACGTTATATTATAGTTAAAATACTAAATATATAGGTCAAAGAAAGTATATTCAAAGTTGCAGGATAGAAACACCAAGTCACACACAAAGGCAGACCCATCAGAATAACAGCACACTTCTCAACAGGAACTTTGAAAACAAGGAGGGCTTGAAATAAAGTATTTCAAGTGCTGAGAGACAAAACTACCAACCTAGAATTACTATATCCAGCAAGATTATCCTCTACAATCAAAGGAGGAAAAAAATCCTACTGTGATGGTTTGTATATGCTTGGCCCAGGGAGTGGAACTTTTGGAGTGGGTGTGGCCTTGTTGGAGTAGGTGTGCTACTGTGGGCGTGGATTTTAAGACCCTCATCCTAGCTGCCTGGAAGTCAGTCTTCTCCTAGAGGCCTTCGGATGAAGATGTCGAACTCTCAGCTCCTCCTGCACCATGCCTGCCTGGATGCTGCTATGCTCCCACCTTGATGATAAGGGACTGAACTTCTGAACCTATAAACCAGCCCCAATTAAATGTTGTCCTTACAAGAGTTGCCTTGGTCATCATGTCTGTTCACAGAAGTAAAACACTAAGATACCTCCTCATGATAAAAAAGTTAACAGGAGTTTATGACTACTAAGCCAGTTCCTACAGACTGTATTTGAAGGAATCCTTTGAATGGAAGAGAAAGAAAAACACACTCACAAGGCTACAGGGAAGAATAAAGCTCACGGGCAGAGCAGGTAAGTGAAGGAGAAATGAGAAAATACGAAACACAGCCGACTCAGCAAAGTGACAGGAATTAGGGCTTAGTTTAAGAACTCTGAATACTAATGGCATCTCGATTCTATAATAAAGGGACACGAACTGGCCGAGTGCTGTGTGCATGTGGTATCTCAGCAAACACTACACCCAGTAGAGTGATGGTCCGTGTGAGGTGAGAAGAGGTCTGTTTCAACACGACTCAGTAGTCAGTTTTAGTTTAAACTTGAGTCTCGGACACCGAACAGTTTATTTTAAACATATTTAAGTACAACACAATTTTAGAAAGAAAAAAAAAAAAAGCTTCCCGCCGGGCATGGTGGTGCACGCCTGTAATCCCCGCACTTGGGAGGCAGAGGCAGGCGGATTTCTGAGTTCAAGGCCAGCCTGGTCTACAGAGTGAGTTCCAGGACAGCCAGGACTACACAGAGAAACCCTGTCTCGAAAAACAAAAACAAAAACAACAACAACAACAAAAACAAACAAACAAACAAAAAAAGCTTCCTGGTAACAGCTCAATTATGTGTGCACAGTATAAAGCTTAAGGTATGACCACATCAAAACTCGTTGTACAGTACATGTGGCCTCTGTAGGCTTAGATATTTCAAAACCTACTTTAATAATATGCTCCGACCCCTCTTCTAGCCCAACGTCCAGAGATAGGGAGAAAAGATGGTAAATAGGACAAGGGGACGTGGACCTGTTTAGAAGTAGTGCTTTGTGGTGACTTCAATCTCTGTTGTCAGGATACCAGCAGTCCAGTTAAAAAATGTTACCAAACACAGATCAGCACCAGTGGCAGGATCCAGCAGAAACAGCCAGGCCTCCGCAGAACCGGCAGGAGTCAGTGGGAAAGACCAGAACCATCAGGGATGCCAGGAGAAGTTCTTTGCCATGCAGCGCCTCTCTCAGCAAAGTAAAGATCAGTGAAGATTCAAGACCAATGAAGCAATGCACAGCTGGCAAGCTGGCATAGCTATGCAAGCGATCCATCACTGTCTGTTGAGACCTATTTATACTCTCTCCAATATGTCCTCTCACAGGTCCTGCTTCAGCATCCCAAGACATAACCAGAAATTTCCACTCCAGATCTCTTCCATAAAGGTGGGTTCTGGACTGGTGAGATGGCTCAGTGGTTAAGAGCACCGACTGCTCTTCCGAACGTCATGAGTTTAATTCCCAGCAACCACATGGTGGCTCACAGCCATCTGTAATGGGACCTGATGCCCTCTTCTGGCGTGTCTGAAGACAGTGACAGTGTACTCATATATATACAAAATAAATCTTTAAGCCAGGCAGTGGTGGCGCATGCCTTTAATCCCAGCACTTGGTAGATAGAGGTAGGCAGATTTCTGAGTTCGAGGCCAGCTTGGTCTACAGAGTGAGTTCCAGGACAGCCAGGGCTATACAGAGAAACCCTGTCTCGAAAAACAAACAAGCAAACAAAAAACAAAAACAAACAAATGAACAAAAACAATTAAAAAATTAATCCTGGTGAATTCAACTTTATAAAACAAGGAAATGGCTTAGTCCCAACTTAATAGTGTGGGTGACATCAATAGTCCAGTCTCTCTAACTTGCTTTACCAATAAACAACTGGAGAAACATCTGATTTAAATGACACCATAGATCCAATAGATTCTAGTAGATATCTATAGTGCATTTCTTTCAAACGCTTAAGAATATATATTCTCCGCAGGCAACTAAGCTCTCCCCCACAACAATAGTAGTCATAATAATAAACATAGACAACCAAGGAAAAGCTACTGGTAAGGCTTTGCAGGGTCTCTGTGCAGGAGGACAATCTTCAAGTCATCACTGAGTGCTGGTTTACTTCACAGGTTTTTTGTTATAATCCTGCTTGCCGTGACCATTGTCTGGATCCCCATTATAGAAATGGCGCCCAACGAGATACTGTTTGAGTACATGCAGGTTCTTAAGAGCTGTCTGACCCCGAGCGTGACTGCCGTCTTTCTGCTGGCCGTCTTTTGCAAGAGGGTGAACGAGCAGGTGAGTGTTCACATGGAGTGGTGTGAGGGGCCATCTTCATACCCTAGATATCTTTACAAGAGCAGCCCCAGCCCGGTCTCTTGGGTATCAGGAGTTCACAGGAGGGCATCATCTGCTTTCTGAGAGATGACCTCTTTCCCAGTGGTGTTGGTCTAAACTCACTGTTGTGGGAAAGGATTTTTTTAAAAGTGTTATTTATTATTCTATGTAAGTGCACTGTAGCTGTCTTCAGACACACCAGAAGAGGGCATCAGATCTCATTACGAATGGTTGTAAGCCACCATGTGGTTGCTGGGATTTGAACTCAGGACCTTTGAAAGAGCAGTCAGTGCTCTTAACCACTGAGTCATCTCACCAGCCCGTGGGAAAGGAATTTTTCTCCTTTGTTTTCATCCCTTTCTTCCTTACCAGCTAAAACTGCCCCCCCTTAAGCTTGTGGAAGTGATAAAAACTCAAGCGAACCCCTCTGCTGCATCATTGCCTCTAGAAAACTACCCTCCTCCATGGCCTCTGTCCGGAGAGAGCTCACCCTTTGTATTGAACTACAGCGGTAGATTCCTTCACTTTCTCTGTGCTGAGATGATTATTTGAACCAACTCTTCAGTCATGCTTCAGACCAAAAGGAAAGAAAAAGAACCTCCCCACACACACAAGGAAAAAACCACAAACCAAAAGGTCACAATGGATGGTTAATTTTATCAACAATCTTCCATGTATAAACTGAAGGCATGACCACTCCGTGGTATGGTTGGTGAGGAGAAGTCTTTTATTATAGATATGAGAGAGAACAGCCAGAGGCATCTGGAAGAGTCCAGAACACAGAGAGAAAGAAGTCTGGACATAGCCAGTGCTGGGGTGGAGGGGGGGGGAGGAGAGAGAGAGAGAGAGAGAGAGAGAGAGAGAGAGAGAGAGAGAGAGAGAGAGAAAGTATATATAGAGAGGTAGGAACAGAGTGGGGGAGGGCATAGCAGGGGTAGCAGGGTTATTAAGGAGAATGAGTTGTTTCAGGAAGGGAAGTCCGTGAGCTGGGGAGGGTTTGCGGTAAGGCAGTAGGAGATGGGGTGTGAGGTACCCGATATAGGTGCTGGGGACTGAATTTAGGTCCTCCGCCAAAGCGGCAAATGCTTTCTCTCCCACCCCACCCCTGCCTTACATCCCTTCAAATACCCTGTGTTACTACTTGCCTGCATTCAAGATCCCGCCTTACATCCGCCCCAGTCCGAGAGAGTCTCTAGATCTGACTCCTGAGCCGCTGTCTGGTCCTTACCTTTACAGAGCAGACGGTTTGGGTAAGGAGGAGGAGCGTGCTAGCAAGGACTCTGAAGCGTGTGGCGCGGAGGGAGTCCAGAGGCCATCGTGCGCTCTGATGGGCCGATGGGCACCACACGCAGTCGCCTGCCCCCTCTGCCAGCCGCTCCACTCCTTTGCGTGGAGTTCTTTGGTAGAGGGGACTAGCTCCACAGTCTCCCAAGGAACGCCGTCTTTTATCTAACTACCTTCTCTGGTCCAGACTGAGCACATCTCTGGATGTTTGGCCTGCCTTTCGGGGTTTAGTGGATTGGAACTTCCTTTGGACCTGACGCTTTAAAGGCCTAACTAGCCCGAGTGTCTTACATTTCTTATTGTTTTTATTTTTATTTTATTTTATTTTATTTATTTATTTTTTTTGGTTTTTCGAGACAGGGTTTCTCTGTGTAGCCCTGGCTGTCCTGGAACTCACTCTGTAGACCAGGCTGGCCTCGAACTCAGAAATCCGCCTGCCTCTGCCTCCCAAGTGCTGGCTTTTTTTTTTTTTTTTTTTTTTTTTGAATCATGTCTTACACTTTCTTGTTACCCTGGACAGAAGTGAAGCAGCCTGGTCTTGCACAAGTTCCCATGCACACTCCCAAGGCCATTTGTGATCTGTACCCCGCACACTTGTGTCAGGCCCTTCCTTCTCTGTGGACGGCCCACAGTGCCAGGCTGCTGAGCGGCCCCCTCCGCTCTCCTGGTTCCTCCTTCGAGGGCCGCTTGCTTTGCCAGGAATATGTTTCAGCTGCTCCACCTGGCAGAGATTTCTCTCCAAGGCCCGTCTCAGCTGCTCAGTCCCTTAGACCCCCTCCCCCTCATCCCCCCACCTGCTCTCCCCTGCATAGGAAATCAGTGAGCCGGAGCTGGCGCCTGGGTCTGACTCAGACCCGGGCTCCCACGCAGGAAATAGAAGGTGAAACCCTTTCGGACACAGTCTGAGATGCCTCGGTTAAAAGTGTTTCCAACTCTTCCTAAGTCCCCTGCTCGATGCAAGGGTTCACCTCCCGTGCTCAGACTCTCGTCTGCAAAGTACCAATGCCCCCATTACAACACACTTAACTTTAGAGCACAGCTCATCAGCAAAGTGGGGAGGAAGAAGCCACGGTTGTCTCGCCTAACGCGTTGTCTTTGTCTAACTCTCTTCTGGCTTCTTTGGCAGGGTGCCTTCTGGGGCCTGATTTTGGGAAGCGCCATTGGTGTCTTTCGACTGTTGGCTGAGTTTTACTATGGACCCGTGACCTGCGGGGTCGACCGCCATTGTCCCGCATTCATCTGCGGCCTCCATTACCTCTATTTTGGCTTTTGCCTTTTCTTGATCACCATTCTGATCATACTGGCCATCTCCTTGGCCACGGAACCAATTCCGGATCACTATGTAAGTGCCACCGTCCTTCAGGAGGCTCAAGGAAGAGTCCCACAGGGCGAATCACCAATGAGGGAGGAATGGCTGGATTCCTGGAAATAGGGGGATCATGGGTGGAGTCGGTCAGAAATGGGCAAAGGACCATAGGAAGGATCCTGGTTGCAACTGAGTGTTGGCTCAAAAATCCCTCCTCCTCCTCCTCCTCCTCCTCCTCCTCCTCCTCCTCCTTCTTCTTCTCCTTCTCCTTCTCCTTCTCCTTCTCCTTCTCCTTCTCCTTCTCCTTCTCCTTCTCCTTCTTCTTCTTCATCATCATCATCATCATCATCATAAACAAAAGTTGTTCAATGGTCCATCAGCTACAAACTCATTTAAGTCTGAGAGTCGGACTTACAAAGGACTTGTTGTCCCTGAAGCATTGAGTTCACTAATCTCAGTATAGACCAATGCTGTCAGGGTAGTTCATGCAGAAAGGCCAGGGGACAGGATTACAAGCCTCAGAAATTCCTGTCAGCCTCCTCTTCACAAGCTGTTTCCTACTCCCACCCAGGAGGCAAGTGTCAGTCATCTGTTTTATGTACTTATTAGAAACCTTGGAGCCAGGCGGTAGTGTCGCACGCCTTTAATCCCAGCACTTGGGAGGCAGAGGCAGGAGGATTTCTGAGTTCCAGGCCAGCCTGGTCTACAGAGTGAGTTCCAGGACAGCCAGGGCAACACTGAGAAAACCTGTCTTGAAAAAACAAAAAACAAAACAGAAAGAAAGAAAGAAAGAAAGAAAGGAAGGAAGGAAGGAAGGAAGGAAGGAAGGAAGAAAGAAAGAAACCTTAGGCTTGGACTGGAGAGATGGCTCAGCAGTTAAGAGCACTGACTGCTCTTCTGTAGGTCCTGAGTTCAAATCCCAGCAACCACATGATGACTCACAACCATCTGTAATGAGATCTGACACCCTCTTCTGATGTGTCTGAAGACAGCTACAGTGTACTTACATATAAAAAGAAATAAATCCAAAAAAAAAAAAAGAAAGAAAGAAAAGAAACCTTGGTCTTAGAGAAGTTAAATAAATTGTCCAAGGTAATGAGCCTACTAAGTGCTCTTGTTACGATGCACTCCAAAGCCACTGTAGCCCAAGGGATTGGTGTCGGCAGGAGTGAGGGTCCCGGGCATCCACCTGTCAATCAAGAGGGAGCGACACAGATGGGTATGGAGATGCAAGACCACCTTGCTTGCAGCTTTGCCTAGTCTGGACAAGAGGGGGAACTCTATGGTCAAGAGTTAAGTCAGACATGACCGGGGCAGAAGTATTACCAGTTTAGGTCAGCTGGGTAAGCAGCACATTTCTTTCTTTCTTTCTTTCTCTCTCTCTTTCTTTCTTTCTTTCTTTCTTTCTTTCTTTCTTTCTTTCTTTCGTTCTTTCTTTTTTTAAAAGATTTATATATTTATTATATGTGAGTACACTGTCGCTGTCTTCAGACACTCCAGAAGAGGGCGTCAGATCTTGTTACAGATGGTTGCGAGCCACCATGTGGTTGCTGGGAATTGAACTCAGGACCTCTGGAAGAGTAGTCGGTGCTCTTAACTGCTGAGCCATCTCTCCAGCCCAAGCAGCACATTTCAAGGCAGCCTAGGTTACTTAGGGAAAACCTGTTATAAAGAAGAGAAGCAGTGATAATTTGGATATATGTCTGTGGGCCAAGGTCCCACGGTGACACTCCTTCCCTGCTCTCTCCACACCCCAGCTCCACGGTCTCTGCTGGAGTCTGCGTAACAGCCGACAGAGGAGACTGGCTTTAGACAAAGAGATGAGGTGGAAGGCGTTCCCCAGTTTCACGTCCCAGCCAGGTAACGAATGATAAACCCCCTGCAGCTTGGGGAAGCCGTTCTGTGTGGACCCCAAAGCTGGGGCAGCTGCCCCAAACACCCCCTACCCCATTATTCTTACCCCCAGATACATCTGGATAGAAGCGCTAGCTTTCTTCCCACTAAAATATTATTGGTGTGGTTCCCACAAATGGAATCTATGAGGCCAAAGAATGGGAGAGGCGGGTGATGATGGGGGCACCGGAAAGGGAGAAGGGATCCAGGAGAGCCTGGTGCTCTAGAGACATTTCCCAGAAATGTTTGGATGATGGGTGAAGGCCAAGTCTCAAGAACCAGCCTTTGGGTTTAGCCCCATGCACACACAGTGCACACTCGGCCATACCTCTGACAGAGCACGCTGGAAATGCAGTGCTGAGAGAGGAGTACTAGTGTGTAAAAGAAGGGCCACGGTGGAGAACTCCCTCCTCAAGTTTCTTCGGGTCAGAATTCCACCGGAGTAAACGAAGACCAGATGTCACTTTCAAGCTGGGGAGAGGAGGCACTCCGCAGTCAGGTAACCAGTCATCAAGCCGGGAGCCTTGAAATGTACATCCTGTGCCCCTGAAATAGCCAGATGCTCCCACATAGCTGCCAGACCAAACTCTGCCGGGAATTGTAGTCTCGGGAAAACCAGGGTTCTTTTGGTCCAGGAAGATACGGATTCGGCAAATGACACTTAGACACCAAACGCAGAGGTGGTTTAGAATCTGAGTGTAGCCGGGGCGGTGGTGGCACACGCCTGTAATCCCAGCATTTGGGAGGCAGAGGCAGGCGGATTTCTGAGTTTGAGGCCAGCCTGGTCTACAGAGTGAGTTCCAGGACAGCCAGGACTACACAGAGAAACCCTGTCTCTCAAAAAGAAGAAGAAGAAGAAGAAGAAGAAGAAGAAGAAGAAGAAGAAGAAGAAGAAGAAGAAGAAGAATCTGAGTGTATTTTTTACCTCTCAAACAGGAGTTATTAAGCCTGAGGGATCGACATTTCCATATCAAAAGATGTATCCAGTAAAGCAGGCACAAGGGACAATTAGCATAACCATTTGGCACAAGGAAATGTAAAATCAACCAGGTAAAACATTTCTCCTTTAACAAATTTAGAAACTCAAACACAGATAACATCAGTTTTCCTGATACAAACTTTTAAAGAGACTTCAAAGGACATTTTTTTCAGACTCCCTGAATCTAAATGAGTCTCCTTGAGTAAACTTTACCTGACACCTAGCTTTTGTCTGTAAAAGCCTGAGGTTCCCTTTAAATCTATAATTTTGTATGGAGTAGGCAGGCCAAATTTTAATGCCTTCATAAGTTCTACATAGCCTTATTAACCTCTCATAAGTTTGAACTGCATTTTGAACCACACCTGGATAAGTCTGTCAAGAATGTTGTTTTGTCTAAAAGCTCCCTAGGTGGGGTCTGCAAGACAAAAGCAGTTCCTCCCAAGCTTCCATTGAGGAAGCTCTGAGCTTTGCACTAACTCAAATGTAAATTTAACCTGCCCAACACCCACCTGTCCAGCTAGGACAAAGTATGAGGTTCCTCAAATGTAAACATCTTCTAATCTGAGCCTTTTGTCTAAGACCAGGCCCAACACCCATGTATCCTGCAAGGACTTTATATGAGGGTCAAATAACAAAAGGAACTTGCACTTTTAGGATTCTCCTTTTTCATGTTGGGGGGTAAATGTAATTATGTAAACGACTAAGGCAAAGCGTTGCAGTTCTCTAAGAAAAGAGGTGTTTTGGCCAGTGATTTTACTTCAAAGAATGGATTACAACTTACTTTCTCGAGCCGGGCGGTGGTGGCGCACGCCTTTAATCCCAGCACTTGGGAGGCAGAGGCAGGCGGATTTCTGAGTTCGAGGCCAGCCTGAACTACACAGAGAAACCCTGTCTGAAAAAACCACACACACAAAAAAAGAAGTAACAACTTACTTTCTCAAATGTACTCAGCCTCAGGCTACTAGGGAGAGGGGAAGTTTAGAAGCAAAGTAAATTGCCAAGTGAGACTTTGGCTTCTAATTAGGGGTGTTCCGAAAGGCTCCAAGAGACATTTCCCATCTCAGTCTGTAGAACTCTGTTTCACAGAATCTATTGGAGCTGCGGTGGCACATAGCCTTACCTGTAAGGTGCGTTTGAGCTCCGGCTGAATCACTAGACGGCGTCTCTGAATACCTCCAATGCTTCTGTCTGCAGCCTGTGTGTTCAATAGGGTAATGCCATAATTAAGACCAGAAGCCACAGGATGACAGGGGATCAGGACTCTCAGCCACAAAATGAGATAACTATGCACCAAGGGTCCTCCCTGGCTGCAGACCTCCACTGCCTTGTAATGGAAGCCATTTTCTCTGGCTGAGAGTTCCACAGTCCCCGAGGCCTCCCCTGCTGCGGTAAATCTCCAGCCTCAGCTGCAGGGACAGGGGCCAGGAGACACGGGTTCAGGAGACATCAGATGTCACAACACAACCAGCTCTGACTGAAATGGAGTTGCCTTGTCACCCAGCAGGGCCATATTCCTAGGAGTGGCTAGGAGAGGTCTCGTTCTGGGCAGTGGCCGGGCTCTGAGTAGTGGGATAGAGCTTAGCATGGTGCTAATGCTGGCCAGCACTGACTCTGAGGGGTCAGCCAGAACCATCAGCAGACTCTGAGGTGATGTGCAGCTCCAGTTAGGAGCCTTTCCCAGAGAAAGGAATGGCAGCCTTCTGAAGCTACTAGGCTCCCCTTCTGGATAGCTATAGGATGGTCCTCTGGAGCCCTGGTATCTGCAGTTGTCCCCGCTGGTTAAGCAGAGGACTAGGGCTTCCCAGGAGAAGACACGGCCGAGAAGTTACTAAAGAGAACAACATCTGTTTCTAGGACTTGGGGGTTCCCTCTGTCCTCCAAAGCATAATGGCCTCAGGGGCAGGTGTACTGGCTGGTTTCCTGTGTCAACTGTGACACAAGCTGGAGTTATCACAGCGAAAGGAGCCTCCCCTTGAAGAAAGGCCTCCATGAGATCCAGCTGTAAGGCATTTTCTCATTAGTGATCAAGGGGGGTAGGGCACATGGCGGGTGGTGCCATCCCTGGGCTGGTAGTTCTGGGTTCTATAAGAGAGCAAGCTGAGCAAGCAGGTAAGCAGCATCCCTCCACGGCCTCTGCATCAGCTCCTGCCTCCAGGTTCCTGCCCTGTGTGAGTTCCAGTCCTGACTTCCTTTGTTGATGAACAGCAGTGTGGAAGTGTAAACTGAATAAACCCTTTCCTCCCCAGCTTGCTTCTTGGTCATGATGCTTTGTGCAGGAATAGAAACCCTGACAAAGACAGCAGGCGTAGACAGAAGAGAGGCTACCACTTACTTGTCTTATACTTAAAAAGATGGAGAATGGTATTATTGACATGTAACACAATGGGTCCCTATTACACTTGCTTGGTATTCCCCAAGCCCCTTTCTCACCCAGCATCTTAGTTGCTGGTTTTTTGTTTTGTTTTTTTTTTGTTTTTGTTTGTTTTTTTAAGAACTTTCCTTGCACAGGCTGACAACGGGCTTTCTTTCTCTTCTTTTTTATTTATTTTATATTTTTATATGAGTGCTCTATCCGGATGTATGCTTGCAGCCAGAAAAGGGTACCAGATATTACAAATGACTGTGAGCCACCATGTGGTTGCTGGGAATTGAACTCATGACCTCTGGAAGGGCAGCCAACGCTCTTAACCACTGAGCCATCTCCCCAGCCAGACAACAGGCTTTCAAATAAGGAGTCCGAGGAACTTCGTGCTGCTGAGGTGGTCCTCCCTGCCCTTCCGAATTCAAGCCTGCTTGACCCCTGACCATCCATCCCCTCTCTTCCAGGTATGTTTGGGGAGGCCCACACCTGCCTCTGGAAGTTCTGGGACTTGTTCTGTGGTCTCGACACACAGCCAAAGTCTAAGACAGGCCCCGAGAACACCACCGAGGAGGAGTTAGAGGAAACCTGGAAGCAGGTGGTATCCACAGACAGGTCAACGGCCTACGGGATTCTGGCCAGGAGAATGGCCGCCAGAAAGAGCGAGGAACACATGGACAAGTTGAAGGACTGGAGCGAAGAGCTGGACAGCCCCTTCTGGAAGAGAGTCGTGCAGGCCAGCGCGGTCCTTCTGTTCCTGCTTCTCATTACTGCTCACATCTATTTTGCCTGATGACTCAGGACTTGCTGTCCTTTCCCAGACTGCCTGCCTCATCGTGGAGGGATGAAGTGTTTCCTTTATAGAGACCCAACAATATGGGCGCCAAAGACCTCGCCAGTGAACACCGGCTCTCGGGGTATGCGGCAAGCACTAACAGCTGGCGCGCATGCGTATACAGAGACAAAGCCAGTCCCTGTGTTTACGAACTAAGCCAGTGAGGACATCTGCTCCTCTCCGAGGCTAATCCTCGTCTCTAAATTTCTTAGGCAATACAGGTTTTCCTTTTTAAATTTAATGCTGGCTTAAAAAAATCTATGATGTTTTGGGATGTATTTTAACAATCTCTCCACTCAGTGTTGCTTTTCTGCTTATGCATCTGGGAGGCATAGCTGACGGAGCTGACGATGCCAGTGGGAAAGTCTTGCTGCAAGTTCTCGCCACAGGTGTTGAACCAATGCGGACGACCTCTCAGGCCACCAGGGAGCAACAGTTACCTCCTCGGTGCACACTTCAGCCGGTCAGGGATGCGCTAAGAAATTGGTTCTTAAACCACTTACCACCGACTGACTTCTGTTGCTCTGATCCCCGAGAGGGAAGAGGGAGGTTCCACTCCTTTGCTATGAGCTCTTCTTTGCCACACCCCGATAAGAGCGGGGTCTCTGAGATTCTTTATAGCCGACAAGTCCAGGCACTCCTGGGCTATGTCTCTGTGGGAATTCCCTGAACTTCTCTTTCTTATTCTCGGATCATAATAAATGATGTGTGTCGTTAGCGAAACTTTCAGGTGTCTTGAAGCGACCCAGGGAAGGCCCACTGAGAGCTGTGTAAACCACACTCTCAAGGTATGCTTACTGGCAGGGCAGTGGTGGCACATGCCTTTAATCCCAGCACTTGGGAGGCAGAAGCAGGCGGATTTCTGAGTTGGAGGCTAGCCTGTTCTATAGAGTGAGCTCCGGGACAGCCAGGGCTACACAGAGAAACCCTGTCTCGAAAAACAAAAACAAAAACAAAAACAAAACACACACAAAAAAGGATCTTCCTTTGTCCCTTGGATAGAAAAGAGAGTACATCTCATCCTCACTTTTCTTTTTGTTTTGTTTTTAAGATTTATTTATTTATTTTATGTATACAAGTACACCATAGCCATCTTCAGACACACCAGCAGAGGGAGTCAGATCCAATTGTGAGCCACCCTGTGGTTGCTGGGAATTGAACTCAGAACCTCTGGAAGAGCAGTCATTGCTCTTAACCACTGAGCCATCTCTCCAGCCCCTCCTTAACATTTTCCATAATGCCCCCTTTACAATACAATTCCATTATTTTAAAAACTCATTGAGCATTCTTAGAAACATTTCATCAGCAATTTCTTTTTGTTTGTTTTTCGAGACAGGGTTTCTCTGTGTAGCCCTGGCTGTCCTGGAACTCACTCTGTAGACCAGGCTGGCCTGGAACTCAGAAATTCGCCTGCCTCTGCCTCCCAAGTGCTGGGATTAAAAGTGTGCGCCACCACCGCCAGGCTCATCAGCAATCTCTTAAGAGGCTCTTGATACACTCTGAGCACATCCACCCACCTTCCAACTGTTGGAAGACATACATGACAAAATCATGTTTTCCCAGAAAGGTACATAAAGTAACAATAGCCAGTTGTAATGAATAATCTGAAGTAAATTCATTCTTTTCTTTTCTTTCTTTTTTTCTTTTTTTGAGACAGGGTTTCTCTGTATAGCCCTGGCTGTCCTGGAACTCACTCTGTAGACCAGGATGGCCTGGATATTCTTTTTTCTTTTTTTAACATTACTTTTTAAAAAATATTTATTTTATGTGTGTGAGTACACTGTTGTTGTCTTCAGACACACCAGAAGAGGGTGTCAGATTCCATTATAGATGGTTGTGAGCCACCATGTGGTTGCTGGGATTTGAACTCATGATGTTCGGAAGAGCAGTCAGTGCTCTTAACCACTGAGCCATCTCTCCAGCCCCTATTTTTTTTTTTAAATTAAATGTATTCACTTCACTACCCAATATCAGCCCTTCCTCTTCTCCCATTACCCCCTCATATAAGTCCTCCCCCCTTTCTCCTTAGAAGGGAATGCCCCTCTTTGGGTGTCAACCTCTCTACCCCCACCCCAACCCCTCACCCCACACATCAAGTTGCTCGGCACATCTTCCCTGACCGAGGTCAGCCAAGGCTGTCCATTTAGGAGTGCAGGATCCACAGGCAAGCAGGTAGACCACAGGCTCCGGGACAGGCCCTGCTCCAGTTGTTTGGGGGACCTGCATGAAGATCAAACTGCTCATCTGCTACATATGTGTAGGGGGCCTAGGTCCAGCACATGCTCTTTGGTTGGTGGGTCAGTCTCTGGGAGCACCCACGGTTCAGGTGAGTTGACTCTGTTGGTCTTCTTCATGGAGTCCCTGTCCTCTTCTTTCTTCCAACTCTTCCATAAGACCCCAGGAGCTCCACCTAATATTTGTGTGTGAGTCTCTTCATCTCTTTCCATCGGCTGTTGGGCGGAGCCTCTCGGAGGACAGTTATGCTAGGTTCCTGTCTGCAGGCATAATGGAGTATCACTGATAGTGTCAGGGATTGGTTCCTGCCCAGGGGATGGGTCTTAATTTGGGGCAGTCATTGGTTGGCCTTTCCCTCAGTCTCTGTTCTTTGTCTCTGCACATCTTGTCTATGCAGGACACATTTTGGGTCAAAGGTTTTGTGGGTGAGTTGCTGTCCTTATCCCTCTCCTGGGAATCCTGCCTGGCTACAGGAAGTGGCCACTTCAGGATCCAGATCCCCTACTGCTAGGAGTCTCAGCTAGTGTCACCCACTTAAAGCCTCCGGGCCTCACCCCATCCCACCTCCCTGGCATGTCCTGGAGATTGTCCAGCCCCGAGACAATCTCCCTACCTATGATCCCCCAGCTTTCCCTGCTCCCCTCCTCATCCCCTCTTCCACCCTGTTCCCTCTGTCCATCCACCTCCAATATTTATTTGATTTCCCCTTCTGAGAAAGATTCAACCATCCTCCTTTGCGCTTTCCTTGTTATTTGGCTTCTTTGGGTCTGTGGATTATAGCATATGTATCCTGTACTTTATGACTCATATCCACTTATCAGTGAGTACATCCCATGCATGTCCTTTTGGGTCTTGGTTACCTCACTTGGGATGATATTCTCTAGTTCCATCCATTTGCCTGCAAAATTTACGATGTCCTTGTTTTTAATAGCTGAGTAGTATTCCACTGTATAAATGAATCAGTTTCTGTATCCATTTTCCAGTTGAGAGACATCTAGGATCTTTCCAGTTTCTGGCTATTACAAATAAAGCTGCTATGAACATAGCTGAACAAGTGTCCTTGTGGGATAGTGGGACATCGTTTGGACATATGTCCAGGAGTGGTATAGCTGGGTCTTGAGGTGGAACTATCCCCAATCTTCTGATAAACAGACAAATTGATTTCCAGAGTGGTTGTAGAAGTTTCCACTCCCACCAGCAGTGGAGGAGTGTTCCCTTTGCTCCACAACCTCACCAGCACATACTATCTCTTGAGTTTTTAATCTTAGTCATTCTGTTTGGTGTAAGGTGGAACCTCAGTAATTTTGATTTGCATTTCCATGATGACTAAGAGCACTGAACATTATTTTAAGTGCTTCTTGGCCATTCAAGATTCCCCTGTTGAGAATTCTCTGTTTAGCACGGAAACGCATTCCAAGAGCAGCTGTGCATTTTTCAAGAAACTAACGGTGCCCGACTCATCTTGTTTTCTTGGAAATTCCTCACGAGCTCTCAGAAATCTCACACAGCTCCATTCTTGGTTACCATGAGTAAATCAGTCTAGCCTTAAGAGCTTTAAAAATTTATTTATTTATTTTATATATGTGAGTACAATGTCGTTGTCTTCAGACACTCCAGAAGAGGGCATCAGATCCCATTACAGATGGTTGTGAGCCACCATGTGGTTTTGGGATTTGAACTCAGGACCTTGGGAAGAGCAGTCAGTGCTCTTAACCGCTGAGCCATCTCACCAGCCCCCCTTCACCCCCCCAAATCCCTTGGGAACTTTAATCATCAGACCTATGTCATCCTTAAGACCTATGTCATCCTTAAGACCCATTGTCCACGAACCTTATACAACCCAGACCTTCTGTCCTTTGGCTTCAAGCTTTCCAGTCTTGTTCTAACCTTTTATTTTTTAGTCTTAGGATAAAAATCTCATCTCATCACACAAACCTTACAATGACATCATTTTTAACAATTCTCTGTCACACCTACTTTTTTCTTGTTTTAGTTCACATCCCGAGATAAAGTTGAATCTAGACACAGACAGCACATTGATGGGAATTAAGGCTACTGTACACATATGCCGGGGGCCATTTTGTCTGCTTCTGTGACAGCCTGCCTGTCAGGCAGAGGTAAGTCAGGCCAGGGTCTAACAGCAGATTTCCTGGCTTGCTGACATGTGGAAGGATTAGAGGGGATACACTTGAAGCTCAAGGGGAGGGGCTGAATGCTCTGTTAGTCTTGGCAGAAGGATCAGGGAGGAACAGGGAGGTCTCCAGATGGGTCCGGATACTGAATGTATGTCAGCCATGGTCTCTGCGGCTTGGGACTTTGTTTCCCATGATACTGTAACTTCTATAAAGCCTAAAAGAATTAAACTCAGGGCTGCCCGAGTACTGACTGGACAGCCTGCCCTACTTTAACCTTTGCCTCTGAGTCTTCTTCTCCGTCTTTCCTATGATCCTCACTCCCCTAAGGACTGCTTGACCTTGTACCAGCTGGACCAGGACATGCATACTTTGAATTACCAGGGTTTTTTTTCCTGTTAAAAATCTCAAGCAAGGGCTGAAGAGATGATGGCTCAGCGGGTAAGAGCACTGACTGCTCTTCCAAAGGTCCTGAGTTCAAATCCCAGCAACCACATGGGGGCTCACAACCATCTGTAATGGGATCTGATGCCCTCTTCTGGTGTGTCTGAAGACAGCGACAGTGTACTCACATATAATAATAAATCTTTAAGAGAGAGAGAGAGAGAAAGAAAGAAAAAGAAAAGAGAAATCTCAAGCAAGCTTTCTCTCCACTTGGACTTCTACATCTTCCTTTGCCCCAGTATCTCACTGATCCTGCGAGTGAGAACAAATAGTTTATATTTTAGCAAGAATGTTGGCACACTGTCGAAGTAACCTTGACGTAAGGGAATGCTCCCTGCAAACAAGGAAAGGCACCAAAAGACTCGCCTAGAGTGTCAAAAATCTCCACATGCTGACGCTGTGTGTGCAGCTTTAAGTGACAAAAGACATTTACGAATGTCCCTTTGAAGAGAACGCAAGACCTCAGGAAGAGCAGCCAGGGCTCCCAACTGCTGAGCCATCTCTCCAGGTGAATGTCCCTTTGTCTGCTTTGTAGACTTTTAAAGAACACTTTTGAGATTATAATTACACTTCTTCACCGCTTCCCCCCATCCAAACCTTCCCACGTGCCCTCCCTTACTCTTTCAAACTCATGAGCTGTACTTATGCCTTTTCTCATTGTCTTACATGCATGTATGAAAACACACACACATATGTATATTCCTAAATATAACATACTGAGTATACGCAATGTCACTTTTATGTATATTTTTGGGGCTGACACTTTGGTATTAAAGCCACATGCTGGAACTATTTGGGAAGGATTAGGAGGTGTGGCCTGTTTGGAGGTGGTATGTCACTGGGAGTGGGCTTTGAAGTTTCCAAAGCCTGCACCATTCACAGCTATCTCTTTCTGTGCCTCTTACTTAAGATCAATCAGATGTGAGATCTCAGCTACTGCTCCAGCACCTACCTACCTGCTTACTGCCACGGTCCCTTCCAGGATGGTCTTGGACGTACCCTTTGAAACCGTCAGCCCCAATAAACTCTTTCTTCTGTAAGTTGCCTTGGTCATAGTGTCTTTTCACAGCAAGAGAAAACTAAGACAATGGCCATTCCAGCTGTACACATAGACATAGAGATACACAGGGTTTGGATCAGGCAACTGTTTGAGTGGCTTCCATAAATAAGCTGTGTGATATTTTTAGTTGTGTGTTAATTAGAATAAAGTGATCTTATTTAAAAACAGTAAATAAGAGCTGAAGAGAGGGCACAGGGGTTCAGAGCACTGACTGCTCTTCCAGTGGTCCTGAGCTCAATTCCCAGCAAACACAATGTGGCTCACAACCATCTGTAATGGGATCTGACGCCCTCTTCTGGTGTGTCTGAAGACAGTGACAGTGTACTCACATAAATAAAATAAAATAAAATCTGTTGAAAAAATAAAAAGTAAATAAAACTAGAGGGGAATATAAAAAAAGGACTTTACAATCAATAATACGGCATAAGGGGCTGCCTGATATGTTTCCATGATAGCCCAAGAGGTGAAACTGAGTCACTAACTAACTTTCTGTAACTTGGTAAAGGACAGGTACCTTCTAACCAAAATACCAAGAATCTGATTTTACTCAAATGCTTTCCTGTGAACTCTATAAATATCTTCTGGTGTCAACTGAAACCTCATTAGGATGTCTAGAGGCTTACACCTAGATAAAAAAATAGACCCTGAAAGGCTTCTCTCTAGAACAAAGTATTTCTTTTTTGAGTCATCACAGCCTCAAAAAAATATGCTCAGAATGAAGTTTCTTAAACCTGAGAACTTTTGGAGACCTAAAAATTGACACCCCCTCCAAAAAAAAAAATCAAATGGTCTCAACTTCTTACATACAAAAACTAAGATCTGCTTCAGAGTCTTGTCAGTAATTTTAACCTTACTTCTTGGTTTGCTTTGTTCATGGCTTTAGATACTGTTTGTATAATTCTGACTTCATATTTGTTTCTTTTTAATCCAGTCCATCCCTGTTTATTTATTAAAATTACTGGGGCTGGAGAGGTGGCTCAGTGGTTAAGAGCACTGACTGCTCTTCCAGAAGTCATGAGTTCAAATCCCAGCAACCACATGGTAGCTTACAACCATCTGTAATGAGATCTGATGCCCTCTTCTGGTGTGTCTGAAGATAGCTACAGTGTACTAATATATAAATATAATAAATAAATAAATCTTTAAAAAATTTACTGTTTTCTCATGTTCTTATTTTATTTTTTTTGGTATTTTGGATTTGTTTTTGTTTTTGTTTTTTGTTTTTTGTTTTTTGTTTTTTTTGAGACAGGGTCTCTCTGTATAGTCCTGGCTGTCCTGGAACTCACTTTGTAGATCAGGCTGGCCTCAAATTCAGAAATCCGCCTGCCTCTGCCTCCCAAGTGCTAGGATTACAGGCGTGCGCCACCCCGCCCGGCTTCTCATGTTCTTTTTGTTTTTTTGTTTGTTTGTTTTACAATGTATTTAATTTTTTTTTAAAATCTCATGCATGAATGCTAAATTTACATCAATTCAACCCTTCCTTCTCTACTTCTCAAACTCCTCCCATGTGCCTCTTACTTTCTTTCAAACTCATGACTCATGGTCTCTTTTCCTTTAATTATTGTTGCTACACACACACACACACACACACACACACACACACATATACACACACATATTACACTGTTGAGTCCATTTAAATTCTTTTTTTGTTTTTTTGTTTTTTTTTGTTTTTTGAGACAGGGTTTTTCTGTGTAGTTCCGGCTGTCCTGGAACTTACTCTGTAGACCAGGCTGGCCTCGAACTCAGTAATCTGCCTGCCTCTGCCTCCCAAGTGCTGGGATTACAGGCGTGTGCCACCACGCCCGGCAGAGTCCATTTAATATTCCTTGTATGAAGTTCAGGTTAGGACTGACTGAACATGTTCTTATTAAACAAATATATGTATGTCAGCCTCAGTGGATTTCCTTCCTTCCTTCCTTCCTTCCTTCCTTCCTTCCTTCCTTCCTTCCTTCCTTCCTTGTTTCTTTCTTTCTTTTGTTATTAATCATTTTATTTACTTACATTTCAAATTGATATCCTCCTTCCTGGTTACACTTCTACAATCCCCTCCCCATTTCATTCCCCTTTCCCTCTCCTCTTTGCCGCTATGAGGTGCTCCTCCACCCACTCACCCACTCCTGCCTCACCCCTCTAGCATCCCCCTATACTAGGGCATCAAACCTCCACAGGACCAAGAACCTCCCCTCCCATTGATGTCAGATAAGCTATCCTCTAGGGCATCAAACCTCCACAGGACCAAGAACCTCCCCTCCCATTGATGTCAGATAAGCCATCCTCTGCTACATATGTATCTGGAGCCATGACTCCCTCCATATATTTTTATTTTATTTATTGCATATGCATATATACTCTATCTGCAAGTACTCCTGTGTGCCAGAAGAGGGCATCAGATCCCATTACAGATGGTTATAAGCCACCACATAGTTGCTGGGAATTGAACGCAAGACCTCAGGAAGAGCAGCCAGGGCTCCCAACTGCTGAGCCATCTCTCCAGTGGATTGTTTGTAAGTGCAGGAGATCTACAAAACTCAAAATTATGAGAGGAATGCCGTATGTTAGACTTGATGTTCCTTCATATCCTTACAGCAACAAAGAGTGGCCTATAGCGTTATTACGGTACTGCACATATATTCACCAGTCTCAGTTATTTTTCTCACTGCCATGATAAAACAGTCTGACAAGAGCAGTTTAGTGGATGAAAGGTTTATTCTAGCTTACCCTTCAAGGGTACACTCTATCAAGGCAGGGAAACTGGAGTGGCTGGTTTTGTGTGTCAACCTGATATAGACTGGAGTCATCGGAGAGGAAGGGACCTCAGTTGATGACATGGCCTCCATGAGATGTAGCTATAAGGCATTTTGTCAATCAGTGATCAATGGGCGAGGGCCCAGCCCACTCTGGGTGGTGCCAGCCCTAGGCTGGTGGTCCTGGGTTGTATAAGGAAGCAGGTTGAGCAAGAGATGAGAGCAAGCCAGTAAGCAGCACTCCTCCATGGCATCTGCATCAGTTCCTGCCTCCAGGTTCCTGCCCTGCTTGAATTCCGGTCATCGACTTCCTTTGGAGATGAACCAAACTGTGTAGAAATGTAAGCCAAATAAGTTCTTTCCTCCCTAGCTTGCTCTTTGATCATGGTGTTTTGTTGCAACTATAGGAACCCTAACTTAGACATGAAGGCAAATGGGAGAAAGCAACGGATGCATGGTACTGCTCAAGTCCATTGTCCACTTCTGCAGTCCAAAATCCCATCCAAGGAATGGTGCTACCCACAGTGGGCAAGTCTTGTCACCTAACGCAACCAAGACAACCCCTCCCCTCACTGGCATGCTGAGACACCTATCTCCTAGGTGACTCTCAGTTTTGTAAATTTGACAATACCAACCATCACATGACTTGGCAACTGGTCTGTAACTAGGGTAATATGGAACATGGTGGCAGACAGGTATACAAACAAAGAGAGAGAAAACACCTGGCATGTGCATTTTGAAATCTCAAAGCCTACCCGCTAGTGACTTGTGTCTTCCAACATGGCCACACCCACTCCATCAAGTTCACACCCACCCAACAAGGCCACACCCACCCCAACAAGGCCATGCCCACTCCAACAAGGCCACAGTTCCTAATCCCTCTAATCCTTCTCAAATAGGGCCACTCCCTGGGGACTAAGCAAGTATATCAGCCTATAGCAACCATCCTTATTCAAACCACCATATATGTAAAGATATATATACACATAAGTGAAATTAAAAATAAAGAGTTATGGGGCAAAGCGAAGCAAAAGATGCTCCCCTCTCTTGCAGTCTAGTCGATGCCTCTTGTGGCAGAGTGTCAAGATTTCCAACAAAATGAGACTTAGTTGCAGCAGCTGCCAACATAAGAGACAATATTCTTTTGCTATAACGATATCTCAGGTAGGAATGCTAACGTAAAAATGACCAATACTGAAGCAGATATAAACCTGCAGTTTTCTGGGAATCTCACCAGAAACCTCATTTGTAGCAAAGAATATGACTTATCAGCCTCTTGTGCAACTTCCACGGACCATGGTTTTACCTAATCAGGTTGTAATCCTACCCAGGGCACCTTCAGAGATAGCCTATAATTTTATTGCTCTAAAAGAAGGTGAGGGCCAGCAAGACGGCTCGGCAGGGTAAAGCCACCTCCCTCCAAGACTAACAGCCTGAGTTTGAGCCCCAGGACAGACTGTAAACAGACCTACCCCAACAAGTTGGTCTCTGACCTCTGCCTGTGTATGGCAGCACAAGAGTTTCCTCTTCTCACATATAATATACATAATAAACAACAAAAAAGTAAATGTTCACTGGGCAGTAGTGGTGCACGCCTATAATCCCGGCACTTGGGAGGCAGAGTCAGAGGATTTCTGAGTTCAAGGCCAGACTGGTCTACAGAGTGAGTTCCAGGACAGCCTGAGCTATACAGAGAAACCCTGACTTGAAAAACCAAACCAAACCAAACCAAAAAGTCTATGTGCATTTTTTTTTAAAGGTTAGGAAACTTTCTTAGTAATTCTTTCAGGCACCACTTGCAGGGCACCAAAATAGTAAATAGGGCTGCTGGTAAGGTGCTCACGAGAAGCACACCTTATGCTCTCAGATGAATCTTTTCCCCAAGTGTCTCTTTTTAAATGTAAAGCCCAACAAACTCCAATTTCAGGAGGAAAACCAGAGTCCATTTAAGCAAACATCCTGTGTCAACCACCTCTCCTGCCTGGCTACAACAGCAGGGTCAAGGTACACAGAGATAACCTAGGATGTCCTGCAGAGACTAGATAACCTAGCCACCCTGCTGGTCAGGTGGTTTTGCTCCCATGTTTGGGTCCTGCAGATTATGCCAGGAAATGCAGTTTCTAAAAACTTAACCTGCTGACCCTTATAGAAATTCCCAAAGCTTGATGTAACTACAGTAAATACCCTGCACTCCTAGACCCAGGGCTCTTTGACCAGCTGCTGACCATGAGAGTCTTTGCTTGAGAGCTTGTAATAAATACCCTTATGTGTTTGCATCAGAATTGGCTCCTGGGTGGTCTCTGTGACTTGGGCATAACAGTATTCATCTGTAAAGAAGAGTGAAATTATGAACTTTGCAGGTAGAATTTTAGATGTGTCTAGAAAGGCCAAAGGTCACATGTTCTTTCTCATTTGAAGTTCCTGACTCCAGGAGTGATGGCAGAAACCAGAAAAATAAAAATGGACCATCGTTGGGATTGGAAGTGTGGCATGTGAACAAAGATTCTTGAAAAGGACCAGTTCCTGTCTGTGAACAAAAAGAACTCTGGAAGAAGCCTGTGTCTACAGAGATGGATGGACCAACTGGGGTTCCAGTATTCCAGTTCAAAGATTGGAATTTTGTGGGTTCAGAGGCTAATTACTTTGTCTTGGGCTAGTTCTAGCCATCTGGAACAAGTCATCCCCTGCCCCTGAATTAACCTTGTGATAATAAGTTAAAACCTTGCAGAAGCTGCTTATCTTTACAGAATACATCTTCCACCAATCCAAGAGTTTAGAATGGTACCAGACAGCATCTTGGGCTTATGGAATAGCCCTTCCCCGTCTCATTGCACCTGCCGCTCTGGGGTACCCACCAATGTATTTTAAGGTTCCTTTGTGGGGCTGGAGTGGTTAAGAGCACTGACTACTCTTCTGAAGGTCCTGAGTTCAAATTCCAGCAACCACATGGTAACTCACAACCATCTATAATGAGATTTGATGCCCTCTTCGGGTGTGACTGAAGTGTGCTCACATATAAAAATAAATCTTAGGCTGGGTGTGGTGGTGCACGCCTGTAATCCCAGCACTTGGGAGGCAGAGGCAGGCGGATTTCTGAGTTCGAGGCCAGCCTGGTATACAGAGTGAGTTCCAGGACAGCCAGGACCACACAGAGAAACCCTGTCTCGAAAAAAACCGAAAAAAAAAAAAAAAAACAAAAAAAAACCTTTGGGCCGGAGTGAGTGGAGCTGGAGTGACAGAGGTCCTGAGTTCAATTCCCAGCAACCACAAGATGGCTCACAACCATCTGCACAGCATCTGTACTCATATACATTAAATAAATAAATAAATCTTTAAAAAAATAAAGTTGCCTTGCTTTCTGTAAGGATATATATATATATGTATATATATATATATATATATATATATATATATATATATATATATATTCACAAAACTGCTTCCCCATTAGAACATGGAATTTGCAGTAACCTAGATCTATGTTCCTGAGCCATGGTCACTCCAAAAATAAGCTATTTTTTCTTTCCCTTAAGGGCTGCCCAACATGGGACAATCCACCTTCCTTCCTTCCTTCCTTCCTTCCTTCCTTCCTTCCTTCCTTCCTTTCTTTTTTCTTTTTGGTTTTTCGAGACAGGGTTTCTCTGTATAGCCCTGTCTGTCCTGGAACTCACTCTGTAGACCAGGCTGGCCTCGAACTCAAAAATCTGCCTGCCTCTGCCTCCCAAGTGCTGGGATTAAAGGCGTGCGCCACCACCGCCCGGCCCTTCCTTCCTTTCTTTTCTTTCTCTTCTTTTTTTTTTTTGGTTTTGGTTTTTCAAGACAGGGTTTCTGTGTAGCCCTGGCTGTCCTGGAACTCACTCTGTAGACCAGGCTGGCCTCGAACTCAGAAATATGTCTGCCTCTGCCTCCTGAGTGCTGGGATTACAGGCATGCGCCACCACTGCCTGGCGACAATCCACCTTTCATTGAAGGAATCAACGGTATTAGCACTGGGTACCGGTACAAGCCTTCCTTGTTAGCTATCATGCAGCATAGGTTCCGTAAGGGGCATCAGACCTCCACCCTCAATCAGTGGTGCTTACTTCCATATGCCCCTGAGTGGGACACCGTGATGCAGACGGATGCAAAAGCAAGAGGTTTCTTCTCAGGCTCCATGGGGTTGACCCTCAGTCAGTCCCTCAAGGCGAGTGACTAGAAGGCACCCCCCCCCATGGCTGTTACAAGCAGTTTTTATACTTTCTAGGGGCACAGGTTACATCAGAAAGGTTACAGTTCAAATTGGGTAAACATATTGACTTTTAAATCTATTGGCTAGCAAGCGTGACAGGAATTTGAACTCTACTTGGGACTTTTCAGAGGGTCAGTTGACTTCTGCCATTTTTTTCCGAGAATATTTTACTCAAGAACGTTCCTGTGGGTTGAGAATGGAACTTGGCCTGGCCTTGACCCCAGACAGGAGGGGTCAAGGTGTAAGGAGGTGTGTGGGACTGGAAAAAGCCCCTAGGGTCCCTCAATGGAAATTGGTGAGTTCTTGCTTGAGGCTTGGATCTCCCTTTGTTTGGTTGACAGTTAATTTTGTTTAGTCTAAGTTGGTCAAGGTCTAGAAGGATTCTACTCTAACAGGTGCCTTTCTTTTTTGGGGTTTTTTTTGTTTGTTTTTCTAGAAGACCTGCTTTGTTTGTTTTTTTCTTCCTTTTTCGAGATAGGGTTTCTCTGTGTAGTCCTGGCTGTTCTGGAACTCACTCTGTAGACCAGGCTGGCCTAGAACTCAGAAATCTGCCTGTCTCTGCCTCCCAAGTGCTGGGATTAAAGGCGTGTGCCACCACCGCCCTTGTTTGTTTTTCTGACACAGGGTTTCTCTGTATAGCCCTGGCTGTCCTGGAACTCACTCTGTAGACCAGGCTGGCCTCGAACTCAGAAATCCGCCTGCCTCTGCCTCCCAAGTGCTGGGATTAAAGGCATGTGCCACCACTGCCCGACAAAACTATTCTTCTGTGTCTACCGTCAAACTGCACTTGTGTTAGCAATATGGGATGGCTGGCGGGCATGAAACAGGAGTTACAGCTAAGCTACCAGGCCTCATCAGAGGTGCATTTGGGGTTTCAACACCCTTTCAAATTGTCCCACTGTCTAGTGCCCCTGGAAGATGGTGTGTGCTCTGGGCCATGCACCGTGCAAAGACCTGAAAAGGGTAGGAGAGACTTTTGCCTGTCAAAGCATGTAGGTACAGGAACCTTAACCACTAACCTCTTTCAGGTGAAAGACATACCACCATTTAGAACCTGGAATGATGGCGGCATGAACTAGCTCTACTGGTGTCTCCGAAACTCCCAGGGAAAGTCAAAAGTACAGCAGTATAGTCTAAAGATCTATTAGAGGTTTCCCATAATCTCTTTCACAAAAATCATAAGCAGTTGTCTTTGTTGGGAACACAGGGAACCGGTCTCAGGTGTTCCCTGAGGATAGAAGAATCCCACTGATACTCAGGTATCTTCTGTAAGGCTGCGCGGTGTTTGAGTTCTATTCAGCTCACACGATTCTTTTATATGTCTCAAAACTCTCTAGATGACTTATGCCTAATTTATCTTCATTTAAAATATTTTTTTTTATTTCTATGTGTGTGAATGTTTGGCTGTCTGTGTACCATGGGCATGCCCGATGCCTAAGGATGCCAGCAGAAGGTGTCACAGACACCCTGGCACTACAGGTATAGACATTTCATAAGCCTTCATCTGAGTGATGGGAACAGAACCTCTGCCAGACATGCAAATGCTCTTAGCCACTGGGCTGCCATCTTTCTAGCCCCCTGATTTAGATTTCTAGTTGCATATGCATGTATTGAACATGCAGACAGAGTCTTTTTCTTTGCCTTTACTTTCTAAGGAATGCATCACAGCTGGGCGGTGTAATCACAGCACTCTGGGAGGCAGAGGCAGGCCGATTTCTGAGTTCGAAGCCAGCCTGGTCTACACAGTGAGTTCCAGTACAACAGCCAGGGCTATACAGAGAAACACTCTTTCCAAAAAACCAAAGAAGAAGAAGAAGAAGAAGAAGAAGAAGAAGAAGAAGAAGAAGAAGAAGAAGAAGAAGAAGAAGAAGAAGAAGGAGAAGAGGAAGAATGCATCACAGCAACTAAAGCATTTACATTGCATTCATTACTAGAAGACAGAAGAATCCAGATAGCTCACTGATCAGCTAGTTAGTCTAACTAGTTGGTGGGCCTGAGGTTGTGACAGGCCTTGTCTCAAACAGCAAGGCTGAGAAACTGGTTATCCAATAGCAAATGTTGAGCTCTGACAACACGCATAGAGGCAACATTCTACAGACTGAGCTGGTAATAATTAGGAATACACACGCATATACATATATGCATGTAATGACAGTTAAAGAAAAAAAAAAGCCAGGGATTTGAAAAAGAGCTAGGAGGTGTATGGAAGAGTTTGGAGGAAAGGGAAGACAGAAATAATTATATTATAATCTCAAATATAAAAAAATGCACATGAATAATAAAAAAGAAAAAATAAGTAGGGTAAGTGTCACACTCCTCTAACCCTAGCACTCAGGAGGCAGGCAGAGCTCTGAGTTCGAGGCCAGCTGGTTATAGTGAGTTCCAGGACAGCCAGAGACACACAGTAAGACCCTGTTTAAAAAAAAAAAAAAAAAAAACTACAACAACAACAAAACCCAAAAATAGAAACAAACCCAACCAACTAAAAAAAAAACAAACAAAACCAAAACCTCAAAACAACAAAAACCAAAACAAAAAACTAAAAAAACAAAAAACAAACAAACAAAAACAACAAAAACCTAAAAACTAAAAGAAAAAAATTAAAAACCTATAGAATGAACGAGGAAGACGCTGACCTCTGATCTTCACACACATGCACAGGTACACACAGGTACATGTACATGTATACACATATATACCACACACACACATGCCCATCAAAAGCTGCAAATAAACGGAGAGGCAGATGTCTGAGTTAGGGTTTCTATTGCTGTGAAGAGACACTATGGCCATGGGGTTCAGAAGAAAACTTTTACCTTTTTCTATTTTTTGTTTTGTTTTGTTTTGTTTTGTTTTGTTTTGTTTTGTTTGTTTGCTTGAGATGCCTCACTGGGTAGCCTTGGCTGGCCTGAGACTCTCTATGTAGGCCAGGCTGCCCTTGAACCCAGAGATCTGCCTGCTGTAGCCTCCTGAGTGATGGGATTAAGGCCGTGCGCCTCCACATCTGGCAGACAAATTTTGAGAGCTGGTTTTCCACTGTGGGATCTAGGGATAGAACTCAGATTGACAGGTCTATGCGGCAAGTGCTTTTACCTAGCGATGCATCACCGGGCCCAGACTTTCAAAGGGTCAGATAGTCAGACGGCCTCTGGTAATGAATACATTTCTCTGATGTCCTAAGAGAACAACAAGCACAGGCACGGAGTTAAAAGAATGAGCAAGCTGTGTTCCAAAACGGAATGCTGAAATTGGAATTTCATGTAATTTGTGTATGCTCCAGAAAGACACTCAGATGTTTTCCAAATAACAACAAAAACAAAACAAAACAAACAAACAAACAGTACCCGGGACATCTGTTCAGCTTCCTTCCAGATAAAAAACAGCAGGTTGAGCTGGAATGGTCCCAGAGGCAGCTTTAAGATTGTTTCAAACTCAGTAGCTAGGTCGTTTTCTCTTTTTTCTTCAAAGATGTATTTATTTTTATGTGTATGAGTACACTGTAGGTGTCTTCAGACACACCAGAAGAGGGCGTCAGACCCCATTGCAGATGGTTGTGAGCCACCATGTGGTTGCTGGGAATTGAACTCTGGACCTCTGGAAGAGCAGACACTACTCTTAACCGCGGAGCCATCTCTCCAGCCCGCTAGGTCGTTTTCTGAGCGCGAGGGGCCAGCTGTGTGCTCATGGATAAAGTGCACACTAGAGAGGCGTCGTCATAGCTGTACTACAGGTGGGCGAACGGCGTCCTAAGGGGCTGGGAACCATCTCTGGCCCTGGGCCCGGGCTAGCGGTAGCTCTTCTTTTTTATTCTTTCTCTTATCTTATGCCCCTCCCACCCTCCCATCTCCACCCCCTTTCCTTTTTGAGACCGGCTCTCCCTAGGCCGCCACGTCTAACTTGCGATAATCCTCCTGCCTCAGCCCCCGCCCCCGCCCCGCCCCGACCCCGACCCCGGGAGGGAATGCTGGAAAGAACGAAAGGCCTGGCTCCGGGTTTCCAAATCTCGCAGGTCCAAGATCTCCTCAGGCGGGTGCAGCATCACCGCCGGGCCCGTCCCACCTCGGCCCCGCCGCCCGCGGCTGTCACTAGGGGCGCCCGAGTGGTAGCAAAGCTCCCAGGGGCCGTGGGAACCAATCAGATCGGCGCTACGCCGCGCGGCTGACCTCGCGTCCACCCTTGGCAGCCAATCACAGGTCGCCGTGGGCTAGTGCGCGCCGGCCCGGGCTTTGCCGTTGGAGCGGCGGGGGCTCCCCCCGGAGGTCGTGCTGCGGGGCTTCCCGCGCAGCGCCTCGCGGGCCGGGGCGTCCGGGGAGGCTCAGGTACGCCGGCGGCGGCGGGGGAGGTAAGGACAGGGGCGTGGCGCCGGTGACCTCTGCGAGGGCGACCGGTGAGGGGAGGCCGGGCGAGGGCCTTCTGCGTGGTCCCCGGGAAGCCCAGCGTGAGTAGGCCGGGAGCCCGGAGACCCCCCTTCCTGGCAGCCCCGGGCGCACACGTGCGCCCCCCTCTCCCACGAGCGCCTCCATCCCGGGGCTGGGCCAGCTCCTCTTAAATGCCTTTCCCATCGCCCAGGGCCTCGGCGACGCTTAGCTCACCTCAAGTCCTGGAGGCCGTGGACCCCCCACTACAGGGCTCGCCGACGCCCGCCTGGAATCTCTACCGCTAGGGAGGGGGAGGGGAGGAGGAGGAGGAGGAGGGAGGGAGGGAGGACCACACTGTGAGACCCATTCAAAAAGTAGGTACAGACGGAAGCCGGGTTTATAGATAAATTAAGCCCCGCTCCCAGTTTGGAGATCTGCAGGCTCTTGGAGGCTTTAAAAAAAGCCATTTATCTGCCCCCTCTCCCATACAGCAATATTTTAGTTGGCTGTGTAGCTCTCGGGGCTCCTAGCTAGCTAGTTTTGCTTTGAGCGGTGACCGTGGGTTGTGTTGTTTTGTCTACTGGGCTGTGGTATTGGAAGGTAGCGTATAAGACAGTTGTAATGACCGTCCAGACGACAGGGTTGAGGCAGTAGCTTGGTGGAGTGCTTGCTGGCCCAGGCCGGACAAAGCCCCTGACTCATTTCCCAGTACTGGACAAACCGGTTGCGATGACCTCACACCCAGTCCTTGTTTTAAGTGGAAGACAGGAGACCGTTTTGTATAAAAACAAAGGAAACGGAAAATAAGCTTGTAAATAACTGGTGGGTAGTGAAAGGGAGTAAAATCTTTTAACATGTAAAAATATAACTAAATCTTAGGGTTGGTTTTTTTCTTTTTCTTCTTCTCTCTGCCAGATTTACCCCAGGGATGTGACTTGCAGCGCATGGACCCTCAGAAGTTATTACAAGTTCCAGTGTATATCTGCGGTAAGAGAAAAGGTCTTCTTCATTTTCTGACTTATCTCTGCTCCTCTGATAAAAATAAAACATTACCACGGCTGATAGCAGGACACTGCAGGGGCAGGCGAATCTCTTCGTGAGTTCTGGGCCACCCTGGTCTACAGAGGTAGTTCTGGGACAGCCAACACTACAGAGTGGGACCCTGTCTTGAAAACAAACAAACAAACAAATTACTGGTTTGGAATTTCCTGCGGTAATCTGACTGGGTATGATAAGTTCAGGCCAAGTGTTCAAGCAAGGAATTCTGGAACTTCTGAAGTTGCTTCTTCAAATAGGAAGGAAGTGGTAGAGTGTTGTAGCTGGGTCACGTGGTAGATTTAGTCTCAGCTTTTGGAGAGTTCTCCACACTGATTTTCAGAGGGGCTGGGCTATTTTATATCCTGCCAACAGTGAAGTCCTCTTTCCCCCACATGCGCTCCGGAATTTTTGTTGTCTGTCGTCCTTACTATTCTGACTGCGGTAACGTGAAATTCCACAGTTGGTTTCATTTGCTTTTCCATAATAGCTAAGGACAGTGAACAGTTCTTGAGACATGTCTTAGCCATTTTTATTTTGTTGAGAATTGTCTGTTCCTGAGTCCCAGACCCATGTTTTGAATGCTTCTCCCACCCTCCCTCCCTCCCTCCCTCTCTCTCTCTCTCTCTCTCTCTCTCTCTCTCTCTCTCTCTCTTTGACTAAGTGGGGTTTTTTGAGTTCTTTATATGTTCTAGAAATGAATCCTCTGCAGATGTGTATCTGGCAGAGATGACTGTGTGGGCCTCCTCCTGAGTTAATTGTTTCCCAAGCTGTGCAACAGCTTTTTAGATTGGTGAAGTCCCACAGGTTGGTCATTGTCTTTGTTCTTAGGGAAATGGAGCCCTGTTCAGGAAGTCTGTCCCTTCACATAGATCGTGTGGGGCTCTGTCCATTTGGAGTCCACTGGAGTGAGTTTTTGTATGGGGTTTAGATATAGATCCAGTTTCATTCTTCAAATGTGGACATCTAGTCTTTCTGCCACCATTTGTTGAAGGTCCTTTCTTCCCTTTGACTTACGTTTGGTATTGTCAGAAACTAAGTGGCTGGACATGTTTATTCCTGTTTGCGTCTCTGACTTCGCACTGTTGATCTGTATGACTGTGTTCGCGACAGCACCATATTGTTTTCATTACTGTGGCTTTGGAATGTATCCTGGTTTTTGGTTTGTCTATTTATGTATGTATTTTTGAGACAAGGTCTCTTACATAGTCATGGTTGTCCAGGAGCTCACTGTGTTGACCAGGCTGGGCTCGCAGCTCTACCTGCCTCTGCCTCACGAGTGTTGAGAATAAGAGCACGGGCCACACCTGTCATGAGACACATCTTAAGATCATTTAAGATCTGGTGATCTCTTCACTGTTCAGTTTGTTCAGGATTGTTTTGGCTAGCTGGTGTCTTTTGTGGTTCTATATTGATTTTAGGATATTTTTTTCTCTAATTTTGTGAAGAATGAGATGGGCCTTTTGAGATTGCATTGAGTCTATAAATGGCTTTTAGTAAAACCATTTTCAGAATATTAATTCTGAATAATCTGTGTCTTTCCAACCCATTTTCTAGTGTTTCTCTCTTTTTATAGAGGCTTAAAAGTTTTCATTGCAGATGTCTTTCATTGCTTAGGTTTATTCCTAGTTGTTGTTGTTGGTTTTTTTTTGTTTTTTGTTTTTTCGAGACAGGGTTTCTCTGTGTAGCCCTGGCTGTCCTGGAACTCACTCTGTAGACCAGGCTGGCCTCGAACTCAGAAATCCGCCTGCCTCTGCCTCCCAAGTGCTGGGATTACAGGCGTGCGCCACCACTGCCCGGCTCCTAGTTGTTTTTTTTAAAGGTGTGTTTATTATGTGTACAGTGTTCTGCCTGCATGTATACCAGAAGAGGGCATCAGATCTCATTACAGGTAGTCGTGAGCCACCATGTAGCTGGGATTTGAACTCAGGACCTCTGAAAGAGCAGCCAGTGTTCTTAACCGCTGAGCCATCTCTCCAGCCCTATTTCTAAGATATTTTATTGTCTTTGTACCTGTTATTAATGGGAGTGTGTCCATGATGATGTGACAGGGTAAGACAGAGCAGATCCTCCATCTTGTCTTCTTGTTGAGGCCATTTTAGATTTGACTAGAATTTGATCTGTGTAAAATTAACCATTTTTATTTTAAGAGCCCAAGGTCAAGATACCCCAGCTCACTTACCTTGGCTTCTGTTAAACTGTCTGCTTATGTGAAACCTTCCCCTTCAGCTAACTGATCATTCTAATTTCTGTTAAACTGCTTGCTTGCACAAAATACCTCCCTGTAGCTGCGGAGAGACAACAGAATGTGGATTCTGCCTTTAAAAGCTCCTTATTGTAAATCCTCAACACCATGCTTGGATTCCAGCTACACGGTGTAGTCCCAGCTAGCTGGAAAAAGACTTTGAATTGGCTCTGTTTGATGGGTTGTCTGTGGTGGGCTCCCTGTAACAACCTCTTTCTCAGTGTGTTTGTTGCTGGTTATTAAAGAGAAAAAGCTATTGATTTTTCTGCCAATTAATTTTGCATCTTTTTACACAGCTGAAATTGTTTATTGCTTCTAGAGGTTTCCTTAGAGAATTTTTAGAACCTGTGATATATAATATATCCTCTGCTAATAAATAGCAATTGCTTGACTTCCTCCTTTCCTGTCTGTATCCTTTCTGCTTCCTTATGCCTTACCACTCCTGCTAGTGCTTCAGCACACTATTGAGAAGGGCAGGAAGTAGTGGTCCTCCCCACTTCCATCCTGACTTCAGTGGTATCAGCTTCAGCTTTTTCTCCATTTAGGATGTTGGCTCTGGGTTTCTTTTTTTTTTTTTTTTTTTGGTTTTTTGAGACAGGGTTTCTCTGTGTAGCCCTGGCTATCCTGGAATTCTCTCTGTAGACCAGGCTGGCCTCGAACTCAAAAATCCGCCTGCCTCTGCCTCCCAAGTGCTGGGATTACAAGTGTGCGCCACCACGCCCGGCTTTGTGGGTTTCTTATATAGTCCTTATTATGTTGTACTGTGTCCCTTCTAGCCCTAATTTCTGTACAGGCTTTCATGAAGGCATGTTGGCTATGGTTTATTGTCAAGGAAGCCATGGTAGCAGAAAGGAACCATCTTACATTATATCTACTGCCAGGGAGGTGGTTTATTCTGGAGCCGTTTTAAGTGACTAGATCATCTATCTCAGTGGATGCAGAAGTGTGTTGCCGTCTCTTTAAGACTGAGGTTAGACTGCTGGTTCATGTGACAGTTCTGTAAACATTTTTACCCCAGCACGTCTATGCTATTTTCCCTAACAGTTGCATCAGCCCAAAGTTTACAGTTGAACAGCCCAAAGATTCCAATTTATCTGCGCTAAACACCTTACCAACAGCTACTTCCTGTTTTTAAATTTGTAATAGCTGTTCTAGTTGATGTGAAGTGATATCTAATAATTGTAATTTGAATTTCTCTGATACTTGTTATGCTGAACATTGTTTCATATACTTTTTTGAGAGAAATGTCTATTAAAATCTTTGCCCAGTTTTTAACTGGGTTGCTGTATTAGTTAGTGTTTGGTGCTATGACAAAATGCCTGGCAAAGCAGCTTACGGCTTGTGCAGGCTTGCGCTTTGAGGGTGCAGTTGTTGAGTCTCCACACTGGCTTTCCTACTGTGAGAAAGCAGCTTCCTTGACCAAACACTGGGTAACATTGATCTACAGGTATAAACACCAGCATTCAGAAGGTGGAGCAACATGTATAGTTAGTGAAACAACAGGAGGTTTCCTTCCTAGGGCCTGTGACTTCCCCAACCGTTGTCTTTTGACCAGGTTGACAATTCCAGGCAGCTGATCCAGTGCTCCATGGACACACCATTATGAAGCGGTAGGCACGTCTCATCTGGTAGGTTAGTACTGAGGCATGAAGAGTGAGTGCGCCACTAGACAAACCCAGGAATGAGTTTCTCCTCCAGTGGCCTGGATAGCTCGTGCTGTCTGCAGCGAGAGCTGTGTCAGCAAGTCTCGGCTTCCAGGCCTGTTGGTTTCAGCATGATGGTCGTGTATCCTGCTGCCGAACTGTGGGGTGTCTTCAGCAGTCACCCTTACCATCTAGCTGTGGTAAACAATCAAGCAAGGGCAGTAGCCCGTGTTGTTTGGGGAGGTCTTGGCATTCCCACATCAGTAACACAGGGCAGTTCCTACCCTGGGACTGAGATTTGTTCACCCATGTAGCGGAGTGCCTTTGTTTAAACTTTTAAAAAACAACAAAACAAAACAAAACCCTGTATTTTAAAATCAGCTTGCAAAGGTTTTTACTATTAATTTTACAGAGTTTTTAATGTAAATTTTATAATGCGCCCTTTTGCTTTTATAAGAGTGCTTGTCAGTTCTAAAAGTTTTCTGGTGGTGCCATTAGAACTTCTGTGTGATAGAATCATCATCTAAACTAGATTTTAGGAATCATGAGTTTAAGGGTTTTGTGTAAACCCTCAATATAATAAAAATTTGGGGGCTACGAAATTTGTGGGTTTATTTTTTTGGTTTTTTTGTTTTTGTTTTTGTTTTTTAACATAAGCCTGGTAGCCATATTAGTTCTTGTAGTAGTAAATAATTAATAAAGAGTACTGCCCCACCAGGCCTCTACACCACTCCTTCCAAGTATCTGGTAAAGCATGACTCTTAAACTTGAATAGTTAGCCAAATATCTTTATGTATTGTAAACTCCCAATTATATAATGCCAGTTTATAATGATAAAGTATTATTCCAGCCGGGCGTGGTGGCGCACGCCTGTAATCCCAGCACTTGGGAGGCAGAGGCAGGTGGATTTCTGAGTTCCAGGTCAGCCTGGTCTACAGAGTGAGTTCCAGGACAGCCAGGACTACACAGAGAAACCCTGTCTCGAAAAACCAAAAAAAAAAAAAAAAAAAAAAAAAAAGTGTTATTCCAATATTTTAACCTCTCAGAGCACCAGAAACACACCTGAGAGAAGGAGCAGTGGGCAGGGATTCTGCCAGTGGCAAACAGACACCATGCAGGGTTGGAGCTGAATGTGTTTTTACTGAATCAAAGTAGCAGATTATATAGAATAATTCACATGAACTTCAGACACTTAGAGATAGTTGTCCTTGACCCACACATGGCTTTTACTTTCTGTCTCCTGGTCTCCACTGGCACAGTGTCTCTTTTTCATTCTGTGGCTTTGTTCAAAGACCTGAACATGTGTTTTATGCCAGCCTAAAATCTGCTCTTTTGCTCTCTCTTTTGAATGCCATCCTCCGTCTTTAGACTGAAGCGTCTCTACCCAATGAGTTTTAAACAATTGCTTGTAACTGCCCGCAGCTATAAACCGGGTTCCCTGGAAGGAAAGCTGGGGATGGAAACGGAGTGGCGAGAGAAACATGGGACCAAGACAAGATTTCCTGCTCAAGACTCAAAGTTTAATAGAGGTCTCCAAATATATATAGGCGGGGAAAGACCCTTCCCTGAAAGGCTGGAAACAGGTCTGCAGAACTGGTTCACTTGCTCTGCAGGTGGCTGGCCTCTGGTGTCTGGTACCTCAGGAAACTGCAGGTCCTTGGAGAACAATGGTTCACCTTGGCTTGAATGCTCCACCCCAGGTGGAGCAGGATTATGGCTAGCACAGGAATTCCTGCTCGAAGGCTGGGAGAGGAGCTTCACCTTGGTCAATCAGTGCCAAGTTCCTGCCTGGTGGCATGACACCTCTCTGCAGTTGCTCTTTGAGATCATCCTGTTGTTCTTTGCTTAATAAGCACCAAGGAGGACAGGACCTTCCTAAGCTCTCCAGGAAGGGCAGACTGAACCAAGAGACATGTTTGCCTCTTATGTCAATTATCCTATCTCTATTCCTGCACGCTCCTGTATACTGAAGAGAGGGTTCTGGAATTTTATAGTCTTTCCCCTGAAATTTCAGAGGCTTTCATAATTTGTTTCCTATAACATAAACTGAACCCTTTTGAGTCATAATAGTGACTGTCTCTTTTGTGGGAACACTACTTTCATTTGCCTTTTCTTGGAAAAGAGTCTTTTCAGGAGTTTTTGCAAATGATTCCTCTTGCTGCAACTGGTCCCATATACCATTTTCCCCTGCTTGGGTTTTTGGTATTCTGTTTTAATCACTGCTTGAAGGATAGAGGAAGTTGGCAACAAAAGGGGGAACTGTTCTTAAAGCCTCCTCCATATCTGCAATTTCCAAGGAACATGGCCTTCTCAAACATGGAAGCGATCTCCATTGCCAATCCGTAGCTGTAGCACCAGCACAAATCATTGTAATTACAAGAACTGCAGCACAGCTCCAAAAGGTACTCATTGTACAAGTTTCAAGTTTTTCCAGGAGGCTCAGTTCCTTGAACTTTATGTATGTCTCAATCTGGTGACCAGGTCACAGGTCACGAAGACTCCACTGGAGTTGGTGAGGCACTTCTTTAAGGAATGTCCTCCCTGTTAATAATTATGCCATGGTAGAGACAGCAAAAAGGTAAGCGCTGGGACCTTTAGGTCAGCCCTTAAGGCTGTGGAAAAGAACTCTTAAAAACATGAGTTTGAGAATATATAGTTTCTCACTTACGCAAAAAATTAAGGATGCAGTGTGGATGTAAAGGAACAAAGGCAGTTGCATCAGTGAGCCATCTTATTAGAAAGGTACAAAGGCAGCAGATTCCTGTGTCTAAGATCAGCCCGGGAGACCAAGTCCAGGCCCAGGTGTGGTTGAAATGGTCATTTTAGGACATAGTCCCTCCCAGCTGAATTAATATCTGTGCTTAACTGAGGCAAAGGGATCTCTGAATTCTTTTCTGCTGTTAAAAGAAAATATGTGCTTGCTGTCTCCCAAGACTCAAGAGCGTGGGGTCATGGGATGGGGATTCAATGGATAATTAAAGGAAACCTGGAGTAAATGACTGGATTGACATGTATAAAAGACCTGGCTTATGATCTGCAAGAGAAGTGCTATCCAGAGAAGCTTTTAGAATAGCCAGAGAGAACCATTTGGAGAACTGTCTTGAGCAGAATATGTGTGCGCGCGCGCGCGCGCACACACACACACACACACACACACAGAGACACCACCAGCTCCAACCCACAATCTGACTCAAGTCATTTGTTTTTGCTGCTTCCAGGCGTCCCTTCCTCCTCTCCAAGCCACGGCTGTCCCTTGGTAGTAAATAAAGAGATGATGTTGGCTTGAAGGCTACACACTGCAGTAAAATGGCTCTTTTTTTTTTTTTTTTTTTGACATTTTCAGAATTTGCTGATTTATGTTTGCAGCTTTTCAGAGTACCAGTAATTTTTTTTTTTTTCCGAGACAGGGTTTCTCTGTGTAGCCCTGGAGACCAGGCTGGCCTCGAACTCAGAAATCCGCCTGCCTCTGCCTCCCAAGTGCTGGGATTACAGGCGTGCGCCACCGCGCCCGGCTTACCAGTAATTTTTTTTTTTATTTTAAGTTCTCTGAGATAGAGTCTCATGTAGTTCTAGCTGACGTGGAATACACTATGTAGACCAGGCTAGCCTCAAAATCACAGAGTTCCACCAACTTCTGCTTCCCAGGTGCTGGGATTAAAGGTGTGTGATAACACTCAGGGCTCAGGAGGCATTTTCTTGTTCTGTTCTCTTTTAAGTTCCTTGAGGTGTTTGCTTGTGTCCTCTTTGGATTTGTTGAATTCTTTGTTTATCTTTGATTGTTTGTAATTGTTCTTTTAAATCCTGTGTCCCGAGTTTAGCAGGGACAATTCATCTTAGTGAACACTTGAGTAGGACTGCTGGTCTTAGGGACACACATGGTCTCAGTCTGCCTCACTGCTTATTTTCTAACTCAAACACCTGGGTTTGTTTCTTTGATTGTGTGTCTGATGTTGAGGAGAAGTTTGATTCTGCTTTTGCTCTTGTCTGAGCTTGGTTGATTTCAAGACAGGAGAGAACACACTAGTCCTTCAGATACTCGGTGTAGGTTAGTGACTGCAGTGACTGGGGTAACTGGAGTTCACTGGTAACCAGTGTGATGCAGGGGTCTGGGTTTGGGGGTCTGGGCTTGGCCTGGAAGGCTGCACGAGTATAGGGACTTGGTCAGACTCGGCAGGAGAGCACACAGTAGGCCTAGGCTGAGATAGCTTGCAGCGCCATCTGGACCTGGGTGCGTGGCATGAGGTGAAGGCCCTGGGTTAGATTCACTAAAAGAGAAGGCAGATTTGGTTCTTAGTTGGGCCTGGGTCTGGAGGGTAGGGCCCGTGAGGGGAGACAACTGAGGGTGAGAAGACCCACCTAAGAGAGCTTACTGATGGGGCTCCTGCCTGGGGATACAAAGGCTGCTTGGCTAGGTGAGGCCAGGTGAGAGTCCTGGGTCAGACTAGGCAACAGAGCTCGCAGATGCCCCTCCTGCCCAGGTCTGGGCCTCCAATGTTGGGGTAAAAGCTGGGTGGCACTGGCTGAGTGTCTGTTCTTTTTTTTGTTTTGTTTTTGGCTTTTTGAGACAGGGTTTCTCTGTGTAGTCCTGGCTGTCCTGGAACTCACTCTGTAGACCAGGCTAGCCTCGAACTCAGAAATCTGCCTGCCTCTGCCCAAGTGCTGGGATTAAAGGCGTGTGCCACCACCACCTAGCTGTCTTTTGTTTTTTAAATGAGTAATTTTTTTTAAGATTTACTTATTTATCGTATGTATACAAGTACACTGTAGCTGTCTTCAGACACCCCAGAAGAAGGTATTTGATCCCATTACAGATAGTTGTGAGCCACCATGTGGTTGCTGGGAATTGAATTCAGGACCTCTGGAAGAACAATTAGTGCTCTTAACCACTGAGCCATCTCTCCAGCCTTACCTCAAAGTCTTTGATGAGAAAACCAAGTCCTTTTCCTGTGCTGCTCACTGACATGTGATTTGTTTGCACTTAGGTTGCAGTGTGTGTGGAGGAAGTGCTGGGGCTTGTGGCCACACGTGTCAGGAGCCACACTAGAAATGGAGCGGCCATTTGCGTTAGATGACAAGAGACAAGATTCAGAGCCGCAGAGGAGTTCACAGGAACCCATTCAAGTCCTCGACGACGATGGTGATGACGATGCGGAGCTCATCTTTGTAGGAGTGGAGAGAGTAAAGGAAGACGCTGAGCTCATCTTTGTCGGAGTAACTTCAACTTCACAGCCCACCAATTCGAACATTCTGAACAGAGTCACCCCGGGCTCACGGTTAAAAAGAAAGCATAACCGACTTAGAGGGACCACTGCTCAAAGACTGCAGCCCTCGCGGCCTGCCGCCCCCACATCAGAGGCAGTGATTGTCCTGCCGGCCTCTCCGGCTGAATCGAGATCGACAGATAGTCCTATCATTATTGAGCCTTTGTCTGAGTCTGATTGTAAAGGTAATTCACCACAAGTTGTGCCTAGTAGCTCTTCAAAGTGTTGTTCGCCTCTGGTCACACTCTCAAGTTCAGAGAATAGTCCAGTAAAGGCAGCGCTTTCAGGAGGAGATTTGAATGAAAGTTTGTATGTCTCAAAGTGCCATTTTTCCATAAATCCACAGAGGCCTGACCATAGTATTGAGATTGTAAAACAGCTCCCTTCAGCTTTGCCCCCTTCAGGTACTTTGCATACCTCGAATGCGCAGCAGAAGAGGCCTTCCTTTGATGCTCCCGCCTCCCTGGGCCGTGATGTGAATGGGGCGCCTCCTCCAGAGGACTCTGTCCACCGTGGTCGGGACAGTGGATTGGTAGAAGCAGACTTTTCAAGTCTAGCAAGTGAAGATACTTTTGATCCCAAGAAAGGAAGTTTGACTCTGTTACTCAGTGACTTCTATTATGGACAGGACAAAGGAGATGGGAAGGTAGAGCAGAAGACCCACACAGCCTTCAAATGCCCCAGCTGCTCGAAAGCCCTGAAAAATGTCAAGTTTATGAACCACACCAAGCATCACTTGGAGCTCGAGAGGCAGGGCAGTGAGGATGCTTGGGAGATCCACACCACCTGTCTGCGCTGCCACCGCCAGTTCGATTCCCCGTTCCAGCTGGAGTGCCACATCGACCGTGTGCACACGGCACCAGACCCTTCCGTGGTCTGCAAAATCTGTGAATTGTCCTTTGAGACTGACCAAGTCCTTCTACAGCACATGAAGGACACTCACAAGCCTGGGGAGATGCCCTATGTCTGCCAGGTCTGTAAGTACAGGTCCTCTGTCTTCGCCGACGTGGAGACCCACTTTACAAAGTGCCATGTAAACACTAAGAACCTGCTCTGTCCATTTTGTCTTAAGATCTTCAAAACTGGGATGCCATACATGTGCCATTACAGGGGCCACTGGGAAAGGAGCGGCCACCAGTGCTCCAAATGCCGCCTGCAGTTCTTAACCTTCAAGGAGAAGATGGAGCACAAGACCCATTGCCACCAGATGTTTAAGAAGCCCAAGCAGTTGGAAGGGCTGCCCCCCGAGACGAAGGTGGTGATTCAGGTGTCAGTGAAGCCTGTGGAGTCAGAGTCTGTGAAAGTGGCTTCAATCACTGTGAGCACAACAGACTGGGAGCCATCTTACCCCAGATCTCAAGGCAGACCTTCACAAAAGTCCCACTAATCTAACCTAAATCAGAATCCAAACCCTCCAGAGAGACAAGAGTACAGCCCCATACGTCGGTCACTCGCTGGTACCCAAGATGATGAACTGATGAACAGTCAGAGCTTTTTTTTTTCTTTTTCTTTAATTCTGTGATAATGCAGGGGTTTGCCTGTTTGTTTTTTGAGGGTTTCTTTTGTTCTCATTTAGTGCTGGAGCTGGAACAGAGGCTTCACAAATAATAAGCAAGTGCTCTACCCCCCATCCCCCGGCTGCAGCATTTTCTGAATGAACAGTGAGTGTTATTTAAAATACATCTGGTTTTCAATATTAAGTGTTTGGCCTAACACAAGGATGGTGTTTGTGTCTGTATCCCTGCGAATGGAGAACAAGTTGAACCTATTTATTAATATCCTAAAGTTTGAGATTTCTTTTGTGTAAAGGTTTGAAGTTTGGTGGACTCACAAGGCCCCACCTCTCTCTCCTGAAGATCTACAGGCAGTTAATGCTTGCTATAGGAGGGAGACATTTTTTTTCCTTTTTTGAGAGACATCTTCTTAAGTGGTATGGCGTGGAGAAGTGGAGAGACACACATCCTTTTCAGTCTTGAAGCCAAAGAAGGAACCCTGCCTGAATGCCTTTACCTAAAAGAGTATCCAAGGAGGCCAAGCCATTCCTGTAATGCCCATATCTGTGAAAGGCCCCCTGCACACATTAAAAGCACAGCTGTGTATTCTTAGCGACACATGATGCGGTGGCAACGGTAGTTAGAGAACTGGCACGGAACTGATGACCACGGACTTTGTTTTGCTTGATGCTTAGGATAGCCAGAGTTCTCCACTCTTTGTTCCGCCTTGGCTAGCTATGTGAAGAACTGGCTATATCCTCATGGGCCACACAGTAAAGGAAGTGGCCCTTTCCTGAGGGAAAGAAGCCTGGCATTCGTGGGATAAAGTATATTGAACCTGAGTTATAATTGAAAAGGTTTGGGAAAATGGCATCTGTCCAGTTTATGGCCTGGGGTGAACTTAGTTCTACTCTCAAGCTGTAATAGGAACTTGCCCAATAATACTGGACATAGCACAAAAGCCAGACCAGGGTGACTAGAATGTAAGCCCTCTATAGGGTTTTCAGTTTTCAGTCCATGTGTGTGATCTTGCAATGTGATGTGAAACTTGCAATTTGGTGCCCTGGTGCTTTTTTTCCCCCTTGGTGCTAGGGATTAAACCCAAGGTTCTGCCACTGAATGAGGTCCCTAGTCACAGTCTGTGTCTTGTCTCATATCTATCTAAGTGGTTATAATGTCTGTATAATTTCCCCGTGTTGGATGTATAGTATCCGAGTTGATCACACTAATATTGCTTGGGTCTTACTTGAAGCACTTTTGTGTGCAAGATATGTCCTAAATGAAGACTTGCCTTCTCCTGTCATACTACTTAGCTGGTCACTAGCCCATGGAGGAACAACTTTTTAGAGAACTGTAGAGCATCCTCTGAGGATTGGTCTTCAACAACTTCAGTAGCATTAACTCTTTCTGTAAATCTCCAGGGCTGTGTCCTTGAGCCTGGCCCAGTGCCACCTGTTGTCCCTTCCCCTTCAGCCCAGGTGCTCAGCTGCTGCTGCTCATTCCTCAAGGAGTCTGAGTGCATGCGGGTTGTAGACCCTGGTCTCGCAAACTCTGAGTAACCGGTACCTTGTCTTGCTGGGTGTGGTAGCACACACTGGTAATAAGAGTTCTTGGGAGGCTGGGGCAGGAAGATCTGAAGTCCAGAGCCAGCCTGGGCTCTTCAGTGAGTTCCAAATGACACAGCAAGCCCCTGTCCTTTAACAACAAAAGAGGCAGTGTGGACAGGCTCCTTAAATGCCCCTGTTCCAATTTTCCATTCTCAGTTTAGTGAATTTTTCCTAGATTCCATGACAAAATGGGGAGAGGTTATCCTTAGACCTTGGCCTCTCTCAAGACTGAGGGACAAGAGTTTGTATCCTTTGTTTGCTTTGCGCTTGAGCACTGACTGACTGATCTGCTCCTTGGCTGTTTTGATGGGTCTTTTCAGTGATTTTTTTTTTTTTTTGGCCACATCACACTCTTTTTACCCCATACCTGTCCTTTAGGTGTGGAAAGCAGATCTGTCCCACCTGTTGTGGTGGAAATCCTGATTATGAAATGAGTCTGCAGACTTACATACTGTCTATGGTAAAAGAAAGAAGCCTTTTAGACCTGTGTCGAGTGTCTCCAGCCCTGTGGCTGTAGTTCTCTGTTTCACTAAAGCACGCTCCTAAGGAGTACAGACTGTTGTTTACTGCAAAGGGAGGCCCCAGGGCTCTAGCTCCTGCCTACCGGCTCCTCCTGTCCCCTGCGCTGCCCAGCCGACTCCCTTGCTCCTGCACTGTTGTGACCCACTGACCTTGCCATTCCTCAGTAATTTCCTGTTTCCTCCTGATGCTGAGGCTGCACGGCCTGCTGTCACAGTGCTTTCCCTGAGCCTGCATGGCTGCTACCTCACTTGTGGTTATTAAGCTTCTCAAGAGTCTTAGAGTGACTAGAAATGCCCCCTGCTTCTGAAGCCCCATTTACTCTTTCACTTAGAAGGCAACTTACCTCTCCCTGCAGCTTTCTCCCCTCTGCAGTCTAGCTAAGTTTCCTAGTCACAGAACTCGAGGAAGACGTTAGCGAGCGCTTTGGCTCTGTCTTAGAAGTGAGCTAGCTTAGGTCCATTTTTGTGCCTCTAACAGACGTAGAGTGAGCTGAGCCTCTGAAAGCTTTCTGTTTTATATTGACAGCTCTATCTATTTTTGAAGCAATGTCACTTTGTTTTGTTTACACATGAATTAAATATTTGTCAAGATTACTATTTTGTTACTCTGTGAAGTTGGTTGCTTGTTTTACCAAATAAAAGTTATTATTTTGATGTTGCCAAAGTTATTTATAAGAACTAGCAATTAGAGGAATAAAGCGTTTTGTGAAAACCTTTTGTGTCCTTTTTTATTTGAGCACCATGTGTTTTAGGCTAATTTTTGTTTTGTGTCTTCTGCAGTTGAGTTTATTTTTACTGCCTCATTGGTTAAAACTTCTGAGTGATAAGGTCAGTAAAGCTAATTAGGCTTCTTTAATTTTCATTTTTAAAATTTCACTTATTACTGTGTGAATGATTTGTATGTAGGGGTGTGGGTATGTCTTTGCCAGCAGATGTGTGGTGATCACATGTAGGTTCTACTCTGGGATCTACTCTGGCCACTATGCTTTTTTTTTTTTTTTTTGATCTTCATTAATTGATTGTGAATTTCATGCTGTGTTTACTCCAGTACTCATCTTGCACCCTTACCAAAATATCCCGCTGTAGAAGTTATGGTGTGTCACACACAGTATATTATATATACCCTTTTGACAAAACAGCTTTAATGAAAATGTTCATTGCAACATTTTCTTGGTCTGGTTTGAGGCCCCTGGCTTCTACACCGTCGGTCCTGGATCCTCATCAGGACTCCCGTATTGTTGCTGTGTCATGAGATCCTGCAGCCCATTGTTTGGGTAGATGTTGGGGTGGGCCAGCTCAGAGCCCTGAATCCGGGCCTGGGTGGTGGCTAAGTTGTTCATCCCACCAGCTCTGTGTTTGCGCCACCAGGGCCAGCCCTCCTGGTTTGCTTAGGTGAGGGGCAGAGCCAGCTGTCTTGCCTGTGGTCGGGCCAGGGGTCCTGTACTGCCCCAGCAAGGGACAGGACCTGCTCTCCAGGGTGCTTTAGTGGCCAAGGGGTAGGACCAGCTCTCCTGAGCTAGCTGTCCAGCAGAAATGCGGGACCATCTCTCTTGCATTCATCAGCTATTGAGAGGTGGGTCGGCTCTGCTGAGCTCTTAGACATTGTCATGGCCCCCAGGCAACCTGGAACAGGGACATCCTCCTGGCCTTTGGTGGTGACATGAGCCCTGGATGTTGAATAGATCCTGGCTACTGCAGGACCACAGGTGCGCCAGGGGACGTGGGGTGGAGGTGGGGCACGTCACCGTGGCTTTGGGTGGCAGTACTACTTACATCAGACTGTCCCTCACCACCGTCTTTATAGTACCCAGACTGTTCAGCTTCTCATTCTGTCCCATCTCAGCACATTAGAGCAAGCTGGCTCCTGGCTCCTGCATGCCAGCGGTCAGGCTTCTTGGACCATTAAGCTTTTATCCACCGAGCCATCTCGTTGGTCCCGTGTTCTTGGTTTTAAATGAGACTTGCTATTCAAGGTCCATGTCTATGTTGCTTAAGAATTTCACTTTCCATTTTAGCATCTTAGAGAGTGGTTGAATTTTGTTGAATACTTAATAACAGTCACATTAATTTTTTCTTTACTAAATAAATTTAAAAAAAAGATTTATGTATGTGAGTACACTGTAGCTGTCTTCAGACACAACAGAAGAGGGTGTCAGATCCCATTACAGATGGTTGTGAGCCATCTTGTGGTTGCTGGGAATTGAACTCAGGACCTCTGGACGAGCAGTCACTGCTCTTAACCACTGAGCCATCTCTCCAGCCCCTAAATGAAGGTTTTGCTATGTATGGTGACACACACCATTAGTCCCAGCTCTTGGGACCCAAGGCAGAAGCTGATGGATCTCTCTGAATTCCTAGCCAGGCAGGCTTACAAGTGAAACCCTGTCTAAACAAGTAAACAAAGCAAAGCAAACAGAAACGGAACTAACAGGTTTCGCTTGGGGCTGTTCAAGACTTTAATTTTGCAAACCTTCATTCAGGTGTGCCGAGGCTTTCCTCCAACAGCACTCTGGAGAGTGAGGCAGGAGTGTGAGTTCTAGGCCAGCCTCGAAACCTCAAGACACTGGCTCATTTTATTTGTTTTTTTTTTTTTTTTTTTTTTTTTTTTTTGAGACAGGGTTTCTCTGTGTAGCCCTGGCTGTCCTGAACTCACTTTGTAGACCAGGCTGGCCTCGAACTCAGAAATCCGCCTGCCTCTGCCTCCCAAGTGCTGGGATTAAAGGCGTGCGCCACCACTCCCGGCCACTGGCTCATTTTAAATATCATCACAGTTTTCCCAGGAATCGTGCTTGGCTTTCACAAGCAGCAACCTTTGGCTTCTGCCTTAAGTAGTTTGCTTTTTGTCTTATTTTGTTACAGTTCTGCTTTGGGAGCATTCTTTTTCTGAGCTGTTTGGGTCCAGAACCGGGAAGGAGGGGAAGGAGGGGCTGAAGTGCATATTTTACATACCAAAGCTAACCTGGCCTCCGGGTTCTCCCAGGGGCCCTCAGTCCCTGCCTGGCATGCCCCGTCCCCAACCCTGAACTTTCTAGCCCAGGAACTGAGCTGCCCTTCCCCCCCTCCAGAGGCTCTTTGCTATCTAATCCAGATGTTTTCCTTTTCTCCCTCCCCCTCCCCCTTTCTTCTGTGTGCACACTTTCTTGCTTTCTCCTTCCCTGAACATCAGATAGGCTAGTAGGCTTGTGCTTCAAACCGAGACTGCTTGAACTCTTTCAAGGTTCTCCTGTCAGCTCCTGAGACTGACTGAAACTCTAACCTGTTAGAAGCATCCCACCATCCCCCACCCCCCACCTCCCTGTCAGTGGATAAAGCTGCCTTTGGTTTACTCTGACTGCCATGATACTTTCCTCATTATTTCTGTGCCTCGTACTGTAGTACTGTAACTGGTGGGTAAGTAGAACAACTTCGCTGGTTGACTGTATGCTCTGCAGATCCCAGGATTTCTGTACCGATAGACTGGACTCTAGATTGAGTTCATGGATTCTCAGTGTGTGTGTGTGTGTCTCTGTCTCTCCCCCGACCCCCTCTCCTTCTTCCTCTTCCTGTCCTAACCCAGAGACCTCTTTCATAGAAAATCATAGGGCCCATTCCAAGTAGAATAAAAGATTCCTGAGGCAAATAAAGTGACAGTGATTCAGGTTACCCCCAATACTATGTTCCAATATGGTGGCATTTTCTTCTCAGTAACAAGAAAGCCATAAATCAAGACTTTAAAATGCACTGATTGTGTAAGGGTCCAAATGTAAGGCCCTAACCCTTGATGAGAGAGAAACCGAGATGCAGATCGATGCAATAGCAAGAGGTTTATTTTCCTGTGCGACACGTGGGGGATCAGCCTTCAATCAGTCCCTCAAGGCGAGTGACTAGAAGGTGACCGGGAATGGCTGTTGCAAGCAGCTTTTATACTTCTTAGGGGCACAGGTTACATCAGCAAGATTACATACAGTTCAAACTTATTGAATAAGCATAATGACCTTTAAATCTATTGGCTAGCAAGCATGACAGGCATTTGAACTCTACCCTGGACTTTCCAGAGGGTCAGGTGACTATCAGTCAGTACCCTCTGCCATTTTTTTCTGAGAATTTTTTACTCAAGAATGTTTCTGTGGGTGGAGAATGGTGCCTGGCCTTGACCCCAGGTGGGAGAGGGAAGCTGTAAAGAGGGTGTGGGACTGGAAAAAGCCTTTAGGGTCCCTCAATGGAAATTGGTGAATTCTTGCTTGGGGCTCGGATCTCTCTTTGGTTGACAGTTAATTTTGTTTAGTCTGAGATGGTCAGGGTCTTAGAAGGATTCTACTCTAACAGAGCCTTTCTTGTCTGCTTTCAGAGGTTTAAGGTACAGTGATGTCTAAAGTTACGTTAAGTTTAAACAACTGTGCTTAAGAGATCTATAAAACAAAATTTCCTTTAACCTCTAAGCCCTACTTGTTCATGGACAAATATTATATCAAGACTGCTCCCTGGAGTCCCTGCTCTGCTGTTCATTAAGATCACACCAAAGAGCCGGGCGTTGGTGGCGCACGCCTTTAATCCCAGCACTTCGGAGGCAGAGGCAGGTGGATTTCTGAGTTCGAGGCCAGCCTGGTCTACAGAGTGAGTTCCAGGACAGCCAGGGCTATACAGAGAAACCCTGTCTTGAAAAACCAAAAAAAAAAAAAAAAAAAAAAAAAAGGAAAAAAAAAAGATCACACCAAAGAGAATCCCCCCCAGATTCTGTATGTAAAAGCAGAGTTTTATTCTGCAGAAACACAGCATGCAGGGGTTGACCATTCATCAAGATGGTGACCTCAGACAAAAGAGAGCAAGCCTTTTCATAGGAAACTAGGGGGATTTTCGCTAGGGTTAGGTCATCTAAAACTTCATTGGTCGGTGTTGGGGGTGCTACACAGGTCAGTTTCTGAGTGTCTGGTGTCCAAGTGCACAGCATTCCTCTCTCTTAAGCATTTAACCACAAGATGAGACGCTCAAGCCATACAAGGCTGCCCTGCACAGACTTCCCATCCAGAGATAAGATATTTCCCCATTTCGTGGTTCTCTCCAGGCTGTTCTTTGGATGGGGGCATTGTATGTCCTTATCTCCTCTAGCTAGGAGCTGACTTGGCTCCAGACCTATCCTCCGTAAGTCAGGGCAGGGAGCTGACTAAAAAGCTATTGTTGGTGGCTCCCTCTGAGGAGCCCAGTATGTTTCCTGGGGAATGGGAAAGTTTTTATTCCCAAGGTTTCTGGACCTCTCCATTTGAACCTCAGATAGATACAGAAAAACCAGGACGTCTCTGCTACCAGGCTCACACGTTCTCTGATGTCCCTCCTTCACCTTGGCGCAGGTGGAGGCTAAGGGTCTGTTTGCACATCCCAAGAGGGTTTATTTACGCAATCATCACAAGCGTGGGGATGTTAGGTCAAAGCGGAGGTGGGCAAGGCATGGCTATTAAAAGCTAAAGATAGCCCAAGATCATCTGGCTTCAGACCTAACGTTTCCATTGAAACGTTAATCAGCCAGCCATACAGAATCTTCATCAAAACATGTTTTTTTTTTTCTTTCCATAGAGGCATATAAAGGATGGTTAAAACATTTAATTGAATAACAGAAGCAAGCAATAATGAGTAATCTGTGTTAGCATTTCCTTCTAGGCCAGGTATGCCTGATTCACTGTAAAAGGGGTGCTTGCCCCCTCTTCCCTCTCTTACTCTTCCCCTCCTCTCCCTCTCTCCCCCTCCCCCTCCTTCCCCTGTGTTCCTGTCCTCCTCCCTCTCCCATACCTTAAATAAACTCTATTCTATACTATATCCATCATATTGCTGGTCCCTCAGGGGGAAGGGCTGCCTCAGCATGGGACCAGGGAGGTGCTCATGTAAGACCCGGAAAAAAAGAGGGTACCCAGCACCCCATGCCTTGGAAGGCGACACCCAAATCACTCTTGAGAAACAGTCTTGATGCAACAGCAAGAGGATTTTTATTCCAGAGGCTCTGGGGTTCACAGCCATATACCACACAGGGTAGAGGACTGTGAGCCCCCAAGTGCAGAATCAGGACAGCTTTTATAGGTTTACTATAAGACCCGTGTATCACAAACCAATCATCCCTTAGCATTGAGAGCCCGCGCAGGGCGAGCCAATTGATTTGTACCACTCCATAGCTTCTAAGCCAATCAGTTTAAATTATCCAAACCCGCGCTCCGAGGACCAATCAGTTTTCTTTCTTTTTTCTTTTCTTTCTTCTTTTCTTTCATTATTATTATTATTATTATTATTACTATTATTATTATTATTTGGTATTTTGAGACAGAGTTTCTCTGTGTGGTCCTGGCTGTCCTGGAACTCACTCTGTAGACCAGGCTGGCCTCGAACTCAGAAATCCACCTGCCTCTGCCTCCCAAGTGCTGGGATTACAGGCATGCGCCACCACACCCAGCTCCCAATCAGTTTTCTATAGAAACCAGGTAGCAACTAGTTAGTTCATTTCCATTTACAGGGCCAGGGCCATGTACACATTTCCTGTTATGGGGCCAGGGTCACATACTGGGTCACGTACGCATTTCCTGTTACAGGGCCAGGATTATGTATGCAAGGACCCTCCAACTAGAGGTAGGCACTTGGGGACCTGAGCGCCCGCCAGGCATGAGCCCCGAAGGCCGCACAGTGATCCCGCTAGCCCAGCCCCGCTCACCTTCCCCCCCCGAGGAAGAGAGATGGGAAAGGACACCAGGGACCTTCCCAGGCCTGCGGCTCACAGCTGGACACTGCAGGCAGGTGGAATGTGTGCACTCCTGGGCTAACAAAGAGCGGGCTAAACTGCTCTTTGGGGTCATTTAAGAGTTAGGCACGGGGTATTTTTAGCCTGTAATTCTCATCCTTTCAGTGCCTTCCACCTCACCATATGGTGTCTCTATCAAACACATTCTCTGCACTCTGTTTTTATAAAACACAACAATCTGAACCATAAGACCTTGGTTTCTTATCTTCTGGGAGTGCCCTTACACTCCTTAAGAGAAGATTCTCTCCACATGACTCCATTCTTGGCCCGTGTTCCAACAAAAATTTAAGACTTTTGCCTGCCTCTGTTTATAGCTTTGCCAGTGAAAGGGTCAGCTCAGGAACTTTGGAAAGGTCATGGAACACTTGCCCCTCCCAGAAAGGAGAGGCTAAATTACATTCCTCAGACTACCGGGAGACCCCTGAGGCTAGGGAAGGCCCAGAGTCCATTGGTCACCTACCTCATCCCCTAACAACCAATTAGTTTAAAGGTAACACTGTCCTGCCAATCACATTGTGCCTTCCCTGCGGACTGTATAAAGGCCCGCGCAGGGAGCTGTGCATGGTCGTTCTCTCCGCATGTGCAGGATGACCCCAGCATGCTGGATATTAAATAAAATTTTTCTTGTGTTTTGTACTGATTCCCATCTCCACATGGTTCATTCAGGGGTCTATAGTGAGTTAAGGCTTGCCAGAGTCTTACATTTGGTGTATTGGCTGGGAATCTGACCTCCTGTGGGGACATGCTGGAATAGTGAATAGGAGGTCTTGAGCAGGTAACACCGAGGTTTTTTTTGTCTGTCTCCCTGTTTCCCTGTTTGCCAAAGTCTGCGTCTGTAAGTCTGTCTAAATTTTGGGTTTGCTTGCAAGTGTCTGGGAGGCTCAGAGAGCCTACGGTGTCTGGTGCGGTTGAATCTGGCTGGCATAGGTGGAGATTGCGGGGGGTGGGGTGGGTGGGTGGGATTGGGGGACGCTTCAAGCCCCCAGGAGAGAGCCGGGAAGGCTCTGCTCCTTCTGGAAATGGCAAGACAGTAACAGTGGGAGCAGGGTCTTGCTATAATCTGTTTTATCTGGCTCCTGTTGTATGGGCAGGAGGCAGCCTAGTTTGTTTCAGTGAGGCTGTAGCTGAGCAACTGTTATCTGGTTCCTGCCGCATGGGCAGGAGCACCTGGTGTCTGTAACTGGGCCCATCAAGGGATGAACTGGGTGTTGTACTGCAGTGGCTCCAATTGATTCTGTGAGACAAAGTTTTACAGACTGAGGCGAGGAATGCCTCTTGGAGCCCTCCAGAACACCTCTCTTCAGAAGCTGAAGATCTCACTGGCAGCCTGCTTTACTTCCAAACTTTCCCCTTTCCTTCTCTCACAAGATTATCCTTAAGGCCGGGGGGCTAAGGATATAGATGTAAGAAAAAAAACCCTTCTTTGAAGTAAAAACATTGGCCAAAGACCTCTTTTCTTAGAACTGAAGCCTTTGCCTCAGCCGTTTACATAATTACATTTACCTCCCAACAGTATGCAAATGAGAGTGACTCTGACACTGTGGTATGAAAAGCATTGACTGAGCACAGCAAACCTCAGGTTTCTACAGAGGAAAGCTAGGTGTCAGGTGAAGTTTACTCACAGAATCTCATTTAGACCTAGGGGGTCTGGCCAAACGTTCTTTGAAGTCTTTGAAGTCTCTTTAAAAGTTTGTTGTTAACTACAAATGATTCTATATCAGGAAGACTAATGCTATCTATGTTTGAGCTTTTAATTTGTTACACGGGAAACGTTTTTACCTGGTTGATCTTACATTTCCATGTGCCAAATGGTTATGCTGATTGTTCTTTGTGCCTGCTTTACTGGATACATCTTTTGAAATGGAAAAAATCTCATGCTTAAAAAGTCTTGCCTCAGAGCAGCATAATACATTCAGGCCTTAAACCACTTCTGTGTTTTGGTGTCTGTTTGTCAATCGCCAAATCCGTGCTTTCCTGCTTCACCAAAGAATCCTGGTTCTCCGCAACTACAACCCCCAGCTGAGTTTGGTCTGCGGCTTGTTGATTGTCTTTTCTCTGTGTTCTTGAACCTGGATGCTGGTCTGTGGTAGGGTCAGGCTGTCTTTGTGGTGATTGTTTGTGATCTGTGTTTGTAAGTATCTTGTTTTGTGTTCTTGGACCAAGATGCCCACCCGTGGCAGGGTTGAGCTGTCTGTGTCCTGATTGTTTTTCTCTGTTTGTTGGTATCTCGTTCTGTGTTCTTGGACGTAGACTGATGACATTGTTTGGACATTAGACTGACTGAAAAGCAAGTTAGTTACTCTCTGCTTCTCTGAATGACCTACCCGTAGGGACCTTTGACTTGGAGGTGATCAAAGCAGTAGAAAAGAAAGTCTTTATAGTTACCTAGAAGAATCTAGTGGCAGACTCACCCCCCCGCCCCCCCAGGATAAAACCCTTTCTTTTCCCAAGACCCACATGACAGGTTCTGGCCTTTAGGAAAAAGGAAGTGAGAGACCCTAACTCAATGTTTTTAGACCCCTAGCAACCAAGCTTAGCACAGAGTAAATTTTTGCTTTCAGTTCAGCACAAAGTAACTCTCGTCTTTCTGATTTTGGCTTGAGAAAAGTAACACACCCTGTTCCAGGAACCCATCCTTGACCCACCAGTACTCTGCTTAATGTTCAACTATACATTGTCCCCAGGGTAGCTGTTTGAGATAAAATCTAAACCTTCCTTGAGGCATAAACTGTTGCCCGACTTCCTCTTCTCCACCCCTTGCCTTGTGACCCACCCATCGTGCCTTGTGACTTTCTTTATCCTCCACCTCTTACCTCATGATTTTTTGTCCTCTGCCCCCCTGCCTTATGATTTTCCCCCTTAAAAACCCCTGACTTCAGTTGTTCGGGGTTGAACTCCTCTGCCCCTGCGTGGGTTATGAGCTCGGCCCCAGTGCACTGGTCTCCCCTAAATAAACCTCATGTGATTGCAGCAAGAAGGTCTCTTGTGAATTTCTGGGGTGTCGCCTTATCCTGAGACTAGAGCGAGGGTCTCCCCAATTCGGAGGGTCTTTCAGAAGCATGAGAAGAGAGATCTGGACCTGAGAAGAAGTCGATTCACCCAAGGCCCTTCAACAGCAGACCTTTTGCTCCAAGACCCCCTCCCTGTATCTCCATACCCTTGCCCCCATGGTTCTGCCAGCTGCCAGCGGCGGTTCTGGAATCCTCAGCCCATACTGGACCAGGGAGAAGTGTGAGGGGACCTGGGAGCCACCTCCCCTGGTACCGCCGTGGCTCTCTCACTAAGGGCATATTTTCCAAGAGACTGAATGATCTCTTTGAGTCTGTTTTATTTATAATACAGGAAACCAAAATGAATACCCCCTCAGACACAGGGGCTCCATCAATTGACCAGACTGTCGTGAACAGTGGGCTTTCCCTGATTAGATCTGACTGGAATTTTAATATGGCAAAAGGTAAGGGGCACCTGAAGGTCCACCATAAGGCTCCATGGGCAGGTCTCAAGGGGGCCAATTTGGCAACTCACAAATTTGACCAAGGTGTGTGAAGTTAAACAGAAACCACAGCCTTTCTGGAGCAGATCATAGAGACATTCTGCCAAGATATACCGCATGACCCCAGGGGCAAGGAATACAAAACTACTGGGACATTGGCTTTTATAGACCAGGATAGTAGAGATATCAGGAAAAAGCTTCAGCGGCTAATGAGAAAAGGAGAGAGGCCACTGGGCCCAAGTGTGCCCTAACAAACAGAAGCTGGGAACAGGAATTCCCAGGCTTTGGGAAAAGTGCCCTCAAATGGTGAAGGCATTAGCCCTGGGTGAAGACAGTGATTAGGAGAGTCGCGGTTCAGACCCTCTCTCTGAACACAGGGTAACTCTGAGAGTAGCAGAGACACCCACTCAATTCTTGATGGGCATAGGGACTCCAAGTCGATGGCCCTGTTTCCAAGAAAAGATCTTGGGTCCAAGAAGAAGCCACCGGCACTGAAATGTATTCATGGACTACCCAAAGAAGAGTGAACCAAAGGATGGGATAGTTAACCCATTCATTTAGGGTCGCCCCAGACTGTCCCTACTCTCTGTTGGAGCAAGACATACTCTCCAAAATGGGGGCCCAGATATACTTCCTGCCTAATGGGCCGAAGCTAACCGGCCCCAAAAGAGAGACTGACCCCGTCCCTACAGACGAGAGCAGTTTTCTCCATGAAGGTCAAAGACAAGCAGGTTAAGTGCTTTGAGGATTGACTCTGGGCACTGTGTGTATTAGCTTTACCACAGAACTGTATTCCTGCCCAGGGCTACAATTTATAGTTTTATAATTTATAATTGTATGCAGATTGAGTTATTCTTTGCTTTTAAAAGCTGTGTGTACGTGTGTGTGTTTGATATATTGAGATGTCTACTTCTTTCAAATTATTATTTTAATAATAATAAATTAAGAAATATTTTTTAATTTATTTATATGTAAATACACTATAGCTGTCTTTAGACATACCAGAAGAGGGTGTCAGGTCTCATTACACATGCTTGTGAGCCACCACGTAGTTGCTGGGAATTGAACTCAGGACCTTCAGAAGAGCAGTCAGTGCTCTTAACCGCCACGCCACCTCTCCAGTCCCTTCTTTCAAATTATTATGTGGAATGTTAAATTTTTTCCTATGACAAAAACTGAAAATTTGTTTCTCTGCTGGTGAAATGAGCCAATCCAAACCAGATTAGATAATATTAAATTCAGGATTATTGGGAAGCTGCACTCTGTCGAGTTCATGGGCCCCAAAGACCAACATCACCCTGGGGAGTGGAGGAATGGGGGAAAGAGAGATAAAGGAATGTAGAGAGCCTTATTGGGGTGCCATGCCACCTGGGAGGAACTTGGCATTGACCAAGGTGAGGCTCCTTTCCCAGACTTTGAGCTGGAATTCCTGTCAGCCAAAATCCCTTCCACTTAGGGTGGAACTCTTAGACCTACGTGAAGGTCATTGTTCCTCCAGATCTACAAATTCCTGAATTAAGCAGGTGACCTGCCCAGCTGCCAGAGGAGTGGAGCCAACGCCCAGTGACCAGCCAGTGACACACCCTGGAATTTGGGGGAAGGGTCTTGCCTGAAACCTTAAAATTCTGAGTCCCCAATTAAACCTTGAGTCTTTGAGCAGTGGGTGTTGTCTTGGTCTCCTTCTCTTTTTGCTGCTTTCCATATACCCCCAGGTAACCTGCTGGATGGAACTGCAGGCAGTTACAAAGGAGGTGAGCACAGAGAGAGGAGGAGAAAAAGAGAGGGGAGTGGGGGAGGGAGAGGTGGGTCCTAGGAGACCAAATGTCTGGGTTATTTAGGGAGGAGCCTCTGGGACAAGGGTAGCTCAGCTCCTCAGCTGAAAAGTTCAGCACTGGGGGCAGGGAGTGCCAGGAAGGGACTGAGGGATGCTGGGAAAACCTGGAGGCCCTTGCCTGGATCCAGAGCCAAAAAATAATACGTTTTTATGGTAGAAGTCCTTCAGCCTTAATGAATGCAGTAACCGGAGTACAGCTTTTTGAAACCAAGCTGAAGAGCAGACAAGTTGAACACACACACACACACACACACACACACACACATGATTTCTAAAAGCTTTTGGATGAGTCTGATAGAGCTGAAATTCCTCTCCCCTGTGGGTCAGTTTGCATTTAAGGTCTCTTTTTTATTTTTATTTTTTTAAAGATTTATTTATTATATGCAAGTGCACTGTAGCTGTCTTCAGACACACCAGAAGAAGGCATCAGATCTCATTACAGTGAAAGGATGAGGGTTGCAGGCTGGGAATCCCCCGTGCCTGAGTCTTGGGTGACCCCAAAGGAGCAGAGGTTTGGCCCACTCTTTTGTTGGTCTGGGAGTGCGCGCATCACACCCGCCTCCAGGGTCCAGCTGCGAGTCACAGGCTGGGAAGGTGCCTGGTGTCTTTCCCTGTCTTGCCTCCGAGGGGCGGCTGGGGCGAGGGCGGGCGCAACTGGGCTGGCGGGATCACCGCGTGGGCTGTGGGAGCTCGTGTCTGGTGGGCGCTCAGGTCCCCGAGCACCTCCTACTAGTTGGGGGACCTTTGAATACGTAATCCTGGCCCCATAACAGGAAGTACGTATGTGACCCTGGCCCCATAACAGGAAATGCCTGCGTGACCTGGTGTGAACCTGTGAGTGGTAGCTACGTAAGCGGAAATGACCTAACTAGTTTATCCCATGTCTATAGGAAACTGGTTCTCAGAGAGCGCTGGTTCAGATAATTTAAACTGATTGGCTTAGAAGCTATGGAGTGGCTTGTGTTAGGCGGGTTCTGTTATAAGCCTATAAAAACTGCCCCGATTCTGCATGCGTTGTTCTCAGCCTCCTACCCCGTGTGGGGAATGGCTGTGACCCCAGAGCTCTGGAATAAAAAACCCTCTTGCAGTTGCGTCAAGACTGTGAGTGATTGGGGTGACACCTTCCAAGGTGTGGGGCACTGGTGTGCCCCTGTTTTTCTTTCGGGTCTTACAACAGATGGCTGTGGCTGCTGGGATTTGAACTCAGGACCTCTGGAAGAGCAGTCAGTGCTCTTAACTGCTGAGCCATCTCTTCAGTCCCTTTTAGGTTCTCTTTTGGCCTAGATGACTAGTTCTAAGGCATTTTACTGCAGTTTTGTAGTACAGATGGGAATTAGAAAGGATAATGCCCCTTTCTTTGTTAATTTTACTCAGGGCTGGTTTGGCTCTAGCTGTTGTTTGCTTTCTGGTAAAATTTAGGAATTTCCCCCATTCTTTGAAGAACATGATCGGCATTTTGATAGACTGAGCTTTGGCAACGACAAAAAAATTAATCTTATTTTTCCCCCAGTTCACATTTGTATGTGAATTTTTTTTTTGTTTTTTTTTTTTCGAGACAGGGTTTCTCTGTGTAGCCCTGGCTGTCCTGAACTCACTTTATAGACCAGGCTATCCTCAAACTCAGAAATCCGCCTGCCTCTGCCTCCCAGGTGCTGGGATTAAAGGTGTGTGCCACCACCGCCCGGCTGTATGTGCGTTCTTAATATTTCTTTTATTGTTGTTTTGTAATTTTCATTGTAGGGCTCTTTTGTCTCTGATTTTAAAGGTATTGCTGGGTATAAAAACTGACATGACCATTATGTGGTGTAGTTAATGTTATTTTCAAATCCCTGGATAAGGGATTGAGATGCTTATTTGAATATCAAAGTGAATCTGGCCTCCAGGTTCTCCCAGCATCCCTCAGTCCCTTCCTGCTACAGGGTATGGCTGGCACACCGCACACTCTATCCTGGACTCTCCAGCCCAGACACTGTGATACCCTTCCCCAGAGTCTCTTTCCTCCTGGCTGCTGTACAGCAGAGGTTTTTCTCTCTCCCTTCCCCTCCCCCTCTCCCCACATGACTCAGTTATGGCTCTCCCAGATGTGTCTGCCTCTGGCTATCTGCTCTCCCACATCTCTAGAATAAACTTTCTCCTGCACCATACCTAGGAGCAGTCCTCTCCTCTCCCCTCCTCTCCTCTCCTCTCCCCTCCCCTCCCCTCCCCCTCCCCTCCCCCCTCCCCTCCCCTCCCGTCCCCTCTCCTCCCCTTCCCTTCCTTCTCCTTTCCTCCCATTATTTATTTCCCTTTCCCAGTCAGTCAAAGGGGAAGGGTTTTGTTGTAGATATGAGAGAGAGAGAATACTCAGAGGCATCTGGAAGCATCGAGAGCAAAGAGAGAAAGAAGTAGCCGGAACTTGGCCAGCAGCAGATGACCTGGCCATGAGAGAAGCAGAAGAAGCTGAGCAGAGCGTGAGCACACGAGAGAGAGAGAGAGAGAGAGAGAGAGAGAGAGAGAGAGAGAGAGAGAGAGAGAATGAAAGAGTGTGGTGTGTGTGTGTGTGTGTGTGTGTGTGTGTATGAGAGAGCGAGGGGGGGAGCGATGAATATGAGGTACAGATTTCTATTAAACACAAGGTCAAGCTTTTTAGTTTGTTCATTGTTATCATATTTATAGTCCCTTTTCAGGGAGGTAGAAGAAACACAAGACAGACATACAAGTGCTTTACAAACACTTATAAATATGGATACAAAAGGAAGCTTGCTTCACAGAAACAATTGATAAGGAGACATTACCCCGGCACACGTGCATAGAAGGTGAGCTTGCTTTATAGCCATGTGGTACTAACTCACGGGGATGTCACATGATATCCAATGAGTGCTGAGTTTTCGTACATTGTAAGTTTTGAAATAGCTGTTGATCAAAGAGCATAAAATTTTGGATTAAAAAAGATTCAAGTGGGGCAGTGGTGGCACACGCCTTTAATACCAACACTTGGGAGGCAGAGGCAGGCGGCCAGCCTGGTCTACAGAGTGAGTTCCAGGACAGCCAGGGCTACACAGAGAGACCCTATTGTGAAAAATCAAACAAACCAACCAAACAAACAAAAAACAAAAACAAAATCAAAATCAAAAAATAATTCTGGGAACTTATGTAAATTATGGTGACCACACTTTAAAAAAAATCTGTTGTGGCCGGGCGGTGGTGGCACACGCCTTTAATCCCAGCACTTGGGAGGCAGAGGCAGGCGGATCTCTGAGTTCAAGGCCAGCCTGGTCTACAGAGTGAGTTCCAGGACAGCCAGGGCTATACAGGGAAACCCTGTCTTGAAAAACAAAAACAAAAACCAACAACAACAACAAAAAATCTGTTGTGTAACTGATATCTACTAGGTAAGCAGATCTTAAATATTGTCACCATAAACACACAAAGGATGACCAAATCGGATGATGAGTCAATTAAACTGATCATGACAATCATTTCAAAGTGTGTACATATCAAATCACCATTGTTTATATCTTAATATATATATATATATACACACACACACACATTGTCATTTATATCTAAATAGAGCTGGAGAAAAAGAATTTTAAAACTAATCACAAAGGTGTGATACAAGCAACACATCATGTGTGTAGCGGTCTAATCACACAGCATTCCCAACGGGTCATTTACCTTTGTCACACAACCAACTTTATAAATAAAGCAAACTCAGTCCAAATGTTCTTTGCTTCTTCACCCAGGGTTCAGGCAAAATAGGCATGGACAAAGACAGCCACAGCCAGCAGGAGGATGGCGTTGATGTTCACGACATTTCTCCACAAGGGCTTCTCAGATGTGTCTGAGAATTTCTGCCTCAGAGCTGCCTCCTCTTCCTCGGTCAGCTTGGGCCCTGAATTCTGCAAACCACAGAAGAAGTTGCACGCCCTCTTGAGACATCCACGGGATTGCTCAGAATCGTCTGAAACAGGAAAAGGCATCAACCAATGATCACCCAATGGAAATAACTGCCGGTGCCGGGCAGTGGTGGTGCACGCCTGTAATCCCAGCACTTGGGAGGCAGAGGCAGGCGGATTTCTGAGTTCGAGGACAGCCTGGTCTACCTAGTAAGTTCCAGGACAGCCAGGGCTATACAGAGAAACCCTGTCTCGAATAAAAAAATCCAAAAAGAAAAAAAAAAAAAAAGAAAACCAGTAATCTATGAAAAATAATTAAAGATAAAGCAGAAATCTGTGAAACACAGCAAAAGTATTTGGGAGGGGTGGTAGAAAGCCTATGACCTTTGTGTCTAAAAGAAGCTGAAAATTTATGAAATACCTATCATCTAACCTAATGTAGATATCGTATTTGATGGGATAACCTCGAATTCTGTAAAGGGAAGGGTATGTATACTAAGGGGAAGAGGTCACCAAAGAACATAGAAGGATAAAAATGAAGAGAAACAAATCCAAAAGTTAGTCCATCGATAATAAATCAACTAGCTTTGTCTGGAGGAGAAGATGTATCAGGGAGAATAGTGAGGAAAAAGGGTGGAGAGGGGATTTTGTGTCAGACACTCAGGCATGACCAATCGAGAATGATCTGTTGAGGACAGTTTGTAGTGATGGGTCAGTCTGTAATTGCTATTTTGGCAGCTGGTACTCAGTTTCATGGATGGATGATAGATGGATGGATGGATGGACTGGATGGACTGGATGGATAGACAATGGATGGATGGATGGATTGGCAGATAGACTGGAGATGAATAAGTGGATCTCATATTGGATGATCAGTAGCCCTGGATGTCAAGGACATGTTTTAATTTTTTTTTTTTGGTTTTATACACATACATGTAAATCTCAGGACCTGAATTTAGTGGGATTAAAAACAGATATGAGTCATGAAAGGCCACATAGCTGAACCATATACAGTGTTCTTACACTAAAACAAATGTAAGCCAGGTATTACCTTCTTCAAGAGCACCACCAACTTCTTCTTCTTGAGTTTCCTCTTCTTCTGCATCTAAGTCAATCCGCTCCTCCGTGTTGTTCCAAAGACTCCAACACAGGCGGTATAGCTAAACAGAGGCAATGCGTATGCTCATTAGTGATGGGGAGATATTTACAAGGATTCAACGATACCTCATTTAATGTACGGTTTTAAAATCATAACTGTGCCAGGGCAGTATAGGGTAAAAGGAAAGATCTCCTACAAAATGTCTCACCAAAATGCATCAACCATTTTGAATTATTTCTGTTTTTAACTCTAGTATTTGCTCACAGCTCCAAGTAGTATTTTGAGACTCCCACTTCTGGGTTTGTGATATCAGGAAGGGCGTAGATTCAGATGTCCTACAGCTGCATTCACTATCTTATCCCTCGTGTTAGTGATACATTGTGATCACTTTCATTTGGTCTAATAGTTATTTTTATTCTTTTCTTTTCTTTTCTTTTCTTTTCTTTTCTTTTCTTTTCTTTTCTTTTCTCTTCTCTTTTCTTTTCTCTTTTCTTTTCTTTTCTTTTCTTTTCTTTTCTTTTCTTTTCTTTTCTTTTCTTTTCTTTTCTTTTCTTTTCTTTTCTTTTCTTTTCTTTTTCCCCCTAGACAGGGTTTCTCTGTAGAGCCCCGGCTGTCCTGGAACTTACTATGTAGACCAGGCTGGCCTCAAACTCAGAAATCTGCCTGCCTCTGCCTCCCAAGTGCTGGGATTAAAGGAGTGCGCCACCACCTCCTGGCAACGTTACTTTTATTCTTTAAAACATTTGTATTAAGTTGTCTTTCAGGATGCTTCATCCTTAGATTGTATCTGTGAGCTGCTCATGATTTACACCCTTCCACGTGTCTTTCTTACCTCACCTACAAACTTGTACATACCACTATAACTGTTGGATATCATTTTGATTGTTTTTTTGTTTTTTTTCCGAGACAGGGTTTCTCTGTGTAGCCTTGGCTGTCCTGGAGCTCACTCTATAGACCAGGCTGGTCCAGAACTCAGAAATCCGCTTGCCTCTGCCTCCCAAGTGCTGGGATTAAAGGCATGCACCACCACCGCCCTGCATCATTTTGATTGTTATGTGTGATATAATTTATATCTTCATGCTTGTTGATTAAGCCCAGTGCTTGGGAGGCAGAGGCAGGCAGAGATCTGTGAATTAAAAAACCAGTCTGTTATGAATAACAAAGTTCAGACTTCTTGGACTGCATAGCAAGAACCTTGCCTCAAAATGATTTAAAATTTTGAAAGTAAATAACAAAAAGACCATTTTAAAAAAAATGTTTGCCACAGATTTAAGTCCCATGAATACTAATCTTGGGACATTCTAAGGACACTGTGTCTAGTACCCATGGATGTTAAACTTATAGTCATAATATTGTCAGCCATGCAAATTGTATATCCATGGCTGTCTTCCATCAGTTGGGGGAAGGTTTATCTTTCTTTGTTTCCATTGACATAAGAATGTGCTTCAATGTTATAACATAATAAACTATTAAAATAACAGTGAGTCTTTTTGTTGTATGTAGCCGGTCTTGTAACTACTTTGTGGGTTCTTCTTTCTTGTCCCTTACTCCACCCTTTCAACCCCCTAACACTAGGTAAGGAGAGAAAAAAGGATAGAGGGGAAAGGGGGCGACATTATTGTTAGAGCACTTCCTGCTGATTAGGGGTGTGGAGTTCCCTGGGGCAAGTTTGATCTTCGCCATCAGGATATCTAATTTCTTGTTCCTTCTTTGTGCATGACTATGTAACAAACACCAACCAAACGCCAACCCACACAGCCTCTTAGGGCCCTAGCTTTTATATACGTCCTCTGAAGAGTTCCTAGAACTAGAAATGTCACACAATTGCAGAAAACTCTCTGCAGCTGGCAAAATCACACCCCTGCTAGAGCACAATGCAAATCATCGTCAGCTGCTGTGGATGATTTGAAGCAGACCCATATCTCACACCTGGGTTTAAAACAAAAACACATTCTGATAACGTGTCTGTGTTTTAAAAATATACCAGGATTCTCCTTACAGTGGTTGTTAACACTTCCTTCTTCAGAGTCATTAAATTTTGACCCTAACTTGCATTAGCTTTCTTTCAGTGTTCATTTCCCAGACTTTTTTCCCCAAAGATTTATTTATTTATATGTAAGTACACTGTAGCTGTCTTCAGACACATCAGAAGAGGGTGTCAGATCCTGTTATGGATGGTTGTGAGCCACCATATGGTTGCTGGGAATCGAATTCAGGACCTCTGGAAGAGCAGTCAGTGCTCTTAAGCGCTAAGCCATCTCTCCAGCCCGAAACTTTTACCTGGCATGGTTCAGTACTGCTTTGATATATGAGTTCATAAACAGGTTTCATGAACATCTGTGGAATAGCTCTTAATACCAATTGGTCTACTTCAGAAGTTAAAAACTCACAATGTATTGAAACACAATGATGATCTCATTCATCCTCGAGACAGTTCCTTAAGAATTAGTAGTAAGTTAGGATTATTCTTGTTCTCATATAATTTCATATTACATTTTCCTCTGTAAATATGGGCTTTCTTGTGTTCTTTGTTTACTTCCACTATCAAATGTAAATATTTACTAATGAGTTCTGGTAACATGTCATTAATAAAGTTCTTTTTTTGTTTTGTTTTGTTTTCAGTTGCCACAAGTTTCAATTTCTCAAAGTAGATATCTTGTACTGGCTTCTCTCTCTCTCTCTCTCTCTCTCTCTCTCTCTCTCTCTGCGTGTGTGTGTGTGTGTGTGTGTGTGTGTGTGTATATATATATATATATCCTTGCAAATAGGAGCTACATTAAAGAATAAATATGGCCGGGCATGGTGGCGCACACCTGTAATCCCAGCACTTGGGAGGAAGAGGCAGGCGGATTTCTCAGTTCGAGGCCAGCCTGGTCTACAGAGTGAGTTCCAGGACACCCAGGGCTATACAGAGAAACCCTGTCTCGAAAAACCAAAAAAAAAAAAAAAAAAAAAAAAGTGTGTGTGAACGATAAACACAAAATACATAGAAGTATTATTACATGCTAGTAATAAACTGAAACAATGTTACTAAATGATTAATATACATATTTTTAAAAAAGATTAGTATTTTCTGATCTCCCACAGTTTGCCCCTTTCTCCAGGTAATTCTGTCCAAAATTACAGGTTTGTTTGTTTGTTTGTTTGTTTATTGAGACAGGGTTTCACTATTTAGCTCTGATTGTTCTAGAACTTACTAGATAGACCAGGCTGGACTTGAACTCTTAAAATCAAACTGCCTCTGTCTACTGAGTGCCACCATGCCCAGCTCAAATTTATGTTTTAAGATTTTATTCAGGGACTGGAGAGATGGCTCAGTGGTTAAGAGCACTGATTGCTCTTCCAGAGGTCCTGAGTTCAATTCCCAGCAACCACATGGTGGCTTACGACCATCTGTAATGAGATATGATGCCCTCTTCTGGTGCATCTGAAGACAGCGACAGTGTACTCACATAAAATAAGTAAATAAATTAAAAAAAAAAAGATTTTTTTCTATGCTTACACAAATGTATTTGTGTCCCTCTTTTTATATATCAAAAAATGATGGTATAGAATATTATAATATTCTGCATGCCTTTTTCCTGATTCAACCATGTTATAGACATTTAAATATATATTAGTGCTTCCCCATTATATACTTAGTATTTTTTTTTTTTTTTTGGTTTTTCGAGACAGGGTTTCTCTGTGTAGCCCTGGCTGTCCGGGAACTCACTCTGTAGACCAGGCTGGCCTCGAACTCAGAAATCCACCTGCTTCTGCCTCCCAAGTGCTGGGATTACAGGTGTGCGCCATCACTGCTCGGCTATCTACTTAGTGTTTTAGTGATTAAAAAATTTGGATTGTTCTTGTTTTGCAGGGAAAAATATTTTTACTAATTTGCATATATTTTAAATTAGCTACTAACTGTATATATATATATGTATATATATATATATATGTATATATATATATATATATATATATATATATATATATACCCATAGGTATATAATTTAAAAATTGGCAGCTACAAATTGCCCTCTGGAAATCATAAGATTCACATATTCCCCAATAGCTGTGGATTGTGGGTATTTTCCTACTTTCTTATCAACGCTAAACATTATTTATACTCTTTTTTGATCAATTTAAATGTCATATGGCAAAAATGAACATATGTTCCATGGTCTCATTCCTGCTGCCATGTGCGTTTTATATCGGTTCATGCTGTGGGTGATATTTGGTTTGCCCCTAAACTGGCTCAGCACGGGTGCCTCTCCTACTTTCTGGTGTCTCCTGGTCTCTTAGGCAACACCAGGTGATGTCAGGTGGCAGCGGCCTGAAGTTATCCCCCAGCCGCCTTAGGGAGCTTGTGAATTCCCACTTCATTTCCTAATCTCACACATCTTCATTCTCTGCGGCTTGGCGAATGCTGGGCACGAAGCAGTTGTTTACTGGATCCTAGCTCTAGTATAAGTTACAATGTTTCCATTGCCTAAGCCTGGATAGCAGCTACCATTACTCACGTGAACATCTGGAATCGGCTCCGTTAGGAAGGAGACTCCCAAGATTGCTATAATGGACACGAAGAAGAGAATGATGGCAAAGTACATATAATGCACCCCACAGATAATCTTGGGACAGTTACTCGGAGCCAAGCAGCTGCCTGTTCCGTATACAAACTCAGCAATCATGCGAATAAGGCCTATCACGAGTCCGACCATTAGCCCCCAGAATGCTCCCTGAAAGGAAGAAAAAGAAAAAAAAAAAGTTACCATCCTGCTTGCTGGCTCCCTTAAGGGAAAGTCAAGAACACAAGTTTTCGTTGTTTCTCAGACACCAGAGCACTTTAAAACCTATTTATTTTGATTTGTGTCTATGTGTATGTGATTGCTTATTTATATGTATGCACACCCCATGCATGTAGTACCTGCAGAGGCCAGAAGAGGGCACCAGATCCCCAGAACCTAGTTATAGGTGGTTGAGAGCATTTTTTGGTCACTGGAAACCAACCCGGGTTCTCTACAGGAGCAGGGAATGCCGTAATGTCTGAGCCATCTCTCCAAGTATACATTGTGCATTTCTTTCTATTTCAGTCTATTCATTATTGACCAATGCTATTTGTATACACTTATGGGTACAACTAGCTTATATTATGATGTACGTATTACAGAATGATTGAAATTACCTAATTTCCATATCTTAGATATCTTAGATTTTGACGTTTTGAAGCCCAGAACTCTGTGGTCCACTCTGACTAAAGCTAAGATTTTCTTCGTTTTTTTTTTTTGTTTGTTTGTTTTGTTTTCAATCTATAGATTTAAATACTTGCTATTTATTTTGCCAAATAAATAAATCTATGACTTCCACGATTTTCAGGGTTGATAAGAGGTATGTTTGACAAGTCAAAGATTTTTTTTTTTTTTTTTTACTAGAGATCTGTGGTGTTGGAAACAAATACTCTCAGTTCTGCTCTTTGGAACTAGCATGGCATGGGGATCAGAAATATGAGCTTTAGACTGTGGGAGACAACATCTGAATTTCAATGCCCTACTTACTAAGACATGGCAGACAGAACAGACATCGGTATCTCCATACCTGTTTCTTACTAGAAGACTATATTAATAGACTGTCACTTGGCAAGAGTTGGTGGATTAAGATAATGATCCACAAGAGTCAATCACTTATAATCGGATTTAATGTATTTCAGGTAGTACTAGTGTGGTGGATTTTTTTTTTCTTGTAAACATTTCACATATCTTCTATTTCCACCCTCTCAGCGCTCACATAAGGTTGGTACATGACTGCTTCTATATTACAGACCTGATTGATTTACTCGATGTCAATATTTATTATATGATAGAACTATGACTGGACGTTGAAGTCCTGTTTTGAAAAAATATATATATTTTAAAACTTTACAAGGAATGTACATAGTTTGTGAAAAATGTTGAGTTTACTATGATTGTGCGTTCCATCCATGGTCACATACTTTTTTATAGTGAGGACTACAAACTGTGGCTTACCACGAGTGACGTTGAAATGGGATGTAAGTGACAGACATAGATTGAACAGAATGCATCTTGAGACAGGATGTCACTGTGTGGCCCAGGCTGGTCTTGAACTTCTAGATTCAGGATGTCCTCCTGAGGCAAGCTCCTGGATAGTATTCTGGAACTCTAGGTGTGGGCAACTGTGCTTAACTAAAAGAATGTCCTTTTTTGGGACATTCTCTCCAGAGAGATGGCTCAGCGGTTAAGAGCACTGACTGTTCTTCCAAAGGTCCTGAGTTCAAATCCCAGTAACCACGCAGTGGCTCACAACCATCCATAACAAGATCTGACACCCTCTGCTGGAGTGTCTGAAGACAGCTACAGTGTACTAAATAATATAAGAAATAAATAATATATAATATAATATATAACACATTATATTATATATTAATAGATAATATAATATAATAAATATAATATAAACAGAAATAAATATATAATACATATAATAACATAATATATAATAAATATAATAAATAAATCTTTTCTTTAAAAAAGAATATCCTTTTCTATTCCTGAAAAAAATCTAACTTTCGCCTCATTCTTACAAATGTATTCCTTGCCAGGTGGTGGTGGCACACGCCTGTAATCCCAGCACTTGGGAGGTAGAGGCAGGCGGATTTCTGAGTTCGAGGCCAGCCTGGTCTACAGAGTGAGTTCCAGGACAGCCAGGGCTACACAGAGAAACCTTGTCTCAAAAAAGCCAAACAAACAAACAAACAAACAAAAAAAAAAACCAAATGTATTCCTTAAGTTTCCCTTACCTGTTCATTGACCCTTTTGAAGAAGATAGCCAGCATGAAGACTGCGCCAAGAGGAGGCCCAATGTAGCTAGAAAATGAGGAAATATAGTGGAAGAGCTGTCCATTCTGTGACTCCTGGACCAGTGGGACCCACATGATGCTGGTGACGATTAGGACCATGCCAAATATCCTGCCAGGACGACACCGCGATTTAAAATTGAACAAAAGCAGTATGCCCAGCTCTACCATTCCTGACACAAATCTTCCGCTCTTTCTGTGGATTTCTAAGGAAAGTCAAGTTTCGTGACCTTGCAGGAACCCGCGCCATGCCTAAAGAACACCAGGTAGTAAAAAAGGCAAAGAACAAACTTCAAAATCAGCTGTAATTTTTTTTTATCCATGAGATTAGCTATGTATTCATAGCCATGTTCTCAAATGGTAGCAATTGACTAGCACTTTTCAAGGTGCACATTAATAAATTAGACACACACTGGAAACTACTTCTATCCATCACTAATCATTTATATGATAAATAAAGCAGATTCGTCCTTTTCCTTTTTCCCCCCTGGAGTGAGGGAAACTGAGTCAGTTTACAGAGACTAGAACGAAAATATCAAACATCTCAGATGCTGTGTGGTGCGGTGAGGAATGGACATGTATACTTCCTAACTCGAGTATTTCAACAGCTAAAACGAGTTCGTGAAAATACTGTTCAGAGGTAGCTGTGGTCCGTGGGAGATGAGTTGCTATTTGAAACCCAGCGTCTTAAGTGATTGTGAACAAGCAATTTACCAATCGGTATGATCTCCTGAGCAGAGTGTGGTGGCGGTGGGGGTGTGTGGATGTGTCACCAAGAGTCTGTCAAAGGGCAGAGGGACAAGTGTTTCGACTTTATAAACGGCTATAACCTCACAGGTATTCGGAAAAACCGTCTTATCGTGACGACTAAAGGACTGAAGGCGTGGCCACCCATCCCCATAGCACGCTGTTATCATTGAAAAATAAGCCACACCCTCCGCATCTCGCTCTGCCTCAGTGCCTCTTTCTGGTTGTAGGTAACGGAGCCCGCCTCACTCCTCACGGCTCTCCCACCAAGCTGGTGGTGCCTCTCACACGCTCCTCTGCGCTAATGTGACTGCCATGTGACCACCTCCTGTTCGTTTACTCTGTACAAGCAGATGTCCAGGAGAAGACAGATGAACACAGGGGCCTACACATATCCGGAAACCGATCCTGGGTAATGCTAATGGTCTATTGGGGGAGTGCTAGCGGGTCACATGACGCTCAAGGCAAACAGGAGGATAACAAGTAGAGAGATAGGAGAATGATTTGAATATTAAATAAAAACATAGATTCATGAACGCTGACCCTACCAGAAGAATAGATTCCTTATTGTTCTTCCCCAGAAAGCCAAGGGATTCCATACTATACCTACTTCAAACCACTTTAGGTACCTTCATATGGTGATACAACTTTTTATCCTGTTCCGAATTTATTCCCAGATCTTACGGCTGTGTAACTGAGAATGTAGTTGTTAATTATTTATTTTCCACACAAAATCATAAATCTCATTAAGAAATTAAAAAAAAAAAACCACCAATGGTTGTTTTTCTTGTATCATCATTATGAGAAATTGTAGGCCTTAGGCAACATAGGCGGAAAACTTATTAACATAATCGCTGAAATGTCAACAGGACTTGTGCCTATGGTCTGTGGGGTCTCCCTTCTCCCCAGGGGTCATTGGCCACTGGCCCACAAGGGAGGACAAGGGAAGCAGAGGGGGAGCACGGGGTGGACCGGATGGACCCGGAGACCACTGCAAGTAACACAAACCTACTCTTCCAGGAATAGGGTACCTAAGAGCTTCTAGGGGTACGGGTGGAAAGCGCTAACTGGCCATCATAATACGTCACCTAATTACCATGCAGTGGGAAGCCTCGGCGGAACGTGTGTGCTGAGTTAAGCAGCTCTGTACAACACCATTCCTCAGATAGGGCCAGGCACGTGTGCTCAGGGATGCTCTCCAAAGAACGGAGAGAGGGAAGCCCCGCTGAGAAAGGGAGTCCTCCGTTTTGCACCTAGCTCGGAGAGCCATCCAGTCATGGGAGACTTCGACCTTAACGGCAGGGTTCTCCAACACGAGTTTTTACTGGAACTATTCCATTCTGAGCCTCATGAAATCCAGGTCACCAAGAAACTTAGGCCCTATTTCTCTGTCTCTGTTCTCAGGAGCCATCACAGGACAAGCTAAGAACTAGCAGGTGGGCTTCCTAGGATGACTTCACTTTAGATTATACCTATGATAAAGCTATGAAAGGCAAGGCCCAGGAGAAAATGATTTTAGGAAAGATTGCTGCTATTAACATGCTTTTCCTGTTATTATTAAACATATATACCAAATCACTAGTATACTGGCTGGGTTTGTGTGCCAACTTGACGCAGGCTGGAGTTGTCACAGACAGGGGAATTTCAGTTGAGGAAGTGCCTCCATGAGATCCAGCTGTACGGCATTTTCACAACTGGTGATCAAGGGGGGGAGGGCCCATTGTGGGTGGTGCCATCTCTGGGCTGGTATTCTTGGGTTTTATAAGAAAGCAGGCTGAGCAAGCCAGGGGAAGCAAGCCAGTAAGGAACATCCCTCCATGGCCTCTGCATCAGCCCCTGCTTCCTGACCTGCTTGAGTTCCAGTCCTGACTTCCTTTAGTGATGAACAGCAGTGTGGAAGTGTAAGCTGAATAAACCCTTTCCTCTCCAACTTGCTTCTTGGTCATGATGTTTGTGCAGGAATAGAAACCCTGACTAAGACAATTAGGTATTATTCCCCTGCTTTTGAGCAGATCTATGCAGATCTTGTAGTGAAGGTCTTGTAGCAATGCTATGTAGACAAATAGATGACTTCTTAAGTCTTAATGATGATCCTATAAGAATTCCTAAGATTATATCAGTGATTATTAAGCTCTTTTATAACGAGTCTGCTATTAGGTCCTTTTCTGAGAGTCAAAACTGCAAGGAGAACTCCGTCAGTCTCCCACCAGTTAATTGCCTTTTAAGATAGTAACCAAACTTTCACCTACTTTGAGCACATCCCAAGAGGCTGTAAAACAATTAACCAAAGGTCATAAAAAGGGAACGAACGATTTGCTATAGTGCTAGGACAAAAGATAAAATATTGACTGGGTTTATCTATACAACACTCCACTAATAACTTGGTTATGGTTTTAAACCTTCAGTGAACCTGTGGAGCTGATTCAGGTGATGGATGTTTAGCCAGATAATCAGTCCTAACGGATATGCATGTAAACATTCTCTGTCGTAAACTTCTATTTCAATTCATGATTTGATTTTATGTGTGAACTTGTGATGACCTTGTGATCATGTGATCTGAAAGATGTCTAAGTACTGAGGGCAAAGAGATGAGAAGGAGATTTTTTTCCCTTCCCCCACTTAGGGTCTTTTCACCTTTCCCCTTAGGTAGCTTTCATAGGAAACATTTTACAACTTAGCGGTAAACGCTATAATCACTTTTCAAACTGTCCCTTTTCTTTTCTGTGACTTCTGACTAGCAGGCTGAAAGTTAGAGACAGAACAAAGGCCACAATTAGTTAATCCTCTGCTGTTAGGCTTCAGGTGTTAATCGCCTAAACCAGCAGCTTTCTCCCCTCAGAAAGAGCAAGAAAGTTTTTTAGGTCTTTTCAGAAATTATCCTCAGCATTTCAGTACAGTTAGAGTCTGGAGACCCTCAGACTTTAAGGCCACACCAGAGTTCTATTCTGTGTTCTCTCCAGGTCGGGAGGCTCCCGGTAGTGTGTAATCTCTGGAGAATGAGATTTCAGTTTCCTAATGGTTTCAGAACAAACCTCACCTGCCAACCCACACAGATGGAGGAATCTGTTTTCACCATAGGAGACCCACATGGGTATATGATGTACAGGAAAGTGATATGCCTGTTGTTTTATCAGTTCATTCAGAGTTACTCTTACCATTAATTTTTGCAAAAGTCATAATGTCTTTTCTTTCAAAATCACTTCCCACATTTCTTTTTAATTGAGACTCTTGAATATTTGTTAATCTTAATTAAGATGAAATGCACGCTCGTATACACACACACACACACACACACACACACCCCAATCTCCCTGATAGTATTACATGTTCATATAAGATAACAAACAGAGCCGGGCAGTGGTGGCGCACGCCTTTAATCCCAGCACTTGGGAGGCAGAGGCAGGTGGATTTCTGAGTTCGAGGCCAGCCTGGTCTACAGAGTGAGTTCCAGGACAGCCAGGGCTACACAGAGAAACCCTGTCTCGAAAAAAACCAAAAAAAAAAAAAAAAAAAAGATAACAAACAGAAACACTCCAGTCAGATGCCCATGAACAGTAAATTCTAATATATTCCTATAATGGATATACACATATACATGTATATATATTTATATAAATACACATATATAATATATATAAAAGTATACACACATATCTATATCCCTATTTACAGTAATTAAATGAATAAGCTATCACTGAACAATACAACATGCCTGGTCATGGGAGAATTAGAAATTCCACTGTGATATTCTGGTTATCATATCCTAACTTGGGAAGACTTGAACCGCCTGTCACATTACCAATTGCCATTGTTTGCTCTGGAAAAGTGGAACCCAAGAAGAGGTTTAAGGGGGATCCTGGTAGTTTCTATTTCTCAACAAAAATTATGTTTTTATGAGCGTTCAGTTTATTTATTTATTTATTTATTTATTTATTTATTTTTGGTTTTTTCGAGACAGGGTTTCTCTGTGTAGCCCTGGCTGGCCTTGAACTCAGAAATCCGCCTGCCTCTGCCTCCCAAGTGCTGGGATTAAAGGCGTGCGCCACCACCGCCCGGCAAGCATTCAGTTTTTTAAAAAGAGTCATTTATTTCATGTATATAAGTGCTCTATCTGCATAGACACCTGCATACCAGAGGAGGGCATCAGATCCCATTATAGATGGTTGTGAGCACCATGTGGTTGCTGGGAATTGAACTCAGGACCTTGGGAACAGCAACCAGTGCTCTTAACCGCTAAGCCATCTCTCTAGCCCCAAGTGTTCAGTTTTTTTCAAAACAAAACTTTGCCACGTATTTATGTTTCATGTTCTGCCTCTATGTTTTACACTTTTTAAAAAACACTGTACAAAATGGCAGACAGATTCTGCCTGATAAGTGAAAATGAAGACACTATGTTAGCTACTCTTTCTTGTTTCCTTCCATTTCACCATCTGCCTAATGTCTCCTAACTCTCCAAGCATCCTCTTGGACGTTGTCTCTTCTTGAGGATCAACTCTGTCTAACATGACTCAACCTTTAGTGAATGCAGTTGGTAAACTTCTCTGTGTAAATGCAGACAAGGTAATTGATCGTTTCCATGTGGTACGCGCAGAAACTGTTAAAGGAAAGACATTCAACTATCAGACTATCTATAGCCCGCCTCCTCAGAGGAGTTCTAGGCAGAGCCCGGGTTCCCTCACCGTCCGGCTATCATGAGCTCTCTCTCCGATGCCTTCTTCCTTATCTTGGTGTAAAGGTCCATGGTGAAGAGGGTGCTGGCACTGTTGAAGATGGAGGTCAGGGAGCTCATGAGAGAAGCCAACATGACCGACAGCATCAGGCCTCGCAGTCCTGGGGCCAGAGGGAGCAATCTCTGGTTAGAGTGGATGCCATGGTTTACGAGTGATCTGCTACATCAAAGAGCCATTCCAGGGTAAAACACTCATTCACAGAGTTATTAGCTAATGCAACTATCAATGTCCATTATTGAAACACAGTAAAGTTTCAATAGGTGTTGGATACTGTGATTACTCATGTAAAGTGACTACATCGTTACAGAATGTAACTAGGTTTAGTGAAATTCATCATATTAGAATGCAAAAGATGTGGTAGTGAAATCCTTGTTTTTTAATCTGGGAGTTTAATTTTAAAAACACAAAGCCATCACGTGTCTGGTTAGCTTTGATGGCTTAAAATTAGCTTAAGAAATGTAAATATCTGGATTTATAATGCAAACATTTTCTGAGGTTCTTCCTCTGGTTCAGCTTAGTATTAGCTTAAGAGCTAAAATTTACTTAAAGATCGAGTTCTGGGAACTACTTTGCAAAGAAGGAAGAACCCGGTATCATCTTTCTTTGGAGGAGAAATTCTTGGCTTTGTGAGAATCAGAGAACTAGAGTCCTGGAAGATGATACTGCTGAAAAACCTTTATGGGCAAAGCTGAGAGTTTTGAATCATTGTGAGACCTTCACACTTCTGCTCCTAAATCCCCGTTAGTGATGGCTCCAGATCTCCCAGTACAGTGTAAGATGACATGCCTTCTGCCTTGAGTTTGTGGGTTCCTTAATTTTGAATGAGCTTGTGTATATCAAGGAGGAGAAACAGCACAGAAGTGTCAGCCAAGACCCTGTAATGGTGCTCTGGTTATGGTCCCCATAGCAACGATCACTTTCTGGAATTCCAATAATCAGGACTTCACAGATAAAGCTTATGATCTAGACTGTAAAGCTACAGTGAGTTCCAAGGTGTAGGGCAATCATGCTCCCTTTACTGATAAATCGTAAGAGCCAAAGAAACCCACGAGGAATGGCATATACTTAGGTACAAAGCATGCAGGTTGAGATATTATTCTAAAGTCTAGGTAAAAGTTAACTTCTAGTCTTCTGGGTTGCCGCATCTGGACCATTACAGCTGCTTTTTTGGCTAACAAATCATTTCAATGCTAACTGAGCCCGAAGACAGCATTCATCCTAAGCAGTGTTCTAACAGAAATTAGCTCCTTTCTGCAAACTCCGGACCCAGCCATCACGTGACTGCTAGACTGTGACTGGTTCTCAAGAACTATCTGATGAGTAGGACTGAATTAATGGAAGGATTGCCAGAGTCATCCCCAATATATCCCCCATGGCCCGTGTATCCCTCCAGACATGCTACGGATGGTTACCTACCATCAGGCATCAGCTCCAGCACCAGGGTGGGGTAGGCATAGTTGGTGCAGCCGACCGCAGTGCCACACTGTTTCTCGCACTCAGAGGGTACAACGCAGGCCACTTTATCTGAGGGGAGACACAGTGCATTGAGCAACACTTGGCTAGGTACAATCTGTAAGTGGGGGACAGGGGGAAGTCGCAAGATCATAGATGGGAGAAACTGTATCCTAGAAATTGGATGCCGGACTTTGAACTTGATACACTTAAGCCTAGTTGGGAAAACACAGTGAATGTTGTGCGATGGGATTGACCTTAGAATGTCTTCCATTCCTCAGAAATGACTGGCTGTGTCTCATTTACCTTTCCTAATCACGAAAAAGTAATTTCTCAAGAAAAAAAATCGGCAGTAGTTATCCTCATCTGGCTCAGAAATTAATTTCCACCCCCCAAAATTGACAGTTGATCCAGTTTTGAAGTTCTCTCAGAGATCAAGATGTGAGTGTGTGCTTCCAAGACCTTCTTGGTCAAAGATGTTGCCTCATAAACTGTCAGTGTGGTGGTTTGAATATGCTTGGCCCAGGAGTGGTACTATTTGGAGGTGCAGCCTTGTTGGAGTGGGTGTGGCCTTGTTGGAGGAAGTATGTCACTGTGGGGGCAGGGCGGGCTTTGAGACCCTCCTAGCTGCCTGAAAGATAAGCTGCCTTTGGAACAATATGTAGAATTCCCATCTCCTTCTCCAGCACCCTGTCTGGCAGGACGCTGCATGTTCCTGCCTTGATGATAATGAACTGAACCTCTGAACCTGTAAGCCAGCCCCAATTAAATGTTGTCCTTCGTAAGAGTTGCCTTGGTCATGGTGTCTCTTTACAGCAATGCAAACCCTAACTGAGACAGAAGTTGGTACCAGGGACTGGGACATCACTGTGCTAGGCCTGACCGTGCTTTTGTTTGGAGGAATGTGGATTTGGGGACTTTGGATTGGAAAGCAATGGAATGCTTTAAGTGGGGCTTAATGGGACATCCTAGTAGGAATATGGAAGCTGTCCATCGGTGCTGAGGGTGATTTGAACTCTGGAGATTATTCTTATGTTTTGCTGAAGCTTCCTTCTTCATTGTGCCTTGTAGGGGAGAGGAAAACATCCTTCAAAAAGTGTTTGAAGCCTTGACTTGAGCTAGGAGGATGGCCTCAAAGCCCACTCCACAGTGACACACTTCCTCCAGCAAGGCCACACCCACTCCAACGAGGCCACACCCACTCCAGCAAGGCCACACCCACTCCAGCAAGGCCACACCTCCTAATAGTACCATTCCTTGGGCCAAGCATTTTCAAACTACCACTGTCAGCTGTCACATCCTTGCTCAGTTCCACCTTATCACCAAGGGAACTTCTGGACTATCTTACATTAAATCCACTCACGGGAAGAGGATGCAGAAGTCTGCAAGGAGACTGGCAGCATGTATGAATGTGATGCAGAGGAATGCCACATCTGCTGAATGCTCTCCTTCTGACCTTGTCTCAGAAGTGCCTCCCTATGTTGGGGCGTTGGTTCTAATGCTTTGAATTAATCCAGCCCCCAAAACTGTGAATCTGTGTGTCTAACTGCTGAAGGTCCTTGTTCCCAGTTGGTTTTTGATTGATCCATAAAGAGCCAATGGCCAGTGGCTGGGCAGGTAGGCTGAGGCGGGACCTTTAGATTTGCATGGGCTAGGAACGGGGACAAAGGAAGACAGAGAATTGCCATGATTCAGGGGAGAAGGATGGGCTATAAGAGCTGTAGGAGAGAAATCCAACCAGTCATGTAAGAATTTGGGTAGGTGGCCACTGGCTACTTCCCTAGTTGGCCCTGGGGAGGCATAGGAAGGTTTAGGAGTGCCCAGCCTTTAAGCTAGTCTGGGCATGTCAAAAATTAACTGGTGTGTGTGTGTGTTTCATTCACAAATCCAGAGGGTTCTGGTGGGTGGCTGGGAGCGTGGCCCTCTGGGAGCACAAGCTGTCTAGCTAACATTACTGCTACATCCCTCCATCTCTCCTCCTAACCCATCAATGTTTTCCTTATCTTAAAAACCACAAACATCGCCGGGCGCACGCCTATATTCCCAGCACTCTGGGAGGCAGAGGCAGGCGGATTTCTGAGTTCGAGGCCAGCCTGGTCTACAGAGTGAGTTCCAGGACAGCCAGGGCTACACAGAGAAACCCTGTCTCGGAAAAAAACAAAACAAAACAAAACAAAAAAACAAAACCACAAACATCAAGTATAGAAAAGAAAATTCATGGGCTGGAGAGATGGCTCAGTGGTTAAGAGCACTGATTGCTCTTCCAGAGGTCCTGAGTTCAATTCCCAGCAACCACAAGGTGGCTCACAACCATCTGTCATGGGATCCGATGCCCTCTTCTGGTGTGTCTGAAGACAGCGACAGTGTACTCATAGACATAAAACAAATAGATATTTTAAAAAAGAAAAGAAAAGAAGATTCATATATCCACGGCTTGCCTGTGTACAGAATGCGGCTGATCATCCCTGGCATCACCATGAGGAACATGGGAAGCAGCTTTAGGTAGCCACACATGATGCAGGCCGCCTTCACGTGGGACATGTTCTTGCCACACAAGCAGCGCTGTACAATGACCTGCCGGGGAAACACAGCATATTAGTGCAACAATCTGCTAGTGACTTTAAAGACACTTTAAACACAGCATATTAGTGCAACAATCTGCTAGTGACTTTAAAGAAGGTGAGAATTCTTTCTTTCTTTCTTTCTTTCTTTCTTTCTTTTTTTTTTTTTTTTTTGGTTTTTTGAGACAGGGTTTCTCTGTGTAGTCCTGGCTGTCCTGGAACTCACTCTGTAGACCAGGCTCAAACTCAGAAATCTGCCTGCCTCTGCCTCCCAAGTGCTGGGATTACAGGTGTGCACCACCACGCCCGGCTCTTTCTTTCTTTCTTAAAGATTTATTCATTTATTATTATACGTAAATACACTGTAGCTGTCTTCAGACACTCTAGAAGAGGGTGTCAGAGCTCATTACGAATGGTTGTAAGCCACCATGTGGTTGCTGGGATTTGAACTCAGGACCTTCGGAAGAACAGTCAATGCTCTTAACCACTGGACTATCTCACCAGCCCGAGAATACATTGTCAAGGATTCAAAATATATATAACAATAAATTATATGGTTAAGGCTGAAGACAGGGCTTAGCGGTGAAAAGCTCTTGATAACAATAAATAAATCTTAAAAAAAAAAAAGAAAAAGCTGAGTGTGTCTCTGAGGGGGGAAAACATGTGGTGAGGAGGGACTAAGACATCTGTTTTCTACAAGACAAGACATAGAAAAGTGTCCGACACTTTAAATATTGTTCATATGTACAAAATAGAAGCTAGATGCTTTTACACCAAACAAGAAAAATAAAAACAACAACAGTCACACGTGCAAACGCCTGTGCTCACCTGATCTGCGCACCAGTACCAGATGGCCAAAATGGTCATTCCAAATATCAGTCCCGGCCACGGAATGTCTCCAGTGATGGGATCTCGGAAGATGTGGAAGGAGTCGGGCGGAGGCATGTAGCACTTGGGGCTGATGGTCAGGTTGTCGCCCTCCACGACAGAGGGGATAGCGTTCATGAACTTCTCTTTGAAGTTCTCGTAGCCTCCCACTTCTGCAAATGCTAGAAAGGCATCAGAGAGAATGTGTGAGAATTTCAAACACCGCCTGCTCACAAGAACGCCACTGCAGTGAAGGTTCCCGAGTGCTTCCTGTCAGTGTGGTCGGGTCTTCAGGACTTTTCCCAGAGGTTCACATAGAGCTTTGAGATCATCCATGATAGACGATTGGCTTCCACTGAGTACTCAAAGAAAATAATTCCTTAATATTGTTTCTTTCTTATTTCTTAAGTAAATCATGTAGCAAAGCAATAAACTGATACATAAAAAACAAAACAAAACAAAAAAAACCTTATGCAGCTCAATTAAGGTTGCCACTTAATAACATTTGTGACCACCCTCCCTGTCTTCTTTGCTTCCTGTTTGTGGATCTGGCTGTGAGCTCAAAGATCCCTCTCCAGCGCCATCCCTGCCTGCCTGCCATGTTCCTTTCCATCACGATGGTCACGAATTCCCATACCTCTTGAACTGCAAATAAACTCTTCATTCTAAAAGCTGCCTTGAGTCGGGCAGTGGTGGCACATGCTTTTAATTCTAGCACTTGGGAGGCAGAGGCAGGCGGATTTCTGAGTTTGAGGTCAGCCTGGTCTACAGAGTGAGTTCCAGGACAGCCAGGGCTACACAGAGAAACACTGTCTTGGGGGGGAAAAAAAGAAAAAAAAAACAAACCATAAAAGTTGCCTTGCTGGGGCTGAAGAGATGGCTCAGTGGCTAAGAGCACTGACTGTTCTTCCAGAGGTCCTGAGTTCAATTCCCAGCAAGAACATGGTGGCTCACAACCATCTGTAATGAGATCTGATGCCCTCATCTGGTGTGTCTGAAGACTCATAAAAAAATAAATCTTAAAAAAAAAAAAGAAGAAGTTGGCTTGCCATAGTGTTTTGTCACAGCAAGGGACAAACAACTAAGACAGAAGTTTCTGTGACAGGCCTGATCATGGTGTTTCGTTGTTGTTTGTTTTGGAGGAATGTAAAAGGTTTGGGGACTCTAAAAGCATTTGGATGCTATGAATAGGGCTCAATGGGCTGTCCTAGTTCAAGCTAGGAAAGAGCATGCTCCACTAATCTACATGCCTGCTTTTGTTCCGATACCACATTGTTTTTATCATTACAGCCCTGTAATATATCTTGAGATCTGGAATGGCAACCCTGTCAGCGTTCCTCTTTCTGCTCAGGATTGTTTTTAGCTATATGTTGTCTTTTGTGTTTCCATACTAATGTTGGGATAGTTTCTTCTATCCCAATAAGACAAGGATTTTGATTGGGATTGTATTAAATCTGTAAACAGCCTTTGGTAAAATGGTTATCTTCACAAGTTAATTCTACCAATCCATGCGTGTGGGATGCCTTTCCACTTTCTAGTGCCTTTATCTCTTTTTTCAGAGGCTTAAAGTTTTTATTGTGTTGTCTTTCATTTCCGTGCTCTGCTTTATTTTGAGATATTTTGTTCTCTTTGAAGACATTGTGACTGGGAGTCCACGATCTCATTCTCTGGGAGTTTGTTGTTGGTGTTTAGAAAGGTTATTGGGTTTTAAAGATGTATTCTGTATCCTGCCACATTGTTGATTATTTGTAGAGGATTTCTTATAGATCTTTGGGACACCATTGGCAAACAGGCAGAGTTTGATTTCTTTTCCTATTTGTATCATTTTTAAAAAAGACTTATTTATTTATGCATGAGTACACCACCATTGCTCTCTTTAGATGCACCAGAAGAGGGCATCGGATCCCATTACAGATGGTCGTTAGCCACCATGTGGTTTCTGGGAGTCAAACTCAGGACTTCTGGAAGAGCAGTAGGTGCTCTTAATTGCTGAGCCATCTCTCCAGCCCCCATTTGTACATTTTAATTCCTTCCCACTGCCTTACTGCTCCAGCAATTGTTCGAACACAACTGCCTAGATACAAAACTGAAAATAGTAATAATAAGCTCATCAAAAATTTCAAGATATTTGAGAAAGATACAAAGGAACAGCTCAATAAGTTCAAAGAGAAGAAATGCCTGCGCTGATGCACAAGAAAACACAACATAAGGCTGGAGGAGGCAACGAAGAAAAGAATACAGGGTTTCAAAATGTAACAAGGAACAGAAATTTGAAGAGGAACTCGGGCTGAAAGGAAAAGCTCAACAACCCAGCTAAGCTTCTCAAAGAGACTGAATCAGGAAGAAAGGGTCAGCATTCAAGGTAAAGCAGTTGGTCTAGATGTTAGTTCACATCTGCCCTGGAAAAGTTCGTGGGACGGTGACTACCAACCGATGAATGGGCTTGGTGCTGCCAGGACTGAAGCTATTTCCTGTCTACCCACAGTCTCTACCTAATACAGCCAAAGAACCCCAGCCAGACGACCTGACTGTTAACATCCCCATTAAAGGAACTATATGCAAAGCAGTTAGACCAGGCAACATTACAGAACAAACAGTCAGGACCATTTTCCATAATTCCCTGGCCCAAGGTACAGTACACAGACCTCACTTACCAAACCCCATGAGGATTAAGGAGCCAACCAGCATGATGAAAGTCTGCAAAGAGTCCGTGTAGATCACCGAGGCCAAACCCCCTGTGAAGAGAGATGAATGGAGCAGGATAGTTTATCCGTGCATCCTGATTTCCCTCTTCACTCTGGGTTCTCCTCTATCCCAAATGTAGAAAGGAGTCAGCAGACAACATATGTCCTATGTGAGCCACAGGTTGTCTTGACATGGTTTTCTTCTAAGTGTTTATTAACATATTTAACTCACTTTCTCTTGTCTTACTGAGATACAAAGTCCTGTGAATTATTGGTGGAGTTCCATGTTGGTGAGTTTTTGAATATTAAATAAGGTAAATTTTGGGATATATATGTATATATACACATATACATATATACATATATGCATACACATACACACATATAAATATGTACATATATTTCTATATATATTCATATGTATTTCTATATATATTCACTCTCTCTATATTCTATATATATTCATATATATTTCTCTCTCTACTCATATATATTTCATATACACATATATATTTCTAAATATAACCTGCTGAGCCTTCATAATGTTGTGTTGATCAATCTTACATCCCATGATTCTGTTGCGTTTCTCGTAATTGCTGTGTTGTCCTGTGCTTTTTTCTCACAGTGGCAATGGGATGGTATCCTTAACCTGGCCCTCAGAAGGCTAACACCGAGTCTACTAATCACAGATCGGGGAGGACAAACTGAACCCATTAAGGATGACCAGAAGCAGACTTACCAGCCACCGTGTAAAAAGCAGTGATAGCCAAGAGGATGAAGACTGCCAGGTAGAGGTTCAATCCCAAGGCCAGTTGGATGAATATGGCTCCGGAAAATATGGTTGACTATGGGAGCAACAGTCAGGATGGGAGAGAAACATGGATTTCAGGCCTCTGAGTTTCCTGCTCCAATATCCACCTCTTTTCCTTGCTCTCCTGACAGACTCCTGCCCCTCCTCCAAGACTCCGGTTAGACGTCCCCACCACAATATCCCCTGCAAGCCATGAACAATTTCCACCCTCTCTTGTGTACACTCACCACAGATAGTTCATTGTTCCATGACTCTATAAAGAAAATGGCATATTCTTGTAGGGGGAGGTGCTATTAGTAAGGTCTGGTTTTCCGATTGGTTCTTGATTTGGTCAATAAAGAAGGTGGGAGCCAATTGCTGGGCAAAGGGTAATGGGGCGGGACTTCCGGATCCCAGGAGATAAAAGGGACACGAGGCAAGCGACAAGGGACCTATCTGGCCAGGGTTTGGGATGAGAAGCGTGCAGCAACCGTGTAAGATCTTGGGGTACAGCAACCTCTGCCACTGGCGAATGGCTGATATAGGCTAGCTGATAAAGTTAGGGCAGGAGATTCTGCGCCCAGCAATTTTGTTGTCTGGCAAGTTCAAAGATAATAAAGCTGTCGTTTGGGAAGAGAGAAGCCGGGGTGATAGCTGGCAGCTTGGCGAAGCTAGATGGGAGAAATGGGCATGCCCGGAGTGGGGCTGGTTGTGGGAATAGCGCAAGTGTGTTTTTTAAAATTACAGCGGGTAACTGAGTTCAAATCCCACATGGTGGCTCACAACCATCTATAATGAGATCTGACGCCCTCTTCTGGTGTCTGAAGACAGCGACAGTGTACTTAATATAACAATAAATAAATCTTTAAAAAAATTACATATCGTAACATGTCCTGTACCATAAAGCTTAGAGAGGCTCAATAATCACCCATAGTAACTCTCTTGAGGAGGGTATTTCAACGAATATGTTATTGGCATTAGTATTCTACCAATGAAAATTTTAGGATTCTAATTGTTTTCTTTTTATCTAATCTCATACTGCTTCAAAAAAAAGTAATTGAAGGGATGATTTTTTTTAAAAATAGAAAATCTTTTAGAAATGTTTTGACTTCTAAGGATGTATTTTTAACTTATTTTATCTATCTATTAATCATCTATCTGTTTATTTATTTTTGAGAGTATAACATACTGTTTCTCCTTTCCCTTATATATTTTGGTGTTGATTGTAGATGCTGGAAGAGTGGAGAACAGGGGAGGGGAGGGGAGGGGAGGAGAGAGGGAGAGAAAGTTCACCAAGATACTAAGCCTTCATTTTTCTGAAAGAGCAGAGGGGTTCAGCCTTCCTAGAAAAGACTGACACCCAGCTGGTTCACTCTGGTTACTTTATTCAAACATATTTATCAAGGTTAACTGGGGCTGAAAAAGGTTCCAGTTACCAAAGTTATCTTGCCCTTGCTGCCTGAGAGAGAGAGAGCAGAAAACCCTCTCAAATCTCAGTCCCTTTTGACCACGGCTAGTCATAATCAAAAGTAAGAATCCTGCCAGGTTTGGCAGGGATTGTCTTAGTGCCAAGGTTGGTGCAGCTACAAGCCCTCACGTAGCACCAAGTGCAGATTCTCTGGAGAGACAACATTTCTTCAAGGAACAGTCTCAAAACAATTTCTCAGCCTCTACTGATTGACCCAAACATAGCAAGGGCTTTGCTGAAACATTTCCATTAAAGCCCCACACAATGGCTTTATTATACGTTTCATTTAAAGCCAGACATAAAGGCTTTAGTAGACATATTACTATATTCCATCTCTTCCCTCTAACTTCTCCGATATAACCCTCTCCACTCTATCAAATTTAAGGCCCCATCTCTCACTAATTGTTATTCCATGCACATATGTATATGTATATACATATATATTCCAAATATAATCGACTTAGTCCAAATGTTACCTGTATGCATAATTTCAGGGTTAACCATTTGGTAAAGGACAAGCAAGTGGCGTGCTCTTCCCTGGGGAGGACAGTCCCTCTTGCTCCCAGCCTTCCTTAGGGACCCGTAGTTCTTTGTGCAGGGTTGAAGGCCTGTGGGCTTTTCCATGCCCAGTGTGACATGACCACTGGCGTCCTCTTTTTTCAACTCAAGTTTGGGCAGCCATGCGGATGAGACTGTATCAGCATGGCTTCTGATCTCACTATCTTCCTAGAACTCTTGAAATAATTCACAGATTCTCACCTTACTTCCCCCAAACTACTTCTAAGACAGGTATTGCTAGTATAATAATTTTGCTGTTAAGGACGCTGAGGCCTAGGTACACAGGCAGAAGCTTGTACACCACGAGCTTGAACCCGTAGGATCTCACTCTAAAGCCCAGAACTATTATTAAACATTGTTTTAGTGCCGTGGTGGTGTTTTACTTAACGAGATACAGAGATATTATTCTTAGAATAATGATCCTGATAATAATTTTAATAATAATATTAATAATATATTAGTTAATAACATCATTGATATTAATGTTAATATAATATTTATATTTATTTTATTACATTAATACTATTATTAATATTAATTAAAATTATCTTAATAATATTATCTTCTATTCTTTTTTATTACATATATTCTTTATTTACATTTCAAATATTGTCCCCTTTCCTGGTCCCCTCCCCAAATCCCATAAGCCATCTCCCTTCCCCCACACCTATTCCCCCACCCCCACCCCTTCCCCAATCAACCCTCTCCTGCTTCCCTGTCCTGGTATTCCCCTACACTGTGGCATCATCAAACCTTTCCAGGACCAAGAGCCTCTCCTCCCTTTGATGTCCAATAAGGCCATCCTCTGCTGCCTATGCATCTGGAGCTATGGGTAACTCCATGTGTACTCTTTGGTTGATGGTTTTGTCCCTGGGAGCTCTGGGAGTACTGGGTGGCTCATATTATTGTTCCTCCTATGACGCTGCAAACCCCTTTAGCTCCTTGGGTCCTTTTTCTAGCTCCCCCATTGGGGACTCTGTGCTCAATTCAATGGCTGGCTGAGAGTGTCCCCCTCTGTATTTGTCATGCACTAGCAGAGCCTCCCAGGTGACAACCATATCTGGCTCTGGTCAGCAAGCTCCGATAACAGTGTCTGGGTTTTGTAACTGTATATGGGATGGATCACGAGGTGGAGCAGTCTCTGGATGGTCTTTCCCTCACTCTCTGCTCTACACTTTGTCTCTGTATCTCCTTTTGTGGGTATTTTGTTCCCCCTTCTAAGATGGATCAGAATATCCATACTGTGTTCTTCCTTCTTCTTGAGCATCATTTGATATGTGAATTGTGGGCTAATATCCAAGCTTCTGGGCTAATATCCACTTATCAGTGACTGCGTACTGTGTGTGTTCTTTTGTGATTGGGTTACCTCACTCAGGATGGTATTTTACAATTCCACCCATTTGCCTAAGAATTTCATGAATTCATTGTTTTTAATTGCTGAGTAGTATTCCATTGTGTAAACATACCACATTTTCTGTATCCATTCTTCCTTTGAGGGACATCTGGGTTCTTCCCAGCCTCTGGCTATTATAAATAAGGCTGCTATGAGCATAGTGGAGCATGTGTCCTTGTTACATGTTGGAGAATCTTCTGGGTTTATGCCCAGGAGTGGTGTAGCTGGGTTCTCAGATAGCACTATGTCTAATTTTCTGAGGAACTGCCAAACTGATTTCCAGAGTAGTTGTGCCAGCTTGCAATCCCACCAGCAATGGAGGAGTGTTCCTCTTTTTCTACATCCTTGCCAGCATCAACTGTCACCTGAGTTTTTTATTTTTTATTTTTTATTTTTTGACAGAGCTGAGAACCGAACCCAGGGCCTTGCACTTGCTAGGCAAGCACTCTACCACTGGGCTAAATCCCCAACCCCTGAGTTTTTATTTTAGCCATTCTGACTGGTGTAAGGTGGAATCTCAGGGATGTTTTGATTTGCATTTCCCTGATAAGTAAGAATGTTGAACATTTCTTTAGGTGCTTCACAGCCATCCGAATTTCCTCAGTTGAGCATTCTCTGTTTAGCTCTGTGCCCCATTTTTTTTTTAAATAGGGTTATTTAATTCTCTGGAGTTTACCCTCTTTGAGTTCTTTGTATACACTGGATATTAGCCCTCTATTGGATGTAGGATTGGTAAAGATCTGTTCCCAATCTGGTTGGTTGCCGTTTTGTCCTATCTTAGTAATATTATCTTCTATTATTCTTAAGACAACCTTAATTGATTACTGTGTCAGACAGTAATTTTACAGTCAAATTAATAAGATAATTATTGATAAGTTATTTCTCTCCCCTTCATTTCAGAAACAGTTCAAGCCAGATTAGAGATTACAAGTGCAGGTCTATTGGGAAGCCAGGAAAGTTGCCCTGGGGTGGAAGAGAGGAGAGGGGGAGGAGAAAGAGAGGACTGAGACATGCAGAGAGGAGAAGAGGCTTTCTGAAGTCAGTAGCTTTACCAGACATGGGAAAGAAACACACCAAGCAAAAGCTCGTGGATCCACTCCCATTGACAATCCATTCAAAAATATAAAATATTTAAGGATAATCCTAACCAAGAAGGTTTCTTGATGATGAAAGTGTTAACTCTCTGGGAAGAGAAATTGAGGAAGACACTAGGAAGTGGAAAGACCTTCTACACTTGGGGATTTGTGGAATTAATGTCGTGGAGATGAGCTGAAGAAAAGCAACGTATAGCGCCAGTGCGATTCCAGTCAAGATTGTCTTAACAGTCTTCACAGAAAATATTTTTATGGATTCGTGAACTCAGCTAGCCAAAGCGATGCTGAACAAAAACAAAGGGATTCATATAGTAAATTTTACTATTACTGAGTGATATTACTGTATTACCGTGAACTCAGCTAGCCAAAGCGATGCTGAACAAAAACAAAGGGATTCATATAGTAAATTTTACTATTACTGAGCGATATTACTGTATTACCGAGCGATAGCATTAAAAAGACAGTATTATACTGGCACAGAAAGGAAGCCTTATTGACCAATGGAGTTAAATAGAAGACCCATACACGAGTGCACATAATTCCAGCCATCTGATACTTGACAAAGCTACCAAAGAAAACATACGCTGGAGAAAAGACATCATCTTCACTAAATGGTGTTGAGACGACTGGATGCCCACATAGAGTGAAATTAGAGCCATCTATATCACCCTGAGCAAAAACCATCTCCAAATGGACTGAAGCGGAAGTTTCTGGTTGGGTCATGGGGTGCAGAGTATTTTGCTGAAGCAAGACCCACGAGAGGACACGCGACGTTTGGAGAGAGTATAAGACTCAACAGACAGTGACTGCAGCTTGCATTGTTTGCTGTGCAATGATTTGATTCATGTGCCTCACGTAACTCATCTTCATTTCTCTGAGAGAGGCACAGTAGAGAACTTCCTCTCGTATTCCATCTGGACCTGGTTACTCCCTGCTGACTTGTGCTGATTTGATGGCGGCCTGGCTGTTTTTGCTGGATCGTGCTGCTGATGTTGATTCATGTTTGGTGACATTACTGGTATCCTAACAGTGGAGATTGGAATTGCCCTCCAAAGCACTACTTCTAAACACATCTACATTCTCTTGTCCTATTTACCATCTTCCTTCCCCCTACCTTTGGACAGTGAGCTAGAAGGAGGGTTGAAACATTTAAGAACCCTTATTAAAGTAGGTTTTGAAAAACTTAAGCCTACAACGGATAAAAGGCTTCATTGTGAAGCTTGAAATACTGAACCTGATAGAGAAAAAAAAAAAAGGCAGGACACTGTAAGACATGGGTCTTGGAAAGGACTTTTTGAATAGAACACCATTTGCTTAGGAATTAAGGTCAACAATAGACAAATGGGGCTTCTTCTTCTTCTTCTTCTTCTTCTTCTTCTTCTTCTTCTTCTTCTTCTTCAGATTTATTTATTTAATGAATGTGAGTACACTGTCACTGTCTTCAGACACACCAGACAGAAGAGGGCATTGAATTCCCCATTACAGATAGTTGTGAGCCACCATGTGGTTGCTGGGAATTGAACTCAGGATCTCTGGAAGAGCAGTCTGTGTTCTTAACCACTGAGCCATCTCTCCAGCCCCCAAATGGGACTTCTTTACCACAAAGGAAACCCTCAACCAAATGAAAAGGAAGCGCACAGAACGGGAGACATTCTTTTACGGGTATATATGTGATAGAGGATGAATCTGTTAGATTCTGATAGCATATGATAGGATATGAATGTTCAGAGTTAATGAAGAACTTAAGAAAGCAAAAGGGTCAATAAAACAAATGACCCAGTTAAAAAATGGGCCATGGATCTGAAGAGAGAGTTCTCCAAAGAAGAAATAAAAATGACCAAGAAGTATCCAGAAAAGTTTTCAACATCCTTAGCGATTAGGGAAGTGTAAATCAAAACAGCCTTGAAATTTCGCCTTACCCCAGTTCAGAAAAAGATCCACAAGACAACTGACAACAAATGCTGGAGAGGTTGGGGGAGGGAAACGGAACCCTTGCTCAGTGTGGGTGGGAGTGCAAACTGCCCCCAGGGGAGAGAAATGGAACCCTTACTCACCAAGGGTGGGATTGCAAACTGTCCCAGCCACTGCAGAAATAAGTGCGAGTGTGTATGAATGTGTGTTTGTGTGTGTGTGTGTTTGTATGGGCATGAGTACAAACAGAGGTTAGAAAAGCAGAGAAGGGCCCATAAACATGGAAGATGGCTTTAAAGAGGTCATGTAGAGAGGGTGATAGACCACATGCAACATGAAGTCAGAAAACCTAAAAAATAAACCTACCACATGTCCCAGACATACTGCTCCTTGACATCTGCCCAAAGGAGTCAATGTCCCACTCCACAGAGCTTGGTCAACTGTGGTCATTGAATGGATGAGGAAACGTGGTAGACATACATGGTGAAATTTTATTCAGCCATAAAGAAAAAAAAAATAAAATCATGAAGTTTGCAAGAAATGTCTGGAAAACATACTGCATGAGGTAACCCAGGCTCAGGGAGATAAACATCACATATTATCTGTCATATGAGGATCCCAGCTTCTGATTTATATATAAGTAGAAATAAAATATAAATATTACATAAATAGTATGATATTATTAATATTATAGAGTAAAAGTAAATAAAAATGGTAACACACATATACATAACCATATATATATATATACACACACATACATATATTTGTGTGTGTGTATGCATATGTATGTGTGGATGTATACTTGTGCGAGTGTGTATGAATGTGTGTTTGTGTGTGTGTGTTTGTATGGGCATGAGTGCAAACAGAGGTTAGAAAAGCAGAGAAGGGCCCATAAACATGGAAGATGGCTTTAAAGAGGTCATGTAGAGAGGGTGATAGACCACATGCAACATGAAGTCAGAAAGGGAAATCCTGGGAATGGAGGGGTATGAATAGGGGGCAGAGATACAGAGGTGTGTGAATTCAACCCAAGCAAAGTATTGTGGAAATGCCGTAGGAAACCTGACACTCTGTATGCCAGTTAAAAATAGCTCTTATACAAGCCTTTGCCTCCGCAAAAGGGGAAAACCTCAACAAAGGGAAGGCCTGACAAATAGGGGCAATATTTACAAACTAGACACTAGAAGAATTCAATAGCAGAAAGCACTGATTACAGATGAATAAATGATCTCAAGAAATCATTCTTGCTGGATGTGGTGGCGCTTGCCTGTAATCCCAGCACTTGGGAGGCAGAGGCAGGCGGATTTCTGAGTTCCAAGCCAGCCTGGTCTACAGAGTGAATTCCAGGACAGCCAGGACTACACAGAGAGACCCTGTCTCGGGGGGGGGGGGGAGAAAGAAAAAGAAAAAGAAATCATTCTTACAAGGAGAAATATTAATCACGCATAAAATTTCTCCAAAATCTACTTATTTTTGTGTATGCAGGAAAGTCTGAAAGTAAGTGCACTTCCTGTCTGCCTGCTATCAGTGGAAGCCAGAGAAAGGATCCCAGGTCCCCTGCAACTGGAGTTACATATCCTTGTAAGTCCCTGTGAGTGAACTGAACTCAGGTCTTTCTGAAAAGTGAGTACTTTTTACCACCAAACCCTCTCTCCACCCCCACAAAAATGTTATATTAAGAAAAAGTTGAGCATTGGTAATCAGCGGGGGAAATGCAAAACCCAATTACACTCAGACACATTTTTGTTCAGATTGAATAGCTAGTATTAAAGAAACGAAAAGTAACAAATGCAGATTAAAAAGTAACAAATGCAGGTGAAGACTCAGAGAACGTGGAAGGCTTGCAGTTTCCACGTGAGGCTATGCAGTCCTTTCAGAAAGCCAGCTTGTACGTCTCTGATAAAGGTAAAGCTAGGTGAGCCTGCAGAGACACCCAGGCACAAGGGCAGGAAACAAGTCAGCCTGGGTCCAGCCCTGGAGTGGAGCCAACAGAGAACCCAGGGCCAGAGTTACAGGACACATCCTGATGACAGCGCAGATTTGCCTGAGGAGTCAGGAGGGCACTTATGCCTGGAGCAGCAAGAGGCCTTAAAACCCCTGCGCATCTGTAGCAGAGGACTGCCTTGCCTGGCCTTAGTGGGAGAGGATACTTCCAATCCTGTAGAGACTTGATGCCCCAGGGACCCGGGAGGATGCAGGGGTTGGGGCATCCTCTCAGAGGCAAATGGGAGGGGGAAGGAGGAGAAGAACTGGGGGCAGGGGGACCAGGAAGGAGGGGACAGCATTAGGGATGTAAATACATAAAATAATTAATTAAAAAACAAATCTAAAGTGGGCTGTGAGAGCTGCCAGTGAGTGGAAGAAAAGTCGCCCTGTAAATGTATTAAAAGTCTCTTAAGGGCTGGAGAGATGGCTCAGCGGTTAAGAGCACTGACTGTTCTTCCAAAGGTCCTGAGTTCAAATCCCAGCAACCACATGGTGGCTCACAACCATCTATAAAGAGATCTGACGCCCTCTTCTGGGGTGTCTGAAGACAGCTACACTGTACTTACATATAACAATAAATATGTAAATAAATAAATTTTTAAAAAAAGTCTCTTAAGTTATAATCCTATGACTTCCGCTTCGAGGACAGAGGCAGGAGGATCGCCAATGCTTGATGGCTTTCCAATAAAATAAAAAAAATAAAATAAATAGGTGAAGAGATCAAAAATTAAGAAATAGATGAGGAGATCAGAATATCCCAAGGCATTCACAAGTTAAGGCAGCGCACAACAAATCGGCAGTATGGAAAATTCTGGACCAAATGCTGTATACATAGGAAGGAGGAAGTTTTATATCCAAGAGTATATGGTACAGGGCCTGGTCTGAAGGCAATCGGCCAACAGAGGAGGATGGAGAAGCAGCCAGTCATATCCACATAGCAAACCGGCAAACACCCAGCACCACCATGGGAAAAAGCGTGCCACTGCCAATTAGCCATCAACCAGAACAACCAAAACACAATCAGGAACAGCAGCATAATAGTGAGCGCAGTGACCTTAACTCACCCATTTAAAGACACACGCTAGTGGGCTGGATTTAAACAAACAAAACACTGACGCGGTTATGTGCTGACTCCAAATATCTATAGACCGAGTATCAAAGGTTAGAAAGCAATCTATAAAGCGGCCATAAACAACTCGGCATAGCAATGGTCGTTTCTGATAACGTAGATTTAAACTCCAGACCTAATCAGAAGAGATAAAGAAGGCAACTAGAGATTGGTAAAGAAACAATTCATTAGAGCACATAGCTTTGTAAATATTTATATACTGACTCTTGCTCTCAGTGTCATAGAAGGAACTTTAAGGCAAAAAACAACCACATACGCCCAAACCCGATAATCATGGGGGTGGAGGCTTCGGATATCTAGAGATTCTTTTTTGTTTGTTTGTTTGTTTTTTTGAGACAGGGTTTCTCTGTGTAGCCCCGGCTGTCCTGGAACTCACTCTGTAGACCAGGCTGGCCTCGAACTCAGAAATCTGCCTGCCTCTGCCTCCCAAGTGCTGGGATTAAAGACATGCGCCACCACTGCCTGGCTTATAGATTCTTTAAATCAAAGCCAGAAAAGGAACCTCAGAGCTACATTACACCGTAGATCGATCGGCTTGAACAGCTAAAAGGGATGAAGATAACACCGGAAAAAGTTATCTATTTTTATCTGCATGTGATGTGGCAATAGCAAAATACAAAGCCAGCATTATAAATCGAGTCACTTTACATTCACCAACGGTGAAAAGAGATTGAGAAAAACACCCCGTTCATCATAGCCTCAAAAATGCCTAGGACTTAACCTTACCAAGGAGGTGAAAGGCTTCTTTCTATAGGGGAGAATCTTTAAGACGTTGAATGAAATACGTGGAAGGAAACAATGGTAATGCAGAGAACTTCTGTGCCCCTTGGCCAGTAGAATTAATGTTGTGAACTTGGCTTTACTCTCAAGAGCAATCTACAGATCCAGTGTGATACCCATCAAAATATAACAACCTTTCTCACAGAACTAAAAATATAGTCCATGTGCTTGTATGGAAGCGCACTCCTTCCCCCCCTCCCCCCAGTCTATGAGTAAGTAGTCAAAGATGTCTTAAGTAAAGAACACAGCTAGTCAAAGACCTCATATTACCTGACCTGCAACTATGTTACAGAGCCACAGTAGTAAATTCAGCACACACCAGGGAAGTCTAATGTTAGATAGGAGACAAACCCACAAAGTATGGACACCTAATTTTAACAAGGGTATCAATAATACCTGCCTCTCCAAACGGTCTTTAACAAATGGTACTGAAAAAATTGGGTAAACATCCTCAGAGGAATGAAATTAAATCCGTATCTCTCACACTATGCGCGTCAACTCCGATTGGACCAAAGACCTTGTTTTAAAACCGGAAATGCATCTGGGAGGAGTTAGAAGGACATTGTGTGTCTGAAGTTTTCAGAGAATTGACAACTGGAATTATAAGGGAAACATTTTAGGATATGAGTATAGGCTGAAAAATTGAACGCCAGTCTCAAAGGAAACAATACAAGAATTGACAGATGGGTTACATAAAATTAAAAAAATGCTTTTGTACTGCAAGAAACTATCCGCAGAGGAGACAGCTCGCAGAACGGGAAGGAACCTTTGCCAGGCATACTTCAGACAAGGGCTTAACACCCGTAAAAGCTGCAAGAATTAAATATCAGAAAAAGAAATTCTAATCAACAACCGGGCCAATAATACAAGCAGAGAGGTCTGAAAAGAAGACACACAAATGGCCAGTGAGTATTTTAAGGTGTTCGATGTTTCTATCCATCAGAGAGAGGCAAATCAGAGCATCTGAGAATGGTTTTCACCAGCCAAGCACAAAAGACAACAAACGCAGGTAGACCACGGGAAGAGGAATCTTTATTCACCATTGCTGGGACAACTGCTGTGGAGAAGCGTGGAGGCTTCTCAAAGAACCGAGAACAGACCTACAGCCCGACCCCATTACACTACAACGGGGCATATCTTTTCAGGACTCTGTGTAGTAGACAAGACGCACAAACATCCGTATGTATAGATGCCCAGCCCGCAACCATAGGAAATGGGGTGAGCCTACAGGCGTATCCACAGACGACTAGAAAAATGAATCTAGAGCAAATAAACTGTAAATTTTCCAGATTGGATGGAATTAGAAAATATTACTTTAAGCGAGTTAAACCTGCCTAAGAAGGCAAACACCACATATCCTGTCTCAGATGCTGATTGTACTATGTGACTGCTAAAGATACCTATCTGGGTGAAAGCCAGGAAACTAGACAGAGGCTGTGTGACTGTGGGCAAAGAGATTTTTTTTTTTTTTTGGTTTTTCAAGACAGGGTTTCTCTGTGTAGCCCTGGCTGTCCTGGAACTCACTCTGTAGACCAGGCTGGCCTCGAACTCAGAAATCTGCCTGCCTCTGCCTCCCAAGTGCTGGGATTAAAGGCGTGCGCCACCAATGCACAGCTAAGAGATTTCTAAAGAGGGGATCTGGGCAAGAAGAGATAAGAATTTAGAATGGCGAAAGGCTACACTGGAAAAAGAGAGGTAAGAGGGGAGCTTAGCAGGAGAGAATCCCCCGACATGGGGTATGTTCGAAAACTATGTGGAAACCTGGTCGTCTGTAAGCTGGTTTGAAAGATAAATATAATGGATTGATTGGATCTAGAAACCCACCGCAATATAGCAACCCTATAATTTTATGGACGCATAAACATAAATTACTGAACTGAAGAGAAATCTGCACCCTGATTATTGTTGCCTTATACACAACAATAAACACATAGAACAAACCTAGATGTCCACGTCTAGGGAAATAGGAAGAGAGAATGTGGTCCATTGAATAATGTACTATACTCGGCCACAAAAAGTCCTGAAGCACATAAAGTAACCATTTGAAAGGACAGCGAGCCGATACTGTATCGTGCCAGGGCACATAGCTGAAGACTAGCAGGATTAGATAGCTTATACTTCTATTAATAGTCCTAAAATTATTTTTTAAAAGATTTACTTATTATTATATATAAGTACACTATAGCTGTCTTTAGACACACCAGAAGAGGGCATCAGGTCTCATTATGGATGGTTGTAAGCCACCATGTGATTGCTGGGATTTGAACTCAGGACCTATGGAAGAGCAGTCAGTGCTCTTACCCGCTGAGCCATTTCACCAGCCTGAGTCCTAAAATTCTCCTTTATCTCATAAATGCTTCGTAGAAAGAGCTGACGGAGGTTAAGGTATCTACATGACCCCAGGCTGCTGAAACACCACATCCAATTTTATAATCTTGTCTTTCTATCAAGCAACATCTCTTAACAGCTAAACTGTCAGGAGGTGCTGAACTCACGGAAGTTTGAATGGCCACCATGATGAAGAGGGAGAGGACAGAAAGGTAGATCTGCAGTCTCTTCCCACCGAAGCGCTTCCTGAGATATTCTGGCATGGTCAACACCTGCAGGGACAAACATCAACAGGAATTCTCCTCAGAGTCTTCATCTGGTAAACACCCATGGGCAATTAAGAACTTTGCATGGTATGTTGGAATAACCAGGTGAGAAAGGTTTAGTTCCTTGATTAAGTTATAGACTGAAATGATCATGGAGACTTGGGGCAGACCATCTTATGATTCCTTCCTAACATTTACTAGAAGTTGTGACCTTTGACAAATAGTTTTATCTCTCTTTTTCTTGCCTGTCAAGTGAGCCAGTTTTCCACTCTTCCTTCCTTAAGACAATCTAACAGTGTAGTCTAGGATGATCTTGAACTTACAAACTTCTGGCTTGTAATTCCCGAGTTCTGGGGTTATGGGTATATATTACCATGTTCAGCTCTAGAATGGGTTTATTGTCCATGTAGACATTAAGTGTCTACAACTCCAAATGCCTTGCCTTCCTTCAATGATGGAGTGTGCTGTGGATGGGTGGGTGAAATTAACTCTTTCCTCCCCGCGTTGTTTACAGCCATGGCGTTTTATCACAGCAACCCTAACTAAGAGTTTCCCCCCAGAGTCTTCAATAAGACTTTGGACTTTCGAGCTGCTTCTAAAATGACCTCAGACTTAAGAACTATTGCCGTAGAACGAGCATGTTTTCTTTTTTCTTTTTCTTTCTTTCTTTCTTTCTTTCTTTCTTTTTTTTTTTTTTTTTTTTTTTTGGTTTTTCAAGACAGGGTTTCTCTGTATAGTCCTAGCTGTCCTGGAACTCACTCTGTAGACCAGGCTGGCCTCGAACTCAGAAATTCACCTGCCTCTGCCTCCCAAGTGCTGGGATTACAGGCATGCACCACTACCACTCGGCCTGCGTGTTTTCTATTATGAGGAAAGAGACCCTCTTTGGAGACCAGGGACAGAATTCTATGACTTGATTTTTCTCCCAAAGTTTTCAGGAGGTTCAGCTTTGGTGCCTCACGTGACGATATTGGGACTGGGCAATCTGAACGAGGCAGCGCTTAGTGGGAAGACAGGTAACGGGAGCGCCACCATCTGGTTATGCTATCCTCACAGGAGCGACTAAGGTCTTTAGAGACGGGTGGTCATAAAGCAAGGATGAGGTCCACGCTTGACTTCTCCCCCAGGTATCTACTTCCTTCTCCATTTCTGCACCCTGTTTTGAGACAGCAGTGACTAAAGCATTTTGGGGACCCTGCTGATTAACCACCATGACCGTGAGCTAAATGAAGTTCCTTTATAAAGGACTCTCTGGCCTTTTGACAGATACATGGAAATCACTAAGGTGTACTCCAAAAGGCACCGAGCACCCATTCCCCAAGGGGGTCGGTTTTTCCCTGTTAGCCCGTCACTTGGCTCCTCTCTGTAATTTCTAGCCCCACTAATAGAGAGTGCACACTGCCTGAACAGGAGGCGTCAAGTCTTCAAATTGTCCCCCCCCCCCGCTTCTCTCTTCACCCCTTTATGTTTTAAATCTGGCATCAAGCGTGGCACCTTTATCCCAGGAGAATCTATCTCTCCTTCCCCCCCCCTTCCTATAAAATCATGAAATAGGAAGTCTGTCTTTTTCAAAGTGTCTACCCTAGCCCCACTCCTCTCAACCGACTTGAGCGGTGCGTCCTAAAATATGAACCTGGTCACGAATCTTGAGTTTCTGGAAACCTGGGCTGCTTGAGCGGATACATGGCTATTACAGTTGACCATCCCCTCTCCTTCCCGACTCATGCAAACCCATCTCTATCTCTTACGCTTCCCGCATACGTGTTCTATCTTTCAGCTGACCTCCACATACTGCAAGGGCTCTCCTGATGTTTAGCCTCTGTGTGGTTTCTCTAGCACTCTTAGGTCTGATTCTTTTTCCCTGCCTCCAAGGGTGATGCCCCTCAGGATGATGCCAAGTCATTTCTGATTCCTTCTGATGAGCTTCCCTTAAAGCACATGGGAGGTCCTAGACTCGGGTTCCTGTACCAGGTAAAGACAAGCACAGTAGCTATTACACGGGCAGAGCCTTGCAGAATCCTTACTCATCTGTGGCCACATCCTGCGTGGGGCCCTTCCAGGGGAGGGATAGTACTTTGCCACCTGCATATCTTGAGCAGGGGGCCATGAGACGGCTGAGTATTGAGTTTCACTATGAAGACGTTAGTGAAGAAAAGCAACTGGAGATTCCTTCTGGAAGGCTCATTTGTAGATCTGTGAATACTCACCCCAGCCTTGATGTAGATAGGGACAAACACCCACCCAAGAACCAGCACCATAAGCAGGGCCTGTAGGAGACCAAGGAGAGAAAGTAAAGTCAAAGAGCCATTGCTTGTGAGATGTAACATATTATGGGAAAGGCAAACTCTTCGGAGACTACGGATGGAATTCTATGACTTAGCCGGGCGTGGTGGCGCACGCCTGTAATCCCAGCACTTGGGAGGCAGAGGCAGGCGAATTTCTGAGTTCAAGGTCAGCCTGGTCTACTGAGTGAGTTCCAGGACAGTCAGGACTACACAGAGAAACCCTGTCTCAACCCCCCTTCCCCCCATAAAAGAATTCTATGACTTGATTTGCCTCCCAAAGGTTTCATGAGGTTCAGCTTTGGTACCCCACATGACAGTGTTGGGATCTATTGAAACCACACAGAAGCTAAACATCATGAGAGACCTTGCATTATCTGGAGGTCAGCAGAAAGAGTGAGGCGTGGACCTTGGAGTAGAGAAACATCAGTAAGAACCCATTTTGTTAAACCTTGTCCCACTGAAACAGTTGAGATCTTTGGACAACTATCACGTCCTTTCCTCTGTGTTTATGACCCAGAGGCCAACACTTTCTGAGATGTAGGATGTGACCCAAGATGGGAGATAACAGAGAGTCAACGTGGCAAACTGGGCCTACTTGGGTCACTGGAAAACCATCCAATCTTTATCACAAAGTTTTGCCTTTGGATGTCAGGCAGTGGGCAAGATATTCTTGAAGGGATGGAGCAATCAAAAGGAAATTTCAAGCCATATTAACATTCCTTTTATTAAGATTTATTTATTATTATTATTATATTTAATTACATTGTAGCTATCTTTAGACATACCAGAAGAGGACATCAGATCTCATTACGGATGGTTGTGAGCCACCATGTGGTGGCTGGGATTTGAACTCAGGACCTCTGGAAGAGCAGTCAGTGCTCTTAACCACTGAGCTATCTCTTCAGCCCTATATGAACATTCTTGATGGGGGGAGGTTAATCATAACTCCCCAGACAAAACAATAGCAAAGACACAACCAAACCCTAACACGTGTGTTTGCAGGTTCCTGACAGGTGTCCCCATGTTGCTTCAACAGCAAGTGAGGTGACTACTTTAGGCCGTTTTCCTTATCTTATAGCAGTAGGAGCCACACCTCACAGAGGTTAGGCAAGCACAGTGCCACATGCCAGGCTAAAGGGGAACAGCTGAGCTGCAGCCCAGGAGCAGCACCCAAGGGGGCCATCTGAACGAGACTCTAGAGGCAAAGTCTATGGTGCTATCAGAATCAACCTCTGGCCAAAGGGCACACATCTGGAGGCTGGGTATAGACTTGAGGCTCTGATGCAAAATAAGAAGAAATACATCAGGGAAGAGCAAAGGTATTTGTGATGATTCTTAGTCGTTCCTAAGTCCACCCAGGGATGGTCTGTCTAAACTCTGACCGTGGACTGACTTTCTTCTACACTCTATCTTCCTCTCACCTGTAGTGCCTGTATGCGTACATACTACATGAGAAAATATTGGGGGCTGGTGGGGGGGGGGAGAAAAGATTAAGTTCCTGTAGAATGTGCCACATCATCTCCGCTATCTATGAGATTTGATAATGATAATGAACATTGAGTCTTAGACACCATGATTTTGTCAGGGGTAACATCAGAAGAATGGTCACAGGGTCAGTAATGATGAGGCCAATCGTCTAGGGATTCTTAAGGGGAAAGGTGGACTCGCATAAAGAAATCAGAAATGAAATCAAAGAGGAGTATAACCTATACACACCTTTCGGGACGTCTAGAAGATGAGTGTGACTGGAATAATTTTATATGGGCTCCGTGTAAAGGAAAGCCCCTCGACACCACTTACGTTCCATTCCACGGCCGCAATCGCGATCCCCGAAGCCGCTCCTGTTCCAGCCAAGCCCACGAAGTGGTTGCTGCCAATGTTACTGGCAAAGAGAGAGGCGCCCATCTGAAACGCAGTCAGAGATCGTGGCTGGAGTTAAGCGATCCCAAGTAGACTTATTGACAATAGATAGAAATTGGTGCTTTGAATCCTAATGCATGGTCTGTTTTGGAGAAGGTCCCATGAGCTGGACCCATGAGGATTCCCCTGCATACAATAAAGACACATGCTCCACTATGTTTATAGCAGCCTTGTTTATAATAGCCAGAAATTGGAAGGAGCCCAAATATCCCTCAAAAGAGGAATGGATACAGAAAATGTGGTATATTTATACAATGGAGTACTACTCAGCAATTAAAAACAATGAACTCATGCAATTTGTAGGTAAATGGGTAGATCTGGAAAATATCATCCTAAGTGAGCTAACCCAATCACAAAAGAATACACATGAAATGCAATCACTGATAAGTGGATATTAATGAGCCCAGAAGCCCTAAATACTCAAGGCACAATTAGCAAGTCAAATGACTCCCAAGAAGAAGAAAGGAGAGGACCCTGGGTCTGTAAAGATTGGATCCAGTTTTGTAGACCCAGAACAGAGAAATCGTGTGTGTGTGGGGAAATGATTGGGGAATAGTTGGGGGGGAGAGGAATTATGGGACATATGGTGGTGGTGGGGGAACTGGGAAAGGGGAAAGCCTTTGGAATGTAAACATAGAATATAGAAAATAAAAATTAAATACCCCCCCCAAAAGAAAACTGTTGATTCTTTATTGTTTGGGTGGAGTATCTAGAACTATTGCATCTAATGAATTTTGATGTCATTTAAGGGCAGTTTCCAGGGGGGACTGGCCCATTGGTGAGAATGCATTCTCACATGACACAGAACAAGTCTAATCCCTCTTTGACAAGATTGCCTGAAGAATGTTACTTAAGGCTTTTGCCTGGGTAGCTTGCTTTAAAATGACAAGAGTGGTAATATTTTGGAAGATAACCATGCTTAATGGTTTTACTATTGATTGGATTGCAACGGCAGGGTTGTGTTGTTGAATATTACGCAGCATATACAGTCTAATGGACTTAAAATTTTGCTTATCAGATAAGCGTATTGAGCCCTTCCTTGTGGGCATTTCGACTATTCTGTCAGTGGTCTACAACATGAGCCTGTATTTTTTGTTTGTTTGTTTGTTTGTTTTCGAGACAGGGTTTCTCTGTGTAGCTCCGGCTGTCCTGGAACTCACTCCGTAGACCAGGCTGGCCTCAAACTCAGAAATCCGCCTGCCTCTGCCTCCCAAGTGCTGGGATTAAAGGTGTGTACCACCACTGCTTGGCGAGCCTGTCTTTAGCCAAAGCTGCTAGTGCTCTTATCAGACTTTGCAACTTTAATCAGTCTTAAGGACTACACACTCCAGAATGAAGGGCTTCTTCTCCGTCCTCCATCAAAGGCCATTCTTTCTCTTTATCTCCCTCTGTGTAGTTCTGCTGGCTGTTCTTAAGACTCAAAGGTTGGGGCTGGAGAGATGGCTCGGTGGTTAAGAGCCCCGCCTGCTCTTCCAGAGGTCCTGAGTTCAATTCCCAGCAAGAACATGGTGGCTCACAACCATCTGTAATGAGATCTGATGCCCTCTTCTGGTGTGTGTCTGAAGCCAGCTACAGAGTACTCATATACATAAAATAAAAAATAAATCTTTAGAAAAAAAGACTCAGAAGTCAAGAGAGGTCTTATCCATTACAGAAAACCACAACTGATCAAAATACAGAATTGTGGTGCCCCAGGCCAACTGATCCATCTACAACACAACCATTGCATCTAAGGCCCGAGGGTTCATGCTGGAGAAGGGTTGGAAAGATTCTAAGAGCCAGAGGAACAGGGAGTTTAATATGAGTATATATCACAGAGAAATGTCAGAGGACCTGTGCCTGTGGAATCTCACCAACATGGCCTCCTGAACCTGACCTGAAGAACGGTACCACCAGTAGACATGGTATTGTGGAAGGAAGAAATCTCATAGGACAGGCAACTATGTTGAGATCTGGAGAAATAGTCCTCCCCAATGAAAACCATGCCAACTGGTCATCCAATTACGAATAACCAACTCTAAAAGCATACATACATGTAACATTCTATGGACTGAGCAGATTTGATTAATGTATTTAAGGTCCTGTGCACACACGCACATATGCATGCACGCACGCATGCACGCACGAACCCACCCCATTTATCTCCAGCAATCTCTGACCCACTTACCGGCCACCAGGACATGTCGCGACCAGCCAGGAAGAAGCCTCCAACAGTGCCTCGGTTGCTTTTCACCATTGCCTGAGTTGGAAGGACGAGAAGGGGGAGGGGGAGGTTTAAAGAGCAGCAGGTGCATCTCATGGCTCCAGCCACACCGGCCAGGGTGTGAGCAGTGGTGAGTTTTCCAGCGCTCCTCCAGGAGATACACTCTCCAGAGTCTGCTGCATGGACCGATTTTCAGTGGGCTTCAAGGACCAGGAGGAGTTTAAGAAACCTTCCTCTCTGAAAAGCAACTGTTTGCTGTCAGTTGTGGAAACAATAAGAGATGTGCCGTGCTGTGCTGGGTGAAAATTTGCAGCACAGAATTTGATACCGAAAACGAATGGAGAGAGCGCAAATGATTTAAGTGGCCAACTCACCAAGTCAGAAATTTGAACAATAAATGGAAATGAAGAAAATAAGATAATATGTTTTCCCTCTTTTTTGCCAGATGCTGGAGATGCAAACAGACTATGTCTATTATTTCCAGTCCTCCCTCTATTCAAATAATTACTTGCGTTGCCTTAGGAATGAGATCACTTAGCACTACCACCCACCAGCAAACAATCCAGATAGAAACTCAATGACTTTAGTAACAACCAGTCACTGTCTCAGGTTATCATGACACACCTCTTCCGCCCTAAGACACTGTCCCCTCAAGCCCGGTGCCCACCCAAAAGCCAGCGTGGTTCCCACATACCCACAGCCCCACAGCTAGCACCACTAAGAAGTAGATGACGATGACAGAGATGTCAGCAGCATTCTGAATGCGCGATGACAGTACAGGAGGCTCCTCAGTCTGAGGCGTGGTGCTGGGACTTAATGTGCTATCCATGGCTGTGGCAGGTTCTGGCCCCTTCCTGAGGATGCCTCCTCCTGCCTTTATGTAGGCACTGGATTAATGATCAACCCTCAGGCAGACGAGCAAGGTGTCAGGGCTGATCCTGGACGCATGGACCTTAAACCTCTGCTGTGTGTCCAAGCTTTGGGACCTTGGCCCCGCATCAGTCTTGTTCTTGGTAGTGTGTAAGAGTAAGGGATAAAAATCAGAGATGGGGTGGAAATTGGAATTGATGGGCAAAGTGTTCATTGATGGGAAAGACAGCACATTCAAGACTGGCCAGGGTCAGCTGCAGACTAGGGAGAGAATAAGGGGGTGAGAGGAAGATGCAGAACAGAGTGGGCACTGGGCAAATGCTCCTTATAAGACATTTAGTGGGCTGGAGAGATGGCTCAGCGGTTAAGAGCACTGACTGCTCTTCCGAAGATCCTGAGTTCAAATCCCAGCAACCAAATGGTGGCTCGAAACCATCTGTAATGAGATCTGACTCCCTCTTCTGGTGTGTCTGAAGACAGGTACAGTAATAAATATAATAAATACAGTAATACACATAATAATAAATAAATAAATCTTTGGGTCAGAGCAAGCAAAGCCAGAGAGAGAAGAAAAAGTGTCTGAAGACAGCAACAGTGTACTTACACGTAATAAATAAATCTTAAAAAAAAAAATAGTGTTTTCTATGGCAAAAAAGTTATCTCTTGAAAATAAGGTTAATTCTTTATTTCAAGGTTTCCAAAGTACTATATTTCTCTGGGACTTATAATTTGAATGAAATTTATATGATAGTTAAAGACCATGGTGTTGTGGGATTCTGATCAAAGAAATGGGACTTCAACGTTCCTTCTGGGAACATCTATTATTATTATTATTATTATTATTATTATTATTAGCAGGTGTTGCCCAAGTTTAATTGATGGATATGCAGGCATCATAAGATGATATTGGTTGTCTGGGTTAATGATATGGGTCAAGGAAATAAGAATCCTCTCCTATGTGAAATCAGGACTTCTATTCATTTTTCAAGACAGATTTGCTGGACTTTGTGTGTGTGTGTGTGTGTGTGTGTGTGTGTGTGTAGTTGACTACATATATTGACTATATGTGGTTGAATATTTATATATTCAAAGCATGTATACACAAATCACACATGTATACACACATATATACATAGCATATATATGTGGGGAGTACAAATGTCCTTGTACTCACAGACAAGCACCAGGAAAACAGAGAATGTTATACAGACAGGGTTGACTCTTCAACAAGACATATAAACATGTAATCTGCTTTTCCACCCACAAGGCTAGGAATGGAGGTGGTTAATAGCCTGGTGATCTTTGATATCTACAGGGCCAGACCATAACAAACTCCCACAAGTAGGACCGGAGGTGGGTAATGGTCTAGATGACCTTTGCATTATCTGTATGGTCAGGGACTCCTCCCAAGCTCCCAAACCAGTACAGAGGTGGCTAATAGCCCAAATACCCTCTCTGCTATCAGTGTGACTGAGACCACACCAGACCGTCCCCTCAGCCCGTAAGGTAAGAGATAGGCTTATCTCTAGAACCCATCTTCATGGAAGAAGTAACGTACTTTGAGGAGAGTACATGTTCAATGTTGATATGCCTCCTCGTTCAAGGGGGATTGTGTTACATCAGGAAACCTTTTTCCAAGTTATACTATACTTAAATATATCTAAAGTATGGTGCCCAGGGTCATACTCTAGAACCAACAACAGAGGCTTCTGAATCACGTGGAACTAGATTTTCTTCTTCTTTTTGCCACATGCGGATCATTACTCTGCTGGCCCTGGCATTTGGAGAGACCCATATATACATATGTATCTATGTATACATACATATACATATGCATACACATATATCACATATCACATATCATACATCACATATCACATATCATATATCATCATATATCATATATGTGACATATAGAAACTCTTCCCTAGCTAGAGAGAGGAGTGTGGTGACCTCCTGGCCTAGCAGAATGAAAGCAGATGGCCTGTAGAATCACAAGAGGGGACCAATTGGTAGTGACACACAAAAGTTACACTTCCTAGCCAAAAAAATATAGAAACACACTAAGGGAAGCTTTTCATCACAAGTGCAAACAGCAGGGGGCATTCTCTGCCAATGCCATGGTAAAGGCAGCATCCAGGCAGACATGGCGCTGGAGGAGCTGAGAGTTCTACATCTTCATCCAAAGGAAGCCAGGAGCAGGAGGAGGGCACAGCAAGAGACAAGGCAAGCAACGACAGTGCTGTGGAACAGGAGGATGAATAAGTAAAATAGTTCATGTGGTGATCTGAATAGGTTTGACCCCCCCCCCCCCATAGATTCATGGGTTTGAATGCTTGGCCATAGGGAGTGGTGCTGTTAGGAGGTGTGGCCTTCTTGGGGTGGGTGTGGCCTTGTTGGAGGAAGTGTGTCACTGGTAGGCGGGGTTTTAAGTCCCATGCTCAAGCTCCACAAATCACACCCCGTGTGGATTCAGAGCCTCCTCCTGGCTGCCTTTGGATCAAGACGTAGAACTCTCGGCTCCTCCAGCACCATATCTGCCTGCATCCTGCCATGCTTCCCTCCATGGTGATACTGGACTGAACCTCTGGAAGTGTAAGCCAGCCCAGGCTAAATGTTTTCCTTTATAAGGGTTGCTTGGTCATGTGGTCTCTTCACAGCCATGAAACCCTAACTAGAATTTAGTTATTCAATAGGTGGTTGATGCATGCTGATGCAGCCTGTGTACTGGTCCAGATTCCAGAATTTCTAGGGAATGGATGTAGAAATCCTCCTCACCCACTTGAGCCCTCAAGGACATCTAATGGGTCGAATCTTTCTTGACCATCATTTGATGCCTGGCCATCTGTGGTGGTTTGAATATGCTTGGCCCAGAAAGTGGCACTATGAGGAGGTGTGGCCTTGTTGGAGGAAGTGTGTCATTGTGGGCATGGGCTTTGAGATCCTCCTCCTAGCTGCCTGAACACATTCTTCTCCTGGCTTCCTTTGGATGAAGATGTAGAACTCTCAGCTCCTCCCGCACCATGCCTGCCTGGACGCTGCTATGCTCCCGCCTTGATGATAATGGCCTGAACTTCTGAGCCTGTAAGCCAGCCCCAAGTAAATGTCCTTTATAATAGTTCTTGTTTGTGGTGTTTCTGCACAGCATTGGAAACTAAGACACCATCCCTGAGGAAGACCTAATGTAGCCACAAAAGATTTAAAAGCTCTAATCTGAGTTTTTCATTCTGTATTTACTTCTTCCCCAACTGGGACTTGAACCTTGCCTTTCTTTCATGACTGTCTCACAAAACTAGATGTTAGTCTCTGCTAACAGTATGAAAAACATATATATATATATATATATATATATAACATTTATATACATATATACACACAGACACACACAAATATGTATATATGTATTTGTATATGTGTATATGTAATGTATGTGATGTATATATGTGGTGTATATGTATATGTATGTGATGTATATGATGTGTGTGTATATGTTGAAGTTGATGTATATAATGTATATGTGTGCCAGGCGTTGTGGCACACGCCTTTTTTTTTTTTTTTTTTGAGACAGGGTTTCTCTGTGTAGTCCTGGCTGTCCTGGAACTCACTCTGTAGACCAGGCTGGCCTCGAACTCAGAAATCCGCCTGCCTCTGCCTCCCAAGTGCTGGGACTACAGGCGTGCGCCAGCCTGGTCTACAGAGTGAGTTCCAGGACAGTCAGGGCTACACAGAGAAACCCTGTCTTGAAAAACAAAACAAAACAAAACAAAAAATGTGTATGTGTATGTGTAAATGTATATGATGTATATGTGTATATGATATATATGTGTATGTATATATTGATGTATATGTGCATGTGGTGTATATGTGTAAATATATGATGTATATATGTATATGATACATGTGTATATATATTGATGAATATGTGCATATGATGTATATGTGTAAATGTATATGATGTATATGTGTATATGTGTATGTTATATAATGTATATGTATAAAGTGTATATGTTGAAGTTAATATATATGATGTTTATGTGTATATGATGTATATGTGTATATGTACATGCACATGCACATATGATAGCCCAAGAAGAGCCCATACCTCCTGAACCTCCCTCTCTCCCTTTACATCAATTAGCTAACAGTGCCAGATTGTGAAGTCAAGCTCCCATCAATGGACTGAGATCCGGTCACCACCTACACCGGCGATGAAGACTATCTTAGCTGTGCACATTATTTGCCTGGCTCAGGTTCTAGAACATCCTATTTGCAAAATGAAATTGCCTTCTGAGTTATTTTTCTTTTGTTTGTGTGTTCTTATTATGTGCCACTGAGACTGTTCTTTCCCCAAACTTTTAGGGTACGTCTCAGATTTTTAATCTATCTAGGGGAGGTTTTAGACTTCCTCCCTTGGGAAAGGCATGTCCCATTTCCCATTGTGGCGATCCCCTGGGTCCAGGATAGAAAGTTTCTTGACAGTATGGAGAGGGCCCAAGGAAATACCATGGTGAGCAGGATACCTTTGCACACAAGACCAAAGTATGAAATGCAATAAAATAAAATAAAATAAAATAAAATAAAATAAAATAAAAAAGACAAAATTCTCCCCGGAGACTGGGTTATCCTGGAGGTTGGGCAATAGTGTGAATTAGATGTGTAGCTGGTGTGAAGTAAGTGTGTAGATCCAAGGATTCGTGGGTGTCCTGGATGAGTTGTGAGTGCTAAGAAGAACCTAACAGAGAACACTGGTCCAAGAATCCAGTCGGAGAAAGAGGAAGCATTCAAAACCTCCGTGATGGCTGGCCAAGATTTTAACAGTTACTGGAGTGCAAGAAACTTCTATTATGTGGGGTTAAATGGATAGTTTACACGTATGACGCCAGGATGGGAAATAATTAGCTAAAATACCTAAAGAAATGGATTCCTCAGAGGCCTGCTCGCCTCCATGTGGTACAGCTGGGCAAACGATACTCAGAGGCCAGCATCGGGAGTTGCTACGATGTGCAAGTCTGTGGTAGAGAGATGGGGGAGGAAGAGGATCTGAACGGTTCGAATGCTGCGAAGAGAGGCAGGACTGGATACAGGAAGGTGGACGTGACTATCCTTCCCTACCGTGCTGCCACTGGGGCCATGTCTGGGTCTGGGTCGATGTCTGCGGCTTATATAACCACCAAAGGCCATGCAGATGTCCCGGGTTGTAGGGAAAGCGAGCGGGGCTCACATACCCGTATAGGGATGGCGGGTACCCGTGTACCTGCGGAGGGAGGCTGCCCGGCTAGGGGGTAAGGTCCTTGCCCAGAATGTGGGGCTGATCTCGCGAGGGGCCCCTGTACCCGTAGAGGAAGCCTGGCCAGGAGGGGCGAGTCCTGGGTCCTTTCTGGTGGCTGGAGACGCTGAGGCCCATTCCATTTTTCCAACACAGCGGGTTTAGAGAAGAAGAGGCAGCCCATGGTTTTAAAGCTTTATTATAAAAATGTAAGAAAAAGAAAAGAGATAGAAAAGCAAAGAGAAGCCAGGCAGTGGTGGTGCACGCCTGTAATCCCAGCCCTTGGGAGGCAGAGGCAGGCGGATTTCTGAGTTCGAGACCAGCCTGAGGCAGAGGCAGGCGGATTTCTGAGTTCGAGGCCAGCCTGGTCTACAGAATGAGTTCCAGGACAGCCAGGGTTATACAGAGAAACCCTGTCTGGAATAAAAACAAAAACAAAAAGAAAGAAAAGTAAAGAAAGCTAGAGGGGTGAGAGCTCACCATGACCGCGTGGGAAGAGGAGAGAAGACACCTCGACTGAGCAGCACCTTAGAACGAGCTTGGGTGTTGTGCATACAGGTAACTGTGTGGGTGGAGTTCAGCCAGAACACTGGGGGCCTGGCGCTACGTGACTGATGGCCACAGGATTATGGAGTTGAGGATTCAGGACTATGGAGTTGGTGTCAGGAGCCTAAGTATCTGAGAGCATGGCTCACGGTTGCGTCCCTTGTAGAATATTCTACTGGGTCTCCGGAGTGTCAGCTCAACCAGGCCACAGACTGCCTTTCACAATCCCACACCTGGTCTGGGAACATGTTGACGGGCAACTGGGAACTGTGAGGAGCTGGCACGGGCCCCGCCCCTCACTAGCTGTAGCACTCGGGAGAGCCCTGCACCCCACCTAGGCAGCAAAGTAGAGCCGGCCCTGGTGGTGGAAGCATGGCAGGTGAGCCAGCCCCAAGGCTGAGTACGGGAGAGCTGGCCCCACCACTCATCTGATGTGCCCTTGCCAGGGCAGCGCAGTAGAACTGGCCCTGATGGCGAAGGCAGTGCGGAGACCAGAGCAGGAGAGCTGGCCCCAAGGGCATGAGAGCGGGAGGAGCTGGCCCTGTTTCTTGCTGGTTGTGGCATTGGGTGAGCCGGCTGGGGCAGTGCTGGAGAGCTCCCCCTGGTGGTATAAGTGCAGGAGAGCTGGGGGTGCTGACCAACTGAGCTACCACCCAGGTCTGGATCCAGGGCTTTGAGTTAGCTCACCACAACATCTACCTCATCTATGAACTTCTGGAGCACACGAAAGGGCCAGTCCTGCAGATTCAAAGCTGCAGGATCTCCACGACACAGGGCAACAAGAGAATCATCTGTGAGGAGTCCTGGCGAGCATCCAGTATTGATAGCGTAGCAGACACCAGAGGCTTCCGACCAGACTCACTGCAGTGCGGCGCACACAACAGTTGCGGAGACCGAGACACGCTCGGCTGGCAGGAGGCTCCGGCTGTGGAGAGAGCATGGCTGTTGCTTGTTCTGCGATCTTAGATGAGCAGTAAATTGTAATCCCGTAGAAACGGACACCCTCTGGTCCACCATCGTTTGACTGCTAAGGCTGCGGGGCTTTTTCTGTGACTCCTGATTGGCCACAGGTCCATCTGAGAACCCTGGCGCTCAGGCGGAGAACAGCTCTCCTCGTCTTCTTGGCCTCCTTCCATCCACGGGGCTTTCTGCTAGGTGGGATCTGAAAGCATCAAAGCTGATTCTTCAGTACAGATCCCAGTGATCTCTGTTTTCCTCAGAGCACACAGATCCTGTGGCTTGGATATATCAACACCCCAAACTGTTAAAATCTCTAGGCTGCAATACCAGGAGTAGCCAGCAGAGGCTCCTGCAACATAAACAAGGAAATCTAAGAACAAGATTTCCTAACATCAAGAACATGAACAAGAAACTGGGGAGATGCCGGGCGGTGGTGGCACACGCCTGCAATCCCAGCACTCGGGAGGCAGAGGCAGGTGGATTTCTGAGTTCGAGGCCAGCCTGGTCTACAGAGTGAGTTCCAGGACAGCTGGAGCTACACAGTGAAACCCTGTCTCTAAAAACCAAAACCAAAAAGAAAAAAAGAAACTGGGGAGATGGGGTGAGGGCGTGGGAAGGACGGGACCTGCTTGGTCCTGTGGAGGCTTGATGTCCCAGAGAAGGGTTAGAGGCAGGAGTGGGTGGGTGGGTAGGTGAGCCTTCTTAGAGACAAGGGGGATGGGGATGGGGTGGGGGCGTTCATGGAGGGGAGACCAGGAATGGGGACAATATTTGAAATGCAAACAAATAAAATAATTAATAAAAAAAAAGAATCTAGAGAGTAAAACCTTTAAAAATTTATTTGAGAATTTCACACATGATATAGTGTATTTGCATTACCCCCTTTCCCCCTATCCCCCTCCACCAGGTCATCCAGCATCTGCCCACCCCTATTGAATTCATGACCTTTTCTTTCTTTTTTTTATAAGCTTTGAAGATTTATTTATTTATTATACCTAAGTACATGTAGCTGTCTTCAGACACACCAGAAGAGGGCATCAGATCTCATTGCAATGGTCGTGAGCCACCATGTGGTTGCGGGGATTTGAACTCAGGACTTTAGGAAGAGCAGCCAGTGCTCTTAACTGCTGAGCCATCTCTCCAGCCCTCATGAGCTTTTCTTTAATTATGGTGATATATATATGTATATATATGTGTGTATATGTATGTATATATGTATATATGTGTATATATATGTATATATGTGTGTGTATGTGTGTGTATGTATGTATGTATGTATATGTGTGTATGTGTGTATGTATAAACTCAGCCACATCTTTCCTGTTACCTCCTCCTCCTTGCTTTGTGATATTATTGCCTTGGACTCCTGCAATTTTTCCTCTGCCTTTCTCAAATCTTCCCTGAGCCTGAGGCATGGGACTTGGGTTTTCTATGTTCTTGTGGGGTTGGACATCGCACAGTGGCTTTCTCTACATTGTGACCAGTTGTGAACCTCTAATGACTTAGAAGTTATTGGGAATGACCTGGGACAAAGGAAACAAAAGTTTAAAAAGGCTGAGATAGATTGCACCAACAACCATGCATTAGACTAACGAGGGCAGGAAAGGATCCGGAAACAATACCAAGTCAAATCATCAAACAGAGAGACCCTAAGGAACCTGTAGGCAGAAGGACTCAGGGGATAACAGGCATGCAGAAAAGGAGTATTTGAGTGGCTATTGCTCTTTCTTCCAAAAGAAGACAAATAATAGCACTAATGACCATTGATGATGTTTAGAAGCCATCAGTAAACTTGCCTCATTGTCTAAAACTGCAGCTACAGGGTTAATTGTAAAGATTTCTGGCCGTCAGGTACACATGTAATCATTCTATGTAAATATAAGTCCCTAAATAAGGACGATGCTTAGTGATCTTGATAGGGTCCCAGCATGGTGGTGGGAATGTGCTAGGAATCCCCAACAGCAAAGGGAAAGACAAATAAACAGTCAACGGATTCAGCAATGTCCATCAATGTGAGTAAACAGTCACATCTTTCCTGTTCCCTCCTCCTTGCTTTGTAAGACTTGCAGAGACAGTCAAAGAATAACAACGCAACTATCACATGACCTAGGCTCTGCTGAAATGCTATCTTGAGACTTTGTTACATATCCAAGTAACTCTATTTCTGGGTCATCTTTAAAGTCCCACCACGGGGTTTTAAAAATAACCAACAAAATTACAAAGTACTGTAGGAGAAACAGAGGCAGCTGCCTCTGCATAAATGCATCCAGGATCAGCCCCTGACACCTTGCTCCGTCTGCCTGAGGGTTGGTCATTAATCCAGTGCCTACATAAAGACAGGAGGAGGCATCCTTAGGAAGGGGCCAGAACCTACCGAAGCCATGGCTAGCACATTAAGTCTGTCAGCTGTGGAGCTGTGGGTATGTGGGAACCACGTTGGCTTTCGGGTGGGCACCGGGCTTGGGGGACCGTGTCTTAGTGTGGAGGAGGAGTGTCATGATAAATTGAGACAGTGATAGGTTGTTACTAACGTCATTGTCTTTCTATCTGGATCGTTATCTGGTAGGTGGTAGTGCCAGGTGGGCTCATTCCTAAGACAAGAATACATCTTCACCAATAGGCAGGTCACTGGGAAAAATTAGGCAGGGAAACGCTACAGTTAAATGATACCACTAATTGTTCACCCAAACAGCAGCCCATGGGACTTCTTCCAAAACAGATCGAGTGTAAGGAGACAAAGCAGGTCTTACCACGAACACTTCAGTAATTCAAGAGAATTCTAGGAATTTCACGACCTGGAAAAGCCTAAAAGACACAGACGAATTCTAGACAGATACAGTCCACCAAAGCTAAAACAAGATGAAAGAAATCATTTAGGCAGAAATATGATTGCTGAAGTTAGTTGTTAAGCTGGTATGAATAGAAATTCAGATCCTATGAATAATAAACAGTCAGTGGACTAGTGAAGTCTTTAGGACTAGTCAAGTAGAAAAAAATGTTTTAGTGATTAGATGGCAGAGTTTTCTTTTTTTTTTTTTTTTTTTTTTTTTTTGGTTTTTCGAGACAGGGTTTTTCTGTGTAGTCCTGGCTGTCCTGGAACTCACTCTGTAGACCAGGCTGGCCTCGAACTCAGAAATCCGCCTGCCTCTGCCTCCCAAGTGCTGGGATTACAGGTGTGCGCCACCACACCCGGCGATGGCAGAGTTTTCTTAACAGTATTTTTTTTTTAAAAAAAAATAGGTGTTTTGATTTAAATATTTAAAATTTATTTTATGTATGTGAGTACACTGTTGCTCTCTTCAGACACACCAGAAGAGGGCACTGGATCCCATTACAGATGGTTGTGAGCCACCCTGTGGTTGCTGGGAATTGAGCTCAGGACCTCTGGAAGAGCAGTCCGTGCACTTAACCCCTGAGGGTCTCTGGAGCTAACTCCTAGGCTGGTCTCAGCCTCAGTTTTCCTGGGGGCACTTGGCAGAGCAAACTGCCGTTTGTTTTGGTGAACTTGGGTCTTAGCATATTGGCAGAGGCTAGCTTTGAACCTGTGACCCTCTTACTGCAGCCTTCACCTGCTAAGTTGGCACACACATGCCACCCCCACCCCACACCCGAGCCTGCCGGGTAATTGTTTTACCCTGTGTACGTGTGTGGTGTTGGTGTGTGTGTGTGTGTGTGTGTGTGTGTGTGTCTGCATATGTGTGGGTGTATGTGGGTATGAAGTTGTGCAATTGTATGGGTGTACCTGCACGTGGGAGCCTAGAGTTCCCATTTGCTATTTTCCTGACTATTCTCCACTTCATTGATTTAGACAAGGTCTTCCCCCTGTACCCGGAGCTCACCAGTTCCAGCTAGACACAGCACGACCCAGAAAGTCCCAGTTTCCACCTTTGAGTTCTGAGATTACAGGTGGCTGACCAGGTTCTGTCTGAGCATACTGGGTTCTGAGCTTTTTCCTATGGATGGTCTTTACCCTTGCACCAAAAGCACCTTATCCGCTGAGTCCCTGTGAGGCATTTTTTTTTTTCGAGACAGGGTTTCTCTGTGTAGTCCTGGCTGTCCTGGAACTCACTCTGTAGACCAGGCTGGCCTCGAACTCAGAAATCCACCTGCCTCTGCCTCCCAAGTGCTGGGATTACAGGCGTGCGCCACCACTGCCCGTTCCTCTGTGAAGCATTTTTAAAAGACATCCATCAGAGGGTGTTTGTCACTGAAATTCAATGATATACTCTTTGCAAACTTCTGCTTCTTCTTCTGCCTCAGATATATTGCCTTTTGGGCAATAAAACAAAAGAGCTCTTCCAAAAATCAAACACACTTGCGCGCGCACACACACTCACATGCACACCCATGCACGCCTGCACATGAACACACACACACACACACACACACACACACACAAGCACACATGCACACAGTTTCAGACTGTGAACTGCAGTTGCTGGAATCCAGTTCTAAGAGATTGAAACGTGACCTTGCTACAGGTTGCCCTGGTGCCGTTTGTATTCTGATGTTAATTCTGCTTCCTCCCGAGGGGCTGCCCTGACAAGGAGACAGGAGTGATCATGTATTCAGGTGATGTCGTGTGAACAGTCTCCCCATTTTAACTGGTCAAATCAAGGCTAGAGCCTGCGACTGGGCAGTGGAAGGGAAGGGGGGGGCTGGAGGTTTTAGAGAATAGGGGAAGAGTAGGGAACGGGGAGGAAGAGGTTGGAGGAAGAAAGATGGACCAGAACCACATGGCCCAGAGAAGCTGCTCGTAGCAAGGGCTCTCATAGCTGGGGAATAGAGTAGGGTAGTGGTAAATATAGGTGTGTAGCTTAGAAATCTTGTAACTTAGTTTCGTGCTTTCGCATGGACTTATTGGGGTTGGAGGTTGACTGCAACATGGTATCACCTGTTATCAAGAGCTCTACTTTGTATCTTTTAACTGCAGCCTGTCGGTCGCGTCTATCTCGCCAGCAAGAAGGACACGAGACAAACAGGATCCTTCCACAGACGTTTATTGCGAGGTTGATTGCAGAGGCGAAAGACCCAGAAGGGAAGAACGGTGCATCTTAAATAAGCCTAGGCTAGACGTGTTTCTACCTGATTGGTGCATGCCACGATGCCTCCTTAGCATGCTCGGGGACTGAGCTGTGATCTGCCAAACCTCTACCCACGCATGCGCAGTAGGGCGCGGAGTGGAGTAAACAACAGCACAGCACTGACTCATCACAGGAAATGGGCGCCATCTTGCAATGGCGAGAGTGGCTTCCTACAGCAGCCATACTCTCTTTTGCATTTCAGATGAGCGCCTCTCTCTTTGCCAGTAACATCAGCAGCGACCGCTCTGTGGGCTTGCCGGGCTCGGGAGCAGCTTCAGGAATCGCACAGGGGAATGGAGTGTAAAGCCGTGTCAAAGGTTTTCCCACTACCCGACATCCACTTTCACTCTTCCTCTGATCAAACGAACTCTAACTTTTCTCTCTCCTTCCTGGATCCTGTCTTTCTAGAAAGCAGCTATATAGAACGCAAAGGCAATGGTTCCCGTTTTTGAGAAGCTCATATTCAGATAAAAGGAAGACATGAACTCTGTAGTACAGAATATATCAGGAGAAGATCATGTCGAGTGGACTGAGGGATCCTTCGGGAGGACATCCCTCATAGATAACGGAGAGGACTTGGCACAAGCTACAGGAACTTGATCTTATCTTCCACCTCCATCATGTTTTCATGTACAGAGTGCATACAGGTGAGAGGAAGATAGAGTGTAGAAGAAAGTCAGACCATGGTCAGAGTTTAGACAGACCATCCTGGGTGGACTTAGGAACGACTAAGAATCATCACAAATACCTTTGCTTTTCCCTATGTATTTCTTCTCATTTTGCATCAGTAGCACAAGAACCTCTAGTCTACACCAGCCTCCAGATGTGCCCTTTGGCCAGAGGTTGATTCTGATAGCACCATAGACTTTGCCTCTAGAGTCACGTTCAGATGGTTGTGCTCAGCTGTTCCCCTTTAGCCTGGCATGTGACACTGTGCTTGCCTAACCTCTGTGAGGTGTGGTTCCCACCTCTATAAGATAAGGAAAACTGCCTAAAGTAGTCACCTCACTTGCTGTTGAAGCAACATGGGGACACCTGCCAGGAACCTGCAAACACACATGTTAGGGTTTGGTTGTGTCTTTGCTATTGTTTTTTGTCTGGGGAGTTATGATTAACCCCCCCCCCATCAAGAATCTTCATATTGGGCTGGAGAGATGGCTTAGCAGTTAAGAGCATTGACAGCTCTTCCAGAGGTCCTGAGTTCAAATCCCAGTAACCACATGGTGGCTTGCAACCATCCGTAAGGAGATCTGATGTCCTCTTCTGGTATGTCTAAAGACAGCTACAATGTAATTACATATAATAATTAATAAATCTTAATAAAAAGAATGTTCACAATAGTTTGAAATTTCCTTTTGATTGCTCCATCCCTTCAAGAATATCTTGCCCACTGCCTGACATCCAAAGGCAAAACTTTGTGATAAAGATTGGATGGTTTTCCAGTGACCCAAGTAGGCCCAGTTTGCCACGTTGACTCTCTGTTATCTCACATCTTGGGTCACATCCTACATCTCAGAAAGTGTTGGCCTCTGGGTCATAAACACAGAGGAAAGGACGTGATAGTTGTCCAAAGATCTCAACTGTTTCAGTGGGACAAGGTTTAACAAAATGGCAGGGCAGTGGTGGCGCATGCCTTTAATCCCAGCATTTGGAAGGTAGTTTGAGGCTAGCCTGGTCTACAGAGTGAGTTCCAGGACAGCCAGGGCTACACAGAGAATCCCTGTCTCAAAAAACCCAACAATAACAACAACAAAAACAAAGATTTAATAAAATAGGTTCTCAACTGCCGTTTTTCTGTTCTATGGTCCACATCTCTCTTTCAGTTGATCTCCAGATAACACAAGGCCTCTCATGATGTTTAGCTTCTGTGTGGTTTCAAGGCAAATCAAGTCATAGAATTCTGTCCATGGTCTCCAAAGAGTGTGTCGTTCTCAGAATATAAACGCATTCTTTCTATGGCAATAGTTCCAAAGTCTGAGGACACTTTAGAAGCGGCTCAAAAGTCCAAATACAAAATCTTATCTGACACACAGGGAAAACTTAGCTGTGAGACTGTAACGTGAGAAACAGAAAGAAAGAAATATGTATCTGTTGTTGATATAAAATAGTGACTCAGGTATATGATAAACACGTGCATTTCAAGATGGAAAAACAGACCCACTTAAAGACGTTGACATTTCCCGTCAATCAACCATCTTGTGAGAACATTAAATCTTTCTTTTCCAGATAGAGAATAGACTTTTAGTGTATTTTAGTCATTTTCTTGTATAATTCTTTAATTTTTTATTTAAAAATATTTTCATACAATATATTATTCTTTCCCATCTTTTAACTACTACCAGATCCTCTCTCTATCACTACACACCCTTCATGATTTTTAGCTCTCTAAAAAGAAAAAGTAAGGAAGAAAAAAACCTAAAATAAACCAAAACAACAACAAAACTCAAACAAACAAAACCAGCTACTTCTGGCTTGTGTTTGCCAGCTACTTCTGAGCATGAAGCCTGACCTGGATATACCCTGTGTATTCAGTTGGAAAAAATGATTTTCTTTTTCTTAGTAGTTATCCATCACAAGCAACTTCTTGGTTAGGGGAGGGACTTTGTGCCCTCTTCCCTTCTCTGGGCTGGGACGGTGTCTGGATTGAATGTATACTGGTCATTTATATATCATCACAATCTCTGTGAGTTCATATGTCCCTCAGACATGTTTGGCTGGAAAATGCCATTTCTTTAGACTGGTCCAATATTTCTGTGTAGATCTGCATAGATAACTGTCTTAGCTGGTATTCCATTGCTCTAAAGAGACACCATGACCAAGGTAATTAAGCCAGTTTCAGAGGCTTAATCTATTACCACGATGGCTGGGAGTATGGCTGCCAGGAGCACCATGGGGTGGTTCATAAAGACACTCAGAAAAGAAAAATCAGTTCACACCCACCACTAGCAAACATGGAAAACCTTTTAATACTCGTGTTAGGAAGTTGGCATGCAAACAGAACTGCTAAATGTTGTTGCAAGGACATTTAATTGCCAGGTAGGGGACCATGGAGAATGCCCACGCCCTTTAGCCAGACTTTTAAAAAGATGTCCCAAAGGTACAGTGGGTCGCAGAACAAAAGCTTTGTGCAAAGCTCTTCGTGGTGGCATTGGAAAACTTAAGACATGTTTCTAAACAGTAATCTATGAAAAATAATTAAAGATAAAGCAGAAATCTGTGAAACACAACAAAAGTATTTTGGAGAGTGGGGTGAGGGTAGAAAGTATATGACCTTTGTGTCTAAAAGAAGCTAAAAATTAATGAAATACCTAATTATCACCTAACCTAATGTAGGAATCATATTTAATAGAGTAACCTCACTGACATATATACCACACCAACAGTGATTTCTAGTTCCTGTCTTTGGTGATAATTTACTGATGCCCTTTCCTGTTTCAGATGAGAGAGAGAGAGAGAGAGAGAGAGAGAGAAGAGAAGAGGAGAGGAGAGGAGAGGAGAGGAGAGGAGAGGAGAGGAGAGAAGAGAAGAGAAGAGAAGAGAAGAGAAGAGAAGAGAAGAGAAGAGAAGAGAAGAGAAGAGAAGAGAGGAGGAGAGGAGAGGCCAAACAATCCCTTTTATAGCCTACCTGGCTATTGCCAGGTAACTCTTGGACGGAGCCTAGAAGGAATGCTAAAAGCCTTAATGCATAATTTTCTTTGTTCTTTAAAACTCTAAAACTATGTGAAACTAGTTCCACATTCGAATATAGAATTCGGGGTAACCTAAACCTGTGTCCCTGGTTCACAGTCATACAAAACGTTTCTCTCACAATTTCATGTCCTTCTGTGTTTTAAAGGAGAGATTCTCTTCCAGCAAATGTCTTGGTCTTCTGGTTTTTACAATGTTGTTAGCCTTAAATGCTGGGGTGGTGATGTAAATATATAGATTGGGAACAGGCCCTCCATGCTCAGTTGATCGCTCCAGTTTGACCAGTTCTGATGATGAACTTTGTAATGCTGCAAAAAGAAAGTTATCTGAGGAGGGTTGAGAGCTACACTTATCCATAGATATAAGGAAAAATATAAGGAAAAGTGTTTAGAATGCAGTCAGAGACTGTATATATATATATATATATATATATATATATATATGTGTGTGTGTGTATGTATGTGTATGTGTATGTGTATGTGTATGTGTATGTGTATGTGCACACGTGTTGTATTGTATGTATATATCCATACATATACACATATACCAACATATATGTATGTTGTGGCATCCCACCACCACACACTCCTACAACCCAGCACAAACACCAGCTCACAAGATTAGAAAACACTTGACACGCCGCCAGGTAGTGGTGGCACACACCTTTAATCCCAGCACTTGGGAGGCAGAGGCAGGTGGATCTCTGAGTTCGAGGCCAGTCTGGTCTACAGAGTGAGTTCCAGGACAGCCAGGGCTACACAGAGAAACCCTGTCTCGAACCCCCTCCCCCAAAAAGAAAACACTTGAAACCACTCCCCCCTCTACCCCCTTTTCCAGCCATGCTTCACTAACTCTAATTCATGAGGTCAGGGTCATGCAAACTGAAGAAGCTCCCTCACAACTATGTAGCAAGGTGTAGCAAAATCACCTACTCTACCCACAAAAAGCATACAATGTTTCCATGACTGAACAAACACCACTGAGCCTAGCCAAGGCTCACCGATCAGATAAAATATCAAGCATCAAAAGAAAAGACTCAACGTAAGCATGCCAGAAAGGCTTAAGCCTTTTTCCTGGTTGCATCCTTAAAGGATGAGATTCTGAAAATCAGGCCAGTGCAGAAGCAGACTCGGGCTGAACCAGCAGACCAGGTTCAAGGCATTTGTCCTATTGGGGACTACAATGGTCATGTTGGTCTTGGTGTTAAGTGCTCCAAGGAGGTTGACACTGCCACCCAGGGGCCATCATCTTGGCCAAGCTTTCCATCTCCCTGTGTGGAGAGCCTACTGGGGGAACAAGATCGGCAAATCCCACACGGTTCTATGCAAGGCCACAGGTCGCTGTGCCTCTGTGCTGTTGTGTCTCATCCCTGCCTCCAGGGGCACTGGCATTGTCTCTGCTCCTGTGCCCAAGAAGCTCCTGATGATGGCCGGTATAGATGACTGCTACACGTCAGCCAGAGGCTGTACTGCCACCCTGGGCAACTTTGCCAAAGCCACCTTTGGTGCCATCTCCAAGACTTACAGCTACCTGCACCCCCCCCCCCGACCTCTGGAAAGAGACTGTGTTCACCGAGTCTCCTTATCAGGAATTCACTGATCATCTTGTGAAATCCCACACCAGAGTCTGTTCAGAGGACCCAGGCTCCAGCTGTGGCTACCACATAGGGGTTTTTATACAAGATAAATTAATGAATTAAGCCTGTTAAAAAAAAAAACAAAAAACCAAACCAAACAGGAAAGGAACATACAGGAAATATGGGAAACCATGGAACAGCAGCAAACCTTTGAGTTCTAGGTACAGAGGAGGGAGAAGAATCCCATGGCGTAAACCAGGTCTGCAGAGACACGTGAGACCTGCACGGTTGGAACTAGACAAAATCTCAGCACTGAAACGAAGAGGTAGATATAAAAAAAATTAAAGATCATCTAACCACAATAGCTGCTGAAAGAGAAAGGAAGAGTCACTTGTTCTCCACTGGAATGTCACTGGGTAAATCAGCTGCATTCCAGGGCAGGCTCCATGCCCACAAGTAGGTGGTCCAAACAGAATAGCCTCTGTTTTGTTTTGTTTTTGATTGGTTGGTTTTGTTTTTTTGTTTTTTTGCTGTTTTTCTTGATTTTGTTTGGTTGGTTGTTTTAGAGACGCACAGAAAGAGATAGAGACTGAGAATTACAGAGAGGCAGAGAGAGAGAGAGAGAGAGAGAGAGAGAGAGAGAGAGAGAGAGAGGCAGAAAGAGTGAGAGAGAGGCAGAGAGAGAGAACATGAAGTTAGGTGGGTAGAGAGAGACAGAGAGAAAGAGGCAGAGAGAAAGAGAGGCAGAAAGAGAGAGTCAGAGAAAGAGAGAGAGAGAGAGAGAGAGAGAGAGAGAGAAAACGAGAATGTGAAGTTGGGTGGGTAGAGAGACGTGAATAAGCTGTGAGGAGTTCCAGAAGGAGACAGAATATAATCCAAACATACTGTATAGAAAAATATTACTAAATTCTCTAAATGGTGCTGGGGAAACTTGAGTGTCCACATGTAGAAGAATGAACCCAGGTCCTTTTCTCTCTCTCTTTAAACAAATTGAGTCTTGATTTTCTTTTAAAGATTTACTTATTTATTATATGTGAGTACACCATAGCTGCCTTCAGACACTCCACAAGAGGGAGTCAGATCTCTTTAACGGATGGTTGTGAGCCACCAATGTGGTTGCTGGGATTTGAACTCAGGACCTTCGGCAGAGCAGTCCGTGCACTTAACCGCCGAGCCATCTCTCTAGCTCCCCCCCCCATCCTTCTCTCTCTTAACACTGTACAAAATCCACTCCACATGGATCACAGACCTTAACCTCAGACAGGAAACTGAATCAGCCGGAGGGCGATGATACAGGGGAGACGCTTTAAGTCAGCAAATGAAGGGGCAACTGGCAGATGGAAACTCAAAAAATTAAAGATCGTCTGCTCGGCAAAAGGAACCGGACTGAAGAGGCAGCCTAGGAATGGGGCGGGGGTAGCGGGGCAGGGGAGCAGGGTTGATGGGGGTGTGTAGGAGATTGACGGCAGCTTTTGACAGAGGTGATTTTTACATCACATATCTTAAATATAAAAGCATGGGGCAGGGCGCTCTGAAGGTTTACTTCTAAGGCCAACCAGGTGTCCTCCACGGAGTCTGGATCCTGAGCCACGAGGAGTCCCCCAGCATGGACGCATGCATGTGGCTTCATTCTCTCTCCAAAGCCTTCTGCACGCGGTACAGAGGAGCTGCTCGCCCTTTCCGCACAGGCTGTGTGTGTGTGTGTGTGTGTGTGTGTGTGTGTGTGTGTGTAGGGGCGGGGAGGGGGAGTGTCTCGATGTAGCCTATGACTTAGACGTGTTCTAGGTAAACCTCAGTTTCAAGGGACAAGTTTACCCAGGAATTTCATCTGTCTGATAAGGAACCTCTATCGCCTATGCCGCCCGGCTTTGTCCTGCCCTCGCTTCTCACTTGCCTGTATTTCCCTTTGTCTCGCCTTTGTGTATCTTTATACTGGCGGCCAATTGTCTTCTGTCTATCTCCAGGGCTCATCCTCAGCGCTGGCTTCTCTCCTTGAGTTTCCCATTCCACTGAAACTGACACTAGTCACCTTAAAGAGAGAGCCTGGATATTCGGGACCAAACGGTTTAAAGGTCTCCGGTGCACAGAAGGTGCCTCTGCTCTCTTCCCCACCTACCCGAGGCTGATCATTAACTTAGGACGTATATATGAAGAGGCGTCAATGCCTGCCAGGGGAGGACAGTGCTGCCTACAGCCATGGCCAGCACAGCAAGTGTCACTACCAGCACTGAAAGCTCAGAGCTGTCTTCACTGTCAAACAACATCAATAATGCTGCTGACATCTCTGTCATCGTCATCTATTTTGTGGTGGTCATGGCTGTTGGAGTGTGGGTATGTTGGGAGTCCAGTGAGGTTTCTGGGTGGGCACTAAGATTACAGGGGGAAACATGTCATGGTGGCCCAGTGGAATGGTGAGCGGAGACAAAGTTTTTCCAAGTATTATTATCTTTCTGCTTGGAAAAGTTGCCTGTGTGCGGCATGAATGGTATTTGTCCTGAATGAGTTCATTCTCCAAGCGGGATCGTCATTTGAGCACAGCGAGGGCTGGGTACTCCCTGTGCTTGGCCTGCCCAGAACCCGATATCAAAAGCACAAATGTTGTTTCTCTTATTTCAATTAAATGACTTTTCTTTGTTATTTATTCGTGTTCCTCCTTACCAAGTGGGGGAGTTTGAACCATTTGTATTCTGCTTATTCTTTTTTTTTTTTTTTCCCGAGACAGGGTTTCTCTGTGTAACCCTGGCTGTCCTGGAACTCACTCTGTAGACCAGGCTGGCTTCGCGGACTCAGAAATCCGCCTGCCTCTGCCTCCTAAGTGCTGGGATTAAAGGCGTGCGCCACCACCGCCCGGATTATTCTTTCCCTTTAGTATTGAGTTTGAGGCTGAAATCTTTCTTCCAAAGACAGTTTTCAAGATGCGAGATTCTGTTTTTCCAAGCTAAATTAAGTCTTGAGTTTTCCAGTATAATTTCTTGAAGTACTTCATCTGAGTCATTATAAAACCATGACTTGTATGTCTATTAAACACGGATGCTGCGTTATTCGATCTAGAAAGGCATGTCTCTGGTTGGGGGTGGGGGTGGGGTCCTGAAATATCCATGTTTTGCCTGCTGTGTGGGGCAGCTGCAGGGGCTTCCTTGATCTTGGGCGCACCTGTGGTTTCTAACCTTCCGATGGTTTCCTTTCCGCCTAGGCAATGCTGAAGACGAACCGAAGCACTGTTGGAGGCTTCTTTCTGGCGGGCCGATCGATGACTTGGTGGCCAGTAAGTGGGTGGGAGGTTTCTGGGGACACACATTGATTGACAAGCCATGGTGGTATCAGGGGTACCTGACAACTTTCTTCCCTTTCTTTTTTCTTTGTTTCTTTCTTTCTTTCTTTCTTTCTTTCTTTCTTTCTTTCTTCCTTCCTTCCTTCTCTCTCTTTCTCTCTCTTCCTTCCTTCCTTCCTTCCTTCCTTTCTTCCCTCTGTCTCCCCATCTCTCCCCTCCCCATACCCCTCCCTTTTCCCTCCTTCCCCCTCTTTCTCTTTCCCTCTCCCTCTGTTATGTCCTCCACTTTAAGACTGTGACCTGGGACTCCAGAAAGATCATACCATATGATCAGTTAAGAACAGCCTTAGCCTGGCCTCCGCAGACCTATTCATTCAGTTCAATTTCATGCGCCTCTCCTTGGTTCTCATGAAAACCCTTCTTAACCCATTGATGAAGTCCCTGAATTCCTTTTCTGCTCCCGATCCTGAGCTGATCCTGCCCCTGCCTGGGAGATCATCCCCTCTCTGATCACAGTCACCCACTTCAGAGCCAGCTTACTAACCCTGATCACTCCGGCACCGCCTCGGACCTCCTGTTGTATTCTGCACACTTACCGCTTGCAGGCTCGGTTCGCTGCGGTGATGTTTACAGTGATTCTCTTGGACCGTTGCCTGGCAGATTTGTTCTTCTTCTGAGTGTTGGTATACAGCCTCTGCAGCCAGATGTTACATTGCGATAGAATCAGCATACGCCTACCTACACGAACCTAGAAAGTATCGCGGTTAGATTCGATAAACAGGGAGTGCTCAGAAAATGCTGCCTTAGGTTCTGTATACAGCTTTGTAATGCTCCCATCAGCAGATGCTCTGCCTTGTCTAGATACCCTAAAGGGAAATGGAATTTAGTCTGGCGAGGATGGTAGAAAGGTGGCATGCACAGTCAACCCAAGCATTGGCTTCTCGCCACTCTTTTAGGGGGAAACAAGGGATCTTCAACCAATCCTAGAGTCGCAAGCCAGCTCCATCCCTCCCTGACCCCAAACACTTTCTTACAAAGAGTGATTGTGAAGAGGGGTGTAAAACAGAGCCAAAGACAACACCACAGGATCTCATGGTCCAGTTCTGCTATCAGGACTAAAGCTAGCCTCCGCCCACTGAAGAGTGCCCTCTTCGCCTCTGAAGTTTAACAACAGAAAGCAGGAGCTATGGCTTTGAGAAGGGAGAGAAAATCCCTCTGATGAAATCTTGGACTCCAGATCAAGGGCTGGCTGGTAGGCGATCTGGAAATCTAAGGCTCCACTTAGAACCCATGGAGGATACGCTGGTGTTTCCCTAAGGCAGGCTCTTCAGGCTTTTCTGTAAAAAGCCCTAACTGCAAGCATCTTGGGCCTGAAGGGTCAGAGTCTTGTCATGAACAGGAACTAATACCACTGCTACACCAGGCACCTGTAGACAGTGTGCTGGGGAATATGAAACTGGACACCGTGTCCCAGAGCAAGGACAACGTACACGGAATTTCAACTTCCGCCTAGCTGCAAATGCACACATCTCACTCTTTAGATTAAAAACAAACAAACAAACAAACAAACATTTTGAACTATTCTCAGTGTGTGAACCGTGTTCTTGGCTTATGAGCTATACAATAACCGGTAACAGATGAATTTTTCCAGTTGCACGGATGTTTATTGCTTTTGCTGCAGAAGTAGGACCTATACATTCGAACACCTACCTGTTTCCAAGGAGTGTTGTTTCGGTCTTTTGAATCTAACCTTAGTGGTTCTCAGCCTGTGGGTTGCAACCCCTTGGGGGAGGAGGGGCGCACATCAGATATCTTCATTTCGGATATTTACACTGCAATTCCTACGAGTAGCAAAGTTACGGTTACGGAAGCAGCAACGAAATCATTTTATGGTTGGGGGTCACCACAGCATGAGGAAGGAAGCGTACTACAGGGTCGCAGCCTGAGGAAGGTTGAGAATCGCTGCCTTACTCTGATGCTTGCCTTGCAGATGGGTGCCTCTCTGTTTGCCAGCAACATCGGCAGTGGCCACTTCGTGGGCCTGGCTGGGACAGGCGCGGCTTCGGGAATCGCAGTCACAGCGTTTGAATCACACGTGAGTGACAGAAACTAGCTTTGTTCGTTTAAGTCAAATACACGTCTGGGCATCTTCAACACAATGTATCCAGGTTTTCCTGGAAGTCAGTATCGGATGTCCTCCTTTTGTTCTGGTTTTTAATTTCCCCTCCCCCAGTCCACTCTTCGTTTGGCCTTGAGCATTTTCGTGACCCCATTCTTTTCCCTGGCGGTCATTCCCACCAGGATGTCATTTTGTGCAGTTCAAGCCCCACTTTCTCTTGGTCCCTGGGACTCTTTGAGCTCTCTCGAGTCTCCTTTCGGAGAAGTCACAGTGTGTGTCCATTCTTGAACCAGAAGCGAGGATTAAAAGCAAACAGAAGCATGCTGGGAAGAGGCTCCAAGGTGGATACACTTGCCACACCAACAAGGGGACTGGAATCCAGATTCCCCAGAAGCCATGTCAACACTGCGGAGACGTGGCAGCCCACCTGTCTGTCCAGCCTCAGTGGCGGAGACAAGGGATTTGGCAAATTGGCCAGTGAGACTGTGTCTGTGAGCTTTCAGGTTGATTGAGAGCCCCTGTCGCGAAGAATAAGGTGTGAGCAATTGAGGACGATTTCCAACATCCGCTTTGGGCCTCCACACGTGTCTGTGCACACCATGGACTCAAGGGAAGATAGATATGTAGGTCAGGCATTTGGGACTTTAACCCCAGCGCTGGGTTAAAGGGCAGGAGCAGGAGCAGGGGCAGTGGCGAGGGCAGTGATGGGGGCGAGCCAGGGCTGATGGGGCAGGGGCAGGGGCGGGGCCGGGGGCGGAGACAGGAACAGAGATGCAGGGGTGGAGAGGCAGAGGTGCAGACAAGCAGAGAGGCCAAGAAAAAGTCTGAGAGTAAAGGACAGAGGGGCAGAGGCAGAGACAGAGGCAGGCAGATTTCTGTGCCTTCATGATAATCTGGTTTACTTAGTAAGTTCCAGGCCAATCAGGCTATATATACAGTGAGACCCTGTCTCAAAACGGATAAATACATAAATGACAGGAACAGCGTTATCTCCTATTTTCACGGCTTATGATAAAGCGGTACAGACAAAAGTGCGCTAACTGTGGTGCCGAGAGGACCGAGACAGAAGCGTTTGCCATATTGAAAGATTGCTCTGTGTAAATATGTTTCCCTGCGGCCTTTTTTCTTGGTATGCTAAATAATACCGAGTGGTCAGCATTATACACATAGACATTTGAGCAACTTTAAATGGACTGATGGACTGAGCCGGTTGTGCACGTGCACGTGTACACACACACACACACACTCACACACACACAAAGCAATAATAGTAATGAGAGAGAGGCACAGGAGGAGTTGGAGATTAATCGGATTACAGTACCCATGAGGCAATTCTCAAAAAATTAAAAATTAAAAATTAAAAATCGTTTTTAAAAGGGAGATAGCATGGGAAGCCTGTCCGCCATAGATAAAGGTACCAGTTGTTGGCACATGCCAAGAGTGTTTACAAATGATTGTGCCAGGAGGAAAAGAAACTCGGGTGAAGCCTGACAAGGCAGCGGCAGTGTGGTAAAGAATGACTGTCTTGAAAGATGGCCAAGGTAAAACCTACGGGGTTTTACAACCGATCTCCTAAGTGCTCTATTGCCATTTTATAGAAAGCTGTGTCCCTTAACCAGACCCCAAATTCTTAAACATGGAGAGCACGTTTCTGTCCGTCCACACCATACCAGCACACAGCTGGACGCGGCGAAGTGTCATATATACACAGCTCACAAGGAGCCTGCGTTTTGGCTGTTCTCCACAGTGTGCATTCAGAAGTCAGAGTACACATTTCAGGAACCCGTTCTTTTATTGTTTTTTTTTTTGTTTTTGTTTTTGTTTTTTTCCACCAAGTGCTCTGGGGATTAGACTCTGGTTCTCAGGTTTGTGTAGATGGTGCTTTTACAGATGAAGCTACCACACAGGCCCCTGTTGTATCCTTTCTAACTTTTTTTGTATGTGTGTGTGTTGGTAGGACAAAGACTACAGTGGGGCATCTAACAAACCACCCTAGATACGACTTAGGAAGTGATGTCACCTCGGTCCCTTCCGAACGCCTCTGCCTCTCCAAGGCTGAAGGTTGTTCCGTTGCTTTTGCCTATTTTTACCTCAAAAAATATCAGGACACACCCAGACTTGGCCAGATATGTCTCGTGGCCTGGGATTTGATCTGATAGTTCCATAAACCATATGACGAAGACCACCTCCATCAGCATGGAGAAAACGACCTATAGCCCAGTGGGCACCGCTCTCAGGTTGTAGACGTCTAGTTTATTTATTTATTTATTTATTTATATAGCTTTGACCGTGACTCTCTTTAACCTCAAAGCTCATATCCTTCATCATTATGACGATAATGACCCTGCTGGTTATACCCGCTTCGATGTTTGTGAAAAACCATGGTGGCCGCTATGTGCAGAAATGCCATAGAATCTGCACTTTAACACCAGACTCTATCGACAACAGGACTGTATTTGGCAAGGCATAAAGGAAACTGGGGAAGTTCTTCCCTTTCCAGAGGCTTTTTCCCCCTCAATGCTTTGACACTCATGTATAATTTTCCATTGCTTTTGACAAAACTTGTGCAATCATTTCTTAGTCCAGTGAACTCAAAACTCTTTAACTCCTACCTGTCAAATATCAGATATTATATTATATAATACATTGTTAGACAGGAGCCCAGGAAAATGGTTGGGTGGTTGTTGGTTGGTTGGTTGGTTGGTTTGTCTTGAGATTCAGAGGTCAGAGGTCAGAGGTCATAAGGGCACAAGCCAACCCCTCTTAATGTTCCTCTTGCTCTGTTACAGTCGTTTGCCTTGCTGCTGGCTCTGGGATGGTTTTTTGTTCCCATTTACATCAAGGCTGGGGTGAGTACCTGACATATATCTCACATGTTTATTTGTCTACTTATTCTTCATGTTAAATCTTGAAATCTGGTACTTGATCCTCATTGGTACTAATTGTGAATAATAGACCAAAGGGGACAAAAAAAAATCACATTGCTTGCCCGTAGGGTCCCCCAGGATAGAACAGAATGCGCCTGTTGACAGGTGAAGTCACTGGTGGCCCTGCCTAATGATCACTGTGGTAGACGTAAACCTTAGTAGAGAGTATCCTCAAGCCTATACGAGGCTCTTAAGCAGTGTTTCCAGAGAGCAGGATGCCAAATTGGTTCTCACAGAGATCTCCCTCCTGAGTAGGTGGAGCTGCAGTCAGGGGTGGAGTTAGGGGCGTGTCTTAAGAGACGTGCTTCAGTGGTGATTTGGCTTAAGTCCAGTGAGATGAGGCTGACTTTTCCAGGTTGAAGCGGAGGGGGAGGAGCCATGTGTGTGGGGGAGGACTGGGAGGAGAGGGGGGCCGTGATCAGGATGTAAAGTAAATAAATAAATAAATAAGAAAAGGAAAGGAAAAATTGTATGATGGAATCAACACGTGGAAGCTGAAAAACCTTTCTTTCTTGGGGTATTTGGAGGTCAGCTAAAATTAAGGCTAAAGTAGAGCTCTGTGGGGGAGAGCGAGGAGAAGTAGAGGCACCCGCAGACACAATGGAGGCGCGGTTCTGGTTTGGTTGCAGAAAGATTCTCTGGGAAAAAGATTGTGAACAGAGAGAGCGGAGGGGAGGGGGACAGAGTCAGAGAGAGGAGATAATCAAAGCATGGTGCGTAGGCGTGTTCTCACAGAGAATCTCACAGATTCACCGTGAAAACTATTGTTTTATACAATTAAAATGCGCTAATAAAGATGCAGTGATACAGGGGCTGGAGAGATGGCTCGATGGTTCAGAGCGCCCGCTGCTTGTGCAGAGACCCCAGATTCTCCGCACCCATAAGGTGCCTTACGGACTCTCCTAGCTCCTGTCTCAGTGACTCCGACACTCTTTCCTAACCGATTCAGGCACTGTGCACGTAGAGCACACAGACACGTAGGCAGGCAAACACTCACACACATAAAAGAAAAGGAATACGAGATGAAGCTAATATGTTCTTAGCATGGAGGCTAAAAAAGCTGTAGACGCTGAGGCCATGTTCAGAAGGTGTTCTAGGGGAAGAGGGATGTCTCAGTTGGTAGAGGCAACTTGCTGTCAAGTCTGAGCACCTGAGTTCAGTCCCCAGGAGCCATGCTGGCAAAAGGAGAGAACCAATCCCAGCAGGTGTTCCTCTGACCTCCACAGACACCTTCACACACACACACACACACACACACACACACACACTCTCTCTCTCTCTCTCTCTCTCTTCCTCAACCTCCCTCTCTCATTCTCTTTCTCCCTCAATCTCCCTCTCTCTCTTTCTCTCTCTCATCCTCAATCTCCCTCTCTCTTTATATATATATATATATATATATATATATATATATATACATACATACACACACACACATATATATGTATATATATAGTGCATGCATATGTGATATATGTCTATATATAGTCCACATATGTTTATGCATATACTTTCTATATAGACTACATATAGAGACACATATATATATATATATATGCCTCTATATATACACACACATAAAAATAAATAATAGCTAGGCAGTGGAGGCACACGCCTTTAGTCCCAGCCCTCTAGGAGGCAGAGGCAGGCAGATTTCTGAGTTTGAGGCTAGCCTGGTCTACAGAGTGAGTTCCAGGACAGCCAGGGCTACACAGAGAAACCCTGTCTCAAAAGACAAAAACAACCCCCCCCCAAATAAATAAATAATAGATTTGATTTTTTTTTTTTAAATTGAAGTGTTCAATATGGTCTTGGGAATGGGAGGTACAGGGCTTTCGAGGCTTCAAGGGCCATGATCAGATTTCCATCTTATGAAGTTGCACTTGGGCAAGCAAGTGGACAATGGACTTGAACAAAGTCCATGCATGCAGGTGTAAGAATGCTGGCTGTGATAGTGTGTGCTTGTAACCCAGCGCTGACGAAGCAGGTGCAGGCAGACGCCCGAGGACTTCCCGTGGGTGGCCTCTGGCCTCTGCACGTGGGCAAGTGTGTGTGCATGCCCGTGCATGCAAACACACACACACACACACACACACACACACACACTCAAATGTTCATGAAATCTTGGTGAGGAATCGTAGCACATGACCCGTAATACCAGAATTTAGGGGGCACGGGCAGAAAGATCAGGAGTCCAACAAATGTGCTTGGCTACCCATCAAGTCTGAGGCTAGGCTGGGCTACGTGAGACAGAGTCTCAAAAATAATGGTTAAAAGTTCACGCAATCTCTTTTTGAGACTCCAGGAAGGAAACAGGGAGGAAGGGAAGCCACTCCTCGGTGACTTGTGACATGTTTGTTAGCAGGGTCGAGGGAATAAGGGCAGCACGGACAGTTTGGAGGCTTGGAGTTTGGGGACCAGGGTGCAGGAGACCTCCATAAAAGGAATAAGAATGCCGGGGTGTGTGGGGGTGCAGCCAGAGATGGAGAATAGGGTATGAATTAACAGTATAACTGTGTGTGTATGTGTGTGTGTGTATGTACCTGTAGTACATGCATGCAGGGATGGGCATGTTATGCTGGTCAGGAGGGAGATCTCGGGAGAACCGGAATGGTCTTCCTGCTCTTTGGAAACATGACTGAAGGGCCTTGTGTAGAGAGCCTTGCGTGCCGACGCCGCAGTGAACACACACCAGGTGTCCAGATGGCCTTTCTCCGAGATGTTTATCTGAAAACCCACATGGGATGAGGAGTCCCTCCCCTTTGCACTCCTGCAGAAGGTGGCAAATTTGCTACTTCCTAAGATTCCTTTTGAAAGGTGCCATCCTTAGCTGGGGAGTGTGGTTTGAGTTGTAGCTTGTGTTGTGACGGTTGTGCAGCTCCAGAAAGACCACGCCAGACCAAACAGTTCCACGTGAGGGTTATTGAGAGAGGAAAGGGTAAGGTGGCGGTGGAAAGAAAAAGGGGGGGAAGAAAGAGAGAGGGGGGGGGCCCTTTTTTTATATATAGATGCTGACATAGTCACAGGTAAAGGTGGGAGATGAGCCAAGTGGATTCTGGGAACATGGTGGCTGTTGCCTTGGCAACGAGTGTGCAGGTCATCGTGCAGGTCATCTACATGATGTCTCAGGTTTCAGAGGTCCTGATACCAACTACCAGCAGCTTGCTGTCTCTCCAGGGCTGCTCTCAGTTGGTGGTCTGCTAAGAATTCATCTTCCGTGTGTGTGTGTGTGTGTGTGTGTGTGTGTATTTTATATATATATATATGATATATATATATATATATATATAAAACATCTATTATAATGGAAGAGAATAAGTAATGAGGACCATCACTCTGATAAACACAGAAAGCTGTATTTCTTAGTCTAAATGTCTCCTGAATAACCTCTTACTTTAGTTAAGAAAGTTACAGCTCTTTAAGTTGATTTAGTGTAATTCTTTTCTTTTTCAATAAAGGGAATCATATAAATATGTATAACTACAATCTTCTCAATATACTTAATGTTCTCAACAATCAGTTTATTATATAGTTGTATTACAATGTATTATTTATAAATATTTTTGCTGTATTGCAGCATTACTCATAAGAGTAATGAAAATATTTGTCGAGTGTTGTCTGTATATTTGGTGATGCTATGGGTACTTTATTTACACTCTTGAACTAAAACCTCTACTTTAAGAAAAGGGGAATTCAGAGACTATCATTTACTAAAAGTCATAATACATAGTAAACATCAGAGCCTGGAAGATTGTCATTATGTCTCCGGTGCCCGAGAGTTCAATCCAGAATCGTCTCTCTGCCAAGGAACTGTGTCTCTCTCACCTCTGTATCCCCAAGATGTCCTGTATAGTGCTTAACTGCTTGTAGTCATTTAGTAGATGTCAAATCATCTGAATGCACAGGCTCTTAGGTGAATTCTCTGGCTGTCTCTGCAGGTGATGACCATGCCAGAATATCTGAGCAAGCGCTTTGGTGGGAAGAGACTTCAGATCTACCTCTCCGTCCTCTCCCTCCTCATCTTCGTGATATTGACAATCTCAGTGAGTTCCCTGCCTCCTGGCATTGGAGGGTTCACAGTTTGCTTGTTGGGGACAGCTGCTAAAATCAGGGGGGCTGGTGTGGACAGACTGCAGCCGATAACACCAGCAGGTTCAAAACTTTCTGATGCCTTAAACTTCCTGGGTGGGAAAATGCCCAGGGTATCCTCATACCCAGGGACTTTAACACTGTGAAAACCACAAGAGTATAGACCCATCCCCAGAGAGCATTCTAGATGTCAGTTCAAAAGCAGGTATGGCCAAAGAGCGAATGTAATGTCACACAAGTAATAATGGGCGGTCGCCACAGGTACCTCTTTCTCTGCCTTACCCACCAGACAATAACTTCCTTCTATTTTCTCTGAATCAGCTGTGATTTACAGTTTCCTTTTCAGTTTAATTATCAAATACCTGATCCAGAAGGGAAGTACTTTGTATCATTAAACCAACTTAAGTTAGCCTTATCAAAGACTACCTTTGTAAAACCTCTGTCATAAATGTTCCCACTAAAACAATTATTCCCTGGAAATCATCTCTGATGTAAGGTAACAGGTATTGGAACTTGGAGCCGCACTTGAGGAAAGAAAGAGTAACCTGTTTATTCCTAGGTAGCAATGCCTAAGGAAACATCTGGACTCATAGCCTGCACACCTGTGTCAGTGTTAGAGAAAAGTTGACTTCCCTGTTCTGTTGGGCTGTTACTGTTACAAGTTAGCCAGCTACTGGTCTGGATGCTATAGGCTTTCCTAAAATGGTGTGAGCACTCTTACCCTGTATTGAGCTGCAGTTCCTAAGCAACGGGAGTTGCCACACACCAAGCAGATGAGGATTTGCACATTAATACCTGGCTACTTCTGGAGACAAAACAGAAGCTATCTATCTGCATGACCATGAGCGGTGTTAGTACCTGCTAGGTGGAATTGGAAATGGTCTTTCCATTCAACAGTCCCTGAAGTGGCAAGATTAGAAGAAGCAGAAGAGCAACTCCCATCCCCCACCCCCACCCCCAGGTGCCAGAGACTTTGGTCCCTCTGTTCTCTAAGTGCCTGGGACTTGTTAATCTCCGAGGTCCCCTCTGACATCTACAGCTTTATGGTTCCAAAGATCATGAGTGTGTGCCAAAACAAAAGGCAGCAGTTAAAGGGTCAAACGGGTTCTGGGGTGTAACTGAGAAAGGAAATCGATGTGGGCAAAGAATGCGGGGTGCAAAGAGTTCATGCATGTGTTTTCCACGTGTGCCTGTGATCAGTCAATGGCTTAGCAGCAGCTCTTTTTATGCTTACAAGGTCATGTCCTGAGTGATATTAATGATGACTAACCTTAGACACATTTATTTATATGCACACATACCCCGATAGCCCATTCTATCCTGGCTACTTATTAAACAAATCATTACAAGACCTTAAGATGGAGGACTTTTCAGACTCTCTCCTGCTAGGATTGAGAAGAGATGGACCGCAGGTCCTTAGCCTCCAGTGACAGAGACGTGGAGACCCGTTAGTCGACAAGATGTCCTGTAATCCCCAAGTATTTCAGTTCATACTTCTAGGAAAGCTGCTGATCTCCTGGGAAACAACAGAACTGAGAAACTGATGTACCTAAAAACTACACTTCTACTGAGATATTAGTGATTGTTCCAACAGGTCTCTATTTGAGCCAAAGAAAATCCCAAGTCGTTAAAATTCCTCTTTAGTAGAAATGTTTCTCTTTTTTGTGTCTTTTGTTTTTCTGAAGGTTTTTTTGGTTACTTTATTTTTAATTAATTTTCCCACCTGTACATTTATTATTTTTATCAAAAATTCAGTTTTCACACAATGTTTTTATTATGGTTCCCCTCCCCCAATTTCTCCTAGATGCTCCGACTTTCCTACCTACCCAAATCCACACCCTTTATTTTCTCTCTCAGAATAAAGCATGCATCCATCATCATCATCATCAGCAGCAGCAGCATCACAACAACAATAAATAAAAACAAACCATAATAGGACAAAACAAACAGAAAGGAGCAAAAGGAAACACACAAGAAGCATATACCGATGCTGACACACACATTTGCACACACAGAAAACCCATAAAAACAGAACCAGGAACTATATTATATAATATAGAAAAGATCTACATGGTAAAATAAATAAATAAATAAATAAATAATGCTCAGATGGAGCATTGTAAGACAAAAAAATAAATAAAAAAAAAAATAAAACCTCCAAAAAATGACCACCCAGTTTGTATTCTTTTGGCTACCTGCCGCTCGCTGGGCATCAGCGAAGACTCATTTTCCTCAGTGAGTGGTTACCAATTGGAGGTGGCTTATGAGTTTGGGGTGGGTCATTTGTCCACTTCCCCTGACAGCACTGGATCTGTTGCAGGTCTTATGTGCAAATAGTTTTGGGGGACCCAAATAAACATTTGAATATAAGCAGCATTAAGCCAAACCCACTACAGGGTGCCTCGCCACCTGCCTACCTGTAGTTCTCTAGAAGATCCTATCTCAAGGAAATTAAGTGGGGAGTGATAGAGCATACTATCTGAGCTCCTCCACCGCCCTCTACACACATGCAGGTGCATGCACACACAAATGCACACATGTAGGTGCACACACACTAGTGCATACATGCAGGTGCACACACACAAATGCACACATGCAGGCATGCACACACAACACATCACTCATTTGTCCTATACTTAGTTATCAAAAGAATATATATGTGTATATGTGTATATACACATATATCTCATAATCAAAGATTATATACCTCACAGTACAGACAATTCTTAGGCCATGGCACCTAATTTAATAAGTATTTAAATGGAGCAGTGAACGAATGGCTTTAGAGATTACTAGTGAGTGTCACTGCTCTGTGAATATCTTCCCGAGGGATATCTATATAGCGTCTTCAGGGATGAATAGGAGTTCACCGGGAAGAGGCCAGAGCCTGTGAGCCTCGTGGGGTGGGGGTGAAACACCTGCTTTTCCCCATCCGCCCTGTTCCTTTTCTAGGCAGACATATTTTCTGGAGCCATCTTCATAAAGGTGGCTTTGGGACTGGACCTTTACCTGGCCATCTTCATCCTCTTGGCTATCACAGCCATCTTCACGATCACCGGTGAGTCGTCTGTGCCCTTGTCCTTTGTTGGGTTCTGCCGGCTCTGCTGATCCCACACGTGTGTGCATATGTGTTTGTGCCTGTGTCGTATCGCAGAAAACCGTAGTCCCTAGATAAGATGGTCAATGAAGGAAACAATGATTTCATTCCCACGCTAGAGTAAAAATGGTTTTGCTAGACGGCTTAGCACAAGGACCTGAGAAGTGGGGGAAGTCAGAGGATTATTAAAGAAAACTTTTTTGATAGTAGACATTTGCCCTTTCTCCCTACTTGATATTTATAAGTGAGCATAGGAGTAAAACTACACTGTAAGAGAGACTTTGCATCAGACAGATGCAAGGTAACGCTGTGTGTGGTGTCATATCCCATAATTCCAGAGCTAAAGGAGCTGAGGCAGGAGGATAGAGAGTTCAAAGCTAACCTGGACTACTGAGCAGGGCCCCGCAAAGAAAGAGGCAAAGGCCTCTTTGGAGGAGGCCGGGGGAGGGGAGGGAAGAGAGGGAAAGGGAAAAGGGAAGAGAAAACAGAATAAAACAGAGGAGGGAAGGAAAAGGGTAAACTAGTAAAAGACATAAGTGCTAGGAAGATAATGATGTTCCCCACTGGCTTATTTAGGCAGGTGTGGTGGCTCACACTTGTAATCCCAGAAACTAGAAACTGAGGCAGAAGGAGTTCTGGGAGTTTGGGACCAGCATGGGCAACATAGAGATTCTAGGCTGGCCTTGGCTAAAGACTGAGACTATCTCAATCAGAACAAACCCGAAATTCAAGCTTGCCACCCATCCAGGAGCGCTCTCATTTTCTTGCTTTGTCTTTGGTTACAAAACCTACAGACAAGTTACCTTGTCTGTCCCTGAACTGACTCTGGGCCTAAAATGACCTTGAGGCTTAGAATCGTTTTGTTTTGTTTTGTTTTGTTTTGTTTTTGTTTTTGCTTCAACCTCCCAGGTAGCTGGAGTAACAGGCTCGTTTTTAGAAGCCAGGAGTGGATGTTTCTTCCTGCATTTTAAACAATGTTTCTTTATGCATTTAGGCTGGAGGACCCAGCAGCTATGAGGGTAAACACGTAAGTGCATGCGGATACATCACTGGTTCTTCCTTTCTCTCCCCAGGGGGCTTGGCCGCCGTGATTTATACAGACACCGTGCAGGCCGTCATCATGTTGGTTGGATCCTTCATCCTCATGGTATTTGGTAAGTCAGGACTGCGTGCGCAGATCTCTAGATTCTTGCCTCTTGTCTGTCTGCTCATTATTGCTTCCTTCAAGTCCTCCTGTCATTTACCTGTCAGTTTATATATAATCCCCAACATGAAAATAGTCCCCTAGGTTCTTCCTTGTTTTATCAAAAAGAGGAAACAAGGGAGGGTTTTCTTTAAGACTGTAGCATAGGTTGGTTATCTTATGAAAGCCCTTGGTTGGTAACTTAAGGGTATTAGTGCATTGGGTTGAAAGCATAAAAGCTTTTGATTTATGTTGTAGTTGTATCCATAGAGTTAATGGCAATTAAAGTAAAGAGGCCATTGCAAGTGAGTGCAGAAAGACCCCTGAGCTAGACCACTCTGTGGACAGAAAAACCACTCATCGGAGAACAAACTGCCCGGCTATCTCACAAGAATCTAGAACAGTAGAACGGCAGGAAAGCAAATGGGTTTTCAGCAGGACGTGGATGCTTGAGCTGTTAAGGTTAATAGGGAACCATGTGCACCCCCCACCCTGAAAAGACCCCCCCATCAGTTGACTGTTAGGAGGAATAGGACGTAGTGGCTTTCCCCACCAACAAAAACTTGAATCGTCAAGTTTTTCTGGAGAATGCTGAGTTTAGTTTTCTGTTCATTTGGTACCAATACTTACCGTTTGTCTATTAGGAACCAGACTGGGTTGAGGTCAGGCCCTCATCTTTGGCCACTGTCGGCACAGTGGGCCATTTGGGGACCAACTCTTTGACCTACAAGCTATGAATCTGAGAGAGAAACTGAGGGGTACCGTGGAAGGATTGGAAAGGAAACAAGAAAAGAGGGGAAACGATGTTTCTATTTCGAAAAACAAAAATTACAAAGGTTGAAAAAAAAAACTTTTGATGTATCTAGAACTTTTCACTAGAGAATTAGTGTTAGAAAATTTCAGACAACTACTAACAAGTTGTATCCGTTTTATAGGACCGGAGGACAGTGTATTCAAAGGGGGACTTTCTGACTCTTTAGCCTGCTCTTGAGAACTTTTTCTTCCTTCTGAGTTGATAGGAGGGTGTGTGCCTGGTCTTATCACATCTCGTTATGCCCTGTTTAGTTGATGTCCTGGGAGGCCTGCTCTTCTCTGCAGGGAAACAGAAGAGCAGCAGATCTGGGGACAGGGAGGCTGTGCTGGGATGTATATTATGAGAGGAAAAAAACCACTTTATTCAGTACACTGTTAGCATGGCTTGGCGTTTTCCTTGTGAGTCCCACTGTTCCGTTCTCATATCTTGCTAGCGGGCAGCTAACATGAACTCACAGGGTGCAAATCTTAATTTTCTTCTACATTCTTCTACAATGAGGTGGCTTAGGCAAGGTCAGGTATCTTGACCCCACCTTCTCCCCACTGGAGCCTCATCTGGCATGTAAATACATGGTATCTCCTATCTATGATGATAATAATAATAATTTCTATTTATTACTATTACTATTTATATTTAGATTAATAATACTCTTATTATTATTATTTCCTGCTGTGGAAAGGTACTTTGTAAACAAACAAAAACCAAAACCAAAAAAAAAAAAAAAAAAAAAAAAAAAAAGCCTTAGCTGACAAGTGGTGTGATGCGATTACAGCCTTTTGACTTTAAAAGTCTGACCCTGACCTACTTTAGCTCCCAAGAGCTCTTCTGAGGTACTTAGTCTACTCTTTGTCAGCAAGCTAAGTAGAGGGTGTACTATATACGCCTAATTGGCTTAGTAAGCATGGTGATTTGTAACCTTTATGGATAGATCAACTTAAAATGATACTCTGCCTAGAGAATCCATGAATGTAACAAAAAAGATGAGGCGAGGATAAATGTCTCTCCCCAGTTCTGAAGCCCCCAGGCTCCATCCAATTAGCTGCCCTAAAATAACCCTGAATATGCGTGCATCCACTCACAATAGCTTCAAGTCTATGAAGCAAAAACTGAAAAAATAAAAAGCAACCCAAAACAAACAACAACAAATCCACACTGGTAAGGTGACTTCAACACAACCTGGATATCATTAACCAGATGGCTATCAAATTATCAGTTCATTTACCCATCTTGGCCAACAGGAATTCAAACAACCCCATCATGCACGACAAAGATTTTCTGTAGCACAGTGCTCTTCTGGAGACAGGGTCAGTCTATTGCTTGACGAATCTTATATTTACCGTGATGCTAGCCACTAAAAAGAAAATATAGAAGAGTGTTGTAAGAACAATGCATAATAATTATTTGCTTTGTGAGCTTTGCCAACTTGACCTGCTGCCAGCGGAGACGTGAGAAAGGCGTCAGGAGAGGGGGATTGAAGGTTTGCGCGGACTCCACTTCAGGGGATAATCACAGACGGCAGCTCCCTGCCATGTGCAGGAGAGAGTTTATTTCTCTGATGCTTTTGCAGCGTTTGTTGAAGTCGGAGGCTACGAGAACTTCACAGAGAAGTACATGAACGCTATCCCCTCTGTCGTGGAGGGCGACAACCTGACCATCAGCACCAGGTGCTACACTCCTCAGCCCGACTCCTTCCACATCTTCCGAGATCCCATCACTGGGGACATTCCGTGGCCGGGAACTGCATTTGGGATGCCTATTACGGCTATGTGGTACTGGTGCATAAACCAGGTGAGTGAGTGAGTGTGTAGGCGTGTCTGTGAGAGAGAAAGGGGGAGAGGGAGGGGGAGGAAGAGGGAGGGAGAGAGGGAGGAGGAAGAGGACAGGGGAGGGGGAGGAGGAAGAGGGCGGGGGAGGGGGAGGAGGAAGAGGGCGGGGGAGGGGGAGGAGGAAGAGGGCGGGGGAGGGGGAGGAGGAAGAGGGCGGGGGAGGGGGAGGAGGAAGAGGGCAGGGGAGGGGGAAGGGGAGGACGAGAGGGGCAGGGGGAGAGGGGGAGAGGGAAGGAAAGAGAGAGCAGGAGGGAGAAGGGGGGAGAGAACTACTGTTGCTCCTTTTCTTTTCTTTTTTATGATTTATTTAGTCTATGTATATGAATACACTGTTGCTGTCCCCAGACACTCCAGAAGAGGGCATCCGATCCCATTACAGATGGTTGTGAGCCACCATGTAGTTGCTGGGAATTGAACTCAGGACCTCTAGAAAGAGCCGTCTGTGCTCTTAACCGCTGAGCCACCTCTCCAGCCCGCTCCTTTCCATCTCCTAGAAAAGCACTAGCATCTAGTTTCTGCACGCAAACATCATTTTCAAATCCAGACGCCTTACAGAGACTTATGAAGAGCAGCTGCCTCGTGCTGCACCTCACCCTGCAGCATATCGGAAGCAGATACAGTAGGCTCCTTTAACCAATTATCTGCTAATTTATAACCTTTCTCGGCCTGTGAGCCGTAAGCACAGGTGTGACCTTAGACTTCACTAGGAATGAATGCTCTCAGAACCTACCCTTAGCTCTGTCCAGTTAAAACAAACAAACAAACAGCGGGCTGAGCAAGCCAGTCAGCAGCATCCCTCCATGGCCTCTGCTTCAGTTCCTGCTTCCAGGTTCCTGCCCTGAGTTTCTGCCCTGGATTCCTTCAGTGATGGACTTAGAAGCTATAGGATAAAATAGACCCTTTGCTTCCCAAGGTGCTTTTGGTCATGGTGTTTGATCATGGCAATAGAAATGCTAACTGAGACAGAAATTGGTACAGGGTCATGGAGTATTGCTGTGACAGACATAACCATGTGTTTGGGGGGAGGAGTATGGTGGTATTTGAACTTTGGGCTAGAAACACCCGGTGCTCAGAACTCCGTGGGCTAGTCTGTGGGAGCTTAGAACTTAAGGATGTGGGGAAAAAGGACAGACAATGGAGGCTTGCCTTATGAAGCTTCAGAGGGAAGTTTGAGAGTCCCTTCAGGACTCTATTAGATATTTTAAATCATTGAAAAGAAAACCTTTGCTTTATTGGACTGCTGGCTAACAGGAGCTGAGAAATTCTCTGAAGCGACCAGCATCAACGAGGTGAAAACTTCCAGGAAGTCTTTCCCTAGGGTCCACTTACAGGAGCTGTGGCCCGGAGGCAATCAAGGATGTACCTAGTGCTGGCAGCCAAACTCAGTAAAATGTGTAACAGTTTTCCAGGTAGTACTGGTTTTGGAGTCATGAAAAAAGCCGGGGAGAGCCGCTGAGGTTTGGCTATGACGGGTATAGATTCCATTTCATGCGATCATGAAGTGGTGATCGGCTGCTTCCATAATACATCAGGAGAGGATCGTGTAGGAGAGGATCGTGTAGGAGAGGATCGTGTAGCGTGGACTGAGGGATCCTTGGGGAGAACATCCCTCATAGATAACGGAGAGGACGTGGCACATGCTATAGGAACTCGATCTTATCTCCGTCCCCCACAACATTTTCATGTACGGAGTGCAGTATTACCACCTATAGGGACTGCCATTGTTACTTTGCAGCCTGGACACTGTATGCATTCTTGTGAATATAGGTGGTACCTGTCACGGTGCACCTATGGAGGTCAGAGGACAGCCATCGGTGCCAGTCCTCATGTTCTGACTCGTTTGAAGGTGACCAAGCACCTTGGTCACTACTTCACATGCTGGGCTAGCTGGCCAGCAAGTTTCCAAGGATTTTTTTTTTCCATCTCTGTCCGCCATTAGCTATTAAAAAGCACTGGGGTCGCTAACACATGCCACCGAGTCCAGACTTCCATCTGCAGCATCTCCAAGGGATAACCCTGCATGGGGAATGTAGTTTCATTCCTCCAGAGTCCATTAGCCTCCACCCACACCATCTTTTCTCACTGCAGCTTTAAACCTCAGAAGGCAGATTAGACGTCATTTTCTGGTTGTCTCACCACTATATGGCGTCTCCCCGGCAGGTCATCGTACAGCGCTGCTTGTGTGGCAAGAACATGTCCCACGTGAAGGCGGCCTGCATCCTGTGTGGCTACCTGAAGATACTGCCCTTGTTCCTCATGGTGATGCCGGGGATGATCAGCCGCATTCTGTACACAGGCAAGCCGCACGCTTAATCTCCGTTTTGTGCTTGAATTCGCATAAGTGTGTTAAGGAATTCTTATTTCTTTCTAATTTAGATTTATTTCCCACGTATGGGTGTTTTGCCTACATGTATGTCACTGTTATCACATACATGTAGTACCCAAGGCGGCCAGATCCTTTAGAACTTGAGTTACACATGGTGATGAGCTGTCAAACCCACGTCCTCTGCAAGAACAGCAAGTGTTCTTCTTAACTGTTGCGCCATTTCTCCAATCGCAAGTATTTTTAAGATACAGAAAAACCCTGCTAAAATAGGAAACCTACTCTAGGTAGAAATAGAAGGAGAAATTCAGGTTGAGAAAACAGCTTCTACAGGGGTGTCAGGGGCATAAAGATCAGTTTGCCTTACTTGACGATGTTTCCTTAGTCATTTAAGCTTTGCATACGTCCTTGGGGATATTTGAAGCAGTGAGTCCTGTTTTCAGAAGTTTAGAGACTATGGTAGAAGGGTACTGTGGGAAGTGGTAGAATTTGTCAGGGATCAGTTGGTGAGCGGCTGATGTTGAGTGTGGGAAGGAACATGTCTTAATTAGGGTCTTACTGCTGTGAACGGAAACCATGACCAAGGCAAGTCTTATAAGGACGACATTTAATTGGGGCTGGCTTAGAGGATCAGAGGTTCAGTCCATTATCATCAAGGAGGGAACATGACAGCATCCAGGCAGGCATGGTGCAGGAGGAGCTGAGTTCTACATCTTGTTCCGAAGGCAGCTGGGAGACTCTCATTCCACACAGGGAGAAGCAGGAGCATAGGGGCCATCAAAACCCACCACAACAGTGACACACCTCCTCCAACAAGGCCACACCTCCTCCAACAAGGCCATGCCTCCCCCAAAAAGGACACACCTCCTCCCTCCAACAAGGCCACTCCTCCCCCAACAAGGCCACACCTCCTCCAACAAGGCCAAACTTCCTTTTTTTGTGTGTGAATTTTTTTTTTAATTTTCTATATTCTTTGTTTACATTCCAAAGGCTTTCCCCTTTCCCAGTTCCCCCCTCACCATATGTCCCATAAGTCCTCTTCCCTCTACCCGTTCCCCAATCACCCCTCCCCCCATTTCTCTGTTCTGATACTCTCCTACAAAACTGGATCCAGTCTTTTCAGGACCAGGGTCCTTTCCTTCCTTCTTCTTGGGAATCTTTTGATTTGCTAAATTAACACAATTAGTCTCTATCTAAGCTAGAGATCTTGCCTAAGTTAGCAAGATTCTTTTCTGAACTAGCAAGTTTTTCTCAGAGCCAGGCATCTTGCCTGGCTCTGAGAATCTTTTCTCTCTAGACTAACCCATTCTCCCACTAGCAAGTTTTTCTCAGAGCCAGGCGTCTTGCCTGGCCCTAGGAATCTTGCTCTTTAGACTAAATCATTCTCTCACTAACTAGCTCATGTTCCCCAACTAACAAGCTCTCTTCAGAGCCAGGCATATTGCCTGGCCCTGGAAACTCTGCTTTCTAGTCTAACTCATTTTCCACTAACTAACTCTCTCCTAAGTCTTATGTTTTGTCTGCTCAGAGGAAATCTCTGCTCTCGGTAGACAATTGCTTGACATTAACATAGTAAAGGATGTAGCTAGCTAAGCAGGGATAATTTATATGACCATACCTTACAGTCTCCTATGTTGGGTAAGCCTGGACTTGTTTTCCACTTAGCCTCATTAATAATTCATGAGTCTCACCTGGGACCGAGGGCTATAGGTGTCTGAAAAGCCGGTGAATACATTGGCTTAGCAAGACAAAGGATGGCAGCTCAGTAAGCTGTTTTTGAGGAAGTCTGGGCTTAGGGACTACTTCATATGTAGATATACAACAAGCTCGAGGACTAGGCAGGATCTGACTTATAGCATATTATGAGAGCTATGAAATATTTTCCTTAAATTCACATGGTCGTGGCTAGCAGAAATAAACAGGTTAGAAAAGGTGCCAAAGGAACATTTATGGCTTCCTGTAGTAGGCTTTATGCGTAGCAATCTGGGCTCCTTCCAACTTCTGGCTATTATAAATAAGGCTGTTATGAACATAGTGGGCATGTGTCATTATTGTATGCAGGGGATTCCGCTGGGTATATGCCCAGGAGTGGTATGACAGGGTCCTCTGGAAGTGTCATGCCCAATTTTCTGAGGAACCGCCAGACTGATTTCCAGAGCAGTTGTACCATCTTGCAATCTCACCAACAGTGTAGGAGTGTTCCTTTTTCTCCACATCCTCGCCAGCACCTGTTGTCCCTTGAGTTTTTAATCTTAGCCATTCTGACTGGTGTGAGGTGGAATCTCAGGGTTGTTTTGATTTGCATTTCCCTGATGACTAATGATGTTGAACATCTCTTAAGGTGCTTCTCAGCCATCCAAATTTCTACTGGTGAAAATTCTTTGTTTAGCTCTGTACCCCATTTTTAATAGGGTTATTTGGTTCTTTGGGGTCTAACTTCTTGAGTTCTTTGTATATATTGGATATTAGCCCTCTGTCAGATGTGGGTTGGTGAAGATCTTTTCCCAATTTGTTGGTTGCTGTTTTGTCCTTCTGACAGTGTCCTTTGCCTTACAGAAACTTTGTAATTTTATGAGGTCCCATTTGTCAATTCTTGATCTTAGAGCATAAGCTATTGGTGTTCTGTTCAGGAACATTCCCCCTGTGCCCATGTCCTCCAGGGTCTTCCCCAGTTTCTTTTTCATTAGTTTCAGTGTGTCTGGTTTTATGTGGAGGTCCTTGATCCACTTGGAGTTGATCTTAGTACAAGGAGATAAGAGTGGGTCAATTCGCATTCTTCTGAATGTTGACCTCCAGTTGAACCAGCACCATTTGTTGAAAAGGCTATCTTTTTTCCACTGGATGGTTGTAGCTCCTTTAGCAAAGATCAAGTGACCATAAGTCTGTGGGCTCATTTCTGGGTCTTCAATTCTATTCCATTGATCTACTTGCCTGTTGCTGTACCAATTCCATGCAGTAAGGCCAAACTTTCTAATAGTGCTACTCTGTAGGCCAAGCATTCAAACACATGAGTCTATGGGGGGGGGCAAATCTATTCAAACCACCACATTCCACTCTCTAGTCCCCACAGGCTTATAGCCATAGCATAATGCAAAATGCATTTAGTCCAACTTCAAAAGTCTCCATAGTCTATCACAGTCTCAACAGTGTTTAAAAGTCCAAAGTTCAAAGTATCTTCTGAGATTCATGCAATCCCCTAACCGTAATTCCCTATAAAAGCAAAAGCAAAAGGCAAATCACATACCTCCAATATCAAGCGATATATATTACCATTACCAAAATACCATGGTGCGGCAATCCAGGACCAAAGTGAGACCAAAACCCAGCTAGGCAAACTCCAGACTCTGCATCTCCATGCTTTGTGTCTAACTCTTTTTGGCTTTGTTAACTGCAACACACTTCTTTCTCTTGGGCTGGTTCCAGTCTCTGGTAGCAGCTTTCTTTGGTGGGTAACCCACAGCTCTGGACTCTCTAACAGCTTGGGGTGGACAAGGCAACTAGAGCTTCAGAGCTTCCTGTTCCAATGTCTGGAATCCACACATGCTCTTCTGGGCTCCTCCAAAGGGCCCTTGTCACTTCCCCAGCTCTGCCTTCTGTCACACTTTAGGCTGACTCCACTCCACCGCTGCCGCTGTTCTTGCTGGTCATCCCATGGTGCTGGCATCTCCAATATGCTGGAGTCTTCTGCTTCACCAATAACCTCTCATAGGCTCTCTCTTCCTGGTGTCAAGCCTCAACTGTAACTGAGGCTGCACCTTCACGAATGGCCTTTCCTGGCCTCTCACAGTGCCAAGCCTCAGCTGCTCTCCATGACCCCTTCATGCTTGTAAGACCAGCCCTTCTAGGTAATTCTGAGATGATACCAAGTCCAGCATGCAGAACAAGGTACAACCCTGGCTATTTCTGGAATATAGCTTCTTTGGGCTCTCAGAAAATACTTCCCACAAGATTTCACCTCAGTAATTTGTTTGGTCAGAGAATACTGTCTTGATATTTTGGTGGAAATTGTATCGAACCTATAGATTGCTCTTGACAGAGATGGGAGTGGGAGGGGGTATTAGATTTGAAGCAGAAGAGGGAGAGTGCAGGTTGTCTCTCTGATTCACTGGCCTTCAGATTTGGTGGCTGAGGCAAAGGGAAGGGATAGTGAGGAAGACTGTAAGATCCACTAGAGATGAGGGCAGCAAAGGGGAAGGGGAGGCCATGACAGGTGGTACACTCCAGAGCTGGGGTGTGGGATGAGGGGACTGGAGGAGAGAAAGTGAGATGTCAGATGCTTCCCTGGAGATGCATTTCTATGGAATGCTAGAGGGGGATCATCTGTCTCTAAAGCCCCATCTGAGTCATATCTAAGAGACGGTCCTGCCTGATGAGTCGGGATCTATGAAAATAAGACAACGACAATGTCGTATGCTGGATAAAGAGGTTCCGAGTCTTTGACATAAGATTCAAGAATGCATTTCTGTTTCCAGACAAGTGTCTTTCCTTCTACCCGTGAGCTTACCTCTTTCTCCAGTGGTGGCAAACCGTGACTGCTTGGGTCTTGCTCGCTGAACCCCCCGCCTCTGGAATATCTCCCCAGATATGGTGGCCTGCGTTGTGCCTTCTGAGTGTGTGAAGCAGTGTGGCGTCGACGTTGGCTGCACTAACTATGCCTATCCGATGCTGGTGCTGAAGCTGATGCCCATGGGTAAGTAAAGGCCGGGGCCTGCACAGCCTCAGACGATTGGTCTGTAGATGCGCATAGAAAGGGTTGTGCTGTAACCCTCCCTCAGCAGTTATTTCTTTACTTCCCCTCATTCAGCTGTTGACAGACACTGCTTGGGCACCTTTCACATATTGCCATGAGCTCAGACATTCCAGAGATGGACCAGGTGGTTTCTGTCAGAAGCATCTAGACTCTAGATGCCAGATTCTTTGATGAAAAATAGCAATATTTACATTGTCTCTTTCTAATACAAAGCACTGTTTAACCACAAACCTACTTATCTGGAGGAGTTGATAGTCCAGGGACACCCAGATGTTTGATCTCAAGCTATTCCAGATGCCAGCTCGCACTGAGTGTATTCCGTCCCAGACACGAGCTTGGGAGCCCAGGAACATTGACAAAGCTGCAAATGCAAATCCCTCTTCCATTTAGAATTCCCATTTTGTTTCCTGAGACGGAAGACACATTGCACGAGGGCAGTGAGTACATTTTCTAGTAAGATGCTGGGGAGCGACCGTGGGGAGTGGAAGCCAAGAGATTCGTAGAGAGCTCAGGTGCAACAGTCGAAAAACTTCCGTGGACACTCCCACGGCCCGTTCTTCATCCTGACACACGTGAACGTTCTCAGAATGAAGGGACTGTTGCCCACAGGTCCGACTCCACATTCCCGAATCCTCTCTCCTAGCAGATGTGGGGCCAGAGGGAAGAAGAGCGTCGGGTTCCTATAAGGATTCAAAAACTCGTGGCTCTTCCTCTCCGAAAACAGTAGAACCACTAAGGAGGTTCCCCCCCCCCCCACTAAATCTTTGTGCGGTCACGAGACCACCAGAGGGAAAGAGAGCGCTGCACGGTTTATTCCATTTGAAAACTAGGTTCCAGGAACTTTGATCTGCATTTATATTTGGGACGAACTTCCCCACTGTGCGATATTGAGATCACCAGGAGTTCCGCAGGAGGCTCCACCCGCATCTCTATTGTGTGTGCATTATTGACATCTGCTTGAACAGCCAATGTCTCAGAGAAACCCAGTGTCTTGGAGCAACTCCCCATTTGTAGCCTGGCATTCGTAGAAGGGGGCATCCACTCTAACCAGAGATTGCTCCCTCTGACCCCAGGACTGCGAGGCCTGATGCTGTCGGTCATGTTGGCTTCTCTCATGAGCTCCCTGACCTCCGTCTTCAACAGTGCCAGCACCCTCTTCACCATGGATCTTTACACCAAGATAAGGAAGAAGGCATCGGAGAGAGAGCTCCTCATAGCCGGACGGTGAGGGAACCCGGGCTCTGCCTAGAACTCCTCTGAGGAGGGAAAGATGGAGAGAAGGACGAGGGTTTGCATATTTTTCCCCTTTGATGAAAATAATCACCGACTTACAGTGGGAAAGGTGACACTGAGAACAGGTTATCTTGACATCTCTTTCCACATCCAAAAATTGAGGCCATTTAAATGTAATAGTTGTTTTTGTTTTGTTTTGTTTTGTTTTGTTCGTGTTTTAAGTGTTTTAGGTGGTTCACATGTTTTTTTCTTGTTTTGACCTTTCCTCCCCCAATCCCTTCCAATCGCGTCTTCACAGATTACCACCTATTCTTGTGGATTTCTGAATCTGAGGCCAGACTGGTCTACAGAGTGAGTTCCAGGACAGCCAAGGTTACACAGAGAAACCCTGTCTCGAAAAAAAAAACAACAACAAATGTGAAAAAAAGAGGAACTGAACACTATTTACACATTTTTCTTTGTTTCACAGTAGCTTTATTAAATCAAACACTTAGAGATGGAAACTTGGTGGGCCTCGCTTGGTTCCAGTCTTGACTAGGTAAAGGCTGTAGGAGAAGAGAACGGAAAAGCATCCTTGTTTGTTTTTCCTTCCTGGGCTGGTACTCAAGATACACTGATCCCACCAGTCAAGACATAATCGTGGAAACAAATCTCTTTTAAGTCTCAACAGCAAAGTAAATATCTGTTTCTTCTTTGCTACCGAATGTCTGTCTCCCAAGATACAAACATGGAAAGCTACAAAAATACTTGCTTGCTTCATGTAAGCAAGCTATGCCTCTGTTGATTGAGTAAACACAGCAACAGCGGGTGAGATCTTAGAACAACGTATTTTATGAAAGAAATCCTCTTTCAGTAAAGAGAAAAGGGATAGAAGTCAGCCCGAAGGAAAAGATGGACGTCTTCCTGTGGGCGTGGCACCTGAGCAAGATCCGGAAGTGGGGCCCGGGGTGAGAACAGTGAGACAGTTGTGTGTACATCAAGTGTGTGTCATCTTTACTAACAAGGGAAAAGGCTGTCAGGGAGCAAGTACGTAAATAAAAAGAGCTCAGCTTACCAAGATATCCAGGAGCCAGGCCATGATGCCAGGCCCCTTGAGGGCGGAACAGAAACAATTCAAGTGGGCTGGGAAGCGCCTGGTTTTCTTTCCAGTAGGGACAGCGACAATAATAACGGAGTGAAATATCCAACCTTTGCTGCATTCTGGGTTTCAATGATTGTCACACTTAGGCTGTGCTGCAGGGTGGCAGAAGTTTTGTAAAGGTTAAGTGGACATTAGTGTCTCCGTTTTCTGCCCAAAGACTTGTTCCTCAGTTCGCTCCCCTGCCACGTCTGTATTTCAGATGAATGTGGAGATGGTGAGATTTCATGTATACTCTTGTTAATACATTCCCTCCTTTATTCACACACAAAGCCGCTGGGTTTAGACAACCATACGGTTTGTCTTTATGGACCCCAGGATCTTTTTAGGCCACATTTTTAACCCATCCTTTGGGGGGAGGCGGGGGACACCTAAATTAATATTTCTTGCCAATTCATCCAGCATTCTGGGAAAGGGAGAGGCTGTTTTAATCCTCACGAAAACCCATTTCATTTTCGCTAGCCAAGGAAAAGATAGAAATTGGATTCCATTTTATTACGTAGATAACCACTGATTAAGAAAACTAACACAGCATTTCTGCGATATATGCATTGTATTTAGGAGTTGTTAAGCAACAGCTGACATTTGACAGTCTTTACGAGGAATCATTAATCTTAGAATGAAGCCTTTATGACAGGTGTAGATAAATATTGTTGGCCTTGAATTAATAGGTAATTAGCATGAACCCATAGCATGGGTTCCTATCTGGACAAGGAATGTAGTTTTGTTTGGAAAAGGAATGAAGGTAAATTCAAGCACTCAGCAGATACGCCTATGCTGCTGTTGTTGACTGATTTTTTTTTTCAGGCTGTTCGTCACTGTACTAATTGTCACCAGCATCTTGTGGGTCCCCATAATAGAAGTGTCTCAAGGTGGACAGCTGATCCATTACACAGAAGCAATTTCGAGCTACCTTGGGCCCCCCATTGCAGCCCTCTTCCTGGTCGCCATCTTTTGTAAAAGAGTCAATGAACAAGTAGGTGACAAACAGGGAGGCTTGTCCCTGCCAGTCACTGGCATCACAAAATACTTTCTTGCTGTTCCCGGCATATGCTCCAGGCCTGTCTCAGTTTCTACCGTGGTCATCGAAATGTCTGATCCTTACTAAAGTAGGAAGATGCTTGACCTTGTGGTCCCTGTTAAGAGTTCAGAATTCACATGTATTATAAAATGTCACATGTACAGCACAGTGCTGTCAAACACCAACCAGTTCAGGAGAAGTATTGTCAGTATCCCATCAGGACCCTAATATTGTGATTTGAAGTCAATCCACTGTCCAGTGAAGATGCTAATAGAACCTATTCATAATAGTTGCCATGGAGATTAAGTTAGTATAGTAAAATGCTTTTTTATTTTATTTTTTTGAGACAGGATTTCTCTGTGTAACCCTGGCTGTCCTGGAACTTACTCTGTAGACCAGGCTGGCCTCGAACTCAGAAATCCGCCTGCCTCTGCCTCCCAAGCGCTGGGATTAAAAGGCGTGTGCCACCACCGCCTGGTGTAAAATGCTTTTTGAAGCAGTTAGTCCAAAATTAAAGTATGTTCATGGCTATTGTGGTGAGAATGGTTAATCTTTTTACTTTGTAGGTCGGATCCCTTAAATGTGTTTCTGGGTGTTTACTGTATTATGTGATTCTCAGGCAAGTTAACAGTCCTTAGTGTTTCGTGAGTCTCAGCCCTTCAAATCGCATAACATGAATCACAATTCAGCTTGTGCTACAAAACAAAGCACAAGTTTTGATTCTCCAAATTAAAGTCAGGGAAAATTTCAGCTTGGGCCAGCATTGACAGTAGAGCCCTGTGGTTGGATGCGCAACAGTGTGTAAGAATATTTCAGGACCATAGGTGGCGCCTCCCACTGTGGATGGGCAACAGTGTAACGATATTTTAGGGCCGCAGATGGGGCCTCCCAGGGATAGCTTGGGTTTGCCACTTTCCCTGCTTGTTGATCCTCACCTAAGAAAACAGTAGTAGTTAATTACAACTTCCTTGAATGAGCATCTCCTATTTCCTAAGCACTCTTGTGTTCTTCTTTTGTTTTTACCAGGGAGCCTTCTGGGGGCTGATGGTTGGACTGGTGATGGGCCTTATCCGTATGATCGCAGAGTTCGCTTACGGGACGGGGAGTTGCCTGGCTCCCAGCAGCTGTCCCAAGGTCATCTGTGGAGTACACTATCTGTACTTCGCCATCATCCTTTTTTCCGTGTCCATATTGGTTATCCTGGGAGTTTCCTACTTAACAAAACCCATCCCGGACGTCCATGTAAGTGACACACCCATCAGGAATTACTCGATTTCCAAAGTTGCGTAAGGGCGACGCCGGCTACTGCTGGGCTAATGGAACTGTTGAACTATCAGATTTAGAAGGAACCTAAGAAGATGATCAGTCATCCAGCTAAACAGTTTGGTCATGTATGTGTGAAGCAGCAATTTATTAATAAGAGGCTAAGAAGCGGGCATACATTTTTAAGGCCAGCGAGGTGCCTGCATGGACAAAGGGAATGGCTGAGAAAGCCTGGCAACTTGAGTTCCGTCCCTGGGGACCCACATAAAGGCAGAAGGAGGGCACTTCCTCTTAACTGCCATGCATGCCTGTGAGTGCACACAGAAACACACATCACACAAAAAATAAAAAAAAGGAAGAAAGAACCACATACCGCACAGATAATAGCAAACACACACATATCACACAGCTATAGTAAGCAGACAATGAACATATGATTTCAAAAGCTTCATGATATACTTGGACAGCATATCTGTGCCGTTCTTATGGTCATGGGGAGAGGAGTAATCAATCTTGTCCAATAGATAAAGAAAGATCTTACAATAGTTCTGTCATCTCCGCTGGGCCTCTCTGGGGTCGAGTAGAAATTCAGGTCCATTATGAAGTCCGATATAGATATGTTTTTGAAAAACACAGGGTAAAAGCCAGGCAGTGGTGGCGCATGCCTGTAATACCAGCACTTGGGAGGCAGAGGCAGGTGGATTTCTGAGTTCGAGGCCAGCCCGGTCTACAGAGTGAGTTCCAGGACAGCCCGAACTACATAGAGAAACCCTGTCTCGAAAAACCAAAAAAAAAAAAAAAAAAAAAAAAAAAAAAAAAAAAGAAAGAAAGAAAAAAAGAAAAACACAGGGTAATAGCGACCAAGAAAAGGCAAAACAGAACAATGAGGTACATCTTTGTCTTATTGAACTGACAAAAAGTGCTTAATATTACTAATATAAAGTGATAACGAGTTAGTAAAATTTCAGCATCCAAAATTATTGGTAAGTGTGTGGGGAATTTATGCCTGGTAAGAATGCAGTTATGAGCTTTTTTAAACTCTTTTTTTTAAAGATTGTATTATTATTATTATATGTACATATTATATGTATGTATAATATAATATACAGTATTATATTACACTGTAGCTTTCTTCAGACACACCAGAAGAGGGTGTCGGATCTCATTACGGATGGTTGTGTGCCACCATGTGGTTGCTGGGATTTGAACTCAGGACCTTCGGAAGAGCAATCAGTGCTCTTAACCACTGAGCCATCTCTCCAGCCCCTCATGAGCCTATTTAATAGCTGCTAATTCTCATAACTTATGAGCCATTCACCTCAGTTGTGGGAGCTGATGTGGAAATACTTATACAAGTAGGAAAAAAATTATATGTGTCAGCATATTCTGTGCAAACATTATCGACTATTAAACTAGGAAATTTGGAAACCGAAATTGCCATCACTAATAAAAATGAGTCTGTCATAATAGGGTTGATAAATAGTGTGCAGGCACCTGAAGGCAGCACATTATTTGCTTGGAAAATTCAGTGGAAAAAGAGCATATAGAAAAGATATGGGACTTTATAGTATTACTGTGGTACCTAATTCAAATAGGCATTTATGTGTATGTGTGTGTGTGTGTGTGTGTGTGTGTGTGTACATGTGTGTGTGCATGCACGCACACATCTACATGCAGACAAAAGCATACAGATACACAACAAATTTTCAGCACCATTATTTCTGGGACCAGTAGCAGATAATGTGAGGGCCAGGCAAAGGTTTATCATTTTACCATGTCTATGTCATACACAATATTAGCATGTAAATGTAATTTATATTTTACACATTATACATTTCATGTTATACTTACACATTATTTATTAGATGTAGCATATAATACATACATGTAATACATTTGCATACTGAGGTTGTTTATTAGTAGCATATTTATGCCTTATATAACCTTTTACGTATTTTCTATCCATTGCTCAATCTTGTTTGCATTTTTAAAGGAGAGGCCGGTAGATGACGTGCAAAGCCCAAACTCCACGCCTAGGATTGTGAAATTACTTTACCAATGACATGTCACCCGAATTCATAACTAAATGTTTACACCAAGTATTGGATATTGATTGAGTGAGCGTCAGGAAATGTCATAGTTTCCAAACCAATAAACATAATATTGAATTCCTTTCTGCTAACATAAAGAACCATAATTTATTATTGATTTCTCTTTATAAAACTTTTGTCTAGCATTCAAGCGAGACTATTTATGTTTTGTTTTATGGACGCATCACCAGAGTTGAGCTCTGAAAGTGGGTTCGTAAACACCAACAGATATTTTGTAGGTAATCAATCGTGTAGAGTATTGTGGACCACGCCTAGTAAAGCAATAGTGCTATATCCTGGGACAGAAGCTTGGATGCATGTGTGTGCTAGCCCAAATTAGAGCAGGATTCAAGAAGTCTCAGGGAGATAGCTTTGCTGGAAAAGTAGAGCGTGTGATGCTGCCTTAATCCCAGCCCTCAGGAGGCAGAGGCAGACGGGGCTCTGTGAGTTCAAGACCAACCTGGTCTACATAGAGAGTTCCATACAAGCCAGAGATACACAGTGAGAGCCGAGAGAGAGAGAGAGAGAGAGAGAGAGAGAGAGAGAGAGAGAGAGAGAGAGAGAGGGGAGGGGAGGGGAGGGGAGGGGAGGGGAGGGGAGGGGAGGAGAGGAGGAGAGGAGAGGAGAGGAGGGACACAGAGACAGAAAGGGAGGAGGGAGGAAAGGGAGGAGGGAGAGGGAGGAGGGAGATTTAATGCAGGAAACAGGGCTGAAAGGAAACAGGGCTGAAGCCTTTGGAGCTCTGGCAAGGCATCCTAGCACTGATGTAAAAAACGTGTGCCTACAAATAAGAGCCAATAGCAAGTTTCAGTAGAGCTGCATGAAATTTCTGGAAAAACTAAAGTGAAGAATGACTTGGAGAATATGATGGGTTGTGAGCCCATGGACATTTGGGTCAGTTTCCTCTGAATAGCCTTGGGCTGTGTCTTATTTGTCCATTGCATCCCATTACACTTCTTGCATGTATGGCAAAAAAAAAAAAAAAGTACATGACAACACATATTCTGTATATTTTGAAAAGTGTTACTCAGTACACAAAGCAGGGGAATCCTGACCATACACGACTGTCAAAATTTTATAAATCTAAAAACTTTAAAATAACAACAGTGGGCAAAGTTTGGAGGTGGGATAGGAAAGAAATGTGTGGTTATGATTGGAACTCAAGGACTGAACACAGATAGCTGCCTAAACACAATAGATCCAGAATTAGAACTTAGGGTAGGTCAAATGACAAATGGAAATCCCTAGTCACTGCTGATTAGGAAGGGGAACAAGGAAGGTTGGATAACAGTTTTGAATATAGACAGTGTCAGGGAAATAGCTTCCTGCCTTCTGCAGACCAGTGACATGACAATTCTTTACAACAATTTGTCATGTGTCTCGTAAGGAAATGGAGGAAAAGGGATTGGAAGGCTTTTAACACACTCAGAAGAGGAAATGCTTAAGGACATGGAAATGCTAATTCCCTTGATTTGCATATATGTATCAAATTAGTGCTCTGTGGTAAGTAAATATGTATAATTATTATGTGAAACCAAAATTCCAGGACATCCTAAGTTACTTAGATAGAACAAGGTCAACCTGGCTACGTGAGGCCCTATGTAAAATTGAGAGAGAGAGAGAGAGAGAGAGAGAGAGAGAGAGAGAGAGAGAAAGAGAGAGGATAGACAATAAAGCAATAGATACATGTGAAAGATAAATGATAGAGACAGATGATAAATATGCTAGATATAGATGATGATACAGGAGATAGATAAATAGAAAGATAAATGATAGATATGATAGCCATAGATGGAAAATAGATTATAGAGATGATAGATATGATAAATAACTGTGATAGATTGATAGATATGATAGATAGATAAATAAATGTGATAGATATGATTGGTAGATGAGAGAGAGAGAGAGAGAGAGGGAGAGAGAGAGAGAGAGAGAGATAGACAGACAGATAGACAGATGACAATCTCTAGCCAGACTGGAAGTAACAATGAAGTTACTATTAGTCACACAGTAGGAACAATGAGATAACCATGAAGTCACACAGTAGGAACAATGAGTAAAGCCAAGGTATACTTTACTAGGTTGATATACTTTTCTGAAAGTAAGAGTTTTTAGAAATCTTGAGTTTTTAAATGTTTCCCAAAGAATTAAGATCAGACTTTTTTTTTTTTTAAACGTTTCACATGTCTTGGAGAGTGTGATATGGCAGGTGGACCTTCCATTACAATCTATAATACTCTTCCATGCAGCAGCCTGCTTTTTTTTTTTTTTTTTGGTTTTTCGAGACAGGGTTTCTCTGTGTAGTCCTGGCTGTCCTGGAACTCACTCTGTAGACCAGGCTGGCCTCGAACTCAGAAATCCGCCTGCCTCTGCCTCCCAAGTGCTGGGATTACAGGCATGCGCCACCACTGCCCGGCCTAGCAGCCTGCTTTTTCAGCTTTTTCACACACACACACACACACACACACACACACACACACACACGTGATAGTAGTATTCAGCGTTTGCAAACCTGTGTGCCTTTTGCTAACGCTCTCTGTGGCTTCTGCGCAGCTGCATCGCCTGTGCTGGGCTCTTCGGAACAGTACAGAGGAAAGAATCGATTTAGACGCAGAGGACAGGGAGGAGAACGGAGCTGATGATAAGCCTGAAGAAGGTAACATCTCACTTCCGTGCTGGTTTTCAGGGCCTGGGGAGGATTTGTATATACACTTTCAATAATAATAGAATAGCATCACTTCCCCCTTGTAATTCCTCCCTGTAGCTCCTCCCAACCCCTCTCCCTCCAACTCCCCCCGTGAATTATAGCCTCTTTTTCATTAATTAATTTTGTTACATAGATATCTCAGTGTATACAGAAATATATAAACACAACCTGCTGAGTCTGTTTCTGTTATGTATATAGATTTTTCAGGGCTGACAACTTTGTATTGCATAGCGAGTTAGGAAGCTTATTCCTAGAAGAGGTTAATTGTCCCTTGGTTGTCATTAGTTGCCTGAAGTTTGTTGTTGTTGTTGTTGGTGGTGGTGGTCTACCAGTGAGACATGGTAAGATGTTCCCCCCCCCCTTCATGTTAGCAAATCTATTGATATTGTCATTGCTCTTGTCCTGTTTATACAACCTGTGCTGGCTAGTGTTATGTTAACCCGACACAAACAAGAATCATCAGGGAGGAGCGAGCCTCACTTGAGAAAATGCCTCCATAAGATAGGTCTGAGGGAAGCCTGTAGCACATTTTCTTAGTCATTAATGGAAAAGTGTCCAATCCATTGTAAATGGTGCCATCCCTGGGCTGGCGGTCCTGGGTTCTATAAGAAGGAAGGCTGAGCAAGCCAGGGGGAGCAAGCCAGGAAGCAGCATCCCTCCATGGCCTCGGCATCAGCTCCTGCCTCCCGGTTCTTGCCTTGTTTTGAGCTCCTGCCCTGACTTCCTTCAATGATGGACTCTTACCTGCAAGTGTAAGCCAAATAAAACCTACCCATCCCCCCAACTTGATATTTGGTCATGGGGTTTCATTGCAGCAATAGAAACCCTAACTAAGACGCAGCCATTTCTGTGAAAGAATATTTCACAGCAGACTTCCTGGTATTCTGGCTCTTACAGTCTCTGTAACCGCTCTTCCAAGATGTTCCCTGAACTATAGAGGCAGAAGCTTGGCTCCACCTCTACCCAGTATCATGTCGTGGTTTCCTGTAAGGACCTCATGTACTGCAGAGATAAGTTTCTTTGACGAGGGATGGCACCTGCACTGAATCTGGTTCCTGTAGCTATCCAGTTCTCAAGAAGTTGTTAGGGTTTTTTGTTTTTAAATAACAAACTAAAACATGAAAATCTCACCAGTCCAATAATGAAGATAATTTGCTAGACATGAAATCTCTCCATCCATTCAGATACAGGAGCATCTTTCTGTTACTATGTGCCCTGCCAGGTGCTGAGATGCTCTTCAGTTACTTGTTAACACCTCCATCTTCATATCTTGTGGTTACGTATCTAACCCCAACTCCTCTCTAGCCTCCTTTCTTACTCCCACAGCAGGAGAGATGCATCAGCTTTCTTTGCATACACCAAGAGTCTAGGATATTGTCACAAAGACTCCCTAGGATATTTTCATGAATTGCAGATCAATGGAATTGGAATTAGCTGGTTTATGCCGCCAAATTGTGACGACTGGTATTGCAATAAACTTTTAGCTTCTTAAAGGGGCTTCAGATCACTTTTCCTTCTTTTAAGTTGTCTGTCAATTCTAATAGTATGTTTAAATGTATCTCTGAATGGTTTCCTTTTTCTTAGTTCAGAAACCCATTGTGTATTGATGCTAGAAAACGCTCTGTGGGGGACTGTGTGCAAATGCCTCCCCACATTACCCCGACTTTCTTTGTGTCTTATTTTCATTTACCTTTGGGGGACTTTTTTTTTTTTTTCAGATCTGATATGCTCAAATGTATAAATACTTTCTCATGATTCTTCTTCTGGTTCTTATAAAAATTGTAATCATTGCTTACAGGCACCCATACCGCGTGGCTGAGGCAGTTCTACCCATCTTTTCTTTTTAACATTATTTATTTATTTATTTATTTATTTATTTATTTATTGTATGTGAGTACACTGTTGTCTTCAGACATACCAGAAGAGGGCGTCAGATCTCATTACAGATGGCTGTGAGCCACGGTGTGATTGCTGGGATTTGAACTCGGGACCTTTGGAAGAGAAGTCAGTGCTCTTAACCGCTGAGCCATCTCTCCAGCCCCGGCTCTACCCATCTTTGATGCTAGTTTATCTTTCTTTGTTCCAGACCCAACTGAGAAACCTCGTGGGTGTCTCAAGAAGACTTACGACGTGTGCTGTGGTTTGCAAAGAGCTGAACCCAAGCTGACTAAAGAGGAAGAGGAAGCCCTGAAGAAGAAGCTGACAGACACATCCGAGAAGCCCTTCTGGCGCACGTTTGTGAACGTCAATGTTATTATCCTCTTGGCTGTGGCAGCTTTTTTCTATGGCTATTTTGCCTGAACTCGAGCTTGTCCACAGCCATATTGGTTAAGCAAAGGATCATTTCGTGTGTTTTCGTTGTATACTTTATTATCTTACGAAGGGGCATTGGCAATTGGTAATTTCATCTTATAAGTTAACGTCAGATTTTCTTTTTTTCTTGGTCCTCCCTCCATGTAAATAAAAGAGTTTATAATTTATAAAAACCACTAAAGTGACTTCATGTGAGGATGTAAAGTAGGCAAAGAGCCCAAAAATCTTTTGTTTCTACTTTTAGGAGATATAATTATCAACTGAGATTTTAGAGATTTAAGAAAGAAGTATAATGTGATGAGTTCATATACGTGTTGTGGAATGTATTACCACAACCAAATCAACCAGCGCATCCATGACCTAGCACAATCACTCTTATGTACTGGAAAAATGGAAAAACATTCAGTCTGGTCTCAGCAAGTCTAAAATACATAGTGCAACAGCTGTATATTATTAGATCTCCACAATGTATCCATCTTACAGCAGAAACACTAATACATAGTGCAACAGCTGTGTATTATTAGATCTCCACAATGTATCTATCTTACAGTGAAAAACACCTGCACCCGGACACCAGCATCTCTCCTTCATCCCACTGGAAAGCAAGGGTGCTCTAGTGTATTCTGCGCTGCTGTAACAAACAAACAAACACACACACACACACACACACACACACACACAAATGATAGGAATTCTAAAGAGTGGGGACTTTTGGAAGGTTTTGTTTTGTTTTGTCTTGATTTGATTTTGGCGTTCTTCAGAAGCAACAATATTTAGGAGACAGACTCTGGAGGGGGAAATTCTGCTACATCATTCCGTGGCAAAAGTCGGGTGGTCTAGAGCATCTGTGGCAGAAGGGGAAGAAGGGAGCAAATCTGTCTTCCTATTAGGAACCTCCTGATGCAATAATGCTAATTCATTCCTGAGGGAAGAGCCCTCATGCTCCGGTTACTTTGTAGCTTGTAGAGGCCCCTCCTCTTGGCCCTGACACTGGGAATTGGGTGTTCAATAGGTGTACACTGGAGGACCTATTCAACTGCAGAATGCTATCCCATTCCCCTGCATTCAAATTGTATCCATTTCACACTCTGGTGACACCAAAGGTCTCCATTTGTTTGCAGAATGATTCAAAGGTAAAAAACAAACAAACAGCTCATGTAAATCAGACATGAAAGAGACACGTTGCATAACCCAGTCTAAAACAATCCCCTGCTGTCGTCCTGGGACACCAGACAGGCTGCTATCAAAGCACAACGGTGGATTAAGCCTGGGATAGACAACCGCACTTCAGAAGGAAACATGACAAGAAGGGAGTCCTTGGTCCCTCCTTGGTCTTAAGCCCATGAGGTAATTGCTATTGATTTTATGCCCTGCTTCTCAGGCACACTGGGGCAGAGGCTGGGCCCCCAGGGTCTCAGGCAACTTTGACTAAACTATGTCTGTATCCTCTAGAAATACAACCATCCATGGGGATCTGCGTAGAAAGATGATCGCAGCTGCACTGTTTGTGGTGCCTAAGACACTAGTCATTGCCTTCCCTTTGGAAACAATTTGCTTAGTCCAATCCATATTAAGAGAAGGGATTACACTTGGATATAAAGAAAAAGAACAGACTGTTGAGGCCTTTCTTAAAGACTGTGAGTCATATCAGCAAAACTCCCTATAAAGAAAACAGAATGGGCTTCTGGTTTCCATCTGCACCCAGAACTGACCCTGTGCCACAGCTCTCCATACCCAAATCCTGCCCAGAGAGAGCAGGTCTCCTAAGAATGCTGACACACCTGAGAGTACAGGTGAGACCACCACTTCTGCTCAAATTCCTGGCCCAAGAGGTACCCTGTCCAGAGTCATCAGGACACAGGAACCAAGGGACAGCTGAGGACAGAGTCCTTTCGGTTTTCATCTGTGCTCGTAGTTGACCCTGTGCCAGGACCCTGTGCCACAGCTCTCCATACCCAAATCTTGTCCAGAGAGAGCTGGTCTCCCAGGAGAGCTGACATACAAGCTTACAGGAGGGACAAGCCACAGAGACAGCAAGACAAGCTAACACCAGAGATAACCAGATGGTGAGAGGCAAGGGCAAGAATATAAGCAACAGAAACCAGGGCTATTTGGCATCATCAGAACCCAGTTCTCCGACTACATTGAGCCCTGGATACCCCAACATACCAGAAAAGTAAGGCTCTGATTTAAAATCACATCTCATGATGATGATAGAGGACTTTAAGAAGGACACAAATAATTCCCTTAAAGAAATACAGGAGAACACAGGTAGAAGCCCTTAAAGAGGAAACACACACATACAAAAAAAATCCCTTAAAGAAATATAGGAACACACAACCAAACAGGTGAAGGAATTGAACAAAACCATCCGGGATCTAAAAAATGGAAATAGAAACAATAAAGAAATTACAAAGGGAGACAATTCTGGAGATAGAAAACCTAGGAAAGAGATCAGGAGTCATAGATGCAAGAATCAGCAACAGAATACGAGATAGAAAAGAGGATCTCAGGCATAGAAGATACAATAGAAGACATTGACACAACAGTAAAAAAATATATATATATAAAGCGAAAAGCTCCTAATTAAGAATATTCAAAAATCCAGGACACAATGAAAAGATTAAGCCTTAGAATAGTAGGTATAGAAGAGAGTGAAGATTCCCAACTCAAAGGGCCAGCAAACATCTTCAATAAATTATAGAAGAAAATTTCCCTGACCTAAAGAAAGAGATACCCATAAACATACAAGAAGTCTAAAGCTCACCAAACAAATGGGACCAGAAAAGAAATTGCTCCTGTCACACAATAATTAAAACACCAAATGCACAGAACAAAGAAAGAATATTGAAAGTGGTAAGGGAAAAAGGTCAAGTAACATATAAAAGCATACCTATCAGAATTATACCAGACTTCTCAACAGACACTCTAAAAGCCAGAAGATCTTGGGCAGATGTCATACAGACCCTGAAAGAACACAAATGCCCAGGCTACTATACCAAGCAAAACTCTTCAATTACCATAGAGGGAGAACCCAAGATATTCCATGACAAAACCAAATTTAAACAATATCTTTCCACCAACCCAGCTCTACAGAGGATAATAGAAGGAAAACTCCAGCATAAGGGGGGAAACTACACCCCCCCAAAAACATCAGGAAACTAATCTCACAACAAACCTCAAAGAAGAGAACCATACAAGCATAATTCCACTTCTAACAACAAAAATAACAGGAAGCAACAATCACTATTCCTTAAAACCTCTCAATATCAATGGACTCAATTCCCCAATAAAAGTACATAGAGTAACAGGCTGGATGCATAAACAGGACCCAGCCTTTTCCTGCATACAGGAAACATACCTCAGTGACAAAGATAGACACTACCTCAAATTAAAAGGGTGGAAAAAATTTCCAGGCAAATGGCCCCAAGAAACAAACTGGAGTAGCATTTCTAGTTTCCAATAAAATAGACTTTCAACCAAAAGTTATCAAAAAAGATGGGGAAGGACACTATATACTCATCAAAGGAAAAATCCACCAAAAGGAACTCTCAATTCTGAACATTTTTGCCACAAGGGTAAGGGCACCCACATTTGTAAAGGAAACATCACTGAGGTTCAAAACACAGATTGAATCTCACACAATAATAGTAGGAGACTTTAACACCCCACTCTCACCAATGGACAGATCATCGAAACAAAAACTAAACAGAGACACAGTGAAACTAACAGAAGTTGTGAACCAGATGGGCTTAACGGATGTCTATAGAACATTTCACACTAAAACAAAAGAATATACATTTCTTCTCAGCACCTCACAGTACCTTCTCCAAGACTGACCATATACTCGGTCACAAAACAGACCTCAACAGATATAAGATTAAAATGATCTCATGCACCCTATCAGATCACCACGGACTAAGGCTTGTCTTCAACAACAACAAAAACAACAGAAAGCCCACATACACATGGAAACTGAATAACATTCGACTCAACAATAATTTTGTCAAGGAAAAAAAATAAAGAAATTAAGGATTTTTTAGAATTTAATGAATGATGAAGGCACAGCATACTCCAACTTATGGGACAATGAAAGTAGTGCTAAGAGGAAAACTCTTAGCTCTGAGTGCCTCCAAAAAGAAATTGGAGAGAGCATACTGTAGCAGCTTGACAGCACATCTGAAGGCTCTGGAACAAAAAGCAAATACACCCAAGAAGACATATATTTTGTAAAATACACTTTTACCACTATTATTACTTTTCTATAAATTCACATGGTATAGTTGCAGAGGTGAAATCAGTGGGGACATTTGTAATGCCGAAACAAAGACCATCTGATCTATGAGGAAGTTAACTTCCAACAGAAGTTGTTCACCTGTGTCTTTGTGATGAAGTTGAGCTTGTTTGGCTTTTACCTACCATGCCTCTTATCTGGAGGCCATGTGTCCATAGTTCAAGAAAACTGTCATCATCAGTAATCTCAAGGACAGAAAGCACATATGCATCTCTAGAGGCATGCTGAATGTCGATGACACAAAAACCTTCCTTACCAGTAAGACAATGAGCACAGATTCTCCATTCCAGTTAATCTGTTGTTCAGTGCAAATCTCATACTTCAGGGACCAGTATGATTTTACCAGTAAGAATCTGAATATTTGACCTGAATTTTGTCCCTTTTCTGCAATTATGGGTAACATATCCTGTGTGGGATAAAGTCAAGCTTCTATTATTACCGACCCAAACAGCAGAAGCACAAACACGTCTTTGAAGGTAAATCAGAGCCATGGCAATTATGGATGCATAGCTACAACTGAAAGGAAGGAAGAAGACATTGAACTTTTTTCTTTTTTAGCTTCCAAATATATTTTATTCCCTCATCAATTTTTCCAAATTTGAAACAGCAATGTTTTCTTGGAATTAGATAATCCTCGAGATTGAATCACACTTCGGTTAGCCAAGAACCATTTTGGGGAATGGTCCTCTCTTACTTTTTCTTTTCTTCCATGAAAATCTTTCTCAAGCATGCCATCCAAAGTTCCTACTGGGATAGTTCTCTTTCAGAGATCAAATCACTATCTCCTGTCTGTCCTGGCCTCTAATGTGAATCCTAACACTTGTGTTTTTTGAGAAAGCTTTCTTTTTTCACTATACTTCTGAGACTTTTATTTCCTTCTTCTATGATTTATTTCCTGCTAACTATATCTAAAGATGATGTCACATTTAAGAACCCAAGCAAATTTCAATAGTTCTTCCACAGTTTCACTCTGTAAAAATGACCACCACACACAGATTTACTCTGCATTTTCTCTCTTTTCAATTGATTACATGATTATAGTCATTGACCACAGTAAATTGTGCTCTAAAATACCTAAGGAATGGGTAATAATTCTTGTGTGTCTAACATGATAAACTTGTTCACATACAGCATAAATTCCTGGCACAGGCATTGTGCTAAAATAGATGCTGGACAGTAAATGAATATTTGCAATGGAAATCTCATAGCATACTAAAAATAGACTAAGCCATATTAGGTGGTAATTTTATATAGTTCAGTAGTATAAAAAGATCAATATATAGCAAAGAACAACATGTATATCTAATGCATTGATAATTTCAAATAAAGGTCTATAGATAATTTTAAGATTGAGTAATCTCAAAGGCAATGATATTAAGGTAGACTCTAGAGTATTAGGAAGTCATAATGCAGCTGAAAGTATTGATAGCTGAAGAATCAGCAGGGACACTTCCAAAGATCCATTTCGTCCAACAATCTGGTGAGTTTAGGTATTTGCTGAAATCAGTGCAAATCACGGGAATACTATTTCTTTTCTCTCTCTCTTTTTTTCATTTTTCTATAAATTAGGGTGGGGGATATTAGAGGGGGATAAAATACAGAGTGTAAAAATATAAATAATTTTTAAAGAGACTCAAACTTCAGTTGGAGTTATATGTCTTAAAAGGATCTTACCCTCATGAATAGGTTATCTACATGTTCATCAGTTTGATGAAATAATTTACTTAGAACAAAGGTTCCCAGAAATAGGACAGCTGTAGAAACCCATAATGAAACTCACAAGTACTGGAGGAGCAGGCAGCATTCTGCCCAAGCAAACAATGGGTGGAGATTCATGAAATAGCCTTTTTTTTTTTTTTTTTTTTTTTTTTTTTTTTTGGTGCTGGAGGAGCTCGAGAAGGTGCTTGTTGGGTTACGTACACATGGCCTTCTCGTCTCCCTGAATCTAATAAAGAAGAGAGATCATTGTTGTAACTAAACTCACTTAGCCCTTGCATGCCCCTCACATTTTACAGCCTGTATGCCTTATGCATCACCACAAACACACAGAAAATAATCCGTATTATAACATGTATAATAATGACATTGCTTCATAAGGCATTGGCTATCTTGTTGTATACAGCCCATACTTATGGTATACCAAGTAATTTCTGCGTTTGCCTTGAAAGTTATGCCTATAGGTAGTAGAGGCAAGCAATAAAATAGTACGCATCTTTCAGTCCACCTGTGTGGGCTGAACATGCTCATGACTGAAGAGCCATGGGCAACTGGAAATTAAAGCAGTGTCTGCACTTCAATCACACCCTGCCTGACTGCACTTCTATCACAGTCCTTGCCTTCCTCCCCATGCCCCGCCCTGAGGGCTCACATCTGAGATCACAGTGTCCATGTCTCCCATATGGGTATGATATGTTCTGTTTTAAGACTTTCCTAAGGGAAAAGCATGCTGGCACAGGCCTTTATCTCCAGAACTCGGAAGCTGAGCCAAGAGGATCTCTGTGAGTTTGAGGTCAGCCTGGTTGACAAAGGAAGTTTAAGGACAGCCAGACCTCAGACCTTTTTTTTTCCCTTCATTACAAGTTTAACACAATTATTTTTTAGTTAAAGATGCATTTCTTCTAAAACGCCCTTTCAAGGAAGGATTATGACTGAACATATAGTCATAGGCATTACACTTGAAACAAACTCATTTGATTAAATGTCCAAATTCCCTATTTAATCTCCATAGGACATGTTTTAGAAAAACAGCTTGCTCCACCACCCGGTCCTTTCTGCTGGGGCAGAAGAGCTCTTGGCTGGTCTGCTCCAGTGAAGACATTATAACTGGTTCCATCCTAAAGAATCCAGTACACTCAGAGCAGTTGAGAACCCTCTCCACTCAGAGCAGTTGGTAATAACCCCTCCCCCACCCCACCTTCGGAATCCCAGAGCTGCTGCTGGAGGCTCAGCAGACACAGGACCCATCAGCCAACTGTCCCCCTAATACCACTTCCCTTCTGCCCCTTCAGCCCCTTCAGCCCCTTGGTCATTTGTGCTGGGGCAGACTCACGGCTGGTATGCTCCATTGGAGACATCCATCATCTCCTGATCCATCCTAGAGAACTCCACTCAGAGCAGTTGGTAAGAACCACCCCCGGAGTCCCAGAGCTGCTGCTGGTGGCCCAGCCAACTCAGGACCCATCTGACACCAAAACCCCTTGGCCTCCTGTACACCACTCCCCTTCTGCTACTGTGGTGCCCCATCCTTTCTGCTGGGGTAAGAGCTCTTGGCTGGTCTGCTCCGGTGAAGACGTTATATCCAGATCCATCCCAAAGAACCTGCTGCACTCAGAGCAGTTGAGAACCCACTGCACTCAGAGCCATCAACCCGACAGTCTGAAGGCCTCCCAGGAGATCTACTGCAGTCAGGGCAACAGATCAGCAGCCTCTCTGCCCCTGTGAAGAGATCCCCCACCCCTGTCAGAAAGCCCCACAGGTGGTCTGCTACAGCTAGGGCTGCAGGCCTACCAGGAGACCTGAAGCAACCCAGGGTCAAAAGAGGCAGACTCCAGACAATCACCCAGACCAACAAACACCAGGGATATCCAGATGGTGAAAGGCAAGAGCAAGACCATAAGCAACAGAAGCCAATATATGTGGACATCATCAGAACCCAGTTCTCCCACCACAACACACCTAAAAATGAGGAATCTGTCCTAAAATCCTATCTCATGAAGATAATAGAGTCTTTTAAGGAGGATATCAATAACTCACTGAAAGAAACACAGGAAAACACAGGTAAACAGCTGAAGGAGTTGAATAAAGTGATCCAAGTCCTAAAAGTGGAAGTAGAAACAATAAAGAAAACACAAATGGAGGCAAATCTGGAAGTGGAAAACCTAGGAAAGAGGTCAGGAATTAAAGATGTAACTATCATCAACAGAATACAAGAGATAGAAAAGAGAATCTCAGGTGTAGAAGATACCATAGAAGAGATGGACACAACAGTTAAAGAAAATGCAAAATGAAAAAAGCTTCTGGCCAGGCGGTGGTGGCACATGCCTTTAATCCCAGCACTTGGGAGGCAGAGGCAGGCAGATTCTGAGTTCGAGACCAGCGTGGTCTACAGAGTGAGTTCCAGGACAGCCAGGGCTACACAGAGAAACCCTGTCCCAAAAAACCAACAAACAACAACAACAACAAAAAGCTTCTGACCCAAAACATACAGAAAATCCAGAACACAATGAGAAGACCAAACCTAAGGATAATAGGTATAGAAGAGAGCTAAGATCCCCAACTTAAAGGGCCAGTAAATACCTTCAACAAAGTTATAGAAGAAAACTTCTCTAACCTAAAGAAAGAGATACCCATGAATATACAAGAGGCCTACAGGACTTCAAATAGATTGGACCAGACCAGAAAGTCCTCCCAGCACATAATAATCAAAACACCGAATGCACTAAACAAAGAATATTAAAAGCAGTAAGGAAAAACGGTCAAGTAACATTTAAAAGCAGACCTATCAGAATTACATCAGACTGCTCACCAGAAACTATGAAAGCTAGAAGATCCTGGGCAGATGTCATACAGACCCTAAGAGGACACAAATGCCAGCCAGGCTACTATACCCAGCAAAACTCTCACTTACCATAGATGGAGAAAACAAGATATTCTATGACAAAACCAAATTTACACAATATCATTCCACAAACCCAGCTCTACAAAAGACAATAGGTGGAAAATACCAACACAAGAAAGGAAACTACACCCTATAACAAGCATGAAGATAATGTTTAAACAAACCCAAAAGAAGATAGCCACACAATCATAATTCGACCTTTAACAACAAAAATAACAGGAAGTAACAATCACTTTTCCTTAATATCTCAACATCAATGCACTCAATTCCCCAGTAAAAAGACATAGACTAACAGACTGGATCCGTAAACAGGACCCAACATTTTCCTGCATACAAGAAACCCACTTCAGTGACAAAGACAGTCACTACCTCAGAGTCAAAGGTTGGAAAACAATTTTCCAAGCAAATGGTCCCAAGAAACAATCTGGAGTAGCCATTCTTATATAAGATAAAATCAACTTTCAACCAAAAGTTGTCAAAAAAGATAAGGAAGGACACTTCACTACTGGTCAAAGGAAGAACCAACCAAGATAAACTTTCAATTCAGAACATTTAAGTTCCAAATGCAAGGGCACCCACATTCATGAAAGAAACTTTACTAAAGTTCAAAGCACACATTGCACCCCAAACAATAGTGGGAGACTTCAGTACCCCACTCTCAGGAATGGACAAATTATGGAAACAGAAACTAAACAGAGAAACATTGAAACTAACAAGTTATGAACCAAATAGATCAAACATTTACAGAACATTTCATCCTAAAGCAAAGAATATACCTTCTTCTCAGCACTTCATGGCCCCTTCTCCAAAATTGATCATATTATTCATCATGAAACAGGCCTCAACAGATTCAAGAATATTGAAATAATTTCATGCACCCTATCAGATCACCACCATCTAAGGCTGGTCTTAAGTTCCAACAAAAACAATGGAAAACACACATACACATGGAAGCTGAACAATGCTCTACTTAATGATAACTTGGTCAAGGAAGAAATAAAAACTTTTTAGAATTTAATGAAAATGAAGACACATTATACCAAAACTTATGGGACACAATGAAAGCAGTGCTAAGAGGAAAACTCACAGCTCAAAGTGCCTCCAAAAAGAAGCTGGAGACAGCTTACACTAGCAGCTTGACAGCACACCTGAGAGCTCTAGAACAAAAAGAAGCAAATACACCCAGGAGGAATAGATAGCAGGAAAAAAATCAAACTCAGGGTTGAAATCAACCAAATAAACAAAAAGAACTATACAGAGAATCAACAAAACCAGGTGCTGGTTCTTGAGAAAATCAAGATAGATAAACCCTTAGCTAGACTAACCAGAGGGTGCAGAGACAGTACCCAAATTAATAAAATCAGAAATGAGAAAGGGAGACATAACAATGGAAACTATGGAAATTCAACAAATCATCAGATCCTACTACAAAAGCTTATACTTAACAAAAATGGAAAATCTGGAGGAAATGGACAGTTTTCTAGACACATACCAGGTGCCAAAGTTAAAACAGGATCAAAGAAACCATCTAAATAGTCCCATAACCCCTGAGGAAATACAAGCAGTCATTAACAGTCTCCCAACCAAAAAAGGCTAGGGCCAGATGGGTTTTGTGGAGAATTCTATCAGATCTTCAAAGAAGACCTAATACCAATACTCTTCAAGCTATTCTACAAAATAAAAACAGAAGAAACACTACCCAACTCATTCTATGAAGGCACAATTACGCTTATACTTAAACTAAAGAAAAACCAAACAGAGAACTCCAGACCAATTTCCGTTATGAACATTAATGCAAAAATGCTCAATAAAATTCTTGCCAACTGAATCCAAGAATGACATGATCATTCACCATGTTCAAGTAGGCTTCATCCCAGGGATGCAGGGATGATCCAATATACAGAAATACATCAATGTAATCCACTACATAAACTCAAATAAAAAAACCACATAATCATTTCATTATATGCTGAGAAAGCATTTGACAAAATCCAACATCCCTTCATGTTAAAAGTGTTGGAAAGATCAGGAATTCAAGGCCCATACCTAAATGTAGTAAAATCAATATACAGCAAGCCAATAGCCAACATCAAACTAAATGGAGAGAAACTTGAAGCAATCCTACTAAAATGGGGGACCAGCCCACTCTCTATCTATTCAGAAGTTCTAGATAGATAATTAGACAATAAAAGGAGGTCAATGGTATACAAATTGGAAAGGAAGAAGTGAAAATATCACTATTTGCAGATGATATGTATATCATGCAGATGATAGTATACATTATGTGACCCCAAAATTCCACCAGAGAACTCCTAAACCTGATAAACAACTTCAGCAAAGTGGCTGGATATAAAGTTAGCTCAAACAGATCAGATCAGTAGCCTTCATCAACTCAAAGGATAAGCAGACTGAGAAAGAAATTAGAGAAATGGCACCCTTCACAATAGTCACAAATAATATCGCATACCTCAGTGTGATTCAAACCGAGCAAGGGAAGGATATGCATGACAAGGACTTGAAGCCTCTGAAGAAAGAAATCGAGGAAAACCTCAGAAGATGGAAAGATCTCCCATGCTCATGGATTGGCAGGATTAATATAGTAAAAATGGCCATCTTGCCAAGAGCAATTTACCGATTCAAATTCATCAAAATTCGAAATCAATGCTTCATAAAGTTAGAGTAATTTTCAAATTCATCTGGAATAACAAAAAACCCAGGATAGTGAAAACTATTCAAAACAACAGAAGAACTTCTGGGGAAATCACCATCCCTGACCTCAAGCTCTACTACAAAACAATAGTGATTAAAAACTGTATGGTATTGGTACAGCTATTAAAAACAATGAATTCATGAAATTCGTAGGCAAATGGATGAAACTAGAAAATATCATCCCGAGTCAGGTAACCCCATCACAAAAGAACGCACATGGTATTTACTCAATGATAAGTGGGTATTAGCCCAAAAGCTCAGAATAAACAAGATACGATTCACAGACCACATGAAGCTCAAGAAGAAGGAGAAAAGTGTTGGTACTTCAGGTTTTTGTTTTTTGTTTTTTGTTTTTAGAAAGGGAACAAAATACAGGAGCAATTATGGAGACAAAGTGTGGGGCAGAGACTGAAGGAAAAGGCCATCTGGAAACTGTCTTACCTGGGGATTCATCCTATAAACAGTTACCAAACCCCGACGCTATTGTTGATGCCAAGAAATGCTTGCCAAAAGGAGCTTGATATGGCCGCCTCCTGACAATCCCTGCCAGAGCCTTATAACTAACCAATACAGAGCAATACAGAGGCAGATGCTAGCAGCCAACCATTGGACTGAGCATGGGGTCCCCAATGGAGGAGTTGGAGAAAGTACTGGGGAAGCTGAAGGGGTTTGCAACCTCATAGGAAGAAAAATATCAACCAACCAGACCCCTCAGAGCTCCCAGGTACTAAGCCACCAACCAAGGGGTACACATGGCTCCAGCTGCACTTGTAGCAGAGGACTGCCTTGTCTGGCATCAATAGGAGGAGAGGTCTTTGGTCCTATGGAGGCTCGATAGATGCCCCGGTGTAGGGAAATCGAGGGAGGGTAGGTGGGAATGGGTTGGGTGGGGGAGCATCCTCATGGAAGCAGGGGGAGGGGGCATGGGATAGGGGTTTTCTGGGGTGGGGGAACTGGGAAGGGGAAGAACATTTGAAATGTAGATAAAGGGTATATTCAGTTTTTAAAAAATGGGAAAAAATATCTCGCATTTTTTGTTATAGGAAAGGCAACTAGCTGAGACCAGATGTAACTGGAACTTAGCTGATTTCATTCATACTGGAAAAGCAGTGGTTAGTGGGGGGTTGGGGGGATCCTTGACAAGCACTCTCATCCAATCCAGGATAAGCAAACTGGAGTCTCAGTTCTTCCCCCTCCCAGATGAGCCAGCCGCCGGCAGAGGCAACCTCTCTGTGTTTCAGGTCCTTCAGTAACAGTAATAGCACAATCTCCATCGATATTGTTAGAATTAAAACCCAATGCCCGAAGAGACAGCTCAGTTAACAGGACCTATCGTCAGTTCTTAAGGTGTGAACTGTTAAATTCTCTCATGTCAGCCCCAGAGGTCCCTCCAAAAACAAAACATGTACAGGCTGTGGCCTAGCACCTGCTCTCCAAGGAGCGAATCTCGGCGGCTTCGAAGCTTGGCTAAGCATCAAGGTAGGAAAGCACGACAAGGTGCCACACTTCATTTACTCTGTCTTCAGATATAAATTATAACAGTACGGAAGAAGCAGCGAATTCGAACAATTTAAAAACTAAGTAAGACTACGCGGTATTAATTCTGGCAAGAGTCTTGCCAATCTGATTTAAAGTCACGCCTGCCCTCATTTCCGTAGACATTCGCCAGGCCATAGAGGAATATCCAAAACATGATGTAGGTAAAGAGGCCTCTGATGAGGCATCCCGTGAAGAGAGGCGCTCCTGACTTAAAATATTTGTTCCACCTCCGTCCCGCTTTGAGAATTAGGAGCGGGGAGAGGAGGACAGAGGCAAGCCAGTCAAGATGAAGCCCTAGAGGGCAGAGAGGCCAAGGACGCCTGCTGTGGCCCCCAACAGCGCCGACGCCGAGATCCAGCAGTGATCCAGGAATGCAGCACGGCCTTGCACTGCTGCCTCTCTGATGAACGGCAGCTCTTCCCACTCAGCCGCCACCAAGGCCATCACACCCACTGGGCTGGAGCTCCACCTCTGCCTTCTCACAGACTCATGCTGAACTGGAAAGCAGCAGGACACAGACGGGAGAGAAGCAGAGTCCTGCACTGCCATCTTGTGCTGCAGGCTCAAGGACAGCCAGACCTCTTACAGGGAGAAAACCCAATTTGGTATTGAGTTGATGTACTTTGTATTATATACATCTAAATTAATGCTCTGTACATCAAGAGAAGTGGCCTATTCTTAATTAGTCAATCTCATTTCTGGGATTTACCTCTTTACTTGAATTCAGGACCAGTAGAAAGAGGTAGCAGAATCTGGAGGCAATTCTCTTCCAATAGGAAATTCTCTCTAGCACACAGGTCAAGTTGCCATTTACATAGTTTACATAGTTCTGCATTGCTCTTTGTTCTAATTCAGAGTTTCAGTGCTAAGTGAATCTGTTAGGTTAAGGTAGTAGAAAATCTACACACACCTGCAATGCCCTCACAGAGGAGAGCAGCTGCTGGACATACCGCCTGTGCGTCACGGCCAGGGGTGCATGTCCTCCCACTGGGGAAGCTGCTGATTCCTTGTTCTTTTTCGCTGATGTTCCTGATGATACATGGGGTATTCTGAGAACATGAGGCCTTTGCTCCACGGGGATGAAAAAGGGATGCTTCGTACCAAACCAAAACCATGTCTCTTCCAAAAATGTTTGGAGTTTATAAAATTTACCAGAGAAATCTGTGACAAAACGATGCAAACACAGAGGGTCTCTGTCACTTTGCATGGCTGCAAATCACATTTTACTTAAGAGTCTTGCAGGCTAAGAGTATGTAGCTCATAACTCTGAGAAAACGTTAGCTGTAATAAAATATAGGGGTGGGCTTTTTGTTAGAAATATAAAAGATGATTGTGGGATCAGTTGTTCAAGTATGATCATCACAGTGCAATACTATAGAAGAGGACGGCTCCCTGTTTTCCCCTTGTGATGGCAACTTTGGTTGCCTCTGACACATTAATGGCTGTGCATGTTTGTAAGGATGCATATAGAGAGGCACAACTAAGGAGGGAAGATGACCTCTGAGTGTGGGCGCCATCCTCCTGAGAGTTCCCGTGGGCTGACTACAAAGCCAGAGACAGGCGAACTCACATGAGCAGTACCACTGACATGTCTCTGATGGCTCAGTGCAGATGCAGTGGTGACAGCTCGATCCTGATATATATTATGCTGGGAGGTACTGAGGTCTTCCTTCTATGTGGAGGAAACTGGATAGCTCTGGATCTCCAATGGCAGGTTCTGTGGAACCATATTTATTCCTTCTGGTATTTGATTTTATACAATACAAGTAATATTTATGCTCAGTTATGTTGTCCCACAGTACATTCCTTTCAGGTGAAAGGGCAGTTGGTCTATTGATAATGAATCAGAAACTCAAATACTGAGAGTCAAAATAATCTTTTGATCCCAATACTGTAGAAGTTTTGGTATTTTATTATAGTACCTGAAAGGCACCTCATGAAGAAAAGTATACTTTATAGTTTCTCTAAACAAATCATAACCAGCATCAAGAGGCCAATCACACTAATCAGGAGTCAAAATAGCCATACCCGAAAAAAAATTCAGATTATATTGCCTTTCTTTTGTTGAGGAAACCACCATGAAAACTAGAAGAATTTCACACATCCTACACTCATTACATCATAATTTACTCTTGATTGCTGAACCCAGAATCCAGGATTTTTTTTATCATTTTGCAGCATTTTGTTCTCAATGGGTTAGTCTAAGGATATTCTAAATCACAACTGACAAAAGACTGTGTCATTGAGCTCAAATACTCATTTATATTTTACTTACGTAAAATGCAACTCCTCTCCAGAAGAAAACCTTTCAAAGGCATACTTCTTTCACAAAAAGAAACAAAACCAAAACCCAAACCATCATCATCAATGTCAAAATAACCCAGACTCTCAGGATAGTCCTGCATTCCCATCTCATCCTGAAGGCTTATGAAAGCTAGGCTTAAAGTTCATGTCTAATTACCTTTTTGGCAATATTAACCAGGACTTTATTGTGGTGACTAGGATGCCATAAGTTATGTGGTGCTATCCCAACAGATAGATTGTAAGATGGCATTTGGTTAACAGAAGAATTTCTTGCAATTTTATGCAAGATTCTAAAAGTTGTCCCAGAAGAGCAGCCTTTGGTTGTGGGAGTTTTATTATAAGACTGAAAAAAGAGAGGTATTTTAAAACAAGTTTACTCAATTTGTAAACATAAAGGGGACAGAGCAATTGTATCTTATGTATGGACCTCCATGAATAAAATGCAAGTAAGAGTGTATACTCAAAATATTGCCTGAAATGTTTCCCCAGATTCAGGGGAAAGTGAAAATTTTAACTGGAATAAAAAGCTGAGATTATAACCATGGTCTACTGTGACTCCCCAAGTCACACCTCTGTTTGAAACTGTCTTCCATGTTTGAGAACAATTGAAACTTTTGCTGTCATTTAGTATTTTTAGTGGATATTTCTGGGATATATAATTTCTAATATGTGTAAGGAAATATTACTTCTATTTTGTTGTTGTCCACACCATTTGCCAGCCATTACCTCTGCACTGCTGCTAATTTCTCTTTGTCATTGACCTTTTGTGGTACAGTAATCCACTGGTCATATAATTTATAAGTCAGAAGACTTCCTTTGATAGTTGAAAGAAACTTATATATAGAGAAAAGGTACTTTGCAGAAAGAATGAACTATGGAGAGTACTCAAAATGTAGTCAACCCTAAAATTTAGTTTAGGTAAAACTTTGTTCACAGCTCCTAAATGTTCCCCAAGGTAGACAGTTGACTGATATGTAGGACAAGTAAGTTTTGTCCATCAAACCTGGAAACCTAAGGGCAGATTCTCAGATGTGCTTAGACTGCAGAAAAATGTCTTCTTAGATCAATGTCCGTGCCTCTAGAGGACAACTGAGCAAAGTAGCACAGCTAAGAGATCAATACCGCAGATTAAGGACTATTTTCAAATGCCAGAAATATACAATTATGGTAAAGACGTCACAGACAACCATATGAACTCATTATCTAATTGCTGAGGTGCAGAAAATCTTGTCTACAAGTGGAAGCATGGGACCACGTGATGCCATGGCTCTTAGAGAAGGTCCTATCACCAGTTTACTAAACAAGCATGATTCCCAACTGTATTCTAAATATGTAAGCTAATTTTTATAGATGATGTAGCCCTGACACATACATCAAAGAAGCTTCTTTGTCAGTGGATGGAGAATATAACAAAAAACCAGAGCTCTTCAAGGCACAGAGAACAAAATTTCCTGTTGCTCCAAGTCCCACTGCATACATATTACATACTACCTCCTCAACCTGGGGCTCCAAACTTTGATTACAATAGTTAGGCTATTCAACAGAGGATCAGGAAGTCTACATTGAGACTGGGCATACTAGACATGTGGGGGGAGGCTTCACTTTTGGTAGTTCAACAGTATAATATGCTTGTCAAAACAATTTCTGAACAAAACATCAACGTACCCACATGAATAGGCCATAGATTCAACAGTTTGATGAAATAATTTACCTAGGACAAAGGTTCTCAGAAATTTATGTCAAATAGGACAGCTTAAAAAACCAAAGTGTAACTCACAAGTATTGGAGGAGCAGACAGAATTCTGCCAAGCAGACAATGGGTGGAGATTTATGAAGTAGTGGTTTTCTTGCTGCTGGAGGAGCTCGAGAAGGAGATTGTTGGGTGGCATACACCTTGTCTTCGTGTCTCTCTGAATCTATTAGGGAAGAGAATCATTATTTGCTGTAATTGAACTCACTTAGCCCTTGCACAGCCTTCACATTTTATAGACTGTATGCCTTAGGCATCACCACAAATACACAGAAAATGACTAATCCATATTATAACATGTATAATAATGACATTGCTTCATGAGGCATTACATATCTTGTGTATGGCCCATACTTATGGTATACCAAGTAATTTCTGTGTTTGCCTTGAAAGTTATGCCTATAGGTAGTAGAGGCAAGCAATAAAATAGTCCCCATCTTTCAGTCCACCTGTGTGGACTGAACATGCTCATGACTGAAGAGCCATGGGCAACTGGAAATTAAAGCAGTGTCTGCACTTCAATCACACCCTGCCTGACTGCACTTCTATCACAGTCCTTGCCTTCCTCCCCATGCCCCGCCCTGAGGGCTCACATCTGAGATCACAGTGTCCATGTCTCCCATATGGGTATGATATGTTCTAAGACTTTCCTAAGGGAAAAGCATGCTGGCACAGGCCTTTATCTCCGGAACTCGGAAGCTGAGCCAAGAGGATCTCTGTGAGTTTGAGGTCAGCCTGGTCGACAAAGGAAGTTTAAGGACAGTGAGAAATTTTTATGTAGAAAGAACACAATTTGGTTTTGAATTGATGTACTTTGTATTATATACATCTAAATTAATGCTCTGTACCTCAAAGTAAGTGACACATTCTTAATTAGTTAATCTCATTTCTGGGATTTACTTCTTTACTTGAATTCAGGACCAGTAGAAAGAGGTACCAGAATTTGGAGGCAATTCTCTTCCAATAGGAAATTCTCTCTAGCACACAGGTCAAGTTGCCATTTACATAGTTTACATAGTTCTGCATTGCTCTTTGTTCTAATTCAGAGTTTCAGTGCTAAGTGAATCTGTTAGGTTAAGGTAGTAGAAAATCTACACACACCTGCAATGCCCTCACAGAGGAGAGCAGCTGCTGGACATACCGCCTGTGTGTCACGGCCAGGGGTGCATGTCCTCCCACTGGGGAAGCTACTGCCACCATGTATGGTTTCATTTATGTTCCTGATGTCACATGGAGTATTCTGGGAACATGAGGCCTTTGCTCTAGGAGGATGAAAAAAATGATGTTTCGTACCAAACCCAAACCCAAACCCATGCCTATTCCAAAAAAATTTGGAGAGTTTGCTACCATAAAATTTACCAGAGAAATCTGTGACAAAACGATGCAAACCCAGAGGGTCTCTGCCATTTTCCACGGCTGGAAATCATATTTTACTTAAGAGTCTTGGAGGCTAATAGTCTGTAGTTCATAATTCTGATAAAATATTAGCTGTAATAAAATATAGGGGTGGCTTTTTGTTAGAAATATAAAAGATGTTTGTGGGATCAGATGTTCAAGTACGGCTATCACAGTGCAATACTATAGAAGAGAATGACTCACTGTTTCCTACCTTGTGATGGCAACTTTGGTTGCCTCTGACACATTAATGGCTGTGCATGTTTGTAAGGATGCCTATAGAGGGGCACAACTAAGGAGGGAAGGTGACCTCTGAGTGTGGGCGCCATCCTCCTGAGAGTTCCCATGGGCTGACTACAAAGCCAGAGACAGGCGAACTCATATAAGCAGTACCACTGACATGTCTCTGATGGCTCAGTGCAGATGCAGTGGTCACAACTTGGACCTCACATTTATTATGCTGGGAGGTATTGAAATATTGCCTTGTGGAGGAAACTGGATATTTATTGATTTCCAATGTCAGGTTCAATGGAACCATATTTATTCCTTCTGTTATTGGACCCTATACCATACAAGTAATATTTACTCTGTTATGCTGTCTTACAATATATTCCTTTCAGGTGGAAGGGGGCTTTGTCTATACATAGTGAATCAAAAACATAAATACTGAGAGTCAAAAGAACCATTTGAACCCAATCCTATAGAAGTTTTGGTATTTGATTATAGTACCTAGAAGGCAGCTCCCATAGAAAAGTGTACTTTAGAGTTTCTCTAAGCCAATCATAACTCGCATCCAGAGGCCAAGGGTATATTTCATTTCTTTTCTTATGTTGAGGTTTTTCAAGCAGGGTTTCTCTGTGCAGCCCTGGTTGTCCTGGAACTCACTCTGTAGACCAGGCTGGCCTCAAATTCAGAAATCTGCCTGCCTCTGCCTCCCAAGGGCTGGGATTAAAGGTGTGCACCACCACTGCCCATCGGTGTATTTCATCACACTACTCAGGAGTCAAAATAACCATATCTCAAAAAAAAAAAAAAAACCAAAACAAAAATCATATTGCCTTTCTTTTGCTGAGGAAAACACCATGAAAACTAGAAGAATTTCACACATCCTGCACTCATTACATCAGAATTCAGTCTTGATTGCTGAACCCAGAATCCAGGAACACTTTTTTTTTTTTTCATATCGCAGCATTTTGTTCTCAGTGGTTAGTCTAAGGATATTCTAAATCACGACTCACAATAGACTGTGTCATTGAGCTCAAATCCTCATTCATATTTTACTTATTTAAAATGTGACTCCTCTCCAGAAGAAAACCTTTCAAAGGCATACTTCTTTCACAGAATGAAACCAAACCAAAACCCAAACCATCATTATCATCATCAAAATAACCCAGACTCTCAGGCTAGTCCTGTATTCCTGTCTCATCATGAAGGCTTATCAAAGCTAGGCATAAAGTTCATGTCTAATTACCTTTTTGGGGCAATATCATTACCAGGACTTTAATGTGGTGGTTAGAAATGCGTAATATATATGGTGCTATCCCAGCAGATAGATTGTAAGATGGCATTTGGTTAACATATGAATTTCTTACAATTTTATGTAAGATTTTTAAAGAGTTGTCCCAGAAGATCAGTCTTTGGTTGTGGGAGTTTATTAAAAGACTGAAAAAGAGAGTTATTTTAAAACAAGTTTACTCAATTTGTAAACATGAAGAAAGGGGACAGAGTCATTGTATGTCATATAGGGACTTCCATAAATAAAATGAGAGTAAGAAAGTATACTCAAAATATTTTTTGCAATATTTCCCCAGATTCTGGGGGTGGGGGGAGGGAATGAAAAATTTAACTGGAATAAAAAGCTGAGATTATAACCATGGTCTACTGTGACTCCCCAAGTCACACCTCTGTTTGAACATGCATTCCATGTTTGTGAATAGTTGAAATCTTTTTCAGTATTTTTAGTGAATATTTCTGGGATATATAATCTCTAATATGTGTAAGGAGATATTACTTGTATTTTTGTTGATGTTGTCCACACAATTTGCCAGCCATTACCTCTGCACTGCTGTTAATTTCTCTTTATCACTGACCTTTTGTGTTACAGCTAGCCACTGGTCATATAATTTTGTAAGTCATCAGACTTCCTTTAATAGTTGAAAGAATCTCCTTATTGGGAGAGAAAAGGTAATTTGCAGAAAGAATGAATTATTGTGATTACTCAAAATGTAGTCAACTGTAAAATGTAGTTAAGGTAAATTTTTGTTCAGAACTCCTAACCGTTCCCCAAGGTAGACAGTTGCCTGATAAGTAGGGCCACTAAGTTTTGTCCATCAAAACTGGAAACCTAAGTGCAGATTTTCAGATGTGCTTAGACTGCAGAAAAATGTCTTCTTAGATCAATGTCCGTGCCTCTAGAGGACAACTGAGCAAAGTAGCACAGCTAAGAGATCAATACCGCAGATTAAGGACTGTTCAAATGCCAGAAATATACAATTATGGTAAAGACGTCACAGACAACCATATGAACTCATTATCTAATTGCTGAGGTGCAGAAAATCTTGTCTACAAGTGGAAGCATGGGACCACATGATGCCATGGCTCTTAGAGAAGGTCCTATCACCAGTTTACTAAACAAGCATGATTCCCAACTGTATTCTAAATATGTAAGCTAATTTTTATAGATGATGTAGCCCTTACACATACATCAAAGAAGCTTCTCTGTCAGTGGATGGAGAATATAACAAAAAACCGGAGCTCTTCAAGGCACAGAGGCCAAAATTTCCTGTTGCTCCAAGTCCCACTGCATACATATTACATACTACCTCCTCAACCTGGGGCTCCAAACTTTGATTACAATAGTTAGGCTATTCAACAGAGGATCAGGAAGTCTACATTGAGATTGGGCATTCTAGACATTGGGGAGGCTTCACTTTTGGTAGTTCAACAGTATAATATGCTTGTCAAAACAATTTCTGAACAGAACATCATCGTACCCACCTTAATAGGCTATACATTCAACAGTTTGATGAAATAATTTACCTAGCACAAAGGTTCTCAGAAATTTATGTCAAATAGGACAGCTTAAAAAACCAAAATGAAACTCACAAGTATTGGAGGAGCAGACAGCATTCTGCCAAGCAGACAATGGGTGGAGATTTATGAAGTAGTGGTTTTAATTGCTGCTGGAGGAGCTCGAGAAGGAGATTGTTGGGTGGCATACACCTTGTCTTCGTGTCTCTCTGAATCTATTAGGGAAGAGAATCATTATTTGCTGTAACTGAACTCACTTAGCCCTTTCACAGCCTTCACATTATATAGACTGTATGCCTTAAGTATCACCACAAATATGCAGAAAATGACTAATCGGTATTATAACATGTATAATAATGGCATTGCCTCATGAGGCATTAGATATCTTGTATATGGCCCATACTTCCAGTAAACCAAGTAATTTCCGTGTTTGCCTTGAAAGTTATGCCTATAGGTAGTAGAGGCAAGCAATAAAATAGTCCCCATCTTTCAGTCCACCTGTGTGGACTGAACATGCTCATGACTGAAGAGCCATGGGCAACTGGAAATTAAAGCAGTGTCTGCACTTCAGTCACAACCTGCCTGACTGCACTTCTATCACAGTCCTTGCCTTCCTCCCCATGCCCCGCCCTGAGGGCTCACATCTGAGATCACAGTGTCCATGTCTCCCATATGGGTATGATATGTTCTGTTTTAAGACTTTCCTAAGGGAAAAGCATGGTGGCACAGGCCTTTATCTCCGGAACTCGGAAGCTGAGCCAAGAGGATCTCTGTGAGTTTGAGGTCAGCCTGGTCGACAAAGGAAGTTTAAGGACAGTGAGAAATTTTTATGTAGAAAGAACACAATTTGGTTTTGAATTGATGTACTTTGTATTATATACATCTAAATTAATGCTCTGTACCTCAAAGTAAGTGACACATTCTTAATTAGCTACTTAATCTCATTTCTGGGATTTACCTCTTTACTTGAATTCAGGACCAGTAGAAAGAGGTACCAAAATCTGGAGGCAATTCTCTTCCAATAGGAAATTCTCTCTAGCACACAGGTCAAGTTGCCATTTACATAGTTTACATAGTTCTGCATTGCTCTTTGTTCTAATTCAGAGTTTCAGTGCTAAGTGAATCTGTTAGGTTAAGGTAGTAGAAAATCTACACACACCTGCAATGCCCTCACAGAGGAGAGCAGCTGCTGGACTTACCGCCTGTGCGTCACGGCCAGGGGTGCATGTCCTCCCACTGGGGAAGCTGCTGAGTCCTTGTTCTGTTTCGCTTATGTTCCTGATGTTACATGGAGTATTCTGGGAACATGAAACCTTTGCTCTAGGAGGATGGCAAAATGATGTTTCGTACCAAACCCAAACCTTGTCTCTTCCAAAAAAATTTGGAGAGTTTGCTACCATAAAATTTACCAGAGAAATCTGTGACAAAACGATGCAAACCCAGAGGGTCTCTGCCATTTTCCATTGCTGCAAATCACATTTTACTTAAGAGTCTTGGAGGCTAATAGTCTGTAGTTCATAATTCTGATAAAATATGAGCTGTAATAAAATATAGGGGCAGGCTTGTTTTTTAGAAATATAAAAGATGTTTGTGGGATCAGATGTTCAAGTACGGCTATCATAGTGCAATACTATAGAAGAGGGTGACTTGCTGTTTCCTACCTTGTGATGGCAACTTTGGTTGCCTCTGAGACATTAATGGCTGTGCATGTTTGTAAGGATGCCTATAGAGGGGCACAACTAAGGAGGGAAGATGACCTCTGAGTGTGGGCGCCATCCTCCTGAGAGTTCCCATGGGCTGACTACAAAGCCAGGGACAGGTGAACTCATATGAGCAGTACCACTGACATGTCTCTGATGGCTCAGTGCAGATGCAATGGTGACAGCTCGATCCTGACATAAATTATGTTGGGAGGTATTGAAATTCTGCCTATGTGGAGGAAACCGGATAGTTCTGGATCTCCAATGGCAGGCTTTATGGAACCATATTTATTCCTTCTCCTATTTGATCCTTTACAATGCAAGTAATAGTTATTCTCAGTCATGTTGTCCTACAATACATTCCTTTCATGTGCAACGACTGCTGGTCTATTGATAATGAATCAGAAACTCAAATACTGAGAGTCAAAATAACATTTTGATCCCAATACTGTAGAAGTTTTGGTATTATAGCATCTGAAAGGTAGCTCCCATAGAAATATGTACTCTCTAGTTTCTCTAAATCAATCATAACCAGCATCAAGAGGCCAAGGGTACATTTCATCACACTAATCAGGAGTCAAAACAACCATTTCTGAAAAAAAAAGTCTAAATTATATTGCCTTTCTTTTGTTGAGGAAACCGCCGTGAAAAAAAGTAGAATTTCACACATTCTACTCTGATTGTGTCAGTATTCAATCTTGATTGCTGAACCCAGAATTCAGCTTTTTTCTTTATCATTTCGCAGCATTTTCTTTTCAGCGGGTTAGTCTAAGGATATCCTAAGTCACAACTGATGAAAGACTGCGTCATTGAGCTCAAATACTCATTTATATTTTACTTTCTTAAAATGCAACTCCTATCTAGAAAAACACCATTCAAAGGCATACTTCTTGTACATAATGAAACAAAACCACAACCAAAACCATCATCATCAACATCAAAATAACCCAGACTCTCAGGATAGTCCTGTATTCCGTCTCATCGTGAAGGCTTATCAAAGTTAGGCTTAAAGTTCATGTCTAATTACCTTTTTGGCAATATCATTAGCCAGGACTTTTTTGTGGTGGCTAGGATGCCATAAGATATGTGGTGCTATATCAACAGATAGATTGTAAGATGGCATTTGTTTAACATAAGAATTTCTTGCAATTTTATGCAAGATTCTAAAAAGTTGTCCCAGAAGAGCAGCCTTTGGTTCTGGGAGTTTTTCTACAAGATTGAACAAAGAAACAGTTATTCTAAAACAAGTTTACTCAATTTGTAAATATGAAGAAAGGTAACAGAGCAATTGTATCTTATGTATGCACTTCCATAAATAAAATGAAAGTAAGAGTGTATACTCAAAATATTGCCTGAAATGTTTCCCCAGATTCAGGGGAAAATGAAAATTTTAACTGGAATAAAAAGCTGAGATTATAACCATGGTATACTGTGACTCCACGAATCACACCTCTGTTTGAACATGTCTTCCATGTTTGTGAACAATTGAAACCTTTTGCTATCATTTAGTATTTTTAGTGAATATTTCTGGGATATATAATCTCTAATGTGTGTAAGGAAATATTACTATTATTTCATTGATGTTGTCCACACAAGTTGCTATCCATTACCTCTGCACTGCTGCCAATTTCTCTTTGTCATTGACCTCTTGGGATACAGCAAGCCACTGGTCATATAATTTATAAGTCAGCAGAATTCCTTTGACAGTTGGAAGTACCTCCTTATAGAGAAAAAATATTTTTCAGACAGAATAAATTATGGAGATTACTCAAAATATAGTGAACTCTAAAATTTAGTTTAGTTCTAGCTTTCTTCACAGCTCCTAAACATTCCCCAAGGTAGAATGTTGACTGATACGTAGGGCCAGTTAGTTTTGTCCATCAAAACAGGAAACCTATGTGCAGATTTTCAGATGTGCTTAGACTGCAGAAAAATGTCTTCTTAGATCAATGTCCGTGCCTCTAGTGGACAACTGAGCAAACTAGCACAGCTAAGAGATCAATACCGCAGATTAAGGACTATTTTCAAATGCCAGAAATATACGGTTATAGGTAGTACATCGTAGACAACCATATTAAATCATTATCTATTTTCTGAGGTGCAGAAACTCATGTCTATTACTGGAAGCATGGGATCACATGAGGTCATGGCTCTCAGAAAGGTCCTATCCCCATTTCACTAAACGAACATGATTCCCAACTGTGTCGTAAATATTTAAACTAATTTTTATAGATGATGTAGCTCTTACCCATACATCAAAGAATGTTCCCTTGACAATAAATGGAGACTATTACAGAAAACCACAGCTCTTCAAGGTACAGAGAATAAAATGTCCTGTGACTCCAAGCCCCACTGCATTATGTATATATTCTACCTCCTCACCCTTGGGCTCCAAACATTGGTAAATTAGATTGTTCACCAGAGGATCCAGAAATCTGTTTTGAGATTTGGTGTCTTATACATGTCATGGAGGCTTCATTTTTGGCAGTCCAACAATATAATGTGCTTGTGAAAACAATTTCTGAGCAAAACATCAGCCATGTTAATAACACTAACTGGGAATGAATAAATCTTGTGAAGACAAACTCCTAGATGGAGAACTGCATGCACACTAATAGTACAAATAGTGAGTAAATTAGTGTTTCCTGAAGGGACCCCCTTAATTTGTAAGCCAATCACAGTTGGTTAGCTCAGAAATAGTCCATATACTACCAAGGATAATGGACTTATCAGGTTGTTTCAACATATTTATGGACTCATTTTTAACTGTATAATAAAACAATAAATGAAAATGGGCCATGTATTTAGCAGAAGAGGGAGACTGAGGGGAAACAAACTTAGAGTAAGGGAAAGGAAGGAGTGAAGTTATGTGGCAGAGGGATTAAGAATACTTGTTTCACAGTCATGAGGACCTGCATTTGTGTACCAATATTTCATGAGATAGAGACAAGCAGATCATGAGATCCTACTTGGTATGTGTAACAAAGAGATACCTTGAAGGAGTCCCATACTCTAGACCAAGGAAGAGAAATCTGCCTCTCAGAAAAAAAGGAGAGAGTGACAGAGAATGAAGAACACGGCTAGTCAAATGCATCTATCTAGGCATGCATACCCAGGTGACACTCGTATGCATGTATGAAGTGACCCTCCCTTCGGCCACTTGAAAAATCAAGTGAAACATGGCTTTTTTTTTTTTTTTTTTTTTTTTTACTGCTCATTCTGACTGGATTTTTGTTTGAGTCCCTATTCCTTATGTTGCGAATAGCAGAGGAACCTTTGAGCTTACCAGATTTCTCTCATGCGTATCTACTATCATTCAAGGGAATGCATGATGAAGGAAACTACTCGTGTAGACTCCGAGGTATCTTGAGGGTGGATGACGCAAGGGCTTTCCCTACCTTTAGGATCCAGGCCACTTCATTTACCGAGTACTTTTTTTATATCCACCTCTTCTCCAGAATCCAACTTTTCCTTTATTGTTTTGCAAGATGTCCCATTGGGAGATATGATGAATATTCCCTCTGTTGTGGGCCCTTTGTCCCTTAAGATGTACAGGATGTCCTGAGAGGAAGGAAGGGAGATACCTGTCACTGGTCATGCAGCACAGAGCACCATTTACTCGTGAGAACCAGACCAATGGTGTGCACAGGTGCACCGCAAGGGCTGGCGTGGACAAGGAGGACCTCGAAATGGTTTGGGGCCTCACTCTTTTGTTGTGCACGTCCCACCCTGATGTTAACCCTGAAAGATCAGGCAACACTTACTCTTTTGTAGATTTTCCTTAGGAGAGGCAGAAATGAACCGTTTGAGATCTACCAGAATTTCTGTGGGCCATTTTTCATCATGACAAATGGAACTAAAATTTTTTTTCCAAAAAGTTTTCCTCTTTTATTATCTCTTGGGTCAGTACACACTCAATCCTGGTGGGGCACAGAGCCCCTGGGAAATAGGCCGTCATACAAGTTTTTTTTTTGTTTCTTACGAGGTCTTTCCTTTGCATCTAAGGAGGAGATGAGATCATTACCTAATAATGTAATTTATACGGCTCTTTTAAAAAACCAAATTTCAATTGCATAATGTCCCTGTTGTCATGGGTTAGGCATCATGCAGTGTCTATATAGTCTTCTTCCCTATACTCTATACTGGTCTTAATCTTAGAGATGTTTCTAAGACATGATCCCATGAGAATTGTCACAAGATGATATTGTCTAAGTTGTACTGCATTTTAAGATAATTGGTATCTAATTGAACAGTTCTGTAAACTCCCTACAGGCAGTTGCTTCAGTCCTCATATCTGTTTTCACAGGTACCCTCCTTTTATTCACATCAATCAGTTTTCTATTGTCTTCAAATGTCATAGTGAAGCTCTTTCCATTCTTAGTTTTCCTTGTTGAGCTTTTAGAAGAACCATAGCTATATTTCTCTCATCAGCAGTGTGTTCTCTTTATGAGAATGTATAGATGACTATTTTGTCAAACTCTGGAGCCTGGTTCTAGTAGTGTTAAGTTGAAAGCTGAGATCAAAGTTTGTTTTTCTCTTCTAAGACTTCTTTGTGCCGGGTGGTGGCGCACGCCTTTAATCCCAGTACTTGGGAGGCAGAGGCAGGCAGATTTCTGAGTTTGAGGCCAGCCTGGTCTACAGAGTGAGTTCCAAGACAGCCAGGGCTACACAGAGAAACCCTGTCTCGGAAAACAAAAACAAAAACAAAAAACAAGACTTCTTTGCAAACATTGGGCCATAATGAAATCTTATATATGCTGCATAAAACAAAAGTATCAAAAGTAAGCAAAGGGCTCTTACTCCCTGACTCTTGCCTCTCTCTCTCTTCCCTCTTGCCCCCTCTTCCCCTTCCTCCCCATTCCCTTCCCCCCTCCCTCTCTCTGCCTTTTCTGCCTCTGCTATTCTCTTAACTCCCCATGCCCTGAATAAACTCTATTCTATGCTAAAAAAAAAAAGTAAACAAAGGAGTCATATAACAAAATATAAATTAAATAGTCTTTCTCAGTGTAGTACATACTGGCTATTTGTGTAAAACAAAAGAGTAAAGTCTTAAAAAACACAAGTAATATGATACACACAGAATAAGATGAGTTTTTATGTGTGTATATGTTCATATCAATATGTATTCGAGTATATTTAAAGTACATATATTGTATTAGAAAAACAAGAACTTAAAAGCAATAAAGGCAGTACATAGAAGTAATGGTGAAAATAATGTAATTATACTATTTTTGAAAAAAAAATCCTTAAAACAATTTCAAAAGCCCCAGACTTAAGTATTAGGTCTATTTGAAATCCAGATGCAGGTATAGAAGACACACAAAAATATGCTTTTTGTATGACTTGAGATGAGATTAGAGTCTGAGCTAGGAGACTAAGGCTACTTCTGCTTTACTCTGAAACAGATTATCTTCATTTCCATACATAGAACTTTCCTGTGTCTTTTGCAATACAGTGGTTTAAATGCAGTTCTTAGGTTCCTTTCTGCTTTAATCATGAAACTACATGAAATGATATTCTAATGGGACAAAAGATGTGTACATTTTTATGTTAACTACCTGTCTGGAACAAATAGAATGTTCTCGTTATATTCAAGCTTAGTCTTGATATCAGAATATAGAGATCTCAAGCTGGGCCTGGGACATATTGCTTTGTTTTGGGTTTGTTTTCTACAGAGCCCCTCCCCTAAGCAAGAAAATAACCACATGCATTGATATTTTATGCCAAATTGAAATGGGAACTGGGATGGTACTTGGAAGAACACTTTGCTGCTGGCTTCTAGGTGATTCTTGGGGCTTTAAGATGAATTTGCCCTGTGCATCTGAGTTTAGGTGTTTATCAAAGAAACCTGGTAAGGCTGGAAATGGTGGGACAATTCTCAAGTTCAGTCTACTGGAAGTATTTTGAAGATGGGTCATTATGACATTATGAGGATACTCATAGCCTATAAGAAGAAAATAAGAATATCAATTGAAACTACTAATAATGAGTGGTGCAATCTCTCCAGTGTGATTTAGCAAGTACTGCTCTATTTTGTGACTCATTCTTCTTCTAGACAATGTAAACTGTACACCCTAAGCATTAGGAGACTTACATGGATATTATGATAAAGTAAGGATATGTAAGTTGAGAACTCTAAAATTGAGGGGGAAATTTTCCATGTAACTTTTCATTTAGACCCATTGGAGCATTTGGTGTGGCAGACTTTTGCTGTGTTCCTCTTTGACACTATTCAGACCTGCCTGAACCGGGCGGTGGTGGTGCACGCCTGTAATGGGAGGCAGAGGCAGGCGGATTTCTGAGTTTGAGGCCAGCCTGGTCTACAGAGTGAGATCCAGGGCAGCTAAGGCTATACAGAGAAACCCTGTTTCAAAAAACCAAATCCAAAAAACAAAACAAAAAAAGACTTGCCTGTTTGACTGTTTGAGTCTTGATATCAATAATATTTTTACATCACAAGAAACTTTGTCTAGCTTTATGTTAATCAATTGAAATATTTCCCACTACAGTTCTATATCTATATATCTATATCTATATATTCATGTGGTTTGGAGGCTAGCACTCTACCAGTAATTCTATTAGCTATGTCAAGCACTTCCCTGTCCAATTTCTTTTCTCTCATGATGATGGCCACATTTGTAGAGTCTGTTTCCCTTCGCAGAATGAGGTCAGAGTTTTTTAGAATCAGTGAAGAGGAATGGCCTTTGCTTCCTCCCATTGCTGTTCTACTTGACAATGATCAGATTGGTGCTGTGTGCTGTAGAAAACACATGAGCCCGTCTGGACACACAGAATTTTTAAATACTCTAGTTGGGGACATACATGAACCTGGGAGAATGTGGCATGATTATGAGGCAGGATGAAGTTCTAGGCAACAGACAGCGTTTCTCAGCACTTCAAATAATTTATAATCTGAGGGTTTAGAAGAGTCACCAAAGCCTGTAAAGCATGGTGGCACACGCCTGTAATCCCAGCACTTGGGAGGCAGAGGCAGGCGGATTTCTGAGTTCGAGGCCAGCCTGGTCTACAGAGTGAGTTCCAGGACAGCCAGAACTACACAGAGAAACCCTGTCTTGAAAAACAAAACCAAAACCAAAACAAAAAACCAAAACAAAAAAAAACAAGAAGAGTCACCAAAGGGAAGTGTCCAATCACAAGGCTGGATGAGATAAAACGTGTTTCTCCACAGAGACATATGAACAACAGCAGTTGAAGTAAAGGCTCTCCTACTTGCCACACCTAGGGAGGCCACCAAAACACATTCAATGAACCATTCAGTGTCTTTAAGGAAACTGCGGTCACAAGACTCTTTTTTTCTTGATTGTGTGTGTGAAGATTTGTCACAGACAGTAAGAATAACATCCATTTTTAGACTGGTCCAATAAACAGCTACTCTAGGCCAGAACTACAAACACAGAATTGGAATTAAATCCAGTGGTTTAATTGGCATGCTCTTCCCTGTTTTAAGTTATTTTTTCCCTAAAGAAATATTAGAGAGTATGAGCTGTGCTGTGGACATGGTTTTTCAGGAAATATGAGACCTTGGCTTTGTTCCTTTCTGACGGATCACCAATGTGATTGAAGTTGCCTTTGCTTCTGACACAGTATGTCAGTGCTCCAATCAGAGCAAGAGCCACAGCAACACTGAGATAAAGGGACTCCAGATCCTTCCAAAGGATCAATTTGGAAAAAAAAAAAGTCTAGACGTGAAGGATACATTCTTGCTTATGGCCTGTGGGCTGAAATACACATTCAAAACGATGCTGGGAGACTGACGAGAGCATCAAGTTCTTGGCATTTCTGAAACATCCACGACACACGAAGCTCTTCCAAATGTCAGAATTAAAATAGTATCAAGTTGACACATTTCACTCAATACATTTACTTTAGAATGTACTACTCCACATTTTTCTTTTTGCCGACTGAGTACTGCTTATAAAAAGCAAAAAGACCAGATGATTTGGGCACATGCCTGTATTTTCAGCACTCATTGCATGAACTAGTAAGGATTAAGCATTCCTTATCTGCTTGGACTCAAAAATAATATTCTGTTGAAGGAAAATAAAATCAAACGTGTGGGTGGAGTTTGCGCTGGTTATTAGCTAATGTATTAAAATCCAGAAAATAAATATTGAAAAGTAAGAGTAGGCCAGTTTCTGTTTTCTTCAAATAATCAAAATATCACCACAGATTCTTTTCATGATACACGAGAAAATTTTGAATAACAGTGTTCTCTGATTTCCAAAAGACATTGTTACTGTCACTTGTCTGAAGGTCACTTTATACAATAGAGCCTCACCTTTTTGTTATCTGTCTTAGTCAGGGTTCCTATTCCTGCCCTTACATCATGACCAAGAAGCAAGTCGGGGAGGAAAGGGTTTATTCCGCCCACACAGCTGTTCATCACCAAAGGAAATAAGGACTGGAACTCAAGTAGGTCAGGAAGCAGGAGCTGATGCAGAGGCCATGGAGGGATGTTCTTTACTGGCTTGCTATGTTTGTTCAGGATTCTCTTCATCAGACTTAACCAGAGAACAAAGTCTTTGTTGGGCTTTTTTGAGACTTCCTGTGCAGATGCAATTAATATAAATCTCTTTATCTTAGCCCTAGGCAGTCTCTTCAGACAATGGCAAAAAGCAACCGTGTTCTTCACCAAAACATCACAAAAAGTCTCTCGGCCACATATTAAAGTTCTTCTCCACTGAAACCTCTTGGGCCATCAGGCCTACACGTTCAAATGTCCCTCAGCACCACTGTTGCTTGCAGGAGCTGGAACATTGGCCCCCTTGGTCTATTACATCATCACTAACTTCCTTTTTCCCAGCTCCTTCACTGCCTAAGTTGGCTGTCCTGGATATTGCCCCATAGAGTGCCATTGAACTCAGAGGTCTGCATATCTGGGATTAAAGGTGTGATCCACCAAGCCTGGATTTAAGTTTTTCTTCACCTAGAATTCGCTCTGTTCTTAACACTATTTTTTTTCTATATTCTTTGTTTACATTCCAACTGAGTTTGCCTTTTCCTGTTCCCCCCTCCCCATAAGTCCCATAAGCCCTCTTCCCTCCGCCCATTCCCCAATAAACCCCCTCCCACTTCTCTGTCTTGGTAATCCCCTACAATGCTGCATCAAGCCTTTCTAGGACCAGGGCTCTCTTCTTCCTTCTTCTTCTTGGTAATGATTTGATATGTGAATTGTGTCTTGGATATTCAGAGCTTCTGGGCTAATATCCACTTATCACTGACTGCATTCCATGTGTGTTCTTTTGTGATTGGGTTACCTCACTTAGGATGATATTTTCCAGATCCTACCATTTGCCTAAGAATTTAATGAATTCATTGTTTTTAATTGTTGAGGAGTATTCCATTGTGTAAATATACCACATTTTCTGTATCCATTCCTCCATTGAGGGACATCTGGGTTCTTTCCAGCTTCTGGCTATTATATGTAGGGCTGCTATGAACATAGTGGAGCATGTGTCCTTATTGCATGCCAGGGAATCCTCTGGGTATATGCCCAGGAGTGGTATAGCAGGGTCCTCATGCCCTGTTTTCTGAGGAACCGCCAGACTGATTTCCAGAGTGGTTGTACCAGCCGGGCGTGGTGGCACACGCCTATAATCTCAGCACTTGGGAGGCAGAGGCAGGCCGATTTCTGAGTTCGAGGCTAGCCTGGTCTACAGAGTGAGTTCCAGGACAGCCAGGACCACACAGAGAAACCCTGTCTCAAAAAACCAAGAAAAAAAAAAGAGAAAAACAGAGTGGTTGTACCAACTTGCATTCCCACCAGCAGTGGAGGAGTGTTCCTCTTTTTCTACATCCTCGCCAACACCTCCTGTCTCCTGAGTTTTTAATCTTAGCCATTCTGACTGGTGTGAGGTGGAATCTCAGGGTTGTTTTGATTTGCATTTTCCTACTGACTAATGATGCTGAACATTTCTTAAGGTGCTTCTAAGCCATTCGAAGTTCTTCAGGTGAAAATTCTTTGTTTAGCTCTGTACCCATTTTTTAATAGGGTTATTTGGCTCCCTGGAGTCTAACTTCTTGATTTCTTTGTATATATTGGATATTAGCCCTCTGTCAGATGTAGGGTTGGTGAAGATCTTTTCCCAATTTGTTGGTTGCTGTTTTGTCCTTCTGACAGTGTCCTTTGCCTTACAGAAGCTTTGTAATTTTATGAGGTCCCATTTGCCAATTCTTGATCCTAGAACATAAGCTATTGGTGTTCTGTTCAGGAACTTTCCCCCTGTGCCCATGTCCTCAAGGGTCTTCCCCGGTTTCTTTTCTATTAGTTTCAGTGTGTCTGGTTTTATGTGGAGGTCCTTGATCCACTTGGAGTTGAGCTTAGTACAAGGAGAGAAGAGTGGGTCAATTCACATTCTTCCGCATGTTGACCTCCAGTTGAGCCACTCACTTTTTCCCACTGGATGGTTTGTTCTTAACATTATATTTCAAGCTCCTACAGAACTTTCTACAGAGCTCTTAACATCCTAATGACTCTTCTAGCTCAAAGTTCTAAAGTCCTTCCACAGTCCTCCCCAAAACATGGTCAGGTTTTAACAGGAATACCCCACTACAATGGTATGTGACGGTTCATATATGATTGGCCCAAGGAGTGACCCTATTAGGAGGTGTGGCCTTGTTGGAGTAGGTGTGTTACTGTGGATATGGGCTTAAGACCCTCATCCTAGTTGCCTGGAAGTCAGCCTTCTACTAGCAGCCTTCAGATGAAGATGTAGAACTCTCAACTCCTCCTGCACCATATCTGCCTGAATGCTGCCATGTTTCTGCCTTGATGACAATGGACTGAACCTCTGAGCCTGTAATCCAGCCCCAATTAAATGTTGTCGTTTTATAAAACTTGCATTGGTCATGGTGTCTGTTCACAGCAGTAAAACCCTAACTAAGACAGTATCTTCTAAACGATCACCCTTGCATGCATACTTGACGATCTCAGAATTTTAAATCTTATCCAAATGCTTCTGACCATTTTATTACTATTATTTATTTAGCAATAATTTAGTTAGTGAGTTTTTTTTAATTTTCTATATTCTTTGTTTACATTCCAAAGGCTTTCCCCTTTCCCAGTTACCCCCCACCATATGTCCCATAATGCCTCTCCCCCCCATGCTATTCCCCACTCTTTCCCCCCCCCATGATTTCTCTGTTCTGGGTCTACAATACTGGATCCAATCTTTACAGGCCCAGGGTCCTCTCCTTTTTTTCTTCTTGAGAGTCATTTGACTTGCTAATTGTGCCTTGAGTATTTAGGGCTTCTGGGCTCATTAATATCCACTTATCAGTGATTGCATTTCGTGTGTATTCTTTTGTGATTGGGTTAGCTCACTTAGGATGATAGTTTCCAGATCTAACCATTTACCTACAAATTGCATGAATTCATTATTTTTAATTGCTGAGTAGTACTCCATTGTATAAATATACCACATTTTAGTGAGATTTTTTTAAAAAGGCAATAGAAGGAATAGCAGAAGATTCAGTCAGGAAGTCTCCAATCATCTGAATATGATCTCTCATTCAGTGGGGGAATTGCTGGTCATAGCAAGATGCACATATTTCACATGGATTTAAGAGATATAATTACATTTACAATTCTCATTACAAAGCAGAATCTATGTAGTTTAGAATAAAGAGAATATTTCTGTTTGTAGGGTGTGCACTTTTATTAAAATGCTCTCCAGTCAGTGCACAGGCCAGCCCTGGCTGCCTGAATACCTCAGCCCACTCCCAGGGAGACCAAAACCTTCATAAATCAAGTTGGGGGACAAAAAAGGGGGGCCATGATAGTGACCATTCAGAAGTTAAAAACAAATTAAAGAAGTATTAAGGCAGAAGATTTTTTTTTAAATGCAGTACATAATTTACACAGAAGCAATGCTGTCCCCTTTCCCGGTGTGGACTTGGCCATCTTCCTCTTAGGAATGGGGTGGTTTTGGGTAGGGTGAGGGACTTCCCGTAACCATATAGTTCGTGGATGCTTGGAATAACTATTTTAAAAAAAAATGTACAGTCAAAATCTGCAGCCACATTGTAGAAATTGGGGGATGTTTGCTCCAACCTACTACTGTTCCAGTTTTTAAATCCAGAGTCAAATGCAACAAAACAAAACAAAATGAATATGTTCTAAAGTTCCTGAATTTCTTACTGTTTATGAGACATTTTCACACACACACACACACACACACACACACACACACACATACAAAGAAGTCTTGTGACTGCAGTTTCCTTAAAGACACTGAATTGCTCTTTGAATGTGTTTTCATTTTAATTTTAGACTTGTTTCTGTTTGCAACTGTTTTGCTCTACTATATATCTTTCTACCATATTGATCCTGATACCTGAGCAGGTCAAACCAGGGAATTTGATCCCCTGAAACTAGAGTTATGGATGCCAATGAGCGATCACATGAGTGTTAAGAATCAATGAAAAATTTCTTTTGCTAGTAGGATTTTCTGTAATGATTACCAAATAATTTTTTTCAGTTATTTTCTTCAAAAACAATGTATCCAGAGTTTTATTTTGTTTCTCTTTTTGGCACCATTATATTTCTCATGTGGAAAACATGTTATATTTTTGTCAGATCTCAGACTATTTTACAATGAGATGTTATTATGTGCCTGAAGGCTATAATAAAGTTATTAATTATGAATTTAATACATGAAATACTGGTTAGCTATGTTATTTACATGTGTATTTATATTTAAGACTAAACAATGAAAACATTGAGATTTCAGGGTCAGACCTCTGAACTCAGCTAATCCTTCCTTAGATTTCCATGTTACTTACCTTGGAGTGCTCTTGTTTCTTCCTCATGGCCAGCACAGAACCACAGTTGGTAATCTTCACTGTAACCAACTATCACAAATAATCTGACAGTAGAATCTTGAAGAATCGAGTCATTTTCCTTACTTACAATTTCCAGATCTCTAGCAGGGAAATTATTAGGAACAGTCTGAATGGCGTGTCTTCTGACCACAGGTTTGAGTCATCAGGACTGATTTCAGGAGAAAACCAGGAGGCACTTGCCTTTCCCCTCTGAGGGAACCTCGGTCTATTGATCCACGGTAGAATCAGACATTGCATTCAGCCATCAACACTAACCAAGACCAATATTACAAAACGGCTCACGTAGGTCTCTCCAGTGTCAGTGGAACAATGAATGTTGATTTGACATGCGCACACAACCTAATACCTAGAGAGTCATACACTCAGAGTGATTATGATGACTTGATAAAGAACATGGTTACTTCAGCAACAATGAGAAAAATAAAACACGGAGGCTTTGAGGTGCCTAGGAGTACACACAACCATTGCTTTCATTCAGAGATAGCCAGTCTGTGAAGAGGATGGAGATGTGTCTAACCCGGAAAGTAAGCCAGATACTGGAAAGAAGATTCCACAACGTAATTATTGCACACAGAGTTATGGATCCCTTTGAAACAAGCACATAAATAGATCATTCTGTTGAGATTGTTAGCTACCTCCAGGAGTGACTAAAATGATAATATGCTCTGAGTCGTCACTAATTGTAGTTTCTTGTTGGTTCATGATTAAAGCCAAGGAATTGTCCCATAGAGTTCTTAAGTATTACACCAGGGGACAAAAATCCATTAAAGCGGACACTCCAACCTCTACCAACCAAAACATACAAGGGAAGGAAATAGTGAGACAAAGAGTGATAGAGACAGAGAAACAGACTGACACTCAGAGTCACCATAAAAACTCACGGGAAGTGATAGAGAGGGACATACATAATACAGAGAAACACACATGCTGGGCAGTGGTGGCGCATACCTTTGATCCCAGCACTTGGGAGGCAGAGGCAGGCGGATTTCTGAGTTCGAGGCCAGCCTGGTCTACAGAGTGAGTTCCAGGTCAGCCAGGGCTACACAGAGAAACCCTGTCTCAAACAAAAACCAAAACACACACAGAGAGAGGGGAGAGAGAGAGAGAGAGAGAGAGAATTACACAGATATACACATTTAAAAACAAAGACCAAATATACAGATATGTACGCAGAGAGAAAGAATATAGTAAGAAATACACAAGCCGGGCGGTGGTGGCGCACGCCTTTAATCCCAGCACTTGGGAGGCAGAGGCAGGCGGATTTCTGAGTTCGAGGCCAGCCTGGTCTACAGAGTGAGTTCCAGGACAGCCAGGGCTACACAGAGAAACCCTGTCTCTAACCTCCCCCCCAAAAAAAGAAAGAAACACATTTATTAAAGATTAAAAAACAACAAAACCACACCAGAACATTCACACTTACACCTCCACATACAGAGAATGAAAACAAGAAGGCATGGGAGAAGAGAGTAATAATATACCATGAAGGAATGCAATAAAATTTCAATTAAGAGAGAAAAAGAAAAGGAAGGAAGGAAGGAAGGAAGGAAGGAAGGAAGGAAGGAAGGAAAAGAAAGAACTTTCATTCTTGTTGCCTCTAAAATTGGCATACATTAAATCAGGTGTGTGCATATGACCAATTAATCTCACTTTATTACACTGCATCTTTATTGTCTAGTGATAGTAAACGTATAGCTCAATACCACTGGGCTATGACTTCCATTTCAATGGAAATGTAGACAAGAAATCCAAGAAAAAAGTCCCTCTACAGACTATTGTTATATCTTAGATGACTTTAGTTCCAAAAGGAGATTGTAAAATAAGATTTGTAAATTTATCATGATTAAGCTTCATCTGTATTACTTATATGAATACACGCTTGCACATATGTGGATCTCAAAACCAAAATTCAACTTTAACCCCAAGTAACTTGAAAATAACTTACAGCCATTCTTATCTTTGGTAGTAACTTCTCAATTGAGCCGAGCGGCGGTGGTGGTGCACGCCTGTAATCCCAGCACTCTGAGAGGCAGAGGCAGGTAGATTTCTGAGTTCGAGGCCAGTCTGATCTACAGAATGAGTTCCTGGACAGCCAGGGCTCTACAGGGAAACCCTGTCTCAAAACAAAAAAAAAAAAAAAAAAAAAAAAAAAACAAATCCAAAACACCAAAAAACAAAACAAACAAACAAACAAAAACTTCTCAATTATATCATTCACCATATGGATGTTTGTTGCTGTTACACATAAAGTCTCTGAAAAGTACAGAGAAGAATGGTATAAAATAACTTTGAAGCTCATAACTGCAAAGTTAGTTATTGTCTAATCGTTACTTATAATCTATAACCTGTAATGACAACTCTATTATAGAATGAACATGCTGTTCTCTTCCCTTGAGATATCTCTGAAAGACTGTCAGTCTAACCATATTTAGCACAAAATTAACTACATGGGTACTTGGTATTTAAACATAACTGTAAAAGGTCGTATATGACAAAGGAAGACTTTGGAAATGTATGCTGTTGCAACTGCCTGACGTAATTTTCAGTCATTTAGGGAAAAAAATGTTTCCTCTGTTTTGTTGCTTTTACATGTGGATCAACTGAGCTTCATGTTGCTCCCTACATATCACTATAAAAGAGACATGTGTGTGCATGCCACACCCATATAACTAAATTCTTACTGTCTCTCCCCTCCACCCCTCATCTCATGTCTCCATCTTCCATTACTCTATAAACCGCCCGTCTCTCTGCTAGTCATGAATTTGAAGTATCAAGTTTGCGTTTGTACTCACACACAGTGTGGGATGTCCTCAGTTAATACTGCAGTGAGAAATTTTTCTTGATATCCTTCTTGGACTCAGGAATGGATCTCTGCTCGCATGCAATAAAAACACAGAGTATAGTAAAGCTAATTTGCTAGTAGCTCATTTTAAGCTAGTCACTTAATATCTTGTAAGTATCATCTTAGTGTTAAGTAGAAAACAGTCAGTTCAGCAATACGCATATATTGGATTAGGGAATATTTAAAAGTGTTTCAGAACCAAAGACATGATCAGGTAATAGCACTTTGACCTAGGAAGCACAGCCAGGCCTCAGAACTTTTTATTTGCAAGGTTGTTGTCAATTTGACTATATCTGAAATGAACTACAGTCTAGAAATGGAAAACACTTACTTACACAAACTACACTTAAAAGGCCCACTATCAAATTCAAATGAGTCAGTTACTTAGAGGAGCCAGACAGGAAAGAAGCAGATGTCCAGGGGCTGCTGCAGGGGCAGGCATAGGCAGTTGGAGGTGGAGGTGGAGGCTGAGAAGGGGGGGGGGAAGGGAGGAGACCCCCCTCCCCAGGGAGCAGACCCACCCCTCCTTCCCCAGCTCCAGAATGACCCCAATGCCTGGTCCACATGTACATGCTACAGGACCTATGACATACCTCCTGGCTGTCAACTACTATCTTTTAAAAGGATGTGAGTATTTCCAAGTGTGGACTGAAGGTGAGTTGAGTAGAAATGACAGGAAGGATGACAGACTGATGGACAGCCAGGACATCCACTTATTTTGAACCTGCATCAGACAGACACTACCTACCATTTTCTATGCTGGGAGTTTACAGTGACTGATGAGGGTTGAAAGCCAAATTTACCCAATTGGTTGTATCTACAATGTATAGAATTCTCTTCTGAACATCTCACTTTCTTACACTTTTTGAAGTGGATCTTCAGGAATTTTACTTACAGTTGACCAGAATGTTTATCCCGCAAACTGAATATATTACTGATGCCTGTCCTCAAAACCATATAGAAACTTATGAGAACATACCTTGAATTATTTACTTGATAATGCCAATACCAACTTCCTACCTTCTAGAATTATATGAAGACTATGATCATGGGCAGTAGAGATTGTATGTGATGTGGTCCCAGAAAACACCTCCATGGTCATAAGTTACAATACAACTGTGTATGCAGCTTCATTTAGCCACAGCAGTTTTCTCTAGTATGAACAGAATCACCAGACAAGACCTAGTGCCTGCAGTTTTCCTTGATTAGTGGAGGGATAGGAGCTGCTTCCCATCTCTTCATACAAACTTCAAAACTATGAGTCATGAGGCTTACACGTATTGCCACTTGTGTGCAAGGACCATGATCAGGGATTCTCCCTTCTACAGTCTATCTGGAAACAAGCAAGAGGACAACCTGCCTCTCATATTTTAAATATTTTGAGAACATGTCTCACTGTATAGTCCACATATCCCACAAAGTTTCAATACTCAAAAGTCAGCTTTAACAACGCTAGAATTACTAGCATGTGCTTGCACCTCTGCCTCCTTTTCAAGTTTGTTTTTGTTCTTTCCCCAGATTCAAATAGCAGGATAGCACCTTAAATAATTCATTTTTTTAAAAAAAAAATGTGTCTAAAGCTTGAGACAAAACAAATTGGGAAATGTGTAGGGGAGTGCCCACCAAACCTCAACCACAGTTGAGGGAAAAGAAGTTGCGATCGTGAAATAATGAAGTATAGTATTAAAAAAAGTAAAAGAACATTTTATTGTACAAAAAGGCCTAATAAAAATGTAGCCTCTTATAGTAAGGAATGCATGCTGCGTATACTCACAGGTTACTAGACCCAACCAAAACATCATTAAATAAGAATAGATGTCTTTTATTCCCTTTTCTTCCGCTTGTGAGTTCCACCAGGCCTTGGCATAGCAAGGTTCAATGTCTTCCTCCCATGTGTTCCTTCTCAAGGGTTTCCATACAGAAAAAATAGGATACTCCTGGTCCAGGTCTCCACCTAGTAGAACAAGTATTCAGTGTATAAGACAAATCAATGTTCATACTAACTTTTAAAGTGTTCATGATACTGAAACACAGTAAATAAAGTTGAAAGAGAAGACCTGAGGAATATTATAGCAGCATTTATAATGATATCAGTTAATGTATGGTATCCATGTATGAAATTCAAAATAAATAAGTATGTGATATTAAAAGATAATTGTAACTCAACATAAATAATATGCTAATGGGAAAGATAGTAAGAAATTAAAAACTACAGTTAAAAATTTTAGACTGCTTTTTATACATGTGAACACCCTAGCCTTTCCTATCTTGGCCTATATGACTGTTTCCTTCAGAATTTTCTTTTCAATGTGATTGTTCCTTCCCCAAACTGTCTTGAACAGTGAAAACTTAGAAATGAGCCGCTGGCATATACTGTCTTCTGAAGGTATAGTTGCATTAATCTAAACAACTCAAGCCAAAGACCTCTGCTTTCATGATCCTGAAGTTCAGCTGAGCTGTCAAAGGTGTTATAATAAACTAGATCACTGTCAAATCAGAAAAACAAACAAACCCTCCAGCATTAAAAAAAATTTTGTGGGGCGGTGGTGGTGCACGCCTTTAATCCCAGCACTTGGGAGGCAGAGACAGGTGGATTTCTGAGTTCGAGGCCAGCCTGGTCTACAGAGTGAGTTCCAGGACAGCCAGGGCTATACAGAGAAACCCTGTCTCCAAAAAAACAAAGTAAAAAAAATTTTTGTGAAGTTGGTCTTGCCCAGACAAAGGAGTCATTTCCCTTGTGTCTTGCCTGTGGCTCCTATAAGGATATCAACATTGATTATGGGAACTATAAACACTTGTACGTTTTAAAGTCTCCTCCTAGATCCTGTACCTCATCAAAGCTCTCCATCTCCTGTACTATGCTAACAAGAGAACCCCCTCTCCATCTTTATGAAGGCAAGGTTTCTCCCACTCAAATTATCCCCATTTTTCTCTGCTGCTATTCTTCCTTCTCTATTACCCAGCCTGGGCCACACCAAATCTGCTTCCTTTTTCTCTCTACTCCAGACTCTTCCAGCTGCCTCTTGAACATGTTTCCTCTCTTATCCATAATGAAAGTCTTCCCTGTGATAACGGAGTGGCTATTCTTCTGGTGGTTTCCTTACTATGACCTGCACATACAAATGGAACATTTATGAAATATGTTTTCTTTAAGGGAATATAATTCTGCCCAAAACATGTTACATCATTCAAAAAATATGTACAGGGCCACCATATCTGTTACTTAGAAAATCATTTAGGATCCCTGTGAATCAAAGTGGCAAAGAGAAACAGCACCTAATGGTTGTCATCACACGCTTCAAATAATAAATAATGTAAAGATATGTCAAAAAGCAATATCAACTCAATTTCATGACAAGCAACATTAAAAGTAAATGAACATGTCTGGAAAGTAGTTCCTGTCTAATCTGAATTAATGTTCAAACACCCAAAAATAGATTCCATGGACACAATATGTGTTGGAAACAATTTTCTGAAAACCAGAGATTTGCGGGTCTACCAAAAAAGTCAGACCGAATTCTTTTTAAAAAATCTCTGTAGTCATGGCAGTTAAAACAATTGGGTTGCACGTGAAATAATCCTCACTCACAACTTGGACAGATGTTTCTAAGATTTACAGAAACCCTTCTCCTGTGTGCTGAAAGCACGCTTCTCGGATAACAATGTTGTTTCTGCAGAAGGCAGGTTCTGAGTATTCCTCCAATGACTCCCTTTTCAAGAAACCACCGCTGAGTTGAGAGTTAGCTCATATGATCCGGAGGAACCAAAAGAGAATACTTCCTGACACGATGAATCTATCATGAGAACCAAATTAGTTATAAAAATACTTTTCCCGTGGAGCCTGGAAGGGAGAAACCTTCAGTGGACTTGAAATATTATTTTGCCTTCCTCCTCCTGAACACCAAACTGGTGACTGCAGTTGGTTGGACAAACTACTGAAGTCTGAGGATTCTGTCGTAGTCAGTCTGAAGGACCATTGTGATACCAATAGTCTGAAGGTCATGCCATCTGAGAAAGGACCACATACATTTCCTTCCCTTATTCATAGTGGCTTCAATTTTTTTTTCAAACAAGTGTTGAACCAAAAGTCTTTGTAAGGGATAACATAGTTTCACAACCAAACATAATGTATATGAAATTATATAGGTGAGAGATAGACGATAGACTATAGAGACAGGGGGATGATAGATCAATAGACGGATTGATAGCTACTCTTTTGATGGTTCTTTACTCTTTTGGTGCTCATACAATTAGAATAAAAAAACATATATTAAGTGACTACCATGTGGCCCAATACACATGATGTATCTTTTAAAGAATATTTAGAGAGACACCAGCTTTTATGTAGAAAGTGTTTGGGAAGGGGTGAATGGGGGAACAGGGGGAGGGAAAGAGGGCTTATGGAACTTGCAGGAAGGGGGGAGCATGAAAAGGGGGAAATCATATGAAATGTAAATTAAGAATATATCACATAAAATAAAAAAAGGAAAGTGTTTAAGATCCATGAGATTCAAGGAGTCAGGAAGCACAGTAGTCGATGGTTATAACATACAACAAACAATAATGTAAAGATATTTTACCAAAGTAATACCAATTCAGTTTCATGATATTCAAAATTAAAAGCAAATGAACATGTTTGGAAAGTGATTCCTTTCTATCTGAATGAACAGTAAATATTGAAAACTTTTTTATATAAAAAACCTCGCTGGGCGTGGTGGCGCACGCCTGTAATCCCAGCACTTGGGAGGCAGAGGCAGGCGGATTTCTGAGTTCAAGGCCAGCCTGGTCTACAGAGTGAGTTCCAGGACAGCCAGGACTACACAGAGAAACCCTGTCTCGAAAAACAAAACAAAAAACAAAAAACAAAAAACAAACAAACAAAAAAAACCTCAATATATCTAGGAAAAAAATATAATTGCTATGCTGAAAACCAGAGAATTTTAGATTAAAGTCTGACCAATTTACAGCAAAAGTTTATGTTCCTAGTGGGTGAAAACAATTAGATATTCTAGAAAATAATCCTCTCTCATGTCCAGGATAGGTATTTTTGAAGACTTATAGAAAGCGTTCTCCTGGAAGCTCAAAGCATAACTCTCCTTACGTGATAACTGTTACTTTAGGGGATTGGCAGTGAATATTGCTAATGAGTAACTTTTCATGAAGCCACTAGTTAAAAACTAGTCTGTAAAATCTGGAGAATCAAGATAGAACACTTTCTGATTCCATTAGACTATCATAAGAATCAAATTAGTAGCCGGGCGGTGGTGGCGCAAGCCTGTAATCCCAGCACTCTGGGAGGCAGAGGCAGGCGGATTTCTGAGTTCGAGGGCAGCCTGGTCTACAGAGTGAGTTCCAGGACAGCCAGGGCTATACAGAGAAACCCTGTCTCGAAAAAAACAAATCCAAAAAATGCAAAAAAAAAAAAAATCAAATTAGTTATTTAGTTATTATATACATACCTTTACAGTGGAGCCTGGAATCAAGAACCAATCAATGGATGTGAAATTATCACTTTCCTTCTAGGCACTAAACACTAAACTGAAGACTGCAGTTGGTAAACCAAACACTGAAGTCTGAGGATGTTTTGATAGTCAGGGTGACAGGCCACTGCGATGTCAAGATTCAAAGGCTAACGCTGTAACTGACAAAGGGACAAGTGGAGTCTTCAGTCCTTCTGTCTTTGGCTTTAAAAATGTATTTTTTTTAACCATTGTTGAACCATAGGTATTTTTAATGAATAGATTTTCATAAAAATATGTGATATGATAGATAGATAGATAGATAGATAGATAGATAGATATCAGTAATAATACCTACTCAAGAAAAGGAGGATTTTTTTTTTTTTACAAAACATTGTGAAATGCATATTCATTCCCAAACATTCTCAATACCTAACTCTTTTTTAACCTATCAAAGGTATAGGTGAAAACTCAACTTCATTGTAAACCTTAGAGATCAACATTCAAAAGTCAAGGGAAATAAAAATTCATTTAAAAATGAATGTGCTAGCCGGGCAGTGGTGGCACACGCTTTTAATCCCAGCACTTGGGAGGCAGAGGCAGGCGGATTTCTGAGTTCCAGGCCAGCCTGGTCTACAGAGTGAGTTCCAGGACAGCCAGGGCTACACAGAGAAACGCTGTCTCAAAAAAAAAAAACAAAAAAACAAAAAAAAAAATGAATGTGCTTTACTAAATAGAGTCAGAAAGCTCCATCCACAAAGGGGGTCAGACAGCATTGCAGATTTGTATATTATTTTTCCCATCACGATAATAGTTAAGTATAAAAATGCATTCTTTAAATGTACATTCTAGCATCTACAACTTCACTATTAAAAACCGTTAAAATAAATATAAAATATTATTCTATTTTATTTTCTTGCTATTTAAAGTTTGAGGTTTAAAAATTGGGTCCTTTTTCTTCCTTTTTTCAGATGAATCACTGTATTTTCTTCCTCCCTCCTTTTATTAAACATAGATTCTTTTGTCATACAACACATTTTGATAGTTTTCCCTCCCTCTAGTCCTCTCAGCTCCTCTCCAACACACACACACACACACACACACACACACACACACACACACACCTCTTCTCTCACATCTAGGTTCAGTCCATTTCTTTCTCTCATCAGAAAAGAATAGCCTTCTTAGAGATAACAACATAGCATGTCAAAATAAAAAAAAAAACAGTAAGAGAAAACAAAAATCATAATATTAAGGTTGGACAAGTTAAGCTAACAGAAAGAAAGAAAGGGAGCCCCAACACAAGGCAAAGGAATCAGAGGCTCGTTTGTTTCCACATTCCTAGTGTCTACACAGAGGATCCTTGTAGACTCGTGTAGGCCTTGCGATTCCTGCTTCAGTTTCCATGAGTTAGTTGAGTTTTCTTCATGTCTTTTAGATGGTTTTGCTCTCCTGGTTTTCCATACCCTAAGGTTCCCTCACTCCCCAAATAGAAAAGTAGTCTTTAAAATCTTTATTACAGAATCTGAACTCTACAAATACTCATCACTTTTTAGAATACATTCAAAGTATGTGTTGATACATTTTGTAACGTGGGGATTGATAGATTGAGGTAAATGACAAAAGTAACCACTGATGCAAGGTTTCAGTATTTCATGGGTTAATGGTGATTGTGATTACACAGATTTTTTTCCTCTGTATTTAAATATTATTCTACTTACTCCTTTAGAATAAGCACTTAACTAAAAGATTAAGAAAAATATTTAGTCTTCAAACATTGTTTCTCTATCCAGCAACTATATATTTGAATGTGATTCACTTTGCAATGCTGACGGAATCGGTTTGCTCTTCTTGAACGATGGATATTTACTCCACGGTAGGTCATGCGAGTTCCAAAAACAGACACAGCCAAGAAACGTTTGTCAGAACGCGGCTCAAGAATGGAGTCGTACGAGAATTCCGAATGTGTGTGAGAAAGCTCCGGGAAGACAAGATGTGAATCTTGTAACCTCGGTTTCTTCAAACACAGAATTGTTCTTGGAATTTTATTTGTGCTCTGCCCAGAGGTAGTGGATAGGTGTGAATTTACTTCACCTGTTGTTATTAGTGTGACTATGGAAATGCATGCTTTTGTTATGTGTGTCTTGTCCTTGTAATTGAACTGACTCCTGTAACTCTCTTTCTTTTTCATTCTCTCTTTCCCCCTGCCTCTTGGTTTCCCCTACACACACCCTGCCACTTCAATCTTCATCACCCACTGAAGTCATCAAAGTCGCCCAGCTAGAACACATCGCAGGTATAGGCAACAGCTTTTATTTATTTATTTATTTATTTATTTATTTACTTATTTATTTATTTATTTATTTATCTTCTATATTCTTTGTTTACATTCCAAATGCTTTCCCCTTTCCTGGTTCCCCTCTCCCCATAAGTCCCATAAGCCCTCTTCCCTCCGCTCACTCCCCAATCACCCTCCCTCCCGTTTCTCTGTCCTGGTACTCCCCTACAATGCTGGATCAAGCCTTTCCAGGACCAGGGACCTCTCCTTCCTTCCTTCTTGGGAATCATTTGATATGTTAATTGTGTCTTGCGTATTCGGAGCTTTTGGGCTAATTAATATCCACTTATCAGTGACTGCATTCCATGTGTATTCTTTTGTGATTGGGTTACCTCTCTTAGGATGATATTTTCTAGTTCCAACCATGTGGTATATTTACCCAATGGAATACTACTCAGCAATTAAAAGTAATGAATTCATGAAATTTTTAGGCAAGAGCTTTTCATATAGCCCCCCATTCCAGGTATTTATGACTCACATGATAACCAAGCTGTACATCTGCTGCATATGTGCAGGGAGACATAGGTCCAGCTTGTATATTTTCTTTGTTTGGTGGTTTAGTGGGGTAGGGCTCTGAGAGGGCCAAGAGTCCAGGTTAGTTGACTCTGTTAGTCTTCCTGTGGAGTTCTTATCCCATTCGGAGCCTGTAACCCTTCCTATTCTTCGATAAGAGTCCCCAAGTTCCATCCACTGTTTGTGGGTGTCTGTATCTGTCAGAGTTAGCTGCTGGGTAGAGCCTCTCAAGAGGACACCTTGCTCCTGTCTGGAAGCAAGAAAGACCATCATTGGTAGTGTTAGGGATTGGTGTTTGCCCATGGTCTCATGCTCATGGACCCTTTGCATGGTCTGCAAGGGTCTTGGGCTGGTTATTGGTTGTCCATACCCTCAGTCTCTGCTCCATCCCCCACGCCTGCATTTTTTTATAGACAGGATAAACTTGGGATTGAGAGTTTTGTGGGTGGGTTGGCGTCTCTGTCACTCCACTGGGGTTCCTTCCTGGCTACAGGTGGCCACCTCTTCAGGTTGCATATTCCCCAATGAGGTAGAGTCACAGCTAAGGTCATCTTCTTTGATTCTGGGGTGCCTACCTTGTCCCAGGTCTCTGTCTTGTTCTGGAGATGCCCGCCATCTCCTCAACCCCGACAGTTGCAAATATATATATTCATTTTCATGGCCACCTAAGCCATCTCTCCTGTTCCTCTTTTACCTGACCCTAAACCCCACATCCTCCCTCCCTGTCACCTTCCCTCGCAGGGTCCTTCCCTCTCTCTGCCTCTTATGAGTATTTTATTCTCCCTTCAAAGTCAGGTACAATCTTGGGCTTTCGATCTTGTTTAGCTTTTTGAGAATGTGGAGTGTGGCACGGGTATCTGCATTTTATGACTAATATCTGCTTATAAGTGAGTCCACACCATGCCTGTCATTGTGGGACTGAGTTACCTTACTCAGGATGATAGTCTCAAGTTTGATCCATTTGCCTGCAAAAATTCATGATTGTTGTTGTTTTTACTAGCTGAATACTATTCCATTGTGTAGATATACCACATCTTTCTGTTTGTTTGTTTGTTTGTTGTTTGTTTGTATGTACGATTTGTGTATGTGTGTGTGTGTGTGTGTGTGTGTGTGTTATCCATTCTTCAGTTGAGGGACATTTCAATTTTTTTCCAGCTTCTGACAAATAAAGCTGCTGTGAACATAATTCAGTAAGTATCTTTGTGAGATGTTGGGGCAACTTTTGAGTATATTCCCAGGAGTGGTATAGCTGGGTCTTGAGATAAATCTATCCCCAGCTTTCTGAGAAATCTCCAAGTTGATTTGCAAAGCGGTTGTCCAAGTTTGTACTCTCAACAACAATGAGGACGTGTTCGCCTTGCTCCACATTCTCTTCTGTATGTGCTATCTCTTGAGTTTATGCTCTTAGCCATTCTGATGGGTCTAAGATGGAACTTCATAGCTGTTTGATTTGCTTTTCCCTGATGACTAAGGACCTGGAACATTTCTTTATATTTTTTTTAATTTCTGTTTTAATTTCATTTACTCCTTCTTCCTACACTCCAGCTTATGTTCCCCTCTCTGCCCACCCTCTGATTGTTCCCCCTCCCATACTTCCTCCGAGTGTCTCCACAAGGATGCCACCCCCCACACCCACCCACCCCACCAGACCCCTCCACGCCATGAGTCCTCCAATCTCTTGAGGGTTAGCTGCGTATTCTCTGACTGAACTCTGACCCTGCAGTCCTCTGCTGTATATGAGTTGGGGGCCTCATAACAGCTGGCATCTGCTGCCTGGTTGGTGGTCCGCTGTCTGAGAGGTCTTGGGGGTCCAGGTTAGTTGAGACTGCTGGTCCTTCTACAGGGTCACCCTCCTCCTCAGCTTCTTCCAGCCTTTCCCTAATTCAACCTCAGGGGTCTGCAGTGTCTGTCCATTGGTTGAGTGTAAATATCTGCATCCGACTCTTTCAGATGCTTGTTGGGTGTTTATGAGGGCAGCCATGATAGGTCCCTTTATGTGAGCACTCCACAGCCTCAGGAACAGTGTCAGGCCTTTGGAGCCTTCCCTTGAGCTGGATCCCACTTTGGGACTGTCACTGGACCTCCTTTTCCTCAGGCTCTTCTCCATTTTTGTCCCTCCATTTTTGTCCCTGTAGTTCTTTTAGACAGAAACATTTCTGGATCAGAGTCTTTGGCTGTGGGATGGCAACCCTATCCCTCCCTTGATGCCCTGTCTTTCTGCTGGAGGAGGGCTCTTCAAGTTCCCAATCCTCACTGTAGGGTCTTTCACCTAAGGTCTCTCACCTCTCACCTCTGAGGGCTCTGGTACATTCTGGAGGGTCCCCCCGACCTCCTGCCTGCCGAGGTTGCCCGTTTCCATTCTCTCTGCTGGCCATCAGGGCCTCAGTACTTTTTTCCAACCCAATACCTAATAATGTTCCCCTCTTCCCCTCCCTGTCCCCTTTCTCACCTGGGTATCTCCCTCCCCCTCCTATGATTGCTTTCTTCTCCCTCCCAAGTGGGACTGAAGAGTCCTCACTTGGTCACTCTGGCTTATTAACCTTTGAGTTCTGTGGACTGTATCTTGGGTATTCTGTATATTTTGGGGCTAATATCCACGTATTATGGACTACATGCCATGCAGGATGATATTTTTTAGTTCTATCCATTTGCCTTCAAAACTCAGGATGTCCTCGTTATGGGTATTATTACATTGTGTAAATGAAACTCAAGAAGCTGAACATTTCCTTTTCTTTTCCTTTGTTTTTATTGGATATTTTATTTATTTACATGTCAAATGTTATACCCTTTCCTGGCTTGCCTCCTGGAAACACCCTATCCCATCCCCCTACCCAGCTTCTATGAGGGTGTTCCCGCACACACCCACTCACCCACCCAGTCCCACCTCCCTGCCCTTGAATTCCCCTACTCTGCAGCCTTCACAGGACCAAGGGCCTCACTTCCCTTTGATGTCCAACAAGGCCATCCTCTGCTACATGTGCAGCTGGAGCCATGGGTCTCTCTATGTGTACTCCTTGGCTGGTGGTTTAGTTGCTGGGAGGTCTAGGGGGTCTGATTGGTTGATATTATTGTTCTTTCTATGAGATTGCAAACCTCCTCAGCTCCTTCAGTCCTTTTTCTAACTCCTCCATTGGGACCCCATTTGGGACCCCATGCTAGGTTCAATGGCTGGCTGTGAGCATCTTTCTCTGTATTTGTCAGGCTCTGGCAGAGCCTCTCGGGAGAGAGCTACATCAGGCTCCAGTCAGCATGCACTTCTTGACAACCACAATAGTGTCTGGGTTTGGTGAGTGTGCATGGGATGGATCCCCAGGTGGGGCAGTCTCTGGATGGCCTTCCCTTTGGTCTCTGCTCCACACTTTGTCTCCGTATTTGCTCCAGTGACTGTTTTGTTCCACTTTCTTTTCTTTTTTTTTCAGTATCAACCTTTATTTGGCACCTGATGGCAATACAAAACTTGGCAGTGGGAAGGGTGAAGATTCTACCACTTATGCATCCTGTACTGACCCAAAGGCAGAATTTGGCAGCAAGTCTTCAAACCTCCTGGTTCATACAACAAACATTAATGGAGCACCTCAACCACCATAGGCCTCAAATTTTCTGGGCACCATGGAAATGTGAAGGAAGTTGTCTCACAAGTGATATGTCTGCAAACAATGTTAAAGAAAACAACAACGAACAGTGGATAAAAATAAAACACCTGGGAAAAAACCCATAAGAGCACAAATACTAATTAAAGTGTATTTGTTCCACTTTCTAAGAAGGACCAAAGCACCCACACTTTGGTCTTCCTTCTTCTTGAGCTTCATGTGGTCTGTGAGTTGTATCTTGGGTATTCTGAGCTTTTAGACTAATATCCACTTATTCAACGAGTGCATACCATGTGTGTTCTTTTGTGATTGGGTTACCTCACTCAGGATGATATTTTCTAGTTCCATCCATTTACCTGTGATTTTCATGAGTTCATTGTTTTTAATAGCTGAGTAGTACTCCATTGTGTAAATGTACCACATTTTCTGTATCCATTCCTCTGTTGAAGGACATCTGGGTTCTTTCCAGCTTCTGGCTTTTATGAATAAGGCTGCTATGGACATAGTGGAGCATATGTCCTTGTTGTATTGGAGCATCTTTTGGGTATATGCCCAGGAGTTATATAGCTGGGTATTCCTGTTACAACCTGACCATGTTTTGGGGAGGACTGTGGAAGGACTTTGGAACTTTGAGCTAAAAGAGTCATTAGGATGTTAAGAGCTCTGTGTAAAGTTCTGTAGGAGCTTGGAATATGTTAAGAACAAACCATCCAGTAGAAAAAGATAGCCTTTTCAACAAATGGTGCTGGCTCAACTGGAGGTCAACATGCAGAAGAATGAGAATTGATCCACTCTTATCTCCTTGTACTAAGCTCAACTCCAAGTGAATACCATTCATCTTAAAATCACCATTGCTCTATGATACAGCGTAAGGTCAGGGATGGTGATGCCTCCCGAAGTTCTTTTACTCTTCAGAATTGTTTTTGCATAAGCTGGGTTTTTTATTTTCCTATATGAAGTTGAGGATTGATTTTCAAGGTCTATAAAAACATTAGTTGGAATTTTGATGGGAATTGCATCGAATCAGTAGATTGTTTTGGCTAAGATGGTCATTTTTCACTCTGTAAATCTTACCTATGCATGGCCATGGGAGATCATTCCACCTTCTGATATCTTCTTCGGTATCGTTCTTCAGGAGCATGAAGTCCTTGTCTTATAGATCTTTTACCTGCTTGGTCAGAGTTACACCAAGATAATTTATATTACTCATGGATATTGTCAAGGGTGTTGTTTCCCTAATTTCTTTCTCAGCCTGTTTATGATTTATATAAAGGAGGGCTACTGACTTGAGTTAACTTTGTATCCAGCCATTTTGCTAAAAATGTTTATCAGCTGTAGGAGTTCTCTGGTAGATTTTTGGGGGTTGCTTATTTATGCTGTCATATCATCTGCAAATAGTGATACTTTGACTTCTTCCCTGCCAGTTCTGATCCCCTTGATCTCCTTTTCTTGTCTTATTGTTCTGATTAGAACTCCAAGTACTATACTGAATAGACAGAGAGAGAGTGGGCAGCCTTGGCTTGTCCCTAATTTTAGTGGAATTGCTTTTAAGTTCCTCTCCATTTAACTCAATGCTGAGTATTTGTGTTGCAAGATTTTTCCTGCCCAATTTCATCGATACAGAGAGGGTTTGTGATTGGACGGGGAAGTAGGGGGCGGAGAGTGAGGAGTTGGAGAGGAAGGGCACAGAGGAACTCACAGGGAGAGGTCAGGGCAGGAGTGGATGAACAACGGCTTGTGACGTTTTTTCTGTGTGTTTCATAAGGTTAGAAACATTGGGATAAGGCTCTTACTATATTGGCCTCTTGTAATTGTGTTTATAATATCTATAAATCTAATTGTCAAACTAAGCATTAAGAGTCATGTTCTACTGGGTAATTTGGGTATTGAGAGCTCGTGGGGTGTGTGGGATTTGTAGCCACCAGGCCAGCAGGACTGCCAAAGAGCCTGGGTCACACCGAGCGGGATCCTGTAGAGACTTAGTGTTAGAAATTGTCAGGCCTTGCAGATCTAGGAAGCACAGGAACATGCAGGGGTGTGCATACCACCTCCAGCAAGGCCACACCTCCTCCAACATGGCCACACCCCCTCCAACAAGGCCACACCTCCTAATAGTGCCCTTTCCTATGGGGGTCATCTTCATCCAGGCCACCACACCACACTCATGAGAAACAGTGTATATGCACAGAAACAGGAGATGAAATATTTGTTCATTAAAAAATATTTATTGAGCATGGACTATGTCCCACATATAATTTACCCAGAAGACGTTACACGCGGCTACCCAGGCAGAGCCCACTGCGCAACGCTGCCATCTCCAGTCCTTGCACCGAGACACGGGTGCTTGGCCATCTCTCATACCGGAACATAGCTCTGCAAGCCACAGTCCACAGGCATACAGCAGCTGGCCAAGGGCATCAAGGACACCACTGACACAAGGCGTGGACATCACGGTCACAGGTACACAGGCGGAAATGTGTGTCTGGGGGATCTACAACTACTCCCAGCTGGGAATACGGTCATCACTGGCAGGTGACGGGCACCACAGGATGGACACCTATAGACACAGCCTACGAGAGAAACGACACTGGGGGTGAGCTGTGGGGGGGCCCCGGTGTCACCTGCTAGGCGGGAAGGGGTCAGCATGGGACGGGTGAGTGTGGACATCACAGTAGGTGGCCAAGGGCAGGCATCTTCTTCTGCCAAGACGCATACCATGCCCGCCACTCCCACGCCCGGCTTAGCCGTCACCTCCAGATGGGAAAGACCTTCTCTCCAACCTGTAGAAGACCAAATTAAAAAAGAGTCAGCGCACCGTGTCTGTTTCATTGGCACACAGCATTTCCAAATAATTTAAACGCGGATGGCACGGCATTCCGAGCGCCCGTACTTAAATGAATATACAATTACCACAAAATAGAACCATTTCATTCGTTTGCTTTTCTCTCCGACATTAACGCCGTATCCGAAAAACGGAGCTCTAACTTCCGGTAGCCCTCTAAGACCCGAGGCCTGACCCTCAACCCAACTCTGTGCGCCCATGCCATTCCACATATGGAATATCATCCGGAAGAGTGTCACACATGGCTCTTCCGGGAGAGAACAAGCAGCATCCCCAGGCAGGCACAGGCCTTCTCTGAACAGCTATGTTCTTTTTTTTTTTTTTTTAATTTTTTGAGTCAGGGTTTCTTTTTTGTAGCTCTGGCTGTCCTGGAACTCACTCTGTAGACCAGGCTGGCCTCGAACTCAGAAATCCGCCTGCCTCTGCCTCCCAAGTGCTGGGATTACAGGCGTGCGCCACCACCGCCCGGCTAGCTATGTTCTTTTTTAAAAAGTTTTTTTTTTATTTTATTTTATATATATGAGTACACTGTAGTTGTACAGATGGTTAGGAGTCACCATGTGGTTGCTGGGAATTGAACTCAGGACCTTTGGAAGAGCACTCTCAACTGCTGAACCGTCTCTCTCCAGCCCAAGGATTTTTTTTTTTAAGATTTATTTATTTTATGTATATGAGTACACTGTAGCTGTCTTCAGACACACCAGAAGAAGGCATCTGATCTCATTACGGATGGTTGTGAGCCACCATGTGGTTGCTGAGGATTGGATTTAGCAATTCTGCTCACTCCGGTCAGCCCCGCCCGCTCCGGTTAACCTTGCTCGCTGAGTCCCTGCTCACCCCAGCCCAGAGATTTATTTATTATTATATGTAAGTTCACTGTAGCTGTCTTCAGACACATCAGAAGAGGGCATCACATCTCATTACCGATGGTTGTGAGCCACCATGTGGTTGCTGGGATTTGAACTCAGGACCTTCAGAAGAGCAGTCGGTGCTCTTAACCGCTGAGCCATCCCTCCAGCTCCTGAACAGCTATGTTACACAAGTATTAGGCATTAAGCTTCTTAAACGGTCTACCTCCCATAATATGAAATGGGGAAATCTATCTAATAACACCTTTGTCCTGTGTGAAGATTATAATGATACGGGAAAGGCTAGGCCAACTGTGGCAGGGGACAGGCATCTGTCACCGTTCTTTTTTTTTTTTTTTTTTTTTGTTTTTTTGTTTTTTTGTTTTTCGAGACAGGGTTTCTCTGTGTAGTCCTGGCTGTCCTGGAACTCACTCTGTAGACCAGGCTGGCCTCGAACTCAGAAATCCGCCTGCCTCTGCCTCCCAAGTGCTGGGATTACAGGCATGCGCCACCACGCCCGGCGGCTCTGTCACCGTTCTTAAGAACCACCGGGAGTGGTCTCCCTGAGATCCGGCCCCTACAGGACGTAATTTTTACAAAGAAGTATCTTACTTTTTGAGACGTGGGATCGAGCGCGGAGGTGACAACCCAGCTCAGAGAGACAGACATGTGCCTTCTCCATACAGGATTTCTTTGTAACACAACAGAGCCCGTGACCACATCTCCCGTGTGGACCGGGACTGGGTCGTCCATCATGAACAAGGTCTGCTTCCAGTGCGTGGTGCTGCAAGACAGGAGCGGTCACCTATCAGCCTCAGGTCACCTGGCAGCCCCGACGAGGTCCGCTGCACTGACAGTCTGTCCTGTCCAGAAACCTGGGGACACAGAGCTTAGGATCATGCTAACCAGTGCCACCCTTCCACAGCCAACCCTACGATCTGAAGTCTTTTTTTGTTTTGTTTTGTTTTGTTTTGTTTTGTTTTGTTTTGTTTTTCGAGACAGGGTTTCCCTGTATAGCCCTGGCTGTCCTGGAACTAGCTCTGTAGACCAGGCTGGCCTCGAACTCAGAAATCCGCCTGCCTCTGCCTCCCAAGTGCTGGGATTAAAGGCGTGCGCCACCACCGCCCGGCTTGATCTGAAGTCTTTACAGGATCAGAACTACACCACAGAGCCTGACACCCTGCTCCCGACACAGCAGGGGGGACTTTATAGAGATGGCTTGAGTTCCAGAAGGTGAGGAAAGTTCACCTGGGTGGCCCGCCCAGGGCAGAGTGACTACATCAGGTTCTGTGTCCCCAGGCCCAGAGGACGGGAAAAGGCACAGTGACTGAGCAATCTTTGGTTCCAGTCACTCTTCAAATGTCCCTGTCCTCCTTCTCCTCCCTGATCTGGACCACGGGGGTGAGGGTGGGGCACCCAGAGCTGACTCAACCTATCACCTTTACAGAAAAGCCAGAGGCTGGATGGCTGTCATGTCACCCCAGCGATTTATCCAACTTCGTGGGCTCAAGGGCCAGGAGCTGTCAGGGGACTGGAGCCCCAAGTCTAGGATGGCTTTCTACACTAGGGAAACTTCTCAGGCAGTCTAATCTCCTGAAGGATAACCGAAGCAGAGGCAAGAGACATCCCTCGCCACCTCACGCGGCTGTCTGAGGGTAAGCCAGCCTGCTTTCATCCACCCCTTATCGCCCTTGCCTAACCCCACCACACACCCCCCGTCCCCCCCACACCCCCACACCCCCACAAGGCTCACTTACGGGTGCAGGGGGCCTGTGCTCAGCACCTGCTGAGGCTGGCCCTCCTCTAGGCTCTGGAAGTGCACGCTGAACCAGGCTGTGAAGCCATGCAGGGTCCCAGCCTTCTGGATGTCAAATCGCAGCTCACCGCGCATGGTCTGCCCCAAACATAGGATGACATGTTGGTGCCACAGACCAGCGCCAATCCCAGTACCCCGTGTGGATAGTCTCACAGCGCTTGGGCTCCGCTGACCATGTCCATCCCAAACCCCTTTGCCCGCCCAGCAGTCATGGGACCTGATCGACCATGAGAGAGGTATCGAGAACTTTTGTCATTGATAGGGCTGTAAACAGCTGAAAGAATTTATTTAACTATCAGACCTCAATAAAGGGAACATAATTTGTATGGTTCTTAGGATGCCAAGAATATCAAATAAATATAAAAGAATAACTGAAGACAGTAAAGAGATTAAACATAAAGAATATAAGCCGGGCGGTGGTGGCGCACGCCTTTAATCCCAGCACTTGGGAGGCAGAGGCAGGCGGATTTCTGAGTTTGAGGCCAGCCTGGTCTACAGAGCTAGTTCCAGGACAGCCAGGGCTATACAGAGAAACCCTGTCTCGAAAAACCAAAAAAAAAAAAAAAAAAAAAAAGAATATAAAAACATGAAGGACAGAACCAAAATAGAACGTAAGGAAAAAAAACGGTTCATTTATTGGTTTAATACAGTCATCGCTAAGATACCTTCTCCCGCCCCGCCTCCCCTCCCCTCCTCCTCCTCCACCACCATCTCCCGCCCCCACCAGGAGGCTTGCTGCAAGTCTGCTATCTTACAACAATTTAATGTCAGAAGCACGCCCATCTCTCACCTCCAGGTCAGAGACCTGCACAGTTCTCATGTCCAACTGCAATATTGTGCATGGCTCAGAGAGACAGTCTTCTGGCTTCAAGATATGATTAGACTTTGGCCTTGAAAAGAACTCCTTGATTGCTAAAGACCTAGGGGGAGAGTTAAAGAAAAGGCTTGAGGTGCTGGCAAGGATTTGGCTGTAAGTATACTGGCGGCGATAAATGAGCGCTGAGGGCCCAGCCTGGGGGATCTCCCGCTGCTAACCAAGCTCTTCTTCTCTGCAGCCTCACTAGCTGGCCCTCAGAGCCTGACGGTCAGGGAGTCCTTCCCTGGCACGTCAAATAGAGGGACCTGAGCACTCGGAAGCCAACTGTAACAAGTAGTCGGAGGAGAACTGGAGAATTGCAATGATGTATCAAGTCTTCAAAACCAAGGACCTCAGCTGTAGGCATGGGCGAAGGGTCCCCACATAGGACGCCCACATGTGGACTACAATGCTTCCATCTGCTTCGCTGCTGTAAAACACTTGGGGGCAGGAGGCCAGCACTTAGGAAGGGCTTTCTCTTGCCTATCTGCCTGTGACTGCTGCCCAGGAATAGCCAAAGCCCTCTCAACATGTTACCATGTTTTTCTAGATGAACTGGAGAACCACAATATACAGTCATTTCCCTCTCTGTTCCATTTGGGATGTTGAACGAGGGAACAATGATTCCATGTATTAATTAGGGAAGACGTGATGCTTTTATATTGCACTCTATTATAATTAAAAAGAATAAAATAAGCCGGGCGGTGGTGGTGCACGCCTTTAATCCCAGCACTTGGGAGGCAGAGGCAGGCGGATTTCTGAGTTCGAGGCCAGCCTGGTCTACAAAGTGAGTTCTAGGACAGCCCAAACTACACAGAGAAACCCTGTCTCAAAAAAACCAAAAAAAAAAAAACCAAAAACAAAACAAACACAAACACAAACAAACGAAAAGAATAAACTGCAATGCCTGCAGCACCAGGCCTTATCACCAGTCCCCAACCCTCCAGAAGTGTCGGCAGGAGCTGATGCTGGTCTGGCTCTCCCTGAAGAAATCAGGAGTTTCTTGTACTTGGTAAAGGGGCTTTCCCAGACCACCACCTTGCTCTTAAGGGGAAGGAACAGCTCACCACACCCGTCCAGTAGAGGCAGTTATAAGAGACCAAAGGCCAGGGGACTGGAGAGATGGCTCAGTGGTTAAGAGCACTGACTGCTCTTCCAGAGGTCCTGAGTTCAATTCCCAGCAGCTACATGGCGGCTCACAAGCATCCGTAATGGGATCTGATAACCTCTCTGGAGTGTCTAAAGACAGCTACAGTGTATATATATATATATATATATATATATATATATATATATATATATAAAATAAGTAAATCTTAGAAAAGAGAGAGAGACCGAGCAAAGACCTCATTAGGAAATCACTTGGTTCAGAATCCAAGGCTCTCAAGTGCACTGGTGTCCGCCGGACCAGGAAGTAAAGTCAACTATCTTCAGATACATCGTGAAAAGCATGGGCATATCTGCTAATGCTCATTACAAATTCAGAGCACACGCTGGGAACTAATGCATGTTTGGACATCCCACACACTGCTGAAGACTTCATCATTACAAATGAACTTTCTCTGACGACACCTAGAAACCTAAGGCTATGAGACGCGTCAATTCCATCTTTAACGAGGCCCGTGGTTATGAGGTGCTGCATTACTTTTCTGTTGCTGTGATAAAACTCAGTGATGAAGCATGACTCATGGGGAAAAGGAGTCCACTTGAGCTTCTAGCTCCACAGGAGTTAAGAGTCTGCCGTGGTTGGGGAGGCAGACACGGCAGGCAGAGCAGGAAGCTGGGAGGCCACATTTACAAATGTAAGCGTGAAACAGAAAGAGTATCTTCATTAGGGTTTTACTGCTGTGAACAGACACCATGACCTAGGCAACTCCTATAAAGGACAACATTTAATTGGGGCTGGTTTACAGGTTCAGAGGGTCAGTCCGTTATCATCAAGGTGGGAACATGGCAGCATCCAGGCAGGCATGGTACAGGAGGAGCTGAGAGTTCTACATCTTCATCTGAAGGCTCCTAGCAGAAGACTAGCTTCCAGGAAGCTAGGATGAGGGTTTTATAGCCCATGCCCACAGTGACACGCCTACTCCAGCAAGGCCCTGCCCATCCCACAAGGCCACACCCACTCCAACAGAGCCACATCTTCTAATAGTGCCACTCCCCGGGACGAAGATATATAAACTACCACAGAGTTACATGGAAGTGGGGCAAGGCATCTTTCAAGGCCTGGCCCCGGTGACACACTTCCTCAGACAGGGCCACATCCAAAGGCTCTCCAAATACAGTGCTACCAACTAGACACCAAGTGTTCAACTACCAGAGCCTATGTAAGACATTCTTCATTCAAACAACCACATTCCACACTCCCTGCTCCCCAAAGTCTCACGGCCATACCATAATACATACACATTTGATCCAACTTCAAAAGTCCTGGCAGTCTTTGAGAGTAGCAACATTAGTTAAAGGCCCAAAGTCCTTTCTGGGCCTCAATGTTCTTTCTCAATTGCAAATCTCTATAAAAACCAAAAGAGCAAATACTTCTAAAATGATGGCAAAGAATATACATTACCATTCTACATAGAAGGAGTGGGGGCATGGATGAAATACAGGACCAAAGCAAGACCAGATCTCAGCAGGGTGAGTGCTAAGGCCTCTGGCTCCGTGTCCAATGGCTGAGACTTTAATTGCAGAGGGATTAGACGAGACCACCCATTAGTTTTGCGGCCTGTAACATATATCTCTCTCAGGCTGGTTCCACTCCCTAAATACAGCTTTCCTTGGTAGATACCTCACTATCCTGGCATCTCCAACATCTTGGGGTCTCCACCACAATCCAGGCTTTCTATTCACAGCTCCACACAATGGTCTCCCAAGGCCTTCCGTTAGGGACTCCCCTGCCACGCACAGCCTAGCCTCAGAGGCTTTCTGAGATTATGGAGGAAGAATCCCCAAACTCTTCACTCTTGCATCCATCATGTCTGTAAAGCCAGTATCTTGTGGACGTCTACTCTTCTACTTTCATGAAAAAAACACGATGACCAAGGTATCATGCAAAGGGAATCACTCAACTGGGGGCTGGCTTACAGTTCTAGAGGGTTGGTCCATGATCATCATGGCAGGGAGCACAGCAGCAGGTAAGTGGATGGTATCACAATGCGGTGGTAGCTAAGAGCTTACATCCTGACTGGCAGGCAGCAGGAGAAGAGAGAGATGGCCTGATATGGCCTCTTCAAACTTCAAAGCTTACCCCAGGGACAAACCTCCTCCAACAAGGCCACACCCCCTCCAATGAGGCCACACCCCCTCCAAAGAGGCCACGCCTCCTCCAACAAGGCCACGCCTCCTCCGAGGCCACACCTCCTAATCCTTTCCAAACAGTTCCATTAACTGGAGCCCAAACACTCAAATATATAAGCCCACTCTCATTTAAACCACCAGAGATGACAATGTGAGGTTTAGCTACCAGCTTGGGACTGATCCTGGCTCCCTTGAACCGCATCAGCAGCAGTTTTGATTTTTTTTTAAAAAAAATTCGGTTGTTGCTTCACATGGGCAGAAGACTCCAAAGCAGGGTCTCCGTCCCAGGCTGGAGGCTTGGTGGGGTGGATGTCATTCTGATGTCATTCTGGATGTCATTCCCTCTGTCCCAGGGCTGAGCAGGCCTCTCCACAGCCTCTGTTTCCAGCGCTGCCTTCGCTCTAACGTTAGCTTCACTAGCTCTCTTTTCTGTAAACCTATGCTTTTTATTTCCATCTGCCCTGTTTGCTCTTTCATATCGCAGACCCCGCCTCCAAGCCCTATGACTGACAGCCATGCCCCAGATGCAATGTTATGCTCCTGAGATTTCCTCTACCAAGGAAACTGGTCCATTGCTTTTTATTTTGGCCTCCGGCAAGTTCTTACGACAAGGACAGAAGGTGGCTAGATTCCTTGACAAGCTATCACAAGAATAACCTCTATTCTGGTTACTGTTAAAGTCCTCGCTTCCCTCTGGACCCTCCCGTGAGGCCCCTCGAGTCTTCTTCGCTCCTGTCGCTACAGCACCACTGTCTCCCAGTCTCCGATGAGGATGGCCCTTTAGGCTCTGCTTACAGCGGTCAAATGCTTTTCTAGTCCAAAAGTTCCAAAGTCTTTCACATTCCCCAAACAAGCAAACAGACAAAGAAGGTCAGGCTCTTCATAGAAACAGCCCACTGCCTAGTATCAACGTCTGTGTCAGTTCTTTTTCTGTTGCTTGGTGTTGCGTGGTATTAACACACCATGACTAAAAGTGTCTTAGGGAGAAGAGTTCATCGGGCTTACATCCCCAGAGGAGTGAGAATCCACCACGGCTGGGAGGCACAGCAGTAAGTAGCAGGAATAGCAGCAGGATCAAGATGCTGAGAGCGCACATCTTCAAATGTACGCATGCGCAGACAAAGTGAACCGGAAGTGGGGTGGGACCATCGGGCGCTTAAATCCCACCTCCACTGACAGACTTCCTCCAGCCATGCTGTACCTCCTGAACCTCCCCAAGCAACACTACCAGCTAGAAACCAAGTGTTCAAATCCCAGAGCCTACGGAGGACAGTTTCTCATTCAAACCACCAGAAAAGTTAGAAGGTTTGCCCCAGGACCCATTCTAGAGCAGATGCATTGTAGCCTTGGCTACCCCGGAACTTGCTAATGTAGAGCAGGCTGACCTTGAACTCATAGAGAGGTCTCCCTGTCTTCGCTTCCTGAGCTCTAAGGGCATGCACCGCCACAACCAGTCTCTGTTTATATACCCTTGCATCTAAGGCATCTAATTATGACAGATTAAACCGCAGGTAAAGACAGTTCCCAAGAAATCCTCCATCTATTCTTTCTGGGAAAGGAGTCAGCTTCGTTCACGCCGAGGGTGGGCAATGTGGATAGTAGAGGAGCCCTTCACTCGGGCCACCCCACCCAGGAGGGGGTATTTGCCTCCCACTTCATCTGTATGTAGGCTGAAAAAAAAAACTTGACTACTGGCTTGCTCTACCTGTGTCCTGAAGAGTCTCCTCCAGGAATCTAGGAATGGGGATTGATGGCATAGTTGAGACGGAAGGGCAGAAGAAGGCATATCTCCCCAGCTGTAACAGGTTGCCCATACACATAACTACCTCAGGAGTCAGGAGGGGTTGGCAGGGGAAGGCAGAGGAGACAGACACAAGAGAATCTCAGCCATGTTTCTGGGTTCATTCTGGGTCACTGGAGGAGACGTAAGGTGTGACATTCATAAAAGAGGGGAAACTGTGTCTTCCGTAGAGTAAAGATAGACAGGAACACCTCTGTTTCTCAGACACATCGAGACCCTCACCAACTGCCTACGAAGTAGTTACCCCTGCAAGCGGTGGCACACACGCCCACACAATGGTCAACCCATGCGAGGAGCGGTCAACCCTGTGAGAGTGGCCACGCACACCTACTTGAGTGCGCTGAGGTTGAACTCGTACGCGTTGTCCCAGAAGAGCACCTTGCTGTGGTAGTCTTTCTCGGCGCTGCAGGGTACCAGGTGCAGTGCGGCCGTGGTTGGCCAGATGACGCCGTCCTCCTTCAACCACGCGTCCCGGGCATACAGGATGGACTCGATCATGAACTCAAACTGCAGGGGAGGAAGACAGGCAGATGTGTCACCGGGGTCTCGGACGCCACAGCTAGAACGCCACGGCCCATCCTGCAGTCTCCCCAAAACTATCCCAGCCGGGCCGAGGAAGCATACGTGAGAAATTAGGGGTTTGTTCTACACTCTTGTGAACATGTCACAGATGCGTCAACAGCCTGAGCTGGGCTCATGTCACTTCCCACTGAACTGGCATCCATCCAAGGAGAGCTTACCACCGACAGACATTCCCACACTTGCCTCAGACCAACGTCAGAGTCAGGATACGAGATTTTAAAGTACCCATCCCCCCCACCCAGGCGCGGCCTGGATCTGCCTAACCAACAAAACGAGCTCGCCTGTCGTGTTCCTGGCATTTTCATATTTCAAGTGCGTAACTGTGGGTCCCTGAGAAGAACAGGTGCTTCATCTTCTCCCGTCAAGCCTGCAGGAAGTTCGGTGAAGTTTGTCATCTTTAGAACTCAGTAAGACCAACGAAGACAGGCCAGGCTTCCTTTTTGTACCAAAACTTAGTTCAAACTCAAGAATGAGAGAGTCAGGGCAGGGCCGAAGGCTAACACCAGAGGTCCTTCCACCTTCCGCTGTCAGGGAGGGGAAGCATCAGGAGGCTTCGCTTTCTGAGTAATCTACCCAAGTCTTACAACAAACTAAAGACCATAAGAATTTATAGAATCTGGAAAAGGAAACACAATTCAGATCACAAGAAAACCCAGCCCCTGACGGAACTGGATTATTTTCAAGTACTGCTCCGCGTGCACCCACAACTGTGTGCACTGATACGAAATGGAGATCTGACCTTTACATTTTACTTTGTTCTCAGACAGAACTGCCCTGACATGGTAGACAATCTACATGAACTTGGGTACCCATTGAGATGCGTCCCTAACAGACGAGTCCGCACTAGCAGTAGCTCTGTTGACACATCTACTGGTGGCCGGCCATGCCTCCTGCCCTGACTGGAGGAGTCCCTCAGTGAGGAGCAGCCTTCTGAGGTTGGCCTCCCTCCTTCCGTGTAGGTGTTTGGGGCTGTCCACAGAAGCACATGCTGTGGCTGGCTTGCTTGTATGGATTTGCCAGCGTGTCCATTAAACGGTTGTTTTTAGTGTGGGTTAATTATGACCAGAACTCATACAGTTGTGCAGACAGAGGACGTTGCATGAACAGTTTGCACTGCTCTAGGCCTATTTTGGTTATCTATTGCATCTTGGTGAACCATGGGAAATGGTGACTTTCAGAGGAACAGGGTCCATGTCACCTAAGCTGCTGAATCTCTCTGTACCCAGAGGGGACTCAAACAAGAACACTCAATAAGGGCCGGCTCAGAGCTTCTTTAGCCCCGCCCCGGTTAACCTTCCCACTTCTGCCCACACCCACACCTGCAGCGGAAGTAGGAAGGACAACTGGGGCCTCCCCAGATCATTCTGGGATGGAAGGCAAGCTACTGCTGACATACTTCAAGAAGCCAAGGCAAATGTATATTGTACATCATCTGTCTTCAAAATCCTGTGTGCTGGCTTGTTTTGTGTGTCAACTTGACACAGGCTGGAGTTATCACAGAGAAAAGAGCTTCAGTTGGGGAAATGCCTCCATGAGATCCAGCTGTGGGGCATTTTCTCAATTAGTGATTAAGGGTGGGAGGGCCCCTTGTGGGTGGTGCCATCCCTGGACTGGTAGTCTTGGGTTCTATAAGAGAGCAGGCTGAACAAGCCAGGGGAAGCAAGCCAGTAAGAAACATCCCTCCATGGCCTCTGTATCAGCTCCTAATTCCTGACCTACTTGAGTTCCAGTCCTGACTTCCTTTGATGATGAACAGCAGTGTGGAAGTGTAAGCAGAATAAACCCTTTCCTCCCCAACTTGCTTCTTGGTCATAATATTTTGTGCAGGGATAGAATCCCTGACTGAGACATCGTGTTATTCAGCTTAGTTTTTTTAAAAAAAGTTATAAAATATATTTTTAAATAACCATTTGGATTGTCATAACTGTTTCTCCGATGTCTATCTTTGTTTTTGTTTTTGTTTTTGTTTTTGGTTTTTTTTGGTGAATATTGCCTACTCTAGCCTCAAATTCTAATCCTTCTGCCCCATGTGCTGTGAATATAGATGTGTGCACCACAGCCAGCTGTCATGAACGTTTCCAAATACAGATCCCTACTCATGTCCATTACTATATGACGATCCAATTAATTAGCTGCACTAAGTTAATGTACACACGTGTGCATGGATGCAGGCAGAGCGATGGCTTGAAGGGTTGGTTCTGTCCTTCACACGTGTGGTTCCCAGGGATCAAACTGAGGTTATCAGGCTTGGGGGTAGAAATTTTTACCAGCTGAGCCATTTTGCTAGACCTTCATTTAAAGGTTTTTTTTTTTTAAAGCTTGTTTGTTTGTTTGTTTGCTTTTTTACAACTTGACATACCCTGTCTCATTCTGCCTTAAAGAATCATACCAATCTATGCTGTTTAACAGCATATCGTCTGACTCCTTAGACACAGACCCAACACTCTCTGGGATCGTGGCCGCTGCCAGGAGCTGGCCAAGCCACTGCTGCCCTGCTGCCCCGAGAAAGCAGTCTCCGTTCCCTGCCATACTCTAGAGATGCCCCGCCTAACTAACACACAGGAGGCTGAGCCCAGCACACCCTCCTCTCTCCGGCTTAGCATCCTCCTCACACCCCACTGGAGACCCTGCCCCCTGCCATCGCCTCATCAAGAAAGCAACACTCCTTAGACCCTGACTGTAGGTTGGCTTCTCAACATAGCCTCCAGGCAGATGCCTGAGTTCCCGGTCTTTGGATCAAGCCTTGGGAGGGCACTGGCCTCCACTTCTCTGCACCTCTGAGGCCCCTCCTCTCCCTTCCCCGCCCTCCTGATCCCAGTGAGAGCTAGACTGTAGCAGGAACCTCCCTGCGGCCGGCTTGCTCCGCCCTCCTCCTGGCCCTCCAGCTGGGGCAGCGGAGGCGAGTGGTGGATAAACGAACATTTACTGGATTAGCACAGGTCTCCGGGCGAAGGCTGATGCCCACTGCGCCGTCCCCCGTTCCCCCATCATCCCGTGAATCTTCGGATGTTATTAATAAATTAGCACATATCATAGGCGTCGGGCTCTCAAAAATTTTCACCTTCCAACAAGCAATCCCACCCGGCTCATCTCCAAGCCCCTCAGCTAGCATTCCCTCCATGTCTGTCTGCACAGTAAGCCACTTGGAGACCCTCAACAACCGCTTACTACCCAAAGGATCTTGCCAGAAGCATAAATTACCACCCAGAGATTGTTTTTTTTCTGCACTTTAGTAGAGGGGCTAAATTTCACGCTGAGATACTGCACAAAATGCCTTGGGTTTCACAATACTAGGCCCAACAGGAGAGAGAGCTAGACACATGGCCACTGCTGCCCTTGCCTCCTGGAAAGATGTAATGATGCTATGTAGCACATACATGGTATGAGCAATGAGGGTCATGGCGGACTATGTAGCACATACATGGTATGAACAATGAGGGTCATGGCGGATAAATGAACCAAGTCCATCTGGTTCCTTCTGGGAGTCCTACGAACATGACAGGCTCAGAGAGAGTCTCACAGAGCCAGGGCTAGCCTATAGCAAGGGGAGCCACCAAGGCGGAAACACTGCTGACTGAGGAACTGGCCCCGGAGGTCTGCAGATTCCCCAGGAAAGAGCAGATGATCTGGAGAGCTTTGGAGAATGTCACATTCACTCGCTTGGGGAGCATTTTTGTTGTTGGTGGTTTTCATTGGTTAAAGATTCCCCATGGGCTGGAGAGATGGCTCAGTGGTTAAGAGCACTGGCTGCTCTTCCAGAGGTCCTGAGTTCAATTCCCAGCAACCACATGGTGGCTCACAACCATTTGCAATGGGGTCTGATGCCCTCTTCTGGTGTGTCTGAAGACAACTACAGTGTACTTATATATAATAAATAAATAAATAAATAAATAAATATTCCCAACACTGAGCCGTATCACCCAATAAATTAAAAAACACCTCCCTTCAGGAAAAAAAAAAAAAAGAGTCCCAATTAATCATAATTTTTGAAGATTCCCCAGATGGGCCCAGGGTGCTAGGTTCAGAGGAATTGAGACCCCCACCCCCTGCCACCACCCGCAGACCACCACAGGCTAAGGCATTACCAACAGGCAGGTGCCCATCCACTCAGACACCAGGACGTCCACCTTCTCGGGCAGCACCACGTCCTCCACCTTCTGCTGGAACACAGTGATCGTGTCAGCAAAGCCATTCTGCAGGACCAGCTGGCCGGTGTGCTGGGCCATGTCGCTGGCTTCCACTGCGTACACCTGAGGCAGAAAGGGTGTCCATTAGTACATGACCTGACCCCCTACATACACACACACACACACACACACACACACACACACACACACACGCAGACATGTGACCTCTGTTCTCCCAAATCACAACCAGTCCTGGGACGGTGGTGGCAGGGGACTCCATGATGTGAACAGAGGCCTGTAGCATGCATGCCAAGCCATCAGCGCTCTTGTAGTCTGGACGGGATACTGGAGAAAGTACCACTGATGACTCTACCTCCTACCTGAGCCTCCTCAACAAACACATCCCAACTGCAGGTGGCCGGGACCCCAGCTCTGCTGGGCGGGCTCCCCTATGGGACACATACATCCTGAAGCCACAAAGCAAGTGCCCCCAGGACAATAAAGAGCAGTGTACTGGCTGGTTTTGTGGGTCAACTTGACACAAGCTAGAGTCGCCAGAGAAAAAGGAGCCTCGGTTGAGGGGATGCCTCTGTGAGATCCGGCTGTAAGCCATTTTCTCAGTGATCGGCAGGGAAGGGCAGGGCGCATTGTGAGTGGGGCCATCCCTGGGCTGGTGGTCCTGGGCTCTACAAGAAGGCAGACCAAGAGAGGCATGGGAACAGCACCTTCCATGGCCTCTGCATCAGCTCCTGCCTACAGGTTCCTACCCTGTGTGAGTTCCTACCCTGTCCTGACCTCCTTTGGTGATGAACAGCAGTGTGGACGTATAAGCCAAATAAACCTTTTCCTCCCCAACTTGCTCCTTGGTCATGGTGCTTTTCATGGCAATAATAATCCTAGGACAGACAGCGAGTATGTCTACACCCTGGGGACAGCCACACAGATGCTCGAGGGAGAACTGGAGGACTGTCTGGATGTCACTCCTCACTGGCAGTCTCTGGGTTCAGTCAGCACTGTCCTGTACTGGCTTCTCGGCTATCCTATCAGGTTGTCATGAGACCACAGCTCACCTAGGCACAGATGAAAGGGACGAGAAAAAGGCCAAGGGCCCGTACTGGGGCAGGTCAACTGTATGCAACCCAGCACAGTCCTATGCCCCCACCTAAAACTACAGTGAGCTAAAATAACACCTCCCAAGTGTCCCTCTGACAGAATCTCTGTCCCCGATGTTGTTTTGTTCCCCTTCAATTGTTCACGGCCCAAATGGTGTGTCATCGTCTCAGCCGTAGATGGGCCAGTGGCCTGCTTCCCTCCCGAGAGCAGAAAGCAAACCACATGGTGGCCGCCTGTCCAGCCAGCTGCCACCCAGGCCCACAGCTGGTGGGCACAGATAAGGGCGGACGCACTTACTGCCTTGGGCCGGGCATGGTGTGCGCAGAAGAGGCTGATGATGCCGGTGCCACAGCCCACATCCAGGATGACCTTGTCCTTCAGGGACTCCTTGTTCTGCAGGATGACACTGTGGTACTTGGTTGTCCGAGGCTGGTCAGCCAACATCTCCAGGTGAAGTTTCTAAAAGCACATAAAGAACCACTGTAAGGGCCTGCCCTTGAACCGCAGACAACAGGGAACGCAGCCTGTGCATCCATCCTATTCCTAAAGTGATTAGCAACCCCACGGGCTTTATAATCAAGAGATCGAAAATGCCCAGAGATGGAAGCAACAGCGGACAGTGTAAGAAACGGAGGCTTCTGGAACTGTCCCGGATCAGTCCGGGATTGCCTCTGTACCTCCAACACACTCTTCCCCAAGTCAGTCAGACGAGCAGTGTGTTGGGCGTGGACCATACAGAAGAGAAGGGTGACTATCCCCACCCGAACTTCCCAAGACTGCATCCTCACCAGGTATCCATCAAGAGAAAACCCAGGACATCCTGCAGCAGGTGTTAGTGAGGCAGCAGGGTCTTCCCCAAAAGACGTCACTCGAGCTTAGCACTTGATTCCTTGCAAGACTACAATGGGGGTGGGAGGGCGTACCAGTGCTCCGTCCAACCCTACTACACTTCGAGGTGAGAAAACACCTGATCTCAGGGAAGCAGCAGAGAAAGGCCCCTTCGGGGACTAGCAGAACCATGGCTGCAGGCAAGGCTGCACCACCAGAGCACACCCAAACTATAAAAGCCACCTCGAGGTACCACTGGAGGGAGACAAGCTACAGGATGTACACAGAACTGCCCAGGTGTCGCCCAGATGACGTTCAAGCGGCACCAACACGAACACTAGGTCTTGATGGGGCCTTCGGAGTCCCCACAGCTGCTCCCAGCGACAGGACCCCAAAAGGAAAACAAAGTCTATCCTCGGTCTATCCTCCCTCGGGAGGCTGTCTGTGTGGATTAAAAAAAAAAAAAGTCGGAACCCACTATCCTGCCCACGAGCAACTCACTTTAAATACACAGACTGAGCTACAGAGAAGAAGATGAAGAGAGAACGGGATGTGTTCGTGTGGAGCTGCCGTGGGGGCTGAAATGACATCACACAGGGCACCTCAGACCGGAGAATGTTCCAAAATCGCCGAGGTCGGTACACCGCCCCTCGGGAGTCCGTGCGTCAAACGGGCATCAGGTTCTAAATACGTCTGGAGACAATAACAGACCTTTCGAGACATGAGGACCAAGCAAAGGAAGCAGAAGCAGCGTCCCTGGAGATTCTGGGGCCTCCCTTTGCCAGGGTGGAGGAAGACCCGCCACCCAGCAGTGACAGTGAACCAGACACACCCAAGGATGAGCACACCCCCACATGAGAAGCGCCTTAAAACCGCCACAGAGAATGAGATCTACAACCACAGGGAAGGGGGGGGGGACGGGCAACGAAAGCGCCTTCGCTTCTTTCCGATCACGTACCCACCCGCAGGGTACTGTGTTTGCCATGGAGAAAAGCACAAGATGCTAATAACTACAGCGATGCCAACACCCAACACTACAAGGAAAATGCTAGAGAGAAAGAACAGGAGACTCCAGAAGGAAACCCTCACAGTGCACTGTGGGATACATCCAGCATTTGTCCCTACCTGGAGCCGGACGCAGGTTATTTAGAGGACAAACGAAGGCAAAATGTCTTATTCTTAACAGCAAGTAAATTCCGCATGAGGTTTTCATAGTTTAGCACAGAATCCTAGCTGTTCTAACGACAGCATCCTCAGACCTGGGGAAGTCGAGCAGATGCCGTGGTATGTGCAAAGCTGGCTTTGTCTCCTTTCATCTTACCTTGCCTGAAAGGACTAAAAGCTGTCTTGTTTCATTCTGTTTAGGGGAGGATTTTTTTTTCTTAATTTATATCATTTTATGTGTATGGGTGTTGTGCCTGCTTGTATGCCTGTGCCTGGTACCCATGGAGGCCAGAATAGGGCGTCAGAGTCCCTGGAACTGGAATTATAGATGGCTGGGAACCACCATGTAGATACTGGGAATCGAACTTGGGTCTTCTGGAGGAGCAGTCAGTGCTCTTATCTGCTGAGCCACCTCTCCAGCCCATGGACTAAAAGCTTTAATCATATACACACATCAGAGGTTTTTAGATTTTTTTCTTGTGTGTCCAGGCAAGCCCCTGATTAGATGCTGTCCTTTGTAAGAGCTGCCTTGGCCACGGCGTCTCCTCACGCACTAGAACAGGGACAGAGGCAATGGCCCAGCTCCTCCCTCCTCTCCTCTTCCTCCCCTCGGCCTCGAATCTGTAACACTGGCCTTACAAGCAGCTCGTTCTTACCTCGTTTTAAGCAAGGCTGCACCCTAAGCCATGGAGTTCCTGACCTCCACAGTGAGAGGACAAAAAGACTACAGGTCGTAGTATTATTGTTGCTTAAATTATATAACTTTTCAACTTATATTTTAAAATGAAAATACTACTTTAAAAATTAAAAAAAAAAACTGAGAAAAGTAAAATTAGGAATTTTTGGCTCTAATATTTAGCCAGAGTCAGCAGATGACAGCAATAGGTCAATCAGTCCACCAAAGGGGCTTTTACATTTTTTAAAAGATTGATTGATCGGTTGATTGATTGATTTTAAATATATGGGTTTACTGTAGCTGTCTTCAGACACACTAGAAGAGGACATCGGACTCCATTATAGATGGTTGTGAGCCACCATGTAGTTGCTGGGAATTGAACTCAGGACCTTTAGAAGAACAGTCAGCGCTCCTAACCACTGAGCCATCTCTCCGGGCCAAGGGCTTTTACATTTTTAAATGTTCTTCTTTTTAAGGAAAAGAAAACCATATAGAGATAAAGGAGAGGCACATGAATTCCAGATTCCTGTGTCCAGGGGTAAAGCTCTGTTGTACCACAAGGACACTCACGTCAAGTGTCGCACACAGCACCCATGTCAAGTGTCGCACACAGCACCCGGTCACTCCTTGGTGACAGAGCAGAATATCCTACTAAGACCCAGGTGCATCTGAGTTCACAGGAAGGTCTGCATCTCCACCTGAACACTAGGAGGAGCCCCACCCTCACCCATCCCCACCCCTCCCCGCACCCTAACCTTTCCCCCACCCTCACCCATCCCCCATCCCCACCCATCCCCACCCATTCCCCTACCCCCACTCCCATCCCCACCCATCCCCCATCCCCACCCATTCCCCTACCCCCACTCCCATCTCCACCCATCCCCCATCCCCACCCATTCCCCTACCCCCACTCCCATCCCCACCCATCCCCCATCCCCACCCATTCCCCTACCCCCACTCCCATCCCCACCCCTCCCCCCCTGAACAGAGAGCCTGGAAGGCATTACCAGAGTTCCATAGCTGTCGAAGTACTCCTCGTCCTGCCAGGTGTCCTCCGGGTCATAGTCCTCCAGCTGCTTCCCAAGGTGGTTGGCGGGGATGTACCCACAGCAGCCCGCTCGCTCACCCCACCACCAGTCCGCCGTGGTCTGTCTCAGGATAAGGATTTTTTCTCCTCTCAAAAAGCTGAGCTGGAAAACAGTCACCAAGACAGGAAGTTACCGTTGGAGAGAGTCCAGCTGGCTGGCATCTCACCAATAACTGGGGAGTTAAAAGTCCCCGCTGCTTGTGACCAAATCACAATGACCTCGGCGATCACCAACAACCTAGAAAGAAAAAGAAAGAAAGAAAGAAAGAAAGAAAGAAAGAAAGAAAGAAAGCAATAGCAAAATAAAAGTGTTGTGAGGGGCTAGCCATCAGAAAGAACACAGCCTAACCAACATTCTTTTCTTACATTTACGAGTGTGTGTGTGTGTGTGTGTGTGTGTGTGTGTGTGTGTGTGCATGTGCCACAGTATATGTACTGAGGCCAGAGCGTTCCCTGTACCATGTCGGCTCCAGGGATCCAACTCAGGCTGTTAGCCAGTACCACTGAGCTGTCTTTCCAGCCTTTACCTAACACTTAAAACCAAAGGCAGGCAGCTAGCTATGTGTGGCTGGTTCGGTTGCGAGACTCCACAGACGTGTTCCTACCAGACTCAAGAACATAGGACGGTTTGCAAGCCTTGCTGTTCTGTGACCCAGGAGGGCTCTATACAGAGTTCTCCAAACAGGGAGGTGCTTCCCTATCGTCCTGCAGGTATCTGCATACCCTGACGGGGTAGTCTACTAGGCTGAGATGTGAACAGTCGCACGCAGATCTTGCTTAATCTTGTAAACGTGAGTTCCACGTAAGTCACGGTATGAGGAGCAATCACAGGTACCTGTGTCTCGTCGGTGGCCGTATAGTCTGCAATGGCCACGAACTCCTCAGGTTGCAGCTGCAGCTGTAGCTGTGCCCCATCCTGCAGGAGCTGCATCTCACAGCCATAGTCCACGGGGTCTTCCTCCTACCGCCGTCAAGGACAGACAGAAGGACAACACTGTGAGCTTTGTTGTCCGTAGATGCCTCTCTCTCTGTCTACTAAGGGATGGTTTCAGACATCCACGTGAGCAAGGATTTGCTATTCAAATCATCTGACTCACCTTCGCTAGCGTACTTAGGGCTGTCACCTTAGGTCTATCTTTGTATCTCCAAGACAGGGTGACTCAGAGCGAATGTCCACAGAAGCAGGAAGAAGGGGGTACTGGTCTCTAGCTTTATCAGCTTACGTCCCAAGAGTGCTACTCAGTTGATGGCAAAGATACCAACGGCTTGTCAGACTCCGGGGACCTCTTCAGACCCAAGCGTAATGACACTAGGCAGTTATAGCAAGGGCCTATGGAAGGTGCTGGAAACTGGTATAAACCTCCACCATACTGGAAACAGAGCTCAAGCAACCCAGCTAGGACCTAGGCTGCTGAGTCTTAGCAAGTCTATGCATGGTCTGTGGCCTATAACCACTGTCTATCAGAGTAAAAAATACCTTAAAGACATACGGGGGCTAAAGAGACAGCCTGGTGATTAAGAGGCCTGGCTGTTCTCCCAGAGGATTCAAGTTCGATCCCCATCATCCACGTGACAGCTCACAACCACCTGAAATTCCAGTCCCAGGAGATCTGATACCTTCAAGCCTCTGTAGGTACTGCATACATGTGCTGCATACTCATACATGCAAGTAAAACACCCATATACATAAAAGGATTTACAGGGGAAAAAAAACCAGTAACTTCAATACAACCAACAAAATCAAAACTACCTAAGAGATAATGTTTATCTTTTTTAAGGTGCCTCAAACAATGATGCTAAAAAACAGCAAACTATGCTTTCTTAGGACCTGATTGGTCGTGACCTTTAAATTTGACCGTATTGATGCACTTCTGCCATCCATCCCTAACTATAAGCAGTGTGGGTGTCTTATAACGCCACCTACGTAAAGCAATTCATGTCATTTTTTTAACTCCACATTAATTTTTAAACCGCCTAACCTCTAAACTCCCTTGTAAGTTATACGTTTTTAAACAGTGTAACTGCAGAAGCCCAGATGATCTCATCTCCCCTCTAAGGTGCTTGATCTAGCGTGTGTACTCTCCCTATGTGTGCTTAGAAGATGCACTACCCTGGCTTCGCTCTGACTCATCCAAACATTCTTTCCACATCAGTCAAGGATCTAGCTTTGCCTGGGTGGATGTACGTCATGGAGAACAAAAAAAAAAGTCACATTTCGGGGCTGGGGAGATGACTCAGCGGTTAAGAGCACTGGCTGCTCTTTCAGAGGTCCTGAGTTCAATTCCCAGCTCCTGCATGGCACGTCATAATTGTCTGTAACTCTAGTTCCAAGGGATCTGACAAACGTCACATAGATAAATATGCAGGCAAACAGGAATGCACAGAATAAAAAAAAAAAATCACACTTCTGGTACTTGCGTAATACTCCAGTCTTTGAATTATCTGAACTTACTTATCCAGTCTCCTTCATTTGAATATGCAGACTATGATTAGTCTCTCCTGTTATCAATTATTCATTTTCTTGAACACAAATCATCTTGCATGCGCCTGAGCAATTCCTGCCGATAAACTCCCGAAGTGCAACGCTGGTCAAGACTTTCATTTCTCCCTGTCTGGTGGTGCTGTCTCTTGTTATTTTGAGACAGCGGTTCGCTGTGTAGTTCTGGCTGGCCTGAAACTCACGGTGTAGACCAGGCTGCCCTCAAGTGCCGGCCTTTGCCTCCAAAGCGCCAGGAGTGGGGTGAGTCCCCCCACACTCTGCCCAAGACCTTCACTTCTGTGGCTTCACGACACCACCAAATGCCCCCAGGACTGTACCGCGACTCAGTGAGACCGAGACTGGCCCGCTGAGCATAAGCGCGAAGAAGCCACATTCCTCGGTAACCGCGGATGCTGATCACGATATCCGCGCCTGTCTGATGGGTGACAGTTACTCTCTGTCCTGCGTTCCCACCTGCCTGCCTTAGTGTGGCCAGTCACGAGTCTCCAAGCATTTATTGGGCCCATTTCAAGTTTGCTAAGTGCCCACTTGTACTCCTGACCTTCCTCCTAGTCCTGCATGCCCTAAGTGTAGTGTGTCTGCCTCTGGCACACCCTCCACCCGCTACACCTCCCTCCCTGTTACTTAAACCCTTCAGACCCACCCCGGGCTGCCACGGCGCATGTGTCCCACCTCCCCCCCCCCACCTCCTTTCTTTTTCTCATTCTTTCCCTCCATCTTTCTCCCTCTCTCCTCTTTTTCTAAGTTCACTTCCCCCTTCCGACACAGCTTTTTTTGTGTGTGTGTGATTGATACTTTACATCGCCCCCTTTTTAAGGTTCGATTTTCTTCTATAATGTCTTATAGATAAGGCTCATGTTTTCATAAACTACCAAATTCTGCTTGATTCTTCAGCCAGCCTCTGAGTTTCTCCTGACATCATTTCCTGCCACCATAAACAATAAATAAATAAATAAATAAATAAATAAATAAATAAAAATTTTAAAAAGTCACAAAAAGCTCATGCATGTGTATCCTTATACAAAGACTTTATTCCTGGGGGACAGACTGGCTCAAGGGGTAATCACGCTCTTCCAATGTAGGGTCCACCATTGCCCACTCTGCCACCAATGGGGTACCCTTTGCCTCAAAACTTGGCAACCACAGCCTTCACAGATACTTCAACGTGTGCTGGAGACTAGTCTTAAGGGCGGCTCCAGTATTTGTCTCTTCAACCATCACGGTGTCACCTTTATATATTTGTTTCCCTATCTGCCCTCCGTGGGATTGAAAGAACTCTTTCCACAGTACATCCACAGATCTGCTCTGAGGTCTCGAACGAACGTCTTTCCAAATATACTGTTCTTCTACTTACTTGTTTAGAATTTGTAAGGTCAAAGTCAGGAAATAGTTCAGTGTGCAAGATCTATTGTAAGTTTGGAAACCGGCAGAACGGTTTCCAGCACACCCCCTCCAACAACCCTCCACCCCACCTCATAACCCCAGCACCGTAGGGAGAGGGGAGAGAGGCCACTGGAGCTTCCTGGCTGCCACCTTAGCCCCCCAGTTCATCAAGAGACCTTGTCTTAAAGGCAGGGAATAAGAGAACAGCAAACCCAACATAATGGTCAGAAAACAAGGAGACAATGGAAGAGAATTCACACCTAAAACCATACTCCGAAATTAAGGTGACAACCGGGCCATGGGATAGACAAATTTAGCCCCAGCAGTCAGGAGGCAGGAGCAGGCAGGTCTGTGTGAACTTAAGGTTCCAGGCCAGGCTACAGCATGAGTCCCACGCACCACAGAAATTAAAGCAAAATGTATTTTCATTCAAACCAAGGTTGCCATAGAATACCACAAGAACCTCATGCTACTAACCACAGAAACGAGTTGTTGAGGCTGAAGAGACTGAACCCACATGGAAAATAAGAATGCGAGAAAGGGACTGGAGGGGAGGCTCGGCAGGTAAGGACACTCACTGGCTGTTCTTCCAAAGAAATGGTGGCTTGTGGTCATCTATAAAGGGATCTGCTGCCCTCTTCTGGCATGTGGGTGTATAAGCACACACAGCACTCCCACATTTAAGTAAATACATAAAAAAAATTTTTTTAAAGGTTAAAGAATACAAGAAAAGACAGGAAAAGAACCACTTCTCAGACTTCATTAAAAACCTTTGTTCCAGACGGAGACTGCAACCCCATAGGAAGAACAACACTGGCTGGCCGGACCACACAGTGCCCCCAGAGACTAAACCACCAACCAAGCAGCGCACTGGGATTGATCCAGCGCTCCAGGTACATATGTAGCAGAGGATAGCCTTGTCTGACATCAATGGGAGGGGAGGCCCTTGGTCCTGTGGAGGTTTGGTGCCCCAGCATAGGGGGATACTAGAGCAGTGGGGTGGGAGAGGGTGGGTGGGTGGGGGAGCACTCTCTTAGAGGCAAAGGGGAGGGAGGAGAGGGCGGATGTGGGATGGGTGGGCTTGCGGAGGGGGAACCCAGAAATGCGATATCATTTGAGATGTAAACGAATGGGATAATTAATTAAATAACTGTTTAAAAGAATAACTGTGCTCCATGTAAACCCAGAAGTGATCATCTCTCCCAGAGTTCCTAGCGCCTGTGAGTTAATGTTCCGATGAATTGAAACTGGAAAATAAAAACAACTCAAAAGTCTTTTATACTGTGAAGAACATGCAGGCCAACCCTCTGGCTAGCTACCAAGGCAAGGTTTAAAGGTACAGCCAGCAAACCAGTAAATGTAACACACAGAATCCTATCAATTGTCTTATTAACCCAAAACTGGGCAGAAATGGGAAAATGTATAAACGAGGACAGTAACAAACAAACAAACAAACAAAAAAATAGCAACGTCGTGTTAAAAGTGCCTCTCGTTACATTCAACACTGATAGACTAAAACACTCCATCACCAGAGCAGAAACCACGAGCAACATAAACAACCTAAAAATGGCAGGCACAGCAGTGTGTCCTTGCCACCCCAGAGCTCAGGAGACGGAAGCATGAGGATGCCTGGAGATCTCTGGCCAAGCAGGTAAAGCTTGAGCTCTGGGCCAATGAGAGGCCCTGCATCAAGGGAGACAGATGCTATTCTTGAGGATGACACCCAAGCTTGTTCCTCTGGCCTCCATAAACACACACATATGTGCACGTACACATACGTGTGTCTATACACACAGTCATAAAAAAGATTTATGACCAAAAAGCATTCGATCTTCATGACGGGGATGGGGCACCACATCCAAAACAAGCAATTTCACAAAGTGGACCACAATAAATTTCACAAGGGCCAAAATCATAGCACGTGATCAGTCTCCAGCCGAATGTGATTAAGCCAGAGCTCAGTTATAAAATAATAAGAATGAGCTCCCAATTGTGAGGCCAGCAAGATGGCCCAGCACCTAACAGTGCTTCCTGCACAGGTCGGACAGCCTGGGTTCAATCCCCAGATCCCGTGGAAGGAAAGAATAAAGTACTGGAAATTGCCCTTTGACCCCCATGTATATGCCATGACATTCATGTGCCCGCACATGCACACGTGTGTACCGACCAACGATAATAAAATAAAGATAATTCCCTAATATTCAGAAACCAAGATACTTCCAAATAGTGAGGCAGTTTTTCTAATTTCCATGGTGATGCATTAAAAATATTTTAACAGGAACGAAAACACAGAACATTTAAACGGATGAGGTGCAGATAAAGCAGTGTTTCGAGGAAAAGTTAGTCTTTAAAGCTCAAAAGTTAGAGAAGAAATATTTAAAGTCAGTGATACAGCGTGCCACGTCAAGATGTCAAAAAAAAAAAAAATGAGATTCCGTCTTAAAAGAAAATACTGGTAAAAAGCAGAAATCAAACGAGAGAGAGAGAGAGAGAGAGAGAGAGAGAGAGAGAGAGAGAGATTGATTCAACAAAACACTGATTTTTTTAACATGGTAAAATGGGCCCTGAGAAAAGAAAATATAAATTTCTAGAATAGCACCTCTTCCCTAGTAACAGCCAGTATTAGTAGACACCGCTGCGATACTCCAAAGAGTCATCGTCACTGGGGTAATAAGAAGTCATTTCTAAGTCACCTAACTGACGGTAATTATAGTGTTACCTGTGACACTATCGTAGGCTGTGAAGACCGGTGGTCACAGGAAGTCCCTTGGACACTCAAAAGCATGTGGTCCACCCACCCTCGCATCTCCACAGAGCCATCACTGGGTCTCTAACCTGAAGCACCAGCTGTGGCGACAGGCACTCACCACAGCGCCATGGGGAGGCGGGGCAGGGGGTGTGGACTACCGAAAGGTTAACAGTGAGATGGAAACCCTCTGCAGAGCGGTTTAGAGACCACAGCATTCCTGCACGAAACCCGGGTCGCTGCACATTCACAGACAGAGCATGCGCACGAGACCCAGCAGGCGCCAGACCGCCCAGGTAACACTCCATAGCTGCAGAAACGGCAACACCACCAACACGAGCCTCGGAAAACACACAGCAAACGCAAGGTTTGTTCGGGGATCCCTTCGTTTTGTTCGATTGGCCTGCTTAGTTCTGGCTGGCCTGGAGACCCTTATAAGTTCATGAAGGTTCAGACGGTACACGAGCAGACACAAAGCAGCTGTGTGCCTCTCTACAAATAGAAGGAACGGGTCTGAGTTTGAGAACAGATTATGGTGTTAATTTTATTTGTGTGTGTGTGTGTGTGTGTGTGTGTGTGTGTGTGTATGCTTTGAGGGAACTTAATATTTACATTTCTCAAAAGAAAAACTGGGCATTCGTAGAATTAAAACATTTTGCGGCTGAAAATGGAAAATAATTAACTAAACAAAAAAAAAATTCCTACATATAAAAGTGCCAGTAGCTGGACATGGAGGTATTTTTAATCCCAGTGTTCAGGAGGCAAAGGCAGGGTGATCTCTGTGAATTTGAGACCAGTCTAGTTACCTACCAGATCCAGGGATACACAGTAAAAACCTATATCAATAAGTTAAGTAATTAAATAAATTAAAACCCAAGGGATGGCAAACCGTTAAAAGGAAGAAAAAAAGTGCTGAAGCTGACACCACAGACATGAAAATCTTTGATTTTTTTAAAAGCTTTTTTATTTGAATAGTCATTTCATTAACTGTACATAATCAATATTCCTTAAGATTGAAGGGGACCTTTTCACTAGTGACACGAATCAAACTGTATATACGTACCCAAGGCGGGAAACAGCTCGCCAGCACGGATCTTCTCGAGTACCAAGCGTTTTCCTAGCCCTATGCTAAGACCACCTAAGAACAGGTACAAACCGCAGCCTCGGAAGCGTGCTAAAGGGTTCCCTGAAGTGTTTGTGACACTCAGCGTGGGACCTAAAGATCAGGCACATCCCCCTGCCTCAGTGTTCTCTAAACTCAAGCATCCTGCTGCTGGCCACGACCCTGAGAGACAAGGAGAGTGATATCACAGCTGTGAGCCGGTGCTGCCCCTTTGTACGATCATTACACGTGGCTCTTACGTACCAGAACTGGGATGACCTGTGCCTCACTGCCTGGACCGTCACCTGACGCCTCCATTGTTCAATAAGGTCATGTCTCATAACTGCTCCTTTACTTCATGTTCTCTTCAATCTACTCGAAAGACGGGAGAAAAACACAAGATGTTACACTGCTCGGTCCCTAAACTCATTTTGCCTCCACAGTTTACTGTCTGTGTAAGGAACGGAGTTTTATCATCACAATTCATTAGAGGGTTTTTAAAATTAAAAACTCCGAACACTGTGTGCTTTCTTTAATACGCTAGGTATTCCACTCATTCCTCTGAAGTCTCTTTTTACTTAGAATAAATCGGGTGTCGGTTTCTCAAATTTAATCACCTTTCCTAGTATTTGACCTAACCCACCGGCAGAACGGAAATCCTCATGCCCAGACACCCTCCTATATTTTTAATTCTATTTTTTTCAGAGGCAATGTAAACCCTACTGGTAGGCTCTGAGATTAACTTCAATTACATCAATTCTTTGTTTAAACGCCTGTTGTACTTCCACATCTGGGCTTCATACTTACTTCGTAGCAACTAGAATCACAAATAATTTACAATTAATATTTTCAGTGAAAAGCTTGGGAAGGTGCCTGGCGGAAGAAAAACAATGAATTGCAGCGGCCTCCAGGCCAAGCAGGTGAGGCCATAGAGGCCAATATAGAGGCATGGGGGGGCGTGGCTCGGGATACAGAAGGCAGGTGGGCGTGGTCCTGGAAGGGCGTGGCTCTGGGAGCCAGTGGAGGTGCGCAGGGGAATTGAGAGGTACCACCAAAGGAGAGGGCAAAGGGCGGGCGTTGCTGAGAAAGGGGGAGGTCGGAATAGAACCTTCGTGAGGGCACTCTGAGTCTCCAGAGGGGGCGGAGGCCTCAGTGCGCTGGAGGCACGCACACACGGAAGACCTTTTGCCTAGCATGCCCCGCCTCACCTGCGATCGAGATGTCTAAGCTGTCCATTAAGAAACCTACCTCAGCCGCGTTTCTCCGCCGAATTCTAGGCTAGACCAGAAAGGAACAGACGATGCCCACCCGAAGCCTGAGCCGCCGCCCTGGACCTGCGCAAGCGCGGAGCACTCCAGCTGGCCGAAGAGCACGCCCCGCCCAGGACTCAGTGTCCTGCGCAAGCGCAGTGTGTGTGAACTCCGTGTTGAGTGATGTACGTAGCCCCAAGACAAGGGTTCTCTCAGAGAGCTTGTCACTCAGCGCAGGCGCATTTTATGACCCTTCTTCCGGCCTGGGCCTCAAGGTTGCAAGAAGCAGGTGAGGAAGTGTAAGAATCGGCTCATCCGGAGATTTGTGGGAAGACTGGACTTCGGGTCGGAGGCCACAGGTGGTGTAGACCGCGCCCCCAGCGGATTCGAACCAAAGCTGCGGTCGGCAGCCAGAAGCGGGAGTGCGCACTAGCGCTATCCTGAGTGTCCCTGGGGCTGCTGGTGTGTTTGACGTCCTTCTCCGAATGCCTCATAACCTAGTTTTGCTCCTAATCAGCTTCTGCGGAGGAGAATCACTCCTACAGGATCTCGGACCAAGTTTTGATCGCGGCCTGAGGTGGTGCCCCATCCCCCAACTCGGTAACCAACTCAGCTACTGAGGCACAAGACACACCAGAGCCTCCAAGTCCTGAAGATCCCTGTGCTGAAGGGGTTGGGGGCAAGAGGGGTTGATCGCGCAGACATCAGGTGACCCTGAGCAAGGCTTTCTCCACTAGTAATCCCTTTCTATCCAAAAACCTTTTATGCGACTCTAGGTATCTAAAATAGTCACACAAATCAAACATTTACCGATAACGAATCAGAAAAGAGTTTATTTTAAAACGCAGCATACACGTAATTTTACCACTTATTAGAGACAAAAGCAGATTTCCATACTAATTATGCGGATGCGTTTGTCCAATATAATCTAGATACTACAATTTGATACATGCTGAGGAATGATAGGAAATTATTAAAGTTCTCTGTTTTCTGTAATTAAACCATTATGCTTCGGCACGTGCAGTGGAAACACTGCAGTTCACAACATAATAGTTCCTGCTACGCAGCATCTCAGGGTTTGCAAGGCTTGTGTAAACCATACCTGCTGTGCCTTCAGACCAACGGTGCAGTGGAGTCATGCAATGTACCCTGGGTAACTGTTGCCAGAGATCTGGTGGATTCGTTATATGTGAGTTAGAATTGATTTGGGTCATTGTGTGTTTGGAAACCTTTTGCTGTGGCCCAAATCTCTGTGACTCCAACATTCGGCTACGGAACAGTGTTGAGTATCACAATTTAAGACACTTCGGTTTAGAGCATCATGGGGTGGAGGAGAAGCCCTCAAGTGAGGCCGAGTTCTGGCTGATTCTTGGTGGGGAGGGGAAGGCTGAGACTGAACTGCAGCCAAGGGGATGGTTCTGTGTGAGGACGTGGTCTTTTCTCGAACCTGCCCAGTTTCCCAGTTCTACCAGATGAGGAGGACCGGAGCACTGAGCCAGGATACCATAGGTTAAAGAGTTTCCCACAATCCTTTGGGCAGAGAAAACTGCCCTCAGAGGCCCCAGTGCAGCAGGCTGGACAGGCATGAGACCTAATCTTGACAGCCTGCTGGTGCCACCCAGCTCCGTCTCCAGTCCCTAGGATCAACCCTTGATGGCCTAACGTAGGAAAGGGTATCTATGGTGGTTGAATGGAGACTGTGGTCTTGTAAGTACAACATAAAAAGTAGATTCTAGGGCTTGGAGATGGCTCAGCAGTTAAGAGCACTTGCTGCTCTTGTAAAAGAGCCAAGTTTGGGCTGGAGAGATGGCTCAGTAGGTAAGAGCACCGACTGCTCTTCCAAAGGTCATGAGTTCAAATCCCAACACCCACATGGTGGCTCACAACCATCCGTAAAGAGATCTGATGCCCTCTTCTGGTGTCTGAAGACAGCTACAGTGTACTTACATATAATAAATAAATAAATCTTAAAAAAAGAAGAAGAAGAAGAAGAAGAAGAAGAAGAAGAAGAAGAAGAAGAGCCAAGCTTGGTTCCCAGCACCTGTATTAGGTGGCCCACAAACCACCTGTAACTCCAGCTCCAGAAGACTCGCTGCCCCTGGCCTCCCAGAGTATCACAACACACTTGCACATATCCGCGCACACACATACACCTACACATAATTTTTAAAAGTAAAACTAAATCCTTTTAGCCAGGCATGTGGCCCACACCATTAAGCCCAGTCCTTGGGAGGCAGAGGTACATAGATCTCAGAGTTCAAGACCAGCCTGGTCTACAGGGTGAGTTCCAGGAGAGCCAGGGCTATACAGAGAAACTGTCTGGAAAAACCAGGAAAAAAATTCTCTCTCTCTCTCTCTCTCTCTCTCTCTCTCTCTCTCTCTTGGTTTTTTGAGACAGGGTTTCTCTGTGTAGCCCTGGCTGTCCTGGAACTCACTCTGTAGACCAGGCTGGCCTCCAACTCAGAAATCCACCTGCCTCTGCCTCCCAAGTGCTGGGATGGATTAAAGGCATGTGCCACCACCACCTGGCTTTTTTTGTTGTTGTTTGTTTGTTTGGGTTTTTTGTTTGTTTTATGTTATGTTTGTTTTTGTTTTCTTTTCTTTTGTTTGTTTGGTTTTTTGGTTTTTTGGGGTTTTGTTTTGTTTTGTTTTGTTTTGAGACAGGGTTTCTCTGTATAGCCCTGGCTGTCCTGGAACTCACTCTGTAGACCAGGCTGGTCTCAAACTCAGAAATCCGCCTGCCTCTGCCTCCCAAGTGCTGGGATTACAGGCGTGCACCAACACCGCCCGGCTAAAAATTATCTTTTTAAAAAGTGGAGTATAGAGCCTGCAGAGATGTCTCAGTGACTAAGAGCACTTGCTGCTCCTGCAGTGGACCAGAATTAAATTCCCAGCATCCAGATTAGACCGCTCACAAGCACCTGTAATTCCAGTTCCAGGGACTCTCATGCGCTCGTCTGCCTTCCGCGGGCACCTGAATGCATGCAGCACACAAACAGCTAACCGGGCACACCCACATTTTTTTTAAAAGTGGATTCTGATTGTAGCTACCTTCGTTTTAATTCCTGATTGGCTTTACAATCTGTCTGATAAAGAAAACACGGTAACACCCACATTTTTTTTAAAAGTGGATTCTGATTGTAGCTACCTTCGTTTTAATTCCTGATTGGCTTTACAATCTGTCTGATAAAGAAAACACGGTAACAAAACTTGTAACCAAATGTAACAAATATATATACCGTGGTTAGTGCAACGCTACAGAGTTGCACTACAACCAAGAGATAAAAGAGTAATAAAGCTATCTTAGCTGCAGCCAGTAAGGGGAGCACTGGAGTTATTCCCAAGGCAAGGACCCTCCCTCACATATCCCTCCCCTCACTCCTTCCCCTCCCGCCCTCCCCTACCACCCCCTCCCCCACCCCCTAGGAACCGTAGGGATTTTACTCAAGGAGCCTGTAAACTTGATATAGGGAAGGCCTTCAGAGACAGCACATTTCTGAGAGTGCACAGTTTAAAGTCACAGTACAAGGAAAGACAGCAGTCAAGTTGCTGGGCACGAGTCTGAGGTCATGGCCCATCCGTGTATTCTAAGGTTAAGATGGTGAACAAGGGGCCGACTGTGGTGGCGCGCGCCTTTAATCCCAGTGCTCGGAAGGTAAAGGCCGACGGATCTCTGTGAGTTCGAGGCCAGCCTGGTCTACAAAGTGAATCCAGGACAGCCAAGGCTACCCAGAGAGACCGTGTCTTGAAAAAATACACAAAACAACCAAATAAAACAAGATAGGTGAGCAGGAACATTTCTGAAAAGGTTTGGTTTTCCCACAAAGTCTACCATGAAAAAGGACACTGTGTTTGCCACTAAAGGTGCCTTCCTTGCATGGTGAGAGTGTACGTGTATTGTCATGTGTTTGCCACTAAAGGTGCCTTCTAAATTAGTTGGTTTGCCAACTAAAGGTTGCATGTCTGGCTAACTAAATTCAGCATGGTTTCTGGGGCTTGGTTACAAGAACTCAAACTTGTACCCGGTTTCCCTTAAAAGGCCCTCGTCCTATGAGGCAGCTCCGTGGAAAACAGCCCACCATACTGAGACCGCGTTCCAGCCTTCCAACTGTGTATCCAGCTCAAGTGCCAGTGACCTCGGTTGGCACTGTGTGGGAAGAGTAAGCCAGCCCAAATCCGAACTCCCTGAATTCATGAGATTTAATAAAATGTGGTAGGGTTCCCCCACCCTTTCATCCACACATTTTGGGATAGCATGCAGCAATAGCAACTCTTAGAATGTATCTTTCCTATGCCTGTGGTACTGGACGGTGTAAGCCACTGGTGGCAGAGTGCTAGCCAGTGCTTAAGGTCTTTAATCATCTCTGATAGCTATGAGGAGAACTGCGTGAAATGTACTGAGTGGGAGACTTACAAAGGATTATTACGAGGGGCCCACAAAAGCTCAGCAATGGAAACAGTCGTGCAGCAGCCATCCTACTGAGTTGCAGAAATGCTCTTAGAAAAAGTGAGACTTGAGGAGTCAGACACGTCCGCTGTACTAAGCAGTCTTCGTGCATTTCCTCTTGTGGTTCTGGAGGTGGGGAAAGCCGAGAACAGACAACAGGCAGCAGGCTTCCTGCTGTATCACAGCAGCAGGGGAGAACGCTAGAGAACGCTGAATTCACTTTCAAAACAAACATACTCTGGAAACACAAACACATCAGCCATCAGGGCCCTAGTCCTTTCTTTCGGGGAAGAGAACTGCCAAGGAGGGCTGCCCTTTCAAGCCCACCTCCACACATCTTTCCTCTTTTAGTGATTCTCTTTCTTACAGGACCTGCTTTAAATATATAAAGCGCTTAAGGGCTGGGGATAAGGTCCGGTTGACAGAGTGTCTGCCTGGTATACATGAAGCTCTGGTTTGATTCCCCAACAACTGCATAAATCAGGTGCAGTGGCATATGCCTTCATCCTGGTCCTCAGAGGACATGGATTCCTAAGCATTAATGTTCAGCTGGGTTCTTTCTTTTTTGACCAGACTGGCCTTGATATCATGATCCTCCTGCCTCGGGGATTCCTGGGATCTGAGTAGCTGGGATTTCAAGCCGGTGACTAAAGACCCAGCATAAAAATCCTTTCTGCTAGCTGGGCAGTGGTGGCACATGCCTTTAGTCCCAGCATTTGGGAGGCAGAGGCAGGAGGATTTCTGAGTTCGAGGCCAGCCTGGTCTACAGAGTGAGCTCCAGGACAGCCAGGGCTACACAGAGAAACCCTGTCTCGAAAAAAATAATTCCTTTCTGTTCCCATAAAGAGTGGGACATTTCCTGCGTTGCAGTGTGCAGGGTGGCACTGCACCACAGTTAGAACAGGGACTCTAAAGGAAGTCCCAAGCTCAGACCTTAGCTTCGACACTTACCAGGGATATAATGGAGTGATCTTCCTTTGCACCTTGTGATGGGTCGTATATGCTCATCCCAGGGAGTGGCACTATCAGGTGTGGCCTTGTTGAAGGAAGTGTGTCACTGTGGTGGTGGACTTGGAGATCCTCCTCCTAGATGCCTGAGGATGCCCAGTCTGTTCCTGGCTTCCTTTGGATAAAGATGTAGAACCCTCAGCTCTTACTGCATCACACCTACCTGGATGCTGCCATGCTTCTGCCTTGATGACAGTGGACTGAACCTCTGAACCTGTAAGCCAGCCCCAATTAAATGTTGTCTTTTACAAAACTTGTGTTGGTCATGGTGTCTATTCACAGCAGTAAAACTCTAACTAAGACAAACCTCAAGTTCCCTCATGATGAGATGCCTTTTTCCTGAACAGACCAAACCTATGACCTTCTGCCCCTGGCCAGGAAATGTCGTGTGACCTTTGATAAACTGTACTGTGAGCGCTTGGCTGCAAGGTGGATGCTTCCTCTTAACAAAGGGTGCAATGTTCCCATGGAAGCCCCGGACATCCCATCAGTCGCCATCTTTGTCTCTAGATCCGCTCTGCTCTGGAGCCGTCAGGCCTGATTGCTGAGCACGTGGTCCCTGCAAGAGTTCTCTGCCTGGGGTGGACACGTGGCCATCACGCTAGGTGCAGAACACGGGTGCACATAGGTGCTAGAGGTGGGGATGTGTCGTTGTTGCTCATGTTGCAAAGTCAGCCTTGAATTACACCTGACGCCCTACTGGGTACAGTGGCCTGTCTTATATCCCCATTGCACTGTCTAATGGCAGCACACACAACACACAACACACAACAGACATGCATTAACATGCATTTAACACCCATAAACATACACACATAGACACACACAAAACCACAAATGCATGCACAAAACCACAAATACTCTCTCTCTCTCTCTCTCTCTCTCTCTCTCTCTCTCTCTCATACCACCACCACCATCACCACCACTACCTATGACCCAGCACACAGGCTGAACGTGAAGCTGTTAAAGCATGGGCTCAGCACACGTGAACTTTGTTATTCAGGCAGCAGGGGGCTTCTCTCTGGGAGAGTCAACAGGCACTGGTGACTCTGATCCTTGGAGGATCCGAGTTTGTTTTAAAAGCTCTGATTACATAAAACCTGTCTTTGTCTGCCTTTATGTGCTACGACTCATCTGGAGGAAGCCCCTGCACAGACAGGAAGCAGAAAGGCTTCCAATGGGGAACAATGCCAGCCAGGGCCGTGCGGGTACTCCCCACAAGCTGAATTTAGAAAGGTAAAAATCCTGCTCAAGAAATCCTGAATGCTTCAATAGCTAAAGATTATAGTAGTTAAATAAGTGGCATAAAAATATTATATAAATGCAATCAAAATACATTATGTGCAGGTACAAAAATGTCACAATGAAACCCACTCTATGTAATTAGTACAGGGTAATATATGTTCTAAAAATGGAATAAGACATTCAGAAGTGCAATAACTAGTTTTAAGTGCGTGTTAACATGTCACAAAAATATACCAACGTGCTCAAAGTGATTCCTTTAAATTTTATTTATCTTATTTTTTTAGAGACAGGGTCTTCACTAAGTGGCTCTGGCTGGCCTAGAACTCACTCTGTAGGCTAGACCAGGCTGGCCCTGAACTCACAGAGATCCACCGGCCTCTGCATCCTGCCTGCTTCTGTATCTTGCCTGCTGGGATTAAAAACATACACCAAAGCAGGGCGTGGTGGCACACGCCTGTAATCCCAGCACTTGGGAGACAGAGGCAGGAGGATTTCCGAGTTCGAGTCCAGCCTGGTCTACAGAGTGAGTTCCAGGACAGTCAGGGCTACACAGAGAAACCCTGTCTCGAAAAAAACCAAAAAAAAAAAAAAAAGAAAAAAGAAAAAAAAAGAAAAAAAGAAAGAAAAAAAAGAAAAAGAAAAAGAAAAAGAAAAAGAAAAGAAAAAAAATACACCACCACACCCAGGTGGCTCCTTTATTTTGATTACATTCTCATTTTCATTCATATCAACAATCAGTTTCACTGCTAGGTTCTAGTTATTCTCTATTTAACTCTCTAAAGAAGGCTAACTTCTTCCCACTTCCTGCCATTTTTATTGGAGCTCCATCAGAACCAAACTGTAGAAGCCTCAGTTTTCATCGACCTAGCAATCGGTCGTTCATTTGGAAGGATGTAGCTGAGTGCTGTGTGAAGTTCTGGGACCGGTGCATCCTTAAAAAATGGACAAAGGCCACAATGCTGTGTGACTCTGTGAAGGATAATGTCTCCCACTGAGCGAAAAGAAAAACAAACAAGATAGGTGAGCCTGCGTTTTTTTTTTTTTTCAACCTTAAACTTGCCATGATTGGATAGCATCTCCCAGATGTTGTTTGTTTGTAAGTTTTAAAAGTGTAATTAAAACATGCTGGAGAGTTCCACAAAGGCACAGTGCAGCTTTCCTTTTGACGGCTTCCCGGGCATTAGTTCCGATATTTCTCTCACATTTTTTGAAGAAATTTTGGGAGTGCCAAGTGTTGTGATCATAAAAAAAAAAAGAAATAAGTAAAGACTATGTTCTACGGCGGTGTGGGGGAAGGGGGTGCCTCAGCGAGCCCGTGCTGAGAACATCCCTCCGCCCCCCTCCCCCCCAGGGACCACACACAATGGTATAGTATAGAATAGAGTTTATTCAGGGCATGGGGAGGGGAGTTAAGGGGGTAGTAGAGGCAGAGAAAGGCAGAGAGGAGAGAGGAGAGAAGTAGAGGCGGGGCATGACCATGTGGAAAGATGGGGGAAAGGAAGGGGGAAGGGAAGAGCCCAAGAGGGTAAAAGAGAACAAGAGAGCAGGAGAGCCAAGAATCAAGAGAGCGGGGAAGGGCCAAGCAGCCCCTTTTATAGTGGCCAGACCTACCTGGCCAGGTAATGGTGGGCCGGGGCATACCTGACTGTTGCCAGGTAACAGTGGGGCGGGGCATACCTGGCTGTTGCCAGGTAACAGTGGGGCGGGGCATACCTGGCTGTTGCCAGGTAGCTGTGGGGTGGAGCTTAGACAGAATGCTAACACCTAATACACCAAGAGCACACAAGGTAGCACCTCGTGCTCCCACCTCCTGCTGTCTCCAAAACAAGAAAGTTCAGACACAAATACAAAAACAATAGTCCCGTTGTTCTTGCCCTTTTGATGTCCTGCCCTGGTTCAGAAACGGCAGGACCCCGCTTTCCGCTCCAAGCCGCTCGCTCGCTCGCTGCGTCCGTTCTTCTGGAAAAGTTTACTGACCTCCGAATGAAAACAAAACGTTTCAGTGGAGTTTGGTGTGGAACGAAAATAATAAACTGTGATGCATGCGAATACTCACATCCTATAACAAATTTCCAAAGCGCGGGGAGGGGGGAGGCGGTTATTCCTGGATCATAACACTCAGATTGGGCCAGTGATTCAGCACCGAGATGGATCGCGGTGTGTCTGGCGCGGGAGGATGCTACTGTTACTTTTTTTTTTTTTTTACTGTTACTCTTTGCTTTCTCTGACTGAGGAGTCTGGATGGTTCCCGGCGGTTCCAGTTTAATGAGCGCCCATCAACTGAGCGCACCAGACACTTCATGCTGCACGTCTATCTGTGCCACTACAGTACACGCGTGTAAATCCATTTACTACTCAAGCAAACCCGAGTGCTGGCAGGAGAAAGCCGAGCCGAGCTCTGAGATGCTGTGGCTCCCAGGCCCGGCATCCTGCTGGTCCTGCTGGGTAGAAAAGCAGTTGGCTCTTGTGCTGACGCTGCCGGCTGGGCACACAGGACTTTTTGTCTTTTCCCCTACTTCCTTTAGAACACAGATCCCCCATTCTCTCCACCATGATCATCAGACACTGGAACCGGCCTCATGAGCAGCTTGGTGGCCGGGCCTTTGTGTGAGAAAACAATACTGTCTTTCCTCCCCGCAAATAGCAAGCCAGGGCGACCTCTTCCTCCGACTGAGCAGATCCAGGGCCTGGCTGACAGTGTAGGGATGGGGAAGGGAGGGGTGCTCTAAGACACCAGGAGCAGTGACTGCAAAGGTGGCAGAGGCTATGGACAGCCAAAGGAAGCTACCCACTGGCCCAAGTCAACCACCTGGATGGAAAATGCTGGCCCAGGAGGAAAAGTCTCCTTTCTAATATGTCCGCTCTGGACTCTGTGGTCTGGGTGTCTCCCTCACCAACTCCCTCAATTCCCTGGGTCACTATGGCCTCACAACCCAATCAGAGGCCATATGGGTTCCTTTGGCCTCCAGACATGTTGAAGAACAAAGCAGATGTGAACCTTCCTCACCAGCTCCCAAACGTCCCCCCAAGTGCCACAGACTGAACTGTGGGTGGGTTGGTTCTCAACAGTCCGCGAGCGCTCGCCATGGGCCAACGCTTGCCGGTCACTTCCTGCCTGTCATTTCTCTACTTCTCACCTAACACCCATGGTGAGTTTGGTTAGACCTCTAGCTTCTGGCTGGCACTCGGGGTCCTTGGCATTTTATTTGGCCGAAAGTATACATTTCCTTTGCAAATGGGCTATTTATACATGCTTGGGGGGATTTTGTGTATTCAAAATCCAACTTCTTCGACAGTCTGCCCCGTGAGGCCTCGGAGTCATCCTTCTATCCACACAAGTGAGGAGTGGGATAACCAGAAAGCACTGCTCCACCAGACCCACCAAAGAAACGAGGCTCAGGGAGAATGGGCAGAAAATGGCGGCTTCCCGGTTAGAGGTTGGGGACGGGGACCAGGAGGCGTGACCTCCTGGAAGCTCACTGTGGTAAAGCCTGTGAGGCAGAAGCTCAAAGGGACATGTGTAAGAGCACAAAGCCGGGAACCGCAGGTGAGCATGCTCATCTGTTAGCCTCGGGGCTGGGGTCTGACCGGGCTGCAGCCTCTTTCCGTCTGTGAATCCCTAGGCCTCGAATAGACTCTCCAGGTCCCCGGATTCCAGGAGTCGAATAGGTGCCATAATTCTCATTTCCAGGGGCACGTACAGAACACCAGACTTGAAGGCATCAGAAGAGCTACCAGCGGTAGCCCATCCCCCCGCCATAACGGGTCCTTTTAATAACTGTGCCTCTTCTCCGCGCGTTGCCAGAGTTACGCATTCCCTTCCGCAGAATTCAGGGCACACACACTCATCTCCACCACCTGGGGATCTCGCTACAGGACTGTGCTACGGTCTACTCAGCACCTATAGGACACAAAGCCTTCCTTCCTCTGAAACCTGTAAGGAACCCTCCATCACTCTGCCATACAGGCCCTGCCATGCTGTGTCCATCTTTGATGTTAGTAACGATTTTAATTAATCTCTTGTATATAGCATTAATAACTAATCTCTTGCCTATAGCATTAATGACTATGCTAATGAATATCTAACTCAGAAGGAGAATCTACCTCAAGGCCCACTGGTACACCAACCGTAAGCTCTTTCAGTGTCTTCTGATTTACATTGGCGGTCATTTGCCAAATAGTCTTGTTTTCTTTGATAGTCTTGGCTGAGGCAAACACAGGTTCTTTTGTTTCAGCCTTAATAACTAATATTAACTGTCGGATCATGTATTCTGTACCATGCCATAAATACATATTCACATATACACACACATTTATATGGATATAATTCTATTATATATCATACACTATATACCATCCCTTGGAATTAGAGTTACAGTTGATTGTGAGCCACTCAATGTGGGTGCTAGGAACTGAAATCAGGCCCTCTATAACCACAGTGAACTTTTATTCAGTGAGCTATCTTTCCAACACATTTGTTTTGTTTTGTTTTTGTTTTGTTTTGCTTTGTTTTTGAGACAGGGTTTCTCTGTGTAGCCCTGGCTGTCCTGGAACTCACTCTATAGACCAGGCTGGTCTTGAACTCAGAGATCTGCCTGCCTCTGCCTCCCAAGTGCTGGGATTAAAGGCGTGCGCCACCACAGCTGGGCACATTTGTATTTTTTTTAAGCCCAATTTGTTATCTGTTTTCTAGTCTCAATTGTTTCAGTATTTGGATATACTTTCATTCTGGGTGCTTAAGACCATAAAGTTGTCCAAAAACTATAAAGAACACTAAGGATGGCTTGGCTGTGGCGGTGCACGCCTTTAATCCCAGCACTTGGGAAGCAGTGGTGGGTCGATCTCTGTGAGTTCCAGATGGGCCTGGTCTACAGAGAAAGTTCCTGGACTGGCAAGACCACACAGAAAAAAAAAAAAACCCAAACAACCCTAAGTAAATATAAATAATAAGTAAAGAAATAAATACAATAAATAATAAAAAGGTAAGGCCCGTTCCATTGGTGATTGATGCAATCCAGAACTTATGTTGACTCCATCAGTCACCCTCATTATCCGTAGCTGGTATTTTCTGTCAGAGACCCTCAGGATCTCTACTTTCCTTCCAGTGGTAGCCATGTTGGTGTCCCTGCCTCGGATCTGTCTGGGAGCCTCAGAGGAGCTCTGCTACTCCCACTGGGGTGTAAGGACTGTTTTCGTGTCTCCTACTTCAGATCTCCGGCTCCCACACCTCAGCAGTCCATCTCCACCCCCAGCTGTCACTTCTCTTTCCTGAGGGGGGTCTTCTCTCCAGGATGCAGAATTCTTTGTCCATTCCACAGGACCCATAGATGACCGCCCCTCATCCAAGACTCCTGGTACATTTGTGGGGGCTTGTCTGGGATTTGAAGATCAACACACACACACACACACACACACACACACACACACACAGGAGTTTGAAGTTCTCTACTTAAAATCAGTGTGACTGACTGAAAACGGCCAGGGAGGGGTTAGAGATGCCTTGATCATCCGGTACCCTGAGCGACCTCACAAAGTGAGGGAATCTTCCCAGCTAGGATTATCCTGGTCTCCCTGAGTTAGCTCCCTTTTATTGTCTATTGGGGAGTCTAAGAAGAGTAGGGGAGCTAATCTTTGGGATCCAGTGGCTTTGGTCTCATGTAGATAAATGGCCAGTTGCCCCCTGTGGTAGGTAGGAACCAGAGTAGGCGTTTATACCTCTGCCCCAAAGCTAAGAGCCATTGCCCGCTTTCCTCAGGGAAAGGTTACGTTCCAGGGCGGGAAAGCTTCATTCCACCCCTAACATGTCTAGTCAACCTGTTGGCCTCTGTGATACTTGGGTGACTTTTGTCACGTAAGCTCTTCCCACAGACACTCGGAACACGAGGGGCAGAGGGAGACATGTGGCTAAGCTATCCTCTGCTTGCTTGGTCAGCTTGGGCCATTGCTTCTGTGTGATTTGTCCAAAGGACTGCTCCCTTCCGGGCAAGAGCGCACAACTGATGCCGTCTGAAGCTCAGGTGTAGTGTTGCTGAAGACAGGCAGTAGGGACACAGACCGCTTTCTGGGTTCATTTTGTGTCCTGACAAGAGGCACAACATTTCTTCCCTGTGTGAAAGGAGCACGGGACAGGCTATTTCTAAAGCATTTCTGGCTCAGACAACTCATAACCTTTGACCAGAGTGAGGACAGAGGGGCCCAAGACAGAGCTGGCACGTTTTTCCCTAGGTGCTCCAAGTACTAAGGAAGTAAACTAACTTTCCGCATGCTGGTCCCTGAGAATGCTGGGCTCCAAGAGGAGTCTGGGGGTAACCACTGCCCAGCCTCACCAGACACAGCATGGCACCCCTGCAGGAGGGGACCAGGAAGCTGGCAGGTAGGCAAGATGTTCAAGAGGCCACCTTGCAAGCCAGCCATGGTCACACAGTCTCCAGTCCTCAGCACTAGACGTTTCCAGCTCTTGGCCGCGTAGTCTGCGGTTTAAATCAATTCACCCGCGTTGTCTCTCTCTCCTCTTCCCACCCCCAACCTTGCCACTGGAGCCGCGCCAATATTCATATAATACATTTAAAAGGCACAGAGAAGCTGACTCCACACTTCCTGCCCAACAGACCCATATTCTTTCTAGATCAGATCCAATTGTGGCTGCCCAGCGGCTCCCCAGGGTACCCCTCAATGGGGCCCTGTATGCAGGCCTGATCGCCCAGCTCCTCCCTGCCCTTGGCCTCCATTGGCAGGCTCGGCCTGCAGCGGGCTGCGCCAAGCCCACACCCAGCTCTCTCCGGAGGAAGAATAAGAAGCTGCCCTGTCTACACTCCTGTCACTCGGACACTGAAGCCACAGAGGACCCCAGCAGCCAAAGGTGACCAGGAGGTGAGAAAGAGCCTCTGAGGAGACCCAAGGGGGGAAAAAAAACTCTGCTTTTTTTTTCTTTCCTTGGAGGGTGAGGGGTAAAGGGGATAGAGTGGGAATCAGGCTTTAAAATTTCGTAAAAGACCTTCGGGATGTTCGGCATTTCAAAACTGTCGATGAGGCTGTCCTTACTGCTTCCTTGCGACTGTTGTTAACATTGTCTGTACAGCATCCATGCTGCAGCAGGGTATTGTCTCTGGCTTTGTTCTCATTAAGCCAGGGAAACCTTAGGTCATTTTTAGAGATTCAGAATGACGGCCGATGTTTTCAGAGATGGCGCCCAGTGCTTCTCCTCTAAGTCCTAAGAGAAGGGTTTCCTTTCCTGGAATAGGGTTACCCCCAAATCCCCAATCATAGCCCTTCCTTCTTCGTGGCAACTTTTCCCTGGGGTCTTAGGAGCACCCCACCCCACCCCCACCCCACCCCCCACCCCCATGAGCTTTTCCAGTTTTCCTATTTAAAACGCCAGGAGCGAGCCGGGCGTGGTGGCGCACGCCTTTAATCCCAGCACTTGGGAGGCAGAGGCAGGCGGATTTCTGAGTTCGAGGCCAGCCTGGTCTACAGAGTGAGTTCCAGGACAGCCAGAGCTACACAGAGAAACCCTGTCTCGAAAAACCAAAAAAAAAAAAAAAAAAAAAAAAAAAAAACGCCAGGAGCTGCTTCCTCAGACACTACTCAAGAACAAAAGTTTGCAAAGTAGTTGAACCTTTTCAAAACATTCCGAATTGAGACAGAGAAATGAGGGTTTGGGGGTGGCTTCTGACTTCGCTGTTATCCCTCCTGGGGAGGGGCAGTCTCTGTGGGGACCCCTCACCTCACAGGCAGTGCCATGCCAAGAAGCTCAAGCCCTGTGATTTCTTTATAAAGACTAATCCATTTGTCTTAGAAGACAGATGGAAACCGATGCTTCCTTGGTTGAAAGAATAGGGGAACTTTTGAATTTCTAGTGTAGTTATGAAAAAAAAAACCTTTATGCAATGTTTTAGCACATGGGATATGGTGTTACACTATGTATGTTTAAGTCTTCATCCTTATCCACAGAAAGATCATTTACCCTTTCCCTCCCCCAGCCGTTAGGACTTTGAACGGTATCTGTATGATGCAGAATTTCCAAAGACTTTTTTTTTTTAAATCAATAACTGTGCTGGGTATGACCCTTGGGAGAGTAGAGACAATGAGGTCATTATTTAGAAGAGAAGCTGGGAGCCAGGCGGTGGTGGCGCACGCCTGTAATCCCAGCACTTGGGAGGCAGAGGCAGGCGGATTTCTGAGTTCGAGGCCAGCCTGGTCTACAGAGTGAGTTCCAGGACAGCCAAGGCTACACATAGAAACCCTGTCTAGAAAAACCGAAAAAGAAAAAAAAAAAAAAAAGGAGGAGGAGGAGGAGGAGGAGGAGGAAGAGCTGGGGACAGTGAGATCTCATCTCAATCTAAAAAGCAAGAAAGGCAGGTAATTCTGTTCCTGCCTTCCCCCCTCTTCCCCACTGCTCTTTCCATGGTACTAAACTGTATTTTCTTTCATAGAAAACAAACAAAAACAGGAACGGGCTGGAGAGATGGCTCAGCCCAGCACCCACACGGCAGCTCACGACTGCCTGTAATTCCAGTTCCAGGAGATCTAACACCGTCTTCGGGCCTCTGCGGGCACCAGGCGTGGGCACACTACTGATCATACCTGCAGGCAAAACACCCAGGCCCATAAGATTTTCTTTTTAGCTAAAAGACCAGCAATAACTAAAAACTCAAGTTAAGAAACTAAGAGGGAATATTACATTCCCTCCATCTGAGTTGTTCTAGTTGCATGAGTTACTTCAGGTATCTTTGGAAAATACAACCAAAACAAAGAACCAGAGAGCCGGTGAAGGCCCAAGACCTTTGCTTCTTTGGGGAGATCATTAATAAAAATGTAAAAAGTTACTAAAATTGTATTCTAAGATGTAATATGTTCAACATGGAAATGACTTCTTTTTGAAGATTTACTTATTTATTAACTATACACTGTAGCTGTCTTCAGACACACCAGAAGAGGGTGTCAGATTTCATTCCAGATGGTGGTGAGGCACCATGTGGTTGCTGGGATTTGAACTCGGGACCTTCAGAAGAGCAGTCAGTGCTCTTAACCGCTGAGCCATCCCTCCAGCCTCCTAGAGATGGCTTTTGAACCTTTGTTTAATCATGGCGGCGCAGGTTCTGACTGAAGGGTCAGAACTCTCTGCCTAAGGGGCTGGTTTCGGGAATGAGCCCAAAGCCCCCTCTGATAACGGAGTCCCTCAGCTGATCGAGCGGCCCTCCCGAATCCCCGGGCCATGGCCGCCGCATCGGGTGCTCCTTGCAAAGGGAGTTTTCTTCTCACACGCACGCACGCCTGTTCACAAAGAAACTGCTGTACTCTGAGGCCAGGCCAGTGAGCAAGCACAGACCGCTGGGCCGGGCCTCCGCCTCCCTGTCAGGGAGCCAGTAGGATCACATGACTTTGGAGTACATGTTTCTGCAAGGTCACTTAACTGTTATTTTTCAAAAAGTTGGTACAGGATACCTTTATTTGCCAGATGAATTTTACAGTCTTTGTTGTTGTTGTTGTTGTTGTTGTTTTTGGTTTGTACCTCCATCTAAAAAGAAAATCACATTCGTATTTTTATTTAAACACCTTAAACTAATGTATTCATTCAAATGAAAATAAGCTCTTTGTTAGGGTTTTTAATTACTGCCGTGAAACAGCGTAACCAAAAAAGCAACATGGGGAGGAAAGGGTTATTCAGCTTTGGCTTCTACCTCACAGTTCATCACCACAGGGATGCGGGCCTGGGACTCAAGCAGGGCAGGATCCTAAGGGCATGAGCTGGTGCAGAGGTGTGGAGGGAGGGCCGCTTACCCGCCTACCCGCTTACAGGCTTGCTCAGCCTGCTTGCTCATAGAACCCAGAGCCACCAGCCTAGTGATAGCGCCACCCACAGTGGGCTCGGCCCTCCCTCATTTTACTTAAGAAAGTGCTCTATAGCTGGGTCTTATGGGGACATTTTCTTAACTGAGGTTTCCTTCTCTGGGATAGGGCTTTAGCTTGTGTGAAGATGATACAAAATTAGCCAAAACATTCTTTTTTTTTTTTTTTTTTTTTTTTTTTTTTTCGAGACAGGGTTTCTCTGTGGAGCCCTGGCTGTCCTGGAACTCACTCTGTAGCCCAGGTGGGCCTCAACCTCAGAAATCCTTCTGCCTCTGCCTCCCAAGTGCTGGGATTACAGGCGTGCGCCACCACCGCCTTAGCCAGAACATTCTTACTCTTGCTCCTCAGAATCTTTTGGGAAGTGCCTGCATTTTTCCTCCTAACCCCTGACATTATTGCTATATGAGGATGCTGTTTAAAAATTGTTCTTTGGTAGTGATTTATACATGTATATAGGTATTATATGCTTGCTACTAGTCATCTTAGTGTCTTTCTTAAACCTACCAGCTGATGGTATATCCTGGAGACCTTTAGGATTAGGGAGACCGGGAGTCCTTCCCCAAGGCTTTGCGTCAACATCTTTGCTAGCTTCTCATTGGCCAAACCCAACCAGAAGCCAATGGTCTTGTGTTGCGGACCACACTCTCTCATGGTCGGGGCCAGGATTCTTTTTCTAAGCAGGAAAGTACGGGTTCCAGGCGGCGTGGCAAACAGAACACCAGGACACAGAAAAGGTTGTAGAATCTCCGTGTATTTGGTGTCTGAGTGCGACCAGTTGCACTCAGCCAGAGCATTATAAACATGAGATCTTTACATATCAAAGAATGTATTCAGTACAGCGGGCACAAAAGACAATTAGCAATAACCATTTACCAAGAGGAAATGTAAAATCAGCCAGGTACGAAACATTTCTGGGACATCCGTAAACAGGGACTGCAAACTATAAACGGACTGCAAACCTGACTCTTTAGGTCTTAATGGGATTCAGTGAGTAACCTAATTATCACCTGGCTCTCTCTGAGGGAACCTGAGATCTTTGTGTTAAATCAGAGTCTCCCAATGTCAGTGCCACTCTCATTAGCATAGCCACAAAAGATCAATAGAAGTATGCAGACTACTAAGCAAAGCGATGGCGCCTAGAACCGAGGTGTTTTGGCCAGTACTGTAGTTTAAGGAATGAATCTTTAATAAACATTCTTGCCTGGTTGCATATAGCTCCGGATATCAGAAATACCTGAGAAATAGATCAAAGAAAAAGCAAAGATAGGGTTGCCCTGAGATTAGCATCCTTTCCAGCCAGGGAAATTCACAGCTTTGTTCCCTCAGGGACTGCGATTACTCAAAAAGGTATACACTGAAACTTGCGTTTTTAGACAGCGCTTATTCAGTGTCTCCTTGAGACTTTCGCTTTACCTGTGGAATTCACAGTGTCCGTGATAGTCTTGGAAACTACCTAGAAGGGACGGGACGGGAGTGGGCCTGGACGAGAGAGGATGAGTCACGGTCAGCGTGGCTCCCAGGATGCCTCTCTCCGTCAGACCTCTCTACCCCTCGTCTGAGCTGAGGCCTGAAAGCAGCAGCGTATTAAGCTCTCCAAAGAACAAGGTAGCAAACACGAAAAAGTATCTATCCTTCCTCTGCAGCCTCCGGGATGTCTGAGCTGGAGAAGGCCATGGTGGCCCTCATCGATATTTTCCATCAGTATTCCGGAAGAGAGGGTGACAAGCACAAGCTGAAGAAATCGGAGCTGAAGGAACTCATCAACAACGAACTCTCTCACTTCCTGGAGGTAAGCAAGCCTTACGAAACCTCCACCCACCGAGCCGCTAAGCCCTCGGAGTCTGAGCTCAGATGGGCCGTTTCTGTCCCTTGAACCTGAGGATCCATGGGTGAGGACAGCGGAGGAGGACAGTAAACCACTCACAAGCGACACTCAGGACCCGTCAGCTGGTCACGGCACACATCTGTAGTGTTTGTACTTCACAGGTGGAAGCAGGAGGCCAGCCTGGGCCATACAGGGACAGCATCTCTCAGAACAGAACACAAGGCCGGTGAGAAGGGTTAGCAGGTAAAATCACACCTGCCACCAAGCCTGATGAGCGGAGTTGGATCACTGGGATCTACATGGTAGAGAGAGAGACCCAATTCCATGTGTGTACCCTGGTGTTAGAGTATGTAGGCATGTATACACACACACACACACACACACACACACACACACACACTTTTGTTTTTTGTTTTTTGGTTTTTGGTTTTTGGTTTTTTGAGACAGGGTTTTTCTATGTAGCCCTGGCTGTCCTGGAACTCACTCTGTAGACCAGGCTGGCCTCGAACTCAGAAATCCGCCTGCCTCTGCCTCCCAAGCACTGGGATTACAGGCGTGCACCACCACTGCCCGGCCACACTTTTTTTTTTTTAAAGCGTGAGAAGTGTGGGGGAGGGGAAGAAATCTTTTCGCTTTGTCTAGCTGTCTGGTACTTCCTACAAAGACATATCAGCGATTAAATAAATGTTTACTGAGCACTCAGTAATTCAATACTTGTGATACACGGGCTCACAAGGCACCCAACTTACCATATCCACATATCCACGAGTGACTCCTTGCCCAGGGAGAGGAAGGGCTCCCTAGAGCATATGCCACTGACCGGGCATAAGTTTAGTTTGGAGTCCACAAGGGGTTCCTGGCAAGCTGCTTGTTTCTGGGCACTTAATATTCTGGTAGTGAAAGCATTCACTTCCTTACCCACTGTCTCCTGTGCCCTTGAATCAGCTTACTAGCGTCTCTACTGCCCACAAACCGAGTGCTTCCGTGGAGGTGAACTATGATCCATCTGCTGCCCAGTGCTCCCTTGGTCTCCTAAACCAAGGCTCCTGCCACACTCTGAACGATATGGAAATGCTGGTTACACCATGAATGTGTCTCTGCCACAGAAAGCGCCCTTGGACAGAGGAAAGCTAGCTAGTGTCTGATCAAACGCCAAGCCAGGGTATAACTCTGGGGCACAGCCAGGTCACATGGTAACAGGAAACCGCACTCCAAGTTAACTGGGTATGGTGATACTTACTGGCTGGATTAAAGGCTGAGGTTTTCCCCTCTGCCATCCAGGCACTTCATTGTTGTGTAGGGAGATAGCAGGCCTGTGGGCTTGCTGGAGAAAATGTCAAATGGGTTTTGGGGATTAATTCCTCAGGCATTCAGATACTGGGTGACCGGAGCTCCGTATGCATAGCCAGTTCTAGTCCCATGCACTCTGCCTTTGGACTTAACAGAAGAGTCTTAACCTCTTCATCTGTGAAGAGGAGTACGTAAGGACCAGGTGAACGTGTCAAATCCTTCATGTATAGTGAAAGCCCGGCTGATAACAGCTTAAGATACTCACTACTCCTACGATTTTACAACAGGGAAAAAATTAGCCGGTTATGCCATATTTATAAATGATAACTCATGTACGATATCAAGGTATTTTACATGTTTGCTGGCCTGGTTCCACCAAAGCTCTGGGGAAAATCCACTTGAAGGAGGAAAGGTTTCTTGATCTATTTGGTTGGTTTTGTTTTCCAAGATAGGGTTTCTCTGCACAGCCCTGGCCGTCCTGGACTAGTCTGGCCTTGAACTCAGAGATCCACCAGCCTCTGCCTCCTGAGTGCTGGGATTAGAGGCGGATGTCGTCATGGCCAGGCGGGAAAGGTCTATTCTGGCTCGTAATTACAGTGCATATTTGTCGGGGTCCACTGTTTGGGGGCCTTTGATGAGGCAGACCACCCCACTGAGGAGCAAAGAAACAAGGGGAGGGGCACGGCCCAGGGATGCAGCTTCCTCCCAAAGGTTCTATCATCCCCCTGTGGAGCCACAGGTTAGCCCGAGCCTCCCGCACATAAGCCTCCTCCGGAGGCCATGTAGGTTTGAAATCAAAGCGCCTGTGTTGTAACTGGGAGAACCACATGGTTCCCATCTAATCTTTTGGGAGATGTTTTAAGGCCCCAGTGAGTGCCTGGGAATCACCATCTTTTACAGGGGAATCTTTTGTATTTAGGGAAGCAGTTGGCTCCCCCCACCCCCCAAGCTCTCTGGTCCGGGGAAGGGGGCAGGGTTAACTGAACTGGAGGCGAAGCTCAGAGCCTGCAGTCTTCCCACCCACGGGTGTTTTCAGGCCCACACTGTCACACTGTCAGGGCATCCGTATCATTCACTTCCTGGTGCATCAGTAAGGAGGGACCTTACCATGCTCCTGACTTTGGCATCAGAACCACTGGGGGTGGGGGAAACCGAGGAAGCTACTCATGAAGAAAGAGCAAACAAACGGCGGCTCTGACATGCTCGCAAGTGGTATTTTAGTGACTGTTAGGATCCACGCGGCTCTCAAACACACGGACACTGAGTCACTGGCCCAGGCTGTTTGTTACGTCTTCATTCCCCCCTCCCCCAATCCAGGTAGCACCAGACCAAAAGGAAGAGAACAGTCTGCTCCCCGAGTCCCTGCGGCTGACTGTCCCTGCTCACAGAAGGCTGTTAGGGCGATGCTTCATTTCCTGTATCAGGATAGTGTCTGACACAAATGGATCAGCCCGGGGTTCTTTTAATAGAGCTCTGACGGCTCCGTCTTCTATCCGGAGAGAGGTTTAAATCAATCACCCTCTCTTTCTTTTTCTCTCTTAGGAAATCAAGGAGCAGGAAGTGGTGGACAAAGTGATGGAGACGCTGGATGAGGACGGGGATGGGGAGTGTGACTTCCAGGAGTTTATGGCCTTCATCGCCATGGTGACCACAGCCTGCCATGAGTTCTTTGAACACGAGTGAGACATTAAAAAAAAAAAAGTAGCTGGCAGCAGACATGAGGGTCACAAGAAGAGGCACAGCAAAGGCTTATGGGCTCGAAGGAGCTGGACTCTCTAGACACCCGTAACTAGTTAGGAAGCTTGATTTGCTTTGGGAATGAAACCCCCGCGACCCCCTTCCCAAGGGCTGCTTTAAGTTAGCACATCATGATTTCCACTACACTAGGCATTCCTGTGAGCTGACAGGACCCGGGAACTGTTGGTAAGGGTCTCTTAGGAGACGAAATCAACGCTCTGCGGGTACAGCACGCCTTGCTGACCACCACACCCCTGCAGAAGGCTCACCCGTAACCGTAGTTCCGTCGGACAGCTTTCTTAGGCATACGCCTCCCATGCACCTACGGGCCCACAGCTGGATCCGCTGCCACTCAAGAGGTTGCTGGCCCTTACATCTGCTTGCCTGTGCAAATGGCACCCACCCCAGAAGGTAGACAGACTGATCACCTACACCCTCCCCCAGCCCAAAGGAGCACAGCCGCATGCACTAAGTCCCTTCCTCCACAGTGCGCAGTGATTCATTACTAAGTAAATATCTAATGCCAACGGTTCTAACTGGGAAAACAAGTAGATCTCACTAAGTATGAGCATTCTAACTAAGGGACGAGAATCAAAATTCTGCTCAGGAGACTTCTTTTAGGATGACACCATTGTTCCCGTAGGTCATGGACGGAGGAGGGAAATGGCCAGAGTCTTTTTCGAGTACCTTCCTCGCTCTCCTCTGCTGTCCGCAGAGTGAGTGACCGTGGGGTTGAGATTCACAGGACCAGGACGAGCTGCTGGGGAATGAAGGGTCTCTGAGCTGTGCCCTTTAGCTGCTGGGAGGCATGTCTGACCTGCTGGTGCCTAGGGCCTGCTTAACACTGGGTGAGGCTGCGCGCCGAGGATTGTGGGACGCTGAACTGGATGCTTTCTAACCTGCCTATCCAAACAGCAAAGGTTCAAATAATCCAAGTTACGGATAAATAAAAATAGCATCGCAAATATGAAAAAGCCATTCTAGGAAAATTTCTAATTACTCTTATCTCCTTTTTGGTACGTTATTTTTTTTTTTTTTAGAGATTTAGAAGTTCCTTAAGTCAACAGTGCCCTTGAGTAAAACAAAACATTGTAAAAATTCTCCATCGCCACTGAAGAAGAAATAAAAATAAAGTACTTCAGAGACCAGGACAAGGACTAAAGTCCCTAAAGAGGGACTGCACTAGACCTCACCCCACTCTCAGGCAGAGCCCAAGGGTAGGTGAGAGACACCGGGGCTGCAAAAGGCCCTACAGTGTTCAAAGGCTGCAAAGATTCAGACTCCCCACCCTCCCCACCCTCCCCACCCCCCCACTCCCAGCCCTCCACCCACCACCCACCTCTGATGGAGCTCTTACAGGCAATTTTCCGGCCTGGCTCGGTCACATGTTAGCTTTCTTGCCACTGTGAAAGAATTCCTGACTTACCTAAAGAGGGGCAAATATTTGCTTAGCTCGTGCTTTCGGAGGTTCATCATGGAGGGAAGGGCATGGCGGAGGAGCTCACACGGTGTCGGGTAGGAAGTAGACTGGAAAGGACCAGAGACTGGTACACCTCCCAAGACACGCCCCAGCAACCAACTCCTTCTAGTCAGCCTCCCCTGGAGGCCAAGGGGCCTAACACACGAAGCTGTGGGAGATACTGAGTGTGTACAGGAGAGCACTGGAGACCAGAAGCAGAGAACCGGCAGTGTCCTGGGCTGGAGGCACATAGTAGGTACTTTGGGACACCTGAGCTAACAAGACAGAAGATGGGGGCTATCTACAGGTGATCCTGAAGTCCCCTTGTCCCCTGCCTCATGCCACATTTGACACACAATCAGGACACCTGCCTTTCCAAGCCTCCTGACCCCCACCCCCACCCCCGCCAGGAAGGCAGATGTGGTGACTGACAGAGGGTTGTGGTCTGTGAGTTGAGAGTTCAACATGAATTTCAAGCCAGTGCAAGCCCCCACGCTACATGTCACCCATCCGCAGGTGACGCTTTATTGGCTGGGAGTGGGCAGGGCTCTAGGTCCCGCCCTCTGGTGTTCACAGAGGCTCCAGGCCTGTTGACAAGCTGCACTCTCAGCCTGGCCCTCTCTGGGGAGATGAGCTGAGGTGGCCAGGTCTCTGCCGGGGTCCCGAGATCTTCTCCAAACGGCCTGAGGCAGAGCAGAGCAGGGGCAGCTCAGGGAGGAAACTCAGGTCTTTCACCACAAGGTGTCAAGCGGAGAGGAGAGAGTTGAGCCCATTCCCCAGGATGGCGACCGGGTGAGGGGGCACGCCAAGCGCCTGGGGCTGTGACCTCTACCATGTGGTCCTTCTGGGGCTAGTGGGTCCTAGGCACCGCACCCCCCACAAACTCTGACCTACCCATGCTTCAGGCAGAGCTGAGGCTAGGCAGACGTGCCACTGTGGAAATCAAAGGAGGCACAGGTGACTCACTGTGCGCTGGGGAGGGGGGGGCGGCGCTGGCCCGGCAACCCAGGATGTGGCGCACGCAGCCCTGCACAGCACACAGTGTCGTCATTAAGACATGTAAAGAATGTATGTAACGGATTCAAAACTTTATGTAATTTATTAAGTACAAAAGCAGGTTATAAAATAAGTATATGGTCCTAATTCTGGTTTAAAAAAATTTTTTTAAAGGCTAAAAATCCCTGAGATTCTTGGCGATCCAAAGGCCGCCGTTACGTGTAAGCAGGACTGCAGAAGATTTTAAATTTCCCTTCTGACACTTTAATGTGTTTTCTAGATTTCAAATATGGTAAGCGTGATTGTGTTAATATATCTGGAAAGAAATAATGCGTAATAAAATACATCCTATTTTGGGAAACGTTTAAAACCCTTCCACACATTTCAAAATGCAGAGTTACAAAGTCAATAGCTTTTATTAACATGATATAAAAAAATTAGTGTGATATACAGAATTCCCAGAGAGTAACCTTAAAACATTTTAATCTTTACTTACCAGATACGTTCTTACTGCCAGAGTTTTCGATACAAAAAGTTTACAGGCGCTGTCTGCTCTAAAACGACAATGTCGAGACGTCGGATAGGTCGTTCTGGTCTCCTTCACCGCACACCCTATCAGTCTGCCGCTCAACTCTGAGGCCAATAAGTTACATGGATTCTGTACATGGTTATAGCGGGATTATTACAATTCCAGTATGTCTTGACATACGACACTACAGTTTGATACCATGAGCCACAGGGCTACACCACGTAGTGCTACTTCCCAACGTGAGAGACGAGAGCAGAACTCATTGGCGGGACTCGGCGAAGCACGTGTCCAGGCTAACTCTAGCACAATCTAGCTGTCTCTGTGAAGTAGATATGACTCATAAACATCTCCATCCTTCCAAGCCCCTAAACCCCAACAACTCGATAACATTAATCTTTGATTAGTCATATAAAAATAATCTTAGATTCATGCTTGACTTCAAACTCTGATTAAGTATCTAAAAGATTTTTACATTCTCTTTTCTGACTTAAGTACAATATGAGATCACTCGGATTTCAAGTTTGGATAAGATTAACAACAACAAAAAAAAAATGGTTTGGCCAAGTTTTATAGGCACATAACTCAAATGCGAAGCCAAGAGGCTGCAGCTCTGTCCACTCTAGACAGACAGACAGACAGACAGACGCCCATGGCGACTCGGCTGTGTAGGAGGCCTGGCGAGCACAGTGAGAAGACCTTAGGTTGCCACTCATACACCCAGATCTGTTCACAAAAATAACTGTACGCTTCGTGAGAGGATGAATACTGTGATGCCATGAGAACTCGCGGTTTAGACGTCACTAAGTTACAGGCTACCGAAGTGATTTTAAATTAAATGCTGGTTTCTCTTTCTGAAGTAGGATCTAACTGAACAGTCCAAAATGGCACTTGCTGAGCATGAGTGGTCACACACACATACACGCGCACACGGGCACGCCTGCTTTAGTAACCGGGCTGGAGAGAGGGGGCGGGGCGGCAGCGTGGCGCCTGGGCTGTGACGGCGGAGGGTGGGCTGCCCCTTTTCATCAGCCTTCCGGGGCGGGCTTGCCTCAAGAGCTCTCTCCAGCATAGACTTTACATATCTGCTTGTTATTACAAGTGGGAATAAATAATCAGGAAATTATATATTTAGAAATCAGGAATAATTTTTTTTAAGCCTAAAAAAAAAAAGTGCAAGCTTGCAGCAGGTCGGAGAGCAGCCGTGGCGTCGGCAGTGTCCGCAGCGTGACACCAGGCCCTCCCTTCCCAGTCACCCATGTTTTGGTAGATATCCTTGGCAGATCCAAAACACTACTTCAGCTGGTCCGGAGAATGTTCTAACGGGACGTTCAGGACGCTGCTGAGGGGATCTGAAAAGCACACGCGGTCGTGAGCCTGTGACGCCTGAGACCCCTTCCCCCAGGGCACAGACCCTGCAGCTAGCTTTTCCTCACAGCTCCGCCGGCCCCTACAGCCGGCGCTGCCCGGTGCCGGGTGCCCGGCTGGGCTCACATATTGTAGGCCACGTAGATGGGATCCAGCTGGTCAGCCAGGAAGCCATCTCGCAGGTGCATGCGCTGCTTCTCGCCCCGGGAGTTGATGGGGATCACTCCAGGATCCACGATGACCACCACGCCCACCACGAGGTAGTGCTCCTCCAGCACGACATTGGTCACCAGGGCCACCAGGTCCAGGGCGTCCTGCTCCAGACCGTCCAGCTCCACCACCACCACCAGCAGGTTGGTCCAGGTGAACACGGCGCTGGAGGAGAACAGTCAGTCAGGGAGACCGGCAGTACGTGGAGTGAGCAGATGCCTGGCGGGTATCCCAGAGGCAGGAAAGGCACCGCTTACATTCACTTACATTCTATTTAGCACCGAAACTTCAAGGCTCCCCCGACTGTATCGTGTAGGGACACCTGCCCTAACACTCTTCATAAGAACAATCAGCAGTTGCTATTGAACGCTGTGCTTGTCCCAGGGCAAGCTCCGAACCAACAGGGAGAAGAGATAGCGGCTCACCACAGTTTAAATGAGGAAGCCACATTTACACTAGAAATACTTGAGCATGAGAACAGTGCCTGTCTCTCGTTTTTTGTCTATATGCTGGAGACCGTTGTGTGATTTAAACCCGACCGGGAAAAGAAAAAGACAGCAAGGCACTCTCTGGTACTATTTGTAGGAATATATGTGGATAGGGACGAAGCCTGAGTCCTGAGCTCTGGGGACTGTGTTGCTAGAATAGTGTCTGGTACTGCCCTGTGAGCGGTGCTCGGTGCTCGAGCCCGGGGGGTGGGGGGTAGGGGGGTGGAGGGGTGGGGGGTGGGGGGTAGGGGGGTGGAGGGGTGGGGGGTGGAGGCTGACGGGCAGCCCAGGAGACCCCTCCCTCTTACCACTCGGCGATGCTCCTGTGTGCCCGGATCACAGAGGTCTCTATGTCGATGGGGTGGTACCGCATGCCTCTCAGCTCCAGCGTCTCATCCAGAGACCCAACGACATACAGTGCATCATGTCGCTCTGTGGACACAGGGGTGTACATGCTTAGGAAGCGAGTTACACAGTAAGTCTGCCTGCCCCCTTCGTGGGAACTCCACGGTTGTCCTTCTCCACAGGGAGGCCGTGAAACCACTATCTCTTGGTACTTGTGCTTCAAGCCGAGTGGGCTGGTGGAGATGCCAGCCACCCAGTCTTACCTCTGCATTGCATGTTAATACGTTTTAAAATGCTTTTTACTACAGAACGTTATAGTGACCACAGGCTACAACAGTTCTGACTTAGTTGTTAGGCCTGCAGGGGCCAGATGTTTGGGGAATGAGCATAGCTTGGCTTCATCAGGGTAGAAAGGGTACTACACCTGACGTCAGAACCACGCGGAGTATACTGTGCTGATAAAAAATGCAGTTCCTGGATCGGCTATGTCACTTGGGAGGAGCCTCTCAGCTCACGGCCAATAGCTGCGAGCCTCCCAGCTCACGACCAATAGCTGCGAGCCTCCTAACTCACGACCAATAGCTGCGAGCCTCCTAGCTCACGACCAATAGCTGCGAGCCTCCCAGCTCACGGCCAATAGTTGCGAGCCTCCCCGCACACGACCAATAGCTGTGAGCCTCCCAGCTCACGACCAATAGCTGCGAACCTCCCAGCTCACGACCAATAGCTGCGAGCCTCCCAGCTCACCACCAATAGCTGCGAGCCTCCCAGCTCACCACCAATAGCTGCGAGCCTCCCAGCTCACGACCAATAGCTGCAAGCCTCCCAGCTGCGAGCCTCCCAGCTCACGACCAATAGCTGCGAGCCTCCCAGCTCACGACCAATAGCTGCGAGCCTCCCAGCTCACGACCAATAGCTGCGAGCCTCCCAGCTCACGACCAATAGCTGCGAGCCTCCCAGCGTCTTAGGTCAAGAGTAGAACGTGAGGGCGGGACCAGGAGGAGGAGCAGGTGCACCCTGAGAACTGTTACTAGACCCGATTCTTCACCCCACACCGAGCAACACGAATCTCTGCCAGTCAGGGACAATATGAGGTCACTGAGGGCTCCCCAGGCCTAGGGCAAGACCCACAAGCTAGAGCAACTGAACCCCCAGCCCTTCCTTCCTGTGCTGAGGCTAGCCCTTCCGCAAGGGGTTCTTACCTCCGCTGGCGTCCGTCAGCTCTGTCCTGCGGAGGAAGCCAAGGTAGCCAGTCCTTGCCCAAACGGTCTGGGTGTCTCCGAAGCTCAGCCGGGCACTGAAGTGGTCGGCGTGCAGTGTCTCCTCCCCGTAGACCGTGTAGTACCCCGTGGCATTGTGGGGGCTGCTCACCCAGATCTAGTGGGCAGGGGCAGTCAAGAGGACAAGCTGACCACTGAGTGCTGATTCTGTCCCTCGGAGTCTGTGGCCCACGATGACCGCACGATAACACTCAAAGGGGAGGGTGGCACTGCCAAGGTCTTCTTTTGTGAACGGAATACAACTACACAGCGAGCATTCACAACTGGGACTAATTACTGTTAGTCTTTTTCTTCTCCCCCCTCCTTCCTCCTCCTTTTAAACGAGGTCTTGTTATATAGCACAGGCTGGCATCCAGTTTATAATTCTCTCTCTCTCTCTCTCCCTCTCTCTCTCTCTCTCTCTCTCTCTCTCTCTCTCTCTCTCACACACACACACACACACACACACACACACACACACACACACTTTGTTCCAGGAATGACCCAGTATCTGCACGGCTGTGTTCTGTCTGGATATGCTTCCACTCCCACATATCAAGGGGCAGTGAGAGAGAACAGGGTAGTCTTCTGTCCTCACAGAGACAGGTTAAAGCACACTCTGTGTGTGGAGAGCACGTACGTGCTCACTCACTCAGGTCAAAGCAATGTAAATGGCGCCTGGCATCCACAGCGCCCCTGTGCACCTGTGCATGCATGCAGGATGTGCACATATGAGTTGATATGCACTCGTGTATGGACAAAAGACGATAGGTGTGTGCCCATTGTCCTCAACGGTGTCAAGGGGCCTCTTGAGACAGGGACCACCCAGAACCCACTAAGCTGCCCACACTAACAATGTCATCCTTTCAAAAGAGAAGCAGAGAGGGGCAGCTGCAGTGAGGAGCAGTCTCTCCTATTCAGCTCGGACCTCCCAAGTCTCGTGGGCACACCCCTTGCAGGTGCTCCTTGCCCTTCCCGGCTTAGTGCCTGTGATTAAGAGGCCTTTCCTGCCCATTAGCCATAAGTGAGGAGCCCTGTCTTCCCGCTCGCACAGTGAACAAGTGAGAGACCCTCTGCCCCCGACCCCCACACCCTGCTCACTACTGCCAATGAAGGGCCTTATCTGCCACTGCCTCTTCCTGAGGGCCCAACCCGCCCACGCGTCATGAGTGAGGTACTCCACCTGTCCAGTGCCCACGAGTGATCCACCTACTCCCCACTGTCTGTGAGAGGCTCCACCACCCACTCCTCAGGAGTGAGTGTTACTCTACCTACTACCTGGAAGTGACCGGCTTTTTTGCCCCGCCCCCCATCCTGATCATCTAGCGCCTATGACAGGCTCTGTGTACCACGATTGCTTCAGATACGGATGAGTCTTTGGGACACCAAAGATCCTGAGCCTGAAACAAAGTTCTGTGTAGCTTTGAACCTGGGGCCAGTGTTGGATTGCCACTGGGTCTGAGACCTGGGGTCTGATGTGAAACCAATTTTTAAGGAGTGGCTGACCAGTTCTGTCCAAAGCAGGTGGTCCTGTTCCATGGGTGGCTGATGGCTCCATGTGACTCCTGGGGCACACAATGCCCTCAGACCCAGGCAGAGGGTCTTTCCCCACATCCTGTGCCACCCTGATTATTAACAGGGCCAGAGAGTGCAAGAGAGGTCGGGAAGTGACCATTTCTAGGATTCTTAAAAGACACATGGAAGCGGGAAAGCACTTAAGAACACTATAGCTGTTCTTCCAGGGGACCCGGGTTTGGTTCCCAGCACCCCTTCGGGCGGCTCACGACCCCCTGTAGCTCCAGCTCCGAGAGAGATCCCAGCCTCTAGCATCTACACTTGTGTGCACACACCCACAGGACAAAACACGTGGACAGTAAGGAATAATAAATATACATTTTTTAAAAAAGACATATGAAGTCCAAAAAGGCTTAGAATTCCTGAATTCTAAGGGGATTCTGAAAGGAGAGGGAAGCCAGGGTCTGGAAGGCCCTTGTTCTTCTGGGTCAACCCCCAGCCTCAGGCAGCACTCACCTCGCCCAGGTGTGAGTCTCCGAGGGGCCCTTTGGTCTCAGTGTGTGCGATGATGACCTTCACTCCTGGGAGGATCTGGAAGGAAGAAAGCTGCTCAGGCCCTGGTGACTTGGGACGTGGTGGTGCTGGCTTGACCCACGTCACACACTCGTCCCTATCTGCCACCGCACGGCTGACTACAGATCAGGGGTTTGGATGCTGTGCTAATTTTGATCTGAATTTTAAAAGAAGGGGCACTATCAGAAATACGTTGTGAGTCTGAACAAAAATGGCCCAGGTCCTGAAAACCGGCACTGTATTCTTTCCTGGGAGAGCATTCTGAGGGCCCTCAGCCATTCCTACAGGGGTCTCTCCCTGCCAAATACAATCCTTCCCAGTCCGTTCTTGCCGCGCGGCTGCCAGTGAGAAGCCCTGCTCCTGTCACCTTCTCTGTGCTAACTTGGGCAGCGGAGTGGCCGTGTGTCCTGCTGAGCTTACCACACTCAGTCTGGGAGTCCTCTCTGGGTTTGGGTCAGATCACCCTGCTTCTGAAGTCTGGCCACAAGCTCTGTGCCCCCAGTCTCCCCATGAACAACACCATGGATGATAATGTGGACCTCAGGGAAGTGGAGGAGGAGCCGCAGGGACGTGTGAACTAATAAGGATGCCAGGCACCTCCTCGCTCTACACTGGCGTGCTGAGATGCTGTCTCCAGCACACAGATGGAGCCTAACTCTCTCCCTCCATGGTCCACCTGAACCCTGAGAGCAAAGGACTCAGAAGACAATTCCGTCAGGCCCATGTTACTCCTGCAAAGCAGTGTGGAAAATAACCATGGTGCAGCCATATATAGACAAGGTGGGTACGGGTATAAACAGGATTCCTAAAGTTACCTATGAATGGGAAACGTGTTAATTGGCTAGCTTTGGTTACCTCCTTGTCTCCTAGAAAGACTGTTGTGGCCTGGGCAGTAGCCAAGGCGGTTTGCACCGGCCAAACTCCATTTGTTGCCCCTGGTGCTAAAGTGCACAGCCCTGGAAGCTCTGATAATGTATGTAGAGAGGCTGCCGTGAAGTTAAGCCGGCAGCATGTGCATACTCCACTGGCACGTACGACTCTCTCCCTGCCCAGTCTCCCTTCCCTGACCTCTCCTGGCTTCTCAGGATGCTGGTCTCCCAGAATCTGCTCTGCTGACCCCACAATGGCTCACATTTCTAGTTGGCATTCTTGGGCAAATTTAGCCCCTTCCCAACTGCCTCAAGGTTTCCGGGAACCTCAGGAGGCGAAGACTGGCCTTGATGGAGAATTTCTGGTTGTGTCTTGCTGGGGCCTGTTCTTTACTATTGCCCTGGATTAGAGAACACTTTCTTCTTATCTTCAGTCCGGGGTCAGAGCTGCCCTTTGTGACTGGGAATGTGAGGCCCCCTGATCCATCCATAGCTTGCCTGGCCTATGCCCTGCCAGTGTCTGCAGACAGGCAGTCTCTTCTCCCATCTACACCTGGGTTCCCCGGCTCCAGGCTCTATGCTCTGAGTATTCAAGGACCTCATCTCACATTTCCCAGCTTCGGTGGCCCAGCCCAGTCCCCACATAATCACTAGGAGCATGCACCCCCAGCATTGTCCACACCACAGGTGACAACAGTCCAACTTCTTCTACCTTTCCAGACTCCATCAGTGGTAGACTGTGTGGAGAACCCCGTTCCACCAGGCGAACTCTGAAAATGGACAGAGGAAAAAGTCCAGAATAAAATTTACTCTGTAGTCATTTCTAAAGAGGCAAATCACACGTGTCCGAGTGCGCCCACAAGGTCGTTTCCTGGGTGGAAGTGTCCCTGCCTTGGCCAGCACCGTCACCACACAGGATGCTGGAGACACAGTTTGGGCAAGCGCGGCCTGCAGCACTCGGTCACAGAGTGTGGATGGCGCGTGCAGACAGGGGGGAGGAAGTACCTGTCGTGGCGAAGTGCCCGCATGTCCACGTAGACAGTCGTGGGATCTGGGCCTGTTGTGCCCTGGAGGGAGAACAACAGAGGACCTCCTTTTAGGATTCTCATGCTTCACTCAGCTTCGAGAGCGTGGCCGCGTGGTAGCTGCTCCCAGGCTGTCTGTGACACCCGGAAAAGGAGCTGTGCATCTTGCATCCAGTCTGCACAAGGGCTCGTGGTCCCCCGCGCAGAGTGGATGCAGACCATCCGAACCTCTACTTGCCTAAATGATCCTGAGCGAAGCTCACAGTGAATGAAACATCAAATCCTAGAAATTTTATGTCTGTTCTGGAAGTTTCTGTCCCTGCTGGCCTCTGCCGCCCTGACACAACAGTGCAGACTGGGATACTTCCACCCAGCACTGAGTCAGGGCCTGGCGTCTCACTCAAGCCACTGAGGACTAAGCACAGCAGACTCTCGGTTGAGCCAGACGACTAGAGCGTCATCCTGAGTGGGCAGGACGTATTGGTTTGACACTTAGCAGAGGTTGTTATTATTACACGTATTTAACTGTGTGTTTGCATGCACACCCACGTGCCTAGAGCATGTATGAGGGGGTCAGTCCTCGTCCTCTGCCATGTGGGTCCCAGTGACTGACGTAGGTCACCAGGCTCAACAGCGGTCACCCTCTCCTGCTGAGCCATCTCACTGGCCTGGTATTGCCATTTTACTCACAAGGGACGTCATATTAAATGGACACCTTGGCCAACATCACTCCCTGAAGTTCCTAGACAGCAAAACCTCTCTCCAGCCTCTGAAAAACTCCGTTTACAGTGGGTTACAAAGGAGCTTTTGTAAAGTCAAATCATTCTCATTGTGAATAAACTAAGACAGCAGGAGAAACATGTATTCTGGAATCCACCGGAAGAGCACATGGACTCACAGAAGCGGGTCGGGGTGGGGTGCCGGAAGGGGGAAGACAGACATGGAGACACTAGCAAGGTTGAGGGGGAGGGCGAGGGCGAGGTCCTACCTGCTCAGCTAGTTTTCCCAGCCTGTTGGGCTGACAGAGGCCAGGGCGGCCAGCAGAGGGAGACAGGGAGGAAATAGCACAGGAAACAAACAGAAGGCCACAGGCCACATGAGAAACACGCGTCCGAGAAGAACGCATCACTGTATCTTAAAGAGCAAACATAGACCTATCGTTAGAGTTCCGCCATTGCACACGGCACTCACATGCGGACACACGAGGCGACGCCCTCCCGGGTATGGGGGTGGGGCACTTTCGGTCTTAGTTACCAACTTTGCCTATCAGGCACAGTGGGAATATCAAGCCAGTACTCTCTAATGGCTACTCAGTCTTCCGAGACTTAAAACAGCCCACGGCCTTTTTGAGGTTAAGGGGACATTAACTCAGTGAGGCGGGATACAGGATGACACCTTTAGACAGGTGTAGACCCTGGAGCCAAGGCCCGCCTGCACATGAAGCCACCAAGAGGACAGGGTATAGGCCGAGCACTGCTTTGGGAGCCCAGAAAGGGCACTCTGTGCTGTTATTGGTAATTGCTATGTCGGCTATCTGATCAGCACGTAAGCTATGCTGAGGAAGGAGCAAAATAGAGACTAGAATAAAGACCAGAAAAGAGGGACAGCCGCAGGGGGGGGGGAGCCAGGGATGCTCACGTCAGTTCTAAAACGTCACACGAGATTACTGCTTTAGCGACAGTTCTAAAGTGGCCCGTACAAACTATCTTCCTCACCAGGGAACTAGCTACGTAAACATGGCTGGGCTCAAACAGAGATCCTCCTGCCTCTGCCTCCTGCTGCTGGGATAAAAGGTAAGCCACCACCCACGGATTACTATAGATTTCTTAAGAAAGCGAGTTCAATCTTGCTTTTAAAACTTGGCAGCTTATTACAGTTAACTTCAAAATGCTCACAGGTAGGAGAGTCATGGCTCAGAAAACAACCTTTTTATCTACCTAAATATTCCTGTTCATCAGAACGGATAGAATTATCTTTCTAAACAAAGTGCTTGTAGTCATCAAAGCTGAAGGGCTCAGTGACATCCACAGCTCTGAGGTGGAGGGAGAGACAGAGCCACCTAGTGGCTGACTAGTGAGTGACTACTGCCAGTCTACAGAGGGACAGGTGCAAGAGATCGTGGGCGCGGCCAACCTACCTGGAGGCAGATAGCCACATTGACCCTGCACCCAAAGGTGGTGCTCACAGCGCGAGCGGGGAGGCCCAGGTCTTTGAACAGCTTGGAAAACGACTGTGTTAACGAGATCCGGGGCCGCTCCTCAGCCACTACCATACACGTGCGCACGCAGGACAGGTTCACCCCCTTCATCTGCAGGAGAGCGAGAAGTCATTCCACGGCACGCAGAGTCTGGGCCCCTCAGCGCTGACTGTCTAAGGGATGGGCGTCTGTGGGCCCCTCAGCGCTGACTGTCTAAGGGATGGGCGTCTGTGGGCCCCTCAGTGCTGACTGTCTAAGGGAGGGGCATCTGTGGGGTGCCCATGGGGTCTAGCTGTAGATCTGAACACACAGAGGCAAGGATGAACACAAACCGGCTTCCTCCAGCCCTGCCGTCATCTGGGGAGTCCTAAGTACAGAAGCACTGCTGAGTACCCTATGGCCGCCCCTGCCCTGCCTGCCCTGCCTGCCCCCTTAGATACCCTCCTCTCTGGTTAGGGAAGAGCGCTTGGCAGGGGCCTGCCGGCTTGGCAGAAGCCCGTGGCTGTGAAGCCCGTGCACTTACCCTAAGGGCGCCTGTCTGAGCACCCAGGCCCTTGGTGCACATCTCCATGACTGAGTAGGAGCAGAAGGTGACGCGGGCCTTGTACTGGCTGACGGCGGACAGCCAGAGGGACACGTTGCTCTCCAGCTCCAGTGGGGGGACGAGCACTGACTGGTGTCCAGAGTAGACGCTGTGGGGAGAGAGGCAGTCAGAAAGAGCCAGCGTGCGGAAGGAGCCAGCGTGCTCGAGCCTACACACACACACACACACACACACACACACACACACACACACACGGCTCCTTCCTCACATAGGCCGATTCTCCCAGTGGAACAGGCTCGGGTGTGTTCAGAGGTCCGGTGGGGGTTAGCAGAAAGACGCTGTGGGTGGGGCCGGCCTCCACCTAAACATTCAAGAACACCATCGGGGAATCCGTGTGGAAGAGGCTTCCTAATTACAGCCGAAGTGTCTCAGCATCTCAAAGAACCAGAACGTTCTTCCCAACCACTGATAATGGATAGTGTTTGTATTTATTGGAAAATATTTTTATTCTTTTCCTTTTTATTAGTGTGTGTGCGTGTGTGTGTGTGTGTGTGTGTGTGTGTGTGTGTGTGTGTGTGTGTGTGTGTGTCTGTGTGTCTGTGTGTGTGTGTGTGTGTGTGTGTGTGTGTGTGTGTAATCCAGGGACTGAGCTCAGGTTACCAAAGTAAGTGTCTTTACCACCTAGTCGGCCCCTCTCCCTCTCTCCTTTTCTTTTTTTAATCTTTTCTTTTTCTTTCCTTTTCTTTTTTCCTTCTTTCCTTTTTTCTTTCTTTCTTTCTTTTCTTGACAGTCTCACTGCATAGGCCTGGCTGCCCTGGAACTTACTTTGTAGACTAGGCTAGCCTCAAACTCAGAGGTCCACCTGCCTCTGAATCCCAAGTGCTGGGATTAAAGGTGTGTCTTACCATGCCCGGAGATTTTTATTCTTTTACTAAATTATAAACCCAGATTCCAGCCACCTAATCCCCAAACAAACCACTCATACATCCAGGCTTCCCAGCTACTCCGGAAGCCATAGAAGGGTCTTAAGTCCTGAGGAACCACACCAGCCAGCCATGCCTGGGGGTGACGGTGCGTGCTCTCACCTGCAGAGCCAGGCCCCGGGGGGTGACGGTGCGAGCTCTCACCTGCACAGGCACCACAGTGCGAAGCCGAGGCCACAGTAAGGGTCCAGGCAGATGGCGATCTGCCTTGAGGGGTACAGCTCGCACTGAAGCTTTATGGAGCGGCACAAGGCACTTGTGGCTGCGTGTGACATCTGTGGGAGTGAAGAGAAGGCGTGCTCAGGGCTGCGGAGGAAGCGAGGGTCAGACCGCGTCTGCTGTGCTCTGGGGTTAGCTGGGCGCGCGGCTCCACATCACCACACTCCAAGTCACTTTCTAAGAAGGTGCTTGGCTCCTACCCCCACAGGACCTGAACAGTGCCCAGGGCAGTAGAGCACTCTGACTGCACTATACAAACTGATTGATTTGGTTTATTTATGTGTATGAGCTTATGTTCACCGTGTGCAGGGCTGGCGCTCACGGAGGCCAGAAGAGGGCCTGGGATACCCTGGAATTGGGGTTATGTGGTTGTGAGCCTCCTGAAATGGGTGCAGAAGCCTAGGTCCTCTGCAAGAGCAGCAAAGTGCTCCTAACCCTGACCTCTGACCTCTGACCTCTCAGGCCAGCCACTGTAAGTGTCCTCTTAATTCACAGTAAATAAACACAGCAAAGACACTTCAATGGAGAGACATTTCCATAAACAGCAAAAGATGCCATCTTCTGGGGAGGGGGGGGTCTAATTTTGGGCTTTGTCAACATTTAACATAGATTTAAAAAAAAAAAAAAAAAACCAAGATAGTGTGGCTTTGCGCCTTGGACGAGAAGCATTGACTAAAGCCACAGCCCGAATCCTTCCCAGCTGGAGCCTCGCGCCTGCCCGTTCCCTCAGGGTTCCCGTGATGCTGCAGCTAATAGTGGGCGCCCGTGAGGTCCTACCTTAACTCCAGCTAAGATCCCCGTCGTCGACACACTGAAGTCCAAGTACGCAAGCACGTCTGGGGAGGGCGGTCTGAAAATGCTAGCCACCTTCTTTTTTGGAATGTCATCTGTTAAACAGAAGATACCAGTGGCTAATGTCACCCAGCCTGCACGGGGAGACGCGCCAACTTCCCCAGGCAAGAAACAGGCGTGATTGGAGTCCTGAGACAGATCTGTCACAGAGGTCAGGCTACCAAAGAGCAGGAAGTGCATGCTGTTTACGTGTGGGGAAGTTCGCTCTCTCAGGAGAGCTCTGTGGTGGGGGCTGGCCAAGTCTATTCTGCAGGTGTGCAGCCTGAGGGCAACAGGAAGGGTCCCTTCACTGTTAGTCGGGAGAGCCCAGTGCTCAGCATATGCTGACACTGCAGAGGCTGTGGCAGAGCCACAAGAGGAGCCGTGTAGACATCCTCCTGAACTCCGTATGCTTCGCGTTCAGGAGGTAAACACCGCTGTTACCTGACGCACAAATGGGCGTGGGTTCAAAGGAGCAGACTGAGCTTGAGGCTGGAAGATTCTGCCCAGCCGGAGGTCACAGCCTGACCCCCGGCCAGCATCAGCCACCCAGTGCTAGTTCCTCACGCCTGCTATAGTATCAGCTATTCGTCTCTGCTTTCCACATGAAACAGAACTTCAGATGTGAGGGTCTGACATAAAAGGAGAGCCTCCCGCTGCTCTGAAGCCAGCACTCGGTCCCTGGCAGTGCTGGGCTCCGCCGGGCAGAGCAGTCTGCATCTACAGAGCTGGTCTCAGCCACCATGCTGACTCAACCAGGAGACGCCGCATCTCCTCAGCTGGGGCGAAGGCATCTCAGGGGTGTGATGTCACCTGCCATAGAGAGTGGCAGGGACTCTAGGGGCGGGCGCACTTTTCACAAATGACAGGTAACTATGTGGTAAGAGGCAGTGGGGAATAATAGGATTTCAGTCCCCAACACGAGTATGGCGACTGCTGATGGTGGGCGCAGAGTGGAGAAGACCTCACATCCTGGCCATCCAGGGAGCCAGCCGTGTAAGCAACAGGGGTACCTAATGGCCGCCCAACAGTGTACTGCTCTACCAGGTGAACCCAAGAACGCCTCTCGCCAGCTACATTCATTGTTCTCAGTGTTATTATTTTACGTGTATATGTATGCCTGAGTTGATATATGTGCACTATATACACGTAGAGGTCAGAAGAGGGCACTGGCTCTCTGGGTACTGGAGTTATAGGAAGTTGTGAGCCTCCATGTGGGTGCTAGGAGCCTCGTCCCAGGCCTCTGCAAGAGCAACAAGTGCTCCTCCCCACCGAGTCACCTCTCCTGCATGTCAACAACATAACTCCAGCAACAGCAAACTACAGGGACGAAAGCAAGGGTCTGCCTTTGCGGGGGGCGGCCGCCGGAGACACATACCTGTATCTAGGATGGTGGGCCAGGTCCTGACATCGACAGCGGCAGCTGCCTCTTTGGACTTGAGCAGCCGCGTGATGGCCTGTGTGCTGAGGACACATGCGGATTTGCTGACCTACATCGCAGGGAAGCAAGAGTGAGCAGCAAGGCCAGCCAGTCACCTCCGCACAACCCTGCAGAGATCACGCGTGACGGGCGCCGCGACTTCCCGCCCCCAGAGGACATGCATGGCCTGCCAGGAGCGTGAACGTACCTCTACAATCATCTTCACGGTGGGCAATGTGGTGCCGAGGTTCTGGGGGTGTGGGGGTCGCACAGTGACAGGCACACAGCCACAGTACAGGCAGCCATAGAATGCAGCAATAAGATCCACCCCTGGGGAGACAGGGCACATGCTCAATGCTGGGCTCAAGGGCGTAGGGGGGACAACCTAGAACATTTGTCCCCAGATAGAGAAGGGACAAGCAGGCACGATTTCTTTTTAATAAGGCGTGGCTAACTCCACATGATGGGTATTTACCAAACCTGGCACTGACTATATGCATAGGAAGGGGGCGTCCCCTGCATCCCAGGAGGGGTTCTCAGGAGGGGCTGTGGGGTATGTAGCTAGGGATACACCGGGTGCTCCCTACACAGTGCTCGCATACTGCGGTAGGAAGATTCTTGCACTGTGCAGGAGACCTTTGTTTGGTCCTCAGACCCAGGAGCTAGTGGCGCTGGGCAGGTGTGTCTCTAGAGGCCTCAGAGGACATCCTCTGAGACAAACTACTTGCAGTGTGTGTGTGTGTGTGGGGGGGGTTCTCCAGCCTCCAAACCAAGGGGAGTCATTCCTTCAGACACCTACAAAACCTTTTGACAGTCTATCTTACAACATGTTAAAACGTACTAGAAAATGATATTAATAGAAACTGTAACTTTTAAAATATCAGACAGACACTTTAAAAACTCAGTTCAAGATAAAGATGCAGCGTGACAGAGCACAAGACAAGACAGTCTGAAGATAAAAGTCGGGAGTGACATTCACAACTCGGGAAGGGAAAAGAGCTGAGACGAGGAAATGTCAGGTACCAAAGCAGAAAGAGGACAGCAGAGACGGAGCGAGCAGAGGGGCAGGAAGAAAAGGGAGGGGCGGGAAGGCACAGGGGAAGAGGACAACTCCTGAAGCCTTTGGAGCTGACAGACTTTTATACGGAGGGAGGGAGAGAGGGAGGGAGAGAGGCGTGAAGGGAGAGTCAAGTCGCAGCAGAAAGGTATCTGCCGCAGCCCTCGGGAAAGGGTGAGACAGAGTCTTCCCCAGCCTGTGCAAGGCTCTGGGTTCACTTCTCAGCACCATGAGGCAGTGGATGGGGTACGTAGGCACACACCAAACACTTCAGCTTGTCCTTTTAAAATACTGCCAAGGTGGCTGAGGTGCCATTGTAATTATTAGAGAACTCTGCATATTATGTGGAGTACCAGAAGTGTGTGTAGTAACAGGACACTCCAATCTGGCTAGGTCCTAGAGCAGGGGTCCTCCACCTGTGGCTTGTGACCCCCTAGTGCGAGGGGTGAATGACCCCCTCACAGGGGTCACATATCAGATCTCCTGCATATCACATATTTACATTTCAACTCAGAACAGTAGTAAAATTATAATTATAAAATAACAATGAGGAGAGATGGCTCAGTGGTTAGGAGCACTGGCTGTTCTTCCGAAGGTCCTGAGTTCAAATCCCAGCAACCACACGGTGGCTCACAACCATCTGTAATGAGATCTGATGCCCCCAGGTGTGTCTTGAAGGTAGCTACAGTGTACTTAAATATAATAATAAATAAATCTTTAAAAAATAAAGTAAAATAGCAATGAAATAACTTTATGGTATATTCTCTATAGGACACAACTGTACTTCAAATTCCAGCTCTGCTCACAGCAGCCAGCAGCAGCAGCTGCCCCTCCCCCATCCCTTGATCTGAGACGCTGCGGAAGGGTGAGAGTCTAGCTCTAGAGGGAGGAGGACGGGCCTGGACACCTGCTACCCTGACAGCCAAGGAGCTGACGGGTCTACCAGGAACAGGGGTCCCGGCCAGAGGGATCACGGGGGCACCGAGGTCTCAAGAGCAGGGAGGGGCTGAGCTCCACTGCCGAAGGCCAGGAGAGGGCCCTGGGCGTGTGCTGACCTGGAGGATACACGAGAGCCACATGGTCCCCAGCATCTAGTCGGCCCTTCTCCATCAGCGCGGCAGCCACTCTCTCCGCCCTTTTGTGCAGCTGGATGCAGGTTGCAGTGCTGGTGACCGTGCCCTGGAGAAGAATCAAGTTCATTGGTGTGCTGGCGCTTCCAGACAGAAGAGGCTCTGCTCTGCATGCCAGGCCCCTGCGCTCTGCCAGATGCTTGAAGTAGGGGGCCGCGTATCTCTGTGTGGCCGCGCCTGAGCCTGGAAAGGGGAGTACTTCACTCATACCTGACAGAGCCAAAGCCTGGGAAAAGCCAGAAGCCCCAGGCCTCGAGCCCATCTGAATCCTGAACCCCTTCCGAGGCCTGGGTCACAGGCCTCCGCACTTCGGGCCTGCAGGACATTGTCCTCTTGTCCCTGGTCACACGGGGCCCCAGCACTCAGATTCTCTCTACTCCACTGATCAGGAGGCTCTTCCCCACGAGCTGACACATCTCTGTCTACTATCACTCGCTATTTATCAGCATGACTTACACAGCAAGGCCCTGTCAGCTAAAAATGAATACAAAGTAAATCTCCGAAGGAGCAGAGAGTTCCAGGACAGAATCTGCATTTCTTTCTTTTTTCTTTCTTTCTTTCTTTCTTTCTTTCTTTCTTTCTTTCTTTCTTTCTTTCTTTCTCTCTCTCTCTCTCTCTCTCTCTCTCTCTCTCTCTCTTTCTTCTTCTTCTTCTTCTTCTTCTCCTCCTCCTCCTCCTCCTCCTCCTCCTCCTCCTCCTCCTCCTCCTCCTCCTCTTCTTCTTCTTCCTCCTCCTTTTTGGTTTTTTTGAGACAGGGTTTCTCTGTGTAGCCCTGGCTGTCCTGGAACTCACTCTGTAGATCAGCCTGGCCTCGAACTCAGAAATCTGCCTGCCTCTGCTTCTCAAATGCTGGGATTAAAGGCATGCACCACCACTGCCCGGTGAATCTGCATTTTCTAAGGTACCTGCTCCCTGTGTGACAAAAATCGAAATATCTTAAAGCACGTTTGGTGTAACTGACAGAGTCACACAAGGTTGTCATGATGTTTGGTTCTGTGATCTTGTGATGTGAGGGTTACAGAATGTCCTTTGATTTCAGACATTCTTAGTGTGGTGTAGAGCATTAGCAGACACTCAGATAATGTGACAGATTTTCTCAGTCACAGAGGAGAAGCAGTTTGGAACAGCCAATAGTGTTTGTCATTTCAAAGACATAAGCAAATATACAAAGACTAAATTCACCAAATATTACCATATAAACATGTACTTTTAGTTCATAAACCCAAAGCAGTTACACAGATAGTTCTTAATAAGAAAACAGAGCTGGTAAGAATTTTCCAGATACATGCAAATCAACAGACTTTCTGTCCACTGTACAAAGCACAAGCCTCTACAAGAAAGCCGGCAGGCAGAGAGACCGATGCCACCGAAGGGACCGATGGCATGCCAGTCCCCACAGAAGCAAGGAAAGTCCAACTCTCACCTTAGCGTTCAGCAGCAAGAACAGCGGGTGGTCAGGAGTCGTGTGAGCTCGCCACTGCAGCACGTCCGCCAGGAACAGGAACTGCGCAGAGAGAGGAGGCTCGCACCTGCGCTGTGTGGGATGCCACCTGCCCCCGGGAGATGCCCGGTACCTTGCGAGCCTGGTCACTGTCCTCCAGGTGGGCCAGCTCTCTCCCAGAGGCCTGTGCGATTCTTTTTCCGGCAACCAGGTTCCCAACGATCATTGAGGCTGGTCCAACTTCTGCAAACAGATTCCAAATGACACTCTGGGGACTTCTAATCCTTAACTGTCCCATGACTCTACTTACATATCTAACACTTGTTATTCTGAAACATACCTGGGTATTTAACGCTTTTCTTTAAATGGTAAATATTCAGATCACTCTCAAATATAAACTATGCCACGTAACATGTTCTCGGGATGCTAACCAAATAATGTTTTATTGCTGTACTATATTTCATGTATAAATCAGAATTCTTGAAGTGTGTTATACTCAGTGACATACTTATGTGTCCAATAGTCAGTAAAAAAAAAAGATAGCTTTTCCTAAATGTTTACATATACAAATTAATGACAAACTGAATATGCTAGTTAAACTGGCCTTTATACTTAGTTTTTTGTGTTAAGTCAGAAACAAGAAATGAATCCTTGAGAAACGTCCATTCCTAAAGCCCAGTGGCTACCAGGGGCTCCTTGGCTCCCAGAGCCCACACCTGCGTATAGACACTAATGTACCTTTGAATGTACCATTAAAACTGATTACGAGCAGGAGGGTGGAAACCAACAGGCAGGTGCACCAGCAATCGTCCCACTTTATGAACCAGGAGCAGGTGCACACACCTAGTCTGATCCTTAACTTAACCCCAGGCCCAAGATCCCATGCAGCTACACCCACCGCAGCCAGCACCAGTGAAGGCCAGACAGCCTCGCTGTTAGCTACTAACCTGGCTGTTTCTGGCGAGGCTTGGGAAGGTTGGTGACACACGTGTGAGGGCACATCAACACATTACATGGGTGTAGCGTCCCTTCCAGGAAGCGCTGCTTCGTTTCAGAAATGTGGATGCCTCCAAGAGGAGCCTTGGGCAAGGTGTTGGCGGGAACAAGGGCCAAACAGTACACACCCACCTGGTGGATGCTGTCGATGGCCTGGAAGGCAAAAACTCTGCTGAGCATGTGCTGCCAGCCCATGAGATCCACAGAGTTTACACACACACACACACACACACACACACACACACACACACCTTTGTAACTGCTTGTATCAAAACCACAAAACTCAGGAGCCGCACATACATGCTGAGGCCTCTAGCTGGGAAGAGGTGAGCCGAAAATGACAGAAGCTAGGTATCCTAAGCTAGGAATCATGTTTACATTCCAGATATGACCAACTTAATGATAAGAAGCAATTCCTAACAAATGAAGGTGAAAAGAATGTACTCGATTAGAACTTAGCTAGGAGCACAGTTCAGAGCCTCAATATAATCCTCAATATAATGTGGGCTAGTGAACCCAGGGAGACGTGTGCAAAGGAAGAGAACTGTGAAATCATGCGAGCTGTTCCCAGCTCTCTGGTCTGGCTCGGCACGGAGACCACGCTGTGAGCCACTGGGGCCCGGTGGCCGGGAGTCAGTGAGTGATGCTGTCTACTGTTAGCAACTAAGTTATCAGGAGGACAACGAGTTAGGCGGGAACCCTATGTCTTGGGTTTGAATAAGACTTCTCAGCATAAATTCAGAACACAGAGAACCGTACAAACCAGCCGACAGTGCCATTCTCTCCTCCATCCTCTGAGAAGGACTCAGGGTGACGAACACGCTGTAAGGTCAAGCCCACTGTCCCACTCAGGACCACACAGGACAGGTACCTGTGTCTGGCCAACCAGTTTCTACTATGGCCTCAGGGACCCCAGGCTTTCTCAAGGGCTCCACTGAGCTCTGGATGATAAGAGTCGTAGCTACAACACACTGAAACACAGACATTTAAGCCTTCTAGTTCATGATGAGATAAATAAGCCAACTCGGGGAGCACCCCCAGAGGAGTCATTAATCTGGAATCGATCCACCACCTTTCTTCCCTGTATGTTCTAGTTAGTGATGAAGGAGGATGGTTGAAAAAGTCACAACGTGACTGCCACAAAATCGACAGATCACAAGCTCAGGACGCGAGTGCGCCAACAAACGGGAGCCCCAGGCTTCCCAGCCACCTTCGGGAGAACCTCGCCAGAAAACTGGCCTGGTCCAAACAGGCCTCCAGATCCACTCACAGGATCCACAGACACAGACACAAGACATGACACACACAAAAGCATGGTCCAGTGAGAGGAGGAAAAGCCACCCCACCCCACCCCACCACCCCCGGCCCGTTTTCTTCAGACTTGCCACAAAAGGGACAGGGGCATCTATCTACAGGATAAAAAGAACGTGTTCCTACCAATCATAAGTTATGATCTTCTGATTTTGTCAAAACAACCACTGGAGAGTTGGAATCTTAACAGTGGTCAGACACAATTGTATTCATAAATTATTAATTTTAAAGAAATGCTAGTGGTATTTACAGGGGTACAAAACGGACGTGAGGCCGAGTGATGGGACTGTGAATGACTATATTGTTTTGTTTATACGTGGCGTATCTGATTGCTCTGTAACAAGACAGAGTGTGACCTACATATCGGACTCCCTTTTAACCTCCTGTCATTTGTCAGTCCCCCTGGGCTGAAATCAGCGAGCACGCCAGCACGCCCACCTGTAGCACACGGCTCATCCACTGGAAGCTGTCTTCCTCTGAAGCCTCAGGTCGCTGCTCAGCCACCAAGACAATCCGGTCGTCGTGCAGCACGGTCACAGAGAACACAGCGATCCTGAGAGGGGACACGGGCACAGTGACTACTCGTGGGAACAGTGCGGTCAGGCTATACGAACGTTGCAAAGTTCTGTGTAGTAAACAGACTACTTACTCTTAATACGCAAAGGAACCTGTCACTTCCATGCCCACTACTATAGCTAAAACAGTTTCAGCTCACAAAAATAGACTGCAGTACTAAGTAGAGATTTAAAGAAATTCTTAGTAGATCAAATAGTTCCAGTAATGAGTTAAGTAATACTAACTGTGACTGGTCTTTTTAGACTTGTTTCTTCTACCTAACTTTACAAATTTCAACAAGTCCTCTTCCGTTTAAAAAAAAAAAAAAAATCTAAGGTCTGAAGAAGTTGGTCAGATGACCGCTCTTCCAGAAGACCTGGGCTTGTTTCCAAGCACCTATGTGGAAGCTCATGACCTGTAACTCCAGTCCCAGGGGATCTGATGCCCTTTTCTGGCCTCTGTGGGCACCCGGCACACATGTGGTGCACAGACATACACGCACACAAAATGCACACGGAAGTACATTTTAAAATGTTTTAAAAATGGGATTTTTCTACATTTTCCTACACCCAAGATTAGAGGGGAACTTTGAGGATCCAGTTCTGTCCTTCCACCAGGAAGGTCCGGGGTTGAGCTCAATCCATCAAGCTTGCTAGTAAGTATCTTTATATGCTGAGCCGGCCCACTGGCCTCTCCTCCTTCTCTTTCTTCCTTGCCCTTGTGTGTGTGCAGGTGCATAAGCACCTTTTTATTGTTTTGAACTATCAAAGCTATCTCTGTCTTCTCCCATCAAAGAAGTTGGGTTTCCCCATGAAACCCCTTATACTAGAGTGTCTGCCACTGCCACTCCATATGTAAGTTCTCCCATCTCCTCTGTCAGCTAGTATGCCCACATATTCCTGCAGCGTGGCATACACAGCCCGCAAGCATGCTCCTTTTATCCAGCAAGCTTTCTCCGTGTTGTCTTCCTGTCTTTCTTCTTGTAGCTCCTTCCAGGATTGAGGGCTCAGGGGTGGGGAGAGCTAGACAAAATCCCTTCTCGGCCCCTTCTCACTGTGTACAGTCATCCACTCCACAGACACGAGTGTCTAAAGTCCTTGCTTAACCAGTGTAGATACTTGGGAGGACATTTTTATTCTGGGAGCAATGAAGCATCTTGTGTCGTCTGAAAGCTAACTAGAGAAAAGCATCTGCCACTGGTAGTTCACAGACTGGTGCTGTTCTTTTAATCAACATTCGCCAGACAGCGAGGAAGCTAGTGTCTACTCATCTCCCAGCAGCTGGGATCCCCGTCCTTTTGTCCAATCAATGCATTTGGACATTACTCTCTTTTTTAAAATTCATTCTCTCTCTCTCTCTCTCTCTCTCTCTCTCTCTCTCTCTCTCTCTCTCTCTCTCTCTCTCTCTCTCTCTCTCTCCCCCTCTCCCTCTCCCTCTCCCCCCCACCTCTCTCTCCAGAGCCAGAGTGTGCTCTCTTAGGGAGCTGAACGAATGCTGGAAATGAAGACTTTACCTCTGCTATCTCTGATGCAAACATTTACTTCCTTGGTGTAACTTTTCTGGCATGCACAACCTTTCTATGACACAGACCTCCCAGATCCCGCGCACGGACGCGATCTGAGAGCCAGGCGAGGGTCTCCGTGCATCACCTGCCTCTGTAGACAAACTTCATGGGTTCCACCGCCAGGGCCGTCGCCACAACGTCGTCGGCATTGTGTCTGCGGACTCCTACGACCATCAGCCCGTCCAGCTTGCCCACGACGAAGACCAGGTTATCCTGAGAAAAGGGTGTGTCGGGCCTCAGGGGTGGGATCGGAGAGCACAGAGAACACAGCGCCTTGCAGGGTCAACCAGCGACTGTACCAACATGACACTCAGGTCGGGCGGAACAGACAGCGTGGGTAAAGGGCGGCACTGACGGGTGGGGAAAGGGGCGCCAGTGCCAAAGGGCTATAAAGTCCTGGGGGGGTGAAGGACTCTGAGATGCCCCAACAAGGGCAAGGCCGCCGGGGTGTCGAGTGACCCAGGAGCTAATTCTGTGGCTACACATTACACTAGCTGGTACTAAGCAGTTCTGGCCTGCAGACACCCACCAGGGAGCTAGCCCCTCCCTGAGCCGTGACAACCAATGTCTCTAGGAAAGGAAGGACATGCAATCATCCACTGGAGAGAAGGCGAGCCGAGACGCTACAAAATGTATTCATTTTAACATTTTAAATATCAAGACTGGGGAAAAAATAATGAAAATAAAATCAGCCCCACCTCCGCGTCTCCCACCCGGGGCCCACTGTGGGCCGGTGGCTGGAGAAGACTACATGTAGCTAAGGAACAGGTCTGGGGGCCAGCATGAAAGGCCAAGGCCGCACTGAGAACCAAGGACACCAGGACAAGAGCCTGTCTACAGCGAAGCACTCCGCTGCGGGGCGGGTTCAGGAGGTCATGGTCATACTCACAGGCCCGACGAATCCCAGAAGGCCTGTCCTGGTGAAAGGCTGGTCAGAGATGGGGACTCCATCCGCTGTGACCGGGACGGTCTGCCAGAACAGGGAAGAGGGCGTCAGGGAGTGGACCACTCACTGACTACTAGAAAGACAGGGTGGGCAAGCAGAACTCAAAAATGGCCAGACCACGAGTAGCCTCATGCCTTCAAGATGTCTCTTGGCAACGATGCGCAGGGGCGCAGGCTTTTTTTTTTTTTTTTTTTTTTTTTTTGGTTTTTCCGAGACAGGGTTTCTCTGTGTAGCCCTGGCTGTCCTGGAACTCACTCTGTAGACCAGGCTGGCCTCGAACTCAGAAATCTGCCTGCCTCTGCCTCCCAAGTGCTGGGATTACAGGCGTGCGCCACCACTGCTTGGCTTTGGGTGCAGTCTTTTTACAGACAAAGTCCACCCTTACGTCAGTGCTCCAGGGGGAGATATCGGTCAGGGTGCTAGAGCACTCCGGCAATGCCGTCTTCCTACAAGGCTCGGCAGCGTTTTCCAAACACATACAACAGTTCCATCTTATTTACATTTCCTCTTAGCTGTTTCAGCTTGCACAAAGATTCATTATTTTGGTTAACATATTTGGACCTCAGTCCAGTCACCGACAGTCCCAAGCACAGCGAGGGGGGATGTGACTGTTATGAGGGAGGGGTGGAAGGCTGCGAACTGCCTTAGCAGACACAGAATACTTAGGACAAGATGGCATCACCTTAGTCATTTCATATACCACAAGCCACCTGTGGCCATGGGTCAACGCTCCACAGGAAGAGACTCCCAGGGTACCTGGCCCTCCACAGACCGTTCTCCCATCTTGTCCGCTCTGCTGCATCGATACACCACCCATGCAGGACTCCACAACCCTCATCTTTCTGTACACCCAGCTCCTGGTATTGCCTGCCCTCACAGGACTTACCGTGAGCAGGGATCATACTGTGAACTGAGCTGGGGTCCATCTGTACCTTCTTACTGGCCGAAGCCATCTAAGCCTGGGGAGTGTGTGAACCGCTCTGGGTCCCAGCAACTCCTTGTAAGCCCCCACTTCACCCTGGACCTTTGGGCCCATTGACACCCATGGGATTTGATTCCAAGATAAAGATCAGGAAAAGGACACGAACCTCAAATATATTCTTTGTGATTCCAAGCAGTCCATAATATGCTGTCCCGGTTGCAACAGAATTGACACAGATTTCTCCAATTTCATCAGTTTTACAGAGATAAGGGGCACCGTCTACCTTCACAACACACACACTAGCTAAACAGAGAAAAGAAATCAAAATCATCAAGGTATACATTTAAATAGATCACTCATAAAGGTTAACTTGCTCGAGTATTTCTGGGGTTTTTCATTTGTTTGTTTGTTTGTTTGTTTTTGAGACACCATGTAGCTCTGACTGGTCCAGACCTCTCTATTTGGACTGAGCTGGCCTGAGGAACTCACAGACATCTACCTGCCTCTGTCTCTCAAGTAATGGGATAAAAGGTGCGTCACTGCACCTGGCACTGCTGTGATATTTGAAGTTATAGAAAGAAAACATTACACGTGCAGCAAATTCTTATATGGCGAGTCACGACATGGACAGCGCTAATTAAGGACTTGTTATAAGCAGTGTGAGGGCTAGGGCTGTAACTCGGTGGTAGCAAGCTTACCTAGGATATAAGGAGTTCTGGGCCCACTGCCAGCACTAGACAGACAGATGCAGGACACACACACACAGAGAGACACAAACACACATGCACACACACACATGCAGGATGAGGAGGCTCAGATGTGATTAAAAAGGAAACTGTATCTATGTAATACTCTCTTGACTAACAGAATCTCATTTTCCCGAGTACACAGACATGAGTATTTACTTTCAGTGTGCACAGAGATGACCTAAAAGTCACAAAAACAGCGTGAACTACTACAGATCCACTTGATACTGTATAAGGGGGGATGCTAGGAGGCCAGTACAGCACACTTCAGCTCTGGGACACGACACAGTTAGATTGGACTGTGCCCGGAAGCCCAGTCAATTAGGCAGCAGCCAAATGCTGGGAGGGGCCCGGACCCCGGAAAGAATTCCTAGGAAGCACATGCAGTCTGCATGCAGTCATTGAGTGGCCATTTTCGTCAGAAGTGAGACAGCTGTCTTGGACTGAAGCATGTTCAGACATGGGATGTTTTCAAGGGAAGTGAAATATTCCACCCTTCAAGGAAACTTCATTAAATCCAGGAAGTAAACAACCCAAAAGCTTCAGAAACCTCCCTGAAACTCAGCAGATTCACTGGGCTCTCCCCTCCCAAAGCTCACATATAAGCTGCAGTGAGTCGGGAGATACATTCTCAGAGAAGGCCATCTGCCTAGAGGAGGCTCAGAGCGCCTGAGCTGTGGGAACAAGCTCTCCCGCCTCTTAGCTGCCTGCAGGTTGTACAGCGTGGTCAGGGTCCCAGCATTTGTGAATCTAAGCTGGGGTTGGCTTTTCTTGACCCAGCTGTGGCTGGGTCATTTCCGCTCCTGAAGCTCACTGGTCCCCTAAGTTGGACATGGGTGGTATCCTTACTTTGGTCTGTTACGGGTCTCCTGTCTGGGGTGAGTAGATGGCTGTTCATTTGTTCCCAGGGAAAGTATCACACAATAAACGTGTACATCCATCTGGCAGACACATGCACAGAGAAACCCATCGTGCATGGGTGGGCGTGTGTGTACAGATATATGACTGGGAAGTGCAAACATGAGACAGGTTTGCATGTCTCATAGAAATAAAGGAAAGCAGGTGTAATTCTTGATGTATTCAAAAGAAAATATCGAGGACAGAGATGGCTGCTAGGAAGGTGGGTGCTGGGAGCATGGGACCCACGATCAACCCCAGAGCCCGCGTTAGAAAGCCATGCATGGTGACTTTTTTTTTTTTAATCTAGAGTTGGGTACACAGAGACTGGCAGGTCCCTGAGGCTTGCTGGGTAGCCAGCCCAGCCTAGTCAGAGAGCTCCAGGCCACTGAGGCCCTATTTCTAAACAAGGGTTGGAATGCCTAAGTAACACCACCAGAGGTTGTCCTCGGGCCCCTATATGCTTCTGAAAATGTTTGAACTACGAAGTCAAGCATTCGGCAAGACTGTTTCTAAGGGAGTCAAATTATAGGAAGAAATATAATTCACATGAATTAAAAGGCGGAGCTAGAAATTCTTATTTAAACGTCTGTGTTCACTCTGGGCAGAACTCTGCCTAACGCAGGCACCGGTCTACCGGGAGCTTCTGTGTCAGGAGTTCAGCGCCCTTCATCAAAGCCCCGTGTGACACAGATGGCAGCCTAAAGCCAGGCAGCCAGGCTGCCAGCAGAACCCACACATCTGGCAGAAGAGGGGAGCACCGATGTTGGGGGTAACTGGGTATGAGATAGCACCCAACTTCTGAAACTAACAGGGTGTCCTGATCAGCCTGGCCGACTTGGCCCAGCCTACAGCCCTCTTTGAGGAGGCTCCTCGGTGGAGGAACTGCCTAGAGCTGACTCTCTCTGACCACAGGTGCTTCTGAGGTCGGTGGACGGCCTGTGATAGATAAACTGTCTTGATTGTTCATTAATGGAGGAGAGCCCAGAGCACTGTGGGAGCTACCAATCCTTCGGTAGGTGGCCTGAGATGTATAAAAACCTAGCTAGACATGAACCAGCAACCAGAGTCCTGCCAGTTTCTACTTCAAGCTCCTGCCAGGTTCCGGCCTTGACTTCCCTGGAAGCGTGAGCCCAATGAGTCCTCTCTCCTCCTGCAAGCTGCCCCTGTCAGAATGATTCTTCACAGCATCAGAGAGGAACCAGAACAGAAGAGTGGGACACTGCCCGTGCGGGAAGGGGCATCAGGGCAGCTACCGGTCGCTGCAAGAGCAGTAAACTAAGGGGTTGGGCAGCATCCCTGCTGCCAAGGCCCCTGAGCCAGGCTCTGGCCCCGCTCCTCGGTGACACTTGGAGGTCCACTCCAACACCCCTTCTCCTGTCCTTCGCCAAAGCAGCAGCAAGGTACACAGTACACGGGCCAGTGTCTGCAGGAGGATGTACCTGGGATTTTCTTCCTTCCTTCTTTTTTGGGGGGAGTTAAAGGGGGGGTTCACATCTCCTGCCACCACAGGTGCTTCTGACAACCTACTCGGGTGACCCCATCACCCAGGCATTAGCAGCAGCTCTTTCTGAGGCACCCTATAGAGATTGCAGGGTGTTAAATCCCCCCGAAAGGCACAAGGCTAAGGACTAGGTCTGGCGTACAGTGAGTGGGCTAGCCCAGCTGGTATACTAATGCTGTGTCAGTCAGGGCAGGATGCAGATGCGCTCCGACCGAGGCTTACCTCCGGGCATCACCTGGCCGACGTCCTGAACTGTGAGGACCGACAGCTTCTCCTCAGCGTCAACTCTGATCACCCCGTAGCTCAGACCGTTCATTGACAGGACAGCTTTTCTTGGAGGAGATCCTCCCAGATCTGGGGGCCTAGATAACAAGAGCAGCAGCAGGCCTGCTGACTGAGGGCTATCACTCCAAGGGGGTGGGGGGCGCCGAGGGCCAGCCTCGCCGGACCTTCAGCTCCTCACTAAAGCGCCTGCTTTGTGCGTGGCCTTGCCAAGACAGTGTGCTCTAAAGCCACGTGCCTCTCTGCAGTCGATGCTTTGAAGTCAGTGGCTTCGGCACTTTTCTCGTCAGAGGTAGGAGCATGACTACAGGGCAAGTGACACTGTGTGACCTCTGAACCAGTCCTCGGAGGTGACTCGGTTTCTATCTGGTTATCTTGTGACCTTAGCACAGAGCCCCAGGGTACCCAGGCGGGCAGACTGACTGTGGGGAGGCCTCTGTGCTGCAATGGGCTGTGATTCTGTGAACGTGTAGAGGGGGCTCAGGCCCGGGGTACCTTGATAACACCCCCTCCCCACAGCAGATGGCCTGATGGAGGAGCCCTTCCCAAGACACGGCCATCTACAGTTTCTAGAAGATAAAGATGTTGCTGTTAATGCTATTATTAAAATAGTTACTTAAAACTTACATACTAGTAAGCACACGCTACCTTTAAGTTATGAGCACAATGCATACATGGCCAGAGCTGAGGGAATTCTGTAGCACGATGCTGAGGAGAGCAAGCTGAAAGAGATCTCCTTTACCTGCAGCCCCACAGAACGGGCAGCATCGGCAAGACCAGGAGTCTCCTGGTCAGGGAGGGAGAGTGCCTTCGGGCCTAGCTGTGGGTCAGGAACAACGTGCTGTGTGCATGAAGTTTAGGAAGGAACCCGCGGCCCAGACACTAGGACACTAGCTCTCCGACGGGGGCGGGGCACTCAGGGCAGCCTCAGGACCCTACTCCATGTCACGAGACGTGACACCAAGAGCAGCTGGAGGTGTAGAGGTCATAGTGGCAGATGCTTCCCTTGGCAAGTTAAAGGTCCTCTTTAGCAGACCCGCAGCCAGCAGAACCTCTCAGGACAAGGGGCTCTTGCTTAGTTATAGCTTCTACCTAAGATCAGGCATGAAATAGCAAGCTCTCTATTTAGGAAGAAGCGTAAAGAAAACAAAATTGACAGAGGATCCAGTGTAGCCCAGGAACCATGACCAGCAGGCTGCCTCTCTGCAACCTGAGGGAGGCTGAGGCACTGATAGGAAGCCCTTCTTCAGGATGCCCAACAGTTAGAAATGGACTCCCAACTCAGGGCCATAGGTAACTCCATCACGCAGACTACTCGAATGTGTGTTCACAAGAGACGACGTACAGTTCAGTTACCTGCGGATGGCCACTGTCAGCGCCTCAGGAGAACTGGCACAAGGACAGATGACCTCCGGCCTCAGACCTCTGGACTGGAAGACGTTGAGGAAGGCATCGCAGGAAGATATTGACCCTGTGTGAAGCATGAGAGGTGACCGGAGGGCCAGCGAGCCCAGAGCACGCGGTGTGTAAGGCACCACGCCGACCTGACAGCCAGGCCGAGCCCTCGCTGCGCAGAAGCCTGTTTTAACAAGATCTCCGCTACGATTTGGCAAAGCAGCCTTTTAGGGTAGGAGTGATTACCACGAGACACACACGATCATGTCCAGCTCAGAAACAAGGAAGCGCCTGGGAATCTCTCACAGGAGGCCTGCTTTCAGTCTTGCCTTTGTTACTGTGTCCCAGCAAGGCCTGGCCTGGCACCAGATGGCAGATGGGACAGCAGGTGCAGCTCCTGTGAGCAGCTCTAGAGATGTGTGATGACATCGTCACCGAGATGTCCTGCCTCTCCCTGGTGCCCTCTCCTTTGAGTAGACTCCTGTCATTCAGGGCTGGCAGGCCTTAACAGTGGGTGCTAGAGACCTTGGCAGCAAGGAGGCTCTGCCTGACCAAATAACTTGGGCCCTATAGCCATGGTGACTCTAGGGTCTCATTATAAACCTCTCCCAACAAGGGTACATAGAAGGGGAACAGGCACAGGGGCCTCCAGGTTTCGCATTCTTGGGGGGGAGGGGAACGTGACTCCTGAGGAAAGAAGGCAACAGATTTTCCATGTTACCAAGACTGGATGCAGCATCCTAAAGGACCAGTAAGTGAAGGACAAGGCCGATGAAGGAAAGCTAGCTATCTGGTACCTGGAAGAATGTGGGTGGAGGAGACAGGGCAAAGCAGAAAGAAAACACTGGAAGGGGTGATGTGCTCAAGTGATCACAGACAGCAGCTGAGTGCAAAGCAGAGAGCCAGGGCGGCTGTGGGCGGCTGTGGGCGGCTGTGGGCGGCTGAGTGCATAAGTAGAGCGTTAGACCAGCTGTGGGTGGCTGTGGGCAGCTGAGTGCATAAGCAGAGAGTTAGACCAGCTGTGGGCAGCTGTGGGCGGCTGTGGGACACTGTGGGTGGCTGTGGGTGGCTGTGGGTAGCTAAGTGCATAAGCAGAGTTAGACCAGCTGTATGTGGGCAGCTGTGGGCAGCTGTGAGAAGCTGTGGGTGGCTGAGTGTATAAGCAGAGAGCTAGTCCAGCTGTGGGCAAGCTGTGGCTGGCTGTGGGCGGTTGTGGGCAGCTGTGGGCAAGCTGTGGGCGGCTGTGGGAGGTTGTGGGCGGCTGTGGGCGGCTGTGGGAGGCTGTGGGAGGCTGTGGGCAGCTGTGGGAGGCTGTGGGAGGCTGTGGGAGGCTGTGGGCGGCTGTGGGCGGCTGTGGGCGGCTGTGGGAGGCTGTGGGCGGCTGTGGGAGGCTGTGGGTGGCTGTGGGTAGCTAAGTGCATAAGCAGAGTTAGACCAGCTGTATGTGGGCAGCTGTGAGAAGCTGTGGGTGGCTGAGTGTATAAGCAGAGAGCTAGTCCAGCTGTGGGCGGCTGTGGGCGGCTGTGGGAGGCTGTGGGTGGCTATGAGCGGCTGTGGGCAGCTGTGGGACACTGTGGGCAGCTGTGGGCGGCTGTGGGCGGCTGTGGCTGGCTGTGGGCGGCTGTGGGCATGAGAAGGCATGAGCTATCCATGGATGCAGGAAGGAGACCTTGCTTGTCTTAGATGTACACCAAGAGAATGGGAGGCTCTTAGGGGTGTCATGTGTGTGTTCTGCTCTCCTGAAAGATGGGGTACACAGAAGAATAGGGGTAACTATTTGGTGCTGCAGAAGAAAGCCCTTGCTCAATAAGTGTTTCACTTGGGGCTCCGGTCAAGGACATCTGATCCAGGCCTCAGGCAGTCCTGAGCCTGCCACACGGTCACCAGAGCAGTTACAGTCACATCCTACTGTATACAGCAGACCAGAACAGTCACACTCCTACTGTATACAGCAGACCAGAGCAGTCACACTCCTACTGTATACAGCAGACCAGAGCAGTCACACTCCTACTGTATACAGACCAAAGCAGTCACACTCCTACTGTATACAGCAGACCAGAGCAGTTACATTCCTACTGTATACAGCAGACCAGAGCAGTCACATTCCTACTGTATACAGCAGACCAGAGAAGTTACATTCCTACTGTATACAGCAGACCAGAGCAGTCACACTCCTACTGTTGACAGCAGACCAGAGCAGTCACACTCCTACTGTATACAGCAGACCAGAGCAGTCACACTCCTACTGTATACAGCAGACCAGAGCAGTCACACTCCTACTGTATACAGACCAAAGCAGTCACACTCCTACTGTATACAGCAGACCAGAGCAGTCACACTCCTACTGTATACAGCAGACCAGAGCAGTCACACTCCTACTGTATACAGCAGACCAGAGCAGTCACACTCCTACTGTATACAGCAGACCAGAGCAGTCACACTCCGACTGTATCCAGCAGACCAGAGCAGTCACACTCCGACTGTATCCAGCAGGGTCCTCACTGCTTAGGTAGGTGCTGCAGGCATTCCTCCATGGGGGCTTGGGGTTGGCCAGAGATACATGGAGGGGGAACAGCTGGGTCCTGCGAGAGAGCTTGGCGCTGAGAGCCACATCCAAAGGAACCTAACACTAAAGAGCATAAGGCTCAAGAGGTCCCTAACAACTCGGGGACCCTATTTACAGCACAATCCACTGACCTCTTGAAGACAGTGGCTCCCGCTGAAGGTTTTGAGAACTGTATTAACATTGCGTGTGAATTTAGAGTCTTAATACATATTCGATCCACCAATGATTCACTGGCAAGGGGCAGCATGTCACAGAACCTTATAGGACACTTATGTTTCCTTATAGGACACTTATCGAACAGTGATAAAGCCTGCATTTTGTACAACAGGTTCCATCTCAACAGACTGATTGGTCCTCCAGGCAAGTCGAGAACCATGTGTGCAAACACCCCAGACCCGTCCAAGGTCACGCAGCCTACTCACAAGGGTTAGCGCCGTCCGCCACAATCAACATCCGCAGAGAGCTGAGACAGACGTCCCTCTGACCCCGCTGCGCCAAGAGCGACCAGTGCATATCTCGGGACTTCACCAGGGCAGCCCGGGCTGCAAAGAAAAGGGAGTACAGACGTCTCGGGGCGCAGGGGCAGGCACGCCCACACTCCAAAATGCTGCTGCTCTTCATCCTGTGCAGAGGCAGGGCCGCAGGGGCAGGCACGCCCACACTCCAAAATGCTGCTGCTCTTCATCCTGTGCAGAGGCCCACGTGCAGAGGGTGGGGGCGGGGTGGGGGGCCTGCTGCAGGCACCACACTCTTGTCTGGGTAACCCTCGTCAGGCATCTCGTGTGCTTCCTGCCCCCACCATCCCTTTTCTCCTTAAAACTTAATTTGAAGATGCGATTTGGACTAACGCGCTTGGATCCACTTTCCAAGCTTTTTTTTTTATTTCACGTGTATGGGTGTTTGGCCTGCATGTATGTCTGTGTACACAGGTATGCTGTGCCCACAGAGCGGAGTGGCATACGATTCCCTGCAACTGGAGTTATAGAGAGCTGTTAGCTGCCATGTGGGTGCTGGAACCCAAACCTGGGTTCTCTGGAGAATCACCCAGTGCTCTTAGCCTGAGACATCTCCCCAGCCCTAGCCTTTTAAAACGTTAACTTTTGCTATTTTATTACTCCATGAGTATGAGTGTTTTGCCTGCGTATGTGTGTGCCTGGTACCCTTGGAGACCAGAAGAGGACATAGGATGCCCTGGGACTGGAGTTACAGACAGTTGTGAGCCACCATGTGAGTGCAGGGACCTGAATCCGGGTCCTCTGGAGGCGCAGGCAGCGCTCTCAATCCCACAGCCGTCCCGGAGGCATCTTGATCCTGTGCTGTCCCTCCCCACGGTGCTGACCCTTGTTTGGTGCTGCCTCATTGCCAGAACTGTCAGATCACTCCGCCTGCCAGCTTCTGGCAGCTTCTAGGTCCTGATGTGAAATGGACTGGGATTTGAATGTGCATGCAGAGCCCAGAGAATCCCACCGCCTTCGGCCAGACTTTGTCGTCCTCCATAAAAACAGATACAAGACATTCTGTAAGAAGACGGCTGGTCTGGGAGGTGGCAGCAATGTATACACTGTCACCAGCCCTCGTTGGTACAGTAAGTTAGTCTTAGTAGCTGCTGAGCTCTATTGGACAGGGACAAAAGGATTCTGAAGAGCTGTGCAGTCACATGAGCAGTTTCCTGTCTGGTGCTGCAAGATACCTCAACCACTGGGAGGTCAGACGAACAGGGAACAGGCCTCCCAGGTGGCCAACCTCATCCATGCGTCCTGCCTGTTAGAATGTATCATTTGAACGACAGCCTTGTTAGAGCGTCAAAAGCTCGAACCACAAATTAAAACCATCTCAAATAATATTAGGAATGCTGATGTGATACTGAAGGAAACTTCAAAAGTATAAAATTGACAGTGCCTGGTCCTTCAGGGAAGAGCCCAGTTACACTGCTGCAGGAAGCTGTCCAGGCCCTGAGAGGGTCTGGACCAGCACGAGCTACTGAGACATCCCCAGATAGCTCTTCGGTTCCAGCTGCAGTTCAGTACGCTGTCTTTGTTTTCTTGGGTGCTAAGCATCAGCGTGTAGAGAATTCTTTAAAGAAAGACGAGGCGCGCGGAGGCGCCGTCCTGCTACCTTTATAGGAACACACTTTCTGAATCCAGGAGAGCGGGTTGACCTTCATCAGGGCGTACGGGATGCTGATGACGTGCATCCTGTTCATGACGCTCTGCAAAAGGGAAACGGACTAGGTCAGAGGAGGGCAGGACGAAACTCTGCCGAACAACCCGACAAGCTGCAGCGTCCCTGTTCCACGGTTTCGCTCATCTCCTGCTCCCACCCCGGACACTAGCAAACAACCCTCACTGTTAAGACGCCATGCCACAAACCAGCATCCAAGCAACACTCACTGTTAAGACTCCGTGCCACAAACCAGCATCCCTTTTGAAGTCCAGCACATTCGTTAACGTTTCAGCTGAAAGCGGACACAGAGAGTTAAAACTGATGGACAGCTCTTTATTACCATCGAGCGCGGTCCCAAGATGAGTAGGTAACCAGCACGCCAGAGCCTCATGAAACAGAGACAGCACTTCCAAACCATGTACTGGTTAACAGCGAGCTACATATCTTTTCAGACAACTGGAAACACACACACAGTTCTGGACTGGAGCGGAGAACCATGCCGATCTTCAATTCAAAAAGCACGAGGAACACTACATACAGCAAGAACTACAGAAAGGTCACTGCATGGCTGCGCCATTTTGACGGGCTGCCTCTCAGAAGCAGGAGGCAGGATGACAAACTGCCACGGACGCAGCTGCCCACCCAGACTCCCCCAGTTGTCACACCCACAGCCTTGTGTCGTACTTGCACGAAGCTGTGACATGCATGCCAGAGGTACTGTTGCACTCTGAATGACAGTCTCCCTGTCCCGTTACCTGAAGTGCCAAACTAAAGGTGACATAAATTAAATGATTGCATGAGATCGAAAGACCTCATAGGCTTTTCTTTTATAGAACTAACTTCAAAAAAAGCATTAAAGTTCTTGGACATACTTGACCATCTCCACAAAGTCTTTATCACTATGCCCACTGGCTAACCCTTGAGATTAAACATCATATTTTATATATGTAAATATGCCACTCAATTTTTTTTATATTAAGGAAATTTATTTATTTATTTATTTATTTATTTATTTATTTTGATTTTTCGAGACAGGGTTTCTCTGTGTAGCCCTGGCTGTCCTGGAACTCACTCTGTAGACCAGGCTGGCCTCGAACTCAGAAATCCGCCTGCCTCTGCCTCCCAAGTGCTGGGATTACAGGCGTGCGCCACCACCGCCCGGCAAATATGCCACTCAATTTTACTTTCTCATTTGGCTCAGTTCTAGTTTTGCAATGTAAGAAAACCACCATGTGTCCAATTTTAGTACTTAATAATATATTTCCTATTGGATCCCATAAATATATATATATAATTACTATCTATCAATATATGATATTATTCACTTAAAATATTAACAGTAGGGCAGTGGTGGTTCATGCCTTTAATCCCAGCCCTTGAGAGGCAGAGGCAGGCGGATTTCTGAGTTCGAGGCCTGCCTGGTCTACATAGTGAGTTCCAGGACAGCCAGGGCGACACAGAGAAACCCTGTCTCGAAAAAACAAAAATATGTGTGTGTGTGTGTGTGTGTGTGTGTGTGTGTGTGTGTACACACACACATATATAAATTAGGGCTCTACTTTAGCAAAGATGATCTAAGACCATAAGGATTATACTTAAACATTTACATGCATGACTGCCCAAGCCACACGTACATTTACTGAAAATGACAGCGTTAGCGGGGAAGGATGATCCAGGATCACCGTTCTCCACTTTTTATAATGCACACCGCACTGCCCTTCAAGCACACCGACAACGGATCCAGCCATGGTGCATAAACGAATCTCACACTCCATCAAACCAGTGTTAGTATGACTTTATTGAAACTGTCCCAGGTGGGGGCAGCCTGGGCTCTGCAGAGGGGGACCTCATCCCAAGGCTATTGGTAGACACCTGCGCCCACTGCCTGGTGCAGCTGCATTAGAAGTTACTGCACCATGCACAGCAACAGGTGCGGCCGTGTACATCAGATACCTATGCAGGCAGCAAGAGCTGCAATCCAGGAAGTACGACCTTACCTTCTGTGTACCCGCACGCCTGGGTCAGGGCCTGGCAGTGTGCCAGCATGGACGAATGGGATACGGTGACCCCTACCGTGCTGCCTTCTTTGCTGGTTTTGTACTGTAAAATTTCAAGGAAGAAAAACAACAGTGTATACTTCTGTAACCACGCCAGACAAGGAGGCTGAAGGGTCTTAAGCAGCACGGCACCCTCTCTCCCCTAGCCTTTATCCTGCCTCTCGGGGGACCTGCGTAGTGCTACAGGAGAGCAGTGCACACAGCTGCATCTTAACTGTGCGTCCTAGGAAGGCCAGGCAGGGATGAGCTGGGTCAGAGTAAATCCTGACTTGACAACTACAGTTCTATATGACACTATGTGTATCTGGGGTAAAGATAAAAATCAGGAGAGCACTTAGCCTAAAAAGGTATTAGGTGGTTATCTTTTTATAAAAACCAGGCCCGAGCCTGTGAGGGCTGTGTCTGTGCATTATTGAGGATGCCCTTACTTCGATGTAGGCAGTCCGGGACCCTGTGTCCTGGGCCAGCGGGTACCAGTCCTTTGGAGGCTTGGTCAGATGCTTCCCATCAATCACCAGCCAGGCGAGGGGGGGCCAACCTGTGACAGCACACGGGATAAGCCGTGAAAGGCAGGCGGAAGGCTGTGCTCCACGCATGTGGAGCCTGTGCCCGGCGTGCACCCAGCAGCCCCAGGGAGCTGTGGGAGGTGAGTGCTGCTTTCGTATCCTTTCACTCAGACAGAGAAGCGTGGAGCACAACAGGTGAGCTGAATCAGACAAAAGCCTCCACAAGGATGTCTTCTGCTAAAGACCCACCAGCCTCTGTAGGTATAGTGTCTGGCACAGTGCTACGCCTAGAAGGCAAAGCCAGGTCAAAGGCGTAGCCAGAGCACAGCCAGAACCGTGCCCGGGAGCCTCACCTTTGAAGGTTGCCACCTCTCCCGTCGGCGCCTTGGGCAGGCCCTTCTGACAGGCATCTGTGGTCAGGGCCAGGGTCACCCCGCAGCTGCCCAGGAGAAACCCGACCTGCTGGCTGCCTGCATCCTGCAGAAGACAAAGCAGCGGTGGTGGAGGCAGGCCGAGCGCTTGTGGGAGGGGAGCAAGAGCCACGCCCCGGGACCTGGAGCACAGGCTGTGCGACTCTTTCACCCTTCGTAAACCAGCTGAAACAACTCGGCCTTACTATTGGCAGGATATTCTATTTTCATGAAAATAAGAAAAGTGTTTGAAATTTAGAGGGCACATCTTTGGCTTCTTTATTCACAGTGAAATATAAAGGTCTGGATAGTATGTTAATTAATTTATTGCACTTCATTCTTACAAATGAAACCTGAATGCATTTTAATGGACTCTAGACATAACAGTTTACACTGAGTCCCTTTGGAACCTACAAATGACTCTGGAGGTCTGCCCTTGTCACCGCTGTCCCTGTGCACAGATGCGCTTGCCCTGCCCCTCCCCCCCCCATCCTCTCTCTGCCCGTCCCCCAGCAATGCCCGCTGTATAAGCTTAGCAAATCTAGAGTGTGTTCTCTCAGAATCACCATGCTGGAACGCATGGTTAGCCATTAGAGCCCCGGAGACGCACCGGTCTTACTTGTGAATTTTACTTTTGAGATTCTTGAGCATTTGTTATTCATAAATAATGCTCATGCTAACGACTGCAGGGACACAGGAATAAGAGGACAGAAAAGCCTGGTTTCCTAGGACACAGGAGTATTCTGCTCGGATATTTTCCAATAATCAGACGACTGATATTCATATCCAAACTGAGACAGCCATCTAGAGCAAGCAAGCCCCTCACATTAACAACTAAACCTGCCAGCCCTGTAACTAAAGAACAAATACATGAGAATGTCTATCCCATTTATTTGATGTGATAATTAATTCAATAACTAAAACCCAGAACAGCTTGCTGAGTCAAACTCTGTTCACTGGAAGACAGCGCACTCACAATTTCTTTTGGGAAACCCAGGCAGATGCTAGGACAGCTCTGGCCCACTGGGGTGCGGCTGTGTCTGTAGGCAAACCCCGTGGAGCTCTCCGGAAGGTCCTGGGGGGCCTGTTGGACGCTTGTCTCCTCCAGGCACCCGCTTACGCCCCTGTGAAGAGGGCGCTAGTCACACAGCACCTAAAGAGAGTCCCGGGCCTGACCCACACCTGTTACCTTTCTCGTTAGTGGTACTTCTATAGGGACAGGGACCAGCTCCGCCAGGAGACACCCGTAAAACGCAACCATGAACATGACAGGGTCGCTGTTTGGAAACACGAGCGCCACCTGCAAGCGGAAAGCAACAGCACAAACTGTGAGGCCCCACATCTGCCCTTTAGAATTTCTTGTTAATTAGATAAAGGTGAGTGTTTTTTTTTATTTTTCAAATTTAGTTGAGAAAAATCTATATTCTTTTGTTGGAATCCATTCTTGTCTCTCAAGTTTCCTTATTTATACAACTTCGAATAAACAGATGTAGCTGCAGCCTTTGCTGCACATGGAAGAAGACCATCCCAAGTGGCGGGCTAAGGCCTCCTGGCGCACGCAGACCGAGAGCCGGATCTGACACCCGTCCGTGCTGGCTGTCACTGTCAAGAACAGTTTAGTCATCTGTTCTGGTGACAGGCGCCTTAGCACACTAAGCCATCTTACTGGCCCAATTCGTATATATTGAAACACACATTTCCTTGCATTTTATTTTTTTTAAATGTTTAGATATCTATTTTATTTCCTATAGTCATGTGGATATTTATTTGGGTCTGCCATAATATCAGCTGTCATTTAAAAACTACACTCTGGCCAAATTCATAAAACTACTTATGGGATAAAAATGTTTTAAGATCCGAATATGGTAATGGTACTTGTACCCGTAAGCAACAAGCCACCATGATCCTGAGAGCCTTTGAGAAGGCAAACAGTGCCTTAGCTCAGCCCTCAACTTCTAAGACAAAATCTAAGCTCTGTTCATTTACCTTCATGCCATACTTCAAGCTGACAAGCTACACATCTAACGAGTTTATTGAAAAGAAGACCCTCTCCTTCTCACGGTGATTAAACAGTGGTTACCTTGGCTGTAACTCTGAGACAAGATAACTGTGCAGAAGAGGTGTTTGTAGAGACTGTTATGCAGAGACGTATTTATGCGCTTTGTACGGAACATTATCCGAGGGGCGTGGTTCTTCCAGTAGACTGATAGCTGCGTCATCTGTCATAGAAGCCTCTCTGTACGGATTCTCTTGCAAGCCATGAAAGTATCTGCAAGTCTCTGTCTCTCTAAGAATGCTTTTCAAAATAAATAAATAACTGGCTGGGGGTGGGGCTTGGGCGATGCCTTCGCTGGTCAGGTGTGTGTCATGTAAACAGGAGGGCTGTGCTTGGTCACCAGAGCCCACGCTTTAAAAAGCCAGGTGTGGTGGTGTACACCTGTAGTTGTAAGGGGCGGGGTGGAGACACCGGATGGTGGGGCTCGGTGCCAGTCAGCCTCGCCTACGTAGCAAGTCCCTGAAGCGCAACCCCTGAAGGTGCGCTGTGCCCTCTACTGCCTGCCAATCCACGAACCCGAGTGGAAACGGAAGTGCAATCTGAAACATCGGGCTCCTGTCAGATCGCTGAGGCCACTCCTCCAGGCTCACTGCTGAGATGTCGCAAGGCCACTGTGATGGCTGGTTCTGGGTATGTTATCCTCTATTCCCACCCTAAAAACCTCCGAGATGCTTGTCCCTGAGGTTACACGGTTCTGTCGCATGCTCTGGCGTGGGTCTGCACAGGCCCTCGGGCGTGCTCACTGTCCAGGACAGCACTTCACTCTGCTCCTGCGCAGTCAGGGGCCTCTGCTTTCTGAGCAGCATCTTTTCTGGACTCGCACCCGTCAGGCGCTGGGGCTTAAACGAGTCTGTAAATCTGCCCTGTTTCTCTCTCTCTTCTTTCTGTGCATGCTTTGCTCGTCTGCTTCCATCTCTCCAGGTCCCCCCCCCCCCCCCCCCCCCACCTCCCCACCCCCCCACCCACCCCCCCACCCCCCCACCCACCACCCACCACCCCCGTCATCTGTTAGAGGATTTATTTTTATTTTACGTGATGAAGGTTTTGCCTGCAGGTGTGGCTCTGCGCACCACGGGCCTGCAGAGGACACTGGCGCCCTGGAGAGAGTTGCCGACGGAGTTACATGTGGTGCTGGGAGCCAGACCCAGGTCCTCTGGAGAGGAAGCGCCTTTACGCTGAGCCATCCTCTCTCAAGCCCCCACTTTTGGTTCCCTGAGGCAGAGCATCAGTTTGTAAACCAGGCCGGCCTGGAGTTCAAACTCTCCTGCCTCTTTAGTACTGGACTACAGGCAGGCCCCAGGCCCGCTCGCTCCTCACTTCCTGGTCTTTCTAAGCAGAATCCTTTTCCCTACTTATGAAACATTTTAATTGCAGGCCTAAAGGGACATCAGTGTGTAGAGACCTTCTTTCTGCACCTGGTTTTCCTATGGCCCCTGTCCCCTTTCCTTTCTCCCTCCTTTCTTCCCTTTCCTCGTGGGTGGAGTCACAGGAAGGTGTAACACAGAGAAGGCCCCTCTGGATTCCCATCCTGGTTATCTTGTCCATCGGGCACGTCAGGACACCTGTCCCTGGGACACTCTCACCCTCTTACCTTGCCTTCCGCCCTGACGGCCTGTCAAATTCTTGCTCAGCCCGCCTGGGGCAGCTCAACACACCAGAGCTCCCTCCAGTGACAAGACACCCTCCACCCCAACTGCACACGCAGTGACCTACATTAGCAACAGGTGCCTGGATGCTGGGTCGCTGCTGGGCCTTCTTAATTCTTACCACAAAGTTGTTTTCATATTAAGTAACTTTCCATTGCTAACTTTAAGCCTCTCGCATTAGCACTGTAATTCTAAGCAAGCACTAGGACATCGATTTCAATAAAATATATATTAAGGTCTCTATTTGGACTCTCTCCAGTAAGGTCACAGTCTAGCTACTTACCCTGTCCCCAGGGTTAAGCAGTGGCTCATTCTTACTCGTCAGTTTATTAAGTAGAGTATACGCTAATTTTAAACTCCGACTCCAGAGTTTACCTAAAACAAAACAGAAGTAATAAGTAATGTTACGTTGTGAAAAACTACCAGTTAACATTTACCGCCGTGAGCACATAGCCTATAACAGACCTTTTCTCTGTTGGTAGAGTCAGTTTCCAACTGTAAACTATTTAGTGCAATTCCTACAGGAACACCACCATTTTCTCTCAAAAAACAACCTAAATCTACTTTTATTTACACAAATAAGATTTTATTACACAAATCAGTCAGCAAAAAGGCCATACTATGTATACGTTGTACATGTGCATATGTACACACATGCAGAGTATGTATACACACATGGAGAGTATGTACACACACATGGAGAGTATGTATAATTTTCAAGGAACATGACCATATGTCACACTGCTTTTTCTAACTAACGCTGCATCGTGCATGTCGTCTTACGATTTTAAATGTTCATTAACACATCATTTGAGTGATGCACGTTCAAGGGCTGAGTTACATCTCCCACAGCTTACTGGGGAGAGCTGGTAGCACCAGGACGGGACATCTGCTCCGGCCATGCTGCCCCTCATGGAGAGCGGATGCCACGCTCACACCCAGCCCTGGTGAGTTCTCAAAAGTAAAAAGCTTCGCGGAGAAAGAAAAGGACAAAAGAGAAGGGAAGGATGCAGGTGTGTGTGAGCGGGAAGGAGGAGCAGGCGTGTGCAGAACAGAGTTCATCTCGCACCCCCACAGCGGTTCCAGCTGCACTGTGTACACTGTGTCAAAGAAGAAACACAGGTGACACTGACTCCTTAGACCCTGTGGCTGTGTGGTGCAGTCTGGGAGGCTGTTCTCTCTCTCAATGAATGCTCATATGTAAATATTATGAGAGCATGTCCTGTGCTCGCAAGTGTTAACTGTGAGACCTGAGAAGCCAGTAGGAAAAAGATTAGACCCCACACGTGGCCTTAGCCTGCTTTAAAAGATCACTTCAGGGGGTTAGGACTTCCACATCACCCAGCATGATCTACCTGTCTGTGGTGGACGACGCTGTGTGACCAAGTCACTTTTACCCCAACAATATGAATTCTGGGACTATCAGCGTACTATGCCATGTTAATGGGACATAAATAAAAAAGCAGATAATAATCTCAATAGGTGGATGAAAACTAAATTATTCACAACTTTAAAATGACTATAGAAGACTTGAGTCCTTATGCTGTGCACGGAAGGAAACAAACTTCCTTAACGTGATAAAGGGTACCATTAAACCCAGCAGGAGGTACCGCAGTGGTGTCACGTGCCCGAAGGCCTTCTCTGAAAGCAGAGGCAAGGCCTTCCCTGTCAGACTGAAGGCCGAGGGGGTAAACGACAGGAAGTAACACTGCTGTCTGTGGATGCTATGATTATTACTTCGGGAAACTTTTACAAGCAGACTTAGTAAGGCTGCCAGATTTATCAACGTATAAATGCCATTCAGCATAAGAGCTACAGGACTATTCATATATATAAGACTTAAGTGTCACAAGGAACATAAAAGACTCCATGGAAAGTTCCACACCGTGGGCTGGTAAAATGGCTCAGAGGGTGAAACCGCTTGTCGCAGAGTCCGACAACCCAAGTTCAATTCCCAGAACCCACATGGTAGAAAGAAAGCAACGACTTCGACAAGTAGTCCTCTGACCGCGGTGCGAAAGCCACAATAAGCATGTGCACACATGAACACACATGTTAAAACAGAACCATCACACATTACGGACAACGAAGCCTCAGAAATGCAAAGGTGCTCGTTCGCACACAGATTGAAAGCAGCGCCCATCAAAACTCCCAACAACCTGCTTCTAAAACAGACCCCGAAATACATGGAGTGCAAACAGCTAAGGTCCCCTCGGTGACTAGAGAAGACGCTCCAGTGTCAAAGCTTGTCATATAAGGCTGTGACATCAAGAGTGTGCTCATGCCACGTGTGACGCATGCCTTTAATCCCAGCACTCCGGAGCAAACAGTATCAGGTAAACAGGAGGCATGTTGCTTTCTGCTGATACTTGCCGTAGGTGAGGGTGCAGGTGGCTTTCCCCGACGTATCCAAGGCCGTCAGACAGGGGGCTTTAGGCTGCGTTGTGCCCCAGAGCTGCAGGGCACCCAACAGAGATGATGGCCCAGAAGTCCCCGCTGACAGGGGCTCTCCCTTCAGCACGGCCATCTGGTCCCCCTCAGGCTTGGGCTGATTCGGATCTGGTTGCTGAACTATAAAGCAGTGAGACATTTCAGAGGACTATGCACACATCTGCTTACTAACAACTGTACTTTATGATTTCACTTTGTAACCAAGATTATAAAACATTTATAATAAGTAATCTGCCCAGAGTCACAGACTGATCAACCAGAGGACTGAAGCAAGATCAGCTACAGACAATGATTTTGAGACAAAAAAACTATTCCCCATTCTGTTACCCATGACCTCGTAGGATAAAGGTGGCCCCAGGCCACTTCTGCCTTCTTCCCTTGGGTATGCTCTCTGACATGGTGGGACTCCAAAGTTCCAAAACAGGGGCAGGAGAGCTTTGGAGCCTGAGAAACTGGTCCTGGAGACCGGCTCACTTAAGACCAACTGGGCAGACCCACCTCTGCAGTTGGGCATCAAAACCAGCAGCCCCGGGGGCTAGCGGGACCACCAGGTGGTTAAGAGCACCGTTGTTCTTCAATGTCAGAGTCTAATAACTCCAGTCACTTTTCTGACCTCCACAGGTGTCAACCACACAAATGGTACATATGTAGACAAAGCACTCGCACATTAAATAATTAATAATTAAATAAACACACTGGCATCACTTGGGAGGACGACACGGAAGTGTATTTCTAGGGGTTATGCATCAGCCCTGGCACCGTAGGGGTTATGCATCAGCCCTGGCACCATGTCCCACAACTCTCTAGGTTGCAGGCATGGCTATTCAGCTACTAGGGTGAGGTCCTGAGCTCAATTTACAACCCTGGGGGTGGGGGGAGGAAGATTTTTCTTTCTAACAGCTCTGATGTAAACAGAAAAAGAAAACCTGATGGCCCAGCATGGCGGCAGCCACCTGCAATCCCGGCTCTGAAAAGGCTCAGGGAGGAAGATTGCAACTTTGAAGCCAGCTGAGGTTGGGTGGGGTGGGGGTGCCCACCGCCTCCAAAAGGCTGACATCTTGCTTTAAGAAACATACATACTGTGAACTCTGAGCCTGAAAGGCACTGTCTCATTAGACAGGACAACCAGGTTCTAAAAAACAGACCTCATGTTCAGATACAGAGGAGATGCCCATGCTGGCAACACTGCACAGAGGCAAGGTAGTGAGGAATAGTTGTGTGGTGCCTGTTGTCTACACACACACACACACGCACGCACGCACGCACGCACGCACGCACGCACGCACGCGCGCACACACACACACACACACACACACACGCACATACGCACACACGCACACACGTACATAAAGACATACAAACACAAACACACACATACACATATGCACACACATACATGCATGCATGCATATATACACATATACATGCCAGCATGGGCTTCTCTCTGTGCTCTACAGGCTTTCTCTTACTTTTGCTAATTTTCTTAAAAAAAAAAAAATTGTCTGCATTCTTTCCTTCCTAAATATATACTCATTTATAAATGAGAAGCCAACATTAGAAAAGAAACCAAAGATAAGTTAAAAACCAAATGCTTTAAAGCCATGGGATGACAAGTAGTTTGGACTCAATGTTTAAATCAAGGTTTAAATAATCTAAATTAAGTGAAACGTCGGAAGTGTTTCTGTGAGGCGCTAACCACCGGGCCGGATGCAGAGAGAAGCCGGGTCACCTTACTCTGAGCCCTGCGTTTCCTACCTGCCCGTGCACAGGAAGCGGTCAGTGCGGCTCCACGCTCACCACTGCACGCGGTGTCACCGCATGTAGCGACTCACAGGAAATGCACATTTGCCTGTCTTCAGACTTTGTGGCCACAATAGTCACGAAAACATACAAGACCAAATGGGGGAACTCTACCTTCCAGTAACTCCTCAAAATCATCCACAAAAAACTCCTTCAGAGGGGGGCGCTTGGGCCTCTTCAGGGTGTTCAGTAGCTGCTGGATTTTGGAGGACACTCTGCTGTTCACAGGCACACCTGTCCAGGGGAGAGCAGAGAAGGGCTGTGTCATGCCATGGCCAGGAGCAGGCGACCAGCTGCTCAGCTGACCTACAGGTCCAGCCGATCCAGATCCAGGTGCCGGTCCTCAGTCATTTTGGACTGTGCCAACCCGTCTGGCAAGCATTTACTGGATCTCTTTCAGGAAACAGGATGTGCCTTGAGGTAACGTTCACAAAGTAATCCTGAACTCCAGTGGGGAGGAGGGTAACCTCGAGGCTCTTCCAGAGCCCATGTCAAACTCATCGCATGGCCTTATCGGAATGTAATCTGTGGATACTCAAGAGATGGTTCAATGGTTAGGAACTGACTGCTCTTCCAGAGGACCTGGGTTCAAATGCCAACATATATGGCAACTTAAAACCACATATAATTCCAGGAGGACCCAATGGCCTCTTCTAGTCTCCTTGGGCACAGCGTGTACATTGGTGCAAAGACATTACATGCAACAACCAACATACATAAAAAATATAAAAAGAAGTAAAATCTCAAAAGTTATTTTTAAACGAGAAGGTAAGGTGCTTTTCCTGCTCTTCTGCAGAGGACACATGTCTGAGAGCAGCAGACACCGGAGCCAGCGGTGGGAACGTGATAACTTCTGTCAGGCAGACACCCACACAACAGCAACACCAAAGATGTCTACTGTGGCAGGAATTCTTCCTTAATGTGAAATGTATGCCATCATGCAATGAATTCGATGCAATTAATTTACAGGATTTTAGTTCAGTGTAACCTAGGCGTAGTGGCACACGCCTTTAATCCCTCTATGAATCTGAGGTCAGCCTGGTCTTCACAGGGAGTTCCAGGTCAGCCTTGGCTACACAGTGAGACCCTGTCTTAGAAGGAAAGGAGGAAAGAAGAGAAGAAAGGAGAAAAAGACGAGATTTTTTTTCCAGTTTAATTTTATGTTTAGAAAAAGTAAATTCTTGCCGGGCGTGGTGGCACACGCCTGTAATCCCTGCACTTGGGAGGCAGAGGCAGGCGGATTTCTGAGTTCGAGGCCAGCCTGGTCTACAGAGTGAGTTCCAGGAAAAGCCAGGACTACACAGAGAAACCCTGTCTCGAAAAACCAAAAAAAAAAAAAAAAAAAAAAAAAAAAAAAAAGAAAAGAAAAAGTAAATTCTTGGGGCTGAAGAGGTGGCACCACAGTCAGGAGCACTGGCTGCTCTTCCAGGACTCAGGTGTGAGTCCCAGTGCCCACACAGTGTCCACACGGTGCCCACACGGTGCCCACAAACAGCTGCGATTCCAGGCCTAGGGGATCTGATACCCTCTTCTGACCTCTGGACACCAGGCACACATATAGAGTGTGTGTGTGTGTGTGTGTGTGTGTGTGTGTGTGTGTGTGTCTCCATATATAAATCACCAGACCCATTCACCCCCTCTTACCCCTTCCCCGCTCCTCCATCACTGTTGTTTCCTCTTGACTTCATATGCTTTTTTTTTTTTTTAAACTCACTGAGTACACTTAATGCTGCCAGTATGTATACAGGTATAGGGCCATTAACAGGACCATGGATAATCTCTCAGGGACTGAGGAAAGTGACCCCCACAGGTCATCAGTTGTTTCTCAGCTAGGAGTGAGACCCCTCGACAGCCTCACCAATGCCCTACTGCTCCGGCTCCATCTCCTCTTAAAAGATGACGCTTTGCATTGCTTTCCGGGTGTCCTTCCTGTGTCCTGCTACACAGGAGTGCAGACACAGCTGTGCCTTGAGCAGGCGTGGACGGCCACAGACGTCCTGACTCTGCTTCTCCATTGACCACCATTTGGGAAAGCACTTCAACAGGGTGGGCAAGGGTCCAGCTCGTTCGCTCTGACAGGTTCACGGTCCTCTACAGTGTGAGCCTACGACCTCTCCTGAGCCAGCTTCTGAGGCTTCAATAATTTTATATAATTTCTAGTACAGTTAAAGCCGGTGCTGCCATGTCTGACGGTGCGCACATCCAGTTCCTTGGTTTTACAGGAATAGGCTCCAAAAAAAAAATTCCTAAATTGGTTTATCTGCTGTGTTCGTTTCTTTCCCTGCTGTTGTGACAAAATACCCTGACGAAACCAATTCACAGGGAGGGGATTTATTCTGGGACAGTTTAACAGGATGCTTCCTTCCATTTTAGTGAGGAAGACTTAACAGTGAGCGCTTCAGACAACGGGCTTCGTTGTTCCCGCAGTTCGGAAGCAGCGAGTGAGAGGGGCACACCCTCCTTGCTTTCTCCTCCTTTCGCAATCAGGACCCCAGTTCATGAAACAGTGCCCCCCTGTACTAGGCACACCATCCCCCTCAACTAACCTAATGTAGACAATCCCTCCAGGCATGCTCAGAGGCAGCTTTAGATTTTCATGAAACTCAATCTTTCTTTCTTTCCGGTGTCACATCCAAGACAATGAAATGTAATAAAGCTGACCCCCAATGTTTCCTTTTGATGGTTTTATAGTATTGGGCCTTTGACCCATTTCATTTTTCTATATAGTGTTAGAAAAGGGTCTAAGATCAGTGTTTTGCATGTGGATAGCTTCGTTTCCAAGCACGGTTTGCTGAAGGCAGTCTTTTTCCTATTGAATGATCTCAGCACTCTTGTTAAAAACCATGGGCCGGCAGGAGGGCTCAGTGGGAAAAGGAGCTTGCCGCCAAGCCCGACGGCCTGAGTTCGGTGCTCAGAACTCACACGGTTGAAGGTTCTCCTAAATAACTGACTTCACAAGTTGTCCTCTGATTGCCCACATGTGCATCATGGTATGTGCAAGCACATGTGTGTACACACCCATACACAGTAAATAGACAGATAAAATGTGATTTCAAAAAACCATGTGATCATACACATGAGGGCTGACTAGTGAGTTTTCTCTTCTGTTCTGGGGATGTAGAGCGGTGTCTTCATGCCAGTCCTACACGCTCTGATTGCTCCTGCCCGGAGATCAATCTTAGAAATAGAAGCATCCTCAGCTTCGCTCTTTATTTTAAAGATTATTATGAGCTAGGCAGTGGTGATGCACGCCTTTAATCTCAGCACTTGGGAAGCAGAGGCAGGTGAATTTCTGAGTTCAAGGCCAGCCTGGTCTACAGGGTGAGTTCCAAGACAGCCAGGGCTACACAGAGAAACCCTGTCTTGAAAAAAACAAACAAAACAAAAAACAAAAAAGATTATTATGACTATAAATTTTTAGGGTAAGTTTATATTATGACCATTTAAGGTTCCATGAGTTTTTTAGTAAGTTTATTTAAAAAAAAAAAAATCCCTGAGATTTCCACAGGGATTGTATGATAACTTTATAGACTGCTTTGAGTCATTTTAACTTAACTGGTCTTCCTGTGGTGGCTGTGTGCCTCGCTGCTTCTCTGAAGTCACTGTTGCTTCTCTCTGTGTAAACATGTTTATTCTTTGGTTTTGCACATGCAAAATCGTATCGTCTATAGAAAGACTTTTACTTCTTCCCTCCTAATTAGGATGCCTCTGTTTGGTTTTCCGGCCAGGGCTCCTCCTGGCCGTTAGCCGACGTCGCTGCAGCGGGCCTTCTTGCCCCCTCACCCCTCTGTGTCTTGATGCACTCACGGGACACTGTGAAATCGCCTTCCGAGGGCTATCCTGCAGCCTGCATCTCTCTGCTGTCTGTCTTCCGTGTGTGCTTGGCGGTATGTTTAGCATGTCTTTCCTCCTACTTTAGGTTTACTTTGGTCTTTTTCTACTTATGGAAACTCTTAGCACACTGGGCTCAGTCGTCTTTCATTTCCAATATCATTATTAGAAGCTCTAAATTTCCTCACTTCATTCTCTTAGTCCGCACCGACCTTGAAGGGATCTGAGGTGCGGTACCCAGCTCACCCTGAATATGGGGACTTTGCCCAGCGGCCCAATGCCTTCTCCTGCACACTGCACACTGCACACTGCTCCCTGTTGATCTGCGCAGAACTGTAGCTGATGTGCTTAGCAGGAGACCGGAATCCACAAAGGCCACGCTGGAGATCCCAGCGAGGCCCGTACTCTGTGGGTTCAGAAGAGAGGGGCACCTTTCTTACCGTCGGCCGTCTCCAGCACGTTCCTGCTGTGCCCTCGAGGAATGCCTCGCACGGAGGCCATCTGTGGCCGCTCGGACGGTGAGCGCTCCACAAGCCCAGTGGTGACATCCGGCGGGGCAGAGTGCAGATCTGGGTTTTGAGAAAACAGACCCGAAGAACAGCCATTAACTCAACAGGCATCGAGTTTCTACACAGACCTGTCAGTCTGAGGCGGCTCTAAGCAGGGAAGAGGTGGCTCACCTCAACCCCGCAGATGACACAGGCCTAGAACCACCAAGCGTATCAGAAGTGCACAGGACACTTGCCTCTTACCAACACTGCCTGACAAGGCCATAGTTGGAAACGTTCCCTCACGAGGACAAAAATTAATTTGAAATAAAATGCTACATTTTATTACATTATGGGTTACATTATGAAACACAAAGTGCCTTCTACCGTCCCTCAAAGTAGGCTGGACGCTATGCTGACATCATCTTCATAGGCCTAAGAATAAAGCACAGCGAGTAGAGGCTGGAGAGACAGCGGAGGAGTGAGGAGCACCGGCTGCCCTTGCAGAGGACCCGGGTTCGGTTCCCAGCACCCACATGGCAGCCCACAACGGCCTGCAGCTCCTGTCAGAAGATCCAACGCCCTCTTCTGGCCTCCCTAGATATTGCATGCTCATGGCGACATATGCAGGCAAAATAATCATACCCATAAGACAAAGATAAATCTTTTTTAAAGAAAAGTACAAAAAACAGTCAGGAATTAAACATGCCTTTAATGCCAGTATTTTGGGAGACAGGGAAGGGCAGACAGATCTCTGTAAGTTCAAGGCAAGCATAGTCAACATATCGAGTTCCAGGGCAGCCAGAGTTACATGGTGAGACCCTGTGTCTGAAATTTTTTTTCAAATTAAATATAAAAACTAAAAGTGCCCCACATGCTACAATGCGCCAGACACACCATTCGTGATGGACACCTGTATGTCTAATTGTTTGGGAAACAGAGACAGAAGGGTCACAAGTTCAAAGCCAGCCGGTATAGTTACAACATACCCCATCTCAAAGAAAGAAAATATTTTCTATATTTAGGGACCACAGTCAACTTAATATATAATCAATTAATGCTATATTTAAGACAGATTTCATGAGATACAACTTAAATTATTCCTTTCATTTTTTTCAACATAATTTTTTGATTAATTTTTATGAAACGGGATTTTGATCTGTTCCAAATACTGACTATATAGTGAATTTTCATTACTGTGCTTCCAAACATAACAAAAAGAACAATGATTGTAAAGGAATTTATGAAATTTATGATAATAACTTATGATGATGATAACTTATGTACTACAAAGTATGTAACAGCTACATAAAACTACACTTTACAAAACTATCATTATAAACATTGCTTTTGAAGGTAGATGTTTTATCTTTGTCAAAATGTTCAATGTATTTTGTTTCCTCAGTCCAAAAACTGAAACTAATACATAAACATACCTTTACCTAAAAAGTTAAACTTCAAAATTTTTACTTAATATATTGTTCTTCCTATATTTCTCCTTCATTCAGCTCAAGAGCTATATTAGGGAGAGAAGCTAAAATGTCAGCTTTTTAATGAGGACAGGGAAGGTGGGTAGGCACTGAGTGTCCCCTACGCCAGTGACAGGGGAACTCTACAATTCAGAAATCAGAGTCGTGTAAATCTGGGACATTTAGACACTTCACTAGTTAAGCACTCCTACCAGGAACTCTGCAGCACTCCAGTGTGCTGCTCTAAACTTCAGACTTGAGATTAACGAAGCTAAAGCTGAACTTAGAATCAAGTTAAGAGACAGTGAGATGGCTCAGTGGACAAAACCACTGGCTGTGAACTCTGACCTCAGTGCAGTCCCTGGGACAACAGTATGAGAGAACTGGCTTCCACAAGCACACTGTGGCACACGCATGAATTCATGTGACACACACACACACACACACACACACACAGGCGGGGGGGGCAGGTCTGCAGGAAAAGGCAATAGCCACCAAGCGTGACGACCTGAGCTCATTCTGCAGAACCGACACGGTGGGAGGAGACCCCAGCTCCCTCACGCTTCCCTCCGACCTCCACCCACGTACCTCACGCACACATGCACACAAAACAAATAACTTAACATGTATTTAAAATTAAAAGAATAAATAGATAACATTTAGAAATCAAGCTAACTGCGCTCTTCAGTCATCCAATAGAATGTCAAACCACATTTGCAGTGACGTGCTGGAAACAGTCAACGCTAGGCTGAGCTTGTCGGAAGAGAAAAGGACCCCCACAGCACATCTGCCGGAGACGGGATAGACCACCCAGCAGCACCGGCAGCAGAGCCACCTTATAAATGCCTACAGCTGCATCCTCCTCAGAGAACGGACACGACTAACTCCAACACAGACCGGCGTAAGTTCTTGTTAGGATATCACAGCATAACCACCGGAGCCCTGACGGCTGTCTGACTGAACGCTGAGAGCCAGGGCTAGTGTGGCACACTGAACACGCCAACAAGGAGGAACAGCCTGGCAGTGACAAGCCTGGACGCTGTGTGCTCTTGGGTCCTGCCGCCTTTGAAAGGGCCTCAGACAGCAGAGACACCCTGAGCTCAGATCCCGGGACCCACGTAAGAAGCAGGGATGTGCGAGACGACAGTCGCAGTACTGACTGTTCAATCCGGCTGCTGCCAGCCGACCTAACTCCAGGATTAGGGAGAGATCCTGCTTCAAGGGACAAGGGTAGACAAAGCAGGACAGTCAATGTTCTTGTCTAGCCTCCCCGGATACCTAGAGAGAGGTGTGTGTGTGTGTGTGTGTGTGTGTGTGTGTGTGTGTACTAAATAAACAAGTAAATGTAGAACAAAACCAAAATAAAAAGCCTCCAGAGAAACAGGAACGCCAAGCAATGACTGCTTTCCTGCTCCAGACTGTCACGACTCCTTGAGGAAACGTAGACCACAGTCAACAGCCACACAGGAAACGAGCGAGCCACAGACCCCGGAGGCGGCTGCTCTAATGGCCACCTCCTCTTGTGGCCCCGCGGCTGCTCTGTGGGCAAGAAGCACTGTGTGGCAGAAGAAGCCCGAGGCTCCCCGGGACTCGCACTGCAGTGGAAAACAGATGTTCAGCAGATTACAGGAACTGTACAGGGACTCGAGAAATAAAAACTGGAAGAGCCACACCGACAGGCCCCACAGAGGATGTGGAGACGAACCACAGGCTACCAGAAAAAGGCGCCCCTCACCCCTGATCCAGCCAGCAAGGCAGACAGGAAGAGAACTCAGAAGATGGCCCCAGCACCCCACTGTGGCTTGCAGAAACCCTTACTGCCTCCCAACAGCTCCTGATAGCCCGCGAGCTCTCCCCACCCAGGTCCAGCAGAGTGAAATGGAGAGGCAGCAGCAGCGCTGGTCCCAGCGCCCTCCCCACTAGCAGTGAGACCTCAGGCAAGCTGTCCTCATTTTTTTCTAAGGTCCTGGGACACAAAGGGGCTTCACATACAGCTAACCACACAACCACTTACATGCTGGGTTTCAAACCACTCAAGGTGCCTTGCTAAGATTTTTGTCACGCAGGAGCTTCACGACTGAGAAGACTCCTGTATCTTTAGGAGTGGAATGACATCTTGTTTTTAGGAAGACCATCTATAGGAAGACAGTCAGAGGGAAGCTATAGCCTTGGCCCCCCCATCTCAGGACCTGTGCACAAGGACAGCAGACAGCCCTCACAGTCACATATGCAAAGCCCCAGGAAAAACAGTGACTACAGAGCCAGGCACAAGGTGGCCAGCACCACCACCTGGAAAACGGAAAGGGACCACAGGACATCAAGAGACCAGCACGTTGCTGAGGCCTGGGACATGACACACCAGTCTAGAACTGCCAGGCCACAAGATTATAAAAGTGCTTCTGTCTCTAAAAGACACGTTCCAGATAAGAAAGAGGTGGATCTGGATGGAGACAAAAATTTAGCAACAGAGACATTTTGTTCGACCTAATCTGGGTGCCAAGCTATCTGAGTGTGAACCCATTGTGATCTAATGTGATTATTGAAAGCTCAAAGCCAGCTGATATCTCAGGCAGAAAAGGAACCATGTGACATCTGGCTCATGGCCTCAGGCACTTGACAGTGGCCCTCTGTCCCAGACAATCCTGACCCTTCCCGGTGGGCGGGGCTGGGCAGCTGTTACTGACCTATGTGGGCGTGGGCCGTGAGGCCCGCAAGCACGGTGGAGGCACTGGGAGCGGCAGCAGGTCTCCCTCCCGGGTGGGATGAGGTGGAGGATGCAGAGGATGAGGTGGACGAGCCCTGAATGACCCTGTCGAGCCAGGGCTCCATGCCGGAATGGCTCTGGAGCAGAGCGGAGGTGAGTCGCCCGGGTCGCCGCAAAGAGCCCTCATCTTCTGAGGCAGATGACGTGTCTGTGGTTAAAATAACGGTGACAAGCATGATGTAGTGATGGGTCAAGAGAGGGAAAGGATCGCCCACTTGTCTCCAGGCCTGAAGCACACACAGTTCTACTACTCTGCATGGTAAGTGGGCACCTCGGTCACTTCAGTTTACAAGGGCACATAAGAAGTCCTACTTCTGAGAAGTGACCCCAAGAGCCCCAAGGTCCCCAGAGAGGTCTTGGCCACTGGACGTCACACATGAGGAACAGAAACAGCTTGTGTCCCCTAAACCTAAGAGGTCCCAACCGTGATGTGCTCTGTGAGCATCCAGCACTCACTGCTGTCCATCCACACAGCCCGGCACCACATCCACATATCGGCATCCTATACGTGCCCAGCCACAGCCCACACCTCATGTCCTGGCCTGTGCATGAGAGCTGTTGCTACGGGAGACTGCGGCCCTGTCTACATCTGTGCTCACGGGGAACACAGAAGTCACTCTGGAAAGAATTCCTTCCTCAATATAATCGCTCTGGCTCGTGAAGTTGTTTGTGATCTGAAGCCCCATCAAGTCAGCAGGCCTGCTTTTTATTATGAGTCTACAGTTATTAAAACCTTCTTCACTGTTGGCTGGTGCCGAGAGCTTTATTAGCAGAGACAGTAATGAGACAATAGTTCCTAAAGACTTCCCTCAACCGGAAGCTTTCCTTTCAAGGGAAGCAGCACCCTACCGAAGCTACCAGGTCACCTTGCGAATCTTGGATGTTCCCATCTTCACTGTTTTAAGAATTCCAAATGCGTCAAGTCAAAAGTGATTGTCAACTTTTTTTTTTTTTAACTCAGTAACAGGAGGGGCAGCTGAGGAGATGCGTGGGTGTGAGTGTGAAGCCACCAGACGTCGCCAGGCTGGCCTCGAACTCAGAAATCCGCCTGCCTCTGCCTCCCAAGTGCTGGGATTAAAGGCATGCGCCACCGCCGCCTGGCAAGACTTTGCTCTGGTTTAACAGAAACCTCATCTACATATGTTCATTTCTAGTGGTAACATCGTCAGTAATAAAATAAGCATTTTAAACAGTCTAGTTGGAGACTGGGCAGACTGGGAATGAGGTGGAGAGGCAGAGGCACAGCAGATCAAGGGTAAAATTAGAGTAACTTTAAAATTCAGTTCAAGAACTCGGCACATTCTCCTAAGTGCCTGGTTTTGGTGTATGTCCTTATTTAAAAAGTAAAATCCATACAAAAGTCCTACTTTGATACAAATATCTACCCAGATAAAAGAAAATACCAAGGATACTATAGATTCACAGGTAAGGACTACACGCACATGGAAACATTTTTCATTTCTAAATTTCTCAAACCTGTACCACAGGCTTTAGAGGATATTCCAATTCAATGAAAATAAATATTATACCACCTACGTATTCGTAAGAGCTCTTTCAGACACCATTTCTCAATACCTGGAGGCGTATAGGTTTCCACGGAGGAGTGCACCAGGGCGGAGCGTCTCTTTGAAGGCATGGGCATCTTCCTCTCTTTGTACTTGGCCAAAGCTGCTTGCACGGCTTCTGAGTGAACATCTGTAGAGCAACAGCAGCAGCAGTTTGTACGACAGCGGTTACGGTCTGGCTTTCCGCCTGTTTACCCTGAGCAGAAAAAAAATTGCTCTGCCTTCCCACTTACCCCTATGCCTCAGACTCTCTCTAAATAGTACTTTGCTTGAGGATTCAGCTTTTGAACTTGAGAAATACTTCTAGCTATAAATTAAAAAAAAAAAAGGCTAAGGCCCCCCAGAGGGTCACTGGCCAGCCTAGCTAATCAGTAGGTCAGTCAGAAGGGTCACACAGAGTGAGTGAGCGAGCGAGCAAAACAAGTTGACACGCTGTGGAAACAGTGGCCTGAGAAGCCGTGTGAGCATCCCAAGCGCCTGAGTCGGCTCCCACTGCGGATGTTACAACGTCCACGGAACATGTACATCAGTCAATTTATCTATTATTTAAAAAAAAAAAATAAGTACATTGTGATTAAGGAAGACATCCAACATCCATGCCAGGCCTCCACATACATACAAAGGCATGCACACGTGAACACACACATGCATGGGTCAGTAGGTAGACTGCTTGTGCACCATGTATGAAGCCCTGGCTTCCAACCCCGGTGTCACATACACCAGGCACTTCGGTAGTACGTGACTAAGCTGTTAGTCCCCAAGACGAGAGGATCAGAAGTTAAAGGCCGCACTCCACTACACGGTAAGTTCCAGGCCAGCTTGAGCTACATGAGGTTGAGAACTTGTCTCAAAATAAGGGTGGGGGTTGGGGGGTGGACAAGACAGATCAGCAAGTAAAGGAACTTACAACCACCAAGCCTGTTTGATCCCTAGAACCTACAAAGTAGAAGAAAAACCAACTCCTGCAAGCTGTTTCTGACCTCCACATGTGAACCATGGCATACATGCTCCCACATACATGAACACACACACACACACACACACACACACACACACAGAGACACACACAAAGCAAAACTGTTTTTAAAAGTAAACCAAAATCAAAGTAAATTTAAATATTATTTAAATATTTATAAAAAGCACTACCCAACAGTGGAAATTTTTTTTTGTTTGTTTGTTTGTTTTTATTTTTCGAGACAGGGTTTCTCTATGTAGCTCTGGCTGTCCTGGAACTCACTCTGTAGACTAGGCTGGCCTCGAACTCAGAAATCCGCCTGCCTCTGCCTCCCAAGTGCAGGTATTACAGGCATGCGCCACCACCGCCCAGCGGAAATTTTTAATTAACAGAAAATTTAAATTATACTAGTCATACAGCTGCTCCCGTGTCCATGGATATCCCTGAGCTTTCCCAGAGCTCCTGGTGGAGACGTGGGTACAAACAGTAAGCACGCCATCCTGGAGGGCAGGACAGGGAGGGAGGGCTCTCTAGAGACTAGAGAGGTGGTCTAGTCAGTAAAGGGCTTGCAGTGCAAGCATAAGGATCAAGAACTCACATTTTAAAAATATTTAGGGACGCTTATAATCCCAGTGCTAGAGAGGCAGAAACAAGATCACGGCACTCACTCCCCAGCGAGGCCAGCCTACTTGGAGAGTTCAAAGCTAAAAAAGAAAAAGGAAAAAAGATGGCACATGCACATGCATAAATGCACACACATGCAAACACATGCACACATGCACACACACACATGCACACACACACAAACTTTTGCATGCAAGCAATATGAAAGAAAAGTAAGACATCAAAATAATGGCTATGCCTAGTGGTGCACACCTTTAATCCCAGCACTGGGGAGGCAGAGGCAGGCAGATCTTTATGAGTTTGAGGTCATCCTGGTCTACAACTCAAGTTTCATGACAGCCAGGGCTATACAGAGAAGCCCTGTCTTGGAAAACAAACAACAACAAACAAACACCTATCTGAAGATTCTGCTTTCTTGAACAGTACAATGATACAAGTAAAAAGTAACTACTTTGGTAGACATTCTAGCGAGGAAAATCCAACCAGAAGCCTTAGTGGTCAGAACACGAGTGCCCTGCCTGCTGCTACCCTCCTGCTCCTGCTCTGCCAGCGCTACGAACCTACCTGACCGGAAGCGCTCATCCCTTGAGTTGGTAGGCCGAGACTTCTGTGGTTTAGCCGTAGCTGCCGTCAGCAAGGGCCCAGGAATTCTATTCTCTGTCTGCAGACATGGGTCTACTCCTGGAACACAGTTTTATACCTTGGGTAAACGATTTGCTGTTCCCATTACAGAAAGCCCCATTTGAAACAGTGTGCATTTCTCTTCTTGGTCTTACGGAGTATGCTGCATTACTCCCCATAGGGCTCTTAAAGCACAAGGAGCCTCTGGCTTGGGGTTACGTGCCATGAACATGGGTCAGGGCCATGTCTACATCCAGATGACCTTCTCCCCATATTTCGAGACCTGGTCTAGCTGCTGGTTCATAATTGTAATGATAACTACAGCTCAGGATGTCCTTGGTAGCATGGCAGGCACATCAATTTCAGTCTCATGTGTCAGCCACCACAGCTCTTCAAGAGCTGGTCCCTGCATGCAGTTAGGCTGCTCCTTAAATCTAAAATGGCCTGTGTTGATTGACACTATTCTGGTCTACGGTGTCGTCAAACCCTAAGTGAGAAACAGGCCGCCAGCCATTCCTCGGTGGCCCTTAATTACAGGAAAGAGTGGAAAGGCAGAGAAGAAAATACCAAGAATAATACTGAACATCTTCGGGGCACAGAGTGCTCAGAGGCCGGCAGCCTGGTCTAGTCAGCAGACCACTGTGGGCCCTGTCTTCAAATCGGGAACCAACAGAGCATGCCACCTACTCCTCACTCATCCTCAGCTGGCCAACAACTGGCTCACGGGGATGGCACCCACCCCCAGGATACAGGACAGTGAGAAATAGCAGGGTAGAGATACCACCATCACTAAACAAAGCCTCTGGTCTCATTCCACTCCTAATCTGCTAGCACCTTCAGCTAAGACTCAGTAGGTTAGCTTGATGTCCTTAATTTTGTTTGAAAACTCCTTGTAAGACCAGCCACTGGACATTCGAATCTCACTGTCCTGTCCTAACCGTACCCCCAGAACAAGCAGAGTCTGTCCTGACATCCTTGGTCCGTGTCCCCCACAGGAACACAGCACCACCTGGCATTTAAGGCTGGAGACACCACATCTCTTCTCCTTGGTCCAGCTAAGTCTGTGGAGTCCAGTGTGCTAATCCTGGCACCAAAAAAGCCTTGTGGTGAAACAGCAAACAGAGGCAGATGAGACCCCGCTCCCCCCTCAGTCCAGAAACCAATGAGGGGACCCTCAGAAGCCACCAGCTCAGACTCAGTCAGTCACTCGACTCTCGCTGTAACCACAAGCGCTTCTCTCTGGGCTGCCCCAAGCTGTCCTGCCATAGGGCTGTGATGTTGTCCAGCATGGCTGGTCATAGAGCGCTCAAAAACAAGAAAGGCTGTTCCAGAAGTCTGTGCGTAATTCTTCCAGATCTGGGCATGCACACACACTCATGCACACACACACACACACACACACACGCACGCACGCACGCACGCACGCACGCACACGCACACGCACATACACACACACACACACTCAAACGCACACACTCACACACATTTGTACATGCACATGTACAGATCTATGACAATACTGAACAGTGGCCCTACTGGGTGAAAGAACTACTTCAAAGTTTCATTGAAGAACATTTGGTGTCAGGCATTAAAGATTAGGCAGTGGTACATTGCACAGTGGTGTAGAGATGCGTTCCGAAATGTGGGTGTCTTTATCCCTTAGACAGATCCAACCAAGATAACAAAAAGTGATCTGAAATTACTGCATAGAGGGAAAGACACGTGGTTTGTTTGGAGACAGTGTCTCACTGTGTGTCCCATAGCAAGTCTGGAACTTGCTATGTTGACCACACTGGTTTGAACTCACAGAACTCACAAAGAGCCACCTGCCTCTGCCTCCTAAGGAATAGGACTAAAGGCATTATGTACCACACCAGGCTTAAGTTTGTTTTAAATTAGGGATATGAGGCATAGCGTGCGTGTGTGCGTGTGCGTGTGTGTGTGTGCGCGCGCGCGCACGCATGTGTGTACGCTTGAGTGTCTGTGGTTGTAAGCTTAGGTAGTGTGTGTGTATGTTTGTGTGTTTATCATTGTAAACTTAGGTTGTGTGTGTGTGTGTGTGTGCATGCATGTGCATGTGTGTGTATGTTTGTGTGTCTGTGATCATGAGTTTAGGTAGTGTGTGTGTGTGTGTGTGTGTGTGTGTTCGTATGTTTGTGTGTCTATAGTCATGAGCCTAATTAGGTTGTGTGTGTATGTGTGTGTATGTGAGTGTGTGTATATGTGTGTGTGTGTGTGTGTGTATGTGAGTGTATGTGTGTGTAGGTATGTGTATGTGTGTGTGTGTTCGTGAGCTTAGGTACCCATGGAGGCCAGAAGTCGGCATCGGATCTCCCTGGAGCTAGAGTTAGAGGCAGTTGTGAACTCCCTGACGTGGGTTCTGGAAACTGAACGCAGACCCTGAGCAACAGCAGGACATGCTCTTATTTGTGGAGCCATCTCTCCAGCCCAAGAAGACACACTCCTAATTGCAGCAGGAACCAAGAGGTAACTTTCCAGGAAGGCTGCAGTGACTCACACGCGTAGACGCAATGGCTGTTAAGTAGTGGAGCCTCACACATGCCTCAGCGCGAGTTTGGAGACAGCGCGAGGATTCTTCTCACCTAAGAGAACAGTTGGCTTTAATTTGCATTTTCATATCTTCTAGGAAAGTTGAACATGATTTAGTGTTTATTACGAACTTGCACTTTGAATATCTCCCACCTAAGCAATTTATGGTTTTTCATATTTTGGGGTACTGGATATTTCTCCTAAATATAGTTTATGACCCCAATATAGGTTCTGTATTTTTCTTGCTAAATGTATTAGTATTTGACAATGTATTTTTGTTTTAAATGAGTGTTTTCTATTTCAAAATAGAAGCACTGAGAGATAAAAAGCCACTAATGAGCACATATTCTCGAAAGTTACAATCGCAATAAAACCTAACTCCTCGCGAACTCCAACGAATACATTCGCAGCCTCCCGAGCACACGGTGATGTCCCTGCACACAAAGGTCTTCTCTTTCCACTACTTACCGGTTCCCCCTTGTGCTATCAACTGTAATCAGCAGAACTGTGGTGAGAGGAAAAAGCCGGCACCTTTATCCTTCTGCCAGGAAAGGGGATGGGTACGATACGTGGTTGTTCTGGAGAATGGTTGTTAGTGAGTTTTGGAAAAAATAGGCTCTACAGTTTCCTTCAATTCCAACGTTACTGTGGCTTTTATTGTTTGTTTGGCTGTCCTGGAACTTGCTATATGGACCCCACTGGCCTGGGATCCTCCTAGATGCTGGGGTTAGAGGTGTGCGCTGCCACACCCCCAATTTTACTGTTTTTGTTTTGAATGAACAAATACCAATATATAACCGGCATCTTCAACATTAGTGCTGTTATTTTTAAATATATTGATACAGGCAGCATAAAGCACATGCAGTTTAAGAAGCATTGCGTGAGGGGAAATGCAGCCGCTGCATTGTTTACAAAATAAAGAAATAAAGCGTGGGTCCCGGAGAGATGGCTCAGTGGTTATCTGCACTTGCTGTTCTTACAGAGGACCAGAGTTTAGTTTCCAGAACCCATGTGGCATCTCACAACCACCTCTAACTCCAGTTCCAGGAGACGTGACACCCACTTCTGGCCTCCGTGGGGATGTACATGGCACACGGAAATGCACACATGAGAAATGAATATTCTAAAGAAGGAGCAGCAGCAGCAATAGTTATCACTATATATTATTTATAAAGTATTGTTATTAATGTATTATTATTATCATTATCATTATTATAGCACAGGCTAACAAGATGAATCAACAAGTAAAGGTGCTTACTATTCCACCTTATTATTATTATTATTATTATTATTATTATTATTATTATTTAAGCCTGGGCTAACAAGCTTAGGTCAGCAAGCAAAGGTGCTTACGATACCACCCTAATGAGTTGAATTTGACCCTCAGCACTCATTTAAAAAGCCAGATGTGGTGGCACACATCTGTAATCCCTGCACTCCTCTGGAGAGATGGGAAGTAAAACCAGGGAAATCATCCAGAAGTTCTCAGGCTAGCTGCTCTGGAGCACACAGCACGGCAGAACCCGGAAGGGCAGAGGCAACTCCGAGAGTTTTCCTCTTGTACATGCGCGTGTGAGTTTTCCTCTTGTACATGTGCATACATGCGTGTGCACACACACACACACACACACACACACACACACAAGTTCAAGGAAAGAAAAAGAAACAACGCTTTCAGTGGCTGAAGATGACGTGCACCCTGCCCTGTCCGATTTTACTTCCACCCGGGAATGGTGCGTTCCATTCCAGAAACTCCTTTCCCTTTCTTTATCACGTCATGAGGGTCTCTGCTGTATTTTTCATCATTTGATTACTTGCTTTGTTATTATCATTACTACTTTTTGAGCACTGGCTATACCTCACTATGTAGACGAGATTGTCCTGGCATGCACAGAGATCCCCCTGCCTCTGCCTCCCCAGTGTCTGTTTTCAGAGCTCATGCGGGCCACACCGCTTTGTGGTGTCTTCCAAACCACCATCTCAGTGAGGGTCACCACTGATGGTGTACAGACGCTCAGGCAGTCTATGTCCGGGTTCTTCTGAGCAAGGCTGGTTGGAGGTCTTGGTAGTTTAGGGACAGGATGGACATTTTTGTGGCATCAGGTGACACAGATGCATCCACACGGACTCTAACAGGGATCCCAGGTTTTAATTTGCACTTCTCTATCTGAGAAGTTAGGTGGTATCATCATCATCATCATCATCATCATCATCATCATCATCACCATCACCATCACAATCATCATCGCTGGCTACCTTCTCCTATGAACACAGGAGAAATACCTATTTAAGTCTTCACCCATTCTCCTCATCACATTAAGAAGTCTGGACTCTTAGTGGCACAGGCTAGCCTCCTAGTGCTCGGTTGTTCCCACACTAGCCCCCTGGCCATTCAGATGCCCGGCTGCTGCTGCAGAAAGCCACCAGGCAGTACTTCCCGGACACCCTGAGGCCATCTCTTACATCGCTTGTGTTGTCACCATCTGCCACAGCCTGCGGCTTCTCTGTCTCTTTGAGGTACCTTTGGATTTTTACAAAGAGATGCTATGAAGTTTAATGTATCGCAACTTGTCCATCTTTTCTCGGGCGGGCGGCGGCTGTTGTACCAGCAGCGTCTCCAGCAATTGAAGAAACCCTTCCTACCCTGAGATGGAGACAGTCCCCTCTAAGATCTTCCGAAAGCTCTACAGTCTCTGCCTCTCGCCCTGGGGCCTGACTCACCTGAAGCTAACTTTGGTGTCTCATTGTATATATTTTACATAGGTACTGGGAGCTATGCCAACACCCGCCACATGCTAGCTCTCCTAAACCAAGTCTGTGTGTGTGTGTGTGTGTGTGTGTGTGTACACATCTAGACTGGCCTTTCTGTCCCACTAGTCACTTGTCTTTGCAAAGTAACCTATTCTCAGGGATGATGGCCTTACAATAATGCTCTCTTTTTAGATTTCTTCATTTTAATTGATTAATTAAATCATTTACATAATAATTCTTAATAACTAGCCAGACAACTCCTCCCATCATGCTTTGGAATCTCTTGACCTTTTGTACTTACAACATACATTTTAGAACTAGGTCATAAAGTTCTACTAAAAATATCCAAAATAATGAATGTGTCAAATCTACAAATTAGTGTGCAAAGAATCCAAAAATTTATAATGTGTCCTTGTCTACTAGGGAAATATATCAGGCCACTCCGTGACCACAGAAATAGAATAAGTCCTATCTGGGAGTGAGATCTGTCCCAAGCCAAAGCTGTAGATTAGAATCTATGCCTTTGGATTTCGCTAAAAACAGACATGCTCTTCAGCCCTTAATAAAATATGAAACATTGACCAATTTTTTGTGTTTTTTTTTTTGAGACAGGGTTTCTCTGTGTAGCCCTGGCTGTCCTGGAACTCACTCTGTAGACCAGGCTGGCCTCGAACTCAGAAATCCACCTGCCTCTGCCCCCCAAGTGCTGGGATGAAAGGCGCGTGCCACCACTGCCCAACACATTTACCAATTTTTAAGACCCCAAATCAGTTCTTCCTTATTATCTTATTATTGTCCATTCTCTGCTTGCACTGCTGGGGACTGGACCCAAGACCCAGCCCATGCTGGGCAAGTGCTCCCCCACCACACCCGCACCCCAGCACCAAGTTCCACAAGGCAGCCGAAGGCCGCGCCGGCCGCCCATACCTTGGACGAGGGGGATGTATCGAGCCAGCAGCTTCGCTCTCTTCTTCTCATAGCCCTTCTGAGTGATGTCACCTGCAACGGCAGTGCAGAAGGAAGTTCACCACTCGTAACGCTCCGAAAACATCTGTGTGGACGTGGGAGGGTACGCCTGTGTGTGTGTGTGTGTGTGTGTGTGTGTGTGTGTGTGTGTGTGAGAGAGAGAGAGAGAGAGAGAGAGAGAGAGAGAGAGAGAGAGAGAGAGAGAATGCACACATATACACATGTAGGTCAGAGGTCAATCTTAGGGGCTTGTAACCATTCACCTTGTTTTATGAGAGAGGTCTGTCTCAGCCTGGAGCTAACCCAGGCTAGGTGGGCTGACTGGCCAGTAGGCCCCAGGGGTCCCGGGGAACAGTTTCTTCCCTGCCTCCCTAGCACTGGATTTTAAGCACATAACACACCTTGTCTTTTTAACATTGGATCTCGGGATCCAACTCAGCGATCCCGAGATCAAGCTTGTAAAACAATTAAACTGCCTCGCTAACCAGTTTCAAGATTTTTAATGGAAAAAACAGATGAGAATTTTGGGGTGGAAAAAATGGCTCAGTGTGTAGACGGTTTCGTGAGCGATGCCGAGGGCCTGAATTTGGATTCCCGGAACCCGCAGAACTGAATGTGACAGACCTCACATACAAGTCACTGAGTGGGGGAAGCCTGGTGCAAAGGCTGTATACTATCTATACATTATACTATACAATGACACTATAGAGGAAACAAAACCACAGACCCAAAATAGGCAATGGTTGCCATCAGCTAGGGAGGGGACAGTCAGAGGGGACAAGGAGTCTGGGATGGTGTAAGACCTGCATGACTCAAGTCTAGCAGGACTTACACAACCGTGCTCACCTATCAGGAGCTTACAGAACGCCGCACTGGGAAACAGAAGCTTACTCTATGTAAGTAATACTTTAAAAAAAAAAAAAGTGATCAACATCCCTTGTCAAAATGTAGACTCCGAGGCTGGAGAGATGGCCCAGCAGTTAATGAGTTCTGCCTGCTCTTCCAGAGGCCCTGAGTTTGGTCCCCAGAAACCACGTGAGGAGCTCAGAACTGACTGCAAGTCCTGCAGTCTGGGGATCCAACACCATCCTCCGGCTTCCACACATGTAGTACACATACATACAGACAGATACACATGAATTTTTATCAAATCTTACAAAAGGCTCTGAGGTCACCCCTCAGATCAGCAGAATCCACATCTATATTTACAAGACTCTTAAATGATACGTGTGCAGGCTGAAGTATCAGAAACCACAGTAGACGGGACCCAGAGGCCCAGCCCCCACAACCACAGTGCTCTAGACAAGCACAAGGACTCGGGAAAAGGCCTGCTGTCCCCATATGTAAACGCAAGCTAAATCCACTTGTCAGTGAAGTAGGAAACGCCCTTCTCATTTCCTACTCGGTCCTGGGCTCCGGGTCCTGCCTGGCCGCCACACAAAACTGAGAGTGCTGTGAGTGGACCCTCAGCGTTCTCACGAGCCCTTACCCCGCGAGTGTGCACTGCAGCACGTTTATTACCCGCCTTTAGTACAAACGCGTATTGATACGGTTTTACTACCATCCTTTTTTTTTCTTTTTTGCATTTTTGGTGTTTTTAAGTCCTCCACCTTTGTCCTATACTTTCTTCCAAACAAAAAAGTAGAAGACTGCAGAGCATCAGAAAATACTGCTAGCAAGCGCGCAGCCAAGCACGTCCTTGAGAAGCAGTCATCTTGACTGGGGTTTGTAGGTGTGGAAACAGATCCTCGGGAGTGTCTGACATTTATTTAGATTAAGCCTCACAAACGTCCTGGGTGTACATGAATCCGTATCCAGGGAAAGGTCTGTGGGACAGACAAGCAATTGCCAGAGTATGAGCTGGGTTGCCGCAGAGCCCTGCCTACTAGCCTGCCCTTTGTCTAAGCCTGCTGGGTAACAGACCGTGGAGGCTGGCAGTCCTATCCTTGCCCGTCTCACTGTCCTCACGGGGCTCTGCCCCAGTCCTCACAAGCAGCTGTTCTGTAGCATGTAGTGTGTCCACAATAGAGTAGCCCTACCATTTGTGTATGTGTGTCTGTATATGTGTATATATATGTGTATATGTATATATGTATGTATATATATGAGTCTGTGAGTATGTCTGTATGTGTGAATGTATGTGTATGTGTACATGTGTACATGTGTGTATGTGTATATATATATCTGTATGTGTGTATATATATGTGTATATATATATGTATGTATATATATGAGTCTGTGAGTATGTCTGTATGTGTGAATGTATGTGTATGTGTACATGTGTATATGTGTGTATGTGTATATATATATCTGTATGTGTGTATACATGTGTATGTGTGCATATGAGTGTGTGTATATGTGCATATGAGTATGTGTATGTGTGTATGTGGACATATGAATGTGTGTATGTGTGTATGTATGTATATGAATATGTGTATGCGTGTATGTGTGTGAATGTATATGTATGTGCATATGTGTGTATGTATATGTATGTGTATATGTGTGTATATGAGCATGTATGTGTGTATGTGTGTATGTGTACATGTGTGTCTGTGTTATATGCGTGTGTGTGCTGCTTTGTGTCTATATGTTTTCACTTGACCTGAATTTGCATTATCCTACATGTAAATCTATTTCTCCTTTTGTTGTCAGGTTTTTTTCCCCACTAAATGCTTCATTTTTAACACCCACCCATGGTCAGCAATGAGCATGTCTGATTCACTGCTCTACCGCGGGATACCTGGAGAGGCACCATCCTCAGCTCACTGGCCCTGAGCACAGCAGGATGATCTGGAAGGCACTCTCAGCGCACTGGATGCCCAGACCTCAGTCCTCATCACTCTCCCAGGTGTCCCCTCCACAGGCTCAAGATGAACTGCACGAGTTCACTTATTAACACTGCCACTGTGCACGAGGCCAAAGCATCGGTATTCTTAAAACAGCACATACTATGTTTATCCTAGAATATATTCAAATGTGACTAATTTAAGTCGAAAGTTTAAAACACTGAGGCAGGGTTTCACTACACAGCCCTGGAACTCTCTGGGAAGACCAGGCTGGCCTTGAGCCGTGTGCCCCTGCCTCTGCCTCTGCATGCGTGCATCGCCATGCCCAGCTACGGTCCTGCCTTAAACAGATTTTATGATGGTGAAGGCACCAAAGGACACCGAGATACTCAACACGTCAGGTGCTTGCTTGATGTCACCATAAGCTAAAAGCAAGCTCATTTTTATCAACTGTGACATAGCCAGCCACAGATGGATGTTCTCATGTTACAGTGGGTCTGCATCCCATGAAGTTACCTGAATCCTGACTCTAAACTGCATAATTACAGAGACTTCCAGCACCGTACCTTAGCCTGGGCTTTAAGCGCAGTGGCTTTCAACAGGATACTGTCAATGAACGTCACAAACGGCCAATCACTGGCACGGGAAAAGATTGAACTGCAAAATTTGAGGTCTGGTATTACTTTTAAACCAACCTAAAGCTCAAAGATGTAGAGGGAAACCATTATGTTAGTGGTCACGTGTATTCCGTGTTCATAAGTAACCAGCTGCCAATATTGTCATGTGCCCAACATGACAGATATTGATCCCATGCACACACCACATAGAGAACAGCTACATGGGGCAGGTAGGATCCCATACTGGAATCCTGGCACAGAGCTGGTTCCATGCACGTGCTGCAGGGAGCAGGGCCACACAGAGCAGGTAGGAACCCATAATGGAGCCCTGGCACACAGTTGGTACGACAGGGAAGAGGGGACTCAAATGCAAGCTTTCTAAACCCAAGATCAATTCTTTCATGGAGAACAATAAAACTCAAACAAAGAGACAAACAACAGAGCCTTGTTCCCAACCACTACACAGAACTGGTGAGGCCCTGACGGGAGGCAGAGAGAGCTGTTTATGCCTGAACATCCAGTCATCTGTGTGCTCTGGAGAGAACCCTGGCTACCCCTGGGCAGACTTCTCCGGTGGTTGCAGGGCAGGGGCCTGCTCTTCCAGACTTCCTGGTTCCCATGAAGCTGCAGTAAGTTGTTAGACATCATTTGGTGAGTGAGTGCCTTCGTGGGCTCTGGACTCCTAAGTGTGTTCACCGATCACCGATCACCGATTACCGCGGCTACAGGAACACACTTAGGAGTCCAGAGCCCACGAAGGCACTCACTCACCAAATGATGTCTAACAACTTACCGTCAAAAGCACCGAATTACTCCACAAAGGTAGCGAGTAAATGCTGTGGGTGGGAGCCGGTAAGTGTCTACTGCCTAGCTGTCCATCAGAAAAACAGCCCGCCGTGCATCTTTACTGCAGACTGCAGGCTGTGCAAACATCCTGACACTTGACATGATTCATGAACTCCTACCAAGTAAAAGAGCAAGCCAAACAACAATAGAGAATAATCTTGCTCTGATAAAAGGTACACACACACACACACACACACACACACACACATATACATGCATCAATGTGAGTTATCTGTATGTTCAGAATATATGGCAGGGAGGAACAAGGCACCGTAATCCTGCTTATCTTCAGGTAAGGTGTCAGACAGATTCTATTTTCATTTCATACACTTCTGAACATATCCTTTAGCGCAAGCCCTTCGGTACGTGGGAAGGTGTGGAGGATACTCTGGCAAGGCTCTGGTTACAGATGTTAGTGAAGAAAAGGAGATGAAATCCTACGTATCACTTCCGGGACTTCTTAGGAACCTAAGATTATTTCGAAATACAAAGTTTAAAAGTACTTGCCGGAAAAACTGATAGAATTGGCGTTATTTCTTTTTAAATTTCACTTCGATTTTATGTCCGTAAATGTTTGCCTGCATGTATACACACGTGTGCCATGTGTGTGTTTGGTGCCTGCAGAAGAGGGCATTGTATCCCTTGAAACCAGAGTCATGGGCATTTGTGGGCCACCATGTGGGTGCAGAGAACCAGACCCAGAACCTCTGCAAGAGCAGTGAGTGTTCCTAATCATGGAGTCATTTCTTCAGCCCCATGTGCTTTATTTTATATGTATATATAATATATACATATATGTATATATTATATATATGTATATAATATATACATATATGTATATATAATATATACATATATAATATGTATATATGTTTGCTAGGCCTGCCAGCAATACCTTATTATCTGAAAGACTTATTTTCCGGAAGACACTTAAATTATAAATGCAATTTCTTTCATAGCTATGGGACTAGTCACATGACTTGCTTCATTTCACTGGGTCCAAGTAGTTATTGGTTATCAGAAATGGATTCTTTTTCCCTGAGCTATTGAACATACATAGCATGCTCAGACTCTCATCCTCTTAGCACTTGCTGGGCCCACAGCAACACTGCCTCTTCCATTACTGATATTGGTAATTGGTATCTTGGGTATAACTACAGAAGATTACTCGGCAATAAAAAGAATGAGCTAGACAGCTAAAAAAATACATGTATATGTGCGTGTAATCCACATCTATATGGACATACACACACACACACACACACACACACACACACACACATGTATATATAATATATTAAACCAAATCAAATAACCCATTTTCAAAAAGTGTATCTTTGTGACACTTAAGAAATTTGATAAGGAAAAGAAAACACCCATAGTTGCAGGTGTTTTGGGTTGGGGGATGGGACCATAAAAGGGTGGCCTGAAGGTTGTTTCCAAAGACAAGGTTCTAAATATAAAGACGTAAAACACACAGAAGCCACCTTGCTGTGGTGTAAGTTCTTTATAGTCAACACTAAAAAGTGAATATCAGATATTCTTCTGAAGTGCTTTGCAGGTCCAACTCATTCATTTTTAATTCAAAGCAGACTTCCTACGTGTTAAGCTTAATAATTACCTTCTTTTATCTCCAAGATTTTAAAGACGTGGGACGATGTATTCACTAAGCTGAACAGTCACGGAGGAGAGTGCCACTTGTGGTAACAGCAGACGCGTGGGGCCCTCAAGGACCGCCCGCCTTGCTCAAACACCTGGAAAGCCTGGATTCTTAAAAGTTTGGTTGTTTTTGTTTTTTTTTTTAACTGAAGACATTATAAAACTAGAAAAGACGTGAAGAAGCAGAGGGTAGTTTTCTGCTGTAAGAGTCTGCCAAAGGAAAAGTAAGAAGCAGGTCACTGGGTTAAGCGGACCTGTGACAGATACACCAGAGCACAGGCACTCAGAGCTCACAAAGCACACAGGCCGCCTGCTGAGTGACAGCCGTGCCTCAGACAGAAGTGGAACACGGAGGGCCGAAGCCCGAAAAATAGTTCAGTGGGTAAAAGCAGGTGCCACCAAACCCGGTGACTTTTGAGTTTCACCCCTGGAAGCCACACAGTGGAAGAAGCAAACAGACTTCTACAAAGTTGTCCCCTGACCTCCATATGCATGCAGCCGATGGCACAGATGCACGCACGCGCGCACACACACACACACACACACACACACACACACGCACAGTGAGAGAGAGACAGAGAGTCAGAGAAACAGAGAGATAGACATAGAAAGAGAGACAGAAATAATTTTTTTTTTTTTTGGAAAAAAAATAAGGGCACTTCCGGGGGTCTGGTGCCAGCTTTTATTCACATTATCATGAGCAGACAATGAGATCTTGGCTGGCATGTGCCCTACCCAAATGCCAAGGCAAAAGTAAACCCGCTAAGAAGAGAACATGACATCAAATACAAGCAAAATTCACACCACAGATACAAGGTCTGGCATTTGATTAGAAATGATTTCACATACAGGACAATATGAAACTATAGCTAAAGAACCATGAAATTTAAATATAACCATGATCTGCATATTTTATGAATTAATTAAAAAGCCAGAGGGTAAATTTATATAGTAAAACCTAGAATGGAAAGATACCATCGTAAATCCAAGAATAGATTTAATAACTGATATATGTGAAACCATCAATCAAAAACATCATGAAGATAAATCAAAGATGGCCAAGGAAACATACAGATACACATCAAAACTGCAAAGACGGACCAGTGCCTTTAACATTAGCTATTTGAGAAGCTGTCGTAAGGCGGCCACAAGTTCAATGCCTGCCTCAGCTACATCATGAGTTCAAGGCTGACCACTGAGTGGACTATGTGAAAAAAAAATGTTGTGGGAAACTCAGCAGACCATCTTCTCTTTGTTTTGGCATACACTCGGAAGCTAGATGTTGTGGCGTGTACCTGTGAGACCAGCTACACTGCGGGATGAATGGTGAAATCATGGCAGCGACACATAGCTACGGCTCGCTGAGGATCTCCTACAGGAGAGGGGGCCAGGCGGCCGGCGCAGGGTGACTCTACCCCCTCATACTGGTTCTGTGAGGTCACTCCATCTGGCAAAGGCTGCTCACTTCAGCAGACGAGCACCCTGCCCTCGAGTCTCCTCTCAAACTTCTGAGACCTATGTGCATGTCCACCTCTCCTGACAGAACTGAAGCTTGACCTTCGGGATAAAGAGAACTGAAGAGACAACAGAAGCCTCAGAGTGCACAGCCTGATCCACACTCCTCCGCCAGGGCTGACGGGCTGGCCTGCACGGACGACAGCCTTCTCCCTCAAGGGAGAAAGAAGCCCCTGAAACAGCACAGTCCCCTTCCCCTGCCAGCAGGCGCCTGGTGTGAGACACCGAGGCCATCAGCGGATCTGGCCAACACCATCAGAAGAGTGTATCAACTCGGGTGCTTGCTCCTGAAGGCAAGGGGAAAGAAGAGGGTGCTCCCTGTCACCCAGGAAGACTCAGCCAGCTGAGGTAGCCAGCCAGTTCCTCGGTTCTTCTGGTCACTCCAGTAGCAAGCTTCGTACCTAGCAGGGTACAAACACCCTCAAGACTACCAACCACAAGCGACGTTGCGTGAGGACGGCAATTTCCTAACTGACATGTCACACACAAAGGGCATTCAACTAACACACTGGATAGGGTGACAGATGTGCCCTCAAAACAGCAAAGCCATCCAGTTCTCTTGGTCACCCATATTGCTTGAACCCCACTCTCGACCTCTGGCCTCTTTCTGCTCGGCCAGTCTCATCCTGGGAACAGGGTTTCTACACAAACACATACTAGAGAATTTAACCCTCCTCCTCTTAAAGTAAATGCCAGTCCTGAAGGGGCTCGAGGGGCTATGGAAGAGCCTTGGGCTCCTTCTGTCTTCTGTGCTCCATGTACACGGTCCTCCTACTGAATAGGTCCTCCTACTGAATGTGGACTTCCCATCTGCAGAGTCCTAAACGAAACTTTCCCAGTGTAAATGTCACTCCTCCTTAAACGCCTTTCCTGTTCAGCCTCAAGGAAGCCTCGGTCCTGAACAGACACATTCACTCTCCCCGTATCGTCCCCCCTCAGCTCTCTACAACAGCCATGACCTAAAGCCCCCATTCGCCTTTATTAATATTCCTATCCCTCCCAGTCAGGGCCATCCATGTCAGGGCCAATCCTTCAGCACACACTTGGTGGCAACAATGAACGGAGCGCCCATCTGTGGCTCCGACCTCGCTGTAGAGCTCAGACTGGCACGTTAGAATTCCCAGGACTTCCCCGGGGCTCTGTTTAGGCAGGTTCTTTCTTGAGAATCTCAATGTCTTCGCATGCCTCTCCCCTCAAATTCTGCCGTCTGCGCCTCTCTCCGCCTCGTGATTACACACCAGCACTGTGAAGCCCAAGGCCCTCATTTCCCGCCCTCCCACCCTGCGCCCTCGACTCCACGTCAGAAGTCACTGGAGAGCCCTCTGACTCTCCGGCTTCCTCTGCAGCCACGGCTCCGTCTGGGCAGCCTTTCTGGAAACACAGCTTCCCGGCTGGTTATTCTCGTTTTACTTTTGGAAATGAAGCTGGGTGTGGTGGCACACACCTTTAATCCCAGAGGAAGAGGCAGGTCAATCTCTGAATTGGAAGGCAGCCTGTTCTACACAGTGAATTTCAGGCCAGCCATGGGCTACACAGTGAGACTTGGTCTGAAACAAAAGGTGCTAAGTGAAATTACTGGGTGGGTGTTGACTGCTCGACAGTTGTTACTATTAAGTCCAGACATAAGACTTGGTTATAATTTTTTCCCTTTATTCTTGACAACCACACATAAACACAATGAAGTAAAATCATTTCTGCTCCCATTCCCCACTCCAACTTTATGTCTTTTTTTAATAATCCATTAAGCCCAGACACTGCTGCCTTGGTGAGCATTGGTGTGGAGACACCAGCTGGATCATGGAAATCCAACAGTTCACATCTTCAAAATGATTCTCCGCCCCAGAAACTACCAACTGCCACCAGCATGGCAACAGGGGCCTGTGGCCTAGAGATCACCCACCCCCTGTACGCCAGAATTTTGACTGGTACACTCAATGGGCTCGTACATGAGTGCCATGCGTGTACAGCCATGACCAGACATGACAGCACTGGAGTGCTATGCACGTACAGCCATGAGCAGACATGTTAGCACTGGAGTGCCATGTGTATACATCCATGAGCAGACATGACAGTGCTGGAGTGCCATGTGTGTACATCCATGAGCAGACATGATGGCAGTGGAGTACCATACATGTACAGCCATGAGCAGACATGACAGCGCTGCAGTGCCATGCGTGTACAGCCATGACCAGACATGATAGCACTGCAGTGCCATGCGTGTATATCCATGAGCAGACATGATGGCACTGGAGTACCATGCATGTACAGCCATGACCAGACATGACAGTGCTCGAGTGTCATGCATGTACAGCCATGACCAGACATGACAGTGCTCGAGTGTCATGCATGTACAGCCATAACCAGACATGACAGTGCTGCAGGGCTATGCGTGTACAGCCATGACCAGACATGACAGCACTGCAGTGCCATGCGTGTACAGCCATGACCAGACATGACAGCACTGCAGAACACTCCTCCCTGTCTTTCGGTTCCTAAATCCATTCTGCCTCCTCCAGTCTTATGGGGGAAGCAGGGGAGGGAGGGGCGAGATAAGACGCCCTATTTGGGGGTGAGCAACTCAGTCTTCCAGTCTCAAGATCCTGACCAGTTACGCATCTCTCCCCTGACGGTCACCCACTGCAAAAGGAAGCGTCTCTGACCAGCTAAGAGCAATGGATCTATGGCTATAAACACCGTTAAGGGGTGCTTTGGGAGCATGACTGTTCAGCAGTTGACGGTAGGATCTACCCTAGGACCTGTGACATCATCAGCCATGGGCTTCTGATCAGGATTGTGGAACCAAGCAAGAAACTTCCTCCTGTGGGGATCACTTCAAATCCAATTGTTATCCTATACAAGACTATCACACTCAACGCACCCATTTTGACTGGCCAGTTTGCCCCTCTGGGTCCAGCACTGGGTAAGGTCACTGATGTCTTTTTTTCCCCCAGTAGTCTACATAGAATCTTCTGGAACTACGAAAGCTAGCCAGTGCGGAGAAAGTTTCCGGATCCATTTGAAACTGGCTTCTCTATGTCCTACAACCAAAATGTATGGTGTCTTTGGCAATGTGGTCTGACTGAGCAGTTAGAATGGGTGACCAAGGACAAAGACCTATGTCGCCTTGCAGACTTCTGGAACATTTATCAGTAACTTGTAGGGAGGTTTCCCGTGCCTTACACCAAGATTTTCATTTAATAATCCATGTATCCCAGGAGTAACATTGTCCATCCACCCACGGAGGGCAACTCTATTCAAACCTTTTTTAAAGCTGTATTTTAAAAGTAGCGTACTAATGGGTTTCCAGGGGTGTTTTCACGTACCCTTAGTTTTGCTCACCCCACTGACTCTTCCTCTTCTCCATCCGCCCACCCTGACCCCCATTTAACCCTTTCACCTCAGTATTCCCTTCCCTCCTTCCAATTCATGTGCTCTAGCTCGCCAACTATTTTTGAATTGGGTTGTTAGATAGAATTAGGTGTTGGCTAAGAATGCGTCCACATGGGTTTTCGTACACATTTCCTTTCTGCTGCCTAGATCCCACCCCCCACCCCCCAACTCCTCCCACCCCCCACCCCCGTTTTCCCAGGCTCATCCCCCCAGGGTTTCTCTGTGTGGTCCTGGCTGTCCTGGAACTCACTCTGTAGACCAGGCTGGCCTCGAACTCAGAAATCCGCCTGCCTCTGCCTCCCAAGTGCTGGGATTACAGGTGTGCACCACCACTGCCCAGCTCCCAGGCTCATCCTTGCTCAAGCCTTTCCACTCCCAGAATTCCATCTCTCCACTTTCCTTCCACCTATAACCCACTGACCTCCCTGCCTTAGAGGGCACCTTCTCCAGAAAAGACTGCTTTCTAGTCCCCTGGCTTCTGGTTGTGCACCAAGCTAAAGAGAGCTCTAAGCCAAGCTCTGCATACGAGAGGATCCACGGCCTTGGGCTTTCAGGACCTCAGTCCGCTCTGTATGACTTTCCCCCCAAGCTTCATCCTCTTATCTGTAAATTGTGTTATTTTACCATTCCTTATAGCTGAGTAATAATACAGCAGAGTAATATTCCATCGCGCAAATTATCGCATTTTTTCCTTCCATTTATCTATTATGGACATTAAGTTGGTTCTACTTCCTAACTGTTGTGAATACAGCAACCATGAACATCTGAGTTATATGTTTCTCTCTCTCTCTCTCTCTCTCTCTCTCTCTCTCTCTCTCCTCTTTGTGAAGAAACCTCTGGCCTGATTTCCACACACACACTGGCTTTTGCTGTCATTTGTGTTCTTGACAATGACCATCTGACTGGGGTAACAGAATTTTAAGTAGGGGCTTCTTATTCAAATAATTTGATTATTATTATTATTATTATTATTATTATTATTATTTTACTTATTCACTTTATATTCCACTCACTGCCTCCCTCCAGTCATCCCCTCCCACAACTTCCCCCCCCCAACCCTCCCTTTCTCCTCTGAGTGAGCGGGTGCCCCCCCCAATACATCAAGTCTCTGCGGGGCTCAGTGCACCCTCTCGTACTGAGGCCAATTTTCATTTCCCTAAGGGCTAAGAATGTGAACACTTTCAAGTGCTACCTAGCCGTTTGCATCTCTTCTTGAGAATTTCTGTTCAGTTCCTTGGCCTGCCCTTTTTAAACCGGGTTGTTTATATTCTCGATGTTTAGCTTTTCAGTTCTTCGTACATTCTAGACACGAGCCCTCTGTGGAGTGACCGGCTAGCTGGCAGAGGTCTCCCCCATTCTGTGGCTACCTCTTCTGTCACCTCAGCTGCCTTTGCTGTGCTTTATGAGGTCCCGTGTATTGACTGTCGGTCTTTTTTTGTGCTACTGGGGTCTGACTCGGCCATTACCTGTGCCTATACGTGGTTTATCTATTAGGGTTGCATTGCGGTTGTAGAGTGCTTTTGGTAGGTCGGTCATTTTCACTGTATTAATTCTTCTGATCTACAAGTGTAGGCTGTCTCCATTTCCTAACGTCTGACCGTTCTTTAGTGTCTCCAGTTTTTCATTGCAGACTCCTCTTTCAATGGCCAGCTTTCCCCTAGGTCCTTCATCTGTGGTGTGGCTACTACAGATGGGACCGTCTCAATGATCTCGGTCAGTCATTGATAATCAAGAAGGCGACTGGTTTCCGTATGTTGACTTTGCGCCCTGCCACTTTGATGAGTGTCTTTGTGAGCTCTTAAGTGTTTCTTGGTGGCTGTGCGGTGGTGGTGCTCGCCTTTAATCCCAGCCCTTGGGAGACAAAGGCAGGTGGATTTCTGAGTTCGAGGCCAGCCTGGTCTACAGAGTGAGTTCCAGGACAGCCAGGGCTGCACAGAGAAACTCTGTCTGGAAAAAAAAAAACAAAAAACAAACAAAAAAAGAGTTTCTTGGTAGAGTGTTTTTGGGTCTCTTATCTATAGAGTCATAGCTTCTGAAAAGGGGAATATGTTAGCATCTTCTATGTGTACTGTTTGTTAGCTGCCTCAGTTATTGTGTCCTAGTGCTAGACATCAAGCACTATCTTGAGTAAGAAGTGGTGAAAGTGGGCTGGAGGGACGGCTCAGCCGTTAAAGGCTAGGCTCACAACCATAGAATATAAGAAGTGGTGAGAGCAGCCTTCCTTACCTTGTCACAGGGACACTTTGAGTATGATGCTTGCTATAATAGGTTTGCCATAAACAAACTTCATTCTACTGAGGTATGAACACTCCCTCCCTGGACTCTCCGTGACTTTGATCAGGAAAGGGTTGATGGATTTTTACAGTTGTTCTCTACAGCTAGAGAAGGTGATGTGATATCTGCCTCTTAGTCCATTAATGTATTGAGTTATACTTATTGATTAATGGACCTCTACGGTGCTAGGACGAAGCCAATCTAGTCACGACAAACGGTCTTTCCCATGCGACGCTGAATTACTGAGGATTCTGTGTCTTCATCGGGGAGGTAGGTCCGTACATTTCTTGTTCGTGCAATGGCTTTAGATGGTTTTCGGTGTCGAGGTCGTACTGACTTGGTAAGAGTTTGGAAGCTTCCCTTCCTCTTCTTCCTCTTCGAGAAGCACTGGAATCAGCTGGGTCTGGTAGAGTTGGTTCTGCAGTGAACCCACCTGGCCTTGGGCTTTTTCAGTTGGGACGCTGCTTCAACGGCGCTGCTCATTATAATGTTCATTCACCCCATTCCTCTCAGGACCATGACCAATGACAAGCCCACCTACACAGGATGCCCTTGTTGTTACCCAAGCTATCCACTGCCAGTCTACGGCAACCTCCCACGGTTCCTCCTTTGCTCTACCAAATAAGAGAAGGCAAAGGGGTAGGACGGACCACGCCTTTCTTTAGGACAAAGACTCAAGTGTATATAATTGTGTGTCAGTGGGGAGGTTCTACCGCATTTGTTCCTTTCTGTTCCTTGGTTTCCCCGTCTTAAATCTTTGTGTGTGAGTGTCTTGCCTGCATGTATGTTTGTGCACCACATGTGTGCCCGGTGCCCGTGGAGGTCAGAAGAAGAGTGTTAGATTCCCTGAACCCGGAGGGTACAGGTGAGTCACCATGTGGGTGCTGGACACTGGACCAGGGTCCTCTCCAGAGCAGCAAGTACTCCCAACTGCGACTGGCACGTCTTTGCTGCTGTTGCTGCTGCTTTTGAAAATAACTTCAGGAGAGTTGCGATGTATTTCCGTATGTGCAAGTTTCAGGGCTGTGTAGACGGCACAGCAGGTGAACGTGCTGATCAACCAAGCCTGATGATCTGAGTGCAACCCCTGAAACCCGTGGTGGACTGAGAGAAAGGCTTCCCAAATGGCGTCCCCTGACCTCTAAACGCAGACCCCGATATGTGTAGACTCACACCCCGCCCCCAACACACACATACAACACTGACAAACATACACACACAGAGAACCTTCTCTGAGAGCCAACCCTTATCAGCAAGGCAGACGATAAATACTGTGATAATTTGGGGGAATGAGACCATGTTTTATGAACAAAGACAGAGAGGTGCTTCTTCTCTCTAGTCACCGCTGAGGGGGGAACTGCAGGATTTCCCAGATTGCCCAGGGAACCCCAACTATTCCCTGCTTGGGTGCAGCTGAGGGAGGTACACAGTTTTCTAGACCGTCCAGGTACTATCTCTCTCAGCACTATTTCCCACGAAGGTAGATGCTTCTCTGTATTGAGATCTTCCCCTCCCCTCTAATGTGCCTGCCAATGGCAAACCCAAGTTTTAAGGAATTCTTCACTTAGACACATGTGGGTATTATGAAACTGCCATTACCATTACTCTATTTTAAACCATAAGTTTTTTCTCCACTTTGAATACGGTGGGGATGGGGGGGGAGGAGAAAGCCCCAGGAGAGAGAGACTCCCATAAAGAAAAAGAGAAAAAGATCCCTTTTTTACAACCCTTGGTTGAGAAAAATATAAAAATAATAGTAACAAATGTAGAAACTGTTTATGTCTACACACACATACATGAGATACAGAAGGGAACTAAGTAAAGAAAATCTACTTGTGAGGGACACAAAAGAGAGATAAGTGATGGGCTGGAGGGATGGCTCAGTGGTTAAGAGCACTGACTGCTCTTCCAGAGGTCCTGAGTTCAAATCCCAGCAACCACATGGTGGCTCACAACCATCTGTAATGGGATCCGATGCCCTCTTCTAGTGTGTCTGAAGACAGCTACAGTGTACTCATATAAATAAAATAAATAAATCTTAAAAAAATAAACTTCTTAAAAAGGAGAGAGACAAATGTTTATGTTTTCCCCTCTTTGTGGGCTCCAGATCTAATTCCCTACATATATAAACTTATATGTCACTGAATACAGAAAGGGAGCTGTTTGGGGAGGAAAAAGGAAACAGAAGTTGGGGGACAAAGATGATAATGGGGTGAATAGAAGCAAAGCATTATGGACATGTATGAAAAGGTCACGATTAAAGTATTCTGTATGCCAAAAACTTTTTAATCAAAGTTAAAAAATACTGAAATGCTAGTCTAGTAACACATTCCTTTCATTTCTAAATAAAACACCTTGACTGTTTCAAACCACTTAGACGCATTGAGTAAACCTTTACAAGAACCTTGAAATGTCAGTAAAACGTTCATCTCCTTTTTCGGCTGGCCAAGCTCAAGTTTGGACACGCTATAAATCGGTGACTTGCCAGGTGACACTTACGAGATGCCAGCCTCTGTGTGAGTATTCCAAAAGTCTGCCTAGAACGCAGTCTGTACCACTAGGCATCTCTGATCCCAACAGGGAGAGCTACAGGTCAAGAATCCCAAGCTATCGGGTCGAGGGTTAAGGTGTGAAGTTCTCCGTGAGCAGGGTCAAGGGCGACTCTGCCAAGGTAATCACCTAGCCTCTGTGGCAAAATGAAACGTGCCAGTCTAGGAGAGGGCAAGAAGCTATGGTTACTGATTCTGGGGTTGCCTGCATACTCTGCAATCTCCTGCTATTAACTCTGCACTGTCTGGCCCTTTCTCCGCGTAAGCTGTTTTCAGATCCTCGCCATGGCATACAACCTAATAAATAGCCTTTACTTACATCAACCCCATATATGTCTAAAAGAGTATCCGTATAAGTAGATTTAATTGACTTAAGAGGTATTTCTTCAGCTGATGTACTCCGGCCCTGCCACAAGTTATGAAGTTTCTGCTTTGAGGAAATAATTTAATTAACTATAAACTCCTAGCGGGCATTAAAACCTATAACCCCAAGGAACTGAAATAACAGATATTCTGGAGCCGAAATGAGGAGCGATCTGCAAAAAAAAACACATTTGATATGCAAAAGCCAAACTACAACTATGCGAATTTCCCTGAGGAGCCATAGCAAATCCAGTACAATAGACTTTTTTTTTTTTTTTTTTTTTTTTTTCAGAATCGTTCCCAACCACACCTCCAAAGGGAGACAAGAATTCTCAAAGCAAAGCTGGAGAGATGGCCTGGTACTTAAGAGCACTGGTCGTTCTTCCGGAGGACCTGGGTTCAATTCCGAGCACCAACCTGATTCTAGTGCCCAATTCTGGCCTCCAGGGATACCAGGCATGCATATGAAAATACAGACAAACATGCAGAGAAAATGCCCATATACTTAAAAGGAAAAAGAGAATTCTCAAAAATCCATTAAACTGACTACAGCACAGTCTAAATGGAGGCTGGGGTGGGGAATGGATTCTAACAAGTTCAAATTGCATTTACGTCTCAAAAGCAGAGTTAACAGGCATAGATGCGTTTCCTCCAGGGTTGAGGGAGGGGGGGTCGGGTCAGTTTATGGAGAACAGAACTCTTTCCCCAGGCATCCAAATTGAGGGTGCCACTAACCAGCTCTGAAGTCCTATTACTTCCCTAGTCTGTTTCTAACAACCACTTATTTGACTTTTTAACTTTTTAAAATCCTCATTTAGAGAGGGCTGATGGGTTGGCCCGGAGGGCACTTGCCCTCTAATCTGACAATTTGAGTTCATTCCCAGAACTCTCAAGGTTTGGAAGGAGAGCGCCAGCTCCGTGCAAACTGACCTCTGACCTCCCCACGCAGGCACCGTGACCCTTGCTTGCCCGCCCTCCCACCCCCAGTCCCTAGGGTAAAATACTTGTATCAAAATCCCACAAAGAACTAAACCTCCTCTTTAAGTGTGAACGCTAGATTAACGCACTTCAGCCTCGTAATCCACAAGGCGAGTGTTCTTTTGCCTCGTCTCTATAGATGAGGAAACTGAGGCTCACGAGGCAGTCTGAGGTTCCAGGGGTGGGGCTCGGCTTTTGCATCCCGGGCTTCCTGCCGGTCGACAGGCTGCAAGGCAGACTCTGGAAGCCCGGACCGTGGCCTTGACGCTTCTGGAGCCCAGACCACGGCCGGGCAGCAAGAGTGCGCCTAGGCCCACCTCCCAGCCAGTCCCTCCCGGTGTCCTTCGGAGGCCGAGCACCCGCCAGTCTGCAGAAGCTGGCGGGCTCTCTCCGGCGAGCCGCCCAGGCAGGGATACCCAGGGGAGGCCGGCGAGGATCCCGTGTGAGGGTACCCCGCAGGTTCCGGGGGTGACGCTCCCGAAGGTCCCTGGGCGGGGTCTCGGGAGAGGGTCCCTGGCGAGGGGGGGGATCCCACGGCTCTCACCTTCGGACAGCTCCAGCTCCAGCTCCGCCAGGCTCTCGAGCACCTCGGCGGGCAGCGGCGCCGCCTCCAGAGGGCATCCGCGGTCGGCCATGGCCGGTGGCTCCAGGCGTTCCCCTAACCGGGGCCTGCAGACCCGCAGCGGCCGCCCGCAGCGGGCAGCGGGCGGGGCGCGGCCGGGGCTGCTTCGCACGGGCGCGGGCACGAGCGCGGGCGGCTCCGGCTCGGGGAGCGCGCCGGGGACGCGCGTGCGCGGCTGAGGGGCGGGGCAACGCTTGCGCGGGTACGGCGGGCAGGCCCCGCCCAGCAACTTTAAAGGCCGGCTTCCATTGGCCGATAAGCCACGTCGGAGGAGCCAGGAGCTTTAGTCCCCTTGGGGGCGCGGGAGGAGCGGCGGGCGGGGGGGCTGGACGGAGGCGCCTCGGGGATACGTGCGACCCCCACTGCGAGCTGACTTCAGTGTCGCCCAGGTGACCCTCCTCCCGGCTCCCCAGCCTCTTCATCCTCAGGAGCCCTGCTGGCACGCCTAACTCTGGTCGGGGTTCCTGCTATGGTGTCCGCAAACTCTGGCATTTCTCGCCGGCCTGAAAGTGTGTTTGCTTATTGCTTTTCACAATAACCCTGGAGGCACTCTGACATTGACCAAGAAGGAGCTCCGGCAGTGTCTCGGTCCTTGAGGTGACCTTGGGGCGTGGAAGCATAGATCTGACACGTTGGGAACCTTAATGGGATTTTTGAAGGAGCTTCCTAGAGTGGGGGCATATATACATATATGTATAAACATACGCACACATAGATGCATACATATACACACATGCTCACACGCACGCGCGCACGCACACAATTTCATTTCTAAGTACTCTTTAGCCACCCCCTTGCCACTGTCTTATTACCATATCATCCAGCTCTCTCTACATATATTAAAAATCCCAGGTAAGCAACAACAACAACAACAAAACATTTTGGAGGCTTTTAGTGAGCCTCATATTATATCCACAGGAAACAAAATAGGAAGGGGGTCCCCAACTGATTCTAAAACATGTGAGCTGACTGATCTGGTTATACAGCCGGGATGCGGGGTACGCATTTCCTCGGGTCACAGGCTCATCATATAGGAAGCAATCACTAGCTTTGCGTGAAAACTGGTCAACAGTTTTCACATTTCCCCCAATCACTGGGTTCTTTTAAGGAAGTGTTCCCTGTCGTCTTCAATGAATCATAGCTGCTGCAAGTTCACAGATTGTGGGGGGAAAAAGCAACTGGGCTTCGGCTTTTCGAGGCGGGCGCAGCCTACTCCGGGGTGGGTGTGGCCAGAGCAAGGCTTCCTGGATCGGATGTCCTGGATTCAGTTGCAGTAGATTGTCTTGCTGCTGGAGTGTTTTCACATTGATTGTAAAGTACGCCAGACAGCCAGACTTGAAGGTTGCTGGGGAAGGAGCCGCTTAGCTGACAGTCCCTCACTCTGGGATGCCGGGAATAAGGGAATGGATGGTCTGTTTGTTCTTCAAAGTAATGAATTTTTACTTATTGACTTCGGGACAAAAAAAAAGTGTTTATGATAAAGACTTTAAAATTCAACACAAAACGTTTTAAACGGCGTTTAACAACACTTTAGAGCAGTTAACAATTTTTAAGGCTTATTTTATGTGTGGGTGAAACGCCCATAAACAGGCAAGTGTACCTGCGCACCACATGCATGCAATACCAAAGGAGACCAGAGAGGGCGCCAGATGCCCTTAGTCACCATAGGAGTGCTAGACCAAACCCGAGGTTTCTTTAAAAGCAATAAGCAGTTTCCCCAGGCCCCTGTTTGTCTACTTGTAAGGAGCCACTGCTTTAGGACTCTCTAGAGAGAGTTGGATCCTTCTATATCTTTCTCCACAGCTCAACAGGCTGAACAGGTATAGACCCAGCAAGGTGACCCAGGGAAACGAAATACACGGCAGGTAAAACGGAACTGCTTAGTAAGAAACAGTGGGCAGCTGATGGCAAACAACAGGCCATCAAGAGCCAAACCCTATGAAACTGCATGCAAAAAGAAAAAAAAAGTCATCTGCAGCGGTATAATTAGGACAAGGGCCAGGAAGGACGATCCTGAGTAACTCTGAACACTGTAAAATGCTCAAATGAAACAACTCTCTGAAGCCATTTGGGCTTCTCTATGGTCGCCACAGTTCCCTATTAACAGACCCAGAGGTTTACCCCCCGCCCCATCGGTTTCATTCATCCGACTTCCTCCAAGTCTGCAGTGAATCTCCCCCCTCTTCCCAGAGTTCTAAGCTCTCTATAGGAACTCCCACTTCCTGCCTTTTGCTAATAGGCCATCAGCTTTTCTCAGCAAATGATGCTTACACACAGTTCACAAGAGATTCTCCCTACAATTCTCTAAAACCAAATTTGGAGCCTTGTTTGTGGTGGTGGTGGGGAAGCTGGGCTTGTGACATATGTATGGCTTGGAGAGGCCCGGGTATCTATTTTCAAAGATTCTGACCCCTTAAACTGCCTGGAAACCATTACACCTGTGCCACAGGCTAGTGTCCTAATTAAATCTAGCATGCCGCCGCCTCCATGTGGCAGAAGCTAGAACCAACCAAGAGACACACCCATGAATGGGTCAGTGATGGGCATTTTCAGGAGAGGACACTTTCTCCAGAGTGGGCTGTGCCTTACGGTAGTGCCTCAGGCATAACGAGATGAATACAATCAGTTTTGCCCTCCGGCCTGCCCGCCCTTCTGCCTTCTAGCTAAAGATTGCACACAGCTGTTGCTGCTACAGCTCTTCTTATCCTTCCCCGACATCAGAAACTAGGTCCTTCTTCAAAACGGACTAAAGACCCGCAACTGGCCAGGAGTCCTCCAGGCCTTTAGCACCGGATCAGGAACACTGAGGCATCCGGCTTAGTGGGCTGAACGGCCATTGGCTCTTGGTCTCTGGCAGTTAGCCACTGTTCCGCTGCCCAAGTAATCATATTGTATATGTGATGCTAGTAAATCCCTCTCCAATTTACATTCTATTAGGTCTGTTCTTCGAGATAAACCTTACTAATACCCCACCTGCTGGACACTAGACACAGAATTATGGTTGCTTCTGAGCATACTTCAGATAAACATGAGATTAAAAAGGGGGGGTAGGGCCCTGAAATCCCCACCTCTCCCTCCAAACAGCTGTGTATTCACTTGCTAGCACAATGGCTGACAAAGGACTGGAAACTGAGCTGGCTCAACAGCTTGCCACACCAGAAGTCTGGAGGCTCCAAGTCTAAGACAAGGTGTCAGACAGGATCGGCTCCATAGAGAGCTGCTAGCCAGGGTAATCTGTTCTCTCGCTGTCTCCCGGCCTCAGGTGGCTGCTTCTAACCTTTGATGTTTCCTGCCTTATAGATATTTCCCCCCACCCCCAAGCCCTGCCCCTCATGCTCATATGATGTTATGTGCCAGTGTCTGCCAGTAGACACCATTCATACCTAATATGAGAACATTCTAATTAGCTCGTGTTAACCTGATCATAGTCATACATACTACGAAGATGAGGACTTCAATATCCCTTTTGGTTGGGGGTGAGGGAACAGTTCAACCCATAAATCCTAATACACAGCCAACACGTATATTACTGGCAGGGGGCTGAGGGGGCTGTCTGAGGCTGGATTACTACAATGCTTAACAAAGTAAGCTAAAATGTATGAACTGGGTTCATGGCCCTAGGAGGAATCTTTCAAGATAAGAGCCTCAATACCCTGGGCAATGAACGCCTTCACATCCGAAGAACTATAGGATTAATGAGTCAGGGGAGTCGCATGCAGAAGGGGCTGGGCACTGGTGACAAATGAAGCTGCTTCAGAAAGAGAGAGAGAGAGAGAGAGAGAGAGAGAGAGAGAGAGAGACCCTGCAAAAATTCAAGTGCTTGCTGTATCCTGTTTTCATCAGAAGCAACAGGAGACACAGCCTGACATTGACGGTTGTCAGGCCTGGCAACTTCTTCCTGGAAACCATCACTCAGGTGATGCCAAGATCTTGACATGCCACAGACAAGAATCTTAGGACGGTTGGGTAAGAGATCAATAGAGAGGTGTGAACTTGCCCCTCCCCCTTCTTTTTTTTTTTTTTTTTTTTTTCTTTTTTGGTTTTTCGAGACAGGGTCTCTCCATATAGCCCTGGCTATCCTGGAACTCACTCTGTACACCAGGCTGGCCTTGAACTCAGAAATTCGCCTGCCTTTGCCTCCCAAGTGTTGGAATTAAAGGCGTGCGCCAACACCGCCCGGCCCAGCGAATTTGCTCTTTATGGCTGGGATACCAAAAGGGCGACAGCAGAAATTATATCCGTGTAGAAAGACAACTACTGAGAGCCCAACATTTGGAAGCCATAGCAAAGTAGTGACTGGAGTGAACAGGAGGAAAATGGAGCCGTAGCAGGAGATACCCCTCAAGTTGGACCTTTAAGACAGAGAGGGAAAATCCACACTCGGGGTATGAAACCACGCCTACATTCAAACTGCATGAGTTGCAAGGGTCTTTAAAGCAGGAGGTGAAAGGCCACTGAACAGCCCAGCCTTTAGGATGGCAGACAGATGGTTAGTCTGAATGATGTAAAAACAGAGAAATTGAGTGATGTGTCTACTTATCCCTCCTTAAGACAGATTGCCTGTAGGATGAGAAAAGAGGAGAGAGATCCTGATGGCTCAGCCCAAACAGGTCACTAGGGACGCTTGCTTATCATCTGCGGTCCCCATAGACATCAGGGACCGGAGGACATTAGAGAGGGGACGGGCATTATGAAGGGAACTGAGAAAGGGGATGTGCTGTTGGAGGCCAGCTCACTGGGCCTGAGAGGACTGGGCTCACAGGACAGGAGGAAGTTAAGTCCAGTAGGCACCCCTGGACTGGTAAGGCACCTTAGCAGCCTTTTGGCACCGCAGGGTAGAGCAGGACCTAGATGAGGTGGGAGAGGCCCTGGTGGATCTGAGTGACTGAGGCCAGCATATAAACCAATTCATACAGCGCTAATGCAACTGACAGATGAAGAGGAAAGCAGACGAGGGGGGCTTATCTGGTCACTCAAAGACACATGCGATGAGATTTCTGTTGACCTGAGTACTATTGTATTTGTTCGTTTGTGAGACAGGGTCTATGTAGCCCTGGGACTATGTAGCCCAGGCAGAGGCAGAGACCTGAGTGCTGGGATTAAAGGCACGTGCCACCATGCCTGGTGAGCTGGAATTCTTAGTGTGGGACTGCACTGGGAGGCCCCTCCTTCTATGTCTGTGGACTTTGTAGCGCTGCAAGACACTGTGCAGGCTGCTGAGGTAGAATTGTTGGCAATCAGACTACCGAGGTGTGTGTGTGTGTGTATGTGTGTGTGTGTGTGCGCGCGCGCGCGCGCGCGCGTGTGTGTGCGCGCGCATCCCTCTAGCAGCCGATCTGCCTCTTTGGGACTTGTCTTTTGCCATGGGGGACTAGTTATTTGAGTCTAAAGACAGTTTCAGAGTTCTTTGAGCTCATTTCTGGGTTACTTTACTTTGTCTCAGCTCATCTGACAACAGAGCAAACAAACACTTATATTAAATTCCTTCTTGGGCTGGAGAGATGGCTTCAGCAGTTAAGAGCACTGGTTGCCCTTCTAGAGGTGCTGAGTTCAAATCCCAGCAACCACAAGGTGGCTCACAGCCATCTATAGTGAAATCGTGGGCCCTCTTCTCGAATGCAGGTGCGCTTGCAGATACTCATACATTAAATACATAAATGAGAGTATTAATTTAAAAATAAAAAACCTCAAATTCCTTCTGAAAACCTGAAAGGCTTTGTTTGTAGCCTGGGTCCTGACTGATACAGGACCACATATTTGATTTAAAGAATTTCTGGGTCAAACATTGAGCATCATAAACTTATGTCCCTCTTATATTATGAATACGTTTTAAACAATATACCCACTAACTATATTTATTGTTTCAAGAACACTTTGCCATGTTTCCTGAATCCATACATGGGTGGATGTCTGTGTGAGTGACACCCCTGACCATACATTCATTGAGGGGTGGGTGAAGGGGTCTGAACCAGATAGACTCACTGCATGGGGTAAATATGGATGAAGGAGTTATAGAATGGCTGTAGCCAGGAGAAGCAAGTTTGACATAATTTTATTTGTTTTGCCAACAAAAAGAATAAACTGAATGGATTTAAAAACAACAACAACAACAACAACAACAACACAAGACCATTCACCCATCCATCTGAGAACAGTCCTTAAAATACATTCCTTCCTATGTGTTTCTTTTCACCGACCTTCCCATCCCGACACGCTAAGAAAATAAGCAGCTCCATCGACAGGCACAGGACCCAGCACAGCCGTGGCTCGCTGGGAGGGAGGACTCCACCGTGTTCCCTCCATTCAGCAGAGTGTGGAGGTGGAAGCTCTCGGTGGCTCCTAGGGCTGGTGTCACCACTCCCAAAGTGTGTGTCCCAGACCGTAACATGGGCTTTCCTTAGGAAAGAAAACCATCTTTCCTCAAACAGAAATGTCAAAGGTTAAGAGCCACAAGGACTTTATTCATTGTTTAACCTTCTGGTGGCAGGATTTCTGAGTAGAATCTAAAATGAAAATAGAACAGAAATGTGTTAAAAAACTTTTAAAAATACTTTTTTTTTATAACTTCAGAACACTATCACTGAGTTGAGCTTTGGGAAACGTGTGAGTTATAATGAAAATAGGTTAGGTCTGAGAAACGATTACACAAATTATATACAGGCCAAATCGTAATTGGTGATGATTTGAATGTGAAATATCCTTCACAAGAGGGTGTGTTTTAACACTCAGAGTTCAGATAATAACACTGGTTTTAGGAGGCCGTGCACCATTTAGGATATGAAGCCTCACTAAAGGAAGTGAATTACTGGAAGCAGGAAGTGTGATTTTTTTTTTACAGCCTGGCCTCACTTCCTGTCCCTCCTCTGCTCCCGAATCCGCACACATGCGAGCAGACACACACACACACACACACACACACACACACACACACACACGTCGGCTTCCACCGGAAGCAGGCAAACCCCGACACAATAATACCATTTTCTCAAACTGCGAACCAAAACATATCGCTCTTGAGTGGCCTCCTGTCAGATATTTGGTCAGTGATCAATATTCTAACAGAAAGCCGGTGCTAGATAACCTGGGTCACGTGGTTGTAAGGCCTGGCTGAAGTCTCTGCCTGAAGACTTCGGGAAACTTGGAGCCACAGGCTAGAGTGGCCCTAGGCCACTCCTACTGCTTCCCAGAGCCTTGCTCACAGTGGTGAGAGAAGCAATCGATACAATTATCTTTCCGCTCCCTATCAGTGTAAGAGGACAAAAAGACCCCACCAGTGACTGAACCAGACCTACCCACCACACACGGCTAAGGGCACTGTTTACACAGCTGTGTAGACATCGGAACTAACAATTACCTAAGCTGAGAGCAGGGGTTCTTTTGTTTGTTTTGAGACAGTGTATTACTCTGCAGCCCTAGTAGCTAGCCTGGACCCACTTCATCTGTAGCCCTGGCTAGCCTGGTACTCACGGAGTATAGCAGTCTGATTTCCAACTGTTTGCAAGCCTCCTGCCAGGCCCTATCTAGTGCTGGGATTACTCAGGAGTACTGTCGTATCAATTTACTAGCAGTCTTTTCTATGTTGTTATGTCTCTGAGGTACAGTAATGCTATTTTTTAACAAGCACTGCGAGATGTTTTTACCTGGTGGCAACCCCCCAAGTCTTTGCTGGATCATTTCTAAACGATGAATGTATTCTGTCAAGGAATGGTCAGGATCTTGAGAAGCAGTCAGGGACCTTTCTAGCTTTGAACTTGGTGTGGAAGTTGATCTGCAAACAAAGAACAATATCAGTAAGAAGGAAGGAAGGAAGGAGGAATTAAGTTAACAGGTGATGCTCTCATCAAGGGTGCATAGAGAAGGAGCAGGGGTCAGCTACCAATAAGGACAGGTCTCCACAGGGCTATTCTGTTCTTTACCTCACAAAAAAAAAAAAAAAAAAAAAAAAAAAAAAAAAGAAAAAGAAAAAGAAAAAGAAAAAGAAAAGAAAAAAGAAAAAGAAAATTAAAAAGGTGTTTTTTTTCTTTGCTCAGAATCCAGAGGCTCATGAACGCTAGGTAAGCATAGAACCAACTGAACTACACACTGGCCCCATACAGTACTCCACAGGTGTGGAGTACACTCCTGTAATTCCAGGATTTGGGAGACAGAGGTAAGAGATTGCATCTCTGTGGTTTCAAGGCTAGCCTGATCTACACAGCAAGTTCCAGGTCAGGCAGGGTTACACAAGGAGACTGTCTCAAAACGAAACAAATACCCAAAAACAAAAACAAAAACTAAAATCAACTTGTATATCACACTTTGAAGTAGTGGCAACAATTGTGTAACTATTTACTTCACCAAAATTTGAGATTACACTTGTTACAACTGGATGCCCTTACCTATCAGTCTACAGATCCCAGGGCAAAAGCCACCCCTGTCTGACTGCCATGGTGACCCCTTCCTTCCCGGCAGGCTCCGTGTCCCCAGGGAATACCATGTTCCTTTCGCTTTCCATGAGCCAAGTTCCAAACCCTTCAGGGCGGGACCGGACACGCCTCACTTGCTGAACACGGGTCATCTATTTTTGTTTTTTGTTTTTTTCTGTGTAGCCCTGGCTGTCCCAGAACCCACTCTGTAGCGCAGGCTGGCCTCAAACTCAGAGGTCTGCCTGCCTCTGCATACTGGATCCTGGGATTAGACATATAAACCACCCCGGCTTGGCAACCCAGGCGATCTCAGGCCTTCCTGAACAACGCCAGGATCCCCAGGCTCTTGCAGACTCTGCTGTGTCCCCTTCCTTGCTTTGATCTGGTCACAGACAGGATTTTCTCTGGGCAACCATACAGGCGTCTGAAGCTCACTGGCATGGTTTCTAGGGGAAGGGGCTGGAAGCTGCCCAACTGACCTCTCCTTGCTGGGCGGGAAGGCTGCCACAGATCTGGGGCTGGGCCACGAGTCCTTGGTGTGCCCTGAGGAAGTGTCTCGGGTTGGCAGAGATGCTCTGGCTCCCGATGGGGAACGTTGTCTCTGAGATGTTCGATGTCCTGCCCAACAATGATCAAAACCAAATCGTTAGGAAAAGAAACTCACACTTGGTCCATCTGCTGAACTTTAAGTTTATACAAACAATTTAAGATCCTGCAAGGTGATTTCGAAATATATCAAGTCGTGATATATGCAGGTTTTGATGACCTGCATTTTGCCTGAGTGACCCTGGCCCTGACTGGGGGAACCTCCAGGAAGCTTCAGTTAGCGAGAGGTAAGCATGTCCGCTGGCCTGAATCTGCAGGCAGTGTCGGAGTGTCGGGGTGTCGGGCAGCCGGTGGTGGCCCCGTGCCCTAAGCCTTCCAGGCCCTCTAAGGACACTTGGCAGGGACCTAGCAAAGAATCTTACTTGTCACTGGCCCCTTGGAGCCTCTGAAGCCACTGTACACTTCCTATGAGGAGGCAGCAGCAGAAAGCTCCAGAGACAGGGCGCCACTGAGGTGAAAACAAGCACGGATGCTCACACGGGGGTGCAGCGGCACAAAGGAAAGCCCTGGTCAGTCAACGCTCCGGAATCAGTGCTCAGCTCAGCGCACTCGCTCCCTGACGGTGCTGGCCGGTCGGCGCTGCTCTCCATGCCGTAGGGCGGCCACTGACTGGGACTCCTAGTTTTCTTACTGTGCCTTTTGACCCTCCCACACCACAACACTCAAGAAAATGCCGCCAGCAGCAGGCGAGGCAAGGACTCGGGACCCACCGTGGCGGGTGCTTTTGCCGTGTATCAGTGCTCCTTTCCGGTCCACTTCCTGCCACTTCTTAACCAAAAACCGCAACCTGCACCGAAAGGGGACAAAAGGCGGTTAAAACCTGAAGGAAGGAAGCAGCCACACTCCTGCTGTGACCGGACACCAGAAGGTGCCCTCCGGGTCACAGGAGACAGCCCCACGGCAGTGCGGGCCCACGGACGAGCTGCCAACTCGCCGTGGACACGGAGCTGGCTGTACCTTCATGGCGGGTAGGAACCTTCCACCTTCTGAAGAAGCCCCCTGAGGCCACACCCTTGTCAACCAGCTGCTTCTGTCCACATCCACCACAGCTTATGCACTGTCCAAAATTCAAGCCTGACCGTATCACCGGAAATTAGGAAAAAAACACTCCTTCTTTCTGGTTGCTTCTGACTAACCCAGAGTGGTCCGGCAGCAGGACTATGCTGACAGTGTCAGGAAGGTGGCAGGCAGGTGACAGTACTCGGGTACTTGACACGCCTTTTAGCATGGCTTTCCTGACAAATGGCATGACTATAACTTTCCTCTTTGGGATTATTCCAAAAAAGACCACCAGGCTCTGGAAACTTTTTCAGGCATTCTAATACTGGGTCCTAAATATAATATAGTTCAGGCTAACCTAGAACTTTGGACCCTCCTGTCTCGGCCTCGTAAGTGCTGGGATGGCAATCCTGTGCTGACACACCCAGGGACAGCACGAATCTGTCTATGTGCATGTACATTTCACCTGCATATATGTATTACAGTACGTGAATGCCCGACCCCAGGAAGGTCAGAATGAGGCGGGACATTCGCAGGAACTAGAGTGGGGCGTGGCTGTGAATGGCCCCACTCCAGCCCCTCCAGTACGATTCTTAAAGACCAGTTGTCATTATGTTTTCTTCACAGCCACGATGCCACTGATACTGAAGGAGAAAGTACTGTAGCTTTAAGGACGGAAGCCACCACTGACGCAAGCACATGGGCACGGCCAACTGGCTTGGGGGCGGGACTTCTACCTCAACACTGCGATGACCACCCGAACAGCGGTGCGGAACTTGGTGAAGGGACGTGGTGTGGTGACTTTCTTGTCTGCTTTGGAAGGAAAGACCCCCAGATGGGCGATCATGGAGAGCGTTTCCTGCTCCGAGTCCTGGAATCCCCCGATCAGCAGTAAGAGGTACTTCTTCTGATAAATCAGAGCTTTCCGAAAGCTCTCTGCCCTCAGGTAATGCAGGTACAGCTTTTCCATCTAAAAGAAAGACGCGGCGTAAGAGTCGGAGGAAACAGGGACACGTTCCTCATATTCGGTACAATGGCGCAGTTAGCCGTTCGTTACAAAATCGGGAAATTAGACTGAATGGCACCTAGCAAATTATCAGTCATCCGTGCACACCGAAGCACGTCTCCTACAAAGGCACCCGGGAGAAAAGCCTCCTCCACAGCACTCGCAAGTGAGACCCACGAAGACCATGGGATTTTGGCTCTGAGGGGATATCATCACGGGTTCCACAGATGATCCAGGTGATGAGAAAAACTGAAATCTCAGAGCTGGGATCCAAACCCTGAGAATCACTTTCCCCTCAGGGGCAGGTATAGAAAGATTGTCTTCACCTACAGAAACTGCCTCTTGGTGATTTGACCATTGTAGGAGCAAACATGGTATCCACATACAACCCAACCAAGTCTGAGGGCCAGTTATGCTGACTTCCGTCCTCAGAGTGAGTGGTCTGACCACTACACTAGGGCAGTGGGTCTTCTGTAGGACTCGGGGAGAGCTTCCCCCTGCAGTGAGCCAGCCCTGGGCTGAGCCGTGGCCGACCCCTGACGCCCTTCCTGCGTGTCTTACTCTGATGTTGCAGGTATTTGTGTCCCCGCTTGTCGCCTGCGCGTGCCACTCTGGGTCTGAGTGCCGTGGAGAGCTCTGCAGATCTGGCCCATCCTGCTTCAGTGAAGCCTTGCTTTGCCTCTGTTAAAGATAAAAACACAGCCCACAACTCTATAGAGCCTTTCTTTTCCCATGGGGGAGGGGTTAAGGTGTGTGCCTACAGTGTAGGTCAGAGGTCAACCTCGGGTGTGTTACTCCTCGGGATTGCTAAAGGGTGGGGTCTCTAACCGGGGCCTTGGGTTCACCCATTAGGCTAGGCTAGGTGGCTAGTTAGCCCCAGGGATGCACTCGTCTGTTTCGCCAGCAGAGGGATCATAGGTATATGTGCCACTCCAGTCTGTCTGTCTCGGGGTGTTTTTGAGGCATGCTCATTATGAAGCTCTTGCTATCCTGGGACTCAATATGTAGCTCCAGCTGGCCTCAAAACTGCCTGCCTCTGCCTCCGGAGTGCTGGGATTAAAGGTGTGTGCCACCAGGCTGAGCTCACATCTGTCTGCGGATGGAGCGCAGGACTTCATGCCGGCAGAGTGAGCACCTCACTACCCGACCCATCTCCCCAGCCCTCTAAGGAGGTGTTCTTAAATAGGAACATCCAGAAAGATGACTCAGAGGACATAACGCAGGGGACGACAGCAGCATCTGTGCCAAGCTGAAGGAAAAGGCCATACTCAAACAGCTGGCTGAGGACTACTGTGGGGTGGCATGACCCAGATGAGGGAAGGAACTGGGGAAGCATCTCCAGAGGGCTGGGGTCCAGGGAGGCGTTACTAGCCGACAGCCACGTGCCATGTGTTGTCCCTGGCCACACTGGGTGTCACTTCAGTTCTGCTCAAGTCATTGGATCAGGGGAACACTTTTATTTACTGAGACATCGATGCACAAAAGGAACGTTTTTAGTAAGAACAAACCAGCAATATCTGAGGGCACACAGAGGTGCCCCCAGGAGGGGAGTCAGAGGCTAAGGCGGCCAATCAGAAAAAAGAAAAGACCATATGACCAGGCACTGCCAGAAAACCTTGAACATGAAGAAGGGACTCCGCCAGGTCACCGCTGCCCCTCCTTAGTCTACCCATCACAGAGAGCATTTCCTCACCTCTGGGCTAACTCACCCTCTAGAACAGGCTACCCTAACTGTGACTAAAGCCCACAAAAGCTCAGCAGGTTTTATCACGGTCAAAGTGCTCCAGGGCACTTCCTGTTCCTCAGGCAGCAGACAATGAGTCTGGGTGATCAGGCACCGTGCGGGGAGGGGAGGACAGACTTTCCTTTACCTCTGTCTACCAACAAAATTGGAGAACAAAGGAAACCAGAAACAACTGAAAGGAGAAACAGGATTATCCACAAGCCTGAGTGACACACCGAAGCAGAAATAAAGCCAGCATGGTTGCGGACAAATTAAGCAATAGTATCGCACAGTTGCTGGGTGGAAAACACTCCTCCATCCCAAGCTGGCCTGAGACACTCACCAAGGGGGTGGGGGCGGGGGGAACACTGGGTCAGCTCAAAGGAATTAAAGTTACTTAAAATCTGTCTCTGACAAGAATGGACTTGGAATCTAATGCCCGAGAAGACGGGGAGCCCTTCCATGTTTGTGGGCTTTAAGAACTGATATTGGCCAGGCGTGGTGGCGCACGCCTGTAATCCCAGCACTTGGGAGGCAGGCCAACCTGGTCTACAGAGTGAGTTCCAGGACAGCCAGGACTACACAGAGAAACCCTGTCTCGGGGGGAAAAAAAAGAACTGATATTGTTGCTAGGTCTCAAATCCAGGATACCTCTCACATAGTACCTGTGGCTCTTCCCCGCACCCCTCACTCCGCCCCCTACCTAAACCTCTCCCACCCAGGGGCTGGACTTTCATTCACTGTGAAACTGCCCATCGCAATCTACAGAGCCAGTGTGATTGCAATCGGATTCCCAGAGTCATTCTTCGGACATCCAGGAGAGTACAGACTCAATCTTTTGTTTGTTTGTTTTTGTTTTGTTTTTGTTTTTGTTTTGTTTTTCGAGACAGGGTTTCTCTGTGTAGTCCTGGCTGTCCTGGAACTCACTCCATAGATCAGGCTGGCCTCAAACTCAGAAATCCGCCCGCCTCTGCCTCCCAAATGCTGGGATTACAAGCGTGTGCCACCACGCCCGGCTCTACCATCTCCATCTTAAACAAAGAGACCATAGCAGGAAGGATCGCAACACCTGACTTCAAATTACACTATAGAACCAGGGTAATAAAAGTTAACAGTGATGTAGAAGAAATGCATCTGTTTATCAGTATGAAGGCCTACTAATAGATTTCCTCAGGAAACATGCAGTCAAGCAAAGTACAATTGAGCGAAAGGAGCACCAGTTCCAACACACCCCAAGGATAAGTAGCGTGCTAACAGGACACTAGGAGGTGGAGGATTAAGCAGCCATTCGCTCCACTCCTGCAACAAAGGCAACAGCCCTGACACACAGCCAGCTATTAGGCTCTGATCCCACAACCAAAGACAGAACTCCAAGGGCTGGCTCAGCAGCAGGCCCCACGAAGCCCATCACTGATAGACTCAGCATCGGACAAGCTAGAAGAGAAACAAACAACAGCTTTTTCAGCGCCATAGACACGACTACCTCCTTGAACAAAGGCAAACTCAAGTGTGAAAAACCCCAAACTAGAATTTCCCAGAAAAAACAAATTGATATATTGTTCCAGGAACAAATTCCAGCTGAAAAAAGTTCCAGCAAAATCCAGGAACTTCTGCTTTGCAAGAGAAATCATTCAGAGAAGCATACAGCATAGACCCGGAGAGAATACTTGCCACATCCCTGAGAAAGGAGTTGACACAGCAGGTAGGAGAGCTACCTCTCTGTGCGTGGGAGGGGAAGAGGGCCACGGTGGGAACCGCAAGGTGCTCGCACATCACAAGGAGAGCAGGTAGTGGGCTTAGAAGATTAGGGGTTAAAATGGCGAAGCCTCAGACACTAGGGCGGATGAACAAGAAGGCTTATGGCGGAGCATGAGACCATCAAACTCAACAGGCTAAGAGGACGGAGAGGGTTCTGGGTAAGTGATGCAGGCCAGCTGTCTCTGAGGAACCGATGTGCAATACTCTAACTCCTGATGTAGAAAACTGCGACAGACCCAACTGGAGTGGTAAGAGGAGCTGGCTGCGGCAGCGGCTGGGCAGGTAGATACTGCTAGGCCGCTTCCCAGAGGGTTTCCAGCACCCACTCCGCAGCTCACGCCTGCCCATAATTCCAGCTGCGGGACATCTAATGACCTCTTCTGGCCATCAAGGCCACCCAGCATGCATGTGGTTCACAGACAGACAAGCGCATACAAATAATAAATACATCATAAGTAAAGGTGGCATCTGCCTCCATCTTCCAGAGAGAGATCCCAGACCATCCCCATAGACAGGTAACTGTGAACAATTACACCTACTTCTTAGTAGCTCTGACAATAAAGAGTGTACTTTAATTAGCAGCCCCTGAGTTATCTCTAGGGTCGGAGGAAGCGACAGTTAGTGACAAGCAGCTAGCAGACAGTCAAGGTGAACCAGAGATGGACAAGAGTGGGCGCTGAACGTGTGTGCCTGAAGTAGAAAATGTGATGCTAAGACTTCGTCAGAACCCCAAAGAGCTGGGTACATGACTCGGCGGCTGGGGTGCTGGCCACAAATGTGAGGACTGAGTTTGGATTCCCAGCAGTGAGTGGGACTCTGTCGTCTCAGCACTGAGGCGGTAGAGATGGGAGTTTCTGGGGCCGGCTGCCCAGCCTGTCTACCTGAACGGGTGGGCTCCAGGTTGAGACTTTGTTTCAAAAGATAAGGTAGCCAGGAGTAGTGAGGCACGCCTGTAATCCCAGCACTTGGGAGGCAGAGGCAAGAGGATTTCTGAGTTCGAGGCCAGCCTGGTCTACAGAGTGAGTTCCAGGACAGCCAGGACTACACAGAGAAACCCTGTCTCAAAAAAACAAAAAAACAAAACAAAACAAAAAAAGATAAGGTGGAGAGAGAGCAACTGAGGAAGACACCTAATGTGGACTTCCGGTCTCAACCTGAACTGGGCACACAAGTACACAGGTACATAGGTACATAGGCATACACACACATACACACACACACACACAAACACACATACACACACACACACAGACATACACAGGCACACATGAGCAAGCACACACACACACAAACACACACAAGCACACAGTTACATAGGCACACATAAGCATGCACACACATACACACACACAGGTACACAGGCACACATGAGCATGCACACACCCCTCAAACACTGAACGCCGGGTCTGACGGCACATGGCTGGACTCTGAGCACTTGAAATGAGGCGATCGGAAGATCAGGAGTTCGAGGTCAGCTGCAGTTAGTTACATGGGGAGTTGGAAGTCAGCCTGAGCTACCCAGGATTCCGTCTCAACCCGACTCCTCCACAAAATCCAAGCCAACAGAACAAAACGAAAGCCATACAGCATGGCCAGCAGTGCATGTGCGGGTGACTGAGTCGGGAGGAGGGACTCGCCAGGAGCTTGAGACCAGCCGAGGCAGCGTAGCAAGATCCTGGAATTGTGAGTCCGGCTGTACACCAGAAGGGATGGAGGCCCCGGGACAGACCAGGAAAAGTGGTACAGGGGCCTGGAGCTTGGAGGAAGCCGCCCAGATCCCTGACTAGCAGAACAGACAAGGCTGGCACGTGCTAGGCCAGGAGGGGCGCGGATACCTACGCTAAGAACGCAGCCCTTCTGCGTGTGGTGTTTCAGGGTCTTCTCGAGCCGGGAGACGGTCCTGCACAGCTCTGCTTTCTCTCGGGTGGCGATGCCCACAGCTTTCGTGAGGGCCTCGTTGTCGCTCAGCAGTTCATTCATGAGCTGGACCTGGAGCTCTGCAGCCATTTTTTTCTTGAGGAAGAATAAACGAATTTATAAGAATGTTGTGTTTAAAAAAAAAAAAAGCCGGGCAGTGGTGGCGCTCGCCTTTAGTCCCAGCACTTGGGAGGCAGAGGCAGGAGGATTTCTGAGTTCGAGGCCAGCCTGGTCTACAGAGTTCCAGGACAGCCAGGGCTATACAGAGAAAACCTGTCTCAAACAAACAAACAAACAAACAAACATTGTGCTTCATTATTACTGATTGCTTCGGGGACTACAACTTTCAGAAGATTTGGAGTCTGATATCAGGCTTGTGAGGCCTGGCAAACAATATGGAACAGAAAATACTAGGGCAGCAAATCACAAAATTTTTCCCATCTTTGATAAAATAGGCCACATGAAACTGGACTATCTGGGCATACACAGTGATTCAGGTCCTGATTTGAGTATTTCAAGCGTCCCATATCGAGGTGGTGAATTAAACAGGGACTGTTGCTGTTCATCCTGAGGGGGCCACACGTGTAATTGACTTATAACATGCCTGTGCGCTTACAACTGAAACCTTCAGCCCCATATGGAGAATTTTAGAACTCGGATGCAGAGGAGAGGATAGGGCATACCACCTCTCCCATGGCACTTGTCAAGTGGGGTAAGCGGTGGATCACAGAAGGTGGCATCGCCTCTATCATCTGATAGCATGTAATTCTCACCTACCATGGGCCCTTGGTCAGCAACACTGTCAGAGTCATGCAGGGCTTGTGCACTGCTGTGAGAGGGTGCCCCACCTCCCCGGCACGTGGCCTCAGCAGAAGAACTCCCTGCCTTCTGCTCGGTCCCTAGCTCTCAGTCAAAGGGTCTCAGTCTCTGAGCCTGGGCCATGTGCAGTGAGCATCGAGTGTAGATGACCACACAGTATGTGCAAATGGCGCAGCTGAGACCCCGAGATGTCAGAATCCGACGCTAAGATACGGGGTACAGTAAATAGCGTACCCACCAGGACACACGGGGCACGCGGTCACTCGCTTGCCCACACGACAATGGAGGAAGATAGTGCTGCTGGTTAACAGACAAGCTACAAAGAGGGCATGACATCCTCTACCAACCCCAGCCCCAGAAGACGACACGTGCTGGGTGCTCGGCCTTAGGCTACTCTCTGGCTAGGGCGGAGTGTGGCGCATGCGCACTGAGGAGCCCAGCGGTACCTGAAAGGAGGCGGGCATGCTCAGTTCAGACTTCAGCTCCTCGAGCGTGCGCATCAAGGATGACACCGCCTTCTCGTTTGATGACGTCCAATCTTTAATTGTCCTAGGGAAACAAGCAGGTGTTTAAAAGGTTTATGCATGCCCTGAATGACCGCAATCCTAAGCCATTCGAGAACTCGGTCAGTGGCACAAAGGAAGTACATCTGTGCAGCATTTTCTCTGAGAAAGCAAGCGGTCCCGCTCTGTGCTTCCGTGTGGGTGATTTGGCAGGCTGGTGCGTCACTACACTCAGAGTCTGTCTGTGACAGTGGCCCTAGGCAGCGCTTCGGCCCAGAAGGTTAGTGTGTAAGGCTGACCGTGCCAGCCAACAGACACAGCTGAGAGGCAGCAATCTCCAAAGCCAAGCTAGCAGTGATGGTGCCTGCATCCCCGCGTCCCCGCGTCCCCGCGTCCCCGCGTCCCGGCCTCCCCGCGTCCCGGCCTCCCCGCGTCCCCGCGTCCCTGCGTCCCATCACTTCCTGTTGAACTGATAATGAGGAAAGCATTTCCCTGGGTAGCAAGATGCCTTCACTTGCTGACAAGCCTGACTCCCTGTGTTTGACCTTCCACTTGGTGGAAGGAGACAGCAGACTCCCACACGGTGTCCTCTGACCCTCTTACATTCACCCATACAGATGCAAATGAGAAAAATAAATATAACAATAAAAAACATCTAATTACTGTCCTAAATGAAACCATGCTGTTCAGCAAATCAAATCTAGACATGGACAAGGAGCCACGGTAGCTGATAACACCGCCCAGCCCCTGGTGGGCATGGAGGACACAGGAGGACAAGCTGAGGGGACATCCAGGCCCAGACGCAATACAGCAGGTGCATGTTAAAAAAAAATAAAAATCTCAGCCGGGCGTGGTGGCGCACGCCTGTAATCCCAGCACTTGGGAGGCAGAGGCAGGCGGATTTCTGAGTTCGAGGCCAGCCTGGTCTACAGAGTGAGTTCCAGGACAGCCAGGACCACACAGAGAAACCTTGTCTCAAAAAAAAAAAAACAAAACAAAAAAACAAAAAAAAAATCTCAGCACAACCCAAAAGTATGAATAACAAGATTTTTTGTAACATTAGAATGTAAAAATATGGTTTTATCGGGATCCTTCAGAAGACCTTGCCCATTAGTTCAACTAAACTCATGGAGTGAGGAAACTGTAGGACCCCTTTAGACACGTCCTGAAATCAAAGGTGCCCAACACTTCATTTTTTTTCATCCCCCTTAAACAGTCTTGCTATATAGACCTTGTTGGCTTGGAACTCGCTATGTAGGTAAGTCAGTCTTGAACTTGCGGTGGTCCTCCTGCCTGCCTGGTGTGGGAATTACAGGCACATGCCATTAGCTGGACGGGTGGGGTGGGTACCGGTGGCCACTGGGTACCTTGGGCATGCATACCTGTCTACTGTGTGGTTGGTAAAGCTTGTGAGCAGCCCGGCTGCACACAGTAGCTGCTGCCGTATCTTCTCCAGCTCCTGTTGCTGCTCCTGGAACTGGTCCCTCTCCAGGGTGCCCGGGCCGGGGGAGCCCCGGCAAGGCCCGTGTCCCCCGGCCACCTCCTCTTTCCACCTCAGCTCCCTCACCACGCGCTGAAGCTGCTCGATCTTATGTTCGTCGCGCTGACGCTGTATCTCCAACTCTCGCTGTCACAACGGCAAGAACAAACCAAAGACCATTACGCTGGGCATAGTGGGGCACGCCCACAGCCAGCGCTCGGGAGGTGGAAGCAGGCGATCATGAGTGAGGATCATGAGGGAGGTGCGGGCTAGCCTGGATGTACACAGGAAGTCTCACTAAGGCCAGCCACGGAAACATAGAAGATCTCATCTCAAGACAAAACAAGTCCGAAACAATCATCTGGCCAAAGACCGGCACTGTAATGCAGCACTGCATGGGGGAACACCCCTCTCCAGCCCCCCAAAACCAACCACAGCACCTGGGAAGAAGGGGTTTACACGTTTATTGGCCATCTACCCACATCCCAAAAACGAATCTACCCAGCACTGTCAACATAGTCAGGCCAACTCCCACGGCAGAGTCTACACTGGAGTCTCATCTTCGGCGTCCACCAAATCCAAGGCAAGCCCACGGGGAACCAGCAGAGAGGCCGGTGCGGCTGGCGTGGGCTGAAGTTCATCTATACACATCTCCCAACACACAAGCCGTCACGGGAGGACAACAACAGGCAAGGGACAAATCATGCAGGCCACCGGCAGCCCTGCGGCCTCGCAGCCTAGCCCTACAAACGCAAGTGAGTTCATCTGTGCGCGTCACGGTGCTGTAGAGCTGCCTGCTGGGTACAGGGCAAAGAGCAACCAGCGGGCCTGGACCCTCCGCTGGCATGGAGGTGGACTCATCTCACTGGGTAAGGGAGGGGAACAGAGGGGTCTCAGGAGAGGCCAAGAAGGCTTAGCGGGGAAAGGTGGATGGAGAGACAGAGATCCACAAGTTTATCCTTTGACTTCCATGTGCCCACGTGGCACGAATGTGCATTTACGAAACAGGACGTTCCTTTCTTAAGCCTAAACTGGTGGTTCTACACTTCTGTGCTAAAACAATCAATCAAAAACAAAACAAAAACAAAAACGGCTTTGCTAGGATCTCTGTGGGGACAGTGCCAGCCTAGTCTACACAGCAGGTTCCAGACCAGCAAAGGCTACATGGTGAGGCCTGTCTCCAAAAGACACTCCTTAAAACCAAACAAATAAAAAACACAAAACAAAAAACAAAAGGACCTTGCGGTATCGGCCTAGGCTGGTTTTGAACTTGTGATCTATTAACCTCAGCCTCCTGGGTGCTGGGGTTGCAGGCATTTGGGAGGCAGAAGTAGGCAAATCTGAGTTTGAGGCCAGCCTGGTCTAAATAGTAAGTTCCAGGATAGCCGGAGTTATACAGCGAGACCCTAATTCGGGGAAAATTAAGTAAAAGGGAGAAACTTCTCAGCCCAGCCTAACCCACGTGGGTCTGTCTTATTGCTCTGATCTAAAACTAAAGCTGGAAGGACACTCCAGGCTAATATCCCTTCCGAATACAGATGCAAAGATTTTCAACAACATAATGACAAGCTGAATGCAGCAGCTAAACAGAATGATTCACCACGGCCGGGATGAAAGGCTGGCCGGCTCATCTGCTGCAAACCCATCGCTGAAATATTCTATCACAAAACCTGCAGACATGAAGAAACACTGGAAAACCACCCAGCAAAAGTCTGAATGCTTTTTGGGGGCGAGGGAGCAGTGCTACAAATATTTATGAGGCAAAACACTCCCCGCTGAGCTATGTTCTAGCCTACTCCCTAAATCTAAGCCTCCTTTGTAATTTAAAACAGATTTTAAAAGACTGAATAACCAAAGATTAAAGGGAATTGCCTCTGACTGAGTGTATCCAGTAAACTAAATGTGGGTTCCAGAGAGTGATCCGAACTTCCTGAAAGTATCAAAATTACCGATACGCACAACAGCAGAGGCTGGATCTTCCCCACGCAGGAGGGGAGACGGCTGCTCCCACCCTGCCCACGCTGGGCTGCCACGGGTCAGCCAGGGTGTTAGAAGCCTTGCCAAGGGAAGGCAGGCAACCAACACCCCAAAGTTCCCTCTCACCTCCACACCCACACTACATACACCAGCAGAAAGACTCGGACTGGAGAGGGCTCAGTGCTCAAGAGCACTGGTGGGTCCTCCAGAGGACCCAGGTTATAGGACCTATATGACCATCAGGTACACAATGGCTTACAGCCATCTATAACCCCAGCTCCAGGGGCTCTGATGCCCTCTTCTGGCCCCCACTGGGACTGCACGCACATGTGCACAGACACCACCATACATAGAAAATGAAAAAAAGAAAAAAAAAAAAAAACAAGTTAAAAAAATTTAAAAAGACACCAGATGGGACATGTGTCCAAGAGTCAAGAGGACTTGCTAAGATGAAGCTACACAAGGCAGCTGACACAGTCCACTGTGTACCTCAGCAGCCAGCCTCTAACATAGTAACGGCTGTGCATGACAGATCCAGAGTCAGCACTGCACTAAACAGGAACGTCAGAGTGTTTCTTCTAAAATCTGGAACGAGGCAAGAGCGCCCACTCTCCCTACTCCCATTCAATATGTCTCAGCTAAAGACCAAAGAAATAAATACGAGGATATAGACAGAAATCAAATTAGTATTTCCAGACCATTTGATCCTACACATGAAAGACCTAAAAACTTCCCCAGAAAGCTCTTAGACATAATAAACACTTTCAGCAAAATGGCAGGATACACACACACACACACACACACACACACACACCAAAGACCTCTACAATGAAAACTTTAAGACAACGAAGAAAGAAATGGAAGTGGGCTCCCTGAGGGAAAAACTCTGCATGAACTGAGAGAATTACTTTTATGGAAAATGGTCCTCAGATTTAATAAATACAATCCCCCCATCAAAATCCCAATGGCATTCTTCAGACAACTAGAAGAAAGTCCTAAAGCTCACACGGAAGCACAAGCAGGCAAGGCGACCTTAGCAGAGGGAGCCGCGCGGGAGGCTTCACCACCACTGACGTCAGACCGCATCACACGGGAGGCTTTACCACCACTGACGTCAGATCGCATCACGAGCCACACTTGTAAGGGCACACAAAGAGCCAGGCGGAACAAGAGCGTGGACCAGAGGACCCAGAAATGAGCCCACACTGCCACAAACACCCGATCTTTGACAAAAAGGTCAAAGACATGCATCAGAGATAAAATACCCTTTCTTTAGCAGTGGTGCTGGAAAAACTGGTCTCTCTCCCTCTCCCTCTCCCTCTCCCCCCCCTCTCTCTCTCTCACACACACACACACACACACACACACACACACCCCTCTTAGTGTAAGACCTGCAAGCTGGAGACTAACCACTCCCTGGTACAGGCCTAAGCAAAGGCCTCCTAAGGTCCCCAGAGGCGCCAAGCACACGCGCATCAGAGACAATGCAGTGGAGAGAATAGCTACAGAACGGAGGGGAGAAACCTGCCGACTGCACACAGGATGGGGGTGAATGTCTGCAACCAGTGAAGAACTGTAAAACTAAGCAGCCAGATCACCCACCCAATAAGTGCTCTGACTGACTGGACAGGCAGGTGTAAGAGAAGACATCGCAACAGTTAATGATCATCCTGAGCTGTTAGGGAAATACTATTTTAAAATGCGCGCGATTCTATCCCAACACCATCAGAATGGCTGCCAGGGGGGGAGGAAATGATGGATGCGGGCCAGGCCTTAGGACAACGGCAGCTGTGCAGCTCTACGGAAAAGATCAGTAGAAAGCTAAACCCAAGACCTGTCACCCGGCTACACCTGTGGAGTACCACACATAGATTTCATGTCAGTATGCTGCAGAGACAGAGCCCTGCATAACCACAATGATTATTTCACTCCTCACAAGCACAGGACACAGAACCAGCCTAGACACACATCAGCACCGGAGCAGATAAATGAATCAGGTCCCACATACACAACAGAATTATGCGGTCATGGAGAAAAATGAAACCATGAGTGAAACTGGACATCATTATGTATAAAGTGAAATAAGACGCACTGGGGAAAATTAAAATTTACAAATATGACTGTGTGTATGCATATATATGTAAACGTATGTCTTTATATGTATGTGTACAGTCTAAGAAACTGAAAGTGTAAGGAGATCCGTATGACATGAAAGTTGGCTGTATGAGGGTGGGGAATCCTGGGAAGGAAAGGCACCAAGCAGAGAGAGACAGAGAGAAAAGGACTGAGCGCAAAATATAACTGCACACTGTGTGAAAACGCCAGAATGACATTCACCACGCTGCCCGTTAACTTGAAAAGTTGGTGAAAATTAAAAAACAGAGTAAATTTTAAAGAAGAATGAAAGTGATCATTTTCAAATTCCCGGAGACCTACAGGGAGCCCAAAGAGCGGAGGGCGCTCGCACCTTTAACGTCAAAGCCTGTTACAAAGCTAGGCCAAGCCGCACAGTGTGGCCTCAGCACAGAGGAACAGGAGGGAGGCCAGGCACAGGTCCCCGAGAGGTCACCGCCTCCAGCCACTCGGGGGCAGGAGGTAAAGGCGGGTGGATCAGCTGCTGGAGGGTCAGCGGCCGGAGGATTGCTCTCACCAGCGTCTCCTTGTCTCTCTGCCACTTCCGCTTGTCCAGGTCTGCGCGGCTCGACCTCCTCTCCATCCTCCTGGCGTCCTTGCGTGCGTCTTGCTCTTTCACTCGGGCGGATAACTGTTCTAATTCTGCCTGCAACCAAGCTGCCTTCTCCCTCTCTCTCTCCAGACAGCATCCCAGCTCCTGTTTGTGGCTCCGCAGGGCGTCCACGGCTGAGCGCAGGTTCCCACTTACCTCCTTCTCTCTCCTGAGCTCTACGCAGCGCTCCTGGGCCTGGGACTCCAGCTGCTGCTGGGTGTGGGCAGCCTGCTTCTGCACCTTCTCGAGCATGGCCTCCAGTTCCAAGGCGCGAGCCTTCTCGGCCTTCAGCTTCCGCAGCAGAGCGTGCTGCGCTTGCGTCTCCTGGCGGGCGCAGGCCTCCTGCGCGTTGCGGCTCAGCTGCTCCGTCAGGAGGCGCTCGTGCTGCAGGGCCTCCGAGAGCTCGAGCGAGCGGCTCCGCTCGGCCTCCAGGCTCTTCTGCAGCTCGGAGAGCTGGCCCTTCTCCTGCGCCAGCAAGGCTTCGCAGCGCGAGGCCTCGATCCGCAGCTCCTTCTGCAGGTTGTCCTTGGCCGCGCGCTCGTGTTTCAAAGCCACGCACAGCTGGTTGTTTTGAGCAAGCTGCTTCTCCAAAGATATTTTCAACTCCTGCATGGGTGGAAAAAAACAAGACAGTAACAATTAATACCAAAAGGACAAGATCTAGAAGGTTTTCTTATTTTACACTTTTAATTCAGAAATCACAAGTTTAGAAAATTATCCTATGGGTAAAACCGTACTCAGGACTGCATGGATGAAATACTGTGTGGAGTTAGTATTGAGAAAGTACAGGCAGACATCTTTCTCCCTTTCTTAGAAATCCCAAAATACCAGGATGCTCAAAAAGGTGGTGTTTAAGTCAAGCACTGTAGTCGATGACCACGAGCTGCAGGACACAGCTCAACATGAGGTACAGAGACGCCACATGTTTACCACAACTGCTTTATGAAGATCTTAGATGCTAAGCATCATCCAGACAGCTACAGGAGGCAATGTGACACCGGGTATAACAACCACACTCGAAGAGACTCTCTTAAATATCACCTGTCAATAAAAAAGCCCATGGCCAATGATCCGAGACAGGAAATAGGAGGTGGGGCATCCTGGAATGAGAGAAAGGATTCTGGGAAAGAGTCAGGAAAGCAGGAGATTCATCCCAGAATGCTGAGGAGACACACATAAGAAGACAAGGCAAGAAAGAGCCGGGAGGTGGTGGCGCACGCCTGTAATCCCAGCCTCTGGAGGCAGAGGCAGGCGGATTTCTGAGTTCAAGGCCAGCCTGGTCTATAGAGTGAGTTCTAGGACAGCCAAGACTACACAGAGAAACCCTGTCTCAAAAACAAATACAAAGAAGACAAGGCAAGGAAACGAGCCATGTGGCTGAACTCCGATGAGAACAAAAGAGACAATAAGTTAACAGCTACTTGGAGAACATAGGTAAGATTACGGCCTAAGCATTTATTAATAAATAATTAGTCTTGGAGTCATTATTTCTGGGAATTAAGTGATCGGGAGGAAAAGCTTCAGCGAACACACTGCACTCCAGGGCAGGCCTCACGTGTGGGGGTGGTTGACCAAAACAAATCAGACTCCATGTTTGTTGTTCTTTTTATTTCTTTTTAAGAGAAAGAATATGATGTTTGGAAAGGGGAGAAATCTAATCGGAAATATTGAATGAAATTCTCAAAAATTAAAAAGCACTTTTAAAAAGTGAAAAAACAAAACAATACAGAAAAAAAAAAACAAACAAGCAAACAATGGGAATGCCCACGAACCCTAGCTGGCAACAATCAAGGCCGTATACCATTGCCATAAGTCAGATACCCACCGCCTCCCTTGCCAGGCACTGTCCGACTTAAATATTGCCTTGACCCTGCTTACATGTCCTGGCCTAGTCTGGCTGCCCCTGCCCGTACTGTACTGCAAACCATCTCTAGGATCCTTCCAGGAGCCGCCCACCTCACCTGCCACTGGCAACTCCCTTCTACGTCACACCCTCCCCACCCCAGATCTCACACAGCCTCTCTAGGGCTGAGCCCACGAGTCTAAGCATCTCCATACACAAGTTCTCTCCAGCCTGCCAGGTATATATAGCCCAGGTCTCGCATCCAGCATCCTTCATCTGGTAACTCCTGCCTAAGCCACAACCGAGATGTAGGGTTCCATCAGGACCCCTCTTACCAGCCATCATGCTGGTCCCTTCCATGCTGAACCCCAATGGTCCACTTACAGCCTTCTCCAAGGCTCCCTAACTCTCCCCCCACCATTCACCCACTCCGCCCAACCGTCAGGATTACGCCCTGGTCCCATACCCGGTGTCCTGAGCTAGTCTGGGCACCCTGCACAGCCACCAGTCTCTATGCTGCTGACAGACCTCTATTTCCAAGCCCACAGGTCCTTCCCACACCACTTCCTACTTCTTGACCCAGCCAGATATAGCCCTCAGTCCATGATTAGACCCGGAGGCACAACTGTACAGCAGCCCACTCCCCTGTGCGCATCTGACTTCACATCATTTCCAGCCTCCAGGCCCAACCTGCCTGTGCATCTTGTCTTCCACCCTACCTGCTTTATCCTTGTCAGACTTAGAACCAAGAAAACAAGTTCACAGGACCCATCTCATCGCAGGACTAACCACAGTGGGAAAGGTCAAGCCAGTGTCTTCTCTCCAAATGCTACCAGTCACAGACATGTCTGCCAATGAGAATTCCCCAGAGGAACCACACAACAAGCCTTAACAGACAGTCTCTGACTACTTCTGAGAATGCAGAGTTTGAAGACACTGCTGAATGGAGGAGAAGGAACTTGAGAAGGCATGCCGAGTGATGCCCAGGACACAAACGTCCAGGTGACGGAAATGACGAAGACAATCCAGGACGGGAACAGAATCCCTTAGGGAGACAGAAACACCGAAGAGGACTCCACCCCAAGTAAAGACGGAACTGAAACCCAATTGACTCAACTTGAAAAATGGTCCAGCCACGTTGGCTATCAGTGTAGGAAAGTCTCCAAAGGCAAAAACTAATGACCAGTGATGTTGGGAGCATAAAATAAACCCCTCCCTCCCTAAGAGGCTCAGGCCATTATCACAGCAACAGTAACCCCAAGACAGCCAGGGCTGTCCAAGAGACTCCCCAACATCACAAGCTACTGCTACTGCCCTTGTTCCTCAAAGGGACAAAGGGAAGTCCCTGTTGCTAAAACACATCAGTCACATACACGGCCTCAATGGTCACTGTGCTGGAACAGACCTGCACATCTGCTCCTCGAGGACAAGACACCATCCTACCAGAGGCACCATGCAGGCCATGGGGGAAGCGGGGACACGCCTAGCCAGCTACGCACCACAGCTCCAAGGGTGCAGTAGTGGCACACATACCTTAGTGGTATCCACGGGCTTTCCTCAAATTGGTCTTAAGACCCGTGCGAAGCCGGGCGTGGTGGCGCACGCCTGTAATCCCAGCACTGGGAGGCAGAGGCAGGCGGATTTCTGAGTTCGAGGCCAGCCTGGTCTACAGAGTGAGTTCCAGGACAGCCAGAACTACACAGAGAAACCCTGTCTCAAAAAAAAAAAAAAAAAAAAGAAAGACCCGTGCGAAAAGAGCGCTATCATGCCTGGTGCTGGAAAGCTAACCAATTACCCAGGGCTGGCGCAGTCACGGATCTCAGAGGAGAAAGCACACCCGCCATTTTACTGAACCAGCACATCCCCCATGCTCTAAGCTATCTAGAGCATATCTAGCACGATGCTCTAAATATATATCCTTACACCCACAGGTAAGTGTGTAGCCTTCACCCCTCAAGGGAACATCCATTTGCAACAGATGGAGAAAACCAATCCCAATGCAAGGCTATGGAACCCAGGCCCAATGGGTGCATCTTTAAAGCCACGCCCTTATGCAAGGCTCGGGAAACACTGGGTACGAGGGTGCACAAAGACGGTCTGAGCCAGGGATCAGTGTCTCGGAGCAGTCTCAGGAGCTATCCCTATACCTCTAAGGCCTCGCCAACATGGCCGCCTAAACATAGGGCTAAGGAAGGACAATGACGGACATGCCCAAGTGGACAGGGACAGACCGTGAGGCCTCTACCCGACACAAAGAGCAACCAAGCGGTGCCGAGAGTGAGGGAAATAGCCTTCCTCACAGAAGAGTGACTGCCTGGTTATCCAACGCCAGACGGTCAGCCCTGAGAACATATATTCAAGTCATGCCTTACAGATCGAATAGGTTCAATTCAGGCCATGGATTTAAAAGAGCAAATCAAGATATATGGAAAGGTTTCAAGGGAAGGAGAAGGGGAAGTGATGTAATTATTTTTTAAACTCAAAAATAAAATCAATGAATGTACTATAGCCTTCTTTTGTCCTAAAGCCCCTTTGAGTGAGCCGCCCACCACACGGAGGAAGGGGAAACGCCGTTACCTCCAGGGCCCTGGAGTTCTGGCCCTCCCTCTGCAGGAACCGCAGCTGCTGATCCTCCTGCTGGGCCTGGAGGGCCTGCCCCTTTCCCCGCTCGGACTCCAGCTCCTCGAGGACCACCTTCAGCTCGTTCTCCTTCCCGTCCAGCACGGCTCTGGGAGGGACAGAGACAGGGGGATGGCAGTGAGCCGCGGGGAAATGGGCCGTGGGGGCTGGCGTCCCTCCCGCCATGGACAAATGGAGATCCAAAGCCCCCACAGCACCTGCCGGCCGGAGCAGATGAACTTCCACTGTAGGACCACGTCACATGGCCATACCTGAGCCGCAGGACTTCCTGCTGCACCTTGTCCAGCGACTCCAGCAGGCTGGTGTTCTCCTGCTTACAGGCATGCAGCTCGGCCTTGAGGTCCTGGACGGCGCTCTGCTCCACCATCAGGCGCTTGCGCACGTCGCTGGCCGTCTCCTGCTCCTTGCTCAGGGTCTTCTGCAGGTCGTTGGCGATGCATTTCTCCTGCTCCACTTTGTAGGCCAATAGCTCAACTGAGAAGAATTAAAATAGTAGGTGGCGTATTACCCATGCGTCCCCAGTGTGCCGCACCAACGAAATCAAGTCATAAATTATGCTGATTTGGGGGAGAGGGGTTACTGTGGGCATTTCTGTGAACTGGAACCCACTGTGCCTGAGGGAGCCAAGCCACTCAGGAACACGTCCCTTTGTCTTCTCAGGAGTGACTTGCTAGTCAGGACACGCCCTGAGACCTACAGCACCAGCCATGCGAACACATCCTATTCCTACAACCTATTCCTAAAACGGGGACAAATTAAGGCCCGTGTAGCTTACAGAAGAATTGTCCCGGAACCTCAGGAAGACTGGTTCGGCACAGTCCTCTGAAAACACAGCAGGGAATGAATGCTGTCTGGTTCTTGCAAGGCCAGTGCTTCACCAACATGAAATCAAAAAAAGTGTTCGAGAGCAGGACTGTTATAAACACACATAAAGTTGAGGGAGAGCCGAGATACGTGCATGCGCGTGACCCGGCACAAGGATGATTACCTGACAGAAACCCAACAGAAACAGATCCTGACCCATGCAGAGAGGAGAACAGACTATCTGAGCGAGGCTGCCCCGCTAAGGCCTGATCAGTACATGGACAGAAAAAAGACATTTGTTCCCAGATGTCACATCCATAAAAACCTCCCTAAGCGTGACAACTTACATACGGCAAGATCCTAACTCCACTGAGAGATCCCCTAGAGTCCCAGACACTTGTACCTGTTCAGGGCTTTCTTCCACACCCGAGGGCCCGGCAGGGCAGGGGTCGGGTAAGCCGCCTGCAGGGACAGAGCAAGGGCACCCACCTTGTCTTCGCAGCTGGTGCTCCCGCTGGCTCCCTCGGGCCTCCGTGCTCGTCAAGGCTGCACACAACTGCTGCAGCTTCTCTTGGTTCTGTAGGTGTGTCATGCGGAGCTGGGCGCGCAGGGCCTGGATCTCGGCTAGCAGGCTGCTCCTGTCTGGCAGACACAGGTGCTCCTGGACCTTCTGCAGGTCTCCCTGGGGGGCAGGGAGGAACACCAGGTGTGAATGCTGGACGCCAAGCACCCGGGCACGGAGGCAGAAGGCAGGCACGCCTCCTCCTGCAATGCCGGTCCTTTCAAACCTGAGCTTCCAGCGCCGCTGTGGCAGGGTTAGTGGCTTCATAAGGACGTAGCAGGCGCACAGCACCCAGGGCCCGGCCTCTGAGCACCCTTCCTCACAGCCCCGGGCCTGCTGCACCAGTGCCTCAGCCTCAAGTCTACACTTCTCATCTGTGCCCAGTGACACAAACAGGATTCTATCTCACCACCCTAATGTCCTCCAGCCCACGTGCTTGGTAGCGTGAGATAGCCTAAAGAGTCTGTTCTTTTGCTAGGTGTGTCCCAGGGAGAGACACTGAGGGACAAATCCACCAAGCACATTAGCACTTATATATGAAAGAATGACTGCTTTCCTCAGCCCGTGGTCACCATGTTCCAAAGTTTGGAAAACCATGGAAGCCGAAGTGGATGGGCTCTGTGGAAGGGGTAACCAGGGCCTCGGCCAAGGCCGCTGCTCACCTGTTCCTGGAGAACCTTCTCCAGCCTCCTGAGCAGGGAGTTAGAGTCTCCGGGGTCTGAGCCAGGAGGTCTAGGCTGCAGCTCAGCGTTCTCCTGCTCCCTGGCGAACACTTCTTGGATGGCCCGCAGAAGCTCCTCACTCCACGTAAGGTGTGTTTCCAAAGACTCCTGTAACGCAAAGCAAGAGGCTCGGGGCTGGGCTGCGGGCTCAGTGGCACAGGCTGGCCTCGCCTGGGCAGGGCACCCGATTTAGACGCTACACACACACACACACACACACACACTGTGTCCTCCTCAGTGTGCACTGCAAATGTGACCAACAGAATATGTCCCACAGGTTCACATACTCAGCTTAATCCCCATGGTGAAGAACAGTGTGCCACTCAGATGATCTGTGCTTACATAGTGGGGTTCCACCGGAACCGCTGTGGTTATAGCTGTAAGAGTAGAAACCTAAGAGCACACGCGCTCTCTGCTGTTCAAGGGAGGAGACTGCAAACTGAGTAAACTGCCTCACCAGAGTCGGGCCGGCGGCCGATCTCACACGCCTGGCCTCGACACAGCCCAGAAATAAACGCTTAGTGTCTAAACTGTTTGGTCTATGGTTCTTTATCATGGCGGCCGAGTAGACAGAGAATAGCAAACACCAGTCGGACTGAAGATGGAAATGACCAGTTGGCTCAGGGTGTGGGAAGCAAACACTATCACCAAAATACTGACGGCAGTTCTCTCAGAGCCTGGCAAGTTGATGACACCAGGAAAGGCCACTGTGGCTGTCTGAACGAATATGGCTCCCGCAGGTTCATGGGGAGTGGTGTTATTTGAAAGGATCATGATGTGTGGCCTTGTTGGAGTAGGTAAGGCCTTGCTGAAGGAAGTGTGTCATTGGGGGGTGAGCTTTGGGGTTCAAATGTCCAAGCCAGGCCCCCCGGCTCTCTCCTGCTGCTGCTGATCCCAGCACCATGTCTGCCTGCGTGCCGCCATGCTTCCCGCCATGATAGTAATGTACTACACCTCTGAAACTGGAAGGCAGCCCCATGAAATGCTTTCCTTTAGAAAAGTTGCCATGGTTGTGGTGTCTCTTCACAGCAATAGAAACCCTGACTAAAGACAACTACATATCCATATCCAGGAATATTTGGGCAGAATAAATCCATCTTGAAGAATAAACACACACACACACACACACACACACACACACACACACCAGGCACACATGTGGTGTACAGACATAAATGCAGACAGAATACTCATACACAAAAAAGATATCAGGGACTAGCAAGGTGGCTCAGCAGACAAAGGCTCCTGTGCGCAAGTCTGGGGACCTGAGTTCAATACTCAGAAAACACAGGGTAGGAGGAAAAGACCAACTGACCTCCACACGGTGGAGTAACCCCTCACCACACGACACATGACAAACACTATTTTTTTAAATATTGGCATCAGAAGTAGTGAAATGAAAGAGAGTAAAAGCTGGGCGTAGTGGTTTGAATGACAAGTGCCCCCACTCTCTAAGGCATTTGAACACTGTCCCCAGTTGGTGGCTGTTTGGGGAGGTGTGGGTGGTTCGGCCTTGCTAAAGAACGAACATCACTGGGTGGTGGGCTCAGAGAGTAGAAAGCTTTAGGCAATTAGAGTTTACTCTCTGCTTCATGCTATGGCTGAGATGTGAGCTTTAAGCTCCCTGCCCCTGGCCGCCACACCTCTCCATCATGATGGACTCTATCCCCCAGGAACCATAAGCCAAAACAAACCCTTCCTTCTGTGAGTTGCTGCGGTCACGGTGCTCGATGACAGCAACAGAGAAACAACAAACAGAACGGGCTACCTTCTCTCCTCCTCCTGCTGCTGCTGCTGCTGCTGCTGCTGCTGCTGCTGCATGGGCTGGCCCTGGGCGGCAGAGGCCCGAGCTAAACGGAGCCACCCTGCTGGGGACTTTGTGCTTCCTGGAGCTATGGCCAGGGGCAGGCTTGCTGCTCAAAGCCATGGCGGCAGCACGACCATGTTATGCGCAGGTCACGTGTCTCTTTCTCATCTACCAAACAGCAGTCTCCTACCTTCTCTCCTCTGTCGGTTGTCACCTCTGAAAGGGCCTGTCTGTCCACTGGGAAGCCATCCAGGGGGTCACGTGGTTCACCCTTGCTCAGTGCGCTAGAGGGGTCCTGACTTTCTGACAAGGCCAGGATCTGGTGGCTCTCGTCAAACACCATTTGCAGCAAAGCCTACAGAAGGGAAGAAACCATCAGGAAGTGGGAGGCTTCCCAGCCCGGAACCATCAGCCACACACCCAACTACCACCACCTCAACTCTTTGCCCAAACATAAAAACTTAGGGGGTTGGAGAGAAGATGGCTCAGTGGTTAAGAGCACTGACTGCTCTTTCAGAGGTCCTGAGTTTGATTCCCAGGAACCACGTGGTGGCACACAACCATCCGTAATGTGATCTGACACCCTCTTCTGGGGTATCTGAAGACAGCTACAGTGTACTTACTTAAATAAAAAAATCTTAAAATAAAATAAAAACTTAATTTGTTAGGTTGCTTAAACAAAAAACACTAAAGACCTCTCCTCAGCGTTTTGTACCATATATAATTAGCAGAGACACAAAGAATAAAGCAAAGTGTGCTGGTTGGTTTTGTGTCAACTTGACACAAGCTAGAGTCATCAGAGGGGAAGGGGCCCCAGCTGAGGAAATGCCTCCCTGAGATGCAGCTGTAGGGCACTGACTCAATTCCTGACCCTGGGGGACGGTCACCACGGTGAGTGCTGTCACCCCCAGATGGTGGTCCTGGGTTCTCTAAGACAGCAGGCCGAGCGAGCCAGTCGGCAGCGCTCCTTCATGCCTCTGCACCAGCGCCTGCCTCCAGCTTCCTGCCGTTTGAGTTCCTGTCCTGACTTCCTTTGGTGATGAGCTGTGATGTAGAGACATAGGCTGAATAAACCCTCTCCTCCCCAGGATGCTTTTCGGTCATTAGTGTTTCACACAGCAATAAAACCCCTAACTAAGACTATCAGTCATTCTAATCTCTCTCAATCTCTCTCTCTCTCTCTCTCTCTCTCTCTCTCTCTCTCTCTCTCTCTCTGTGTGTGTGTGTGTGTGTGTGTGTTTGTGTATCTACATGTACTCATACATATATACATATACATATATATATATATGCATATATGCATGGAGACTGTGTGCACCTCCAGCTACACTGACTGGCCAGCAAACCCCAGCCACAGCCACTGCCGAGATTAGAGACCCGCTGCCATGCCCTGAATTTATGAGTGTTAAGATGAACCCTCAGATCCTCATGTTACTGTGGAATTTCTGAGTAATCGCCCTAGTCCCTTGGTTCCCATTCTGAAAGGAATAAAGTCAAGCTTACTTTAAACTTACTTTAAATTCATTTCAGAATTCTTAATAACATTAACACTGTTTTATTTGCTGGTGGGGCTAGAGAGGTGCTTCAGCAATTGAGGGTGCTCGGTGCTCTTCCAGAAGACCCAGGTTCGGTTCCCAGAACCCACGCTTCACCTCGCAACCATCTGCACCTTCAATGCCTCTTCTGGCCACCAGGGACAAGAGGCACACAGTGGTACCTACAATCCCAGCACTAGGCAGGCCAAGTTAGGAGGCCAGGCTGGGTTAGACCATGAGACCCTGTTATGAAGCAAAGCACTGTCTTGGGATACTGCTATTATTTGAATAAGACGCCACCATTGACTTACCTTGTCATGCTGACATCAATGTCTGCCATAAATGATTTAACTGCTCAGTGACAACTAGTAGCTTTTGCCTTTCCTCTAAAAAAAACAGTACTCCCCGCCCACCCCGGCCACCCCGGCCACCCCGCCCACCGAGTTCCGACTCAACCAGAACAAGCCAGTTCTGAGACCCTCAAGAAAGACGCTCCAAGGCCCACCCTGGGGGTCTGGCACAGGACCACAGAGGAGGGCCTTTAAGTGAGTCTCCCATGATGGCTTAGGATGAGGTTAGCCCACCAATGGGCTAAGGCTAACCATCTGGACAGGTGCAGGTCAGCAAACATGCAAGGGACAGGGTTTTCCACACCACCGGGGCTGCCGATACCCTTGGCCACTATTACCTTCATTTCCTTTGCATTGACCTCCTTCTCCTTCATTGCGCCTGGTGACTGCAGGAACCTTCGAGACAAAGGAACCGTAGCAGCAGCAGCTACTTGATCAGTGGTGGGAGCCTCGGATCCTTCTGAGCCCAGGGTCAACATCATAGCAATGTCTGGGCCATCACCTGGAAGCACACGGGGTCGGGGGTTGAAGCCACAGCATTTATTTCCAACAACGGTTGCAGCAACTCACAGCACACGAAACACCAATTAGCACCAGGCAAAGGTGGCAACCATTCCATAAAACACAAGTCGGAGGAGACTGACTGAGCAGGGAAGCAGAAGGAGAAGCTTTCTGTGCACGTTTGATGTGTTAACTGTGTGTGACTTATAAACCTCAGGGTTACCTCAGCCACTGACATGGATGTACCTGTCCATCCCCACTGGCAGCCACACCCCAGAAAGCACTGAGGAGCAGCCAGACTCTACCTAAGGCCTAGGTACTTCGCACCCAGTACAGGGACCAAGAATGCAGCGGACACACAGGACACCAAGCCTAGAGCGGGTGGGAGCAGCTGGAAGGACAGTAGTGTCCCCTCTAGATGTGCCTGACTTGACCTGAGGCGGGACAGAGACAGGACTGCACACAGGCTAGAACTTGTGACTCCAGGTATCTAAATACAAGAAATACAGATGCTCAGAGGGGCTTCCGCCCTCTGAAAAGGAGACCTGGAAGGCACACTGTGACCCACGGGGTCCAAGCTGATTCCACGAACCTCCAGAGGTGACAAAACCACAGCCCATGCTCAACCCTCAAGGTCAAGCCAGACCCTGTGAACTGTTCCCGCATCTGCTCTGTGTAGACGGGGAAGCAGGGGCTTCACAAGCCGTTGGGGGCATAAAAGCCGGCTCTTCAGGCCTGGAGCCTGCCACAGCCCAGGAATGCCTCCAGGAGCAGGCTGGCCAGTGCGAGACAGGAAGGGCCTGGTGCCCAGACACTCAGCCTAAAGGGAGGCGGCAGCTCTGGACTCGCGGCGAGCAACAGCATCGGAAGATCTCCGCCCAGAAAGAGGTCATTCTCAGATGAGCGAAGGAAGGACTAATGCCAAACTCTGCTGGGGACGGCTGAAGCGCAGCAAACGGAAGGGAATCTGAGACATTAGTTAACACGGACCGAGGAAGCCCAGACCCTCCTTCTCAAGCATGAGGTGAGCAAACAGGAGAAGAGGCCCAGGGACGCACAGCCTTAACATGCTAACTCTTAGAAATGTGCCTGCCTCTCTGCCTCCAAGTACTACGATTAAAGGTGCTTGCCACCACGCCTGGCTAGATGCTAATTTAAAATATTATTTATTTATTTATTTATTTGCTTGCTTGTTTGTTTACACCTGCACTGGTGTTTTGCCTGCATGTTGTTTGTCTGTCTGAGGGTGTCAGATCTTGGAGTTACAGACAGCTGAGAACTGCCATGTGGGGGCTGGGACGTGAACCCCAGTCCTCTGGGAGACTGGTCAGTATCCCTAACCACTGATCTCTCCAGCCCCTAGATGCTATTTTAAACAGTAAATGTGATGTGGCAATAAGTCCTATACTAAGGCATAGGTGTCACCCACGGAATCCAACACAGGCTGAGCCCACGCTGGGGATGAGACAGAGTGACCCACGGAATCCAACACAGGCCGCTCAACTTTCCCAGCAGAGGGAACGGACCGTTCACAGCATTCCTGGCATTTCATGGCTTCCAGTGGACTGCATTCCCTCATGCTCTCACACTTCCAAATGTTTAAAAAAGGCATCCTGACTGGAGACAGCCCCGCATCCTGACTGGAGACAGCCCCGCATCCTGACTGGAGACAGCCCCGCATCCTGACTGGAGACAGCCTGCATCCTGACTGGAGACAGGCCCGCATCCTTATTGGAGACAGCCTGCATCCTGACTGGAGACAGGCCCGCATCCTGACTTGGAACAAGAAAGCCATTAAAGAAGAGGTTATAAACAGGAGATCACGGTTTGGCCCCACATCTTTAATGAAAACCACGAGCCCGGAGACCAGAGAACGAGGACAGTAAGTCAGAAACACGGAAATACAGGTGCTCAGAGGGGCTTCCACCCTCTGAAAAGGAGACCTGGAAGACACACTGTGACCCACGGGGTCCAAGCTGATCCCACGAACCTCCAGAGGGGACGAAACCGCAGCCCATGCTCAACCCTCAAGGTCAAGTCAGACCCCGTGAACCGTTCCCGCTTCTGCTCTTTGAAAATGTCAGTACTTAAAGCCCAGAGAAGGACAGAGGGGTTGCTCAGAGTGCGGCCTGGGGAGGCGGGTAACGCGAAGTCATCGAGGACGTGATGAACCACAGGCACTAAGCACTGTGCTGGGGCGGGGACCTCACGAAACACAATGACATTCTTAGGAGACAAACAGCAGCATGCTGGCAGCTCACACTCAGGGCACAAGGTGACGGTGCACTGGGACAGCAGAGGACCTGGTGGCCCCTTTGTGGCATCCTGAACTCTCAAAGCGCGCGCACACACACACACACACACACACACAGACACACGCACATACAGACACACACACACACACACACATACAGACACACACACACACACACATACACACACACACACACACACACACACACATACAGACGCACACGCACACGCACACGCACGCACAATAGATCAATATACGGATCTGACGGACTCACTTTTCCCGCTCCCATCGCTTCTTCTCGCTAACTCATGAGAAGGGGATGGTAACGATTCTGGAGAACCAAAAGATGTTACGATAAAGTCTTCGACGTCCTTCTCCTATTAGACAGGCAGATTTGTGTAAGGTCACAATGCAGTAAGTAACAACAGATGGCAACTTACTAAGGTCAGAATATATCGGCTTCCCACAGAGAACCCGGCTCCTAGTACGCAGAGCGTGCAGAACCTCGGGCTATGCTGGAAACGTGTGCTGCCAACACCTCGGCCAGCACCGGGGAGATTCTAAGGGACGACCGGGGAAGCAAAGGCAGCCATGCCACGCCTGACAGCCTGGGCGGAAACGATGGGACCCACGTGACAGAGGCGGCCAATGCTCACAGGCGTTCTCTGACGTCCACGTGCCACACACAAGCACACGTGCACACAAAATGGGATTTAAAAAAATTTTTTTAAAAATATAACCTTTTTAAAGCAGCCACTAGCAAAGTATCTCAAGTTTTTTTTTTTAATCCACGTATAAAAAAATACTTAAAAATAGAAAAATGCAATTAAACTAAAAAGTGTTCTTAAAAAATTAATCAGGGGGCTGGAGAGATGGTTCAGCAGTTAAGAGCACTGAGTGTTCTTCTGAAGGTCCTGAGTTCGAATCCCAGAAACCACACAGTGGCTCACAGCCATCTGTAATGAAATCTGACTCTCTTCTGGTGTTTCTGAAGACACCTACAATGTACTCACATATAATAATAAATAAATCTTTAAAAAATAATTGGTCAGCACCACATGTATAACCATGCACACGTGGACTATCACTATAATACATCTAGGGCTGTGGCTGTGCCTTAGCAGTGTGAGCCCCCACTCCCAGGCATCCACACAAAATCCCAGGTGGATGCTATGTCACTAAAATCCCAGCCCTGGAAGGTGAAGCCAGGAAGATTCCTTCCCGGGGCTTGCTGGCCAGCTGGTCTGGCCCAAACAGGAAGCTGTGGTTCAGTGAAAGGCACTGTCTCAAAATTATGATAGCAACAGAGGGACAAGAAACATTGACCTCTGACCTCCGCATGCACACATATACATACGAAATCTAAAACAATTCAGACAGTGAGGCCTTTTGTAAATTAGAATTATGACTGTGCTACTCAGAACTAACATCAGTTAGGACCCACAACATGAAGTTCTGAGGAGTGCACTTATCCCCATGTTTCAGACATGACTGAACGATCTAAGGGTCCCTAGAGCAGTCAGCTGGGGGGCTGCTTTCTTCTAGAAAACCAGGCTCCTCAGCGACTGTGAGGCACCCGCTGTCAGATGAGCCAACAATGGCCTTGCTGTGATGCACCCTACGAAAACATTGGCCACCCACAAATGTCTGCACCAGGGAGTGCGGGGAGACACCTACCGTGGCCGCCCTCTCCACATGGTGCTTCTCAGCCGAAGGGGCCTCCGCCCACAGCGGGGCCTGGCCTGTTGCAGGCTTGCCCGGGTAACAAAGCAGCCCCGACACATCAGCCTGCAGCAGTGGGTCTGTCCAGTCTGGGGAGGAGATGTCCACACTGTGCAGGCTCACCGGACCCACGCCCGGCGTCAGGGACAGGCTGTGCTGGGGCTCCAAGGACGGGTCCTTCCGGAGAACCTCGGGGGAGCTCCAGGAAGACAGGTCCAGCGCCCTCACTGCGTCCTTCTGGGGCCCAGCGTCCTCGGGGAGGAGGGGGTCGCTGTGTACCCCAGCTTGGGAAGAAAAAGGTCCACCTTGCGATGTTAACTTTTCTTGAGTGGGGAAATCTGGCATTTCAATTTGGACCAACAAATCCTGATTTTTAATAATATCAATTACATCCCACGTGGTTTTAGCAGCATCAAGCATGTCATCAGGAGGCGACAACTTGCTCTCGTCACCATTATGACAACGATCACTTGACCCATTTTCCGACAGGTCTGGCTGCTGTAATCCAGAAGTTTCCATGCTGGCATCCCTGGAGGCCACAGAATGCACCCGGTGGTCCAGCTCCTCCCGAAGCTGTCTCTCCCGGGATTGGAGACTGGCGTTGCCCAGGCGACAGTCCTCCAGGTGTTCTTCCTCAGCCTGTGTGGGAGGAGAATATGCAAATGGACAGGTGAGTTACAAGCCTCGATTTCTCTAGTGTTTCTGAACTAGTTTCAGAAAATGAGCACCTAAGGGGAGAATCCATAACAAACCTTCAAGACACTTACAATGTCGAGTTTATTTAATGGCATAAAAAAACAGGACTAAAGCTTGAAAGTTGGGGCGTTTTTCTTTTCATGGTTTTGGGGTTTTTTATTGTTTTTTGTTTTTGTACCTAAAGATAAATATCATCATCAAGGTCTGTGGTGGTTTTCTCAAGATCTTAGGGTTTTGATTTGATTGGAGGAAAAAAGAATCTAGAAGGTTCTATATCCAGACACTGAGGAACAAACGCTGCAATCGCTGTAACGAACGTGGAGCGTCCTTGTCGGCCGGCACCTGCACTTGTGGTGCCACAGGCGGAGCTTTCTGACACACACACACACACACACACACACACACACACACACACACACACACGGAGCCACCATCAGAGCATGGGGGAGTCGGCTGAAGCCCGCTCCTGAGAGACCTCACAGAGCGTACTCCCATAGAGTGCTCAACGGGCTGAGATGGATACAAGTGTCTCAGAATCACAGCGCAGGTCCAGGTCCTGCTCTTAACCTAGGTCCAGTCAAGGGTGGACTGGCCTTCCTCATTAAATCCTGACCCTAAACATGCCAAGGCTGCCCAAGGGACCCTTCTCTCCCAGAGTAAAAAATGACCCTTTCTTAGAATAAAAGATAGAAGGAAGGAAGGGAGGGAGGGAGGGAGGGAGGGAGGGAGGGAGGGAGGGAGGGAGGGAGGGAGGAAGGAAGGAAGGAAGGAAGGAAGGAAGGAAGGAAGGAAGGAAGGAAACCAGGCTCAGAAAATCTCAAGGCTTCCAAAGCTGGAGAGACACTGGCAGGGACACTGGAATTCAATCATGGCTAAAAATCTCTAAGATTTTGGATTTGAAAAGTGGGGCAAATTGGTGTCCGTGTGAACAAGAGTTATCTATGCAGACTGCAGAACGCACAAGGAGTGTCAACACAACAGGGGTTGGGGACTCGGAGGAGGCTCCACTATGTGGATGTAGTCCGTGGAACACTCCCACCTTGCAGAAGCAGCCCTGTCATGATGCACCCTGCCCCAACTGCAGAGCCTGGCCCAGCTGGGCGGGGCAGGCAGCCCGCCTTCGCTCACCAGGCCCATGCGCCTGCACCCCATCAAGGACCCTGCTGTCACCCTCCGTGCTCGAGGGCACTACATCTTTCACTGAGGGCATCTCTGCTTTCCGGTCGCCTCTGAGCACTGCCATCACACTTGGGCCTTGTGGAGGCTGGCATCCTTCAGTGTCACGAGGACTTTGGCAGATTGTAGGTTAGCCTTGACCAGAGGACACACAGAGAGCCTCTAAAGCAGTGGTCCTCACCTTCCTAACGCTGCAACCCTTGAACACATCTCCTCGTGTTGCGGTGGACCCCCAAGCATAAAATTATTTCCGTTGCTAGTTCATAACTAATTTTGCTAGCTATGAATCATAATATCTGACATGCAGGGTATCTGACATGCGACCCCCATGAAAGGGTCATTAGACCCTCAAAGGGGTCCTGCGACCCATGGGTTGCGAGCCAAAGCTCTAAAGCTGGAACTGGGTTAGTCAGGGACTCAGGTGTAGATTGGCTGCTCCTCAGACTCCCTGGGCAACAGGAGCTACACAGACACCAGAGACACTGGATGGAAGCACTTCCGGCTCTGCTCAGCACCCACAGCCGGCCACGGGCACAGCGGGCACAGCAGGCCGAGGACTTCGGACCCTGGGAGGAGGATGCCTGGGGTAGGGATCTGCAGGGTGTAGCCACCAGCAGAAGGAGCAGGTGGGAACAGTCAGGCAGCGAATCCTGAAAGCTGTTGAACTGGACCGTTTTAAAAGACAGCTTGGGTAGGGCCTTTTGCTCCACAATAAAGGAGCTCGAAATAAGCTTATTAAAAAATAAATAAAACATAACCCCATGCCAAGTAACCTCTGTATCACTATGTATAGTACCCAAAACACTGAAAGAATTGTTTTAAAAAGCTTACGCGATTTAAAATGCTAATAATTTTAAAGCTAGTAGGATTCGAGAGGAGTTCCTGAGCCCGGGAGAGCCAAACCCCTGGTGCTCTCTCTGCCCAGCCAGGAGCCAGGAATGACAGGGCAGCCCAGTGGGCAGAATAAAAAGACATCATGCCTTTAATCCCAGCACTTGGGAGGCAGAGGCAGGCAGATTTCTGAGTTCAGGGCCAGCCTGGTCTACAGAGTGAGTTCCAGGACATCCAAGGCTACACAGACAAACCCTGTCTCGAAAAACCAAAAAAAAAAAAAAAAAGATGTCACTAAAGGTAAAAAGACAGAAGCAGAAGGCTACCTAAGGATGGAGGCCTACCTGTGCGTCCCGGCTGTGGGGAGCCAAGGCTAGCCCGTGGCTGACTCCCTCCTGTCCCGGTTCTTCATCATGCTCAGCCTGTGCCTCTGAGCAGCCGACGGCCGCCACATGAGGCTGGTGCCGGGCCAGCTGGCACTTGAGGAAACGCCGGTAGAGCGCCTGGAGCTGGTGGCTGAGGCGGGCGCACTGCACTCGCAGCTGCCGGAGCTCGGGGGGCTGGCCTGGGGTGGCAAGGGTCTGCTGCCCCAGGGCATGGCGGAAGTGAGCCAGAGCCAAGAGCACGGCCTCCAGCTCCAGGGAGTGGCTCACTCTCCAGCGGCTCACGGCGTCCATCTCCGAATCTCTCTGCGAGATGACCGCTTCCTTGGCCTTCAGGGCGGCTTCAAACTGCTGGAGCTGAGCGGCCATGGCTTCCACCTCAGCCTCCTTGAGGGCCACACAGCGCTCTAGCTCAGCCAGGTGCCTTGCTGCAACCTCCTCCGCGTCCTGGAGACGCCGCTGCAGCGCCTCCAGGGCCTGGCTGTGCCCCTGGGCCTGGTCTGCCAGGAGCTGCCCGAAGGCCTCCCTGGCCCCCTGCGCGGCCTGCAGCTCCTGCCGCAGCGCCTGTCCGCCCAGGCCTTCCGCCCGGAGGCAGGCCAGCTCGCTCTGGAGGCTGCCGGCCTGAGGGTCGCTGAGCTCGTGCACCTTGGGCCCCATGAGGCTCAGCTCGCTCTGCAGCTTCTCGATGACCTCGTGGAGCTGCTCAATCTCCTCGGCCTTGTCCTTCTGCAGCTGCCTCTGGTTCTCCTGCAGGTTCTCGATGACGGCTCTCAGCTCTTCGATCTCAGAGTTTCTGCTGTGTGCCACCTAAAGAGGAAGCGCACACCCATGAGGTAGGACACACACGCCATGAGGTAGGACACACACACCATGAGGTAGGACACACACGCCATGAGGTAGGCAGACAGAGCCTGAGCGCCGCCCCCCCTTTCCAGGGTGTGGAACCCTGGAGGGCTGACACCCGAAAAGAACGGGGACAAACCAACAGTATCCCCTGGTGGCTTTTAGTTCTGTAAATCCACACCCACTACACCTGCTCTTCAGAGAAGAGAGGCCCGCCAACCTCACCGCGGCTCGACTCGCACCCTCCCCTAAAGCCCTGCGTCTCAACTCAAACTCTAACTGCGGTTTCTCTTCAGCCAAGGACGGCTCTGGCCTGTTAAGTCCCCTGTGCCGACTGGTGGGACTGACACAGCTCCTGCTACACTAGTGAGACCCCCAAACTCTGTTATCCTTCTGACTGACGTGTTTCAGTTTCCTGAGGCAGTAATTTAAATATTAGGCTGTCACACCGGCCAGGGCTGAGCGACAATGAGCTGAACGACCCCCAGCTGCTGTCCGTCCGGCCACCTGAGTGAACACGGTATACATGGCGGCAGGCTCTAGGACCACCACTGCGTGTGACGTGAATCCCCTCTGCTAGGCGTGAAAGGGCACACTCACAGTATGCTGTCTCACCTAGCCCCCACTAATTTTAAAGGATCCTAGATATGAAATAAGCCTACAAAAACAGTCAGTGGGAACTTGGGATTGGTACCGGCAACAATTCGGGCCAACTCCATTCTCTGAAGACCCAAACCAGGAAAAGTCTAACCGATTTGTGTTCTAAAAGCTGTCAAATAATGAATGTCTCATATTCCACTTTCGAAATATCAAGGGTCCCGAAACAACATGTGGCCTCGCAAGCTCTATGTCACAGTTCATACATAAATACAAACCACACCTGTAATAGACAAAAACAAAGAAGCCAGTGGGCGTGGCTAGGTGCACACCTCTAATCCCAGGACCTGGAAGGCTGAGGCCAGCATGGCTGACATAGTGGGAACTGTCTTAAAAACCTAAAACCACCAAGCCAAACCAAGTAGTTCCCCGACCACTGCTGCTCCCAATTTGCTTAGGATATACACCTAACAGCTATATATACAGCTATACACCACATATACAGTGCACAGGAATGTCATGTTCTATGGGTAACAGAAGGCTGTGGGAAAGACTGTCGGGGTGCTTTGAACGGCCCCACAAACTCCTGCTTGAATCCTGGGTCCCCAGTTAGTGGAACAGTTTGGGAGGGATTAGGAGGCGTGGCCTTGTTAGAGGAGCTGTGTCACTGGGGCGGGCTTGGAAGTTTTAAAAAAACACGCCATGCCTAGTTAGCTCTGAACGCCTTGCTTGTGAAGCAAGATGAAAATGCTCAACTGCCCTCCGGCGCCATGCCTGCCTGCCTGCCTGCCTGCCTGCCTGCCTGCCGCCTCGTTTCCGGTCATGATGGTCAGGAACGCCATCTGCCCCTCTGATCCTGGGAGCCCCCAATACATGCTTTCTTCTGTAAGTTGCTTTGGTCATGGTGTCTTACCACAGCAACAGAAGAGTAAGACTCCTTTAAATGCACATAGAGCGCTAGTCTGCTTACCTTTCCTGTGTGCGGCACACAGGAACGGGCCAGTGAAAGATCTTTAATGATGCTTCGGAGCATGTGCCCACCCTACCCCCCAAAATATGCACGGCTCAAATTATCCATAATATGAAAAATATACAGCGTATTTGTAATTAGAACACTAAGCAAAGAGAAAATAGGGCAAGCAAAAAAAAAAAAAAAAAACTTCCAAGGAAAAACGGCTCTAAATTTCTCAATAGGAAATTAATTTTACTTGTTCTGTAATTAGTAAGGAAATGAAAAGAAGATGCAATCAAACCGCAATAAGAAAGGTTAATCAGGCAGCTACCCTGAAAATTCTACTTCACAGCTGGGCATGAAAATGCATGTCTTTAATCCTAGCCCAAGCTGAGCAGAGAGCCCTGCAAGTCAAGGTCTACAGAGTGAGCTTAAGGGTCAGCCTGGTCTACAGAGTGAGCTCCAGACAGCCAGGACCACACAGAAAGATCCTGTCTCCAAAACACGGGGCTGGAGAGATGGCTCTGGTTAAGAGCACTGACTGTAGCCCAGGCTGTGGTGGCACAAGCCTTTAATCCCAGCACTTGGGAGGCAGAGGCAGGTGGATTTCTGAGTTAGAGGCCAGCCTGGTCTACAGAGTGAGTTCCAGGACAGCCAGGGCTACACAGAGAAACCCTGTCTCGAAAAACCAAAAAAAAAAAAAAAAAAAGAAAGAAAAAGAGCACTGACTGCTCTTCCAGAGGTCCTGAGTTCAATTATCAGCAACCACATGGTGGCTCACAACCATCTGTGATGGGATCTGATGGCCTCTTCTGGTGTGCCTGAAGATATATAAACAAATCTTAAAAAAAATAAAATAAAAAAATAAAAAAAAAAAAAAGACAGGTAAAACTACAAAATAACAAACAAAAATTTAACTTCACATTTAAGGATTAATACCGATTTTGGACTATCTCCTCCAGAAAACAGAAAAGAAGGAAAAAAAGAGGTCAAGAGCTGACTGATGTTCATGGTGGGGACAAAGAGATAAACGTCACAGAACATCTGCGCATGGGAGCCTGCACCATGAGCGGGCGAGTGTGTTCTGGGGATGTGAGGCTGACTCCACGCTTGATAAAGCCACCACGCAGTCCACTGTGTTAACAGGCTAACGGAGGAGGAGGACATGGTTATAGAGACTCACAGAAAGATTGAAAGACGCAGTTTCCAAAACTCCCTTACAAACAGAAACCTGGTGCCAATAGTGCTTGGAATTGACCTGTGGCTACAAACACACTGGGAACTACGGAAATGTATGTGCAAGCTCGGAGGTCTCCTCTCCACCTGGTCCGCACGCTCCTGGTGCAGAAGAACCCATGAGCTGATAAACACCTATGCAGAAAGGCCAAAGGGGAAGAGAACTGACAATCTGCTCTGCGGATACATTAACAGAGACTAAAATAAGAACTACGTGCAGATCTACGGGTTTGTGATAATACATCTTTAATCCCAGCATTCGGTAGGCAGAGGCAAACGGATCTCTGAGTTCAAGGACAGAGAATCCCGAGAAAGCTGGTTTAGCCCGCACCCGAGCAGAAGCCCTCAGCCCTCTACCACACAGGCCTTCTTCTCTGTGGAGGGAAGGTACTTTACAGGTGCCTTATAGTGGCCTCAGCAGTTAAACGGCCAGCATGCATGCATTCCTCCAGGTAGATCTGTTACAGATCCCCTTTAAGCCCACCTTCTCCTCTTCAGGTTCTTAGAGGCCGTTGGCGGCAATGTGGTTCTGTGTATCTTACCTACTAAGTCACCTTTATGTGTGTGGCAGTGGAGGGGGAAAGATATTATTATTTGCTTGTTGTTGTTGTGGGAAAACTCTGCTAATTAAGATCGAAGTCCACTACTAGGCAGATAGCCTCTGAGTTCCCCACAATCTGGGGGACTCCCTTCTCTGGCGGGGCTTCTCCTTCTCTGGGGAATTCAAAATCCCCCACCTGAGGAATGTGACCGGGATTCCTAAAATGTTCCCCCATGCTAATAAGGCATCTCAGTACCTTAAGCCTTCAGCCAATGGCCTTTGCCTGTCCTGTATGTTTCTATCCTGTCCCCCAAATTATATAAACCTTAATTAAATCACACCAACTAAAGCTGATCTGACTCCCCGCAGCTAGCCTGGTGTGATCACACCCGCGGGTACTCAACAGGGCTTCTGAACCCCCGGTTCATCATCTCTGTTCCCACTGCCCTCATAGACCAATATCGGCTGACAATCTCCTGGGGCAGGGAGAGCCACGGCTGTTTGGGCTTTTTCTCTGTGTAGCCCTAGCTGTCCGGAGATTGCCTGGTATGTCAGAGTGCCCGTGAACTCAAGCCCTGACATCCTGAGAGTGCCTGGTAGACCAGAGTGCCTGTGAACTCAAGCCCTGGCTGTCCTGAGATTGCCTGTTATGTCAGAGTGCCCGTGAACTCAGATCTGCTTGCCACCAGAGTGCTTGGGATTAAAGGAATGCGCTATCACACCCAGCTGCTGAGTCATCTTTGATCTTTGCTAGCTGTTCTTTTAAGTCCAAAACCTTTCATCTAAATGAAGAAGTGTTGACATATTTTCTAATATTCTTACCTATTTAATAGTTATTAACGTAGCTATGGAAGGTTTCAGAGTCTAAGTATTATTATCCTCTAATGATAGAGACCAACAAAGTTACAAAGTATACACTTGGGCTACAGTGCCACTGCTAGGTTTTGGATGGAGAGCCTTGACGCAGAAGGGCTAAGGGACATGGGGCAGCAGCTGGGCAATGCCACATGCTCATGCTACTTACCTCATTCTCCTGCTGCAAGAGTGTCCTCTCTGTTATATCTGGTTGGGCTTCTGGACCCCCAGAAGAGCTGCCCTGAGAAAACATAAGACACCCAGCTTCATCCAGCCTGGACCACGATACAGGTGTTAGCAGTAAGTCGCCTGTGTGCTCTCGCTTTAGTATCTCTTTCTCCTATTTCAGGGGGAAAATGAGTATTTATTTTAGGCAAACACCTAAAGAACCAGGGACTTAAGGAATCAATTGTTAGAGAAATGGTTCAGTGGATAAGAGCACTGACTGCTCTTCCAGAGGTCCTGAGTTCAAATCCCAGCAACCACATGGTGGCTCACAGCCATTAGTAATGGGACCTGATGCCTTCTCCTGGTGTACATGAAGACATCTACAATGTGCTTATATAAAAGAAAAGAAGCAAGGAAGGAAGGAAGAAAAAAAAAGATAGGTAAAGGAATCAATTGTCATAAAAATCTAAGCCACCATGAGGTCTCCTGCAGAAGTAGGTACATTTGCACACATCTGAGCTTACCCGGGCACGCTTGCACTCAGTGGACCTCCAGACTATACACACTGGACAAAACTAACTGAGATCATGCTAGATCCACCTGGTAAGGAGAGCCAAAGAGGTGTCGAGGACTCTACTATGAGAAACTCCTGGTAATCACTGAACAGCATATGAAAGTGTCCCCTGGGCTAGTGGCACTTACAAAAACACAGGGACATGGACAAAAACAGGACATGCTGGCCGATATGCCCAAGTGCTGAACATGAGTGTATGAAAAAGTATCCAAGGAGTGAAGAGATGGCTCAGCGGTTGAGAGCGCTGGCTTCTCTTCCAGAGGTCACGGGTTCGATTCCGTTCACCCCATACAGCAGCTCACAGCCACCTACAATTTCAGTTCCAAGGGATCCAATGCTCCCTTCTGGCCTCCAAGGGCACTGCACACATGTGATGCCCAAACATACATGTGGGCAAAACAGCCACACGCATCAAAGACAGCAAAAATTCTTTTAAAAGAAAGGTTTCAGAGAACATTTACTATAGATTACATGCTCGCAAAACACTAGGGAATAAAGAAACCGACAAATAATGTCAAGTGGTCCAATGTGAGGTGAACACACGGGCATTTTCTCTCTTTATATCAAAGAATAAGGTTGCCACAGCCCTGCAGTGAGCTGCAGGGAATGCCGGGAGCAGGGTGGGAATAGGAACGTGCAGGTTAAACAGAATTCTCAGGCCCCCATCAGCACTGCTGACAACTCCACAACCCCTTCAAGTGGGACTCCTGCCTCGCTGGAGCTACTGACTACTGAGTAGCAGCTCTCCTTGGCTCTCGCTTTTGCAACTCAAGTCCTTGCCTAGAGCTCAAGTACAGACCCAACTTAGTCTAGGCCGTGAGACAGCCCTGTCTTGACAAAGCCAGCCTGCTGCCCTGAAGCCACTGGGGACATCTGTCCAGGCCTACTATGGGGTACAAGATACAAGCCCCTTCCTTAGTTTCAAGTCACATGCCCAAGAGATGCTACGGCTCCGGGCGTGCCGGCCCATCACATTCCTCCACACCCAGCTTAGCACTGGGACCCAAATAGGGACTTTACCTTTAATTCTTCCATGCTTTTTTTCTGTTTCTCCAGTTCTTCCTGGAGTTGGGCCATTTGTCTTTGTATGTTGGCATTTGTCTCCTCGAGACGCTTAATCTCTTCTTCTTGGATTAACAATTGTTGATCAGCAAAATCTTTCTTGATGACCAATTCATTAAACCCATCTAATTTTTCTCTCAGTTTCTCTTGTAACAATTCCACCTAAACACAGAAACAAATGCATGAGGAACACAACAGAGAGCTTATAAAAACAAACAACTTCCGGATAAAACAGTCAATAAGAAAACCAGCCAGAATCAGGCCACACCCCCTCTAAGCTATCCCTGGAAGCATCAGGAAACAGGCAGTGCAGTGACTGGACTGGTCTGTTTATGGTGCCCAGTTCTTCCACCCCTTCTGCCGTATGTACCGTGTTGAACTACATCACGAGATGTAAGATTCATGCCTCCCCTACAGAATTGTCAAGTTCTGTCTTCCCGTTGTTGAGGAGGCTCAGGAGACTCCTGGGGGGCGGGGGGGGGGGGGCCTGCTCAGGATGGGCTCATCTGCCTACCTCACCGCCTCAGGACACCTCACCCACCTCACTTTTTTTTTTTTTAAGCTTTTCAGACTTTATTTTTAAATATGAACATGCGTACTTTGCTCACATGTGTATAAGTACACCATGGGTGTGCCTGTGTCAGAAGAGGCTGTAGGATCCTTTGGAAGTGGAGTTGCAGATATGAGCCACTATGCACGACTGCTCTTAAGCACCTGCGCATCTCTCTGACTCTTTATTCTGGGGAGATGGCTCAGCAGTTAAGAGCACTGACTACTCTTCCAAAGATCCTGAGTTCAAATCCCAGCAACCACATGGTGGCTCACAACCATCTGTAATGAGATCTGATGCCCTCATCTAGTGCATCTGAAGACAGCTGCAGTGTACTTATATATAATAATAAATAAATCTTAAAAGAAAAAACAAAAACAAGGAGAGTGTGCCGGAGAGATGGCTCAGCACTGACAGCTTTGGCTGCTCTTCCCGAGGGCTTGGGTTCAATTCCCAGCCCCCGAAGCTCACAACGGTCTGTAACTGCAGTTCCAGGGGACCCAACACCGTCACACAGAGACACATGCAGGTAAAAACACCAATGCACACACAAATAAAAAGCATTTTACAAAAGCGTTGCAAAACAAAGAAAGAAAAGAATGTCCGGGCAGTGGTGGCACACTCCGGAGGCAGAGGCAGGTGAATCTCTAAATTCCAGACCAGCCTGGTCTACAGAGTGAGTTCCGGGATAGCCAGGGCTACATAGAGAAATCCTATCTCAGAGACAAACAAATGAAAAAGAAAAGCCAGGCGTGATGGTACATGCCTTTAAAACTAGCACTTGGGAGGTAGAGGCAAGTGGATTCCTGAGTTCAAGGCCAGCCTGGGTCTAGAGAGTAAGTTCCAGGACACCCAGGGCTACACAGAGAAACCCTGTCTTGAAAAAACAAAAACAACAACAAAAAAAAAAAAAAAAAAAAAAAAGAAAAAAGAAAAAGAAATTTCTCTGTGTGTATGGTTGTTTTGCCTACATCACATGCTGAATGCTAGGCTGTTTTCCAGCCCCTACCCTTCAAGCTCACTGAAGGAAGGCCTCTCCTTCCTTCCCTTTGAGGTCCCATCATGCTTTGTGCTATACACTATCTCCATATATTTCTCTCCCATGCTCTCTCCCCGCGACCATAGCCTGGGAGCCCGCTCATCTATTAAACCTCATCCCTAGAGGGAAGCACGAGTTGACTGCCAGCCTCCTTCCTGGACCAACTGCCACAGTTCCTGATTTACACTTAACGTACACCATTATGAGACCAACGACTCATGGGGCGGCATCAGGAAGGCTGCAGTACTGAGGCTGCAGGGGGCCTTACTGCATCCCTTCAGCACAGGCTGGACACAGGCCTCTCGCTCAACAAAGAACCAGGTCTACGCCGCACGAGTTCCTGGAAACCCACTCTTTCCTAATACGAGTGTCATTTTTGAAAATAGCACAAGCAGATCAACTACAGCTATGTCGGACAAGGGGTTGCAGACTTCCAGAGCCCCAAACGAAAGCCCAGAGAGCAAGCAGCAGGGCAGTGCAGACAGAGGGCAGCCACCACCACGCAGCGTAGGACAAAGCTGGGCTAGAAAGCTGCAAGCCGTCGGCGGACAGGAGGGAGCGAAGCAAGGCGGTGCCGTCCATCCTACCTCGTCCGGCTGGCCGCACTGCAGTTTCCGTGTCCGAGGAAGGAAGATGTAAAGGAAGACAAAGTTTTAAGATGTTGCGGCAACCAGTCGCCCACAGACACGGGACACCGCGGGCTGACCTACCTGGCTGTCTCGGGGCCGGGAAGGCTGCGGCCGGGTGGCCTGTCGGAGCTGCCCCTCCAGCCTCTGGATCTCCTGCTGGAACTCCTCACGCTCGTGCTCGCGCTCGGCAGCCTGCTCCTGGGACGGGAAGCCATGCGTGAGGACAAAGCCAAGGAACACACCACGCGCCTCCGCTTACCCAACAACCCCCTCGTTACTGTCGAGTTTTCAAATCGGAGCTAAAAGCAGCAATCTGACAACAGATTGTAAAGGAGAAGTCTCACAAAGTCACAGCGTTTTGGAACTGTTGGGCGGGAAGGCCACAGTCGGCACAGGCAGTTCTGTGTTCTGCAGAAATAAACTATAGACACCTCCTGGGGTGCCAGCACACAGCTCCACTGCCAGAATTTTCTCCCAAGACCAGATAGTAGGAAAAGATACAGGTCAAGAAGATGCCAGAATGTTCACGTAGAATCTTCATAAAACGCAACTCCCTACCTACCATAGTCAACTCGACAAGGCCATTGATGGGCACTACAGCTGTCTGTGCTCTAGTACATTTTAGTGATGTAAATTTAAAAAAAAAAAAAAAGTCCTCCTTACATCCATGAACTGCCGCTGGCTACGTAAGTGCTTGTCCAGGGCAGCCAGCTCCTGCTTCAGGGTGGCCACTTCCTCGGCCAGCTGGGCACAGCTCCGGTGCTGCATGAGCTGGTCCTCCAACTCAGACTCCAAGACGCGCATCTGAGAGAGCAGGGTGGCACGGTCCTTCTCAGACTGCTTCCTGGATTCCCACTGGTCTCTGGTGAGAGATTCCACCTCCTTCTGCAGTGCTAAGGAGGCCAAGAAAACAGACATGGTATCCTACCTCAGAGCACGGGCTGCCCCAAGCAGGGCTCGTGACCAGCGACTTGTCAGCACCAGACCCTAACAGACAGCTCATAGGAATCTAAAGTAGAACGGCCGCCACCACATCCAGCTGCCCTGTGAGCCTGAGATTTAAGCATGACCCCACGAAGAGTCAAGCCTCGCCCCCTCTCCAAAGCCCTTTCTCTGCAGCTGTGACAGCCGAAGCCTGAGCCAGCCTGCCTCCTGTCAGACTGTAAGCCCACATCCTAACATAGCCACAGCTCTGTGAGGTGATCTCTGGAAAATACAAATTACTTCTGAAAACAAAAGTCACGTCTTTTAAGTAAAGCTGGCTAAGGTTTAGAAGCCTGATGTAAGTGTGTCCTGAAGGCGGGGTGGTGCACGCCTTTAAGCCCAGCACTTGGGAGGTGGAGGCAGAGGCAGGAGGACCCCTGTTACTGCTGATCTACCCTGCCTCAACCCCCTTTCCGCTCCCGGGCCTCCAAAAATGTGTGTCCTAGTAAATCAGCCACAATATTCTGAACATTCTGTCTCCAACATGAAATCCAGCATGGGTTACAGCCTGCACGCTACTGACAGCTTAGGGGAGCGGAGGAACATTGGCTCTGGGGAAATCCTCGCAGAACTACGGCAGGACAATGACACACCTCAGAGAAAACAAAGAGCATTCAGTAAATCAAAATAGGGTTGGGGTTTGAATGCCTGTCCCTGGTAAAAATCCAGGTTGAAATTTAATACCAAAGTGAAGCTGATAGGTGAGGGCCTTTGAGATGTAACTGGACTTGTAGACCTCACCCTCATGAACGAGTTTAACCCCAACAAACAGGGGAGGAGGGTTCCCTCTCTTGGCCCTTCGCATCTTCAAGGGGACCATGGCTTCTGAGGCACAGACCTGCTTCACCTTGGACCTGCCAGCCTCCAGAAACCAGTTTCTATGAGTGACAAGGGACAGGCCAGAGCTGGGCCGTGGAAAAGGGGTTATACGACATGCTACGAGCGCCACAAAATAAACACACAAATAGTAAAGCATTTCCAAGGATTTTAACAATGCAAATGAAGGCAAGGACGGATAGGGGGCCCCCTGGGAACTGAAACTATAGACTACCAAACCTCTTGGTTAAAAAGATTCACTAGTGACAAATCCTGAGAGATTATCAAAACATAGGAGCCGGGCGGTGGTGGCGCACGCCTTTAATCCCAGCACTTGGGAGGCAGAGGCAGGTGGATTTCTGAGTTCGAGGCCAGCCTGGTCTACAGAGCTAGTTCCAGGACAGCCAGGGCTATACAGAGAAACCCTGTCTCGAAAAACCAAAAAAAAAAAAAAAAAAAAAAATAGGACTATGAATTTAAGTAATTATTTTTTTTTTTTGTTTGCTTGCTTGTTTGTTTGTTTTCTGAGGTAGAGTTTCTCTGTATATCCCTGACTGTCCTAGCCTGGAACTCTGAGATCTGCCTGTTATCTGCCTCGAGTGCTGGGATTAATTAAAGGCTGTCCTAGTGAATTTCATAAATTCTTAGTTTCCTGACAAACTGTTACCAGGAATGTAACATTATAACGGAACGTCCATGCTAGGAGGTCAGCCTTTTCAGGAAACTGTCCTTAAACATGCAGCTGTAGCCGTGTCACTCACAAGCTCTCATTAAGGGAGAAGGTTTAAGCCTGGCCAGTCGGCACAGTACAGCCTCAGCATGGAGAAGCACGCAGGTCCCTTTAAGGCCAGATGACACCACCTCCATTTCCCTTCAGTGGTGGGGTCATGGCTTATGGAGGCTGTGGAATGAGGACTTCCACACACACAAGGCATAGAGCCACACACAGGCAGGCCCCGCCCCTCCCCAGGTCCCCTGCGAGGAGCCCCCACCGGGACCTGATTCTGGCATGATGGTCACAAAGCATCAACTCTGGCCAGACAGCACAAACAGGACTTATAACTGGGAAAGTCATTAGAGAAAAGAGTAAACACCACTGGAACAGTGACATGGGACAGTGCTACTGCTTTTTAGGAATGGTTATTAAAGATTATAATGTCATCCACTAATTTGCCGCCAACGCTCAGAAGCATTTTCTCCTCTTAGTAATTTGAGGTCTGGTGCAAGCATACAGCTCAGCATGCGGAGCTCACTCGTGACAAACCTGTGTCCTGGTGCGCTGCAGAGACAGGAGCGCCTGTGGTGACAGGAAAGACAGCATCACAGGGAGGGAGGCAGGGCCCGAGCAGGGAGGTGGGATAGCGCAGGCCGGCAGCACGCCAGGCTGTAGGCCCTGCACATCCACCACACCACAGGCTGCCTCAGGTGCACCCAGAGCCCAGTGCGCGGGGGTGCAGGAGGTCATTTGAGAGAGAACAGGAAAAGATACCACAGCATCCACGTAAAGAATTCAAAGAAGGCAGAATGGGGGCTCTCAAAGGTCCTGGGAAGCGATCTAGGAAGCAAACTCAGAACAAATTCAGCCCCCCAGGGGAAGGATAAAGGGGCAAGAGGGAAAATTAGGGCTGGGTAAACAATTCCAAGTGAGACTCCAGAAGAAGGTGCCGAGCTTGCTGGTGACAACCAAAGGACAAGAGATTCCCTAAGGAGCCGGGCGGTGGTGGCGCACGCCTGTAATCCCAGCACTTGGGAGGCAGAGGCAGGTGGATTTCTGAGTTTCGAGGCCAGCCTGGTCTACAGAGTGAGTTCCAGGACAGCCAGGACTACACAGAGAAACCCTGTCTCAAAAACATCCAAAAAAAAAAAAAAAAAAAAAAAGATTCCCTAAGGCCAGAGGGCCTACGCCATGTTGCACTGGCCCAACCTCCTCCTGGGTCTCTGTCTGGAACACACAGACACAGCCCAGCCATGCTGCTGCCCAGAACATCAGGTCATACTGTGGCGATTGTCACAGACAAAGAATAGGACAAGAGCGGTGGCAGCCCCAAAAGATTCCCAAAGAACCCCAGAACAGGCATGCGGGATACTTCTCAAGGCGGCCAGAGAGTCCACAGGCCCTCAGAGACGGTCTCTGCTGCCTCATGTGAATAAGACACAAGGTGTCCAGGGACAGGATTCAGGCCCAGGGTATGCCCAAGAAAGGGGCAGCCACCAAGCACTGTCCCAGAAGAGGACAGGAGACCTAACAAAAAGTGAGACATTTACCCGAATGGGCTGGGAGCCGAGAGCTCATCTCACGCACAGATGGATGGACAGAAGCACCAGCAGGGCTATGAAAACCCACAAAGCAGAATACAGTGGTGCAGTTCTCGGCCTCAGGTGTCGAGGAGGAGAAATGGGCACAAGGGTCAGCCTGCCCAGCTATTTCCCACAGGAAGAAAACTGGATGACACAGACAGAGCACACAGGAAGATATAGACGGCAGGGCACATGTGGGAACAGAAGTGTTTGAAATGACACTTCAAACATGACCTGTCCATCCAGTGTATGTGTTGTGATTAATCCATTTTCATCTTAAGCAGCTAAAATATCTAAAAATATATTTCATATAATATAGAGCATGGTGGCATGCTATAATCCCAGCAATCAGGGACGCTGAGACAGGAGGATAGCTAAAAGACTAGCCTGGGCTACAAACGAAGATTCTACATCTCCAGGACATAAAAAAATGATGAAAGTGTACTATGGTTTAAATGTTGCATGTTTCGTCAAAAGCACCTGCGCTTCTGGGCGGTGGTGACACACACCTTTAGTCCCAGCACTTGGGAGGCAGAGGCAGGCGGATTCTGAGTTCGAGGCCAGCCTGGTCTACAGAGTGAATTCCAAGACAGCCAGGGCTACACAGAGAAGCCCTGTCTCGAGGGGGAAAAAAAAGAAAAGAAAAGAGACATGTGTTCTGAGCTGGGGCCTGTGGGAGGGGGTGATTCCTGAAGCTCTGCCTTCATCGGTAGATGACCCCTTTAGCAGAGTCAGAGTCTAATAGTTGGGGGTGAAAGCTTTGCTATAAAAAAAATGGGAGCTCTCTCTTTCCTCCAGGACCGAGTAGCTTTCCTGTCACACAACCCCACCATGATAGGCTGCCTCTCTACAGGCCGAAAACCAAGTGGGCCAAGGAGCCTCGCTTGAAACCTCCAGACCGTGAGTCAAAAGAAAAACCTTTCCTTTGAGCCAGCGCATACGAACTACGTGGAGAACTAACACCAGGCACGTATTTTCATTGTGGTTTTAGGGCAGTTCATTTTCCAGCCCTTAAAGGTGCTCCCTTCCCTAGAGGCACAGCTCGTTAGCAGAGTCGGCCATGAAGACAGACTCCCTCTGGACCGCTGCAGAGCAACTGGATGCTGCCTCCTCCCCAGGTGTCCTCCCTGTGGCCAGCGCTTACCATCAACCACCCCAGGCAATGGGAAGTGCTTTCTGCATTTGTCTCTGGAAAAGTTTTCATGCAGTCAAGGACCAGCAGTTGCGTTCCCCCATCCCGCTCAGCCTCCTGCCCACCACCCGTCTCACCAGCTTCTCTTTCTCTGGCGTCATTAGTGCAAGTTTCCTTCTGCTTCCACAGGACGGCATTTTCGTCCTTCAGGGCGAGCAGCTCCCGGGCGGCCTGCTGCAGCTGCTTCCGCAGGGTCTCTAGCTCCAGGATCAGCTGCCGCTCCGACTCCTCCTTTTTGCCCAGGGCCTCCTGCAGATCTGCTTTCTCCACCTTGAATCCTTCGAGGAGACCTAAAAGACAAGACAAGGACAGTGAGACACGGCGGCCTGTGGAAGGGCGACACAGACTGCTGGGGGCCCTGGACCAGATGCTCATGTGGCCAGAGCACCAGAGGGTCAGAGTGGGCCACTCCTGGCGAGGAACCACAGGGTGGTAACCCTCAGAGAACGGGGTTGGTTCTCTAGACAAGGCCCGATCCCTGAAGAGAGCTGAACAGCAGCCTGCCCACTCATCTGTGCAGAGGTGCCATCTGTGGGACAGAATGGCCGTGGCGGAGCAGGCCACCACCTGATGGCTAAGAGGTGTCGTGCCAGAGGCGCTCCTGTGCCACTAATCCACAGAACAGGAGAGCTCAGGGCCAAGTGACAGCACTAGCCCAAACACAGACCGATCACCAACATGGCTTCCCGGATGCAACTTTCCAGAGAAAACTACCGAGGAGCAGAGCTGGCACTTCACCCTCACAAGGTCTGGTCAGGCACTTGCCGTTAAAGACCCTCCTTTTCACATGTCCAGCGGTAAAGTCACGTCTGCCCCCAGGCCGAGCACGGCTGAGGCAGGACGCCTCCCTCCCCCTCGTGCCACCATGTCATGCTCACCCTCAGCTGTGTGCAACTCCAGTGCCAGCCCGTCCTTGGCCGCACTCTCCTCCCTCAGGCGCTCCAGCAGCTCCTGCTGCTTCTGCACAGCCTGGGCCACCTCCTCGTTCCTGTGACGGAACTCTCTCTCGACACAGCGATGGAGCTGGCGAGCTTCCTCCAGCTGTTGAGGTACATTTGAGGATCACAACCACATACAAGAAGATACAGGAGGGGGGGCTGGAGAGATGGCTCAGTGGTTAAGAGCACCGTCTGCTCTTCCAGAGGTCCTGAGTTCAATTCCCAGCAACCATATGATGGCTCACAACCATCTGTAATGAGATCTGATGCCCTCTTCTGGTGTGTCTGAAGACAGTGACAGTGTACTCACATACATAAAATAAATAAATCTAAAAAGATGATACAGGGGGCATGAAGAGGAGGAGGAGGAAGGGAGAGGAGCCGGGGTGGGGGAGGGGAGTTTGTCACCACCGCTTGTGCTGGGTGGCTGAGCCGATTCAACACAGCAGTCTCTATGAGGCTCACAGTTCCTCCTCAGCCTCCTGAGTCCCCTTTTGGCTTCTGTGTCTCATCTGGGGCTTCGAGGCCACTTAAGGCCTAAATGGGCCTCAAAACACAAAACGCCTGTACCCCAGTGCCCCCCAACCCCCAGCAGACAACAGAGCATCCCAGCCCAGCAAGACTTCACACAGAAATGCTTACTGAGTGAACTGCTAACCTCAGAAAGAAAAAAAAAAAGCCATTCATTGCTTCCTCCAGCTTCATGTTTCTATTTAATATCTTTCCAATTACCTGTTCTAAGAAATAAACCAGGCAGGGGTGGCGCACGCCTTTAATCCCAGCACTTGGGAGGCAGAGAGGCAGGGGGATTTCGGAGTTCGAGGCCAGCCTGGTCTACAGAGTGAGTTCCAGGACAGCCAGGGCTACACAGAGAAACCTTGTCTCAGAAAAAAGGAAAGAAAGGAAGGAAGGAAGGAAGGAAGGAAGGAAGGAAGGAGGGAGGAAGGGAGGGAGGGAGGGAGGGAGAAATTAAATTCCACATTTTAGTGTTATTCTCCAAATATAGTTTGCAATAAATAAAAGTGCAAAAGGTGGATTTGTAGGTTCAGGTTGGTGGTGGCTGTTTTTATTTTAAAGACAGGCCCAGGGTCTCACTACACAGCCCTAACTGGCTTGGAACTTGCTGTCAGACCAGGGTGGGGTCTCAAGAGCTGGAACTAAAAGCATGTGCTCCCACACCTGGCCCTGCGTTTTGCTTTTGAGACAGACTCTCATCTATCCTAGGTTAGCCTGAAGCTCTCACTGTTAAACAGAAGATGACCTTGAACCCCGGATCCTTCTGTTTCTACCTGAGTGTTAGGACCACAGGCACGCACCTCCAGGCCTGGTTTACATGCAGCTTGGGGCTCACGCTGGGGAAATCTGCCAAGATTCTGGCCATCATTCCCACAGGGTGCTCCCTTGGAAATCTCAGTTCAATTAAAGAGACATCCGTGAAAGCTTACACGATCAGCCGTAGAAGGCTAACATCGACAGGGGAAGGGAAACAGCACCCGGAAGAGGTGAAGGGTTGCTGTCTCTAACCACGTGGTGGAGTAAGGCATACTGGGCACACCCAGGAATTCAGATCCGCCTGGAAAATGAAGATACCTCTGCAGGCTGCAAGCTGGAATGAGCGTTAGAACGCGGCGGTTCTGCAGTAACATGACCGTCCAGGCAGCCCTGTCAGCGAGCCGTCTGTCTGTCTGTCTCGTCCATCCACTCACCCAGCGGCCTCTGCCTTGGGCTTGGGCCTCACCTGTTTGGAGGAGTCCAGGGCCATCTCCAGGAGGCCCTCCACAGCGGTGCCGAGGCTCTGGAAGACTCTCCTAATGGGCTGCTCGCACTCCAGGGTGTTTTCCGGGCTGATAAAGAAGCTTTCACACACGTGACTGCTAATTTCACACACTGAAGATGTCTCTGCCCCTTCCGGCAAAGTCCTGTCTATCTCCAGGAGACCCTCGTCAGACCACATATTGCCAAGGGCTGCAGCTACAAGACAGACAGACACAGATACCCACGTCTTCATTCAGTAAGCCCACAAGCTGGGCCTGCTTCCCTGGGACAAGTATATGGGGGTGTGGGGGAGGCACGCATGACCCACCAGGAGCCAACCTCAGACTCAGATCATGTTACCTAGCCCTGATCCTTGCCCTCCCGGGGTATGGGAACTGGCAGGACACAAAGATCCTGAGGGCGCTCTCAGCATAGTGGGCCCCCTTCCCAGAATCCACTGCGCTAACTGGCAACGCATCTTGGGGTATGTACCTGCTAACCGGGCATCGCCTGCATCTGTCGCATCCTCGTGGTCCAGGAGGAGCCCCGCACGCTCACTGATCCGGCTCTTTAGGGTCACAGCTGCCTTCAGTGTTTCCCCAAACAGATCGAGAAGTCTCCTCAGGGCATCTCGGAGGGCTTTCCTAAGATAGGAAAAAAAAAATAAAACATTATCAGAGCTGTTCTTGGCCCTTCACAAAATGTTAAGCACATGCCTGTAAATTCTGGGGGGCAGGGGGGAGGGTGGTCGTGATTACAGGGCTTCAATTAGTAGGACTTCAATAAAACAAGAGATTTTGCTGCTCTTTGGTAAAAATGGGAGGAGCTTCGAAAGCGCCCTGGTGTACAGGCAGTTAACGTTGAATCATTAGGCCTGCATTAGGACTGCAGGATGGCTGGTGTCTCTGAGCCCCACAGCGTGGGCCCGTGGGCCGGGGACAGGCAGCCGTGCTGGAGGGAAGCACTGACCCCTCGCTCTGAGCCAGGTCCACGTCGGCCCTGAGCATGCGGATCAGCGTGGCACCCTCCTGGTTCTCCCGCTCGCGCCTCTGCTGCAGCTGCTCCAGCTCGGTTCGGCACTCTTCCAACTGCTGGCTCAGCAGGAAGACCTTGTCTCTCACCTGTTGGGAGAACGTGGCAGATCTCAGTTAGAGCAACTTTGGCTAAAACAAGCAACTGCTGGGAAAGTCCATCACAGGTTTTAAATTGTGTCAAATAAAAGAAAATGGCCAACGGTGGGCATGAGAGCCAGGGAAGGTCACAATACCGTTCTTCCTTCATTACTTACTGGAATACATATAAAGGTCTACCTGTCCCCGATACACGGGAAATGAAAGGGCACAGTCATATCGCAAATAATAATTCAAAGTAAAAATCTCTGTGCCTAGTCGCCCACCATGAAATTAGTCAACACGCAGACACAGCTCCTTCTTACGTGTTTCTCTTCAAAACCAGAGGCAAGGCTGGAGCAGTGGCTCACACCTTCCATCCCAGCACTCGGGAGGGTCTCTGAGTCTGAGGCCAGCCTGGTCTACATACTGAGTTCCAGGACAGCCAGGATTATGTAAGAGACACCAACTCAAAAACAAAACAGAAGCAAACAAACAAAGCCAAGGCTCAGTGTCTCGGCTACTCGAGACAGGTAGCAGGCGGACCTGCTTCCTTCTGGCTGGCCACTCGGGTTTCCTGTGATGTCCTAAGCCGTAGCCACAGATCCCAGAAATATGGTGTAGCTTGGCTTACAAGGGCAGGACACCAGCCGCAGCACCATTAATCCCAGGGTCTTTGGCCTGGGCCAGCCGTGAGTGACAGAGTTTCGGCGTCTTCCAAATGAAAGAGAAAAGTACAATCACCACACGTGCCCGTGGAGGCACCAGGCAGAACACAGCAGCCATCGTCCTCTGGTCAAATGGAAGCACTCCTCTACCCCACAACACACACCCACATCTGTATCAGAGCGGAGGTCAGCCGAGGAAGAGCTGACATACCCCAGGTTGGAGGAAAGAGATACAAGGCACCAAAGACCAGTGGCTGCCGAATAGAGCCGCGGCACACTGCACAGCACCGAGCAGGAGCACACGTACCCATAACATGAAAGCACTAGAGCGGGGTGCGGGTGGGCCAGCGGCCCATGATAAGTCAGTGACCTAGAAAGCACAAAAACTAAACCGGATATGCTAGAGAGATGGCTCTGCAGTTATGAGCCTCGGGGCAGCCGTGAGGACTGCAGCTCAGAAATCAGCACCCATGGAGCAACCCAGGCGTCCTGAACAACAGATCATAAACCCAGCTCTGAGGGTTAGAGTCAGGGGGAATCACAGGGACTGGGTGGCCTCCAGTTGAAAGAACACAAACTGACTATATGTACAGACAGGCGTTCATCTTCTGAGTAATATGGAAATGCAGATTACGGCATATGGCATCCTGTCATAGCCACAAAGCCAGCAGGGCAAGCGGGAAGGGATGACCAGCCCAGGAGGGGCCGAGTGCAGAAGAGCATAGGCACTATCAGCAGAGAGTCCAGATTCACCGAGGCATCTGGGATGTGTGCAGAGTGCTCTGAGCTCTGATGCATCCTGAAAACAGAAACTTTGCAAACAAAGGGAAAACAGGAAGGAAAGCGATGAAAGCGGGAAAATGGAAAAGGCCAACAGCCCTACTTTGGTTACTGTCTCAGAAGGAAGCGCATGTCGCTTCTCGGTTCCGATGGAGGCAATGAGGCGGCAGAAAGGCTCAGCGGCTCAGCGGGCAAAGGCTCTTGCTGCCAAGCCAGACAGACTGAGCTCAAAGCCTGCTTTCCACACAGCAGAGAACTGCCGTTAGCAGGCTGTTCTCTGACCCCCGCCCGCGTGATGTGACCCACGCATGCCCACCCACGCAACAATAAATAGAGTACGACTGTCAAAAATTCAAAAACAAAGTCACGCAGTGTGTATTATTTAGAAGTGCGTTAAGAAAAAAGAAACACATTAATACGTGTTAAAAAAACAAAAACAAAAACCTAAAACCACAAGGTGGGAAGGGAAGGGTTATTAGCTCACACAGAAACACTGCTGAGGCTTGAGCTATGAGGTGCTTACTCCGGAGAACAGGGACATAACTGTTTTTCACAATGGTATTTTAATAAGACTGGGTCGCGATGAAAACACAATATTTTGGAGTGCGGTTTGCACAGAGGAACTTTTGTCCTTCTCTTAGCTGGGGATACACACCACTGAGCCTTGTGTGTATGTAACTCTCGAGCAAGCAGGTGCTACTGAGGCAGCTTCCCCTGCTCCGCGCTGATCCATGCGCACCTACGGCAGCGTGACCGGCAGATGCACCTGCCTTGGGGCCACTCACCCCACTGGCGGCAGGCATCTGCAGGTCCAGCCCTTCCCTCTTGGCCTTCCTCGCACACACCCAACAAGCTGTGAGCCTCACACCTCACTAGGGTGGACCCCTGCATCACCTTTATGACTTCTCCATTAGCTGCAGCTTAAGATCTCTTTCTAACTCTGGTAGCTGCCTGTCCTCTTTTTGTGACAGGGCGTCACTATGCAGTCCAGGCTGGCCCTGAACTCCAGATCCTCCTACTTCAATGTTTTACATACATGCAGTTCTTTTTACTGAGTTTGTGTGTCTGTGTGGTGTGAGTGTGTGTGTATGTGTGTGCGCGCACGTTGGCATATATCTAACCTAAGGGCTTTGCTATTTTCAGTATTTCTGACATTAAGTTATGCCTTAGGAGAATTCTTTGCAAGGCTGCAGCTCCCTCACAAAACCCCCGGGTTCGGATCAGGCTGTGCCCACAGCCTCACCCTAGACTTTGCTTGCCCTGTTGGCCACTCGCCTTCCTGTGCAGTCACCATCCTGTCAGTCCACCTCTCAGCACAGCTGAGGTCTCCGTAGTTGGGACTACGCCCCTCTGACCTGTGACTGCCATCAGACAGCCGCCCTGATCCCATCCAACACTGCGACAGAGCTTATAGTGCGGAGAGTGGTGCCAGCCGCAGGACTGAAAATCACACAATCCCACTGACTTCTGTCTTAGCACTCTATGTAAGCATTCTGTCCCTGTAGCACTCGAAGCTCAGGCTGACTCCCCTCCACTGCTGCTGTTGTTCTTGGGGATCATCCCATGGTACTGGCATCTCCAATACTCTGGGGTCTTCTGCTGCAACTAGGCTTCACCAATAGCCTCTTATAGCTCGCTCTCTTCATGGTGCCGAGCCTCAAATCCTTTGCGTGACCCCTTCGGTCCTCGGCCATCTACTACAACCGAGGCTGCACCTTCACCAATGGCCTTCTGCGGCCTCTCACAATGCTGAGCCTCACTGCTCTCCATGTCCCCTTCATGCCTTCAAAACCAGGACCACCTGGTACGCATTACCAAGTCCAGCCGCAGCACAAGGTACAACCTTGGCTATCTCTGGAACACCGCTTCTTTGTGCTCCCGGGAAACACTTCCCAGAAGATTTCACCTCAGTGATGCTGGTCTCTTTTTTTTTTTTTTTTTTTTTTTTTTTTTTTTTTTGGTTTTTTGAGACAGGGTTTCTCTGTGTAGTCCTGGCTGTCCTGGAACTCACTCTGTAGACCAGGCTGGCCTCGAACTCAGAAATCCGCCTGCCTCTGCCTCCCAAGTGCTGGGATTAAAGGAGTGTGCCACCACGCCCGGCTGCTGGTCTCTTCTTAATCACCGCTACCTTCTCAGCTCCAGCTAACCAGCATCAGGTGGTTATCCCAGCAGTCCCTTCTATTTCTCACTCTAAAACCAGAGCCACGTGGTCAAAGCTGCTGAGTTCAGCTGCTGGCAGGAGCTGAGCGTGGCCCACTTGTTCTATTACATCATCACCAGCTTCCTCTCGTCCAACTCCCTCACTGCCTAAGCTTGGCTGTCCTGGATCTTTTTTTTTTTTTTTTTTTTTTTTTTTTTTTTTTGTAGAGTGACCTTGAACTCAGACATTAAGCTTTTCTGCTCTTCTGTCTCAGGCTGGCCTTGAACTCAGGGATCTGTTTGGCCTTATCCCCTGGAATTAAAGGTGGGTAGGATCTTGCCCCAAAGTCCAAGTCTCTTAATCTACTATCTCCTAGAACAAAGGATTCGGTTCCATTACACTTCCTGGTGCCCCTTAAATACTCAAACCATATATTTTATATCTTTCCTTTCTAAGCTTGCTAAGCTCTCTCAAAATGCTCTTCAAGAGACCTAACCAGAGAACAAAGTCTCTGCTGGGCTTTTTGGAGACTTCCTTGGTCAGTGCAATTAACATCTCTTTACCTTAGCCTCAGGGAGTCTCTTCAGACAAAGGCAAAAAGCAGCTACATTCTCCACCAAAATACCACAAAAAGTCTCTATACCACATACAGAAATTCTCCCCTGAAACCTCTAGGGCCAGGTTTGCACAATTCAAATCACTCTTAGTAACAAAGTCGTCCACATTCCTACTAGGATGGCACATTAAGCCCCCTTTAAAGCATTCCATGACTTTCCAAATCCACATTCCCATAAACCAAAGCAAGGTCAGGCCTACCAGAGCAACAATACCCCAGTGCCTGGTACCAACTTCCGTCTTAGGGTTTTACTGCTGTGAACAGATATCATGGCCAAGGCACCTCTTATAAGGACAACATTTAATTAGCTGGCTTACAGGTTCAGAGGTTTGTCCACTATCATCAAGGCGGGAACATGGCAGCATCCAGGCAGACATAGTGCAGGAGGAGCTGAAGAGTTCTACCTCTTCATCTGAAGGCGGCTAAGGGAAGACTAACTTCCAGGCAGCTAGGGTGTGGGCCCACACCCACAGTGACACACCCACTCCAACAAGGCAACACCCACTCTAACAAGGCCACACCTCTTAATAGTGCCACTCCCTGGGCCAAGCATATACAAACAGTGACTTTCCCAGTGCCCAGTGTTCAGCACAGGAGCAAGAGATACAGAAATGGCAATGCGCTGTGTGCTTAACAACTTACCTGGACCTGGCGCACACACACACCGGCACACTGACCTTGCCGTGTTACTGGTAAGTTCTAGCCCTGCAAGGCAGCCAGAAGAGATCATAGCAGTGCTGTGATGCACTGAATCACTGAAGATCAACTGTATGGAAAGGCGTTTATATACATTATAAAGGCAGTCAAGGGGCTGGAGAGAAGGCTCAGCGGTTAAGAGCACTGACTGCTCTTCCATAGGTCCTGAGTTCAAATCCCAGCAACCACATGGTGGCTCACAACCATCCATAATGAGATCTGACGCCATCTTCTGGTGTGTCTGAAGACAGCTACAGTGTACTTATATATAATAAATAAATAAATCTTTAAAAATAAATAAATAAAGCCAGTCAATTAAAAAATGTTGAGATGAGCCGGGCGTGGTGGTGCATGCCTATAATCCCAGTACATGAGAAGCAGAGGCAGGCGGATTTCTGAGTTCGAGGCCAGCCTGGTCTACAGAGTGAGTTCCAGGACAGTCAGGACTACACAGAAAAACCCTGCCTCAAAAAAACAAAACAAAACAAAACAAAACAAAACAAAACAAAAATGTTGAGATGGCTGGGCGGCGGTGGTGGCGCACGCCTGTAATCCCAGCACTTGGGAGGCAGAGACAGGCGGATTTCTGAGTTTGAGGCCAGCCTGGTCTACAGAGTGAGTTCCAGGACAGCCAGGGCTACACACAGAAACCCTGTCTCGAAAAACCAAAAGAAAAAAAAAAGTTGAGATGGCTTAGCAGATAAAGGTGTGTGTGTGTGTGTGTGTGTGTGTGTGTGTGTGGCATTATATAGACTAAGCAGGTTGTATTTACATACATACGTATGTGTATATATATGTGTGTGTGTGTGTGTCAAAAAATTCAATGTGAATCAAAACAAACCTTCAAAATGGAAAAGAAATGATCCTTTTTGAAAGTTAGTTTTAGATTTCTTCTGCCATAGAACAAGAGAGCCTACCAGACTCTGCACTGGTACACGGCCGGTGGCCTTCTGTTCTGGCCACTGACCTTGAGCAGAGAGCACAGAGTGGCTTCATGTAGGAACCTGTCAGGAAAGGCCAGCAGTGGGGCAGGGAGCTTCACAGGAGAGCTACAGCCCCGTGGCTGGGGGCCCGGCTCTGCAGTCTTCGCTCTCCCTCTGTCCCAGGAAGGACTTTAAGGCAGTGGACAAAAACACACAAGGTGTGTGTCTACAAGGACGTATATATTCCACGGGAAGCGAGCAGAAAGCAGGCAGCAGACAGCAGAGCCATCGGGTAGAACACACTGGTCTATCCCAGTTTAGCCCGCCAGGAGCATTCTACAAGGTCAGGAACATGTGAGGCACTTCCGCAGGTCTGTGGCCGGAATCTCACAAGGTTTCACGCGAGACAGTCACAAAGCTGACGTGACCAGGTACGGCCAATATAAAAAATGGCATTTTAGGGGCAGGAGAGATGGATCAGCAGTCAGAGTACTTGCTGAACTTCCGGAGGACCTAAGTTTGGTTCCCAGCACCCATCAAGCAGCTAACCCCAGTTCCTGAGGATCCAACACCCTCTTCTGGTAACACACACACACACACACACACACACACACACACACACAATACATAAGTAAAAATAAAAATAAATCTTTCAAGAAATTTTTTTAACATACTCTTAGATTTCTCTAAACATGCAAAAGTATTGCATATGGGTTAGTCATCAGCAAGCACACCAAGCATGCCTGGGAAAGAATCTAAGGGAGAGATTAGAGCACACAGAGCATGGCTTGGAGTGAAGATAAACATCGTCAGCAGTCAAGTACAGACTGCTGAGGACAGTGCTCTTACCACTTTCAAAGGTTAGCCTGCAAGCGGGCTTGGGTTTTATACAAGAATATACTGGACAACCAGCACAGGTCACCTCTCCTCCTAGACCACGCTTCGTGTTTAGGGTCAGTAGCCAGGTAGACTCCTTCGTGGGCCTCGCACTTCTATCGAAAGATGACAGCTTACGTTTTTTTTCAGAGATTGTTTTTCACAACCAAACTACAAAGGGCGGTGATCCGGAAACCGCCCCGCCCGCCCGTGAGTGTTCCACTAAAGGAGCCTCTGCTGAGAAGAGGCTCGGCTCTACGGACAGGTGCAAGATATTTGTGGCTCGACAGAGCCTGGGAGACGACAGCAAGGACAACGCGTCCCTGCTATTTTGGGACGCTGGCCGTGGCATCCTGAGGAGCACTCTGAGAAGACGCTGGAGGAAATGTCTCAAAGCCAAGGCAAGTCTGAGCACGTGATGAGACTGGCCATGCTTACAGACCTGCCCACATGAATCCGGGGCAAAGGGGAAAAGGCTGACCGTCCCGGGCATGACAATTAAAAAACCCTCAGTGCACACGCGGCGCGGGGCAGACCCTAACTCAGCGCAACCGCAACTGGAGAGAGGCAGAAGGGTAAGCTGGACCCCAGATGAGATGAAGGTGACCTGTTGCTGTACCATGGCAGTGGGGGTCATGGAGAAGGTACGCAGGGGCCACTGATGTGCCGAACACCGGCATGCGGCCTGTGGTGCGGAGTAAGGCTTTCTGAACTGCTCAATTTTGTGTATGTTGAAGTCCACGCTCTCCCCCACAATCCCCCAGAAATATCCACCGTTAACACAAGAGCTTACAAAATGGCAAAAGCGCTGGTCATACAGACAGACGATCTGACGCAATCCTTAAAACCCACAGGGCGGGGAGGAGAGTGCAGACTTCTGGGATTTGTCCTCTGACCCTCTGCACCCAAACGATCATACTCACATATGTAGAATTAATTGTTGGGTTTTTGTTTTTTTTTTTTTTGTTTTGTTTTGTTTTGTTTTGTTTTGTTTTTGTTTTGTTTTGTTTTGGTTTGGTTTGGTTTTTTCGAGACAGGGTTTCTCTGTGTAGTCCTGGCTGTCCTGGAACTCACTCTGTAGACCAGGCTGGCCTCGAACTCAGAAATCCGCCTGCCTCTGCCTCCCAAGTGCTGGGATTACAGGCGTGCACCACCACGCCCGGCTTGTTTTTGGTTTTTAAGATGGCTTGCGCTGGGCGGTGGTGGCGCACGCCTGTAATCCCAGCACTTGGGAGGCAGAGGCAGAGCAAGATGGCTTGCTCTGTGTAGCCCAGGCTGTCTTGGAACTCTCTGTACACCAGGCTGGCCCTGAACTCAGGGAGATCCACCTGCCTCTGCCTCATCAAGGGCATGCACCACCACAGCCACCTCCCTACAGACCAACTGTTCTTTCCTTTGAAAGCAGCTGCCCACAGGCGTTCCCAGGAAAAGGCATCGATTGTGTGCGTCCCCAGGCTAGGGGCCAGGGGAGCAAAGCGATGCCATCCCTGGAAATGATCAGATCCCTTATGCACCTAACAGCGCCACTACCGGGTAGCCCCGGATGCCCCAAGCACTTCTCCAGTACCACCGACCATGACCACCCAAGACAAGCATGGAAGGAAAACCAGAAAGCAAGCTGAATTCACAGCCCCGCAAGCCCGTTCTGCGTGCTGTGAGGATGGGTGACAGCCACCTACCGGCAAGAGGGAAGCTCCAACACTGGCTTAGCACACCGGCAGCTCGGGACAGCACCTCCAGCCAGAATGTGGGTGGACTGCACCCCCTGAACACAAGGCTGCCTGCCCCCCAAATGAGATCTCTTCTGGGTCTCACAACTCAGCACTACTCTGCAGTGGCCATCTTAGCCTTTCAGTGACCCCCTGCCATTGCAACAACACTGCAGGGCTGCAGTGTGAGGAGGATCCAGACACCAAGGCCTGCGTGTTTAAGTAACTAACAGGACGCAGGTTACACTTTCAGTCTCCCCTTTTACTTTTATAATCTCATTAACGATGAACTATTAATATAGCAGACCCAGGCAAATTCAAGGGCTTTATCTGATACATAAAAATATTATTACACCTTTGTTTTTGTTCTTTTTCATAATAATTTTGTTTGTTTAAACAGGGTCTCTTTCTGTATGGCTCTGGGTAGCCTAGATCAGGCCTATTAGACCAGGCTGGCTTTGAACTCAGAGATCTGCTTGCCTCTGCCCACTGAGTGCTGGGATTAAAGGTATGTGATCATAATAGGATTTTTAAATATTTTTTTTTTAATTATATCTTGGAGCTGGAGAGATGGCTCAGCAGTTAAGAGCACTGACTGCTCTTCCAGAGGTCCTGAGTTTAAATCCCAGCAACCACATGGTGGCTCACAACCATCTGTAAGGGGATCTGATGCCCTCTTCTGGGGTATCTGAAGACAGCTACAGTGTACTCATATACATAAAACAAATCTTTTAAAAAATTATTTCCAAGCCGGCACACGCCTGTAATCCCAGCACTTGGGAGGCAGAGGCAGGTGGATTTCTGAGTTCAAGGCCAGCCTGGTCTACAGAGTGAGTTCCAGGACAGCCAGGACTACACAGAGAAACCCTGTCTCGAAAAACAAACAAAAAATTATTTCCTTTATAGTTTAAGATTATAATTACGCCATTTCCCCCTTCCTTTTCCTCCCTCCAAGCTCTTACACATGCCCTTCCTTGTTCTCATTCAAGGCCTCTTTTTTCATTAATTGTTCTTACATGCATATATGTCCATATGCATACATATATATTCCTAAATGCACACATACAGCCTGCTCGGTCTGTATCATGGCCCCTATGTGCATGCGCTCAGGGACCATCACTTGGTCTTGCATAGGCACTGGTGTGCTCCTCCCTGGAGAGGACCATTTCGCCCACTTTCATACATTTTAACAATTTTATCTGTTTCATTGTCTGTGTTAACAGAATTTTGCCTGCATGTATGTCCATGCATTACTTGAGTGCCTGGTGCCCACAAAGGCCGAAAGAGGGTGTGGGACCCCTCTGGAACTAGAGCTCCAGACCAGGGTGAGGTGCCACAGGTCTGCTAGGAGTCCAGCTCAGGTCCTCTGAAAGAGCAGCCCCTGAGCCAGCTCTCCAGCCGGCCGGCCCCCTTGTTTTCAAAAAGCATCTCAAAAGACAGTATTCATACAAATAAATCATCTCAATCCACTGGTGCATGGCTGACACAAACACCTAGTTACTTCTGAGGCAACCTGACTCGGCTCTTTCCAGCCCCGGATGATCATGAAACAACAGTCTTTCTGATCTAAGAACACGAAGACAGGTGAGCTCCGGGGGTCCTCAAGTGACTCTGGGGGGTGGGGCTCTAGCCCACAGGCACAGAATGGAGACTTTGTGCACACACTGTGTTCTATGTATATGTGTATACAAACACATATGTGCTGCGTATACATGTGTGTGTACCTGGGCCTATGTGTATAGGCCCAGCAGGCAGGATTAGACTTGCCAGGGTCAGGTCCTCTGAGCGTACTACATCCTGGGAGACCGTGGCAACCAGAGGCCACACAGATGACATGGGCCTCCGCCAGGTCCCTCCACGAACTTCCCAAGTTGAGGGGTTCCTATTGCTTTCTTAGACGTATCTCAAAGTCGCCATGTGACAAGACTAGCCTTATAAGATGCACTCTGAAGGAGCAGCCATACTGTGTGGACAGACTCCCAAGTGTGCTCAGCTGTACTGCGACAGTCACAGCCACACCCAGCAGCTCGCTCCATGGCGGCCTCTCCTCTTCCTTCCCATGCGGAATCAGCAGGTTCACCCCATGTGTCTGTCACTGTGAGCAGGCACTTACTAAACCCTGCTTGCAGACGGGGGAGATGGCTCAGCAGGTAGAGTACTAACCTTAAGTGTAAGGACAAGAGTTCAAAACCCCAGTACCACACAGGAGCAAGAGGGCTTACCCATAATCCCAGTATGCAGAAGGCACAAAAGAATCCTCGGGTCACCTGACCGTCTAGACTAGCTGAATCAGTGAATTCTAGATTCAAGCGAGAGACTCATGTTCAATAGTAAGCCAGAGTGATCTGGCCCACAGGCAGGACTCACGGGGGCTCACAGTGACTGAAGTGACAGACGCAGACCCTGTATGGGTCTCTTATGGTGGTGTAGCTTGGTGTTCCCGTGGGACTCCCAACAGTGGGAGAGGAGGTGTCTCTGACTCGGCTACCTGTGGCTCAGAACCCTCTTCCTCATACTGGGCTGAATCGTTCAGTTGGATATTTGAGCGTTTGTGTCCAGTCTTTACTGTAACTCGTTAGGCCACGGATCTCCCTGGGACGCCTGGTCTTTTTTTTTTTTAAACTGGGAGCAGTGGGGAATGGGAAACGAGGTCCTGATGTAAGTTATGAGAAAAGAATAAAAGAAAAGATGGTGCGGGCTCAAGCGGAGCCGCCAGCACCCTCGACCCGCCGCTCCGCTGTGCCCATCAACTGCTCGCTCGCCCTGGAGACTGCAGCATCACCCACAGTGCGACCCTGGGGGGCGGACTGCCCACGGCAGTGCTTACCTGTGCAACCTGGTCCTGTGACACCTGCAGCTCCTGAGGTTTGGCCACCTCTGCTTGTGACTTCGGCACTTCAGCTGTGTGTGCGTCTCCCGGGTCACGAGGCGCAGCTTGGTGCGGCAGGCCCTCGGCGTCCTCACCACCCGGGGCTGCCCCGCCATCTTCCTGCAGCAGGTGACCTTCGCTGTGCAGAGGCACGGCCTGGTCCTGCTGAGAGAGTTTCCACGGGGTCAAGCCAAGGGTGTATCCCGGATTTCCCCATCCCAAGGAGCATAATACATGCAAGAAGTGGCCACGATTCCAAGTGCTTCCTGTGATGTAATTCTGCCACCAATAAAGCCCAGCCAAGGTTTAAAATAAGTATTTGCATGCGATCTATATGTTTCTCCTTTTAGGACATTATCTTATAATTTTATTTGAAGATGTATTTCTGTTGTTGTTGTTGTTGTTTTATTTTGTTTTGTTTTGTTTTTTCCCAGAGACAGGGTTTTCTGTGTAGCCCTGGCTGTTCTGGACTTACTCTGTAGACCAGGCTGGCCTAGAATTCACAGAGATCGGCCTGCCTCTGCTTCCTGAGTGCTGGGATTATAGGTGTGTGCCGCCATGCCTGGCTATTTCTATTACCTTTAAATACGTATGGCATGTGTTGACTGCATGTGGATACGGGTATACGACAACAGCTGCCCACAGGCCAGAGGTGTCGAGTCCCCTGGACCTGGAGTCACAGGCCAAGCTGCCTGACATGAGTCCTGGGAACCGACCCTGGATGCTCTGGAGGAGCAGCAAGTGCTGAGGCGTCGCTCCAGCCCAGAACCCAATTTTCTTTAAGACAAATGAATCAAGATGACCTGCAGGTTCAGGACTGTCACTGGGAACAAGGTCCAGTCCCTTAACTGTACTGGCTTGTGAGAAGTGTGAACAGAAGTCCACTAAGACCAAGGTTGTAGCTCCAGAGGACTGGACTGAGGGAAGGCCTCTCAGCAGTATCAAACCGTTCTCCAAACCAGTCCAGAGAGACAGAATAACTAAGATCTCTGGATCATTCTAGACACTAGGACGGATGTACGGTTTCCAGTAAGTAAACCCAGCTGTCCATGCATTACCACACAACAGCCTAATCCATTTCAGGAAGACAGAAGCCACCATCTAAGAAGGTCAAAGGGTGTACAAAGCACAGGAGATGGCCTTATAGATAGGATTTATTCATGCTCACGGGCTCCTGAGTCCTGCGAGCAGACATAGGGCACCTGCAAGTTTGCCAGAAATCCCCTCGTCATAAAAAATTAATTTCAGGAAATTGCAATAGGAAGAGAAGCGAGGCTTTGCACATATGACAGAGAAATCAGATCCACCTACTGTGGTCTCAGAACTAAGGCTCTCAGGAGGGCTCGGGGTCGGCTTCAGTGAGCTCCTGAGAGCTCTCAACGCAGTCAGTGCAAATGTGACACGAGCCCAGAACTACCCTGTCAGTCACCATATCACCTGCAGCAAGACCATCAATCACCAGTGCTATTAACTGTCCGTGAGGCTCGGACACACTAGCACACACAGACACAGACATGGACACACTAGCACACACAGACACAGACATGGACACACTAGCACACACCCGCGTATGTGCCAACACAGAGATGTACACATACATATACACAAAGAGGCCCAAGAGACACGGCTACATGAATACACATTCGGATGTGGGACCAGGACACGCAGGCGCATATCCACAAACACCCAGACACATCCAACATGCGGCCAAGGCAGGAGGCGCAGCAGGTGGCCCTGGCATCTCACCTGGTGTGCTCCTTGCAAGTCAGTGGCCGGCCCTTTCCCGCTCTCCGTGTGTTGGGCACTCGGGTTGACTCCCAGGCTCGCTCTTACGGACCGAAGCTCCTCAGTATGCTTGAGTTTCAGTTTTTCCAGCTCCTGCGTCAAGATTTCTCTGTGAGAAGAATCCCTTTTCCGGAGCTGTTCCTCCAGCTCCACTTGCAAGCGCTCCAAAGCCTGTTTGTGCTCGTCCCGAAGGGTCTGAACGTCGGCCACGTAACAGGATTCTAACTCGTCCAGATTGGACTGGTGTCTCTTCTCCAAAGCGCTCATTTCAGCGTTGTGTTTCACCTGCAGTTGGGCCACGTGGGTCTCAAGGAGCGCCTGCTGCTTGCTCTCCAGGGCGGCGAGCTTCTCCGCCAGCTCCGAGTGGTGCTTGGTTTCAAGCTCCACCCTCTGAGCCCGAAGCTGCTGCTGGTGGCCCTGCTGGAGGAGCAGCAGCTCGCGGCCGTGCTTCTCCTGGGCGTCTCGAAGAAAGGCATCCTGCTCCTTGGCAAACTTCTCCATGATCTCTTTCCGCTCTTCCAAAAACCTGACACGACACCCAGGGAGAACACAGGCAATAGCGCACGTGGCCACACGGAACAAACTTAGCCCCTCTGAGCCACCATATCCTGCCCACAGGGAGCGGCCTCGAGCCTGGATTTGAACCTTCCCTTGGAAAAACCCAGGGGCCACACGAAGCCCGACTAACACCAGGGGAAGACACTGTAAGAACCACAGAGTCCCCAGCTCTTAAAAATACAAAGAAGACACGGCGCCCATAAGGGAAATTGTACACACATCCCTACAAGAAAGACCTCAAACGGCAGGCTCAACAGCTAAGTTGTGACAGCATTTTACCCCAGAAGTCTCTGTGCCTTGATAGGGAAGATAATACGGGGGGGGGGGGGGGGGGGGAGAAGCAGTCCAAGACCGAGGGGGTGGGGGGTGGGGAGGAGTAACAGCAGGCCAAAAAGGGGGGCGAGGAGGGGAGTAGCAGCAAGCTAAAGAGAAAAAGAAGGCTTAATTTAAATGAGCGGAGCTGATCCCACTTGTGGACTGTGACCAACCAAGGTCCCTGGCAGAATGGGCTGTTTCATGGTGAGTGTGTCAAGTTTACATACATGTGTGTTCTGACTTTTGAGCCTCATATGTCTTATGTTTGTGTGTGCACATATGTACCGTGTGCACACATGTAGAGGCCGGGGCAGGGCAATGGGTATCTGTCTTTATTGATCTCTGTCTTGTTCCCTTGCACCTGGAACTCGCTGCTGTGGCGAGGACGGCTGAGCAGTGAACCTCTGGGAGGCTCTCGTTCTCAGTTCCCAGGCGATGAGTTACAGGGGCCTGCAGCCACGCCCAGCTTTTACCTGAGCTAAGGATTCAAGCTCGGGTCCTCCATGCTTTGACGGAAGCTCTCTTTTTTTTTTTTTTTTTTTTTTTTTTTTTTTTTATTTTTCAGGACAGGGTTTCTTTGTGTAGCCCGGGCTGTCCTGGAACTCTCTGTAGACCAGGCTGGCCTCGAACTCAGAAATCCGCCTGCCTCTGCCTCCCAAGTGCTGGGATTAAAGGCGTGCGCCACCACCGCCCGGCGCAATGACAAGCTCTCTTACCCACTGGGGCATCTACTGCCAAGCGCTTTGCTTTTCTATAGGCAACTCAGTCACGGGTCTTCCACGGATGACTTTGCTACAGGCTTTCTGGGAGACAGGAACTCGAAGGTCCTGGGGAGTTGGCTATCTGGCCCAGACAGTAATGGGTCTGTCTGAACTTAAATCTCAGACCCAGAGAACGCCTTAGCATCCGGGAGGGTTGGTGCTGAAAAGCTGGGGAAGGTGGAGAGGCAAGCCGGGCCCAGCCAGCAGACTCAGCAGTCCCTTGGAAATGAGACCTCAGTCTCTACAGCCTAAGGATTGAGAGCCGCAAAAGAAAAGGCACGAAAGGAAGCAAATAATCTGGCTATGCCCTAAGTCTGTAACTTCTGGGAAGTGTGTGATTTAGAAGGAAATGCCTATTTTTTAAAACAAAATACGTGAGCTGAAAAGACCCACAAAACACTCATCCCAGTGAAGGACATGTCCACATAAGACCTTGTAAGTGAGCTTTAAGATTCTTAAATGAATGCTAGGCATGGTGGGGCACGCCTTTAATCCAAGCTCTTCGAAGGCAGAGGCAGGAGGATTTCTATTGGATCAAGGTTAGCCTGATCTAGATGAGTTCTAGGACTAGAGAACTAGAGAGAGACTTTGTCTTAAAAGAAAAAAAAAAAAAAGATCCTGTCACTGGGAGTGTGGAGAGGTGCGATCCTGTCACTGGGTGTGTGGAGAGGTGTGATCCTGTCACTGAGTGTGTGGAGAGATGTGAACCTGTCACTGGGAGTGTGGAGAGGTGCGATCCTGTCACTGGGAGTGTGGAGAGGTGCTGGGAAGTTGCAGGCACAGGCTGCTGCACCCCTGCGCCCACAGGCAGCTTGCAGTGGTCTGTAACTCTAGTTCCTGAGGAGCTGATGCCCTCTTCTGGCCCGCAGAGGACACAGGCATGCATGCAGGGCATAGACATTCATATAGGCAAAACACCCGCACACAGAGAATAATTTTAAGATCTTAAATACATGAAAACAGTAAGATGAGGAATGAAAAAATAAAAGTCCATTTATTATAAAAAGGGAGTCTGTCACTAAAATATTTAAACATGCACACAGAACAAAGGCATAACTGGATATGATGCATATGTGTAAGACTAAGGCGGAGGGTTAGGTGTTAAAGAGGCCAGCCTGGGCTACACACAGTAGCCTGGGCTACACACAGTATGCGGCCATCAGAGCCAATAGAGAAGGTTCTGTCTCAAACGTTAGATGTACTACGTACAGTTCCAGCATTTAAGAGGCTGCGGCTAGGGGACTGTGGTGTACCTTTAAATCAGCTTAGTGATGAAAGGGACCTCAAAAACAAGCAAGAACGCGGATGCTCAGGACGCATGCGCACTCAGCTTCAAACTAGGGACTCAAGCTGGGGCGGGGCCATGCTACTCCAGCAAGCCTATCTTGGGGCACACGGCTGTACCAATGCGGTACACCTTGCCTTCTCCTGCCTCCTCCCACAATTCCTCCCCCGCCAAGCTCCAGCCTCTGCCAGCACTGGGCAGGAGGCTCCACACCAAAGCCACCACCCCACAACCTCACCCACCTATTCTGGGCCATCAGCAGCTGGAGGGCACAGTCTTCCTTCTCTCGGAGGAGCGTGGCGTTCTTCTCGTCCTGGGCCACAGGGGGCTCCTGGCCACACCGGCTACACAGCAGCGCGTCGTCTCGGGTGAGTTCTTCTTCCAGCTGCCTCAGGTGACCCTGCTGCTCCAGCAGAGATCTCTCCAGGTCCACGATCTGGGCGGCCTGCTGGTCCTGCAGGTGCCTCATGCTAGACTCTCGCTGCTCGAACCTGTTGATGATGGACAGTTTCTCAGACTCGGCCTTTTCTCGAAGCTCGACAAACATGGAGGCTAATTTCTCCTCAGCTTCTCGCCTGAGGTCCTCCCGGGAAAGCTCCCACTCGGCTTCCTTCTTTTGGAACTCTTGTTTCATTTGCTGAATCTTCTCCTCAGCTTTACTGAGCTTCTCCTGACAGTCTTCAACCAGACTGTCCTGGACCTGGAAGATGACATGTTTTCATTTAAGAGGAGAGACATTCTCTTGATTCGGATGCAGTGACCCTAGCGTACCCCAAACATGAAGACTTCTACAACTTATTTCAAAATCCAGCAGTGGAACACATCTTGTGTTCATGGGAATGGAAAGACTCTAAAATAATGTCACTATGTATTTTCCTCCACAAAATCAACACCTGGAACCGTCGCACAAGCAGGCAAGCGCACACGCACACCTGGAGCAAAGACGGACCTATAGGTCCTTTGCAAGGGGAGACCACACCCAACAGCGGCAAGAGGAGAAACCCAAGAGAGACAGTGTAAGCAGTTTAAGTCACCTGATCTATATAATAAGCCAAGGAATTCTAAAGGTCTCTTGAACAGGAAGATTAAAAGAAAAAAGCTAAGGATGGGCAGATACCTAAAATCTCAAGACAGAAAAAAAAAAAAGTACAGAATAAACTCATCAGTAAGAAGCCAATCAGCATCATGGGGAGTGACTGCCATCCTCTGGTAAGCAAATCTAGCCAGACCAACTCTCCCTGGTGCGAGACCTATAAACTGAGTACAACATCAGACATGGCCCAAATTCAGGCTGACCCCGAAATTAATGCAGATGTAGGACGGGCGCCAAACGCGAGCTGGCTAAGGCTAGAAGAACTGAAGAGAACACGCCCCAAAACAGAGGAGGGAACAAGAAAACTGCCTGCTGAAGCGAACTTCAGTGCCCTGCAGAGCCCACTCTCGAAAGAAGTGCCCCACAATATCCAGTTAACACAAAGCTAGAGAAATAAACCACTACCAACAACAACAAAACCCAGGAAACCGGGGCGCATGCTAACACTGAAGACATAATACGATCCATTTCCAACAATCCCAAGATGGCACAGGGGATGAAATCACCAAAACAGGGTCTGAACAATCACTCTAAATCTGTTCGCTGCAGGCGTATTACTGCAGCGGGGACATTAAGAAGAAAGATGGGAGGAAGAAAGACGGAGGATAATGTGTTTAGGGTGTTCCTGGATTCGGTTGGTGAGTATTCTACTGTGGTTTTGCGTCAGGGAAATCGGTCTGGAATTCTCTTTCTTTGTTGGGTCTTTGGTGGTTTAGGTATCGAGGTGGCTGTGGCCTCAAAGAAATGTGTTTAGAAGTGTTCCATCTGTTTCTATTTTGTGGAATAGTTTGAAGAGTATTAGCTCTTTTTTGAAATTCTGATAGAATTGTGTACTAAAACCATCTGGCCCTGGGCTTTTTTTAGTTGGGAGACTTTCAATGACTGCTTCTATTTCCTTAGGGGTTATAGGGCCGCTTAAATAGTTTACCTGATCTTGATTTAATTTTGGTAAATGGTACCTTTTTTATAATAAATTGAATTTTATTTTTTCATTCATCTTATTGTTTTCACATACTTAAATTCTTTTTTGTTGTTGTTGTTGTTGTTGTTTTTTCAAGGCAGGGTTTCTTTGTGTAGCTCTGGCTGTCCTGGAACTCACTCTGTAGACCAGGCTGACCTCGAACTCAGAAATCCGCCTTCTTCTGTCTCCCAAGTGCTGATTACAGGCATGCGCCACCACCGCCCGGCACGTACTTAAATTCTTAAAAATTATTTTCTGTGTGTGGGTGTTTTGCCTGTCTATGCCCTGCATGCATGCCTGCATCCTCTGAGGGCCAGAAGAGAGCATCAGCCCCTCAGGAACTGACTTCAGGTTACAGACCTCTGCGAGCCTCCTTGTGGGCGCAGGGAATGCCTGTCCTCAAAGAACAGACAGTGCTGTCACTCCTCAGCATCCCTCCATGATCTCAGTCACAGGATCTTTTTGTGGACTCAGATCTCCTCCACCCACAAAGCTGTCACAGATGTGCAGCTTGGTCTTCATGTGAGTCCCTTGACAAGCAGGGCGGGGACTGTCTTGGTCTCTGTCCCCTGCCATTGGGTCCCTTCCCCTCTACCTGGACTGCCTGGTTGGGTCTCAGTGGGAGAGGATGTGCCTACACCTGCTGGAACTAGATGTTCTAGGGTGGGGTGGTACCCAAGTTGGGGGTGGGGAACTCCTTTTCTCTGAGGAGAGAGGGATCTGTAAGAGTGGGACTGAGGAAAGAAGAGGGAGGGACTGTGATCAGGATATAAAGTGAATAAAAAAAATTTTAATTAAAAACCACCAAAATATAAGGATGGAAAAAGACTTTAAATAGAAGAAAACTTATGTTAAAGGGCCACACAATAAGAAATGCTGAAGAAGGGCTGGAAAGATGGCTCAGTGGTTAAGAGCACTGGCTGCTCTTCCAGAGGTCCTGAGTTCAAATCCCAGCAAACACATGGAGGCTCACAACCATCTGTAATAAGATCCGATGCCCTCTCCTGGTCTGTCTGAAGACACCTACAGTGTAGTCATATATACAAGATAAAAAAAATAATTAAAAGCCGGGCAGTGGCGGCACACGCCTTTAATCCCAGCATTTGGAAGGCAGAGGCAGGCGGATTTCTGAGTTCAAGGCCAGCCTGGTCTACAGAGTGAGTTCCAGGACAGCCAGGGCTACACAGAGAAACTCTATCTCAAAAAACCAAACCAAATAATAATAATAATAATAATAATAACAATTTTTTTTTAAAAAGAAAAGATTTCAGGATTTAAGATTTTAAGGCAAAGAATAGCAGGAGATATTTCATAAATAATAAAAAAAGGAAATTTTTCCTGGGAGACATAATCACAAACATGGGAGTGTATAACAAAACTTCAAAATGCTTAAAGCAATTCAATAAAATTTAACATAATTACTATAAGAGAATTCCACATTCCTTCATTATTACTGTTGTTCATTGGTTGGTTTGGAACTTTTTTTGAGACTGGGTTTTGCTGTGTAGCCCTGGCTATCCTGGAACTTTCTATGGAAGCCAGGCTGGCCTTGAACTCAAAGATCTGCCCGCCTCTGACGCCCAAGCCCCAGGATTAGAAGTGTGCGCCACCGCGCCACCATGCCTGGCCACATTCCTTTCTTAAACAGAGTCTCCAGATAAACACGAAGTCTGGGAAACGAGCATGTTTAGGAAACTCTGTCTTCAGGCAAAGTGTGGGGACAGACCGCAGGCCACAGACTGCAGACTGCCCGCACATGCACAGATGCTGGTCTGGGCCGAGGTGACTCCAAAGGCTTCCAGCAAGGCTCTATTAGTTCTATCTTATCCCTTACCCGGTCCTTAATTCTAAAGACAACTTGGTGAGCAAACCTGGAGGCAAAAAAGGAAAGAAAGGCCGGGTGGTGGTGGCGCATGCCTGTAATCCCAGCACTTGGGAGGCAGAGGCAGGCGGATTTCTGAGTTCGAGGCCAGCCTGGTCTACAGAGTGAGTTCCAGGACAGCCAAGGCTATACAGAGAAACCCTGTCTCAAAAAAAAAAAAAAAAAAAAAAAAAAAAAAGAGGAAAGAAAGTCCTCGAAAGCTGTCTTTGGATGGAGAATGGAAGTCTACAAAGCCACATATGAAGACCAAAGGCACGAACACAGAAGTCACGAAAGGCACGGTATCAGACATGGTCACACACGGGCAAGGAAGAGCCCGTGACTTAGTTACCGTACAAGCAGCGAGCACAGGAACACCAGCTCACACTCCTGGAACCGCCCATAATGGCACAGCCATGGCTTTCTCAAGCTCACAAAATGTCCAAACTTTCCACGGTGGTCGAACAATCACCGTGAAGGAGGTGAAGAATCTAGACATACTTGAAGGCAGTGGCGTGAAGATCAGGAGACTGCCAGTGCCTTTCCTGGGAGCCCCTGAAGATGTCTGAGCATGTCCAAAACCCGGTCATGGGCTCACAAGAGCTACAGGTGACAGAAAACCCACAGGCCAACAAACAGTCTGACCGGACAGAATATACCTGACGGGAGAACCTGGGACTCAAAGGCCTCATGGAGCATAAAAAGTGCAGGCAGTGTGAGGTTCTCACACCCCAGAACATTAACACAAGCCATAGGATGCAGTCATATGCATGGATATAAGACAAGACACAGGAAACTGTCGCATTTACCAGAACAGGGGAAACCAGGTATTCAGAGACAAATGGGCAAAAAAGATTTCAAGGGCTGGGAAAAGCCTGTCACGGATCGAGCTGTGTTGCCCACCCGAGTTCACACGCTATGGTCCTAATCTCTAGGACCTCAGGATAGGACAGTTTAAGATAGGCCGCGTAAGTGTGATGAGGACATCTGAGCGGGCCACAGTCCAGGCTGACGACATCTTTATAAGGACGTGAGACAGACTGCCTGGGGTGGAAAACAGTTGATACTGAGTGCTGGTCTAGTACACACAAGCCCCAGGTTCGGTCCCCAGCACTGCAGAAAACAAAGAGCGGTGGTACACGCCTATAATCCCAGCGCTTAGGAGATGAAGACCAGAAAATCGAAAGGTGTCACAGTCATCCTCAACTACACAGCAAGTTCAAGGCCAGCCTTGGCTACCTGAGACTTTATCTTTAGAAAAAAAAAAAAAAGAGTATGAAAAAGATCTCACATGCGTGTGTGTGTGTGTGCACACACACACATATCCCACATGTGCTTTCATACTCATGCACACACACAAACGCATGCCTGTGCATAAGCAGATGTCTTTTAACATCTTCACACCTGTCAGAATGCCCAAGTCGAGGCTGACAGGTGTGCAGGCAGGTGGCAGAGGAAGGTTCAGTGACAGCTGAGGAAGGAGCAGGACAGCAAGCAGGCGGGGGAGGGGAGGGAGGGCCCAATGCCTCCAACTCAGTCCTTGCTCCTTAGACGAGCCCGGATGCCCGCATGAGGTTAGACAAGCCCGGTGCCCGAGTGAGGTTAGAGAGGTGCTCCCCGCTCCCCGGGGTGGCGAGGCGACAAGGACAGAACACACTCTAGGACGCGAGAGACGGCCACTTGCTAACTTAGGACGAACGACTCTCAACCTTCTCAGATCAAAACCACACGGCCTGTCACCTTCGGCTGCTCAAGCTGAAGATCGAGCGGATGAGGTGGCTCCTTTCCTTCTCCCCCAGATGTCTCCTCTGGAAACATACAGGACGAACTAAAGAGAGAAGACATGTGTAACAGCTTTAGTGTGCTGGCCACGGCGGGGGCACGCCTTGAATTCCAGCACTCAGGAGGCTCAGGCAGATGAATCTGTGAGTTCAAGACAGCCAGAGCTACACAGTGAGATCCTTTCTTGAGAAGAAATAAGTAAATAAATACATAAATAAATACATACATACATACATACATACATACATAAATACAATAAAAAACAAAGTCTTTGGGGCTGGAGAGATAGTTCGGTGGCTCTGAGCACTGGCTGCTCTTGCAAAGGACCTAAGTTCAATTCCCAGCACCCAGGAGTGGCTCACAACCGTCTGGACCTCCAGTTCCAGGGGTGGCAATGCCATCTTCTGACTTCAAGGGCATGTGATGCACAGACATACATGCAGGCAAAACATTCCTTCACACACACACAGGGTTTCCCTGTGTAGCCCTGGCTGTCCTGGAACTCACTCTGTAGACCAGGCTGGCCTGGAACTCAGAAATCCGCCTGCCTCTGCCTCCCAAGTGCTGGGATTAAAGGTGTGTGCCACCACCGCCCGGCAAAATATTTTTAAAGAAAGTAAAAGCTTTAGTGCACCCTTTTCTTGCCCTCTCTGTCCCTGGGCCCAACCTCACAGAGGTAAGGGCCCCACGTGGAGGACCAGATGATGCTAGGTCCCCACGCTGGAGAATGAGCTCTGACCACAGGGCCACACCCTGGGAATGCAGTGAAAACCTGGGTGTTAGGGCCAGGGAGGAAGTACTGACATAGTGATTCCCACCCTTATTTCTAGGACTAGGGAAGCAGAGGCAGTTGGACCTCTGTAAGTTCCAGGCCAGCCAAGGCAATAACAACAACAACAACAACAACAACAACAACAACAACAACAAAAAAAAAAAAAAAAAAAAAAAAAACGAAAAAGCCAGCTCTTCTGTACTCTCCGTTAGTGTGAGCTCACACACTAAAGTGCAAACTCAGCCCAAGGTCCCTACAAGGTCCCTACATTGCAGAAGTCCACTGGGCCGGAACACTGTTTCCATTACCTGATTTCCGCAGACTCCAGAGAGTCCTCCCTGGCCTCCTGCAGCCGTTGCTGGAACACGGTCAGGTCCTCTTGGTATGTCTTCTCGGCATCCTTCAACTTCTTCTCGAAATAGACCCTCAGGTGCTCCATCTCGGCCTCGTGCTGGGCTCTCTCTTGCTGCTGCTGCTGAGAGAAATCTGCCCGCAGGTGCTCCAGGTCTTCCAGGTGAGAGGCCTGGGCCAGCAGGGGCTCCCACGACCCTACAGCAGGAGAAGCATGCAATCACACAGGGCGGAACACACGGGGCAAGAGACAGCGCGGCCACTGGGAAGGCTCTGAGAAGGGCCGGCCCGTAAAGACTGAGTAGGGAAGGGCCTCCTGCCCCATGGTTCGCTCACCACTTCAGGAGTCCCTTAAAGAGCTACAGCAAGTGGGAGTCAGAGCGACTGGCTGCAACGAGGAGTGTGGCCCTTCACAACAAAGAACAGTATCTTGTCACAATCTCAAGTTACTCTCGAAATGGGTTTGGACCAAGGAAGGCACAGCTGCTGACACCCAGATGCGAGCTGTAGGAATGCTTGGGCAGAGAGACACAGCATCCCAAACTTTCTTTGAGCTCCAATTTTGAGGCTGTCAAAGTGACAGTGTTCTGCACAGCAACGCAGACCACATGTAAGCTTGAGACCCCGCAAACGCTGCCAACTGGTCTACAGCAGCCATTAACCAACAGTGTGGACCGAGTAGTTACAATCCCAAAGGTTTTATATCAAACTTCAGCAGGGTGATGTCCCATGAAAGAATATGCTGGACGTATCAGGTCATGTCCAGTCTCCAGTAACAGAAGGACCCCAAGGGAGCAACAAACTGACATCCTGGTACCACATCTGGCCATGAACAGAGCTCATAGAAGGTAGAGACCAGGTCCCACTTGCCGCAGCGTAACAAAGGGTAATTTGACTAATGTCCCTGTTTCTGGCCCTTTCTCATAACTGTTCCTTGCTCCAAATCACATTTACCCTCCAGGGCAACCAGCTGGGTCTTCAAGGCTCTGGTTACAGGTGAACGCCAGGAAAAGGATGCTAGTTGGGATGAGGTGGATGCGACCCCGGACGCTGGGGAGCCTGAACTGGACACAGTGACCCTGCCTGCTCTCTGGGCGGCCATGTCCGCCTGTCTACACAGAAGAGAACTGAGTCAGAAGGTCTGCACAGCTCACGGCAGGAAGAGACTGGAGCTGCCTCCAGCCAAAGCAGCCACATTTGCTGGGCCCTGGCGACTCAATGGTTAATTGCTTCACAAAACTGGAGCTGCAGCTCCAGGCACTTGAGAGCAGCTGCCCTGGGGAAGCTCACAGGATCTATACCTCAGTGAGCAGAAAGACCCCATCTTGGAGCCCCCGATCCTGGCTAAGACTCACCCTGCTATAGCACCCAAAAGCGTCGCCAGGTAAGACCCCACACATGAAGGACACTTTCCACCAGAAGAACCTGTACCAGCGGGAACACGGTCATGTGACTACACTCAGCTGATATGCTGAGAGACAAAAAAGAAAAAGAAGAAATCTTTATATACATATTTCCCTTCCTTTCTTAAGGGTTCATTTTCATTTTATGTGTGTGAGTGTTTGCTTGCATATATGTATGTGCATGTAGTACCCATAAAGGCCAGAAGAGGGCGTCTGATGGCCAGACCTGGTGTTACACACTGGTTGTGAACTGCCATGCAGGAGCTGGGAACCAAGCGTGGTTCCCGGTAAGAGCAGCAACCACTCTCTCCTATCAAAATCTCCATTTGTATATAAATCAAAATCAGGCCTCCCTCTCCCCGCTCCACCCTCTTCCCTCCCCCCGCCCCACCCCAGGAAACTCTATGGTTCAACTATCAAATTCACAGTTTGGGGGCTGGGACTTGATCAGTGGTACAGATCTTGCTAAGAATGTACAAGGTCACCCCACTGGCAATGGGCAAAGAGACGCCTTGTATGTCGGTCAGGGGCAGAGCAGAGGGCAGTTCTCCGTTTGTCCTAGCTTGACGCCTGGCTTGGTGGCCGAAGCTGTCTTATGCCATCATCTGACACTCAAACATCAAGTCACATCAAATCCAGACAGCACAGTGGTGGAGGAGGAAGAGACCTTTGGACCGCGATGCCACCCACAGGCCTGCACTCCAGTGCATAGCACGGGCGGGCCATGGACACCGCTGCCATCACACCACGCAGCACCAGCTGCATGGCCTGAGCCAGTGCCACCACAATGGAGGTGTGAGTGTGTGGTGGGCAGATGGGGGAGAAGAGAAGAGAAGAGAAGCAGTGTGAGCATTATGAGGAGAGATGGAACTGAGACTCGAGGGAGGAGATGGGGATCTTCCCCCACCGCCTGACTCATGGTCAAGTCCCAGCCCAGCTCCACCGAGGGCCAGTCTGGGTCCATGGCTATACAGCAGCAGGGACTGTCATGTCTATAGTGGCCATAGTACCACTAGAGAACATGGGGATGTCCCTGGTCAGGGCAGCTGCTGGGGACCCGGACATCCAGTGGAGCTGGGCTGTGCAGAGCTGGCCCCACCCCTCACTGGATGTAGTACTCTGGAGAGCTGGCCCCATCTTTCGCCTGCAGCAGAACTCGGGAGAATGGCCCTGGGCCCCACCTGGGCAGCACGGCGGAGCTCGCCCACTCCACGGCGGGAGTGCAGGTGACCTGGTCCACAGAGCAAGAGCTCAGGAGAGCTAGCCTCAGCACTCCTCTGCCATGAGCTGGCATGAGGGTGGGAGAACTGTCCCTGAAGTCATGATAGCAGGCGAGCTGGCCCTGTCCCTTGCTGGCTGAGTTAGCCATGCACCTCCCCCAGGAAACACAGTAGAGCCGGTCCCGATGGGAAAGGCTCCGGTGAGCCAACCTTGACGGTACGAGAGCTGGCCCAGCCCCTCACAGGCTGCAGCCCTTAGAGCAGGCACTGCACCCCGACTGGGCAGCACAGTGGCGCTGGCTCTGGAGGCCTGGGTGCAAGTGTGCCAGCCCTGGGCACGTGAGGTAGGAGAGCTAACCAGGCTGGGCCACTATTCTAGAGTCAGGGGGTCGACTAGTTCCGCTACCACCCAGGCCTACATCCAGGGCTCTGAGTCGGCCAATCCAAAAGTCTAGACCATCTGTGAACAACCGAGACGTGTGAAAGGGCAGGTCCTGCTGCTCCAGAGCTGCAGGCCCTCCATGACACGGGCCAACAACAGGATAACCAGGAGGAAGCCCAGTGAGGATCCAATACTGCCGGCATCTCAGAGGCCGGAGATCCCGAACCGTGCAGTGACTCGCCGCAACGAACACTCACAAGCGAAGACGTAAAGACAATGAGATGTCTTCTATGGTGTGCGTGTGTGTGTGTGTGTGTGTGTTGTTTTGGGGCAGCAGGTTGCAAGGGCATATGGTGGACTGGAGAGATTGGGGAGCTGAGCAGAACTGAGGTGCATGATATAAAACTCACAACTAATCAATTAAAAAGTAAGAAAAAAAATGGACAAAGCCCCAGGTTCCAATATGCCACCTCGAGAACCACAAACACATAACAATCTGCACAGGCCAGCTGTGACGGGTCTAGACGTCCCACAGAAGTCCTCACCGTTCAGTGACTCTCGGTCGCTTTTCACAGACTCGAGCTGGGACCACAAGTGTCTGATTTCTTCTTGGGACTGAGCCTTGAGGTCTTCATAGGATGCCTGAAGAGTCTCTAACTGTGAAGAAGAAGAAGAAAGGTTCATGTTAGAACCAGAGGAGACGAGCAGGAGGCCCAGGTGTGGCTCCGGGCTCTGTGCCACCCGAGGGATTCACGTCTCCAAAGGAAGCACCAAACACAGCAAGGAGAGCTCAGATCCTGAGCCTGCAGCTCAACGGCAGCAAAGCAACAAGCAGGACAAAGCAGTTTAAAGACACGCCGTTGTCCCAGCCACAACACATCCACACCGCCTACACCCAAGGCTCAGAGAACACTGCAGAAGAAGAGACGGGAAGATCATAGGCCAGGAAAACCAGGACCTGTGCTGTGAAATTGTGTCCTAGAAATGACAGGGAAAGCCGGGTGGTGATGGCACACGCCTGTAATCCCAGCACTTGGGAGGCAGAGGCAGGCGGATTTCTGAGTTTGAGGCCAGCCTGGTCTACAGAGTGAGTTCCAGGACAGCCAGGACTACACAGAGAAACCCTGTCTCGGAAAAAAAAAAAGAAAAGGAAAGAAAAAGAAAAAGAAAAGAAACGACAGGGAAGCTTCGCTTACAATGTCTCCATAATATGACAGTCTACACAAGACTGACAGGCGTGGCTGGGGAAACCTCCCAGGGCCAGGCTACTAGACAAAGGACTGCAGGGGACTAAGGACTGACTACTGAGAGCCTTAGAATTAGTCCTCCCTGAGGATGAGCCCTTTCATTAGTTATTCAACAGCAAGCTGTGAGCCCTGAAATGATACACATATAAGCAACCCTAAACGGACTCAGTAGGTTATGGTTGTATACTTATGCATATATGCACATATAATATATATATATATATATATATATATATATATATATATAGTTATATAGTGCTGAAGAGATGGCTCAGAGGTTAAGAGCACTGGCTACTCTTCCAGAGGTCCTGAGTTCAAATCCCAGTGCCCACATGGTGGCTCATAACCATCTATAAAGGGATTGGATGCCCTCTTCTGGCCTGCGGGTATATATGCAGCAGAGTGCTCATATACATTAAACAAACAAACAAATAATGAAATAAATATGCATATGTACAGCAGTAATAATCAGAGAAAAGGAGACATGAATTTGAGGGGTGTGGACTTGGAGGACATGGGTGGCCTCAGAGTGGGGAAAGGGAAGGATGAAATGATCTACTTTAATTAAAACTTGTAAGTCAGGCGTGGTGGCACATGCCTTTAATCCCAGCACTCTGGGAGGCAGAGGCAGGCGGATTTCTGAGTTCGAGGCCAGCCTGGTCTACAGAGTGAGTTCCAGGACAGCCAGGACTACACAGAGAAACCCTGGGGGGGGGGGGGGGAACCTTGTAACATTTTTTAAATGAGTTTTGTCTGCATGCAGTCTGGTTTTGGGCCTTCTTTTAAGGAACCTGTGCTCCAGTTCCTTCTCGGGGCAATTTCTCTCTCTCTCTGAGCAAGGATACATACTGTGCCAATGACCGGTGGGGAAGACCCAGCCTAGGGCTCTTCACCTGGTCAGGAAGGCTGGGCTGAAGGATCACCCTCCTGTGCATCTCCTCGTAGGCCCTAGCCTGGGATCAAACATGGAGAGACGACGCCTCAGTGGGCTCCAGTTTACTGCAAGAGTGGCAGAAACTGCAAGGTGGGCCTGCCCTGCTCACAGGCCCCAGAACAGACGGTACACAAAGCCCTTTCTCGTGGAGAACCTAAAACGTGAGGTCAGGTTCAACACAAGACTGGCCTCTGCGTGAGGAGAGTACACAGGCCTTGGAGCACCAGCAGGCCAGGCAGGAGGCCCTGGAGCACCAGCAGGCCAGGCAGGAGGCCCTGGAGCACCAGCAGGCCAGGCAGGTCTGCTCTGGTCTACTCAGGTCTGGAACTCCCTACACACAGCACTGACTCCAGCTTCTAACTTATTTTTTCCTAATTTCTTTTTTTACTTTTTTTAAGCTTTATTTTATGTAAGTGAGTACACCGTCACTGTCTTCAGAAAAGGACCACACCAGAAAAGGACATCGGATCCCATTACAGACAGTTGTGAGCCACCGTGTGGTTGCTGGGAACTGAACACCGGTTCTCTGGAAGAGCAGCCAGTGCTCTAACCGCTGAGCCATCTCTCCAGCACTCAGTCCTCCATCTTTATGGCTGGATATTATTCTGTGGCACACAGACAGAGCACATGCTTAACCACTGATCCTGTGATGAACATGTGTGTTGTTTCTCTTTGAGGCTATTGGGAATAACAGTACTAGCTGGGCAGTGGGTCCGCTCGGAGGATATGTGTTCGATGCTGAGAGATTTTATAAAAGCCTCAGGAACCTATGTAGAGAATAATGTATTTTCTGAATTCAAGATTACACACTGAGGGGTTGGGAATTTAGCTCAGTGGTAGAGCTAGCCTAGTCTACAGAGTTCTAGGACAGCCAGAGAAACCCTGCCTCAACAAAACAAAACCAAACAAAACAAAAATGGTGGGGAGCTGGAGCGATGGCTCAATGGTTAAGAGCACTGACTGCTCTTCCAGAGGACCCGGGTTCAATTCCCAGCAACCACGTGGCAGCTCACAACTGATCCAGGGGCTCTGGCACCCTCATACAGACATACACGCAGGCTAAACACTTATGTGCATAAAAATAAAAGTAAATAAATCCTTTTGAAAAATTGAAACATTATTTCACGGGCCTGGCCTGGTACCTTCTGTACCAAGAACTCAGTCTCTTTGAATTCAGCACTCAAGTTTCAGCAGACGTCAAAAGATGAAGTGGCCCATCTCCAAATTGTTCCAGAACTTCTCTAATTAAGCAAGTAATTAGGTGTAAGGCTTGGTATATAAACAGTCTGCTACCTAAGCATGTGAACCTGAGCTCAGGTCGGCGGCATCCATGTAAACGCAGGGTGTGACGGGAGAACTGTGACTCACACCAGCGCTAGGTGACAGACTCCAAGGGTGTCCAGCCAGCCAGTCTAGCTGACCTGTGAGCTCACGTCTCAGAAAGAAATAAGATGGTGTGCAATAGAGGAAGACACTGACACCAACCACCGTGTGCATGTGAATCCACGGCAGATATGCACAGACACACACTCCACACACAAGCAAATAACTCAAGATGTTATGTCTGGGCCTACCTCCAACTCTTTTGCTTTTTCCTTTTCTCTGAATTTCAGCTCTAAATCTTGTAGATACTGGCAGTGCTCTGACTGCAAGTCTTCTTGCAGCTTCTTGACGGCTGCCTGGTGCTGAGCCTCCAGGTTCCTCAGGGAAACTAGAAAGCAGCACAGAGGTCGCCTAGTTTGTGACAAGATGACGCTTCCGTCTTCAGTAGCAGTTACTGATTGGCATTTCGCCACAAAACCACAATTTGCACACAGACGACTCTGTCCACTGTGTTTCCATCCTGGACGCCCAGGACTGCCTGACAGGATGTACCAATGGCACATCGCAGAGGCTCCGTCTGGACATGGCCTCAGGAGCCAGCCTGTTCTTCCCACGGAGGGAAAGAAGAGGCACACAGACCCAGACAAGATGACATGTCAACTCACAAGAATCACTATGTTGAGTTTCATCTGAGGTATCGAAAGTGAGCAGGGACCAGACTCCCACCTCAGGGGTCACTTAGCAACTGAAGGTGTAAGAGGGCTCTATGAAACACCCATGCCCTTGTCTGTATGTCCCCAGCAGCTCCCACTGGAGGCAACGGCAGGAAAAGGCAAGTCCGGTTGCAGACAGTGCTCGCTCTAACGGACACGCAGAGGACCCCGCCCCCGCCCCAGATATGCTCGATTTAGTCAGGGGGCTCACCTTCAGCCTCATGTTTGGCCTGAAAAATCTTCTCCAGTTCAGCCTTCTGTTCAGACAATTCCTTCTGAAACTGGTTTTGCAAAGCCTCCATTTCCGACTGATGCTTTGCAGACAATTCTTTGCGGAGATTTTCCAAGCATAACTCTCTTTCAGACTCCCAATCTTGCTTCAGGGTCTAATTTCAAAGAAAAAGCAGATTGTGGTCCAACCCACATCTATAAAGAACATGGTCAACAAAGAATCGACTTCCTACCCGCACATTCGTCCCAGTTCCCTTGACTGACTTTATCTGCTTCGCAGTGGGGGAGTTCAGCGGAATGTAAAAGTAAAGTGGAAGACGTACAGAACTGTATTTCCAATCAGTCACACACCTCGATCATCTGGACGTTTTTCTCCATTTCTAACCGTAACTTCTCCTTCAGCTCAGCTGCAAGACAGAACGTTAACAAGTCGTTCAGACCACAGGCTCTAAACTTTCTCCACAATCGCATTACCCAGGAGACTCGGGGCTCAAGTACCCACTGTCCACTTGTGGAAAGTTGCCACTGCACACGGGAGGACAAGACATCCAGAGGATGGTCGGTTTAAGAAATGGATTCACAAAGCCGGGCAGTGGTGGCGCACGCCTGTAATCCCAGCACTTGGGAGGCAGAGACAGGCGGATTTCTGAGTTCGAGGCCAGCCTGGTCTACAGAGTGAGTTCCAGGACAGCCAAGGCTACACAGAAAAACCCTGTCTCAAAAAAAACAAAAAAACAAAACAAACAAAAAAAAAGAAATGGATTCACACCGGGCGTGGTGGCGCACGCCTGTAATCCCAGCACTTGGGAGGCAGAGGCAGGCGGATTTATTTCTACTGAGGTTCCCAGGCTCTCAGGATCTCCTAAGCGCACAGCTGATAGCAGCTGCTGGGGTCCCAACACCTCCCAACCCATGTGAACCTTCTAGAGAGCTGCGGGGCACTTTAGTTCAGGTGCCTGCCGGGCCAGCACTGAGGTAAGCTTCTGGATATTAAGACATGAGAAGCCGGGCGTGGTGGCGCACACCTGTAATCCCAGCACTTGGGAGGCAGAGGCAGGCGGATTTCTGAGTTCGAGGCCAGCCTGGTCTACAGAGTGAGTTCCAGGACAGCCAGGACTACACAGAGAAACCCTGTCTCGAAAAACCAAAAAAAAAAAAAAAAAAAAAAAAAAAAGACATGAGAAGCTGTCCTAAACTCGGGCAAGACAGGTTCCTGCGCTGCCTCCGCCCAGCCCGACCTCCCAGGGAAGCAGGAGGGAAAGATTAACAGAGGGCAGGACTGACTACGCTGAGGCCTCCAAGTCCAAAGCTGACTGGAAGGCTGGGCTCCACCAGCAATGAACTACACATGTCCAAGGGCACCAGAGAGCCCTGCGCTCTCCTTCCCTAGGGCTGCAGGCCTGACCAGGGGGCCCCAGGGAAGACGGCCTCTGCAACTGGAATAGAAAGCAGAAAAGGCTAGAACCAGAACGCTTTGTATTGGAAAAGGAAACAAAAACATGTATTTATTTTGTTTCAAAGTGCCAAGAGACACATAGAAAGCCTTGGGAAGAGAAAACTGGTCTTTCCCACTGAGGGGAGAGCCAGGCAAGGGAGAGAAGGCTTTCTCCAGCAGAGTGTGATGGTTTGTATATGATTGGCCCAGGAAGTGAACCTATTAGGAGGTGTGGCCTTATTGGAGTAGGTGTGTCACTGTGGGTGTGGGCTTAAGACCCTCCCCTTGGCTGCCTGGAAGTCAGTCTTCCACTAGCAGCCTTCAGATGAAGATGCAGAATTCTCAGCTCCTCCTGCACCATGCCTGCCTGGATGCTGCCATGTTTCTGCCTTGATGACAATGGACTGAACCTCTGAACCTGTAAGCCAGCCCCAGTTAAATGTTGTCTTTTATAAAACTTGCATTGGTCATGGTGTCAGTTCACAGCAGTAAAACCCTAACTAAGACACAGAGCCACCACTCATCAGCTAGAAAAGCTGCTTCTGGGGCCTGGTGGTGAATTCTTTAACCCCAGAAACTTGGGAGGCAGAGGCAGATGGATCTCTATGAGTTCGAGGCCAGCCTGGTCTACAGAGAGAGTTTCAGAAGAGTCAATGCTGTTACACAGAGCAACCCTGGGGTGGGGTAGGGTGGGGTGGGGTGGGGTGGGGTGGGGGATAAACAGTGGCGACAACCACCTTTAATCCCAGTACTCACTGGGAGGCAGAGGCAGGTAGATCTCTGAGTTGGAGGCCAGCCTACATCATATAGCCAGGGCTACACAAAGAAACCCTGTCTCAAAAAAAAGAAGAAAGGAAAGGAAAGGAAAGGAAAGGAAAAAGGAAAGGAAAAAGGAAAGGAAAAAGGAAAGGAAAAAGGAAAGGAAAAAGGAAAGGAAAAAGGAAAGGAAAAAGGAAAGGAAAAAGGAAAGGAAAAAGGAAAGGAAAAAGGAAAGGAAAAAGGAAAGGAAAAAGGAAAGGAAAAAGGAAAGGAAAAAGGAAAGGAAAAAGGAAAGGAAAAAGGAAAGGAAAAAGGAAAGGAAAAAGGAAAGGAAAAAGGAAAGGAAAAAGGAAAGGAAAGGAAAAAGGAAAGGAAAGGAAAAAGGAAAGGAAAGGAAAGGAAAGGAAAGGAAAGGAAAGGAAAGGAAAGGAAAGGAAAGGAAAGGAAAGGAAAAACAAAAAACAAAAAAGAAAAGTAGGTAGGTCTGTCACAGGGACACTGGGAAGGCAGGTTGAAAAGCCAGCCCTCTTTCCAAATAATGCATGTCCGTAACCTCGGCTGTGGGGACACCTATAGAACTCAAGGCCACCAAGCTGCGCTGCTACTGAGACTATGTGACAAGGGAATTATTTCTCAGTAAAGCTGATACTTATGTACTAGAAACTGCTGGGCTAAAGAGATGGCTCTCAACAGTTAAGACGGCCCAAGAACTTCTAGACGACCTGCGTACCAACCCCAGGGCCCACGCGGTAGCAGAAGCATCTGTAAGTGCAGCTCTAGAGAGACCACGCCACTGTCTGACGGCCACGGGCACTAATCATACATGTGGATCACAGACATAGATGCAGGCAAAACACCGACACATTCGTAATACCATCGACTGACTCAAAACAGAAGGTCCACCAAGGCCGCTCTATGGGCGGTGGGCAGCAGACTGAGAGCATTTGACCCAGCACGCAGACCCGCAATATGACCGTATCTAAGAGGACCGACCCTGCCAACCCACGCACTGTCCAGCCAGCAGCATGGAAGCAGTCAGGTTTGCTTGGGTTTGTGTCTGCAGGGGGCCTGGCTGGAACACTACTAAGGACTTGCCAGCACAGAGAACCCCCCCCCCATGGCTTCCTTCCCTCAGAGAAGACCCACCGGATGGCTCACCTCCCTCTGAGGAACAGAAAAACAAAAACAAAACCAGGAATGTACATTTAAGTAAAAGTGATTTGGAAAATCAGCAGGCTGTTTCTCAAGAATGTGTGTGTGTGTGTGTGTGTGTGTGTGTGTGTGTGTGTGTGTGTGTTCCGTGTGTGTAAGCTGTTTCTCAAGAGAGTGTGTGTGTGTGTGTGTTCCATGTGTGTAGGCTGTTTCTCAAGAGAGTGTGTGTGGCCGGGCGTGGTGACGCACGCCTGTAATCCCAGCACTTGGGAGGCAGAGGCAGGCGGATTTCTGAGTTCGAGGCCAGCCTGGTCTACAGAGTGAGTTCCAGGACAGCCAGAACTACACAGAGAAACCCTGTCTTGAAAAACCAAAAAAAAAAAAAAAAAAAGAGAGAGAGAGAGAGAGAGAGAGAGAGAGAGTGTGTGTATGTGTGTGTGTTCATATGTGCGGGCTGTTTCTCAGAGAGAGAGAGTGAGTGTGTGTGTGTGTGTGTGTGTGTGTGTCCGTCCTCGAGCGCATGGGCATGCGCATGTGCTAGGGCGGGAGGGCTGAGAAGATGACTCAGCTGTTACAGGTTAAGCTACAACCAGAAAAGAGCAAGTGGGAACACATGGTCCGCCCCGTCCCTGCTCGGTACCTGTCTCTTGCCCGCTGCGGAGCTCCAGCGCCTCCTGGTCGTGGGCGTGCTGCTCTCGCATCAGCTCCAGCTCGCACTGATGCCGGCTCTGCAGCAGCGCCAGCTCCTGAGCCCGCCGGCCGTTGAGCATTTCCCGCAGCTCCGTCAGCGCGGTCTCCTTTTCCTTCTGCATGTTGGCCTGCATCAGCTCCAGCTGGGCGGTATGCATGTTGTTCAGGCTCAGGCGTAGTGCTTCCTGCTCAAGGCTGTGGGCTGTCTGCAGGCAGAGAGGAGCCAGGCCTGATGAGACCCGGGTCAGAAACCAGGATGGCAAGGGCCACACCAAGCAGAAATTGCAAAAGAATGAGGGAGAGAAAGGAGCTTGTAACTTTAGGGTGCCGCCCGGTCTCTATGCCGTGTGATTGACAGCAAGAGGGTGCCGCCCCAGCTCTATGCTGGCATGTGATTGACAAGGGGGTGTCGCCCATCGCTATGCTGCTGTGTGATTGACAGCAAGAGGGTGTCGCCCATCTCTATGCTGCTGTTTGATTGACAGCAAGAGGGTGCCGCCCCAGCTCTATGCTGCTGAGTGATGGACAGCAAGAGGGTGCCGCCCCAGCTCTATGCTGGCATGCGATTGACAACAAGAGGGTGTCGCCCGTCTCTATACTGCTGTGTGATTGACAGCAAGAGGGTGCCCCCCCAGCTCTATGCTAGCAAGTGACTGACTGCAAACACACATCATAGCCATGTTATAGACTCCCAGCCCCACGTCCACACATCACCTTCCATTTGCTTGGGGAATGGACTCACAGAAGGCGGAAACAATAAGACAAAGGAAGAGATGGCAAGCCCCGGGACCTGTGGACTTTGGAATGAGTCTCTCGCACCTGACCCCCAGCAACCCGACCCACTGTGCCCTGGTAAAATTGGCAGAGCACGAGTTAACAGCCTGTGAAGGCTGAGAGCCCTGCCGATCACCTGGGGTGGCTGTGGCTGTGGCTGCTGCTGTCCCTGCAGGTCAGTCACATCCAGGTCACAGTCTTCTTGTTCCTAGGAGGAAAGCAAAGGATGCGGCCTACACAATTCCCAAATACTTCAATGGACGTTTGGTGGAATCTGTTGACGTGGAAAGCTGACTTCATTACAATGAAACATAACAGAAGAAAATACTAACACATACTCCAATACAGGCAAACTGTGAGGACGGGCTACATGAAGGACAGAAATCGGGGCTGGAGAAACGGCTCAGCCATTAAAACCAGAGGTCCTGAGTTCAATTCCCAGCAACCACACGTTGGCTCACAACCAGCTGTAATGGGATTCGATGCCCTCTTCTGGTGTGTCTCAAGACAGCAACAGCGATAGAGTACTCACATATATAAAATAAACTTATAAACTTATAAAAAAAAAAAAGAAATCTAGAGAAAGACAGGATACTGAGTTCAAGGCCATCCTGGGCTACATAGTTTAGACCAGGATAGTCTAGATAGCCAGACTCAATCTTTAAATTAAAAAGAAAGTGGAGCACAGAGGCACACCGGTAATCCTTGCACCCTGGAGGAAATCTTTAAAAAAAAAAAAAAAAAGAGTAGTCTTCAGGGCCGGGGAGGTGAGGTGGTCTCTGAGGGCTAAGGGGGTGCCCCCACTATTCATAAAACTAAGCAGCCGGAGGCTAGCTCTTATTGCCAGACACCATTTCTGCCCCACCTTCTCCCTGCTCCCAATCCTAAAGTCAGAAACCCGCTGGTGCATTCAAAAGCAGATGAAGGAATGTCACACACAACTCATACACCACACCCACACTCACACCCACACGCACACCTGCGGCACTCGAACCTGTAAAGTCCCTTATCAAAGCACGAAACTGACATTCCTCTTTTTTTTCTTTTTCTTTCTTTCTTTTTGGTTTTTTTTTTCCTTTGGTTTTTCCAGACAGGGTTTCTCTGTGTAGCCCCGGCTGTCCTGGAACTCACTCTGTAGACCAGGCTGGCCTCAAACTCAGAAATCCGCCTGCCTCTGCCTCCCAAGTACTAGGGTTAAAGGCGTGTGCCACCACCTCCCAGCCGACATTCCTCTTTAAACAACGGTCCAAAATTCTTCAAAATCATGTTAAAGACAATTCCCCGGCTTCTGGGTAAAGCCCTTGCCCCACAAACCAAGCAACTTAGGTTCCGTTCCCAGAAGTCACATGGAGGCGGGAGGAGAGGAGTTACAGGATGCCCAGACACACACAATAAGAAACAAAGTAAACGCTAAAGATGAGTCATCTCTTCATGGGAAACCCATTTACTCACCTTTTATAAACTAAAATCTCACTCTCCCCATTGTTGAAAAGCAAAAGCAGAAGGCGCCTTTTAGTAAATGACAACAACAACAAACGGAAGCTAGGCGACAATGATGAGTACCTAACTCTACCTGAGCTGCAGACGCCCCTCCGGTCCCCTCCAGGGTGTTGCTGCATGCCTGGCTCTCAAGGACAGCTGCCCCCTGGGGGAGCTCGCTGGTGGGTGCGGCTAGCGAAGCCTCCTCCTGGACAGCCGCATGGACAGACGCATGGACAGCCGGGCCCTTCCTCTTCGCCGTCTTTTTCTTCGGATTCGGACAGTCACCTTTTGTTTTTCTCTGTCGGAAGCTAGCAAGCTGCGGAGAAAGCGAGAGAGGTAGTAGAAGGAGAGGTAAAGGAGAAAAAAGTAACAGAGCCACAAAGCCACCACGCCCGTGGGGAGCATGAGGTCGGAGCGAGCGCCGACCACTCAGCCACACGAGGCCGAGCGACCGCTGCCCTCATGGACACCTATGCCCTGGGCATTACGGTCAAAATGATCCAAATGGTCTACAAATGGCTGTTAATTATGCCTACAAGCAGACAAGAGAAAACAATATGGCTGGTTGGAAGATTCGCTGTTCGAAGCCTTGATAGTCTACAGCAGATTTAAAACCTGCATCTATTTAACACACTGAGAGCTTCCCTGAGGCATATTCAAGTCTTAAAACTATTACATGAAGCCGGAGCACCCCCTTCTTGCCCCCATTCTTCCCTAATGGAAGAAATATATCGCCCAGCCAAGACTTCTTAGCCATAGAGTCTGAGACAAGGTACAGAAATAGCAAAAACTTAATTAAGCCAGGTCAATCTAGCATCTTCCTTTGCGGAATCTGATGTTCCACTTCTCCTGCCACACAGCGCAGCAAAGCACTAGGGACCATCCCAGAATGTCGCCTGCCTGCCTGCCTGCCGGTCAGGCACAGCCTAGCTTCTTTCAGTCCCTCACATACAAAACTTTTCAACCACATCCCTCTCGTCGTTCTTTTTTTTTTTTTTTAAGATTTATTTATTTACTTTATGTGTATGAGTACACTGTAGCCTTCATCAGACTCCAAAAGAGAGCATCGGATCCCATTACAGATGGTTGTGAGCCACCATGTGGTTGCTGGGAATTGAACTCAGGACCTCTGGAAGAGCAGTCAGTGCTCTTAACCACTGAGCCATCTCTCCAAGCCCCACACGATCTCCCTCTCATACCCCATTCAAAATGACAAGCAGCTCTGGAGCACCAGCATCTCACGGGGGAACATCTATCACAACCAAATCACGACCGAGGCCAAACAAGCCAATGTGCCCTTGTCGATGGAAACAGAAACGCAGAGTTTCGTTGGCGGAGGAACTTAACAAGGCCACTTACTTATCTGTGTGAAGAGAAATGTGAAGGGCACTGCCTACAGTACCCACTCTGTTCTAATCTACTGCCTTCCTCCACTGAACACAACTCTCGGCCACAGAGCTCCCCCTCTGCAGCGGGTACTTGGTCCGTCAGTGTGGCCTCTTGGTTCTTCTCATTAGCCTTCATCTCTCTTAAGTACACCAAACGGGCTTCACAAACCACCCAAGTGCAGACACCAGTTCCCCTGGCAATGTACTAACCCTAACACTCCCTCATTCCTTAGCATCAGCATGTGCCCAGCTTATGCCCTATCAGAGGGTTAAATACCACAGTGGCGTCTGGCTGGCACCTGTAATCTGATATTGCTGTGCTCTCATTTTCACTGTGTATTTTGTACGTTTTTACGGGGCAGGGGCAGGGTGATGGTGGTGGTGGTGGGGTTGTTGACTTAAATGAAGAATTGCTATGCGGGGCAGTGGTGGTGCACGCCTGTAATCCCAGCATTTGAGAGTTCGAGGCCAGCCTAGCCTACAGAGTGAGTTCCAGGACAGCCAGGGCTACACAGAGAAACTCTGTCTCAAAAAAAGAATTGCTGCTACTAGGAGAACCATGAAATCAACACAGCCCTTTCATGGAAGCTATACCGAGCTACTCCTGACAGTGCAGGATGGGGAGCCACAGTCTGGTTCCACAGCCATGATGGGTGGCCAGGGACCCACTTGCAAAATGTTCGTGCCTTCTGGGTCCCCATCAAACAACCATCTTAACAGACACAAGAGTGTTCCCAGCGTAGAGTATCAAACAAATATTCGAAATCTGAGGCAGAAGGAGGTGAGGAGAGAACCCTCGGAAGTACGGCAGTTGCAGGGCCCGGCCAAAGAGCGAACAACGAAACACAACGATGGGACACCTCTCGGGAGCAAAGCTCCTGGTTCCCTGGAGTTTTTAAAAAGCCTAGGACAGTTCAGCCCTGAGGATGTGCCAGAGCGCCGGAAGCACAACAACTAAGAATGCTAGGTGACCAGGACCCGCCCACGGTCCCGGCCCCGCCTACGGGAAAAAGGTCCGGCGCCTCGGGCGCTGATTGGCTGCGGCCGCAATAGGGCGGGGCGAGACCGAGGGCGCTGGATTCAAGATGGCGGCGCCTAGGAAGTGAATTCCACAGAAGCGGCGGGAAGGGCAAGCGCCCGGCAGCTCCCATTGCCCTGCCGCCACCGCTTTCGTCCAGCGGCAGTATGAGCACCGGAGCCTCCTTAGGATTTCTCCCCACAGCAAAAGCAAAGGATGCTACCGTCTAACCTTGGCTCTCCCAGCCTCCACCTTCCTGCGTCGCTGCTCCTGCTCGTCTTCCATCTCCACCTGGCCTCCTCGAGGATCGCTCGGCGGTGGCAGCACGGCCGCGAAACCGCCTTCGCTCTATTTACACTCCCTCCCTTCACCCACTCGCCTCCCCACCCCCCATACAACACAACTGTCAGCGCCGCCCCGCCAATCCGGAGCGCCGTGTGGCCTTGCGCACGCGCGCCCCGGTGACGCTCCAAGGGCGGGGAGCCATCGCTCCTGTCCCCAATTGGTACGCGGACGCTCCCCTCCCTCTTCAAGCAACACCAATGAGCGAGACGGCGGCGTTCCCGGGGCTCGCGGTCGTTGGCCGACTGGGCGGCGGGAAGGTTTGTGCGAGCCGTTGCCCCGCGGCGGTGCTGCCGAGCGCCCTCTCCCGACCGGAGGAGGACATACCCGCGAGCGGCCGTCCGCGCCTCCGGTGCGCTCCGTCCACTTTCTCCCGCGGAACTTGGCAAAAGTCGTTTTTCTGTCGCGACGTGTTTCTGCAAACCCTGGGGGATCCTCTGTCGCCTTAGACCCCATAGTCCCTCATCCTTGGTAGGATGCTACCCTCCCTCCTCTTTAGTCCTGCTAGGGAGGGGGCTGTGATTGTGATTTTTTTGGCTCATAGGTGCAGTTGAACCTGTAGGATCGGAGTCCTCCTGCCTCCCTTCTTTGACCGCTTCTGCCCTCCCTCCTAAACACTGACCCCTATCTTCAACCCGGATCCAAAGAACAGAGTGCAGCCAGAGTTATTCATTGAAGGACACCTACAACTTAGACCGCTGTTCCCAGTGGGCTCCGGAGTTGCCACTGAGGGCCGTTCTGCATTCATGCACACACTTCAACATACAGAGTCACTGTGTGTTCAGTCCTGACCCTCACTCCGTCACCTCTACCAGGAAACAGGCTTTCTCCTGTAAGGAAATAAACTGTGGTCCATTCTTAGTAAGAGGCGCGTTTAGAGCTCCTCAGTGAATTGCAGATAATTAGGAAGGATTGCCCCCCCCCCTTCCCCAGCCAGCGGCTGGTTCTTGCCTGCCTAGGCACTTACTAATGTATCATTGGGTTGGAAATGCGGTAAAGGCTATAAAAACTACTGTTTTGCCGGGCGGTGGTGGCGTACGCCTTTAATCCCAGCACTTGGGAGGCAGAGACAGACTGATTTCTGAGTTCGAGGCCAGCCTGGTCTACAAAGTAAGTTCCAGGACAGCTGGAACTACACAGAGAAACCCTGTCTGGGGGCGGGGGGTTGGGGAGGGTGGAGGGGACACTGACACGACTACTGTTTTATACCAAATCTGCGTGCCAGCTGCTTTGCCTTCTCTCTAGGCTGACACCTGACTTTACAAGATCAGAAAAATAAATTGTTTCACTTTCATTACTCAAACTCCAGGCCTCTTAGGAAGTGTTTCTTGCACTGATGAAAACACTGGGGTGGGGGTGGGAGGTCCCTCTGGGCTGACCTATCCTCCACGATATGTTGGTCTCAATCTTTGAGCAATGAAATATTTAGGAAATGTTGGGGGGAGGGGTCATATTTCACGGATCAAAAATGAGAGGACCAGAAAGATCAGCAGTTACGAGCACTAGCTGCTCTCCCAGAGGACCCCTGTTTGATTCCCAGCTCCCAATGGTGCCTCACAACTGTACCTCCAGTTCAGAGGATCTGATTCTGACTTCTGAGGGCACTAAGCACTCATGTGGTGCACATACGTACACGTAGGCAAAACATTAATACCTGTAAAACTTTAAAGTATAAATAAATAAATGCCTCTGAACTTTGAGTATGTTTGTGTCTCTGTGTGGAAATGGCAGGTATCCTTAGAGGTAGGAAGAGGGTATTAGATGCCCTAAAGCCGGAGTTACAGGCAGTGGTGCGTCACCAGATGTGGGTTCTGGGATCTAAATTCCCCCATCCCTCCCTCCCTAAGGAAATCCCTGCTGCCCATAGTGGCACATGTCTTTAATCCCAGCACTGGGAAGGCAAAGGTAGGTGGGTCTCTGAGTTCAGGGCCAGCCAGGGCTATAAAGAGAGACCCTGTCTATATATAAAATAGAGACTTGCCTGCTTAAAGCCCAATCTTATGAAGACATTTTTCCCTCGTGGGGTTCCCTTCTCGTAGAACCAGCTGTGGGTTTTGGCATCTAAATTCTCTGAGACGACTATAGCACGTCTCGAGTTGATAAAATACTAGCAGCCAGCACCGAGTGCATACTGCTCATGCAAAGGGCCAGAGTTTGGTTCCTAGTAACCATGTCAGACAGCTCACAACTGCCTATAATGCCAGCTCTGGGGGGATTAGATGTCTCTGCCCTTGTCAGTACTGGCAGTCATATGCATATACACAGGTACAGACACATGCATACACATAATTAAAATAGAAAAAAATCTTTAAAAATAATTAAAAATAAAATTGGGGAGCTAGAGCAATGCCTTGGGTTTTTTTGTTGTTGTTTTTGTTTGTTTGTTTGTTTTGGTTTTTCAAGACAGGGTTTCTCTGTGTAGTCCTGGCTGTTCTGGAACTCACTCTGTAGCCCAGGCTGGCCTCAAACTCAGAAATACGCCTGCCTCTGCCTCCCAAGTGCTGGGATTACAGGCGTGCGCCACCACGCCCGGCACTTGTTGTTTTTTTTTTAAGATTTATTTATTATATGTGAGTACACTTTAGCTGACTTCAGACACCCCAAAAGAAGGCATCAGATCTCATTACAGATGGTTGTGAGCCACCATGTGGTCGCTGGGATTTGAACTCAGGACCTCTGGAAGTGCAGTCGGTGCTCTAACCGCTGAGTCATCTCTCCAGCCCCAGTGCCTTGGGTTGTAAGGGCACTTGCCGCTCTTGAGGAATGCTGTAGGAGTCTGGAGTAAGGGGTGGTCCTCAGGGAGGACCACCCAGTTCAGTCCATAGGGTGGACAAAGGACCGGATGTCCTGGGGAGAAGACCAACGCGGAGGTAAGGAAAGCATCAGGCTGGAGGAATGGGATGCCTCAGAAGCCAGGGAAGTGAGAGTAACCGAGAAAAGGAAAGCTGGGGACTGGGGTAGGGGGGGTAGGGGGGGGAGAAGGGATGACAGGAAGTGGCTAGCTTCTTCCAATGGGCTTTTGGGGGTGGGGGTGGGGATATGAAGTAACCCCAGCAACAAGAAGCAGCCGCTCTGTGCTGTCTGACATTCTTTTATTCAATATGCAAAGCTTTTAAACAGTAACTAGCCTATCACATAATCAGAACAAGGCACTCTACTGACAGTTCCCCCACGCCCGTCCCCACCCCCACCACCCCAACAGAGCTAGGAAAAGCTATGTATAGCGCTCTGCGGGCTATGAAAACTTAAGGCTTCGGTGTTGATTCCATTCGGAGGCTGCACACAAACCATTCAAAGCTCTCACTGCATCACAGTGACAGGTGAGCGGAAGGCTGGAGTCATCGGACGTGTGTTTTGCTTGCGTTCGAGCGATAATGAGAATGGCGGGTATTTCCCATAGCTCTCCGATGCTCCATGAGGGCGGCTGGTCACTCGGGTGACCCATAAGGCAGAAGCAGCTGCTGGGGCCAGCTGGAGCGTCCCCAAGGACCCTGCACCTTTATCCCTCACGCCCTCTCCACCCCCCCACCCCCGTTTCAGCATGTAATGAGCCAGGGAGGTGTCTTCCTGGAGGTTCAGGAGGCTGGATGGCGGAGCTCCTTCAGCAGTGTCTGTGTTTTAATGACCAAACCTTCCTCTGCTCTCTTTCCTCTCACCCGTGTGGAGGCTAAGGGGCTGGAGGCCATTGCAGAGAGGCAAACAAAAGTTTTAAACCCAGCACCCAAGAGCTTCCTCTTGTCATCTCCTTGAGTCTGCAATCTCATGACATCGATGCTAGGGCCAAAGTGGGCCCTTCCCCACCCCCCAATATGGCAGTACCACTGTCAATGCCTAAATGACAGGCTCACCTCAGCCTGGACTCTGACCAGTAAAGCAGGTTCCCCTTTGCCTGGAAGACCCTTTGGTTCCCTTACCCGCCCCTCCAGCCGCACCCTCAGGAATGTGGTGTCCAGTTCCCCGTTAATGTATACCTGTAACACTCATCACCTGCTCCCATGGTCTTTGCCCACAAAACAACCCAGACCCTCCTACCCCCCACGACTCTAACTTACAGGCTGTCCCACTTACATGCTTCCTCCCACTGCAAGCACACACACACACACACACACACACACACACGTACGCGTACCTCACACAGAGGCTGTGAATAGCATTGGTGGGAACAAAGAGGAAACAGGTAATACCGAGCAGTTGTGCTGAAATTATCCGCTAAGTTTCAAAGCCACTTGAGAGGATATTGAGTTCTCCAGCCGGCTGGCCAAGAGCAGGCTTGTGCCTGGGGAGGCTCTTGGGCCAGAGACAGCGGAAGATACACTGTTTTTGTTTTTGTTTTTTTTTTTTAAAGTCAAAGGTCTGTAGCCACGTCACACCTGCTGCAGCGGAGAGGGTCTTTACAAGTAACCTTGGCTACTGTACACAGGAGGCCCCACCTCCAGACCGTTCTGACGCATCAGGACCCTTTCTCAGCAGGGAAGGAGGGTCCTTCAAGAGAAACGAGAAGCCGTTTGTTCATCGGCCAGTGCAGTTCCGACGGGTCGGGACAACCTGACTGTTCTTAAGCTATTTCAATATCTCCGATGGTTTCCCCATGTGGAGAAGGGTCAACACCCCCAAGACTCAAGCATGCTGCAGCCAGTAGGATAGCACAGCCCCTCCCTAGATGTCTGTAACTAGGAGATGACATGGGAAGAAAGATGGAGGAGAAGGAGGACAGGCCTGAGGCAGAGGCAGGCGGATTTCTGAGTTCGAGGCCAGCCTGGTCTACAGAGTGAATTCCAGGACAGCCAGAGCTATACAGAGAAACCCTGTCTTGAAAAACCAAATCCAAAAAACCCAAAAAAACCAAAAAAAAAAAAACAAAAAAAAAAAAACAAAAAAAAAAAGGAGGACAGGCCTGGGCATTTTCTTCTTATCCTTCTTCAGATAAACCCCACTATCTGAATGTGCCGCATGCCTTCTTGACAAGAAACCGGTGAGCCCTGGGTGCTCTACATTCCGTTCCCTGTCCACACCCCCACACCGCCAGATGAGCATGGCTGGGAACAAGGGCAGGGGAATGCATTGCTGGGCTTAGCGCCCTCCCTCACAGAGCAAAAGCAGCAGCAACGCCTTCCCTCCTTCACTCACGGGAGTAACACTCGGTCCTGTCAGGCAGGACCATGATAAGCCATGCAGCTAAGTAACCACGACACAAGCAAACAAACAAAAAAACAAACTTCAGGAGGTTTTGGACGCCACAAAGACACATTCCTCCCCGGGGCCAAATCACGGTTCTCTTTGGCAAGCGGAGAGGTCTTGACTCCCGGATTCAAGATTGGGTGTTTTGTGCAAACAAGAGAGGGAGTTAGGCTGGTTGGAGGAAGGGACCAGAAAGATAGCAAGATCAGACGTCCCGAGAGCCCCCAGAGCCCGGAGTCATACCTCTAAGCCTCAGGTTTTATATATATATATATATATATATATATATATATATATATATACACACACACACACACACACACACACACACCACACACACACACCACACACACACACACACACACACACACACACACACACCCTGCTGGCACATGCCCAACTCGCCTGCACCAACATCCTCAGAAAGTCCTTGGCATAGAAACTCTGCAAGTGTAGTTCTTGGATCTTATTTCAATTTATTTTTAGCACTAAAAGCCGCGGAAGTGAGGAACACAGATACTCTCACCGTGGACATGGCTGCCTACCCCGTAAACATTTACCGTGCCTAGCAACTGCCTGCCCAAGAGGTCCGTGCAGAACGAGGACAGGCATTTCACAACAGAGAAGCCGGTGAGCTCCTCCTAGGAGCCCGGGCCAGCCCTGCAGGGGTAAGTTGTGTTGATAGATTGTACCTTCAATACCACGTGATAAGAAAAGCACTAATTCCCAGAAAGCCCCCGATCCCAATCAAACCAAGGGTCTGTCATGGAAAAACGTCATGGCTGTCCCAGCTGGGCACAGTGTCCCCTTTCCCTTATTGGCCCTGTTTAGATACTCACTCCTATGCCTTGCTCTCTCTCCTAGCAATGCCTTCTGGGAACAAGTAGCCACCATCGCAGGGAGTCTGCTTTTGCTCTCCTTGTCTACATATGTCCCTCTAACTCTAGTTCAATCCGATGCAGTTTCCAGGGTTACCTAGGTTCTGGGGGTGTTGACTCTACCCTGGTTGTTTCTTAGGTTCATAGGGTGATGGACTTACATCGGATCTGGTTTAGAACCTCAACTCCCATATAAACCCCCCCCTTTCTTTATTCCTGTCTGTGTTCTCTATGCCAGTGCACCCTCTGGCCCAGGGTCCCCTTAGGGGCTGCCCTTGACCCCTCTCTGGCCAAAGGCTCTGTCACAAAAAGTCTCCTGAAACCCTTAGGGAAGCTCCTGTCTGATTGATAGTCCTCCTGGGTATCCGGCCACACTGCCCTTTTTTTTTTTTTTTTTTTTTTTTTTTTGGTTTTTCAAGACAGGGTTTCTCTGTGTAGTCCTGGCTGTCCTGGAACTCACTCTGTAGACCAGGCTGGCCTCGAACTCAGAAATCCACCTGCCTCTGCCTCCCAAGTGCTGGGATTACAGGCATGCGCCACCACGCCCAGCTTCACACTGCCTTTTTACTTTGAGGGTTCCAAGGAAGGACAAGAGTGTCCCAGAGGCAGCAGCGAGAGACCAGAGTGGTGTGGTGTGGGTGTAGGGGCAATTGGGGTGTCTTCCGTTACTCTTCTATGCGATTTCCCTGGGTAAACGGCATCTGGAGGGATCTGGAGTTGTCTCTCTGGCCGTTTACCGCCCCACTGACCTGTGCCTGGCAACACCTGTGAGTCAGTGTTTACAGGTGACCCATTTGGGGACACAGAGCCGAGGAAGGACTCTCAGAGGTGTCCTGGCAACCCAGGACCTCCCTTCCTCACAGACCAGCAACTGTCACAGACTGCAGGGCAGGCTCTGGCACCGTGATCCAGGGAGGGACCAATCAATCTCCCATTTACGTGTCTTGAGGCACCATGACCCCCGACGGGGCTCTTTGTTGCACATAACTAAGGGCCAGGGCAGAGTGTGGACTCCAGTCTCCTACCTCTCTGCAGGCCCCTTATTCAGTTGTCATGACGTTGGACTCCTCGATGGCGGATCAGATGACCCGGCTGAGGTTACGACTCCTGGAACAGGTAAGACAGGGCCTCTCCACTGTTGTTAATCCATCTCTACACTCAAATCACCTGCCTCTGCAGGCAGCCAGGAGAAGTCCCCGCTTCCAGAGCAGACCTTTTCCCTGTGTCTGGCTTCCTAACGTACAGCTATGGCTTCCTGTTTGCATTTTGTGTGTGTGCTGTGCAGAACCTATTAGGTTCTAGCAGTTTCCAAAGTCAGGAGGCAGGCTGTACCTACCAGCAAGTGTACTATGAGGGCGCAGCTCTACAGAGCCCCTGCACCTTCGGGCTCCGGTGTTTAAAGGAACACTCTTTGCTGTCAAGACTGAGCGCAACTTCCCCAGGGAAAGAGCTGGCTGTGCCCAGTCTTCTCCACCTTTTCAACCATTGATGAAATCTGGAGTGATCCGTGACCAGCCACCTACCCTGCACACAGCTAAGCAGAGTTCCCGTTCTCTGTATGCTCTGCCTGCCTGCCGTGTTCCTCCTCTGGTTGCTATCTCTTACCAACCCTGGACTCGCTAGCTCAGGGCCCATGTGGCCCTGGATAGGCCCTGAGGGGAGTCTTTGCAAGGGTTGCTACTCACATTTGTCAGTCTGTCGGGGCGTCTCTCTCAGGACCTTCAGGGTAACCCTTGGGACCCATGCAAGAGCCCTCTTAAGAGTGGACCATCAGAGCTGGGCGGTGGTGGCACACGCCTTTAACCCCAGCACTTGGGAGGCAGAGGCAGGAGGATTTCTGAGTTCGAGGCCAGCCTGGTCTAACAGAGTGACTTCCAGGACAGCCAGGGCTATACAGAGAAACCCTGTCTTGAAAAAAAAAACCAAAAAAAAAAAAAAAAAAAAAAGAAAGAGTGGACTATCGGATCATCTATTTTGGTCCCCATCACCGTGTCCCCATTGGGCCCCAGTAGGGAAGGAAACACTTTGAGGCCCATCAGGATACTCCGTGCTATGCATCAGGATGTCCTACCTGTATCTCGGCAGAGCATCACCTTGGGTCTCCTCAGGGTACCATCCTCCGCTCTGGGCTTAGGATGGAGAGCGTGCATTACATCTGAGAGCATTACCAGAATAATCCTTAGCAGAATGGGGCCCCTTGCGTCCATCTCCTCGCTTTTCCAAGCGCCTCTTGCCTTCCATACTTCCTTCTGGGTGCTGACACCCCCAGAGCTCTCGGCACGTGGGCTACATAGGCAGGTGGGCAGCACAGGCTCTCTGCTCACCAACCTGGAGCCAAGTCACCGTCACAGCTTCTTCCCCTCAGATGCTGGAGCAGGAACGGGAGAGCATGGACAGAGCAGGTAAGAGCTGAAGGTGGCGTGGGCACATCCAGGGAGGAAGGGGAACAGGCAAGAAGGGCAGGCAGAGCAGGCCCTGGCTTTGTTTTCACCTGTAGAACAGGACACGTGCCCATGCATGCACTCACACCATTAGCCAACAGACTCTGAGAGGGAATGTATCTTGTAGATGAGATCAGGTGACCTACCTCAGGTTGTTCAGTGTAGAAACTCTGCCTGTTAATTCAGACTCACATTGTTCTGGTTGCAGGGGTGGGCAGGGGCTCAATCTTATCCTTCTCAGTACCCAGGACCAGCATCTAGGTTCATGGACATCTGAATAAGGATCTGAGGCCAGAGGAGCATGTCTTGTTCTTTAGAACATGCAGCATCCACAGCTATGGGTAACTCTTGGAACCCTGAGGGCAGCTGGCCAAACCTGCGTCCCTCAAATCTACATTGAAAATGGCACACCGGGCCACATGGCCCAGGGAACCTACACACACCACCCAGTGGCCACAAATGTACCAGAGGGTGCCCCAGGTAAAGCTTCCAGAGAAGTCTGCCCATGCATCATCAAAATCACAGCTCCCACAGGATGTCAGGGCAAGCAGAGCCCTTCCAGAGCTCTCTCTGGAGTGAGACCCTCTCCTTCCAATTGGTGAGCATGCCTGTCCTTCCCGGGCCAGGCTGTGGAGGTTATGACTGGGCCTGTGGAGGCCTCCTTCTGTATAGAGTGTTACAGCATCAAGGAAGATCTGTATTGACTTCCAATGCCTTACAGGACCAAGAAAATCCTCTAGGCTGACTCTGACCAAGTCTTTCCCTCTCAATCACAACCCCTGCTCTCCCCACCCCAACCCAGACCCCTCCTTTCAGATGGACGTTTATGAGAGACATGAGCTCAGGAGCTCAAAGGCTCCAGGCTACTCTGAACCCCAGGGTGCAGGGAAGTTGGGGCACTCCGTCAGAGCCACCAGCCTGGTTTATATACCTCATTGATGTGTGCCTTCTTTATGCAGGAGAGCAGGAAAAGCCAGACACGGCCCTGCAGAGTGCTTTGAGGAGAAGGAAGGACCTTCTACAGAGACTCTGGGTAGGCCTACACCCTCTGCCAAACATGGGCCTGACTCACCATGGGCTGACACGCGGGCCAGCATATGCCAACAAAGGCCCTGGGGTCAATTAGCTAATGTTTGCAAATTGAGGATGGGCAACTGAATTGTTGATCATTTAAGGGACCGAATACTCCCACCCCATCACTTCCCTGAGGAAATCAGACAAAGTACAACATCAGCTATAGGCAGTGTGTGAGCCTAGAGACTGCTTAGGTAGCTGGCAGCAGAGAAGGCAATGAGTCAAGGCCCATTTCCCTCAGGAAGAGCTCAGCTAAGCTAAACTGGCCTCCAGCAACAAGTGGCCCTGCCTAGAAGCATCTATATGGGTGTTATCCCAACACTGCTGTGGGACAGGAGGTTTGCTCTAGAAACACTAAGGACAACCAGAGATTCAACAAGTAATTGGTAGGTGCTCAGAGAAGGATTTCCGAGTATTTACCAAGAAACACTATTGAACTTGGGGTCACAACAACCTGTGCCCCAAGTCCAGTCTGGCCACTCATTCACAACAAGCCAATTAAAAGTCAGACAACAGTAGAAAGCAGAAAAGGATGGTTTATTGAACATGGTCACATTGGGAAGAGAGACAAAGAGATCACTAGTTCCAGGGATTCCGCCCTGAACATTTGGGTGCCATATTCCCTGGCAGGGGTAGACGCCTAGTAAAACCCTGCTGGCCTCCCACGCCTTTGCCCTCGGCTCCCCAGCTGACAGGCCCTCGTCCTTTTAGGAGCAGCAGATGATGGACGAACACTCCCCGGCCCTTGCCTGGAGGATGCGTGGAAGAGCCGCTGTGCCGACCCTGAACCCAGAGGTGCCTCCCATAGACGCCTTCCCTGCTGCCTCCCCGCCTTTGCCCCGGCCCCCAGAGCCACCAAGGATCATCCAGCACCCGGTAGGGGGACTCCTGGATAACGGCAACTTGTGGTGGGGGAGAAGTCACAGCAATGCAGAAGGGCACAGTGTTACCAACAGGCCATCCAATCAGGGACACCAGAGGCATTTCTCTCCCCTCCTACCATCCAGGGTGGCTGAAGACTCTCTTCTCCAGGAGTACCCAGCCAGGAGGCCGGTGCTCTGGAGAGGTTCATTCCGCTAAGCTAACAGACAATAGCAACTTCACCTGCTGTCCAAGACACCTTGGGTCCTCTGGGGGAAATACATGGAGGACTGGCGTGGGGATGGTCAACTCCCTGGACAGAATCACCTCCTAGTAGACCAACCTAGCAGCTGCATTGGAAGATCTAGGGGAGTTTAGCACCAGTGGTCCCCGAATTCAGAGAAGGGACACCCTTTAATAAATACTTCACAGTGACCCGGGATGATTAAGACCCTGACTTAGGGACAGAGTTACAACAGTGGAGTATGCCATTCTGAGAACTTTACATGTTGTGGCCTACACACAGTGTCCTGAATCATGAGCAACAGAAACCAACTGACTTCCTGAGAAAACGATAGACATGTTTTAAATTGTATGTATTAGTAGTGTGTGCATGTCTTAGGGTTTCCATTGCTGTGAAGAGACACCATGACCAGGGCAACTCTTTTTTTTTTTTTTTTTGGTTTTTCGAGACAGGGTTTCTCTGTGTAGCCCTGGCTGTCCTGGAACTCACTCTGTAGACCAGGCTGGCCTCGAACTCAGAAATCCGCCTGCCTCTGCCTCCTAAGTGCTGGGATTACAGGCGTGTGCCACCAACACCCGGCGACCAGGGCAACTCTTAGAAGGACATTTAACTGGGGCTGGCTGACAGTTCATTATCATCATGGCAGGAAGCATGGCAGGATCCAGGCAGACGTGGGGCTGGAGGAGCCCAGAATTTCTACATCTTGATCCAAAGGCAGAAAAGAAGACTAGCTTCCAGGAAGCTAAAAGGGTCTCTACTGCACAGGGCGGAGCCTGAGCATAGGACCTCAAAGCCCGCCTACACAGTGACACACTTCCTCCAACAAAGCCACGCCCCCTGACAGTCAAACTACCACAGTGTGCGAGATACACATGTGGGCCTCATGCACAGCACAGCACAGCACATATGTAGAAGTCAGCGAGCCACGCTGTGGAGCAGCCGCCATCTTAACACCGTTATGTGTTCTGGGGAACCGGTTGCCTGGCAGACACCTTTGTTCGCTAAGCCATCTCACTGTTTCAAGAAAAATGTTCTAAAGCAGAGGAGGAAGTAGGAGGCCCAGGTGAGGTCTTTGTCTGGGACTCAGTGTGAGGGAACACGGGAAGCTGAGGAGGAAAGGCACAGGGGGAATATGGAAGTACTTCCACTCCCACTGTCCTTTGGGAGTAGAAGTACTTAGCAGAGGGAATGGATCCCACAGAATTCCTTCTATTCCTTCTGCTGGTGAGCTTTCTGTACCCAGGTTCCAGGTTCTCCAGCCGCTGTCCCCTTCTGTTGTCAGGACCATTGTATTTATTATTATTATTATTACTACTACTACTACTACTACTACTACTACTACTACTACTACATTGGAGCTTTGCCTGCATGTATGTTCATATGAGATTTCAGATCCCCTGGAAATGGAATTACAGACCATTGTGCGCTGCCTTGTGGGTGCTGGGAACTGAACCCTGGTCCTCTGGAAGGACAGCCAGTGCTCTTAACCACTGCACCATCTCGCCTGTCCCCATTGTGTTTGTTTTTAAGATCTGGTTGATCTCACTATGTAGCCCTGGCTGGCCTGGAACTCACTATATAGACCAGGCTGGCCTCAAACTCACAGAGAGCCTCCTGCCCCTTGCTTCCCAAGTACTGTGATTAGAAGCATGCAGCACAATACCTGGCTGGTTTCAAGTTCTTAAATGTTTGCTGAAAAAGTAGAGGAATAATACATTGTTAATACAGGAAGATGCACATCTTTTTTTCCAAAAGATTTATTTATTTATTTATTATATGTAAGTACACCATAGCTGTCTTCAGACACCCCAGAAGAGGGCATCAGATCCCATTACAGATGGTTGTGAACCACCATGTGGTTGCTGGGATTTGAACTCAGGACCTTTGGAAGAGCAGTCAGTGCTCTTAACCGCTGAGCCATTTCTCCAGCCTGTGCCCAGTCCTTTAACTGTAATGCATTTTAACAGAAGTATAGTGGGTTTTCATAGTGTAGGGAGTCTAGGGGTAGACGCTTGCTTTTTTCTTTTTCTTTTTTCTTTTCTTTCTTTCTTTCTTTTTTATTTTTTGGTTTTTCTTTTTCTTTTCTTTTCTTTTTCTTTCTTTTTTTTTTTTTTTTTTTTTTTTTTTTTTGGTTTTTCAAGACAGAGTTTCTCTGTGTAGTCCTGGCTGTCCTGGAACTCACTCTGTAGACCAGGCTGGCCTTGAACTCAGAAATCCGCCTGCCTCTGCCTCCCAAGTGCAGGGATTACAGGCGTGCGCCACCAGGCCCGGCTATTTTTTGGTTTTTCAAGACAGGGTTTCTCTGTGTAGCCCTGGCTGTCCTGGAACTCACTCTGTAGACCAGGCTGGCCTCGAACTCAGAAATGTCTGCCTCTGCCTGCCTCTGCCTCCCAAGTGCTGGGATTACAGGCGTGTGCCACCACCGCCCGGCTCGATGCTTGCTTTTGAAAGTCAGGTGTTCACAATCTTCTCCAGTGACTTGGCTGCTGTAGCACCATCACCAGCTTTGCTCGTTACTACAGCTCTACCGTAAAAGGCAGATATGGCCCTTGTCGGTCTATTCACAGAGTCAGTGGCCTAGACCAGACCTGGGAGCTTTCTCTATAGAGTGCAGGTAGTGAAGTGTTTGGGCTCATGGGACACACGGGCTGTTCCAGGACAGCCAGGGCTACAAGGAGAAACCCTGTCTTGAAAAACAAAACAAAACAAAAAACAATATATATATATTATTATATATATAATTATATAATATATAAAATCATATATATAATCACATACATATATAATCATACACATATATAATCATATACATATACATATATATATAAAATCATATACATATATATACATATATACATATACATATACATATACATATATATACATATACATATATATATAAAATCATGTACTTGTTTGGTATGTACCTACATCCCTACATCCCATACTCTGAAGTCAGAAGCAGAAGGTCCACCACAAGCTCAAGGCCAGTTAGAGCTACACGGGGAGACCTTGTCTCAGTGATAACTGGATGTAAATATTTTTCTATCCAATCGTCTATGCTAACTTACAGTGTTAACCATCAACAGATGGATGCTAGACGGTGGGATGGATAGACGGGTAGACAGACGGGTAGATGGATGGGATGTGTGGACGGATAAGTGACCAGGTAGGTGGACGGACGGACAGACGAATGGTTGGTCAAGTGTGCAGGGTGGATTGGTCGGGGATATGGCAAGACCGTGCCTTTAGATAGCTAACCACCTTACCTCTCTCAGGCCCCCCAGGCTCCTGCCACCATCATTCAGCAGCTACCCCAGCAGCCGCTGATTGCACAGATCTCTCCTCCTCAGGCCTTTCCCGCTCAAAGATCGGGGAGTATTAAGGAAGGTGCGTATGTGCTCCATGTTGATATTGCTTTCGTTTTGTGAAGTTAATACTGAAAATGAAAAGAGTTTCTTTTGTTTTCTTTTTAAAGATATATATATTTATTATATGTAAGTACACTGTAGCTGTCTTCAGATACTCTAGAAGAGGGTGTCAGATCTCGTTATGGGTGGTTGTGAGCCACCATGTGGTTGCTGGGATTTGAACTCAGGACCTTCGGAAGAGCAGTCGGTGCTCTTAAGCGTTGAGCCATCTCTTTAGCCCCCATGAAAATATTTTCTAAGCAGGTGTTTTCCTAGTGAGAATATTTTCTAAGTAGGTGTCTGTCTTAGTTAGTGACAGACACCACGACCAAGACAAGTCGTATAAAGGACAACATTTAATCGGGGCTGACTTACAGGTTCAGAGGTTCAGTCCGTTATCATCAAGGCAGGAACATGGCAGCATCCAGGCAGGCATGGTGAAGGAGCTGAGAGTTCTACAGCTTCATCTGAAGGCTGCTGGCAGAAAATACTGGCTTCCAGGCAGCTAGGACTAGGGTACTAAAGCCCACACCCACAGTGACACACCTACTCCAACAGGGCCACACCTCCAAATAGTGCCACTCCCTGGGCCAAGCCTATTCAAACCCTGATGGTAGGTGTTTTCCTAGTGAGATACAACATAAACATCTCTCCACCCTACAGAGAATCAGTAACAGGCAGAAGTAGCAGGACCACCAAAGGCCAAGCTTGGTGAACCAATGAGTTTATTGAGGTTGCTTAGAGAAGCCAGGACAACCAAAGGCTCCAGGGTCAAGTCCCACCCCGGGGAGGGTACTGACTCCTGGGACCCCAGCGCTCTGCAAATGCACAGCTCACAGTCTCTTCCATGCAGCTTGGCTGCTCTGAAGCCCTCGGCAGCCCTTACTGCTTGTCTGACTCTAGGGAAGGGGGGACTTTGGGTATCTGGTAGTAGGTTCCAAAGACTTCCTGAAACTTGAGAGTTGGATGCTTTCCGCTACCTCGGGGCTTTGACCTGTTGGAGGCTTTTCGCCCTTTCCCCGAGTCTGTTGTGTTTTATAAAAAGATAAGGAGAGAAGGAATATGTCTGGTGGATGTGCAGTCAGGTGTGGGGTTATAGAGTAGTGTTGATTCAGGGCATGGGGAGGGGAATTGAGAGGGTAGCAGAGACAGAGAAAGGGAGGGAGGGAGGGAGGGAGAGTGAGAGAGAGAGAGAGAGAGAGAGAGAGAGAGAGCGCAAAGGAGTGGAGGCCGGCCACGAGCATGTACAGAGAGAGGGGGAGGGAATGGGCGAGAGGACAGAGCAGGAGCAAGATGGCGGGAGAGGAGTGGGCGAGCAACCCCGTTAGAGTGAGTCAGACACACCTGGCTGTTGCCAGGTAACTGTGAGGCGGAGCCTAGACAAAATGCTAACCAGGAGTGCTGAGTGCTTAGTATCCTGGGTCAAGGTCCGGCCTGAGCTGAGACCACACGGTTCTTTTGGGGGTGGGGGGGAGTGGGATCTGACGTTTCCTAAGCAATTTTTTTAAAAAAGGATTTTCGTTTTGTGTCTGTGTTTTGCCTGCGTGTGCACCAGTGCCATGTTCATGCATTACTCTCAGAGGCCAGCAGAGGGCACCAGACACCCAGACACACACACACACACACACACACACACACACACACACACACACCCCGACCTGGAGTTACAGATGGTTGTGAGCTGCCCTGTGGACACTGAATCCGAGCTAACCAACCAGTGCTCCCAACCACAGGGCCATCTCGCCAGCCCCATATTTTATTTTTAATTACATCTAATTAACCATGGGACTGGGGGTTGTATACACAACACAACGTATTAGTAGAGGCCAAAGGACAAGCCAGGTAGCCCTTGGTGCTAACAGACTCAATAGTTATCTCTCAAACAACCGTCCTTTACTCTCTAGAAATAGAGGGTATATGAAAAGGCAAATAAAAAGATAACCCCTCCAAAAGACCATAATTCCTTCATAATCAAATCTAAAGATAAATAGCTAAAGTTCTGGAACAGAATTCAGAAGCCGAGTTTGAGCCATCACCATTATATCTCCCTAGCATTATAGGACCCAGCTGCGGCGACTCACCTGCAACCCCAGTACTTGGGCTCTCCAGGCAAGAGAGTCAAAATTCAGGGACATCCTTGGCTACAGTGAGTTAGAGGCCAACCTGGGCTACATGAGGCCTTGTCTCAGAAACAAAACAAAACAAAACAAAACAAAACAAAACATCAAAACCGACAAAACAAAACAGCTCCGGCTAAGCCGTGCACACCTCTGATCCCAGCGCTGGGGAGGCAGAGGCAGGCTGAGCTCCAGGAGTGCCAGGATAGCCAGGGCTACATGAAAAGACCCTGTTTCAAAACAAAATACAGGACACCCAAACTATTTGTTAGATTTCAATGGTGTGAAGTCAATGACTCTTTCGTACTACAAAGTCTTTTAAAAAACATTTAGTTGTTTTTTTTTATTCTTATGTACAGGCATGTTTTGCTGCATATATGTATGTATGTTCACCATGTGCATGCCTGGTGCCCGGTGTGTGTGTGTGTGTGTGTGTGTGTGTGTGTACAGAAGAGGCCATCAGATGCTCTGGAACTGGAATTACAGATGTTCGTGAGGAGCCGTGTGTGTGTGTGTGTGTGTGTGTGTGTGTGTAGGGCTCCTCTCCAAGGTCTGCAGAGTGCTCTTAACCACTGAGCCATCTTTCCAGCCCTACAAAGTTTGTTTAATACCTGTTCTTACAGCTTTAAAAAATATCGCATAGCTTGAAAGTCTGCACCAGCCCCTGTAGCCATTCTTTTTTTTTTCTTTCTTTCTGAATTTGACATGTTCGTGTATGTAACTGGAATCATGTGATTTCTGTCTTTCTGCGACTGTCTTAGTTTGGTTAGTATAATGTACCTAAGGCCCATCCACACTGCAGCCAGTGACAGACTGAATAACACTTCATAGTATGGGTGACATTTGGTCTCATACCTAGTTGTCTGGTATGGGAAGGAAGCCCAAAAGCTTGACTAGGAGAACCCTCCCTTTTAGAGCACCTGCCACTCCTGCAGCTGGACATAGCCTCCTCCAAAGCCCCTGGAGTCTTTGTTCTGACTGGGACCGCCACTTGGCCTCTTGACTCTGTCTCGCAAAGGGTTTGCAACAAAGGTCTGGCTTCCTACCTTGCTCCTACGGCCTGGCCTGAGCCGACCAGTTCCTGGTGCTTCTGTTTGAGCCCCTCGGACACCCTGGGCTTGGTTGTTTGACTGAGAAGATAGCCCTGGGGATGTCCCTTTAGGGCTGCTGACAAGAGTCCCAGAACTGTTCCACGCGGAGTCTCGCTGCTGTGGGAAAAGCTGATGTTTGTCCTGGACACTGTCAGAAATTAGAATGTTGCCAGGTACACCCTTGTTGGGGAATGATAAACGTGATGTATCTATGGTAACAAAGTCCCCCACACCGGGTGGCCTAAACCCAGTTCATCTTACTGGAGGCCAGACCTGGAAGTCCAGGGTCGGAGCAGGGCTCCCCTCCCTGGGATACTGGGAAAGTCTCTTCTGCTTCTTCCCAGTCCCTTTGATCTCCCTTGTCTCCTCTCATCTCTGCTCTTCCCTTTCCTCTTTAATAAAAGCAGACTTGGCCGGGCGGTGGTGGCGCACGCCTTTAACCCCAGCACTTGGGAAGCAGAGGCAGGCATGTTTCTGAGTTCAAGGCCAGCCTGGTCTACAGAGTGAGTGCCAGGACAGCCAGGGATACACAGAGAAACCCTGTATCGAAACCCTTCTCCCCCCTCACCCCCCTACATAAAAAGCAGATACATTCGCCGGGATGCTCTCGGTGCTCCCGGGCTCCAGTCCCGTCGTTTCTTAAGGAATGTAAGGAGCAGCTAAGGACCCGCATGAGTAAGTACCCGACTCTCCTCTCAGACATGGTGGAGATGATGTTGATGCAGAACGCGCAGATGCACCAGATCCTCATGCAGAACATGATGTTCAAAGCCCTGTCCCCTGGGCCCACAGGGCCGCGCGCTGCTACCCTGCAGGTAGGTTTGGGCGCTGAAATGTAGCCAGTGGTTGGGGCGTGTGGGGGGGGGGTGTGGGGGTGGGGGTAGCTCCGGAGAACCCGTGCAAGGATGTCTCCGGTCTGTGGCGAAGGCAACGTTCGCCAGTCCTCTCTGCTCGAGCACCAGGTAATGCAGCCGGGCCTCAGAGAGCTCTAAGCCCAGGTCGGACCCCCAACACATTCTGCTGCCTTTCCTACCATTTTGGGCCCCGAGCTCGGGCCCAGGGAGGGGATGTTGACGTCCCGATCTGGCTGTGTGTGCTCTGCCAGGACCAAAGATGGATGCACCACGGAGCCCCGAGAGCGGAAAAGCAGAAGCCGCCCCCGGTTCACCACCACCACCACTACGCGCCCCCCACTCAGCTGCAGGCTGCCTCCGCGGCTGGCGCCCCTTCAGGTTATGCCGGGTGGCCTCCAGTGGTTGCCGCCGCCACCGCGCTCCCACATGCAGCCAGCTTCTTGCCCACTGTGAGCCACCTGGCCGAGCCCCCGACCGCCCATCCTAGCTACCCTTAGCACGCACGCGCGGAGCGAGAAAGCTAGTGTCTTGCAGCAGGTAAGCGGAAAGATGGCGCCCGGTCCTCTCTCATCACCATCACCACATGCCAAAGAGCACACCCACACCCTGCGATCCGGCACTAAGGAGCCAGACAAATTTTCAGTCCATCCACGGGGCTGCAGGTTGCAGGTGTCAACCCCATTCACCAGGCCACGTGGATCTTGGTCACCCTTTGGGAAAGTTATGTGTTAGGTTTGGTTTTTTTTGTTGTTGTTGTTGTTGTTTGTTGTTGTTGTTGTTGTTGTTGTTGTTGTTGACAGCCCAGAAGGACTGGTCTGATAGGGTGTCCAGCCCCCCAAGAGCTGCACAGAAAAAAATGTGCTGCTTTTCCAGTCGCGCGGGACCATTCATGGGTCTCAGTAAGCACCATGGCCTGGCCAACCTTGGTTAACTCTTCAGGGCCATCTGGGAACGCTAGGTGACGGAACACCCAGGCAGAATACAAACATTTTTTGTTTTTGTTCTTTTGTTTTTCGAGACAGGGTTTCTCTGTATAGCCCTGGCTGTCCTGGAACTCACTCTGTAGACCAGGCTGGCCTCGAACTCAGAAATCCGACTGCCTCTGCCTCCCAAGTGCTGGGATTACAGGCGTGCGCCACCACCACCCGGCCAAACACAAACATTTTATTAGGAAACACGACTTGGGGTAAGCATAGATCATTACAGCAACATAAACATTTTAGCATTCCGAGGAAGGCTGCAGTAAGGGTCCATTGAGGCTGGAGATATAGCTTAGGGGTAGACAGTTTGTTGAACATGTGTGAAGCTCTATGTCATATCCTTGATACACATGCCCACACATGAAGCAAGGGGAAGACATGTTTGTTGGCCATGCCTGGAATGAGCACTTCATTTTTTATTTTTTATTTTTAACTTTTGTTTTTCGAGACAGGGTTTCTCTATGTAGCTCTGGCTGTCCTGGAACTCACTCTGTAGACCAGGCTGGCCTCAAACTCAGAAATCCGCCTGCCTCTGCCTCCCAAGTGCTGGGATTACAGGTGTGTGCCACCACCGCCGAGCACTGAGCACTTCATTTTAATGTGAAAGAAGCAAGCTGAAGAACTTGTGATGTGACATCAGTTGAAATATACAGGGCCGGGCTGGAGAGATGGCTCAGCAGTTAAGAGCACTGACTGCTCTTCCAGAGGTCAATTCCCACATGGTGACTCACAACCATCTGTAATGGGATCCGATGCCCTCTTCTGGTGTGTCTGAAGAGAGCAACAGTGTATTTGCATACATGAAATAAATATTTCTTTTCTTCTCTCTCTTTTTGTTGTTGTTTTGTTTTATTTTGTTTTGCGAGACAGGTTTCTCTGAGGAGCCCTGGCTGTCCTGGAACTCACTCTGTAGACCAGGCTGGCCTCGAACTCAGAAATCCACCTGCCTCTGCCTCCCAAGTGCTGGGATTAAAGGCATGCGCCACCAACTAACTGCCTTTGGTGTTGAAATAAATATTTCTTTTTTTTTAGATTTATTCATTATTATATGTAAGTACACTGTGGCTGTCTTCAGACAACCCAGCAGAGGGCATCAGATTCCATTACAGATGGTTGTAAGCCATCATGTGGTTGCTGGGATTTGAACTCAGGACCTTCGGAAGCGTAGTCAGTCCTCTTAACCTCTGAGGACTGACTACTTAATATTTTAGATTTTAATATAAAAATCTTAAATATTTCTAAACAAAACAAAACAAAACAAAAAGAATAAGAAAATATACAGGGCCAACAGGATTGTTCAGCAGGTAAAGGTTCTTGCTGTCAAGTCTGATAACTGAGTTTTATCCTTAGGACATAGGGGCACAGGTGTCGGTGGGGAGTGACCCACTTCTGCAGGTTGGCCTCTGGCTTCTATTCTTGCATGGGGTATGCATGGACCCCAGCCCCCATGGCTGGTTAAAGATTTATTTATTATTATCTGTAAGTATACTGTAGCTGTATACACACAAGAAGAGGATCTCATTACGGATGGCTGTGAGTCAACATGTGGTTGCTTGGATTTGAACTCAGGACTTTCGGGAGAGCAGTCAGTGCTCTTAACTGCTGAGCCATCTCACCAGTCCCCCCTGCCCCCCCATGGCTGGTTAAATGTAATTAAAAGTAAAATAAGGAACTGGGCACGGTAGTGCACTCTGGAAGCAGAAGCTGGTAGGCCTCTAGATCAAGGCTAGCCTGGTCTACATAATTCCAGGCCAGCCAGAGTTGCACAGAGAAGCCCTGTCTCTAAAAACAAACAGACAGACAGACAAGACAAAAAAGGGCTGGGGCGGTGGCTCGGTGACTGTTAGGAGCCCTTGCGGCTCTTGCAGAGAATCCAGGTTTAAGGCACCACATGGCAGTCCACAACTGTGACTCTGTGACTCCAGGTCCAGGATATTCGATGTCCTTTTCTGACTTCCAAGGGTATCGGGCATGCACATGACACACATAAATACATACAGGCAAGACACTCATACATATAACATTTTATAATCTCAAAAATAACAAGACCCAGGTGTGAAGTACGCATGCACATGCGTGCGCACACACGCACATGTACACACGCACGCGCACACACACACACACACACACACACACCTGTGGGCACTGCAGGCTGTGTAAGTATGGGTGGATGCACACACTGTTTACAGAGCACTGTTCCCTCCGGGAGGGTTGGGTGATGGCTTTCTCTGTTCCCTCTCCACCGCGGTCCAACAGGTAGAGAAGAATTCGTAAAGGTGTGCATGCTTCCTGAACTTTTGGGTGTCTCTTTCTGTCATTTTGGTAAAGCTGATTTCCTTTTTGGCTTTATTGTTGTTTGGTTTGGGGGGCCCGGGCAGACAACAAATGACAGTCCTTCTGTTTTTAGCTTTCCTGCGGTTGGGATTAGACTTGTAGGATCAAGTTTGACTCCTTTTTTGTTTTTTGAGACAGAGTCTTGCTCTACAGCCCCAACTGGCCACATCCTAAGCAGACATGGCTGACCCTGAACTTGACCTCTGAGCTCCACCTGCCTCTGATTTCTGATAGAGAGCTTTACAGGCCTGCCTAACCATGCCAGACTTCTTTGTTACTTTAATGGAGTTTGTTTTTGTTTCTTGAGACAGGTCTCTCTATTTCATAGTGCAGGCTGTTCCAGAAATCTCTATGTTGACCAGGCAGGCCTCACACTAAGAGATCCACCTGCCTCTGCCTCCTGAGCACCAGAAGTGCACAGCCATGCCTGGCTTAATGTCTTTTTTTTGTTGTTGTTGTTTTGTTTTTTTGTTTTTCGAGACAGGGTTTCTCTGTGTAGTCCTGGCTGTCCTGAAACTCACTCTGTAGATCGGGCTGGCCTCAAACTCAAGAAATCTGCCTGCCTCTGCCTCTGCCTTCCAAGTGCTTGGATTAAAGGCGTGCGCCACCACCGCCCGGCTCTGGCTTAATGTTTTATTTTAAGAGATTTATGAGTCTTGGGATATGGGATTGAACCCAGGCTTTCTAGCACACTGGCCAAGTACTTTTCTTTAACAGCCTCGGCCCTCTTATCATTTTGAGAGAGTGCACCTCACTGAATTGCTAAGGCCGGCCTCACACTTGTAATTCTACTGCCTCAGTCTCCCTACTAGTTGGGATCACTGGAGTGCTACATGGTTAAGTTATTTCTCCGCCAGTCAAATTTGCCAACTCAAGCCAGATTAAAATAAATATAAATGCAGGTTCATTGGAAAGCCGCGGGTTCATTGGGAAACCGCAGGTTTATTGGGCAGGCGAGTTCACTGGTCCTAAGGAGGGCAGGGAAGTTGCCATGGGGGGCGGGGGAGCGCATGCGCAGGGAGAAGTTGCCATGGGGAAAGAGGGGGAAGAAAGCGCATGCGCAGGGAGAAGAGACGCGCAAGATCAGAATATCCGGGTTATAGAATAGCAAAGAACCCCTGGAGGAAAGGCAGCCCAGAGCATGGGCTGTAAAGTCCAGGTTTGGGGGTGTGGTATGCTAGGTAGGGACTGAGGAATGCTGGGAGAACCTGGAGGCCAAGGTATGTTTTGCTATGCAAAATATGCCCCTTCTGCCCCTTGTCCCGGAGTTGGAAACCAAACACTACATTCCAACTGCCTTTATAGATAGATTTTCCTTCGAGAATTCTAGCCCCATGTGGACCTTCCCTGTGACAGACCTGGCTTCCACACGGTGAGGACAGTAATGTGATGTCCATGTGGATAAACACGCCAAGGCCGCCCACTCACGGGAGCTTCAGGGTGGAGCTGACGTGCTTCCCACAGAGCTGTCTCTCAGCGCACCCCGGGGTGTGATTCCAGAGAAACTTGGTTTTGTTAAAAGCACCAGTTTAAAGGGCTCACACAATTTCCTTTCTAGATGATGTTTCTAACAAGGGGAGAGGGAGGATATTTGGCCGATGTTTGTCTAGGATGGCCTGGTGATGCTGGGCTCACAGGAGGAGGTACGCTAGCGCCCGGGAGCACCCTGGCTCTGTGAGCACCACAGGCTTCTGGCAGCTATGGAGGAGTGCACATGGACCCACCCTCACACTCAGTCTCTCTAATCCCTTTCAAGCCTGCTGTTTGAGGCCCACGTGTGAGACTGGAGAGTCTGAGCAGGCCCTGTAGTGGGCTTAGGGGTCCCCAGTGACTGGAGGAAAAGCTTCTGGCATCGCCCCTTAACAGTGGTTATAGGGACTGAGACACAGCGTGCCCCAGAGATTTTAAAGATGGCCGTGGGACTCTCATCAAGATCACAGGCCCTTCGCGGAAGGGAGGGATTGAACCTGGAATAAACTCAAACTGAGGAAGCACCAAGGGTCGCTGTGCCTCCTGGAACAGGACAGAACCCGCCCCCGCAGGCTTGGAGTCACGACAGTGTGGCTGGACTCAGATACGGCTGCTGGCCAACCTACAGATTTAGGGTTGGCAGAGCAACGGGCTGGGAATGTGGTCGAGCCCTTGTGAAGAGCGACAAGGCCCTGGATTCCATCCCCAGCGCTGCGAAACCAAACCGGAAGTACCAAGCAGAGGGAAGGGGAAACAGATAAAGAAGTGACACAGAGAGGCAGTCATTTCCCAAGGATGCTCAAAGAAGGGAACAGGCTGGCCAAGGCGTATACGGGGGTATAGTGTGTGTGTGTGTGGGTGTGGGTGTGGGTGTGTGGGTGTTACACCAGCAGAGGGGTCAGGAAACCTTATCTTGGTTCAAGGTCACTGGCTACAAGCTGGTGTAAGATCCGAAAGAAAAAAACGGGGGTACTCCAGCACCCCATGCCTCGGAAACCAGCACCCCGAAACACTCACGAGAGACAGACCTGATGCAATTTGCAAGAGGATTTTTAATTTCCAGAGCTCTGGGGGGGTCACAGTCCTACCATGCAGGGTAAAAGAAGTGAGCCCATGTGGGCTGGCTTGGATGGGCTTTTTATAGGCTTATAACAACCCACCTACCACAAGCTTCTAAGCCAATCAGTTCAAACCATCCGAACCTGCGCTCTCTGAGAACCTATCAGCCTCTCACAGAGGCCTGAAGAACTAGTTAAGTCATTTCTGCTTACGTGGCCGCCACGCACAGTGTCGCGCCCACCCTCCCCCACTGGCAATAGGGGGGACCTAAGCGCTCCCCCCAGGTAGGAGCTCCACAGCCCCAGAGGTGATCCTGCCATCCCCCAGCCGAGCTTGTCCTTGCCACAGCTGCTCTGCGGGGCAAGATGGGAAAAGGCGCCAGGGACACTCCCAGAGGTTCGCGGTCGGACCCTGGAGGCGGGTGGGATATGTGCACACTTCCAGGCCAACAAAGTGTGGACTGAACCTCTGCTCCTTTGGGGTCACCCTAGACTCAGGCACGGGGGATTCCTAGCTTACAACCTTATCCTTTCACTGGGAAGATTTGAGATCCAGATTTGCCTAGCATCCAGCAGGTCCAGTAGAGCTAGACTTCAGGTTACCCAGAATTCCATGTTCCGGGACTTAGCAGAATTACCATGCGTCTAACAGCCAATAGGGGGAGCCCCAGGGTGTCAGGGGGATGGCAAGGCTGACGACCTGAGTTCCGTCTCTGGGGCCCACATAATAGGAGAGAACCATCTCCTGCCAGCTGTCCTCTGACCTCCACATGCATGCAGTGGGAAATGTGCACCCACACGTGTGCACAAACTGTTGTGATTATAAAAAGATAAAGAAATATAAGAATATCTTCTACGGTAGTGTGGGGGAAAGGGGTGCCCCGGTGGGCCCAGGCCGAGACATGCCCTTCCCCCTGAGAGACCGGCCACACAACGGTATAGCATAGAATAGAGTTTATTTAGGGTATGGGGAGGGGAGTTAAGGGGGTAGTAGAGGCAGAGAAAGGCAGAGGGAAGAGAGGAGAGTAGAGGCGGGGCATGACCACGTGGAGAGAGGGGGGAGGGGAGGAGGAAGGGAAGAACCCAAGAGGGCAAGAGTAAGAGAGTAAGAGGGGGGGGGCAAGCTGCCCGTTCTAGAGTTGCCAGGTAACTGTGGGGTGTGGCGTCTAGATAGAATACCAACACACACACACCAAATAAAATAAATGTCATTTTATTTTAAATAAATATAAACACAATTACTAAACTAAACTAAAACAATTACAAACACAGATGGGGGGGCACACCTGACTCTCTGGCCCTAGGAGACAAGCTGTGTGGGCCAGTGGGCCGTCTTATGGGGTCTACAGCCAACAGCTTAAGAAAGGTGGAGGCAGAGGCAGGTGGATTTCTGAGTTCAAGGCCAGCCTAGTCTACAGAGTGAGTTCCAGGACAGCCAGGGCTACACAGAGAAACCCTGTCTCAAAAAACAAACAAACAAAAAAGAAAGGTCACACCGAGTTCCTGAGGGTCGGGGTGGGACCCTTGTCCTTTGGGCCTGCTGGTCAGCAGGCGCCTATCCTCCTAGGAAGAAAAGAAGACGTCGGTGTTCTGGCACGTTCCTTCCCCTTCAGGGAGACAGGGCGGTCCACCCAGACTCTACAGTTAGAAACCCTGAGGTGCATAAGAGCGTCCACGTTTCTCCTCTTAGAACACCCTATTCCGCTTACAACAGTCCGCACAGCCTTCTAATCAGAGCAAGGGCCGGCAGGCATGTCCTTGGTCCTTCCCGGAGCCAATGTCCAGGCACAGAGTGAAGCTGTAGCGTGGGCTGAGGCCCTCCAGGACAGCACAACCAGCAGAGGTCCCCTGTGGAGGGACAGGACTCTGTCCAGCAAGTTCTGCATCTCGGAGCTTTGCGGCATCAGTAGAGCCCCCTGCTCAGGGGCTGGAGCTGGGCTCCGGTGTAGGCATCAGTAGAGGCCCCTGCTCAGGGGCTGGAGCCTGGCTCCCGTGTAGCGGCTCAGCTCCTCCAGCACCAGCTTCTCTTGGTTGTACATCTGGAACACAGCAGCACACAAGCGGATACCAGCAAACTCTGGGGATCCTCGCCCTGAGTCAGAGTCCTCCCAGGGGTCACCTCCTTTGGAAGCCTTCCCAGCCCACCCACCCCAGGCTCTGTACACGTCTATCAGCAACACCTGAACAGATTCAAAAGAGCGGTGGGTGGACGGGAGAGATACAAAGGAATAGGACATTAGGAAGTGGGCTCCCAAAGGAGGGGGGAGACGCTGGGGTACACACAGGGCCCAGGGAAGGGAGGGGCAGGACGGAGAGGGCATAGAAAGGGCCGGGTAGAAGCAGAAGCAGATGGGGATCTAAAGTCCCTCCATGGGAGCTGGAGAGAGGGCCCCGCAGTTGAGAGTGCTCACTGTTCTCACAGATCAGCTGGGCTGGATTCCCAGCCCCCACATCAGGAAGCTCACCCCCGTGCCCGCCCCCCCCCCCGCAGTTTCAGTTGCAGGGGATCGACTCCCTGCTCTGCAGACAACCAGCACACACACAGTGCCCATGAACTCACAAAGGTATGCGCTCATAAACAGAAAATCTTAAAAAGAAGAAAAAAAGAAAAGACTATTACCTACAAACATAACCCAAGCCTAATGGACACGTGGTGGGCTTTAAGTGTGGCACCCTTTGGCCAGCCGTTAGGAGGAGTACTTGTTGCCAACTGATGGGTAAGGCTATTTTTGTTTTTGTGGGTTTTTTTTTTTTTTTTGGTATGTTTTTCTGCTTGACCCCCACCAATGACAGCTACATTCAGGGAATTAATTAATTAATTAATTAATTAATTTTTTGGCTTTTCGAGACAGGGTTTCTCTATGTAGCCCTGGCTGTCCTGGAACTCACTCTGTAGACCAGGCTGTCCTGGAACTCAGAAATCCGCCTGCCTCTGCCTCCCAAGCGCTGGGATTACAGGTGTGCGCCATCACCGCCCGGCAGGGAATTACATTTTTTTTTTTTTTTTTTTTTTTGGTTTTTTTTCGAGACAGGGTTTCTCTGTGTAGTTCGGGCTGTCCTGGAACTCACTTTGTAGACCAGGCTGGCCTCGAACTCAGAAATCCGCCTGCCTCTGCCTCCCAAGTGCTGGGATTAAAGGCGTGCGCCACCACGCCCGGCACGGGAATTACATTTTTAATCTGCCTCTCCAGGTGCTTTTCAGGAGTGAAGCATCATGAGGAGCCAGACCCTTCAAAACAAGGCCTGACCTCTGACCTTTCAGTCAGGATAGATGGAGGCTGGAGTTGCTGCCTTTTGCCATGGAGAGAGAGGGGGGGGGTGGAGGGAGGGAGGGAAGGAAGGAGGGAGAGAGGGAGAGAGAGAGAGAGAGAGAGAGAGAGAGAGAGAGAGAGAGAGAATGAGAATGAATGTTTGTGTGTGTGGTGGCGGGCAGCAGCCTAGGGGTTAAGGTTGTACCTGGGGGTACCACATAGCCCCTCACACAGGAACGGCTCCTACCTCTTGCCACTCGGCCTCGGAGCTGTGGGTGAAGCCCAGCAGGTGACAGAGTCCATGGGTGGCTGTCACCTGTTGGAGTAATCGAGAAGTCAGCTCAGGGGATGCCCCCTTCAGGGTCACAAAGCACCCCCTGTAAGACCGAGCTGCCCTATGCCGGACCACTGGGGCAGGATACATAGCTGCTGCTGGGCCAGAGTTAAGGCTCCCCAGTTCTCTCCTGTCTAGGCAAGGGCTACCAGCGAGCTACACGCAACCTCGGTCGCCTCCGGGCTAAAATGGAAGTTCACCCAGTTCAGTTAATGAGTGTGGAGCGACACTGTTTGGGGTTGGGCCCAGGAAAAGAGAGCTGCTTGTCCCTGGCGGGGCAGGATTGGGAATCCAGCTAGATGGAGTTAAGCAAGCGTGGGTCACGGTTGTAGTCGCAGAGATCTAGAAGGTTGCAGTGAAGTACTGACGGAATCCAAGAGTTCCAGACCTGGGCGGTGCAGTGAATCTACGTCTTTTCACTTATGTACTTATTACTTTTAAATTGTGTGCATGCGCACATGAGTACAGACGTCCTTGAGGCCTGAAGAGGCTTCTGATACCCTGGAGCTGGTTGCAGGCAGTTGTAAAACACCTGACGTAGGAGCTGGGAAGAGAACTTGGGTTCTCCAGAACAGTGGCTCCTATTAACCACAGAGCCATGCCTCTAGCCTGAGCCTACATCACTTAAACAAACAAACAAACAAACAAACAACAACAAAACAACAACGAAAACTATGTTAAGCAGCAAGAGAGGGTAAACACGAGAGGCGGGAAGGTGTATGAGGGGCTGACTCTAAGAGAAAAGGAAAGCCAAGGGCGCAGGCTCAGCCCTGACAGTGAAATCTCGTGCTTTAGTGTAACAAGGTCCGAGCAGCTGTGCAAAGTGGGCGTGGTGATCAGGGAGAGACAGGACGGGGTTCAAAGTGGCTGGAGGCGGAGACTGGATGGGCCTCCTTCTAACTACAGACAGGCTTGGGCCTAGCCCACACCAGAGGGGTAGAAGAGAGTCCAGCGGAGGGGGCCGAAGGTCTACAGCAGGTCTGAAGAGGCCACAGCTAATGAGCCTGCGTGCTGTCTAGCTTTGGCAGAGCAGGACACTAAGATTTATAGTGAGGACTACAGCAAACCAAGCTAAAGTTATCTCAGGCAATCTTCAGTCCCTTCTAATAACCTTTCACTACCAACCTTGGTATCTGCCCTCACGTTGAGCGGGTCACCTCTCGGAAAGTACAGTGAGTGTGACACACGTCTAGCCTCCGCCACCCCTAAAGCCAGGGACCCTTAGCAGCCACGTGGGAAACCTACGGTTGCCACCACCACCCGGAATCCTGTCAGCCTGCTGTCTGCGGTGACGTCACCGGTGACTGCACTGACTTGTGCCCTTCACCTGTACCAGGACTCTAAAAGTTCATATGAGCCCTTCCATGTTGTATCACGTCATTCCCAGTAGCCCAGATCTGTTCTTTGACCTTAGTAGCCACCCGAATTTGGCTCGGAATAAACTAGTTTCCTATTTCCTCTAAAGCAGGGAGGTGCCGCTGCTGGCTCTGGGCCTCTTCCTTCACAACAGAGAATTACAACGTCCGCCTCGGTATAGCACAGGCTGTGTGACCCTCGATCAAGGACACGGGCAAGTCCCAGGGCCTGCTTTGAGTGACTCTTAAATTCAAGGAGGCTCACAGATAGCAAGGCTGTGGCCGTGCTGCCAAGGCGAGCGCTTCTATTGGATGATGCTACGCTTCTCCTGTCAGTTTCCCCTTCCTGCCTTCAAACACTGAAATGTGGAGGCTCCTGTTCTGTTTTGGGTAGTGTAATAAGAAGTCAATCCAGCATGTTTCAATTAGGGAAACGTGGTTTCCTTTCTAGAGATAAAAGCTGAAAACGGGGCTGGAGAGATGGCTAAGCAGTTAAGAGCACTGACTGATCTTCCAGAGGTCCTGAGTTCAAATCCCAGCAACCACGAGGTGGCTCACAACCATCTGTAATCGAATCTGATGCCCTCTTCTGGTGTGTCTGAAGACAGCTACAGTGTACTTACATGCCTAAAATAAAAATAAATCTTTAAAAATAAAGCTGAAAAGGTCCCTGGGAAGTCCCAGGTTCCTCACCCCACCCCCAGCCCCCGGAAGTTCTCCTTCCCTCAAGCCTGAAGCTTCATGTCTCTGCTTTTAATTTCTCCCCATCAATGCAAATGGTACGTGCGAATGCTCATGTGTACACAGGCGGCTCCTCCTCAACCTTCTCTATGGTGGAAGTTCTTTCTCGAGTGTGCGTGGCTCCGCACCCCGACTCACCGTCAGAGCGTCGTAGTAATCCTCACTCTCTTTGCAATGCTGGAGGATATACTCCACTCCTAGGAAAACATCTCCCAAATTATAATCATCCGGTGAGCGTGGCTGAGGAAACTCGCCGGCTTTCAGATTCTGAAAAGGAGAAAACAAACTCGGAGGCCTTTTCGAGCAGTAGTCGGGTTGCAAGGACTGGGCTCACTTGTTTAGCAGAGGGTACTGGGACTCCTGACCACAGGATGCACAAGTTGCATAATGAAGGCTAAGGGCCATCAAAGAGTCCGAGAGGGGGTGGAATGCATAGTGATCCCACACAATGGCCCTCGAGTGCTTTGATTTCATCAAATTATCTACTCCCCAACGCCTTTTTAACCCCTCTCAAAGTCGATATCGTTGAATTAGCGTAAGGACACAATCACACTTTTTCCCACTTGTCTGACTGCCATTTTTTCTTCCTGTTTGAGTACACTGTAGCTGTCCTCAGACGAACCAGAAGAGGCCATCAGACCTCATTACAGATGATTGTGAGTCACCATGTGGTTGCTGGGATTTGAACTCAGGACCTCTGGAAGAGCAGTCAGTGCTCTTAACTGCTGAGCCATCTCTCCAACCCGGGGAATGTGTTGATAATGCTATCAGTTTTTTATTTTTCTGTCCAAGCATTTACCACTGAGGTTACACTTAAAACCGCAGTGGCCTTTATTTGGATTCCCTGAGGGCACTGAGTTTGTGAGGGTGGCCCCTGCATAGAGGAATTGTGCTGTTTGGGGCTAGACATACTTAATGACTTAATAGATATAGATCATATTGCTTCACTTCTTGCTTGTTTTTTAGAAAGAAGCTTTTGTTTTGTTTTGTTTTGTTTTTCTAGACAGGGTTTCTCTGTGTAGCCCTGGCTGTCCTGGAACTCACTCTGTAGACCAGACTGACCTTGAACTCAGAAATCCACCTGCCTCTGCTTCCCAAGTGCTAGGATTAAAGGCGTGCAACACCACTGCCACCCAGCTGAGAAAAGGGGTTTCTTATGTGGCTCTTGTCTGGCCTTGAACTAACAGGGAGACCAAGGGTGTCTTTGAACTCACAAAGATACGATTGACTCTGCTTCCTGAATAGATGGGATTAAGAGCATGCACAGTCAATGCATTTTTGCAAAGTTTCAAAATCAAAGATAACCACGACTGTAATATAATTAACAGGAACTATTCTGGAAGGAAGGTAGGCTGTACGAGAAGAACATATGATTTTACCTCATGAAATGGGAAAGAGAGCACATCAGTTGGGACATTTTTATTCCTGTAGGTCCTATTAATGTTCTGAATATTCTTGTTATCAACACAGATGATCCCCAGGTCAAATTTCTTCACGCCTAAGATACTCCTGACTAAATCCATCTTCCTTCGAAGCGGCACTCTTCTGATGGGCACCACCCGCTGCAGATTTTTAATCACCAAACTCATTTCGGGAAGAATACCCAGCCCTTTAAAAAATGGTTGGAAGGAACCTGTGGTTAATGCTCGAGTGCTAGAGACTGATAAATTATGCAGAAATGCACACAATAAAACGACTTTATTTGGTGGAGTTTTATTTGGTGGCAATTCTAAGGGAAATTACATTCACCATAGGAAACTAATAAACAGGGTATAGGCTGGGCACAATGTGCACAAGGTAGGTGGTTTGGGGAGGTTGCAATGGTGTAGGACCAGGAAAGGATGAGTATGGGTGAGAAAATGGGGGGTCGCTGTGGAACCAGCGTCTCTCGGGCACTCAGGCGGGAGGATCCACGCACGAACTAGGCGCTTTCACGCCGCACAAGCGGGAATCGCCGCGCACTTACCGAAGCAAACCGTGGAAGAAGCCCGGGAGCCCGGCGGGCCGCCTGCCGGAAGATCAACAGCAGCACACCCGAGAGACCGGAAGCCGGATGCGGAGCACCGGAAGTTAGTCCTACGAATTAAGAGGTCCGCAGCACCCATCTAAGGGCCCGCCCCAGCGGCCGGAGTGTTATGGTGCGGTGGGCCCGGCCGCGGCTGGAGGCGAGCTGTGGGCGAGCACGAGCGCTTGCGGCGGTGGTGAGAGCTGGCGGACCGGCCCCTTGCGCGGCCTCCGCTGTTGTCTGTGTTCGTGCCGGGTTGCTGAAGGCCTGCCTGCCTTCACCATCTTCGCTCGAAGGCGTCTGTTAGCCTAGCGGCCGCTTTCCTGAGCGTGTTGCGAGCATCGGAACAAAGCTGTTCGTTCTAGACCGGGGCATCTCAAGTTCGGGTTACTGGGAGAAAAATGCGATGGTAGGACATGAAAGCAGTAACATTTGAACTTACAGGGTAGTTCTTTTGGCCTTGGAGATCCAAGAATCTGGTAAGTGATGTTTTCCTGTCTTATTCCTTAGATCCCCCCTCCCCGCCCCCAGTAGTTATCAATTGAATAAATTGCTTTGCATGTTTATTTTAATCTTAACGGATCAGGCTTCATCTAAACCTGATGGAGCACACCTGTGATCCCACCAGAAGGGAGGCCGAGGCAGGAGAAAGGACCTTCATTAAGGTTGTGCTCGACGGTAGTAAGTTTGAGGCAAGCCTGGGCTAAGCGAGATCTTGTCTTTAAAGAGAAGAAAAAGAAAACGCTTTAAACCTCCCTTACACCATAATTTATTTTTCATACCCTGTGTCCAGAACCTGTTGCTTCTGTGAGTGGTGGGCGGGCCATTGTTCCCTTGACTTTTAAAATTATTGTCTTTAGAATAATCTGTGGTTTGAGGGTTGCAGCAAAATATGCTGTGATGTGCTAAACCTTTGCTTTTCAGGTCATCCCGAGGATGGAGGAGAGCTTCCCCAGGCAACAGATAATTTAAGGAAGAGAGCTACTTGCGTACAGACCGAATTTATTGCCTTCAAATAACTGGGTCGAAGATGAACCCGACGAATCCCTTCGGCGGGCAGCAGGCCAGCGCTTTCGCAGTGTCTTCTAGCACCACGGGAACATATCAGACTAAGTCACCATTTCGGTTTGGCCAGCCTTCCCTTTTCGGACAGAACAACACAGCCAGCAAGAGCCTGGGATTTTCTCAGGTTCCGAGCTTCGCAGCACCTTCTGGAGGAAGCCACTCCTCCTTGCCAGCATTTGGACTCACCCAAACCTCAAGCACTGGACTCTTCTCTGGCCTCGAATCCACACCTTCTTTCGCACCTACTTCTGGGCTTTCAAGTTCGTCTGTGCCTGGAAATACAGCCTTCAGCTTTAAGTCAACGTCTAGCGTCGGGGTTTTCCCAACTGGCTCTACTTTTGGGCCAGAAACCGGAGAAGTAGTAGGTTCTGGTTTCAGGAAGATGGAATTCAAGTTTAAACCCCTGGAAAATGCAGTCTTCAAACCAATACCGGGGGCTGAGTCAGAGCCGGAGAAAACCCAGAGCCAAATTGCTTCTGGATTTTTCACATTTTCCCACCCGGTTAGTAGTGGGTCTGGAGGCCTGACCCCTTTTTCTTTCCCACAGGCCACGAATAGTTCGGTGACTAGTTCAAATTTTATCTTTTCGAAACCAGTTACTAGTAGCACATCTGCCTTCGCCCCTGCTTTGTCTAACCAAAATGTAGAAGAGGAGAAGAGGGGTCCTAAGTCAGCATTTGGGAGCTCGAACAGTAGCTTCAGTACCTTCCCCGCAGCACCGCCTGGATCTTTGGGGGAGCCCTTCCCGGCTAACAAGCCGAGCACCCGCCAGGGGTGCGAGGAAGCCGGCTCCCAGGCGGAGCCGCTTCCCACCCTCATGAAGGGATTAAAAAGGAAAGAGGACCAGGATCGCTCCCCACGGAGACATTGCCATGAGGCAGCAGAAGACTCGGACCCCCTGTCCCGGGGCGACCATCCCCCAGATAAACGGCCAGTCCGCCTGAACAGACCGCGGGGCGGCACTCTGTTTGGCCGGACGATACAGGAGGTCTTCAAAAGCAATAAAGAAGCAGGCCGCCTGGGCAGCAAGGAACCCAAGAAGGAGAGTAGCTTCGTGGAATCCGGGGAAAGTGAGCACGTGGCCGTCCCGGGAGGGAGTCAGTCCACCCTGGTACCTTCCCGCCTTCCAGCTGTGCATAAAGAGGAAGAAACAGAAGGTAGAGATGAAAAAGAAGGTGCGTCCTAAATGTGTGTGCGCGACATAGTGACACAGTGTGCCTTGCTGCCGAGCTCTTGTACGGGCCCTCGTGGTCACCTGATTTCAGTCCCACGACCATTGCTTTTTATCCCGTCGTGGCCCCTTTGGCTTGGAAGTGTTGTCTCTGATGGCTTTACGCGTCTGCTTTCTGAATTCCAGATTCTCTCAGGGGGGCGTCCTCCCGCCAAGGCAAGCGGAGCGAGAGCACAGACAGTCTCGGGGGCGTGTCTTCTCTAGAGCTCACGGCCATCCAGTGCAAGAACATCCCCGACTACCTCAACGACAGGGCCATCCTGGAGAAACACTTCAGCAAAATCGCTAAGGTGCAGCGGGTCTTCACCAGACGTAGCAAGAAGCTTGCCGTGATTCATTTCTTCGATCACGTGAGTGCTCCCGACTTGCCCCCTGTTCCGTTTCCTGTGTTGCAGAGGCTCAGACCCAGGGCTCTGAGCATGATATACAGGCACCTCACCACTGAGCCCGTGTCCCCAGTTTGAAACTGGTCACTTGAGAAGCACATTTTTAATTACTTTCGGTTATCATTCTGCTGCATGCTTGTCTGTGCACCGCTTGCCCGCCTGATGCCCATCGAGGCTGGAAGAGAGGGCATCAGATCCCCTGGAGCTGGAGTAACAGGTGGTTCCCATCCTCCCTCTGGAAGAGCAGCGAGTGCTCCTAACTGCTGGCCGTCTCTCCAGCTCCAGCTTTGTCATGTGCAAACTCTTCCTTTTCAGCCATAAGTTGCTTGTTTGCTAGACTGTGGGGAAAGCACTCAAGGAGCGTTTCTTTCCTCTTAAATAGCTCATTGTAGGTTTAGAATTATGTATGTGTGCAGACATATGTGTGTGTGTGTGTGTGTGTGTGTGTGTGTGTGTCAGGGTGTGGACCGTGATAGAGAAGGAGTATGAGAGGACGAGATCTCGGGGGTGGGGGTGGGTGGGGGGGTGGGGGGTGGGGTGGTGGTGGTGGTGGTGGTGGTGGTGGTGGGTGTGTGTGTGTGTGTGTGTGTGAGATAAAGGGGGCAGTGGACATGTGGGGGATGTGGCGACAGGAGGGACACTGGGGTGTAGGTGAATCACCAACAGGAGCTGGGCGTGATGTCCGGGAAGGGAGCAGGTAGAGGAAGGGTGGAGACATAAGGATGGGTGAAATGCCGCGTGAGACCCGATCCTAGGCCTGCTTGCTGAAATTGGTTTTTTTTTTTAAAGATTTATTTATTTATTATAAGTAAGTACACTGTAGCTATCTTCAGACACTGGAGAAGAGGGTTTCAGATCTCTTTACGGATGGTTGTGAGCCACCATGAGGTTGATGGGATTTGAACTCGGGACCTTCGGAAGAGCAGTCGGTGCTCTTAACTGCTGAGCCATCTCTCCAGCCCCCCCCCCCTTTCTTTTTTAAGATTTATTTTACTACACTGTCAGTGTCTTCAGACACTCTAGAGGAGGGCATTGGATCTCATTACAGATGGTTGTGGGCCACCATGTGGGTGCTGGGAATTGAACTCGGGACTGAAATAATTTAAGAATCTCTTCGTCACTTGAGGTCGGGAAGGCACTGTTTGTTTTCCCAACCTGCGTGTGTGCAGGTCTGAGGTACCCAGGGAGTATGGTGCTCCAGAGAGGACCAAGCTGTGCCTGTGGACTCTGGTTCCTCGGAAAGGTCTGAGAGTCAGTGTTGACACATAGTACTTTGTTTCCCCCTTGAGACAAGGTTTCTCTGTGTAACCCTGGCTGTCCTGGAACCCACTCGGTAGACCAGGCTGACTCCAAACTCAGAGACCCACCTACCTCTGCCTCCTGAGCGCTGGGATTAAAGGCATGTGTCACCACCACCTGGCTTACATAGTACTTTTTCAGGCCTGAGTTTTCTGCTTTTGCTTCTGTTTTATTTGGCCAAGTTCATGAATATTCCAAACATTCAAACAATTACAGAGGAAAAAAAAGTCATGAACCTATTCCCTAGAAAAACCTGTTGGGTTTGTAGCATTGGCTGTTTGATTTCCCCATGTGTAACTTTATATCTTCGTTAGTTTTCTAAGTATTCATATAGGAAGATGAAGTCACATAAAAACTTAAAAAGGGAGCCGGGCGTGGTGGCGCACGCCTTTAATCCCAGCACTTGGGAGGCAGAGGCAGGCGGATTTCTGAGTTCGAGGCCAGCCTGGTCTACAGAGTGAGTTCCAGGACAGCCAGAGCTACACAGAGAAACCCTGTCTCGAAAAACCAAAAAAAAAAAAAAAAAAAAAAAAAAAAAAAAAAAAAACTTAAAAAGGAGACTGATTTATTTGTGTGTGTGTGTGTGTGTGTGTGTGTGTATGGTGTAGTAACAGGCCTATGCTTGGAGGTCAAAGAGGACAACTTTGTGGAGTGAGTTCTCTTCCTCCCTTGGTGGGATCCCGGAATTAACCTCAGGTCAGGCGTTTTACTCACGGCACAGCTCGCTGCCCACCCTTGCTGTTTTGCCCCTTCCTGTGTGGAAGGGGCATCTGTCGCCCATGCTCTGTCCTTCGCCTCTGCCTCCCGGGTCCTGGGAGAGTGGGCATGTGCCGCCCGCCCGCCCGCCCGCCGTTCCCAGCTCACAGCTCTCAGTCTGGTTTTCTGGGTTGTTGCCGTGTTGCCCAGACTCACTTGGAGCTTGCAGGGCCCTTGCCTCAGCCTGTGGAGGAGCTCAGGACGAGAGGCATGTGGCTTTGCGTCCAACTAATTGGTGCTGTTTTCCGCAATGAATAGAAAGTCTGTGACTGTTAAATACCACATCGTGTTTTCTTCTGTCTTGTATACTTGCTTACTCAGCTTTCTCTGCCTTTTGGGGCTGGGGCTGGGTTTTGCTCGGGAGTACTCCCCTGCTTCAGGGCTAGGGATTGAGCTGTGGGCCTTGAGCATGCTAGGCACATGCTCTCCCGCTAAGCTGCATCCCAACATCCCCCCCCCCCAACCCCACTGGTATTCTGAGAGGTGGCATTGCTGTGTAGCTGATGGTCTCTGGCTTGGTGTGTTGCCCAACTTAGTCTGGAAATTGTGGTCAATGCCAGCCTCCCGAGTGCTTGGTGGTACGTGTGTGTGCCACTGTACCTTGCTTCCTTGTGCATTTTTGGGATAGTTTTTATCCTTAGAGATCTCAGAGAACAAAGGTTTTGTGCCAGAATGTATTCAGTTTGAGGGATTTTATTGTTTATTTCTTCATATTAATTAAAAATGAGTGGCTTTATATTCATAATTACGTATATTACAGTCACTTTTTGACACAGTTCTCTAGCCTAAGCTGGTCTAGAACTTTAAAACGTTTTGAATGAGTTATTATTTCTGTATTAGTATTTTGCCTATGTGTATGTCTGTGTACTACGTGCATGCTTGGTGCCTGTGGAGGACAGAAGAGGATGTTAACTCTAGAGCTGGGGTACGGGCAGCCGTGAACAGCCACGTGGCTGCTGGGAGCTGAATCTGGGACCTCTGCAAGAGCAGCACTGACTGCTTTCATTCTGTGTGTGGGTGGGGGTATATTCCTGGCCATAGAGTTGCTATATCTTATGATCCACATAGTAAACATTGTTCTGTACAGGGCTAGAGGAATGGCTCAGTAGCTAAGAGCACTTGCTATTCTCATAGAGGGCCGAGGTCCAGGTCCCTGCACCCGACGGTAACTTCTAACCACCTGTGACTCCAGGTGCGGTGGATGCAGTGTCCACTCTGGCCTCCTCAGGCGTTCCATATGAAGTGTGCACCTGCATACATGAGTGCAGGCAAAAATTTTATCCTGTGCATAAAATAAAAAGAAGTGAGACCTGAAATGTTATGAGCATGTTGTCCGTGTGTATATTTTAATGATTGTTTTGGGGACAGTCTCATGTGGTCCAGGCTGGCTTCAAATTTTCAACGTTGCTGAGGGTGACCTTAACCCCCCTCCCCTGTTTTTAATTCTTCTTAAAAGACAGGGTTTCTCTATATAATCCTGGCTGTCCTGGAACTCACTCTGTAGACCAGGCTGGCCTCACACTCAGAGATCCACCTGCCTCTGCCTCCCAAGTGCTGGGATGAAAGGCATTGAGCCTCCACACGGCTGTGGATTTGTCACAACACACCTAGCCTTTTTAAAAGTTTTGTGTGGGCCGGGCGTGGTGGCGCACGCCTGTAATCCCAGCACTTGGGAGGCAGAGGCAGGCGGATTTCTGAGTTCGAGGCCAGCCTGGTCTACAGAGTGAGTTCCAGGACAGCCAGGACTACACAGAGAAACCCTGTCTCGAAAAACCAAAAAAAAAAAAAAAAAAAAAAAAGTTTTGTGTGTATGTGTCTATGTGAGTATCCTTGAAGGGGAAGGGGGCTGGCGCTCTAGGAGCTGGAGTTGTAAGTGGTTATGAGGCATCGATCTGGTGATGGTGTTGGGGACCCACCTTGGGTCCTCCAGAACCGCAGGGCAGCAAGTTCCTTAGCACTGCGCCTTCTCTCTAGTCCCTAAGATTGACATGTTCATTTTCATTCCGTGTGTGTGTGTGTGTGTGTGTGTGTGTGCGCGCGCGCGCGCTCGTGCGCGCTCGCGCGAGTGTGTGTCCTCATACTTTGTGCTGTGACCTGTTTTTCAGGCCTCTGCAGCCCTGGCCAGGAAGAAGGGCAAAGGCCTGCATAAGGACATGGCTATCTTTTGGCACAAGAAGAAAATAAGTGAGTTTTCCACCCTTGTGGTCACAGTCCCGGATCGCAGAGCTGTTGGAGTTTTACAAGCCTTGTTCTGATGCTTGTGTCTTCAGGTCCCAGCAAGAAGCCCTTTCCCCTGAAGGAGAAGCAGCTTGGGGACAGTGAAGCCGGCCAGGGCATGGAGGACTCCCCCTTCCAGCACTCGCCTCTCAGCAAGCCCATCGTGAGGCCGGCAGCTGGCAGCCTCCTCAGCAAAAGGTAGGGCTCACTTGCTCGTACCCGACTGTTCATGGGGAAGACCGGGGAGAGCTCTGAGGGGCGGGCAGGTGCAGGAGGAGCTGCTTTTGAATGCCCTCCCTCAGGGTGGGTAGGAGTCGGACAGTTGCCAGTTGCTTTAGGGGTGACTTGGCTTCATTCTGAAGTTCCCCAGGTCCTAGGTCTTTGAAAAAGTGCTCTTTGGTGAGGGACTAACTTCAAACAGATTTTTTTCTTTTAGGGAAAACCTTATCACAAAGCTGCAATTTCTGTTCTAGCCCTTTATTTATTTATTTTTAAACTGTAGTTGGGTGCTGCTGTACACTTTTTTTTGTTTGTTTGTTTTTTGGATTTTGTTTTTTTGGTTTTTTTTTTTTTTTTTTTTGGTTTTTCGAGACAGGGTTTCTCTGTTTAGCTCCGGCTGTCCTGGAACTCACTCTGTAGACCAGGCTGGCCTCGAACTCAGAAATCCACCTGCCTCTGCCTCCCAAGTGCTGGGATTAAAGGCGTGCGCCACCACGCCCGGCTTTGGATTTTGTTTTTTGAGACAGGGTTTCTCTGTATAGCCCTAGCTGTCCTGGAACTCTCTCTGTAGACCAGGCTGGCCTCGAACTCAGAAGTCCGCCTGCCTCTGCCTCCCAAGTGCTGGGATTACAGGCGTGCGCCATTGCTGTTCACCTTTAATCCCAGCAGAGGCATGCCGGACAAGCACTCTACCATGACTTACATTTCTGACCCCTCATCTCAGTGTTTGTGGGATTTGAAGGATCTCAGAATCATTAAAAACTCAAGAAATTACCATCTTTGTCCTCAGCACCGCCCTCCTACCCGTAGGGCCTTGCCCACTGCTCAGCCTCCCCTCAGATCACTGCCTCAAGCAGGTCTGTGTCGGGTTCGGAGTTGTTAGGGTGGCTTCTCCTTTATTTAGACTTTGTTGTTATTGTTTTGTTTTATTTGGGGGGAGAGGAGTTGAGATAGGGTCTTACCATATATCTCTGATTGTCCTAAAACACATTATGTAGACCAGGCTGGCACCAAACTTAGAGAAATCCACCAGTCTCTGCCTCTCTAGTGCTGGGATTAATAAAGTCACATGTCACAACACCTGGCTAGGTTCTTTGGTTTTAATGCTGTTTTTTCTTAGCTTAAGAGGACCAAGATATAGATTAAGACGTAGAAATGATACAAAGGCCCCAAATGTGTTTTCTCCGTAGCTCTCCAGTGAAGAAGCCAAGTCTTCTGAAGATCCACCAGTTTGAGGCAGACCCCTTTGACTCTGGATCTGAGGGCTCCGAGGGCCTCGGTTCTTGTGTGTCATCTCTTAGCACCCTGATAGGGACTGTGGCTGACACATCTGAGGAGAAGTACCGCCTTCTGGACCAGAGAGACCGCATCATGCGGCAAGGTATGACGCACAGAGACAGAAGTCCCAGGTGCCCTGGCAGGATGTGTCAAGGCAGTTTCTGGGGAGCCACAGGGGCTCTGCCAGTTTTGGGGTTTCTGCTGCGCTGTGCCTATGTTGCTGTGCCCTGGTCTTTTGGAGGTGTGAGCTGTGTGTACTAATGTGTCATGGCTGCATATGAGTATGTGTGCTTGGGAGGTGAGGGGAATTACACTGGTTCCTGGTGGAGAAGAGCAGTGCACTGAAGGGCAGAAGCGAGAAGGGACGCTCCGATTCAGGCCCCGTTCCCCTCAGACAGTCAGACTGTGAGTGTGACTCCCAAAGAATGTTAAAACAACACTACAAATGCACAGTACTTGCCCTGCACAAGCATCATGACCAAGAAGCAACTTGGGGAGGAAACGGTTTACTCAACTTACACTTCTACAGTACTGTTCATCACCAAGGAAGTCAGGACTGGAACTCAAGCAGGTCAGGAAGCAGGAGCTGATGCAGAGGCCATGGAGGGATGTTTCTTACTGGCTTGCTTCCCCTGGCTTGCTCAGCCAGCTGTCTAATAGAACCCAAGACTACCAGTCCAGGGATGGCACCACCCACAAGGGGCCCTTCATCTTGATCACTAATGGAGAAAATGCATTACAGCTGGATTTCACATAGACATTTCCTCAAGAGAGGCTCCTTCTCTGTGGTAACCCCAGCTGTATCAAGTTGACAAATACAACCAGTCAGTACAGTACCTCTTCTGAAAATCCATGGACTCTTTACAATGTTTTAAACTTTATTTTTGTTTCACTTGCATTGGTGTTCTGCTTGCATGTCTGTCGGTGCGAGGACAGATCCTTTGGAACTGGAATCACAGACAGTTGTGAGCACACATATGTGCTGGGAATTGAATATGGGGCTGGAGAAGCAGCTTGTACTCTGAACCTTGAAGCCACCTCTCCCGCCCCTACAGGGTTTTCTTAATTTTCAGCTATATGAAATCTCTTTATAGCTATTAAGCCCATAGTTTGAACCTATAGTTCTCCTCTCTCAACCTCCTGGGACTATACATATCTATCACACCTGGCAGGATTTGCTATTTAAAAGTGTGAATTATTGTAATAACCGCAGAGCTTTCTTAACATGGTAATGAAAACTGCCTCTATAATTTATAGACTTGGTGATCTGTATATTTCCAATAAATGTATTGTCATAGGGTTTCTATTGCTACCATGAAACATTATGACCAGAAAGCAAGTTGGGGAGGAAAGGGTTTATTTGGCTTACATTGCCAGATCATAGTCCATTATTGAAGTCAGGGCAGGAACTCAAACAGGGCAGGATCCTGGAGGCGGGAGCTGATGCAGAGGCCGTGTAGAAATGGTGCTTATTGGATTGCTTCCAAAGGCTTGCTCATTCTGCTTATAGAACCCAGGACCACCAGCCCACACTGGGCTGGGCCCTTCCTTATCAGTCACTAATTAAGATGGACTAACTAGGGCCTACAGCTGGACCGCATGGGGGCATTTTATTGATTGAGTCCCTCTCCTCAGATGACTAGTTTGTGTCAAGTTGACATGAGAATATCCAGTATACTCATTACAAGGACAGTGTGGCTCAGTCACACATCTACAGCCCCACAGCCGGCACAGTTGTAGCCTAGTGCTCTGGAAGATAGCCTGAGCTACGTAGTGCTACCCTGTCAAAACCAGAGCCAAAACCAAAAAAGTCATATAAGCTTAAACTGAGGATTAAAGTTTTAAAAGTAGAACTGAAGTGTGTGTATGCTGTTCTGAGAAGCTTTGCTTAAAACCTTTCATTCTGTGAGTAAAAAGAATGGTCTGCTTACTGAGGTAACGGGTGTTCTCAGTAATGGGGTCCTCACCCAGGTGAGGTCATTATACAGTTCCGAATGCTGAAACAGAATCCCGGGAGACTGGGATGCCTTGACCCCTCCCAAACCCCAGAGTTTCTCTGGGTAGCCCTGGCTGTTGTAGAACTCAGTAGACCAGGCTGGCCTTGAACTCACAGAGATCTGTGTGCCTCTGCCTCCCAAGTGTTGAGACTAAAGGTATGTGCCCACTGGTGTCCAGTCTGCAGATGTATTTTTTAATTAAATTCCTGCATTGTTATTTCCCACTGAGGTCATGATGAGAGTTACGGAATGCTGGCAGAGCCGGGTGGTGGCGCACGCAGAGGCAGAGGCAGACGGATTTCTGAGTTCAAGACCAGCCTGGTCTACAGAGTGAGTTCCAGGACAGCCAGGGCTACACAGAGAAACCCTGTCTCAAGAAAACCAAAAAAAAGAAAAAAGAAAAAAAAAGAAAAATGCTGGGAGAGGACATGTCTTTAAGTGAAAGTGATGTCATGCTCTGTCTGCTTTTAACATTTTAAAATTTCCTTTTGTTTTTTGTGTGTGAGTGTTTACATGTATGTCTTGTATGTCTGATGCTAAAGAAGGCCAGATCCCCTTGGACTGGAGTGATAGACAGTTGTGAGCTACCGTGTGGGTGCTGGGAACTGAGCCTGGGTCCTCTGAAAGAGCAGCTGATGTTCTTAATCACTGAGCTCTCTCTCCAGTTCCTGTCTTCCATCTTGAGTCTAGTGAATGTGTTTGATTATTGGAGAGGGGTGTAGCCTTGGCTAAGGTCTTTTATGAGCCAAGATACCCACTGTCTGGCAGGATGGGCTACAGGGCCTATCTCAGAGGCCCGAAGTTTAAGAAACATTTCTTTGTGTGTGTGACCGTTCAGGGGGCAGTGCACAGAAGAGACAGGATCTCATTATATATTCTGGATTAGCCTGAACTCATTATGTGGCCCAGGCTGGCCACAAATGTAGGATCCCCTTGCCTCAGCCTCCTGAGTGCTGGGATTACAAGCAGATTTTTTCCCCCATTTTGTGAAAGTACACTTTGTGAGTTCTTAGTACTCCTGTGGTGCACGCACCCTGACCTTTGGGTTGGTGTCATTCAGCTCGGGTGAAGAGGACGGACCTGGACAAAGCAAGGGCATTTGTTGGGACGTGCCCTGACATGTGTCCCGAGAAGGAGCGGTACTTGCGGGAGACCCGGAGCCAGCTGAGCGTGTTTGAAGTTGTCCCAGGGACTGACCAGGTAGAACACAGTGTGTCCTGTTAATCTCTGGTTTTTTTCCTTCTTGATTTTGACTTTTAAAAATTTATTTACTCTATAAGTGCAAATGTGCGTGTCTGTGCATGTGTGCCACAAAGAATGCAAGGAAGGCTAACTTAGCAGAGCTGCTTCTCTCCCTCCACTGTTGTGAAGATGGGGCTCAGGGCAGCAGGTCTGAAAGCGCCCCACCCACCCCGAGCTATCGGCTGGGCTCCTGTTGTTTTGTTTGTTTCCGGTTTTGGATTTTGGAGACAGAGTCTCTCTACATAACCCTGGCTGGTCTAGAACTCACTCTGTGACCAGCCTGGCCTCCAACTCACAGATCTGCTACCTCTGCTTTTGACTGCTGGGATTAAAGGTGTGTGCCAACCCCACCACTCAGCACCATTTTTGCTTTTAAGGTTTGTTTTGTTTTGTTTTATTTTGTTTTCCTAGATCCTAACTATAGATGTGTGCGTCAGAGGGTGCGGCCTCCCCTGAACTTGAGTTAGTGTGTGTTCCGAGTTGTTTGCCAAGAATTTGCACCAGCCTGCACTCTTGTGCCCTTCAGGTTTGCTGGGCCCAGGGTCCCCAGCCCAGCAACATGCCTGACCATAGAGCCAGGACTGATCCACAGAGCAGCCAGCAGATGGCCAGGGCCCTCATCTCCACACCTGCACAACCTTATCTTCTGTGTCTGTGCAGCTGCAGCTTTCTTCTGCAAGTTGGAAGTGTGTGCCTGCTCCAGCAGGCCTTGGCCCACAGGGCGCTGCCCCAGCCCTTTCGGGTCCTCACCCCCCATCTCTAGTTAATTTGTGGTGTGTTGGTTTAACTTGACATCTGAACACAGCTGGGATCTTTCCTGTTACCCGAAGCCCCTTTACTGGTACAGCTGTGCTTTGGGGCAAGCTGGTGTGTCTTCACTTACATTCCTGTACCTTTTGACACCTTTTTATATTTGCCTGACTCAAGTTTCTTAGCTTATATTGTCCTTGAAATGTCTCACGTTTAATGGAATGTTTTCCATTTAAAAGTTACATTCTCAAGCATCGATCTCATGTGGATGCTGTGAAGAGACACCATGACCAAGGCAACTCTTGGGGCGGGGGGGGGGGGGGGAACACAAAATTTTTTTTTTTTTTTTTTTTGGTTTTCTGAGACAGGGTTTCTTGTGTAGCCCTGGCTGTCCTGGAACTCACTCTGTAGACCAGGCTGGCCTCGAACTCAGAAATTCGCCTGCCTCTGCCTCCCAAGTGCTGGGATTAAAGGCATGTGCTACCACTGCCCAGCCAAATGACAGCATTTAATTGGGGCTGGCTTACAGTCTCACAGTTATCACATGGCAGGAGGCATGGTGCTGGGGGAGTGGAGAGCTCTCTATCTCGAGAGCTCTATCTTGATCAGAGAGCAGCCAGGAGAAGACTCCTTCTATGGCTGCAAGGAGGAGGCTCTCTTCCATATTGGGTGGAGCCTGAGCAGAGGAGGCCTCAAAGACCACCTAAGCAGTGACACACCCCTCCAACAAGGGCAGGCCTCCTCCAGGAAGGCTCCTAAGAGTGCCACTGCCTATGGCCAAGCCTTCAAACTTCCACAGTATGTATGTCATTTCCTCCTGCATTTTAAGGTCCAAAGGCCTGCCATGAAGCAGTTTGTCCCTGCTTCTTGCCCCCAGGTGGACCACGCAGCCGCCGTGAAGGAGTACAGCCGGTCCTCTGCGGATCAGGAGGAGCCCCTGCCGCATGAGCTGAGGCCCTCAGCAGTTCTCAGCAGGACCATGGACTACCTGGTGACCCAGATCATGGACCAAAAGGAAGGCAGCCTTCGGGACTGGTATGACTTCGTGTGGAACCGCACACGCGGTATACGAAAGGTATTTGCTCCCCCAGTCAGATGACTGGGAAATGCATGTATATTCACAAAGTGAACTTGTAACTTTTTGTTTTCCGTGGATATTTTTATCTGAAACAAAAATATAATTTTAATTTGAGCCATTATAAAACTATTTGATTGTTTGATTGGGTTAGTTTCCAGTTGAAATGTAATTGAACTCATTAGCATTTTTTCCTCAGAGTTGACTTTTCTTGTGCGTCTGTGGCGTCTGTGTGTGTGTGGTCAGTGCCTGTGTGCGTGTGTAATCCTCCCTCTAAACCTTGAACAGGACATCACCCAGCAGCACCTCTGTGACCCCCTGACGGTGTCCCTGATCGAGAAGTGTACCCGATTCCACATCCATTGTGCCCACTTCATGTGTGAGGAGCCCATGTCCTCCTTTGATGCCAAGATCAACAACGAGAACATGACCAAGTGTCTGCAGAGTCTGAAGGAGATGTACCAGGACCTGAGGAACAAGGGCGTGGTTTGTGCCAGCGAAGCAGAGTTCCAGGGCTACAACGTCCTGCTCAACCTTAACAAAGGAGACATTTTGAGGTATGTTTTCAGATTCAGAAGGTGGACTTTGAGGTGCAGACCTTCCATAGGGCAGTTGGTAAACTGAGTCAGGCGTAAACATCCGGAGCAGGTGCTGAGACCAGTGTGCAGTGTGCAGTCCCTCCGTGTCCGGTCCTGAGAGGGATCCTCTTGGTGATGCAGGCGGAAGCTAGGCGCGTGCGCTGGAGAACACTTGTCAGTGCATATGCTAGAGGACAGGGTAAACGACATCAGAGAAGACCGGGTACGGGACTGAGGGATAGACCTACAGATGAGAAACTAACGAGGGCAGCCACGCAGGAAGGTGCCAAACATCCTTGGGCCTCCCACGGACACGCGTGGGTGCATATAAATGCACACAGGTTGTGTTCTCTCTTAGGCTGTTTTGCTAAACAGCTGTCAATCAGTTGGCATTACTTTGAAATAATTTTTTGATGACTGATGGCTAAATTATTATTATTATTATTTTATTTTATTTTATTTTATTTTTTTGGTTTTTTGGATTTTGGTGTTTTCGAGACAGGGTCTTCTGTGTAGTCCTGGCTGTCCTGGAACTCACTCTGTAGACCAGGCTGGCCTCGAACTCAGAAATCCGCCTACTTCTGCCTCCCAGAGTGCTGGGATTACAGGCGTGCACCACCACTGCCCCGCTGGCTAAATTATTTCTTTAACTTGTTCATCATCTTTTTAAATTGTTACTTACTTATTTTGTTTTTTTGAGACAGAGTTTCTCTGGGTGGCCTTAGCTGTCCTTGAACTCACTCTGTAGTTCAGGCTGGGATTAGAGACACATAGGCCACCGTGCCCAGCTGTTGATCATCTTTTTAACATTTTTATTTAGTATTATTTGTAATTGTGTATATTATGTGTCTGTGTGTACGCATGTAGACATGAATCAGGGTCCTGTCAAGGCTGGAAGAGCGTGTCTAATATCCTGTCTGTGTGTACACATGTGGACATGAATGCAGGGTCCTGTCAGGGCTGGAAGAGCGTGTCTAATATCCTGTCTGTGTGTACACATGTGGACGTGAATGCGGGGTCCTGTCAGGGCTGGAAGAGCGTGTCTAATATCCTGTCTGTGTGTACACATGACATGAATGCGGGGTCCTGTCAGGGCTGGAAGAGCGTGTCTAATATCCTGTCTGTGTGTACGCATGTGGACGTGAATGCAGGGTCCTGTCAGGGCTGGAAGAGCGTGTCTAATATCCTGCAGCTGATGCTGCAGCCAGTTGTGAGCCGCCTGGCACGGGTATTAGGAACCTAACCTGGGTCCTTTGCAGAGAAGCAAGCTTTAACCTTTGAACCATTCTTCCAGCCCCACAGCTTATTATCTTTCTAAAGAAATGCTTTTAAAGCCACACATGTAATCCTATTAGTTCAAAGCCATCTTTGTCTACATAGTAAACTTGAATCTCATCTAGGATACAGAAGATTCTGCCTCAAGGGGATGGATGGATGGGTGGGTGGGTGGGTGGATGGATGGGTGGGTGGGTGGGTAGTGGATGGGTGGCTGGCTGGCTGGCTGGCTGACTGGATGGGTAGGTGGATGGATGGGTGGGTGGCTGGCTGACTGGATGGGTGGATGGTTGGGTGGGTGGATGGATGGATGGGTGGATGGGTGGGTGGGTGGGTGGGTGGGTGGACAGGTGGGTGGGCGGATAGATAGAGGGCTGAAGACCGTAGTGTACCAGTTGAGTGTGAGAATGGCGGCTCTGAGTATGGATCTTAGACTGAGTGGTTTTTGTTTCACAGTCTTGCTGAAGCTTAGTTATGAGATTGGTTAAGGTCAGCGCCCTGACCTTTGCCTCCCTGACTTGCAGAGAAGTGCAGCAGTTCCACCCCGACGTTAGGAACTCCCCAGAGGTGGACTTCGCTGTCCAGGCTTTTGCTGCATTGAACAGCAATAATTTCGTGAGATTTTTCAAACTGGTGCAGTCGGCTTCTTACCTGAATGCGTGCCTGTTACACTGCTACTTTAATCAGGTGCGTAGAGCCCCTGCCAGCTGGGGGGGGAAGAGGGGCAGCAGCTGCTGTGGTGATGAAGTGCTCCTCTGGCCTGCACTCTTCCCAGACGGCGGCCAGCTGTCACCTCATGGACCGTCACAGCCCAGCAGGGGGGTTCTGTTTCACTCTTGGATGATGGGACAGCATGGCTGTCCACCAGGGGAGGCCATGCAGGGCAGATGCGCTTGTGGGGCTCAGAAGTGACAGGTTGAGTTCTTGAGAACAAACCCCAAACCACAAATCCTATATTGTGCAAAGGCCTCAACTTTGAAATTGTTAGTATTAATAACATTTGTGAGAGAACTGTAACATGGAAAGATTCTGGAAAAGCAGTTTTGGGGGTGAGGCTGCTGATGGCAATTCATTTCAGTGAGAACCAGAGCTGTTTTCCACTCTGCCCTGCTCCTGCCCAAGACCCCAGAGGCCTTCAGACGCCCGCCTGCCCCTCTGCAGTGAGGGACGAGCAGCAGCAGCAGCAGCAGCAGCAGCAGCTCTTCCTCCCAGAGCTTGTCCTGCCTCAACAGCTGCCTCCGTCGGCCGCGCGCTCTGCTTGGCGGTGCCGACGACGGGCGAATGTGCGGAAGTTCCCGCAGCCTGTGGCTCTGTACTCCCGGCTTTCTTCACACCAAGTCCTGAGAACGCTGAGTTAGCACAGTCATAGTCTAGGCAAAGAATTCATTTTCACAAGTTGTATTTGATTTTTTTAACTTTTATGTTTTGAGATTATAATACAGTTATGTCATTTCTCCCCTCCATGTCCTCCCTCTAAACTCTCCAGTCCTTATTCTTTCAAATTCATGGCTTCTTTCTTCATAAATTTTTGTATATGGCCGGGCGTGGTGGCGCACGCCTGTAATCCCAGCACTTGGGAGGAGAGGCAGAGGCAGGCGGATTTCTGAGTTCGAGGCCAGCCTGGTCTACAGAGTGAGTTCCAGGACAGCCAGGACTACACAGAAAAACCCTGTCTCGAAAAACAAAACAAAACAAAACAAAAAAATTCTTGTATATGTGTTTATCATACACACACACACACACACACACACACACACACCTCCTAAATATAAGGACACCATGCTCCGTCTGGATAATGTTACTCGTATGTACATTTTTGGGGCCGCCCCTCTGGTGTGCTCTCCCAGGGAAGCCTGGCCCCCACTCTCGCATCCTCGCTTGTCTGCCGTTGTCTGTGCAGGGTTGAGGCCTCCTGGGCTTTCCCGTCCCCATTAGCATGTCTGTTGATGTTTTCCTTGTTGAACAGTCATCATGTTTAAACAGTCATGCTGCTGAGTCTTCATGAATGTAGCTTCTGATTTCTGACACAATCTTATATCAAACCTCCTAGTCCTCTGGCTTTTACAAACTTTGCTGTCTCCCACAATGACCCCTGAGCCTTAGGTGTGGGAGTGGGATTATAGTTGTACCCCTGAAAATGAGGTTACCACTGGGGAGTTGTGCATCTACTTCTTGCTGTCCTTCTAGTTCGTGGGCCGTCTCCTTACAGATTGCAGCGTGACAGCAGAGGAAGTTGGGGCAGACTCTCCCTCTCCAGCCTCAGGCCTGACCTCACAGTCCCAGCCCTCCAAGCTCCCGCTTTCTTTGGGGTCACTTCTGTTTCCTGTCTCTCAAGTCTCCTCTTCACACAATCCAGAGAATCTTAAGTCTAGCCATAGTCAGTTAGTTGTCTTTCCACTGCCCAAATGTTTTCAATCCAAATAACATCTGCTGTTGTCTAGTCCACTGTGGCTAGCTTTCCCAAGCTTCCGTCTTTTACACTGTTGCCTTCTCAGGGTGGCAGACGCCAGTGACCACTGAAGCAGATGGTTAGTCAGGAGCTTCCTGGTCCAGAGCGGTACTGTGTGGGGATGACGGCTGTCTTTGAGCAGCCAAGGAGGGAGAGGGGAGTTACCACTTTCAAACGAGTAGTGGTACGATAGTATTGGCTATTGTAGGGAACTTCAAATAAGTAAAATCTGGATTTGGTTTTTAGAACTTTTCTTTAAAATTTATTTATTTATTTATTATATGTAAGTACACTGTCACTGTCTTCAGACACCTTAGAAGAGAGCATCAGATCCCATTACAGATGGTCGTGTGTGGTCAGTGGGATTTGAACTCAGGACCTCCAGAAGAGCAGTCAGTGCTCTTAACCGCTGAGCCATCTCTCCAGCCCTTGTTCTTAGAATTATATATATGTATATTTATAGATCTGTTTGTTTGTCTTATGTACATGAGTGCACTGTTGCTGCCTGCAGTGCTCCTAACCGCTGAGCCATCTCTCCAACCTAAACCTGCATTTTTTTTTTTTTTTTTTTTTTTTTTTTAGGAAGACCTTTCCACTGGCAATGGCCTCCCTGGGCCTGAGTCTTAGGCCCCTTCTCCTTGCTCTTCCAGCCCTGCTCCAGCTGCCACAGTGCCTTCCTGTTTCCTTACCTTACAGAGCTCACCCTGATCTCTGAGTGCTCGCTCGCATTCCCTCAGGCTGCCTTTCTTCTTTGTTGTATATAATCTCTATTAAATGTGCTTTTCTTTTTCTTTTCTTTTTTTTTTTTTTTTGATTTTTTCGAGACAGGGTTTCTCTGTGTAGTCCTGGCTGTCCTGAAACTCACTCTGTAGACCAGGCTGGCCTCGAACTTAGAAATCCGCCTGCCTCTGCCTCCCAGAGTGCTGGGATTACAGGCGTGCACCACCACGCCCGGCTCTATTAAATGTTCTTAACGTGTTTACCATCGTTGCTCTGCTCTCTCCCCTAGCATGCCAGTAGTGTGGACATGGGGACGTTGTTGCTCTTGTTTGGCTTGCGCTCTGAGCATTAAGAATACAGCCAGGCACATATGCTCTCTCGAGGAGTGTGGTTGTCAGTTAGTGACTGCTGGGAGCAGACAGACCGCATAGGCACCCGGAGGCCCCGAAACCTACAGTCTTTGGTTAGGATTTTCCTGTTTTTTTTGGTTGTCTTGTTATGTTTTTGTTTCACTGCTATGAATCCGTTTTGTTTTCATAGTTAATGTCTTGCGTTTTCTCCCGCATTCCATAGATTCCCATAGCTTCATTGCCTCAGCTACCTTTGGGCCAGGGGAGGGTGGACACTCGGTTTTCATCATGCCCTTCCCTTGGTAGACGTATTCTAGTTTTTCTTATAGTGAAACTTCCCATACCATCTTTTCCTTTGGGACTGTTTTCACAGTCTTGTTGCCTGAGAGTCTGAGTATCTAAGCCCAGGTTCCTAATGGCTTGATTGCTTGCACAGAACCAAGCTGTAGCAGGAGCTCCCGATTGTGTGGCCTGCTGCCTCTGGCTTTTCTCTGAGCTTGCCTTGACACGGCTTCTTTCAGATCCGTAAGGATGCCCTCCGGGCACTCAATGTCGCGTACACTGTCAGCACACAGCGCTCTACCGTCTTCCCCCTGGATGGGGTCGTCCGCATGCTGTTGTTCAGAGACAGCGAAGAGGCGACAAGCTTCCTCAATTACCATGGCCTCACTGTAGCTGATGGGTAAGAGCCGAGGCTGTACCTGTGGCCTCCCGTCTTCTCTGCCCTCCCCCTCCCTCTTCCCTTTCTTTTCCTGATAGAGCTCTGCTTGCCGGGCTCTTCTGCTGCTCTTCTGCTGGAAAACCTGGGCATGCCCAATGCACATGTGGGACCAGACCAAGTTCATTTTTTTGTTTGAGATAGAGCCTTACTGTGTAGTCCTGGCTGGCCTGGACCCTGTGTGTAGACCAGGCTAGCCTCACTCAGACTCACAGAGATCCACCTGCCTGTGCCTCTTAAGTGGTGGAATTAAAGGTATGCATACTAGGGATTTGGGAATCAACAAAACCAGACCAAGTTCTTTCTTATTCCCAAGCCATTGTTTTCCATCAGTTAGCAGAGAACCTCAAGATTAAGACTCTCCTATTTTGTTCTTTGATGACTGTCTTTGTTCACCCATGTTTGGCCCCTGCACCTAATGGAGGAGCTGGGTAGACCAGTAGGCCATGTCAAAGTGTTGTGTCCCTGCAGTCAGGGTGAGACTGGCGATGCTCACCCAGCTAGTTACCCCAGCAGACGGCACCGTTACATCCTATGCCTGTGTCTCCTCAGCCCACGCGCAGCTCTTCTTCCAGCTCCATCCTCAGGGACGTGCTGTGGCTTTGAACGAGAGGGCTGCCATCTTGAGAGAGGAGCACAGTGGTTTGTGTCATTCCACGCATGGCTGGAAATGCCCTGGGTCATGATTCTCCGACACCAGAAGCTTTCTCGTCTCTTCCCTGTCCAGTCTTGCTTTGATCAGGGGACCCAGTAGTCGGCGTGCCGAGGCTGTCTTCTTCCCTGCTGACTCCTCTCTGCGCTCTTTGTGCTCTGCGTAGCTGTGTTGAGCTGAATCGGTCATCATTCTTGGAACCAGAGGGCTTATGCAAGGCCAGGAAGTCAGTGTTTATTGGCCGGAAGCTGACGGTGTCCGTGGGAGAAGTTGTGAACGGAGGGCCGCTGCCTCCCGTTCCTCGCCATACGCCTGTGTGCAGCTTTAACTCCCAGAATAAGTACGTGGGAGAGAGCCTGGCGACAGAGCTGCCCATTAGCACGCAGAAGCCTGCGGGGGACTCAGCAGGTGAGTCCAGCTGGGACCCCAAAATTCTGTCTTGGCCAGATGTTTAAATATCTCTTACTTAGCCTGGATTTGGAGTCTTGAAGCCCTTATTAGGGCTTTGGATGCTACGGTGCAGTTTCCATACAAAGCATCTGTGTGTGCCACTTCCCTTTAGACGGTCGTCAGGAGGGCAATCTGCTCCTCATGCTACAGTATCTCTGTCCTTTCGTAGACTGTAGTTATGTCCTCTGCTAACAGAGTCCTCAGCACTGTGTGTTTCCTTCTAGGTGGTGGCAGAGGAGAGGAGGATGAGGCGGAGGTGGGCGTGCCGCCGTTGGCGGTCCTCCCGCAGCCGCCTCCTGCACCCTCAACCACACCAGTGCTTCACGTCCAGCCGCTGGCCGCAGCTGGGGCACCCGGCCTTTTCCAGGCCTCCACGCAGCCCGAGGTGCTGCTTCCAAAGCCTGCGCCTGTGTACTCTGATGCGGTAGGGTCTGCGTGTGAAAGCGTCATAAAGTCTGTGGTTACTCTGTGTAAGGGCACTGTGTCACTTGGTCCCGTTAGACAGGAGCCAGAGTCAGGAGGGGTCTACTCAGTCACAGCCCCAGGCGGCTGAGGTAGGCACTGCCCTCAGGGTAGCTCCAGGAGCCCATCTTCATCAGAGCAGTCAGAGCTGTACTTGATTGGTTCCTCCCATAATGCCAAGCTGAACCCTGCATGTCTGTTCTGACTGAAGTCAGTACCGGCTCATGTGTGACACTCAGCAAATGGGATGTCCAGGGCCTGTGGGGTCACAACACTGCTTTGTACCTGTAGGCGGAGGGTGGCTTTGGTTTTGAGCAGATCTTGATTGTGTCTCACTGGCCTCTCAGACAGATGCTGGACACTGTCCCTACTGGAGGGTCAGAGGGTCTAGAGGGAAAGTCGAAAGGTCACCGGAATTGAGGGTTTTGATGTGCACACGGAGTGATGGATAAAGGTGCTGTCGGGGCCACCTACAGGGCGGTCCAGAGTGGTCCAGGGCAGGCTCGCCCCAGCCCCATGGGAGGCACCTTTCTGTTGTTCAGAGGCTTCCTGAAGAACTGCACAGACCCTGCACTAAGGTCCCTGTGCATTGCTGGGAACACCTTCACGAATGTCACTAGGAAGTCTTCACTAAGATGTCTGCCTTGACAGCCTAGCCCGTGTGACGCTGTGCTGCTCTGTCCTAGGACCTGGTGCAGGTGGTGGACGAGCTCATCCAGGAGGCTCTGCAAGTGGACTGTGAGGAAGTCAGCTCCGCCGGGGCAGCCTACGTAGCCGCAGCTCTGGGGTGAGTGGCGGCCAACGCACCGGTCCTTCCTGCCTTCTGGGCACACTCATGTCCTTCCTAAGAAGGCTGTTCCCACTTATCAGCAAGTCACATTCTGTGTGCTTAAGATCCCCAGTAACAATTCCGGGGCCTTTGCACCTCTCTGAGGGGTGAATGTTTCCTCTGGGCTCTAGGGAGGTGCACTTTCTCCCGTTTCTGCCTTCAGTTCTTAGGAGTGTGTCATTTCCACTTGTGATTCTTTTTTTAAATGTTTCAAGTTTTATTTATTTATTGTTTATTTTATGTGTTTAGGGGTTTTGCTTGCAGGTCTGTATGTACTCCATTCCTGCCTGGTGCCTACAGAGGGCAGAAGGAGGCATCGGCTCCCCCGGGGCTGCAGTTACAGATGGCCGTGAGGTGTCCCGTGGGTACCGAGCATGGAACTCGGGTCCCCTGAGTACTCAGTGCTCTTAGTTGCTGAGCAGTCTTTCCAGCACTAGCCTTTTGTTTTGTAATTTTGGGGAGCGGGGAGTTGCTTTAGAAATGGTCACCGTGTAGCCCACACTGCCGCCCGCTCACTGAGGGCAGCCTGTTTCTGCTCCTGCTAGTGCTGGGTGGGGCTGAGGCTGTGCCTCCCTCCAGGACTGCAGGTGTGCACTGCCAGTCTGTCCATCCGGCTGCAGGGAGTGCTGGTTCCTCTCTCGCCCATGACTGGGAGTGGCGTCTCACTAAAGACTAGACTTGTCCTCTCTAGTGGCTAGCGGGGGAGGGGCTGCTCCCGCCATGTCCTTTCTGCTCATTCAGGCAGTGTTCCTGGAACTGTTTGTGTTTGTCTTCTACTTTTTTTTTTTTTTTTTGGTTTTGTTTTGTTTTGTTTTTTGTTTTGTTTTGAGGACCGTGTGCCTGGCTTCCCAAGTGCTGCCATTAAAGGCTTTTAGACACCGCCCGCAGCCAGACCTTTCTTATGTTTCTTTTGTCACCTGTGCTTTTAGGGTCTTACCTAAGAAATGGCTACCCAATCTACTGTCATGAACACATCTGTGTTTTCTCCTACAAGTTTTACAGCTTAAGTTTTTTCTTTGTCCATTTGTTCATTTGTTTGAACTGCATGTCAGTTTGTAGTCCTGGCTTACCTGAACTCATCATGTACTCTTGAACTCCTTGGTAAATTCTTTTGTGCCATATAATTGCAAAAGTCACAGAATCGTCATATATATATATATATATATATATATATATATATATATATATATATATATACACACACACACACACACACACAAAATATATGTGTATAAAGATAGTTACAGCTTTGTAAGGTAGTTAGTATAGTTGTATTTATTTATTGTAGATGCTTTTTTTTTTTTTTTTTTTTTTTTTGGTTTTTCGAGACAGGGTTTCTCTGTGTAGCCCTGGCTGTCCTGGAACTCACTCTGTAGACCAGGCTGGCCTCAAACTCAGAAATCCACCTGCCTCTGCCTCCCAAGTGCTGGGATTACAGGCGTGTGCCACCACGCCCGGCTTTGTAGATGCTTTTTAAAAAGAACTTTAATTTTGTTAATTAATTATTATTATTCAGGTTACCTAGCACAACACAGCAGACTTTACTGCTGAGCCATCTTGCCTGCCTGTGATTGGTTTTCATGTGTTGAGGTCTCTGCCTTCCAGAGACAGATCCATGTGGCAGGAGGGAATGGTGGCTTGCTGGCTGTCCTCTGGGTCTGAATGCCATCTGCTTTGTTTTGTTTAGCGTCTCCAATGCTGCTGTGGAGGATCTGATAACGGCTGCGACCACAGGCATTTTGAGGCACGTCGTAGCTGAGGAAGTGTCCAGGGAAAGGCAGAGACTAGAGGAAGAGAAGCGACGGGCTGAAGAGGAAAGGTGGGTCTCGTCCCTATAGACGGGCATGGAGGTTGGCAGCCCTGACCTCTGACCTCTGACACCCCTCCTGCCATCTGGCCCGGTTGGGCCATTCACCACTCTGATGATTTGACTAAGGGAAGGCATGTCTGTGTGTGTGTGTGTGTGTGTGTGTGTGTGTGTGTGTGTTGGGGGGTGGATGGCACACTGATGAGCGTGCAGGTTCCTGTGGAGGCCAGAAGCGGGTGCTCGGTCCCTGGAGCCGGAGCTACAGGCAGCTCTGAGCAGTGCCATGCTGGCGCTGGGACCTGCACCTGCAAGGACACTGTGCATTCTTAACCACAGAGCCAGTTCTCCAGCCACACTGGTTTTTATTATTGCTATCTTTGTGCTTCCCCCCCCCCCCCATTACCCCTAGGTTGAAGCAAGAGAGAGAAGTGATGTTGGCTCAGCTGAGTGAGGGCCTGGCTGCTGAGCTGACGGAGCTCACGGTGACGGAGTGTGTGTGGGAGACCTGCTCGCAGGAGTTCAAGTGAGTGGAGGCCTGTGTCCTGAAGGTCAGGAGTGGGGGGGGGAGGGGCGGCTGTGGCCACGCTGGTTGTGATATGTGCATATATATCAGGTCTCTCAGTCGCCCTGGCTGTCCTGTAGACAGGCTGGTCTTGGCCTCAGACACGCAGAGCTCCGTGTGCCTGGCTTCCCAAGTGCTGCCATTAAAGGCTTTTAGACACCCAAGAGTGACATGCCATTGTGATAGGGACACCCCTATTACAGAGTCAGTCTCCCTATCAGGAGGCATGAAACGTGTCTGTTGGCAGATTTATTAGAGAACCTTTCCATAGTAGGCCATATGCCATTGTCCTTCCAGTACGGGCCCTTCTGAACCTTGCTGTGAGTGAGGCGTCCTCGGCCTTTTCACTCCGGAGCCTTAACCATTTGTTGTTGTGCTTCAGGAGAGGAAGGAAGAGGCGGGTTGTGAAGGCACGTCTGCCCTTGTGCTTCTGTCTGCTGAGAGCACGGAGCTGGCGGAGCACAGCTGCCACACAGAGGCAGCGTGTTTGCAGGCCGTGGTCTTTCTGGTCTTGGAGTTGGAAGCCTGTTTCTCTAGTTCCTGTAAGAAAGAGATCTCACACAATGATGGCAAATGCCTGTTCTCTGGGCAGGGTCACACTTTGTAGCCCAGAATGGCCAAGCACTTACTCTGAGGCTCATGGTGGTTCTTGAACTTGGGTTATCCTCCTGTGTCGGCCTCCCATGTACTAGATTGATTTAGTATATCACTTGTTTTCTTCTCTGAGACAAGGTCTCACTGTGTAGTCCTGGCTGGCCTTGAACTCACTTTGTTACAGGGTAGTCTCAAACTCAGAGAAAACCAATCTCCTCCCTCTGCCTTCTGAGTGGTGTAATTAGAGGTGTGTGCCAGTCACATTTTTATTCTCATTTTTATTTTTTTTGCAGGAGAGGGAGGTTTATGCCCTCTACTTCCCCCTCCCCCACCCCCGACAGAATCAAGTTTGCGTGTGTAGGCTTTGCGTGTGTAGGCTTTGCGTGTGCAGGCTTTGCGTGTGTAGGCTTTGCGTGTGGCGGCTTTGCGTGTGGCGGCTTTGCGTGTGGCCTCTTGTTAGGCTCAGCTGCTGGGCTCAGTGGTGCTCTCTCCTCGGGCTCCTGCCGTCAGGAAGGTAGTGCAGGCTCCCATACCTCTGTGAGTGGAAGCTTTATTTCTGGATTGTTACAGTCACCTGTTTGGGCTTGTTCTGGCACCCCATAGGACATGTTTCTCTTTTCTTTCCAGGTGTTCTGCTTTTAAGTAAAATTAAAAGTCTTGAACTTTCTCTTATAGTGGAAATGTTACATATGTTATTATATTTCCATCTGAGGTCAGACTCCAGCGCTTTCTAGGTTGGGTGCAGCAGTCAGAACCAGGGCCTTACACATATTGGGCAGATAGCGTCCTAATTTGATTTTCGTTGTTGTGATAAAGACCGTGACTGAAGCAGCTTGGGCAGGAAAGGGTTTATTTGACTTGCACTGCTGTGTCACAGCTCATGTTTGAAGGGAGGCAGGACAGGGACTCTCAGCAGGAACCTGTGGGCAGGACTGAAGCAGAGGACATGGGGAACGCTGCCTATTGGTTCGCTTCTCCTTGTTTGATCAGCCTCCTTTCTGCGTGCAGACCCCCCAGGGCTGCATGCACAGTGGCTCGTTTGGATGGGCCCTCTCGCATCAAGAAATGCCCTACAGACTTGCCGATTGGAGGCGTTTTCTCAGTTGATGTTTCTCTTTCCATATAACTAGCTGTGTCAAGTTGACATTCCCGGCCCAGACTCACAGTTTTTTTGTGGTTGTTGTTGTTGTTGTTGTTTTAAGATTTATTTTTTATCATATGTGAGTACACTGTAGTTGTCTTCAGACACACCAGAAGAGGGTGTCAGGTCTCATTATAGATGGCTGTGAGCCACCATGTGGTTGCTGGGACTTGAAGTCAGGACTTTGGGAAGAACAGTCAGTACTCTTAATCGCTCCAGCCCCAGACTCACAGTTTTAAAGCAGGCCCTTAAGTGTCTGTGCCCTTTGGGGTAGTTGCTTCTATGGTAATTGCTCTCTGTTCTAGGAGTGCAGTAGAAACAGACCAGAAGGCCCGCCTAGCCCGCTGTTGTGAAGCCGTCTGTGCACACCTGGTGGATTTGTTTCTTGCTGAGGAAATCTTCCAGACTGCAAAGGAGACGCTCCAGGAACTCCAGTGCTTCTGCAAGTATCTACAACGGTCAGTTCTGCATTCTTACAGACAAAGTCCACCTACACGGAGGTCTGTCGATCGGGCTCGGTAGATATAAGCTGTCGGTTCCATTAGCCAGGGATGAAAGGCTCACAGATTCGTAGGATGGAGATCTGAAGTAGACTTAGAATATCCTGTATTTGAAAGATATTTATATAGTGCTTGCTTTTTATTTATTTATTGGCTGTAGTAGACACAGGGAATGTCTTTGAATACATTAAATAATTCATGATGGCTTTACTAACATGAATGGGTCTCTCAAACTGGTAGTCTCTTACAAAAAACTGATATTCTCTTTTAAAAAACAAAAAATCAAAACCATGTACTTTTTAGATTTATTATCTTTTCTGTATATGGTATTTTGTCTGCATGTATGTATGTGATCCATATGCATGCCTGGAGACCAAGGATGGCAGAAGAGGTGTCACGTCCTTTGGAACTAGGGTTACAGACAGTTGTGACCTGCCACAGTGCCCAGGGATTGAACCTGGGTCTCTGCAAGAGCAACAAGCACTCTAACCACAGCACTAGCTCGCCAGCTCCTAGTGGTGGTGCTTTGATGATGATTTTACCTCATGGTAACTCATTGTGAGTTGGAAATGCATTTATTCCCCAACCTTCCCAGTCCACAGCTCAGCAACAGAACACTCAGCAGTGTCGGGAGACTGCTCTCTGGGCTGATGACGGGGCGGTAGCGAGGTGTAGAAGGGTCTCATGGTATTGAGAGTATTGTGTAGCATATCACAAGGCTAGGACAAACCTGCTTGACTGTGGGTTCTGTAAGTGACTGAGGGTTGCAGAGAAATAAAATAATGACAACAGTAAAGGGCTCTGAATGTGCAGTGACCAAGGTCAGCTCACAGTCCAGTGTGTAAGGCCTGACCCGTCACTGCAGCTGAAGACAGCACGTGGGTTCTCGCTGCTCTGCCCCCATCCCAGTAGACGTTGTCTGTGACTCAAGACTGGTCTTCCCATAGAGGACCTAAAGTGACCTTACTGTTTAGACAAAGCTTTATAGTCTAGGAATAGAATAATTAAGGAAAAAACTAGAATCTTGATTTTTTTTTTAAGTGTTTTGTTTGTTTGCTTTTTGTTTTTGTTTTTTCGAGATAGGGTTTCTCTGTTTAGCCTTGGCTGTCCTGGAACTTTTTAAAAAAGTTTTATTAATTATTTTATGTGTGTCGGTGTTTGGCCTACATGTGTGTCTGTGTGCCATGTGCATATAATGCACAAACAGTGTAGAAAAGGTCAGAGGAGGCTCTGATTTCCTAAATTCAAGTTACAGACTGTGGTAGCTGCTATGTGGGTGCTGGGAATTAATCCTTGGTCCTCTGGAAAAGCAGTCACTGCCAAGCCATCTCTCTGGCCCATGAAAAAGCTTCAGAGCCATAATATTTTAATATCATTATCATAATCCTCAGCAGCTATCAATTGGTAGCACTTTGGGTTACATGGTGTTAGAGAGACAAGCATATCTGTGTCCTTAGTATGCAAATTTACATTAATATTCAGTATGTGATAGAATTATATATACACCAAAGAATTGGTTTTTTTTTGGGGTTTTTCGAGACAAGGTTTCTCTGTGTAGCCCTGGCTATCCTGGAACTCACTCTGTAGACCAGGCTGGCCTCGAACTCAGAAATCCGCCTGCCTCTGCCTCCCAAGTGCTGGGATTACAGGCGTGCGCCACCACACCCGGCTTAAGAATTGTTTTAAGTAAATCTCTTTATTATCAGTAAATGTTTGATTTCTATATCTATTTTATATACCTACACACCAGGGGTTATATACAAATCTCTTGGGTGAAAAGGGATTGTAAATAGAAAAAGTTTAAGAAATCTTAAGCTAGGAAATTAAATTTGAAGTCTTTTTTTTTTTTTTAAATGAATTCATATCACTCTGGCAATGTCATAAAGAAAAAAAAAATAAAGTCCAGGTATTAAGTTTGAGTTTCTCTCTCCATAGTAGAACACGATCAATTTATGAAGAAATATATACAAACAGCATATATCCAAACTAAACAGCGTAGCCTGTTTCAGATTGGGTAACGGGGAACACAGTGGGAGCATGGTGGGAGCACAGAAGTGCTTGTGTCCAGCTGTGGCTTCTCCACAGCAGAGGGGCACCGACATGTGTTACTCAAGCTCACCCACCGTTCAAGTGTTGTGTGTTCTGTAGGGCGGTCCATTTTATACTGAAATCGAAAACAAACGATAAAGTCCTAGATGGTAGCAGCAGTATAAAAAGGAGCATACCCGAGAGAGAACTTTCTAGGACAGACTGCTGGCTGTCTTCAGAAGCAGCAGCTACTGGTACCCTTCTAGAAACTTTACCCAATGAAAGGTGGCGGCCTGACCTTTGTAGCATGGTGTTCGGTTCTCCTGTTACTGTTCTGACAGGGCTGCAGTGTTGGGAGCGTCTGCTGTGCCTTAAGGGACTGACTCTCTAGTGACTGTCCCATGGCGCTCTGTGGCTGTGACAGTGCCTTAGCGACCTCTCTCATATTGACATTTTACATGTGTGTTCACACGCATGTTGTTGGGACCTACGTTCCAGTGTTTGTACTTCTGTCCAGCAGTTCAGAGCTCACTGTTTTTGTTTTTTATCACACCTACATTTTAATTGAGATTAATTTTCATTTTAAGCACTCTTGCTGAAAAAAAAAAAAAAAACTTAATTGATTGTCAAAACCACACTACCAGGCTGGAGAGATGACTTAGTGGTTAAGAACATTTGCTGTTCCTGCAGAAGACCTCTGTTCAGTTCCCAGCACCCACATGGTGGCTCACAACCATCTATAGTCATGCACAAGGTGCACATACATGTACGCAGGCAAAACGATCACATGCATGAAAATAAAATTAGTCTAAAAAATGATAACAAACAAAAACCACATTTCCATATTTGTACACTGGACTTTGTGTCGTCGTCCGTCCCCCCACCCCCACCCCCCACCCCCGTGGATGAGCCTTAAACACCCACCCAATAACCATATGCTGGTTTGTCCTCCAGGTGGAAGGAAGCTGTCGCAGCCCGGAAGAAATTCCGGCGTCAGATGCGGGCCTTCCCCGCAGCACCATGCTGTGTGGATGTGAATGACCGGCTGCAGGCTCTCGTGCCCAGTGCAGAGTGCCCCATCACCGAGGAGAACCTGGCCAAGGGCCTTTTGGACCTGGGCCATGCGGGGAAAGTAGGCGTCTCCTGTACCAGGTCAGTCGCAGGGCGTGGCGTTTCTCTGTAGGCGCAGTGCTGGTGGTTGGTTTGTATAAGGGGCTTTCACAGCCGTCCGGCCTCCCAGCGGACAATATGGAGGTGCCGTAGGCTGACCCTGATGAGGTTATGTCTCCTCTGGTCATCACAGCAGGTTCTCGCTGAGCGTTTTCTAAGGGTTTTTATCAGGTCCATTCGATCCCATGGTCGTCTTTGTGCTGTATGTACATAGAGATTACAGTCAGGCCCAAACTCTGAGGTCAGGGATTAGGGGCTTTACTCTGACCCGTGGCTGTTGTGACACAATCTGGCCTCCTGAAGTCATAGTTTCTTTGTTTTTGTTTTTTTGACACAGGGTTTCTCCGTCTGTGTAGCCTTGGCTGCTTGGCCAGCCTTCAACTCAGAGATCCCCTGCCTCTGCCTCTCAAGTGCTGGGACCAAAGGTGTGCGCCACCATGCCTGGTGTATAGCATGTTCTGTGAACCACATGGCCACCACAGAGGCTCTTGTCTCGCATGAGAGCGTGCTCTAGGAGGGCTGGGATTTTGTCTGCTTGTCATCGGCCAGCTCACAGCGACCAGTGCAGCAGATATTTGAAGGGGAGTTGGGTGACCTGGGGAGAGTCTAAAGATTCTCCCCGGGAAACAGTGAGCAATTACTTTTCACTCAGAAACATCAGTAAATACTATTTATTTTTTATTTTTAAATTTTTCATGCAGTATATGTTTGATTGTATTCTTTTCTCTCCCCTAACACCTCCCAGATTCTTAACCTTTTCATGTTCTTTTTCAGTCTTAAAAACAAAAGATAACAATAACAAAACCTTTAAAAAAGGGGGGGGGCGAGGCTGGAGAAATGGCTCAGCAGTTAAGAGCACTGATTGCTCTTCTGAAGGTCCTGAGTTTAAATCCCAGCAACCACATGGTGGCTCACAACCATTGGTAACAAGATCTGATGTCCTCTTCTGGAGTATCTGAAGACAGCAACAGTGTACTCACATATAATAATAAATAAATCTTAAAAAAAAAAAAAAACAGTAATAACAAAACAAGACCTAATAAGGTCTGTTTGTATTGGTCAGCTATGCTGAGCATGAAGTCTGTAGTCCATTTCTGGTACTAGGGGAAGTAAATACTACTAATTTCTTCCCGTGGGTTGAAAAGTCGGCTTTTGTAGTCCTTGTCTTTCTTTTTTTTATTGTTTGTAGGTTGAGGCGGCTTAGAAACAAGACAGCTCACCAGATAAAGGTCCAGCACTTCCACCAGCAGCTGCTGAGGTCTGCGGTCTCTCCCTGTTTGAATTGCTCCTGCTGGGTACCGCGGGTTGGTCTGCATGGGTACCGTGTGTTGGCTCCTGGTGGTCTGTGTGGGGACTGCGTGTTAGCTCCTGGTGGTCTGCGTGGGGACTGCGTGTTGGCTCCTGGTGGTCTGCGTGGGCACTGCGTGTTGGCTCCTGGTGGTCTGCGTGGGTACCGTGTGTTGGCTCCTGGTGGTCTGTGTGGGAACCGCGTGTTGGCTCATGGTGGTCTGCGTGGGGACTGTGTTGGCTCATGGTGGTCTGCGTGGGGACCGCGTGTTGGCTCATGGTGGTCTGCGTGGGGACCGCGTGTTGGCTCCTGGTGGTCTGCGTGGGGACCACGTGTTGGCTCCTGGTGGTCTGCGTGGGGACCGTGTGTTGGCTCCTGGTGGTCTGCGTGGGTACCGTGTGTTGGCTCATGGTGGTCTGCATGGGTACTGCGTGTTGGCTCCTGGTGGTCTGAGTGGGGACCGTGTGTTGGCTCCTGGTGGTCTGCATGGGTACCGTGTGTTGGCTCATGGTGGTCTGCATGGGTACCGTGTGTTGGCTCATGGTGGTCTGCGTGGGTACTGCGTGTTGGCTCCTGGTGGTCTGAGTGGGGACCGTGTGTTGGCTCCTGGTGGTCTGCGTGGGGACTGCGTGTTGGCTCCTGGTGGTCTGCGTGGGGACTGTGTTGGCTCATGGTGGTCTGCGTGGGGACCGCGGGTTGGCTCATGGTGGTCTGCCCCTTCCAGCAACGCTGCGTGGGCTCCGCTGGACCTGCCGTCCTTTGTGGCTGAGCACCTCCCTGGGAAGCAGAAGCGAGTATTTTGGAAACTGGTGCTGGTGTTGCCTGATGGAGAAGAACAGACTGCAGAGAGTCCTGGCAGGTCAGAGGTTTCTGGATGGAGAGGATGGAGACTGATCCTGAGAAGGACTTTTTTTTTTTTTTTTTTGGTTTTTTTGAGACAGGGTTTCTCTGTGTAGTCCTGGCTGTCCTGGAACTCACTCTGTAGACCAGGCTGGCCTCGAACTCAGAAATTCGACTGCCTCTGCCTCCCAGAGTGCTGGGATTACAGGTGTGTGCCACCACGCCCAGCTGAGAAGGACTTCTTATTGAGAGTTGCAGGCAGGCCGAATGTCTGTGGGGGTGGACACTAAAGGCTTATGTCTCAGTGCATTTTGCTCATGGTATTTACTTAAATTTGTATCATTTTTCCACATCCTTGGCATTATTCCATGTAAGTCCAAAAGCTTTAAGAGTTGAAGGTTATTTAAACCGATCATATGATATCCTGATTAGAATTACTTTATTAAGACTCTGGCCAGCATGTGTATTTGTGCACCATGTGCTTGCAGTGCCCACAGAGGCCAGAAGAGGGCATCAGATCCTCTGGAGCGGGCGTTAGCTGCCATGTGTTTGCTGGGAGTTGAACCCAGTTTTCCTTTGTAAGCGCAGCCGGTGCTCTTAACTGCTGAACCATCTGTTTCTCCAGCCCTGAGGAATATTTGTTTGTTTCGCATGTGCACCTGTGTGCCACAGGGTATGGGGGTCAAGGGGCAGACTTGCAGACGTCTCGGTGCTGTGACTCTTTAGTACAGCTCCTCACACTGCGGTGACCCTCAACCATGAAACTTGGTTGCCTCTTCATAACTGTCATTTTGCTGCTGTTAGGAAACATAAATATCTGTGCTTTCGGATGGTCTTAGGGGACCCCTGTGAATGGATTGTTCAGTTCCCCTAAAGGGGCTGCAACCCACAGGTTGAGAACCATGGCTAAACCATATGCATTCTAGGGGTAGAACTCAGATTGGAAGGCTTGGCCGCAGCTGTGTGTTATCTACTGAGCTGGCCCAGCATCAGGAGTTTGACTCTGTAAAATAGTTGTTAGTGGTGGTGGTGGTGGTCGTCGTGGTGGTGGTTTTTTGAGACAAGGTCTCATTCACTATATACCCTGACTGGCCTGGAACTTGCTACATAGATCCTGCTGGCCCCAAACCCAGAGGTCCAGCTGCCTCTGCCTCCCAGCTGCTGGCATTAAAGGTGTGCACTAACACACCGTACTGAAGTGGATATTTGTAGCTGCAGGGATGGTTTCTATTGCTCAGGGTCCTTTCCTTTTCGGTTCAGAGTTTTAAATCTCATTAGCATGAGCCAGTTTCATGACTGTCCCCTTCCACTTACCCAGATAAATAACCCAGTAGAGGTCCACCCTCCATTTCAAAATAATAACCTGTTTTGTGCAGGAGAGCTTCACAATAAGATTTTGTGTCTGGGCTGGGCGGTGGTGGCGCACGCCTGTAATCCCAGCACTTGGGAGGCAAAGGCAGGCGGATTTCTGAGTTCGAGGCCAGCCTGGTCTACAAAGTGAGTTCCAGGACAGCCAGGTCTACACAGAGAAACCCTGCCTCAAAAAAAAAAAAAAAAATTTGTGTCTGGCATCCTGTGTCCATATGGTATTTCTTGTGTTTCCCTGAAGATTTGTGGGCAGCATTTTAAAATTAGACAGTCCCTCAAATGTTACTTTCTTTCATCTACAGAATACTAGAAAACTGGTTAAAGGTCAAGTTCACAGGAGATGACAGCGTGGTGGATGACCCAGGAGATAATGCCGGCGACATCCAGACCCTCTCAGTCTTTAATGCACTCAGTAGTAAAGGGGATCAAACAGTTTCAGTCAACGTGTGTATAAAGGTGAGTGACAGTCACTTCATGTACTTATCTCTAGGTTTTATTTCCTCTCATCATGTCACTGAAATTGTAAATTACTATTTATTCTCAAAAGTGGTTTTAAATGATCCTGAGATGATCAGAAGTAAGTGCCATTGTCTGCTTTTCTTTACAACGTGGTTAAACTCCACAGCTTACGTGGTGCGAGGTTCCAGTCTGTATTCTAGGAAATCAGTGTATTCGCCTTCTCTCTGGTTACAAATGGCAGATGAAATCCATTTTTTAAGAGGGAAGTTCACTTTGGCTCCTAGTGCTGAAGGTTTCAGCCCATGGCTGATTGCCCTGGTTGCGTTTCTGAGGAAGCACATAGCAGAAATCTACACGTGACAGCCAGGACACAGGCGAGGAGGCTGGCGTGTCCGCAGCGACCTCAGATCCCCACAGACCCCACCTCTCCAGTATCCCCCCACCTCCCAGTTCTGCCGAGCTGGAGGCCGAGCAGTGAACACATGGCTCTGAGGGCCAGACTGCGGCCAGCACTGAGCCTCGGCTGCCACACCTCCTCGAGAGGTGACACAGTCTGCAAGACTCCCTTGTGTTTTACCTTTGGCTTGACTCAGGGTTCAGCCTCTGTCCAGCGGCATCCCGTAGACCCCTTTGGTTGTATTGCGAGCACTCGTGCCTGTACTGTCCTTCTGATAGGTCCCTGATCTCGACAGGGTTCCTAGTTCTTATGCCATTTAAACACAATATTCCCCCACTAAAGTTCCCAACACTGTGTATCTCCTATGCTGTGGCTCTGTCTAGTCGGCCCTTGGGTTTGAAGTAAGTTTGTGCATATTGTCTAGTAACAGTACCTTTTCTTGGTTTCTCTCTCTCTCTCTCCTCTCTGTCTCTCTCGCTCTCGCTCTCTCGCTCACGCAGATGGGGCATTGCAGCTGTCCTTGCTGAGGCCACTGTCTCCTCTGTCTTGTCCTCTGGTATGTTCACCCTGACACCTTTGATTTTGTCACAGGTGGCACGTGGCACCCTTAGTGACAGCGCCCTTGATGCTGTGGAGAGCCGGAAGGACCTGCTGGGAGCCAGTGGGCTCATGCTGCTGCTTCCCCCGAAAGTGAAGACTGAGGACGCAGCGGAGGAGGACCTGTACTGGCTGTCGGCCTTGCTGCAGCTCAAGCAGCTGCTCCAGGCCAAGCCCTTCCAACCTGCCCTGCCGCTGGTGGTCCTCCTGCCCAGCTCCAGAGGAGACTCCACGGGGAGGGCGGCAGAGGATGGTGTGTGGAGGAAGTCTCATTCATGATCCTGCCCCTTTAAGAAGTGGGCGGGGATTGAGTGTGATGGAAGGCCAGCAGAACGGGTGGGGAACTTAGGTCTAGAGCCTTATTTGCTCCATCCACAGACTGGAGGGTCTAGACTGGCTTGGGATGCGTCACAAGTGCAAATGAGTAGATTACATGCCGCCTTCCTGTTTCTCTTAAAGGTCTGATGTTACAGGATTTGGTTTCAGCCAAGCTGATTTCAGACTACATTGTCGTCGAGATCCCTGATTCTGTTAATGATTTACAAGGCACAGTGAAGGTAAAGTTTCAACCTTTGTAAAGGTCTGTCAAGATGCTTGCCGATTTCTCCTCTCATCTGTCCGGAACGTTATATAAGTGGTTGCTGCTGCTGTTTGGAATTTGAGACGGTGACATGTAGGGAATATGATCTCAAGTGTGATAGGCAGCCAGGGTGACCTGGAAGGGGTGCTGTCTCTTCCTCTTTGGTGGGCGTATAGGCATGCACCGTCCTGTCCAGGTTATGTTAGTGATTTCCATTTTAATCTTATATGTTATGCATATATATATATATATATATATATATATATATATACATATATATATATATGTATATATATATATAAAACTTTCTAACTATATATAAAACTTTCTAACGATACAGGCAGGAGTAAAAATATAATTAAAAAAACACCCATAGTTATGCTTTCAGTAATAAGTAATTTTTTTGGTTTTGCTTTTTTTTTTTTTTTTTTTCGAGACAGGGTTTCTCTGTTTAGTCCTGGCTGTCCTGGAACTCACTCTGTAGACCAGGCTGGCCTCGAACTCAGAAATCCGCCTGCCTCTGCCTCCCAAGTGCTGGGATTAAAGGCATGCGCCACCACCGCCCGGCTGGTTTTGCTTTTATGAATTTAAAATGACCATTTATATCTTACATCTGAATATCAGATTTATCTAATTATTTTTTTTCAGAATGATCGCTTTTACAAAATATAAAGAAGTAATATTACCTGAGATTTCCTGAAAAGGTCTGCTGAAAATGGCTTAGGGAGAGAAGTGTAGGGATTGCATAGGCCCGAGGACGTAGCTCAGGGGGACTCTCCCGCTTGACATATAAAAAGGTCCTAGGCTGGATCTCCAGCACTGGATGATACCGCACCAGAGCTGCACAGGAAGAGGTAACGGCAGCGTCTGAGGGAGCTTCCTGGCGTTCAGTAAAGCTGCTAGTTCTAGGAATGCGATGATGGTGTGGCTCTGCTTCCCTGGGTCCCCGGTGAGGAAGACCTCATGAGGTCTGTGGTTCTTCCGGGAGGTCTTTGCAGGCTCCACTTACTAGTTAGATAAGACTCAGGGGACCCTCTTTGGTGCCTCTGTGAGGCAAATCTGCAAGGCTCTAGAAATCCAAACTCAAGCACAGAGGGCTTGTGCCCTTTCCTGCAGCAACTGAGATTTTGTTCTTGGCATTTTCCCAAAACAGCCATGGGCTGAGCACTAGACCCCTTTAGAGAACTGTGTTTTAAAGTGAGCGTGAGTCATTTGAGCAGCTCTCTCCCACTGTCCTGACCCTCAGGTCTCTGAAGCAGTCCAGTGGCTGATCTCCCAGTGCCCTCAAGCCCTAGACCTTTGCTGCCAGACCCTGGTTCAGTATGTCGAGGATGGGATCAGCCGTGAGTTCAGCGGTCGGTTTCTCCACGACAGAAGAGAGAGGCGCCAGGGCGGCCTGGCCTCCCAGGAGCCTGGCACCATTATTGAGTTGTTCAACAGCGTGCTGCAATTCCTGGCCTCTGTGGTGTCCTCTGAGCAGCTGTGTGACATCTCCTGGCCTGTCACGGAGTTTGCTGAGGTGGGGGGCAGCCAGCTACTTCCTCACCTGCACTGGAACTCGCCGGAGCACCTAGCGTGGCTGAAGCAAGCTGTGCTGGGGTTCCAGCTCCCACAGATGGACCTTCCACCCCCAGGGGGTACGTGCCCCGCCCGAGGGAGCAGTGGGGGGCCAGCCTTCTAGTCTCCGACTTTTAGGGACACTATACCGGGGGTAGGTTCCAGTGTGAAGTATGCAGTCTACTTCCACTGTGAACCTGCCTATCTGCATCGACCTTTGGGTTTCTGGGTTAGGATAAAACAGGATTTTATGGAGTGGGAGCTGTTGTCCTTTTCTCCAGGACAGTCCTGAGACTGTCCCACAGGTCCCACTTACCGGAAGAGATAGGCGAGCTGAAAAGCATGAGACTTGTGTGAGTGCCTGTGAGCTGCTGGGCCTGCTGGGACCACAGCACTATAGTGCTAGAGAGTATCAATGTTCTTTAAAGCCCGACTGTGCCTACTGTGCCCGGGCATGACCTGGGGCTGGGAAGGCGGGGCCTGCTCACTATTCAGCTGACAGCGCTGCCGGCCTTGCACACAGCAGCCCTCTACCAAGAAAGCAGCATTCGGAATAGTTCGCGCTCACTGATCTTGGTCAAACCGTAACTTTCTCTGCAGCCCCCTGGCTCCCTGTCTGCTCCATGGTCATTCAGTATACCTCCCAGATTCCCAGCTCCTGCCAGACACAGCCCGTCCTCCAGTCCCAGGTGGAGAGCCTGCTGTGCAGAACATACCAGAAGTGGAAGAACAAGAGCCCCTCTGCAGGCCAGGAGGCAGGGCCTTCTGTTGCCGAGATCCCGTGGGATGACATCATTACCTTATGCGTCAATCATAAGCTGAGGGACTGGACACCGCCCAGGCTTCCCGTCACATTAGGTGGTTGTCGTCGTGTTTGGGGCCTGAAAGTCATGAGACGTTCCTCAGCTGACTTTACCAGAAGAGGGGAGTGGGGTTCTAGCTAGCTAGCTAGTTAGTTTATTCTAAATAGGATCCCATTGTGTAGCTCAGGCAAGCCAAACAAACAAAACCATCTCCACTCTTGTTAAAATTGTTAAATTAGGAAAGTCTTAGGAACTTTGTGAAGCACTAAGGTTTGACTGCGTGTGGTAGCCCGCATCTCTAAAGCCAACACTCAGGAGGAGCTCTGTGGAATTGAAGCCAGCCTGGTCTACCTAGCAAGTTATAGGACAGCCAGGACTATAGAGAGAGACCCTGTTTCAGAAAACACAAACAAGGCCAGGTATGTTGTGTACTCCTTTAGTTCCTGCACTAAGGATGCAGAGGCAAGCCGATTTCCGAGTTTGAGGCCAGCATGGTCTAGACATGTCCTAGAGCATGTTGTAGGACAGCCAGGGCTACACAAAGAAGCCCTGTCTTAAAAACAACAACAACAACAACAAAAAAAATCAATCAACAAAAGGTCCTAAGAGAGCACAGGCTCCCGGGTTGGCTCGGAGAGGAGCCGCTGCGGAGTTCTGCCCCGCCCTCCACGTCCGCAGGGACGCGTACCGCCTTCCCACCCAAGCAGGGAGTCACGGAGTGAGGTTTGCCCTTAGATAGGTGGGTTTAAGCGAATATCAAGTGGTTGTCTGTTGCTCCTTATGTATCTGATCCTAAAAATCTGTTTTTGTACTGTTTTCTCAGAGGCGCTGAGTGAAGATGGTCAAATATGTGTATATTTTTTCAAAAACCTTTTAAGAAAATACCATGTCCCCTTGTCATGGGAACAGGCCAGAATGCAGACCCAGAGGGAACTGCAGCTGCGTCAAGGACGGTGAGGTCTATGTCGAGTGTGTTTTCTGTCTCTGTCCTAAACCGTGCTGGGCCACATCTGGACTGTAACCCCTGTCCTGTCACACACCAGCTCTGGCAACCCTGCAAAGCACGAGTCGTCCCCACAGCAGAGGTACTTTTTAGGGCAGTTGCAGGCACCTCTCTCCATTTATCAGATGAGCTCAGGTCAACCCTAATTGGAGAAGGCAGAGAAAAAGCTGGTATCTCCTCTCATCAACCTAGTTCATAGATAGCCAGTGCAGCACCTGGTCACATTCCCCAGAGCCTTTCTCCCAGAAGAAGCAGAATCAGCAAGAGAACTGTAGTAACATAATCTGCTGCAGGTGCTTTCTAATATAATAGAAAGCAGGTGGTTATCTCAGTAAGGGCTGGAATGATTTAAACTGTTGACTTATTTGATATTTGTGGCTGTTTCACCTACATGTATGTCGGTGCACACCTGTAGGCCACCGTTGTACTCCCCAGAACTGGAGTTACACTCGTGAGCCTGCGTGCAGGTGCTGGGAATGGGGTTCGCTGAAGAGCAGCAGCCAGTGCCGCCAGCAGCCGGCTCAGCTCTGCAGCCCCCAGAATGAACTTCTTAAAGCTTAAACTCAGGCTCAGATGGGCGGCTCAGCGGCTCAGGGTGCGTGCTGTTTAGCCTAGTAACCTGAGTTTGAACCCTGGTAGCCACTTAAGTTGGAAGGAGAGAACTGACTCCACAAAATTGCTCTCTGAGCTTTCCATGTGCGCTACCTGTGGCACTGGGCTACTGTCTTAGTCTCGTTTCTATTGCCGTGGTAAATGCTCTGACAGAAGACACCTGGGGGAGAGGGTGTGAGCTTCCTACTCCAGGTTAGTCTCTCACTGTGGGAATCAGAGTGGGAACCGGAAGCAGCTAGTCACAGTCCAGAAGAGAGGATGTGTGCAGGCTTGCTCGCCTCGGTAGACAATGGCTCAGTAGACATGGTGGCTTGAGTCTTCCCACATCTGCTGATGTTGTCAAGACAGTCTTCCACAGACATGTCTACACACCAGGTCGATCTGGCAGTCCCTCATTGTGCCTGCCTTCCTTCCCAGAGGATTGTGCATTCTTTCAAACTGACAGCCAAAACTAACCACCACAGCTTCCTCTCATAAATCTACAACAAAAATGCAAACAACAACAGCAAAACGTCACGTTCTTCCATACAGCATTAGGTCTGAGGGCCGGAACCGGACCACGCTGCCGGGTTGTCAGTGATGCTGTCTGATGGCCAATGAGACAGGGCAGATAGGCAAAGACAGTAAAAACGAGAATTTCGCCGGGCGTGGTGGCGCACGCCTGTAATCCCAGCACTTGGGAGGCAGAGGCAGGCGGATTTCTGAGTTCCAGGACAGCCAGGACTATACAGAAAAACCCTGTCTGGGGGGTGAGGGGAGGGAATTTCCACACGGTACAAAGCCAGCTCAAAAGAATCAAAATTGTAGTCCTAATGACAGTGCAGGGTTTAGCAAGTTAACTAGACAGTGACTTAAACCTATCATAAATTCTCACAGTATTGAAATATAGAGAAGAATCAATAGATAAGAACACTCACTCTCGCAGGGTTTGAGTCTCCGCACACATATGGTGGCTCACAACCACCCATGACTCCAGTTCCAAAACTTCAGTTCCAAGCACCCGGTACTCTCTTCTGAACTCCTTGGGCACAAGGCACATATATACTACATATACCCACATACAGGTCACACACTCACATGTGAAATAAATCTTCAAAGCAAGACAGAGACGGCCTTCTTACCTTAGTATATAGCGCGGAAGAGATGGGTCCCCACTTCAGGACGGTTGCTGCTCTTCCAGCTTTTAGGGATTCAATGCCCTCTTCCGGCCTCTGTGGGCTCGCGTATTCTTGTGCTACACATGAATTCAACACAGGCAAAGCAAACATGGATACATAAAATAAGTCTTAAAATACACACATGAGAGACAGAGACAGACTAGTGTAAGAAGCAAAGGCCTGGATTAAAGCAGCTCTGAGAGCCCAGTGCCTGTAGAAAGTGGAGCATTTGGAAGCAGTAGCCGTCCTCTGTCTGTCTGTCTCTCCCTTTTTCCCTCCCCCCCTTTTCCTTCCCTTCTCCTTCCCTCTCTTTTAAGTTATGTATCCTGGCTGGCCTGGAACTCACAGAAATCTGTCTGTCTCTGCCTCTGCTTCCAGAGTGTTGGGATTAAAGGCACACACCACCAAGCCTGACCAACCGTGTTTCTCTGCGTGTGTGAGAATCACGGTATAGCACATAGTATGAGAGCTGCCTTCGCTTGTTGCCATAGTCCCTGACTTGAGGGAAGTCGAGGCAGGCCCGGGGCTGACATGCGTATAAACACCCAGGAGAGCGCATGGATCTTGAGGCTTCTGTTCATGGAGTGAACATGTGTCCAGCCGTGTCCAGCTGTGTCTGTGTGCTGTGCACAGTGGTGTCACCTTCTCTCCGCCTTTCCTACTGTAAGAATGTCCACCCTTGTGCTTATAGTTCGGGGATGAAGTCTTCTCATCCTCCTACCAGCAGTTTTCCTACTCCATTGCTTCATGTGCGCCAGAAGGGGAAGAAAAGGGAAGAGAGCGGCCGAGAGGGGGGCGTCCGAGCGGAGGATCTGATGCGAGGGGCTTCTGCAGAAGAGCTGCTGGCGCAGAGTCTGTCTAGCAGTCTGCTGGAAGAGAAAGAAGAGAGCAAGAGGTGTGTGTGTGTGTGTGTGTGTCCGTCCGTCTCTCTTCCCCCCCACTCTCACCCCCACCCCCACCCCCCACAGGAGGAGACTGGTAAGTCCAGACAGCCAATGCCAGGAAGGGGCTGCTGGGCCGGCAAGGGTTAGAATAACGAGACTTTATTTCAAGAGAAAGGAAGGAAGGAAGAAGAGAGAAGAGAGAAAAAAGAAGTCAGACATTTATAAAGTATGAGCGTGGGCTGGAGCGATGGCTCCGAGTTTAGGGTGTGTGCTGGTTTCCAGAGGCCCTCACTCTGGTACCCACACCCGTAGCCGGTGGTGCATAAGCACCTGTAACTCCCGTTCCACAGACCCTACTCCTCCGGCCTCTGTGAGCATCATGTGCACACATTCAGATGTGCACACACGCACACCTATACATAACTAAAAATAAATATAAACTCTTAAGAGACAGACTGCTCTGGAAAGAATATTCTAAGATTTATCATTTGAAGTTGGCTTCATTGCTTATTTAAGTTTTCCAGAGGAGGGAATGTGTAGCTGAGTCTCCTTAGCTTGGTGTGCCATGGCTGACCAGTGCCTCTTGGGTCTTTTCTTACCTGGCAGGCAGGAGCTAGTCCAGACCCTCCCCTGCTTAGCTGACCTCCTTCCCTTGTCCTTTCCTCTTCCGGTCAGTCACACTGAGAGAGAGAACCGGGAGACAGAACTCGGGCCAGGTGGCCTTCCCATCACCCTGCCTTGCCCCGCCCCGCCCGGCTTTCCAGCACTGAGTACTTAGGCTCCCCTTGGGGTGCCCCTCCTCCTGGTGCTAGAGAGGAGCCTTGCATTTCGTGGTCGAGGTCAGCTCTGCACCTGGGTTAGTCTCACCTCCACCTACTCAGAGTGCTCCACCCTGAGGGCTCTCCTGAGACATTGCCCTTCCCTGCATAGGACGTGAGGTCAGCACCCAGACCCGCAGACCTGCTGGCACATACTCCTGAGGCCACTGCTTTGTCACTACGTGCTGCTCCCTGCGTCTCTAGTCCTCACTGGCCCTCTGCGGCCTGCATGCTCGAGTCTGCTCCCCAGAGTTCTTGTCCCTGTCAGTGACCACCAACGTCTTAACCTTGTGTTAAGCCCCTTCGAGGATTTAATAAATCCCAGAAGCCCACAGCATGCTCTGATGTCACGTGGACGTCCACACCCACCCACTCGTGGACTCGGAAGGAACCAGGAGTGAGCGGCACAGAGGGAGTGCCGGCTAAGCTCTCGTCTCACGCACGGCCTCCGCTGTTTCAGGTTTGAGGAGCAGCTTCAGCAGTGGTTGTCGCAGGACTCACAGGCACTCACCGAGTCTGCCCGCCTTCCTCTCTACCTCCCTCAGACGCTAGTGTCCGTTCCTGATACGATCAAAACTCAGACCACGGTGAAGACATCTACAAGTCCTCAGGTGAGAACGAGCCCCCTTGACATTTCCAGAATTAAAGATGGAATGCGCCAGCCTCAGTGGGCCACACCTTTAATCCCAGCACTCCATGAGTGTGAGGCAGCCTGGTCTACAGAGTGAGTACCAGGACAGCCAGGACTACACAGAGAAACCCTGGCCTGAAAAATGAAAGGAGAAAAAAAAGAAAGAAAAAACAAACAAGCCAAAAGTCATTTTAAATACTTTAAAAGCTCTGTCTCTTTAAAATGTCCAGAAGTCCCCTCTGTCTTTTCCTTCTCTCTGCTCTCCCCCTCTCCCCCCTCTCCCCTTCTTCCCCTCTCCCCTCTCCCCCTCTGCCCATCTCCCCCTCTCTCCCTCTCCCCCTCTCCCTCTCCTCCTCTCCCCCTTTCCCCCTCTCCCCCTCTCCCCCTCTCCCCCTCTCCTCTCCTCCCCCTCTCCCCTTCTCCCCCTCTTCCCTTCTCCCCCTCTCCCCCTCTCCCTCTTCCCCTCTCCTCCTCCTCCTTTTCTGTCCCTTTCTCCCCCACCCCACTTTGTCCTCTTCTCTCCCCCATGTTCCTGTCCAGCCTCTTCCCTTTTTCCTATTTTCTCCTTCTGTCCCCCTCTGTCACCTTTCTTTCTATGCCCATGCTCTCTTCTCACCCCTTCTCATGCCCCAAATAAGAGTCATTTTATACTAAAAAGAAAATATAGCCAAAAGGTCTCTAAAATATCTAGAATCTCTGTAAAATATCCAACGTCTCTAAAATTTCACTGTTTTTTTGAAAGTTAAAAGTCTCTGAATTATGGTTACCTGTAAAATGATAAATAAGTTCCATAGGTTCTTATTCTAAGAAGGGAACTAGGGCTGGGCGGTGGTGGCGCACGCCTTTAATCCCAGCACTCTGGGAGGCAGAGGCAGGTGGATTTCTGAGTTCGAGGCCAGCCTGGTCTACAGAGTTCCAGGACAGCAAGGGCTACACGAGAAACCCTGTCTCGAAAAAACCAAATCCAAAAAAAAAAAAAAAAAAAGGGAACTAGGGCCCAGTCAACTCGACAGCACCCAGAGTCCAGCAGCGTAAAGCCTGGGGCCATCTCCAGTGCTTGAGTCCCCATTGCAGCTGGGCTGCTTCTGGGACAATAATGTCTCTTGGGCTTTCTTCAGGGACCCCCCCCCTTTTTTTTTTTTTTTTTTTTTTTTTTTTTTTTTTCAGGACAGGGTTTCTCTGTGTAGTCCTGGCTGTCCTGGAACTCACTCTGTAGACCAGGCTGGCCTCGAACTCCTGCCTCTGCCTCCCAAGTGCTGGCATTACAGGCGTGTGCCACCATGCCCGGCTCTCTTCAGGGACTCTTTATCCATGCCACATGATGCCTGCCAGCATTATCTCACTGTGACCCCTTCAATCCTGAGCCTTCCACTGCAGTGGGGCACATCAGTGGCCTGGCCTGGCCTTTCATGGTGCCAAAGCCTCAGCTGCTCTTCATGACCCCATATGCCTTCAGAACCAGTGTGACCTGGGAGAGTCGTACACTGCCAAGTTCAGATGCCAGCATGGGATGCAGCCTCAGCTCCCCCTAGGCCGTGAGCTCTGTGCTCATCCTGGTTCTTCGTCAGCTGGTTCTGCAGCTCCCAGCTAACCAGGATCAGTTATCTCAGCAAAGCAAAGATACGAACAGCCTTAGAGTACTTGAGGGACACAAGGCCGGCTCCACCATCTGCACTGCTCTCATCATTTCCTATGTCCCCACGATTCATTAATCTCTGAACACTCAAGGGCTTTTCTAGTCCGAAATTCCAGAGTCTATGCACAGTCCTCCAGAATCCGTGCTTGGGTCTGTCACAGCAATGCCCCAAGCTAATTTCTTAATTAGCTTTCTATTGCTGTCAGAGAACACCATGACCATAAGCAACTTAAAGACAGGGCTTATAGTCCCTCCATAGAAGTCAGGACAGGATAGAGGCAGGAGCTGATGCAGGGCCATGGAGGGTCCTGCTTCCTGCCTTTCTTCCATGGCTTGCTCAGCCTGCTCCTTTTTTTTTTTTTTTGGTTTTTCGAGACAGGGTTTCTCTGTGTGGTCCTGGCTGTCCTGGAACTCACTCTGTAGACCAGGCTGGCCTCGTACTCAGAAATCCTCCTGCCTCTGCCTCCCAAGTGCTAGGATTACAGGCGTGCACCACCATGCCCGGCTTCCTCAGCCTGCTTTCTTAGAGAACCCAGGACCACTGGTCTGGGGTGGCCCCACCCACAATAAGGCCCTCCCACATTAATCAAACTGTGCCACAGGTTTGCCCAGAGGCCAGTCTTATGGGAGCCTTTTCTCAATTGAGACTTCCTCTTCCATAATAATACTTAGCTTGAGACTAACCAGCACAGCTAGGCAGTGGGGGCATACACCTTTAATCCTAGCACTTGGAAGGCACCAGCAGTTGAATTTGAAGCTAGCCTTGTCTACAAACTAAGTTCCAGGTCAGCCAGGGCTACACAAAGAAACTCTGTCTCAGAAAATAAAAACAAAAACAAGCCAGCATATGCAGGAACAGTAGCTGTCATATGTGGGGCCACATAACTCTCTGAACCTTGACACTCACCAGAGTCGAGGGATTAATGTTCCCTAAGGAAAAGTAATAAATGAAGGTGAGCTCACACAGGTAAATTTCACAACTAGAATAGTGTTTCCAAAGCCAGATCTTCCAGGCCCAAAGCTGCTCAATGTTTTCCTTGGATAAGGAAGCAGAAACAGTTTAACCGAGGGAACATGCCGAGGGGCAGGGGTGAAAGGTGGTTCTGGAATGGTTTAGGAAGGCAGAGTCCGCCACAGCATACTGGTTCCATTGATGAGCTTGTCAATCCTTTCAAATACTCTTCTCTTGACGTGTGAGGCACGGTGGTGTACACTGATAATCCCAGCACTTGGAGATGGATGGAAGCCAGCCTCTACTGTGTAGCAAGTTTGAGGCTATCCCAAACTATATTGCACCCTATTTCAACCCACTCTACCCACCTCCCCAAATTTATACGCTAATTTTCTCTAAAGACATTCCCATATAGTTACAAAATTTAATGTACAAAAGTTTTCACAGTGGTATTTTGAAACATTATATGTCTAATCAATAAATGACCCAAGGTGGGAGCTTGATACTGGCTGTGTGTGTGTGTAGTGGATGAGGCTGGCAAGATGGAGGAGCGCTACCCAGCGAGGATTCTGTTGAGCCAGGGAGGCTCTCAAGGGTGTGCACGTGAATCAGGTGCGATGCCTCCACACATAACTGCTTTTTGCTTTGTTCTTACTCAATTAGGATTCAGGAACAGGAGACCAGTTGCGGTTCTCAGAGGCATCAGACACATCCCTGACGGAAAAGCTGAAGCGCCTGGAAAGGCTGATCCAGAGCTCAAGGGCAGAAGCAGCAGCCTCCGAGCTGCACCTCTCCACACTGCTGGAGATGGTGGACATCTGAGCCGTCTGACTGCAGGGGGCTCTCTTCTTCAGGATGCTTTGTCTGTGTTCAATTGTGTTTGACTGTATAATTGTGATGCTGTTGAAAATGTGACTTAATTATGCAAATAAACTTTTGAATCATTCAAGAGCCTTCTTAGTTTTATGAATGAAAGGTTATGTGATGTCTTTAATAGTATTTGTTTTGTGATCTTCTTAGACTTACTTCTCTCTCACACACACACACCAGAAAATACTCAGAGTTTTATAACTTTCTGGTTTTCTTTTTCTTTTTCTTTTTCTTTTTGTTTTTTTCGAGACAGGGTTTCTCTGTGTAGCCTTGGCTGTCCTGGAACTCACTCTGTAGACCAGGCTGGCCTCAAACTCAGAAATCTGCCTCTGCCTCCCAAGTGCTGTGATTACAGGTGTGCACCACCACTGCCTGGCTAACTTTCTGGTTTTCTATGCATACATATTTTGAGAATTTCATATATGAGTGTATTGGAATTAGATAATCTCTACCCCTACCCCTCCCTACTCTGGGATTCATGACCTATTCTTCTATAATTGTTACATATACATACATCTACTGAGTCTATTTAATGTTGCTTTATGTGTTTAGGAATGACCATATGGGATTGGAGAACCTATCAGAGATCTACTACCTGGAAAAAACCGATTCTCCCTCCCTTGGTCATCCATTGACTACTTAACTGTTTGTAATAGGTGATTGATTCTCTTAGTAAAGTCACTGTCCTCGGTGTCTTAGCTATCAGAAATGCAGGGTAAGTAAGACACAGGGTCCTCACTGCAAAGTCAACTTTGCTTATCAGGAGAGCCAACAGACACATATACATACATACATACATACATACATACATACATAGTAGTATGCAAGTGTACATAGAATGTAGTAAGTGCATACATGGAGTGTAGTAGTATACATGAGAAGGCACGATGGAAGCCTACCAGCACCAGTTGGTTATGCAGACAAATGAACAGGAAGAGGCCAGCGAGCTCACACTACACTCGGGGCCATGGGGCTTGTGAGAAAACATTTGAAATGACCTGATCCTATTTTATCTTAATGTGCGGAAGAGGTTGGAGAGATGGCTTGTCACTTCACACTTATTCTTGCAGAACCAGTAGTTTTTGGAAGACCTAATATCCTCTTTTGACATCTGCAGGCACCACACCTGCCTGTGCACTACAGGAATGCAGAAAACCCTTAACACATAAATATATCAAATGGCATTCTGCAAGAAATGGAAGACGTGAGCCGGGCGGTGGTGGCGCACTCCTGCAATCCCAGCACTTGGGAGGCAGAGGCAGGCGGATTTCTGAGTTGGAGGCCAGCCTGGTCTACAGAGTGAGTTCCAGGACAGCCAGGGCTACACAGAGAAACCCTGTCTTGAAAAACCAACAACAACAACAAAAAAAAAAAAAAAAAAAAAAAGAAATGGGAGACGTTAATAAACTTAGTGATGATCACTTCCCTTAAATTGTGCACTAAGCATTTCCAGACTGTCCTCCTACAGCCCCCAAATTCTATTAAAGAGGAGTATTCAGTATCTTTTTTTTTTTTTTTTTCCGAGACAGGGTTTCTCTGTGTAGCCCTGGCTGTCCTGGAACTCACTCTGTAGACCAGGCTGGCCTCGAACTCAGAAATCTGCCTGCCTCTGCCTCCCAAGTGCTGGGATTACAGGTGTGCGCCACCACGCCCAGCTCTCTCTTTTTTTAGAGATTTATTTATTATATGTGAGTACACTGTAGCTGTCTTCAGACACACCAGAAGAGGGCGTCAGATGCCTATTACAGATGGTTGTGAGCCACCATGTGGTTGCTGGGAAGTGAACTCGGGAACTTCGGAAGAGTGGTCGGTGCTCTTAACCGCTGAGCCACCTCTCCAGCCCGGTATCTCTGGTTCTTGTTCAGTTCACTGGGAAAAAAAGCTACTCTCATCATCTTCAAAACCACCATCAAGTCTTTTTTTTTTTTTTTTTTTTTTTTTTTTGGTTTTTGGTTTTTTCGAGACAGGGTTTCTCTGTGTAGTCAGTCCTGGCTGTCCTGGAACTCAGTAGACCAGGCTGGCCTTGAACTCAGAAATCCGCCTGCCTCTGCCTCCCAAGTGCTGGGATTAAAGGCGTGCGCCACCACTGCCCGGCTTCTTTTTTTTTTTTTTTTTTAACCCCCCAAACATTACATCTTTTAGACTTTACAAATGTTTTTATTTTATGCATTTCAAGGATAGCTTTGCATTCTGTCTGTGTATGGGCAAGTGTGTGCCAGTGCCCATGTGAAGGTCAAACTGTCCTCTGACTTCCACACGTATGTGGCAGCACATCACAGGAACTCTCAGGAGTCAGTTCTCCTTCCATCATATGTAACTGGGAATCGAACTCAGATCCCTCGGCTGGGAGGCAAGTAGCTCTACCCGCTGAGCCCTCTTGCTGCCACAAATATCTCACTCTCTTCGTGTGTGTGTGTGTGTGTGTGTGTGTGTGTGTGGTGCATTCCTGCATCCAAGAAGGGCTCAGGGAACAACTTTTAGGAGTCACTTCTCACCCTCCATCCTTGTCGAGGCAGGGTCTCTCATTTATGGGGCTGTAGAGTACATCTCAGGCTAGCTGACCCTTGAGCTTCCAGACAATGCTTTTATTTTTTTAAATTCATTCCGTGAGTCTGAGTGTTTTGCCTGCATGCACACCTGTGTACCATGTACATGCCTCTTGCCCATAGAGGCAGAAAAGCACGTCAGATTCCCTGGACCTGGAGGTACATATGGTTTTAAGCCACCACCCGTGGCCTGGGACTCCAGGAGAGTGTGCTCCACTGAGCCGTCTCTCCTGTCCTTCTAGTCCTTCTAGCCAATTCTCGTCTCCATCTCTACTTTAACAATAGGAGAGCCCGGATTACAGACGCACTCCGCTGCCTCCTGTGTTTGCAGGACCACAGGCAGGCTGTTCGTGTGTCGCACATGCTTCTACCTGCTGCGCCATCTCCCCAAGATTTTACTCTTCTCAGTGCATGGCTCATTGTTTATCCATAAAGACTTGATGTTATTTTAAGCGTTTGTTTATTGTGTATGTTACTTCTCTGTTGCTGTAATAAGGCGCCAGAGTACGTGCATTCATTGAGGGTGTTTAGAGGGTCTTTAGGGGTATAGCAGGCAGTAGGAAGGCAGGCACGGTGCTGGAAGCAGTAGCTAAGGGCTTTCATCTTGATCCACAAGCAGTGAGCAGAGAGCTAACTGGAAGTGGCCTAGGCTTTTGTAAACTCACTCCCCTCGCTCCAGTGACACACCTCCTCCAACAAAGCCACACCTCCTAATCCTTCCTAAGTAGTTCTATCAAAGGAAATCAAGTACTCAAATGCAGAAGTCAGGGGAGACTTGCAGTGTTGTCCTACCATGTAGGTTCTGAACCTAAGACTTTCATGGTTGGGGCAAGCACTTCTGTCTGCTACGTCATTCTGTAGACTCCTTCATGCTACTCTTTTTGTTTTTGTTTTTGTTTTTGTTTTTCAAGACAGGGTTTCTCTGTGTAGCCCAGGTTGTCCTGGAACCCACTCTGTAGACCAGGCTGGCCTTGAACTCAGAAATCTGCCTGCCTCTGCCTCCCAAGTGCTGGGATTACAGGCATGCGCCACCATGCCCGGCTCATGCTACTCTTTAATCTTGGTTTAATAGTGACATTATTTCCCTACATTAAAAGTACTATCAGCCCTACCTACAATGTATATATCACACATATATATATATATCTATATTTCCTCTTTTTCTTCTCTTCTTTTTTTTTTTCTTCTCTTCTTAATCACTTCAGTATTAGCTGAATTCAAAGTTCAGTCTAACTATGTTTACTGTTAGTGGCTGAATCTATTATTGATTTATGACTTTATTTCCCTCTGGTACAATTTGGGCTCTCCCTGCCTTGTCTTATCCTATGTTCTCGCCACTACTTCACCCCAAACTCTCAGTCCATCTAACATGGTCACGTTTGTGAAATTCCATTTCCGTTTTCTCTGATGACCCTCTCTCTGTAATGGCTTGAACTTTCCTAGGCTCGGAATCTTCCTCTACTCCAGTTTGTTTTCTCCTTTTATGAAACTCATGCTGTCGTAGCCTCTGAGCTTTTGCATCTAAAAATGTTCTTATTTCTATCCTTACATTTGACTCAATCTTTCCGTGAGAATAACACTTTAGATTGGAAATTATTACCTTTTAGTCTTGTTGTTTCTTGAAAAGAGGTTTAAAAAATATTTAAAGTTATTCTTTTCGTGTGTGTGTGTGTGTGTGTGTGTGTGTGTGTGTGTGTGTGAGAGAGAGAGAGAGAGAGAGAGAGAGAGAGAGAGAGAGAGAGAGCGGTAGACGTCAGTTATGTATGGCACTGTGTACACGGAGATCAGAGGACAACTTTGTGTATGGTTCTTCCACCCAGGCTTGTACATCCAGTGCCTTTACCCACTAAGCCATCTTGCAGGCCCTCTCTTGAAGTTTCTAAGATCATTTCTGGGGGTGGTGGGCAGACTTCTAGAAATTGGGGCACAGAGTGAGGATGAATATGATCAAAATACATCGTATACATTTGTGAAGTTAAAATGTAAAATACCATAATACACCACTTTTGTCTATAGAATTCTCAAATGTCTCAACTCTCTGCCCTTTATTAGTTTCCCCCCCCCCAACTTGTTATTACTATTAAACAAACCTATTCTAAACATAATAGCTTAAAAATCCACCTGGGCAGCTCTTTCTTGGCACTTGTTGTTTAGGGAGGTAATGCTGAGATGCAGACGGCTGATGGTTCCGTTGGGCTTCCTGTCCATGTGTGGGCAGAGGGGTTCTTGCTCGGTTTTGATCTACTGCTTGCTCAGGCATGTTGACAATGGGGCTCTGAGTCAGGACGCCAAGTCTGCCCACTGAGGATTCCTCTAGTTTTTCTACTAGTTCCCAGTTCCCAATGCTTGCAGATCTTTCTTCTTCTTCTTCTTCTTCGTGTGTGTGTGTGTGTGTGTGTGTGTGTGTGTGTGTGTGTTTTCATGTGAGGATGTGCATATGTATGTGTATGTGTGTGTGTGTGTGTGTGTGTGTGTGTGTGTCTATCTGTGTGTATCCTTACATGTATGACGGTAAGACACGGACAATGAAGTCTTCTTTGTTTGCTTTCTGGTTTTTTTTTGTTTGTTTGTTTCTTTGTTTTTTTGAGACAGGGTTTCTCAGTGAACCCTGAGCTTGCCAGCTCCTTAGGCTGGCTGGCTAATGAACTGTTCTGTTTCTGTTCCTCCAGTGCTGGGTCTACAGATGAGAGCCACTCAGTTTGGTTTACATGGGGTGACGGGGATCCAAACTCTAGTCCTTGAGCTGTGAGCCAGTCCCCCAACCGAGCTATCTCATCAGCCTGTTCCCTGCCCTCCCCCTCTCTCCCCTCCCCCCCAACTCTCTTTCTCTCTGGTGCTCTGGCTATGCAACTCTGGCTGGCCAATATCACAATTCCTCTGCCTCCGAAGTGCTGGAATTACAGCCACGTGCCACCACGCCCAATGCCTTACAGACCAGCTGCCTTAGAGAAATCTTGACTCCTGTCTCAAGCTAGCTGTTGGGATGTGAGAGGTGGGACTGGACTCCCCTGCGAGTGCAAACTTCCAGTCCCTCTGGTTTTGATGACACCCAGCTATGTTTCACAGCCAGTTCTCATCTGCCCTTTACTCAGCTGCTCCAGGCTTCCACCCAGGCAGGAGAAGAAAACGTTAATAACGACCCTTCCAGTCTTTCACCGAGCCTTCCAGTTTCTGTTACTTTGAGGGTTCACTGGCAAGAACTGTCATTTTCTTGTTGGCTTCATCTATCTATACAGTGGTTTCCTTCTTCTCTGGTTTTTTGAATCAGTCATTCCTCCCTCCATTTCTAGCCTTTATACATTTCCTATATAATTTTCCTCTGTCTTTAAGATCTTTTCTAAATTCTAGAGCTTCATACATGCATATACTGTGTTTTGACTGAATGCACCCCATTCCCTCCCTTCCCCTCCTCTTCTATCTCCACGTTCCTTTTCACTTCGTCCTGGGTTTTCATGGCTTTGTCTTTGGACTAGGATGTGAACAGAAAACAGAAGTCAATATCTATGTCCAGCCTTTTTTTTTTTTTTTAAAGATTTATTTATTTTATGTGAGTAAGTATACTGTTGCTGTCTTCAGACACACCAGAAGAGGGCATCAGATCTCATTACAGATGGTTGTGAGCCACCATGTGGTTGCTGGGATTTGAACTCAGGACCTCCGTAAGAGCAGTCAGTGCTCTTAACCACTGAGCCATCTCACAGCTGTTTTTAACTAGAAATATCTTTTCCTGTGATCTCTGTCTCCTAAGGGCAGCTCCTCGGTCAGTAACTAATCCTTTCCCCACGTCCAATCAGCAATTATCATCAACCCCATTTTGTAATCCTTTCAGAACCTGTAATTAATTATTTCCCCCCACGTGAAATCAGCAGTTACCATCAACCCCATTTTATAATCCCCTCAGAGCCAGTAATTAATCATTTCCCCCACATCTAATCAGCAATTACCACCAGCTCCATTTTGTAATCCCTTCAGGGCCTCAGTGGGATGGAGCCTTCACTTGCTCTCCTTCACCCTGTTCCCTTAGTTCCCTCGATGGACCAGGACACTAGAGCGTCTCTGTCCAGAGACTGTTTCTAGTCAATCTCATCGAATCTCATGATTTTGAATGGCACCCGATGACTCTCAGATTCCGCTGTCCAGCCCTGTTCTCTTTTCTGAATGCCAGTCTACCTAAAGCTTCCACTCCGATGTCTAATATTTGTCAAACCGTATTCTCAGTGGAATGCCCAAGCTCCTCTGATCTTTCCTAACTTCTATAGTTAAGGCCTTTCCCCTTGGCCTGTCTTGAAACCCTTAGGCTCCAAGGTCTTCGTCAGCCAAGGCTTTCCCAATCTTCATATAGCTAAGGAGGTAACATGGTCATCGCCTTCCTTGTCAATGGAAGCTCACGCTGCACCCAGTTGTCCAGGTCCCAAACCTTAGAGTCTTCTGTATTTAGTTTCTAGAATAAGCCCAACATGGTACAAATCGTGTCAAATATTTCTTAGGATTGTCTCTAGAAATTTACCTATGAGAATTTGCAGACGGATTTCACATTTTTCTTTCTTAGATATTAGAAAGCATATCACTTTATTCACAAGATGTCTAGTCCAGTAAAATATCACTCTAACTTTTTTTTTTTTTTGGTTTTATTCAAGACAGGGTTTCTCTGTGTAGCCCTGGCTGTTCTGGAACTCACTCTGTAGACCAGGCTGGCCTGGTCAGGAACTCAGAAATCCGCCTGCCTCTGCCTCCCAAGTGCTGGGATTAAAGGCGTGCACCACCACTGCCCGGTGTCACCCTACCTAACTTCTTTTGCAGCTGACACCTCTGCCATTAGTCTAGCTTTGCCGTTCTTCGAGTCTGAGGTTCCATTCGGACCAGAATCTTTTCTTCCAATTTTTCATGTTTTGACACAAAAAGGACTTCCCAGGAAAAAAAGCCCCAGCTTCTTTCTCCAGGGAAACAGGGTGACTTGTTTAGTGAATTTGGGAGAACAAACAGGGTCCGGTGTGCTAGGCTTCCCTGGGTAACCTCTTCTGGGTCTTCTTATTGACACACTGTGCTTACTTGGTGGGTCAGTGCCCAAAGGCTTCAGTTGTTCGCCTGTGTTATGTGCTGAGACATGTGCAAGAGAAAGGCAGTCGTTATGAAGCAGTTAGCCGGCCCTGCTGATCACCTTCAAACCAACTTTTCTATTGGGATTTTACATTTTACTGTATGTGTTTGAGTGTTCTACCGGCGTGTGTGTGTGTGTGTGTGTGTGTGTGCGCGCGCGGGCGCGCGCATCACATGCATGCCTGGTGACTGAGGAGGTCAGAAAGTGGCATTAGATTCCTTGGAACTGGAGTTAAAGATGGCTATGAGTCACCATGTGGGTGCTGGAAAGCAATTCCAGGTCCTCTGATAGAGCAGCGAGTGCCCTTACGCACTGGACTTAAGGATTGGACTCGAGTCCTCAAACCAAAAGTCTGAGGCAAGGCTCAATTATACTGCCTACTTGTCTTATATCTTTATAAGGTTCTAAGCTGGGCTAGGAAGAGGTTAGCCTTCTTCTTCTTCTTCTTCTTCTTCTTCTTCTTCTTCTTCTTCCTCTTCCTCTTCCTCTTCCTCTTCCTCTTCCTCTTCTTAAGATTTAGTTATTTATTATATGTGAGTACACTGTAGTTGTCTTCAGACACACCAGAAGAGGGCATCTGATCTCATTACAGATGGATGTGAGCTACCATGTGGTTGCTGGGATTTGAACTCAGGACCTCTGGAAGAGCAGTCAGTGCTCTTAACCACTGAGCCATCTCTCCAGTTCCCGAGGTTAGTGTTCTTGGCTATCCATCTAAAATTCCAATATTCCATCTAGAGGGGTGTGGGTGTCCTTTGCCTCCTACTTCCTCTTCCTGTGATTTGTCTTTCATGGCTCCTTTGTAGCATTTTGAGAGCTAGGTGCAGGGAGGCTATCTGGTTTGAGTAGTTATAATGAGCTCAGCACTCTGTCTGGCAGATGAAGACACACTGAGCCTCTGTGAGTTCTTGGAACTATATTTTTCAGATCTCTGGTTGTCATCCCTGCATGCCAGCAATGCTTCTCAAATATTCTCTATTTGTCTGTTCAAATGTTCTCCGTTGCACCTCCCTATTAGATTCTGCCGGAATACCAGAGGCTTTCCTGCCTCTCTGTCTACTTTCAAACATAATCAAGGCCTTTCCCCCTTTAACTTGTAGGATCCCAAGCTCCAGGTATCCTGAGAGTAGTTCCGTGGTCAGGGAAGTGGAGCTCTACCTGCTAATGGAAGTCAGGACACAGCCCTATGCACGCTCTTCAGCTAGTCCCTATGAGGAGCCTGTGCTGGCTGAGAACACTACTCTGGCCCTCTTCCCAACCACGTTGTTAATCATAGTTTCCTTCTCCCTTCACCCGGGTCAAGGCCCCTTCCCCACGATGGCCCATCGTGGTGCCTCGGATCAACGCCTTTTCCGTACTTCTGAAGCACTCGTGGTTTCCGCGGCCTCTTTCCTGCAGATGTCGGAGGGGCCATTTTTCACCAATCCTGTAAGCTATCCCAGCCCAGAAGTTCCAAAACAGAAGTACAAGGCTGTCAGTCAAAAAGGTTCTTGAGGCGCCGGCTCCGCCCCTCCAGCCATCCAGCCCCGCCCTCCACCTCGCCACGCCCCCACCCAACCACGCCCTCAAACCCTGCCCCTCCCACAGGCCTGTCCCTCCCACGGGCCTACCGCTCCTATAGGCCCTCCTCGTCCGCAGGCCCGCCTCTCCCATAGGCCCCGCCCCAAAAGCGCTTCCCGCCCCCGCAGGCCCCGCCCCCTGGTGCACTCGCGGCGTCGGGCGGCCCTGCGCTCAACCACTGCCGTCGCGGTGCGTCTCTCGTGCCCACCTGGTGATGCTCTGATTGGCCGCGCTCGCATCGGCCCACCCAGCTGTTCCGGTCGGCCGAGGCTCGCGCCTGCGCAGTACAGCAGACTGTCTGTCAGGTAAAGGGCCGGCAAGCCTGGGGTGGAGAGCAGTGCTGTCATGACCGAGGGCACGTGAGTCGCGGACCCTGGGCCTCCCGCGGGTGTTGCGAGGGGACGCGGCAGGGCGGTGGCAGGGAAGGTGCCTGGACAGCAGGGTGGCATGGCTGGTGGCTCTGCATGCCTGGATTGCAGGCGCACCCCACCTGGGCGGAGCCTACTGAAGGCAGCTTCCTCTCGCTGGTCCCCCCCTCAGGCGTCTGCGGCGTCGTGGGGGACCCTATAAAACTGAGCCCGCCACCGATCTCACCCGCTGGCGGCTCTGCAATGAGTTGGGTCGGCAGAGATGGACTTATTATCCAGCGGAGGACGACCCCGGGCGAGAACAGACCGGGCTAGAGGCCCATTCTTTGGGACTGGACACAGTAAGTGATTGTGATGTGATTCCATCCACCCCAAGGCTGGAAGCGATCACTGGCCAGCCTTCACCATGCCTTCCTGAGCCAGAGCCCTAAAACACTGGAGTGCCTTGTTTAAAAAAGCAGACAACCAGCCAGTAATAGATGTACACTTATGTATGTATGGAAACCAATGTATATGTGGGTATAGTGTGATCTGGGGAAAAGCTGATTATATAAGGGGATCAGGAAAGTTCACGAGTTACGGAAGAAGATGCAGGAAAGTTCACGAGTTACGTAAGAAGATGTAAAGCTAGCTGTTTTTCTAGTTCCAATTCTGTCATGGGGGGTGTGGTTTGGGGGATGGATTAATGCATAAAATATATTGGGTACTGAAAGTAAAATTTCCACAGTCTCCCTTTTCAAATGCCAAGATCATTAAGTTGAATAGACTTTGTGTCTGGTTAATTCTGGCATGTGATGTTTTTATTTATTTGCAGGGTTTGTTTTTTTAAAATAATAAGGTTTATAATTAAAAACAATCAACTAAACAAACAACAACAACAACAACAACAACAAAAAAACCAGGTGTGAACCTGGGCCCAGCAGGCATCTCTGTAATCCTAGCCACAGAGGAGTCTGTGGCTTTCAAGGATTCAGTTTAAGATCTACCTGGGCAGCTTAGTGAGAGACCTTGTCTCAGAAAATAAGCAAGCTGGGCATGGTAGCGCTGGCCTTTGATCCTGGCACCCAGGAGGCAGAGGCAGGCAGATCTTTGTGAGTTTGAGGCCAGCCTGGTCTACAGACCAAGTTCTAGGCCAGCCAGGTCTATGGGAGACCCATCTCAAAACAATTACAAAATAAATAAGCAAAGAAGAGGCCTGGTGATGTAGGCCAGAGTTTGAATGTTTGCCCCAGTCAATCTAAACAACAACAAAAAGTGTGGTACCTTCTTCCAGAGTCAAGAATTGAAGTACCTCCATTATTTAAGTCCCTCAGAGACCTGTGGAAGAAGTTGCCCTACTTTGGTGTGATTTTGAGCACGCTACTTTGAGATAGCTATCATTTGATTTGTAGGAGAATTAACAAAGATGGGTGTGATTGTGTTTGGATCCACAAGATGAAATACTTAGAACCTGATTTTCTGGTTGTGTGTATTCATGCGTGGATGAAGGGGAGCTGGTCATGGAGCCGTTAGTTAGCTAGCAGGCTTCCTGTGAGTCCTGGCCGTCCGCTGGGAAGATCTCCTCTGAGCAACCACTGGGCTAGTGTGTGGGACCGTTTCTGGAAGGAAAGAGTCCCAGTATCAGTTGGGTATCAGTACCCTGCCCTGTGTTCTGTGCTGGGCTTAGTTAAGATGTCTTGAAGTTTTGAAGAAATTTGAAGGTCAGTGGCTGGAAGGTAAGTTGTGACAACATGGACTTGCTTTTTTTATTGTTTACGGGGTGAAACTGCCCTCATTCTGTCTTGTTTCAGATCAAAACAGCTGAAAAATTTAAAGTAATTTAGAGTCACTGTTTTGTCCTGGGTTGTGAATGGCGAGCACTCCTTGGGGCCGCAGGCACCATCAGCTCTCACCTCTCCCCTCCCTTCACAGAGGCGCTACTTTATGGACTTACCGAAAGCGCAGACAGCCCACAAGGGGGCCCTCAATGGAATGACCTTTTACACCAAGCTGCAGGCTGAGGATGGACACTGGGCTGGTGATTATGGTGGCCCACTCTTCCTCTTGCCAGGTAGGAGGAGCATGCTACCTCAATTCAAGGGAAAGGCTGTCTTAGATTGTCAGGGCGTACACGTGGGGTGTGTGTGAGGGTCATTGACCTACCCTGGTCAAGCAGGTTAAAACCCAGGAGCTCACTGGAAAAGCTCTGGGGGAGGGTGACCTTATATTCCCAGTCATCCTATTGCCATGGACTAGGGAACAATGGTGGGGCACAGCTAGCCCAGGCTAGACCGGCAAGGACTCTAATAATGGAAGCAACGTGTTCTTGAGAGGAAGGGGATGGATGCTCTTGAATCCCAGTACAAGATGGAAAGGGTACTGTAAAGCTGAAGGCCTAGCCAGTGCCAAGGATTGTCTAGGATAAGGAGCCGGTATCCATGTATGTGCAGTTCGAGAACTATGGCATCCCCTGTGGACTTGTCCAGGGGTGGCTGAGGGAGTGCTGGTGAATGCTGCAAGGATTGTATTTGAACACACCGGTCTCTGATCGAGTTTGGCTGGGTAAGACCCTTCGCATCCTGGATTGCCTGATTTCTAAAGAAACCCGTATTCACGCATCAAGACCCTTTTCCACATTGTGTTGTAACTCTACTATCTCAGTAGCCTGGATTGTCACGAGCGCGTGGCTTTGTTTCTGAAGTAGCTGCCCTCTGCTACTCTTTCTGTGCCCTGCCATGGGCGTATGATAAGCAACTGCTCATGCGCCCAAAGACCAGGCTTGGCATGAAGATTTCTTGTGTGCTATCATCTCTCCCCATATATGCAAAGTGGCACATACATGTAAAATGGTTATAAAACACAACAGTACAATCTAAGCAATAACTATTATTCTGGCTGGGTAGTGGTGGTGCATGCCTTTAGTCCCAGAACGTGGGAGGCAGAGGCAGGTGGATCTCTTAAGTTCAAGGCCAGCCTGGTCTTCAGAGTGAGTATGTAGCCAGGGCTACACAGAGAAAGCCTGTCTTGAAAATAATCAATCAATCAATCAATCAATCAGTCAGTCAGTCAAACAAACAAAAGCTATAATATTGTCCAGGATTACCATTTTAGTATTCCAGTCCCAAGCAGGTGTTAAAGCAAGACCTGGTTATCCACTGTGGTCCCACCAATCTTAAACTGTCTCTCCTTAATCCTTGAGGACATATGTGGGAGGCCTCTGCAAGGCTCTGCAGTGCTTTTCTGACCCAGACTATGGTATTTGTACCAGGCACAGCCCCTTGAGCTCTGCGAGCCCCAGCCTGGGAGTGTTAACCGGATTCTTAGTGTTCTCCGAAGCCCTGTTTCCAAAGTCATTGATTGGGCTTAGGCGGAATGGCCTCCCTGGGCTTGACTGCATGGGAAGGAAAGGCACAGAGCTGCTGTGTCAAGAGACGGGCTGGGGTTAGCGGTGCTGGGTGCTGTTACTAGTGTGGAGCATCTTCTCCCCACACAGGCCTCCTGATCACGTGTCACATCTCACGCATCCCTCTGCCACCTGGATACAGAGAGGAGATGGTGCGGTACTTGCGGTCAGTGCAGCTCCCTGACGGCGGCTGGGGCTTGTGAGTATGCTTGAGAGTGCGTAAATACACGTGTGCGCTTGCATGTGTTTTCTGGGGCTCATGCTTGCGTTTTCAGGCAGCTGTTGAGAAGTGGGGTGACTGCAACCATGGACCTACGGTGGGGTGGGTGAAAGCCGGGCAGGAGGAGAGTAGGTCTGTATCTCTACGTAGCCTGGCCACAGTTTTACTTTTGCTGCTGTGAATGGGTCTCGTGGTTGGCAGCCCCTTGAGATTCACGTGCCGGGTTAAAGCCATTGAATTTAAAACTGGAGGCAGCAGACGTGGCAGCAAATGAAGGGGGTCCCACAGACCCATCTCAGTCTGCTTTCCTGATGGGGTACACACTCTGGGAGCAGACCGGTAGGTTTTGGAACATTTGGATATCTTCTGTCGGGTGAACTGACCTTTCCCTGGGCGTCCCTGAAGTGTGCTTTCTGTGTTGTCATGTTGGTGGGAGGTATTAGCAGACGCACTCCATTGCGGGCATTGTTTCATTTCTTAGAAGTAGCGACAGATGACAGAAGCCCTTTCCCACCAGTCTTATGCTTCCCCCAGGCACATTGAGGACAAGTCCACAGTGTTTGGGACCGCCCTGAACTATGTGGCGCTCAGAATCCTGGGCATCGGGCCTGATGATCCTGACCTTGTGCGTGCTCGGAACATCCTTCACAAAAAAGGTATGTCCTGTATGGCGCACGTGCGCGGGGTTCTCATCATGCTGACATGACGAGCTCTTGTAAGTGGGAATTAGTAAGAGGCGCCTCTAGCTGGAACACTCGGAGAAAGAAACACATGAGTAGGGTGGAACCTTTTGAGTCATTTAATACTTAATACTACTACTACTACTAATAGTAATTATTAATTTTAACTCTTTGAAAAGACGTATTTATTTTTATGTGTGTGGGTGTTTTTGTCTGCATGTATGTCTGTGTACCACATACACAGGCTAGAAGGGGGTGTCAGGAGTCTGTGGAACTGTAGTTACAGATACTGTTGCTCGCCACCTGGTGGGTTCTGGGAACTGAATTTAGATCCTCTGTAAGAGCAATATATGCTTTTAACCTTTTAAGCTATCTCTCTAGCCCTAATTTTATTATCTTTAATTAATTAATTGATTTATTAGTTAGTTAATTTGTATATGTGTTTGTTTTGTGTGATGAATATATATTTAGCCTAGCTACAACTTAAGTGGTTTTTTTGTTTTGTTTTGTTTGTTTTGAGACAGGGTCTGACGTAGCCCAGGCTAGCCTTGAACTCACAGTGTAGCCATGGTTGGCCTTGACCTCCTGGTCCTTCTGTCTGCACCTCCTGAGCGCCGGGATCACAGGCATGTACTACCATGCCTGGTTTATGGGTTTATGTGTGCTGGGGATTGAACTCAGGGCTCTGTGCCTATAGGGAAGCTCTCTCCCAATTAAGCTATAATCTTAGTTTAAAACAATTTGGTATTTTATAGTCTGCTTTCTTCATGAATTGGTAAAGGTTCAGAAGCAACACGCTAATACAGTGCTTGGGGGACGGTCCGTGCAGTCTGCCTTCTGGAGGCAGCTGAGCTCCAGGATGGCAGCCCCTGCTTAGTGAGGGAGTTCTCCCCACCCCTCCCCCTTGGCATCCTTGAACCCGGCACCATTACTCCTCTCCTCACCTGTGGGCTTTCACGGCCCTTCCAGGCCTCAGCAGGCCGCACGGCTCCCACTGCTCTCAGAACAAAGCTTCTCTTGCACTGCTGTTCTGTGGCCCCGTGCTCTGCCCTCCAAGCCTGGGCTCCTGTCTCTTTCTTTGCTGCATGCTCCTTTCATCTTGTCTCCTGCCTCAGGGCTCCCAGCACTCTAACCCCTCACTGCACTTTCCACCTTCACCTGGCTGCCTTAGAAACTCCCCTTCGCACTTACAACGTGTCTTACCTTTCACTCCTTCAGGACTTCTTTCTGACTTCCAGGCTAGGTGAAGTGTTCTGTATGCATTTTGAAATTCTGCAGTCTTCTTTCAAGTCTCTGCCCCCTGTTGTGACTAAGTAAGTCGTCACCAGCCTCCGCCATTGTTGAGTGTACTCTGGAAGTGACCTTCTGGCCTGTTCTCTCTTGCTGTAATGTCTGTCCAGAGGAGGGATGTGCTCGCATCATGCTTTAACTAGGAGCTTTCTCGGGCTTTTTGACTTTGACACACTTGGATTTAGAACAGAACTCATAAAATGTGTATAAATCAGTGATGCCCTGTGCTGCACAAAAGACTAACTTGCTTGGCAGGGGCAGGGAAGGCTCTGAACGCGGGGCTGCATGTTAGACTGTCCCTGAGTCGCGTGTGCTAGGCAACCTGCTGGATGGAAATACACAGATACGCAGCTTGCACTTGAATGGAGAAAGAGCGGCCAAGCCACTTCCTGAACTCCTCTTTCTCCAAGCTCATGCCACTGTGTGTATCTGGGCTCCGCTCTCTCTCTGAGCTACCTGTCTGTGCAAGTAGCTGCCTTTAAGAGCTCCTGCTTGGGGACAGGGGGACCGACAGCTCTTTGCAGGTTGGACACACTTGTTCCTGACTGCTGTTTCTTCCCGGTGGCTGTGGTGTCTTGGGCAGCTATGGAAAATGTCTTCTTATCTGGGCGTTAACAGGACCCCATAGAAGGCTGACCTTTAGTTCATGTAAGAAGGGGCACAAGAGAAAGCTGCGAGCCAGTATTCATTGCATGGTAGCTGATTGTTCCTTCTCTCTTTGCAGGTGGCGCAGTGGCCATCCCTTCCTGGGGGAAGTTCTGGCTGGCCGTCCTGAATGTTTACAGCTGGGAGGGACTCAATACCCTATTCCCTGAGATGTGGTATGCCCGCCCTCTGCCTGGTGCACTTCCTTCTAGTAGGCTGATGAGACCCAATGGGGCGGATTAGCATCTCCCTGGAGGCCCTGATGTGCTCTATAGATACATAGAAAGGGGACACTTAGGCAAACGCAAGGCATCAGACCACCCAGCTTTGTAGCAGGCTGTGGGGCCCTGTAGGGTAATTACAGAACCTATTGTGTGGCTGGGGCTTTGTGGGAATAGAAAACAGATCATACCCGGTAATTAGAAAACCTTGGAGTTTATATAGGAGTAAAGGAAAGGGCCTCCCCATCCCTGTATCTCCTTTTCTTAACTAATTTATGGTAGGTGTTTGGGAAGTCCTAGATATTGTTTCCCCAGTGAGCACTTACCTGTGCATTTTTACATTTTGTTTTCTGTTTTTGTTTTGTTTTTTCAATATTTACCCAGCTGAGTCAAAGCCTATTCCTTACTAACTGAACCCTATGGTCAGTGTCTTTTTCTATTTTGTGAATATCTTATAAAAGTATTGGCGTCATATGTAATGTCGATGCCCAGATTATACATACTAGGCAGTAAGATCCCAGGAACTGTACAGAGTTCACGCAGAGCCTGCTGTCCTCTTGAAGACAGAGTTGAGGGTTCCTGTGGTCTAACTTCCACATGCGGAAAGGCAGGATGTGAGGGCCTACCTGGGAAAGGACAACAGGGTCCTAAAACAAGAACCAAAAGGCTTTGCTCTACGGCCTGGTTGAGTAGGGATAAGTGTGTGGCAAATGCCTGGCCCAGTGAGAGGTGTGGACAGAGCTATCCATGTGTGGGCAGGATGGGTGTGCTGTTACTTGAAGTCAGGAGGTATGCCAGACTTGTGCTGACCTCCAGTGGTCCGTCGTGGGCAGCTCTCCTGGCTAGGGGCTAGATTTGCCTGGTGGGGAGCAGGCAGAAGACAGCCTTGTCAGGGTGGAGTGGGGTGCGGAAGCCTTGGGCTTCTGGTCCATGTCCCTACACTAGAGGGCTCCTCATATGACTCCACATATGTGGAACACTGCCTCTGCCATTTGGCTTGGCATATAGATGAAGTGCACACAATCATGGATGAGTGCTCGCACAGCAGCCTGCTTGGAAGGGGCCCGAGGCCTCAGGGTTAGTGGCAGCGTAGGCATATGTTCTCCTGTCCGCGGACACAGCCTGTCTCTTCCAGGCTGTTTCCTGAATGGGTACCTGCGCACCCCTCCACCCTCTGGTGCCACTGCCGCCAGGTCTACCTGCCCATGAGCTACTGCTATGCCACTCGGCTGAGCGCCTCAGAGGACCCCCTGGTTCAGAGCCTCCGCCAGGTAAGCCCTGTGATCTCCTCAGGTCTGGTGAGGAAATAGGACCTTGGGGTCTTGGGCCTCAGGAGCTTACCTGCTTCTCAGTACTGTGGGGGTCCTGAGGAGTCTCTGCCTTCTCGCCTGTGGGCTCTGTGTTGTGGGATGGGCATCTGCCTTTGCACAGTGTCCTGGTGGGACCTGGAGTTCAGAAGCTGCAGTCCTAGCCTGTGCTTTCAGTGACTGTTCTTGGGAACTAGCCCTGAGATGGACTTTGGGGACAGGGTTTGCATTAGTGTGGGACCTGGGCTCTCAGGACTGGGACAGCTCCTCAGATTAGCCCTGGTATGACTGAAGCATCTGGACCTCACCCCCTGTAGTGATGACTCATTGGATGTCCCTACCCCTGAGAAAGGATATGACCCTGACCCCTGACAGTGCGGCTAGACACCACTTGTGGTTAGAGTGGGTCTGCCGTCTGTGTCGGCTGCTTCTGCTCGGCACTCAGGTACGCCTTGCCCTCCAGGAACTCTACGTGGAGGATTACGCCAGCATCGATTGGCCAGCACAGAGGAACAACGTGTCCCCCGATGAGCTGTACACACCCCACAGCTGGCTGCTGCGTGTGACGTACGGTGGGTGCCTCCTGAGGGTGGAGAGCCTGGGTAGTGCACAGGGAAGATGTTGCTCAGCCCTCCACAGAAATTCCTTCACTCTGTCAACGCAACAGATGACCTCTGCGCTGGGCCTGGAGTGGGAGCTGGACAGACATAGCCTTGCTCTGGTCAACCAGCTGTGCTCCATGATACCCACTTAGCAGCCTAAGCAGGGCAGGGTGGGGGGGAGGCGGGAGGCGGGAGGCAGGAGGTGGTCCTTCCTAGGTTGGGGGGAGGAAGCACAGATAAGGCAGAGCGAGTGGGAGGAGGGGTCCCGGGGAAAAGAGAGGTCCAGATGCTGTACTGCGGGGGACCCATTCCCGTCTGAATGACTAATGCCTCCTCTCCCCTGCAGGGCTCCTCAACCTGTATGAGCGTTTCCATAGCACCAGCCTGCGGCGGTGGGCCGTCCAGATGCTGTACGAACATATTGCAGCTGATGACCGTTTCACTAAATGTATCAGCATTGGCCCGGTCAGTGTCCTTCCTCCCTGGTCCCTAGAGCAGCTTTGGTGGCAGTGAGGTCCTCTCAGCTGTTTGGGAGCGAGGCTCTGTGGAGCAGGGAAGGAGGCAGGCTCATTTCCCAGGTCCCGGCACATCTCTGTTTGCGTCCATACATTTGAAGCACCACCTGTATCCATTCTCTGGGCTCAGTGAAGCTTTTCCTCCACTGCCCTGTCCGGCTCTTGTCTAAGTCTGAATCCCTCCTGGCAGACTGCTTCTTGAGCTTCCTGGCCAACTGGGTGGGGCGTTTCCCCTCTACTCCTCACAGATCCCTTCTACTCCTTATAGGTGACAGGATCATAGGGGCCTAGGGGTGTGAGAACCGTAGGAGCCTCATGTCCGCTTCAGGTCTCTCTCCCATCTGGCTGTGGATGAGACACGATCAGGATGTGGGTGGGGATACTGGGTACTGTACTGGGGGAGGGGGTTGCCCATAGCTTCTCTGGATAAACACAGCACTGAGCTTCCTCCTGCCTCTCTCTGTGGAACCCTGGTCCTTTTTTGTCACACCCTAAGCTCGCCCAGAATCTTACTAGCTTCAGTGTGAGTCTGTTCCCAGGGACCTGAATGTATAGAGAATCCGTCGGAAGCTCCTTTTAGGACAGATGGGGCCCCACCCCAGGGTAAAGTTGCGTGGGTCCTGACGGCCACATATCCTACAGATCTCGAAAACCATCAACATGCTTGTTCGCTGGTCAGTGGATGGGCCTTCCTCCCCTGCCTTCCAGGAGCACGTCTCTAGGATCAAAGATTACCTCTGGTGAGTGTGGTTAGGAGGTGGCGGGACGAGGTGCAGAGAGCTGCCTGCAGACATGCAGCTGTAAGGCTGGGCCCCGGGGCTCATCTAGTTGGGGGGGAACTGTCCGCTCCTGAGAGTGCTTTATGGACTCAGGAGCATCGCCAGTTAGGTTGTCTTGGGAAGTAACTAGCACTAACTGTGGGTGTTTCCCAGAGTCAGAGCCAGGAAGCCTAGGGACACTGTGCCCGAGGTAGGGGCTGCAGCGGAAGGACGCACTGCACTTAGAGGCCATCTTCTCTCTGGTGGTGGTGAGAGATAGGATAGCTTGGTAGACTGGCTCTAGGCGCCTATGGCACAGGCCAGTACCCCTGGGTAAGCTGTCTTGTTTCTGCTGGATGTAGCCCTTTGTGCTTGTGAGCCCAGCTGGGTGGCACTGAAGTCAGCATTGAGGGGAAGTGGGTGCAGATGCTCCCGGGAGGATCTGGATCTTTTTTTTCTTTTTTTTTTTTTAATTATTATTTTCTATATTCTTTGTTTACATTCCAAAGGCTTTCCCCTTTCCAGTTCCCCCCCTCACCATATGTCCCATAAGTCCTCTTCCCCCCCATTCCCCAATCACCCCCCTCCCCTGGATGGCTCTTTTGTGTGTGTGTGTTTGCAGGTGTGTGTGTGCCTCCTGATGGACAGCTGGAATTCCAGCTTACACCTCATCCCTGACGTAATCTTTTCTTATCCCCATAGGCTGGGCCTTGATGGCATGAAAATGCAGGTAAGGGCATAGAACAGGGGCTGCTGGCTCTCTTACTCACCATCTCTGCTTGTCTATCTTTAATTCATTTAGATTTGTTATGATCCCAAGGTGACAGTCACGCATGGTGGCACTTACCTGTAGTGCCATCACTCAGTTGATTAAAGCAGGAGGATTGAGTTTGATATCAGGCAGTGCTATATAACAAGACCCCGTTTCTGAATTAAAAGGAGGGGGGGGGTGGTCAGGAGTGACAAACCATGAAAAACCAAAGAAAAAATGACTTCCCCAATACCGTTCTTGCAGTAAAAGAGGAGGCGACTTAGTCACTCTTTAATCCTCATGTCTGTGGGGCCGTGGGCACCTCCTGGTCTCTGTGGTTGTTGTATGTTCTCACATGACACTCTGCAGTCATTCTTCAGAGCAGACTAATCCATGACAGACCCAGGCTTGGCTAAGACCCTCCAGAACCTTCGTCCTATTGCCGTGATGGGGAGGTGGCTCTGGGTGGTGGCAGGCCACTAAGAGCTGTGTGCTCTCAGCGCGCAGGATAACCCTAGAGATTACAGTCTTTGGCCACCCGTATGGGAGGAGCCCCCAGGTCAGAGAGGTGGGCCCAGGCCTGAAGACAATTCCTCTGTGGTACCTAGTGGTAAAGGAGGCATATTCGCAGTTGCTCAGAACAAGCAGGGAGTGGCTTGCCAGAGATAGAATGTTGGCGATAGCACATGATGTGTGGCCAGCTTTCCCTAGATCCTTCTCAGGCTCCAGCCAGAGGGTGGACAGTGGATGTGTTTGTCTGGTCAGGTGTTTAGCTGGGCTCTTTGTCCCCTACAGGGCAATGAAGGAGCTTAGGTCTGATCACCCTGTAGGATTGGGAGCTGGGGTTTCTGTCAAATACTTAGAGATCCCTGAACAAAACCCACGGTGGACTTGATCATCCATTTCCTACACTGAGACCCAAGACTGTTGTTCAGAAAACCAGATTTCCAGGGTGGGATTTGAAGAGACCTTCCTTGCTGTGTCAGGGCCACAGTAATATGTCAGCTGGGTCCCTTGTTCTTTCCTTCCTCTGCCAGCTACTAGGGTGCGTAGGGCTCAGACTCTGCATGGGGTGTATAGGGTATTAACTGGGTACTCTGACAGGTTGGATCCTAGGAGTTGGCGGACGGGGTTGCTTTAACAGCTTCTTCTCTGTCAACAGGGCACCAATGGATCACAGATCTGGGACACTTCATTTGCTATCCAGGCACTGTTGGAGGTAAGTGGCTGCATTTCTCTGTGCAGCCCCCCGCGTGATCTTCCTGTTGTGTATAAGCTACACACACCCTGGGAGGGATGATACTACTTGCCGTGCCTCTGTCCCTTGATTCCTCACTCACCCATCCCCCAGTCCCCTGGTGATAACCCTGAGAAAGCACAGGCTTTACTTGGCACCCTGGATGCTAACCTAGAGCTTTGGGAGGCTAGCGTAGGGAGGGGGTGGGCAGGTGGAGCCTGGGCTGGGCGGGCCTGAGGCCCTTAGGACATTAGCTGCTCCCTGAGCTACAGAGAAAGAATGTTTCTCTGCAGGTGGGCTGAGAGCAGTAAAATCCCTGAGGGTGTCTTTGGACGACCCAGGGCCTAGGCCAAGTTGAGCTGATGGAGGTAGGGCCTGTCAGAACAGAGGGAGTCTGGTAGCTGTCCAGGGTGGTCTCTTCTGTCTGTTTTAGTCTTTAGTCACGTCTCACTGTCTTTTCTCTCTACAGCTAAGAGCATTAGGGAACCCTAGAAAACTCTTAAGATGTGTCAGTTTCTGGAGGTGGGGGTAGGTTGGGTGGCACGATGTGGCCAGGACACTGGAGGACTGGCTCACCTGGGCCACCCTGCTGTCTTCTAGGCAGGCGCACACCACAGACCTGAGTTCCTGCCCTGCCTGCAGAAGGCTCATGAGTTCCTGCGGCTCTCACAGGTGAGGCCTGGGCCCTCTCTCCTTGTCTGTTTCGCCTCCCCGAGATGGCTTTCTTAGCTTGCTTCCGGGCTGCTCTGCCCTGCCCTAGACCATGTTGGTGCACTTTGTCACCCTAAGGTAGCTCCGGCCATGGCCTGCAATGGCTCGTCACTAGCTGGTGATTTCTGTTCTTCCTGCTGGAACAACTGTGTACCAAGGACCAAAGCCAGCCTGTGGCACAGTCTGGAGTTGCATCCTCGAGTGCCACAGTCTGCTCACATCCTAGCCATCCTTGAGATGCTCAGGCCTGTGGGTGCCCTCCCTGAGGCCGTGGGTAGCCGTCTGGCCTGCCGGGTCACTGTCTTTATTCCTGCCTCCGAATCCACCTAGAGCCCCCAATCATGTGCCGGGTTTTTAGGCTGGCCTTGCATACCCTGCTGCAGACACACCGGAAGCCTCAGGCCTTGATCCCACTGGCATCCTCCTCTGAGTGTCCTCATGTTCCTGTCCCCTGCCCTCTGACCCCACTGGAATGTAGCTTCCTCGGGATCCTCCACGCAGCTGATGCCCGAGTTTGTCTAGGGTGTTAGGAGTGAGTCAGCACTGTGTCTTCCATAGCAGGGCCTGCTCCAGGCCATGGCACTGCGTGCTGGGCCTTTACAAGCCCATCGGAATGGACCCCACAGCACATGCAGCCCAGGAGCAGTGGGGCCCGTGAAGCTGGGCGGGAGCGAAGGCTGTTCAACCCTCTGGGGGGTGATCGAATTTCCTAGTAGTTCTAAAGCCATAGGGGCTCATGGCTGTCACAGTGGCTCATGACTGGCTTGCAGTAGATCTGTCTCCAGATGGCAGCACAGGGTCCCAGGCACCAACACGTTTCTGTTTTCCACATTTGCTTCTTGCTGCTATCCAGGTCCCAGACAACTGCCCTGACTATCAGAAGTATTATCGCCAAATGCGCAAGGTATGGATGTACCCCCAACCCCCCACCCCATCCCCCCACCCCACCCCACCCCACTCCCCAGCCCAAAGCTCGGCTGTCTTCCCTTTGAGGAGCTTTTCCAGCTTCTCGTTCTGTAGACGGGTCAGGGCTTCATTATCCCCTGAGGCAGCCTACACCTCTGGCCATGGGGTCAGGGCTTCATTATCCCCTGAGGCTGTCTACACCTCTGGCCATGGGGGCAGGGCTTCATTATCTCCTGAGGCAGTCTACACCTCTGGCCATGCTTCAGGGTTGAGGGTCGTTCAGGTATCTAGCACACACAGAGGCTAAGTAAAGAGCTGAGCCGGGAGCTGGAGTGTGGAGCTCAGGGCAGAGGGTAAGGGGCTCCTTTCCTATAAGGGCCTGCTGATAGATGCAGGTTGTGTAATGAGACGTTGACATAGCTGCTGCCTTTCATAGTGGGGTCCCTGGGGTACACGTGCTACCGTTTGGGTTCCAGACCCGTTTTATTACTGAGATCTGAGGGTATTCGGGATGGGCATGGAGTCCTAGATCGTCCCTGTGCTGAAGCTGAAGTCTGCTCAACTACGCCCAGTTTAGGTGCCCCTGTGCGGTGGTGGACAGGCCTTGGCCTGACTGTAGCAGCTCTGTAGGGAGGAGCACTGTGACACTCTATCTCTGTAGGGTGGTTTCTCCTTCAGCACACTGGACTGTGGCTGGATCGTTGCTGACTGCACAGCCGAGGCTTTGAAGGCTGTGCTGCTCCTGCAGCAGCAGTGTCCCTCCATCACCGAGCATATCCCCCGGGAGCGGCTGTGTGACGCCGTGGCTGTGGTGAGTATCTTCTGTCATGTTTACCTCTGTGGTTATGTCTTAGCAGACTAAGGCTGAGTTGTAGGATATCAGAGTCTGAGAGAACCCTAGCATAGACCCTTGGAACTTTGGTTGGGTGTGAAGGCTCTGCGCTGTAAGATACGGTGCCTGGCCCCTCCCAGAAGTTACAAGGAGGCCGTATGTCCCCAAGGCTTCTCTTCTCAAGCTTACGAAGCTCAGGGAACTGCCCATACTTGTGATGAGATTTCTGCAGGTCTCATTTGGGAGCTTTGGTGGTCTTTGCTGGGCATCCAAAGAATTGGAAATGTCTTCATCTTTGTGCAGAGTCCTTTTGGCATATCTGCTTTTTGTGTGCATTTTCCCATGGAGGTCTGTATTGGCCTGATACTGGAGATGTCTCCAGATGTTGTGCAGCTGCATTGGCGCCTGCCAAGCCTGGAAGCTGGCTTCTTCTCCCGCATCCCTGCCCTACCGGGTGTCAGCAGTGCTAGGCAAAGTCATGCTGTCCTATTGCTCAGTGGTCTGGTGTCCGCTCTTGTTTTAGTTGTTGAACATGAGGAATTCTGATGGAGGATTTGCTACCTACGAGACTAAGCGTGGGGGGCACTTGCTGGAGCTGCTGAACCCCTCAGAGGTCTTTGGTAAGTGTTGACTGGCAGCGTGGTATGTAGACCAGGCCTGGCACCCTGGCAGGTCCCTGTAGAGCCCTCTGTGAGCCCCAGAGTATACAGTACCTGCGTTTTTCTGTCTCAGGCCATGGAGACCTTCGGCTGGGGTTACATTCTCCTGCTTACCCACAGGCCTGTGCTGTGTGGAAACTGCCGTGTGCCCTGCATACACTCAGTGACCCCCAGCACTTGTAAGGACCTATTTCAAGGGCTGCCTGGCCATGGCTATTGTCACTAAAGTTCTAATCTATCAGGGCAAGCTCTCTCCTCACGGACCTTGGTACCTGCTCACCCCTTCCCCCATGCAGCCTAATTATCATATGCTTTGATCTGTCATGCATGTGGGGTTTTGGGGCAGGTGGCAGTGGTAGAGGCCCAGCTGTTTTGTGTGTATCTTGTAGGGTAGTGTGCAGGTCCCACAGTGCCCACTGTGGCCACACTGCCCAGATTGATCTTGGGGCGATCCAGGTATAAGTCGTGTGTGCTTCAACATCACCACATTCTGGCCTGAACCATGAGGAGCTCAGGTGCCACCCCTTTTCCCTCTCTAGGGGACATCATGATCGACTACACGTATGTAGAGTGTACCTCTGCCGTGATGCAGGCCCTGAAGCACTTCCAGGCCCACTTCCCAGACCACAGGGCAGCAGAGATCAGGTAAGGCAGGTCAGGCAGGCCTGAGGAGGCCCACAGCTCAGCATTCCCCGACAGCAGACCCTGGCTCTTCAACACGATAAGTGGAGACAATGGCTTGAGTAAATACAGGGACAGTTTCAGATGCCTGCAGATCCATCAGGGGTGTGTGTGTGTGTGTGTGTGTGTGTGTGTGTGTGTATGTCTATGTGAGTCTCTGTGTGTATAGGTCTGGGAAAGACAGCATTAAAAAATATGTTATTTTCCCTGTCTTCTTGGACATGTTTTAAAATGGACATACATGCCTAGCCTCTCCACCAGTGTCCAGGTAGCTAGCTGCTAAGCGTTCTTTCATGTGGAGAGCCAGTGAACGGTCAGAAGCTCTTGAGATGGTTATGTGGGGACCCCGGCATCACCCATGGAGGGCCTGCCCGAGCTGCCTTCCCCCCTCTTTGAACATGTGATCTGATCTGTTGGTAGGGGAGGCTATTCTCAGTTTCCTGAGACCCTTGTGCGGGCCAGACTAGGGAAGGCTTTGTAATTTGAACTGCAGTGGTCATCAAGTTAACTGCCTCTTACAGGGAGACCCTCAATCAAGGCCTGGACTTCTGCCGAATGAAGCAGAGAGCTGATGGCTCCTGGGAGGGGTGAGTAGACAGTAGGAGGGAGGTGCTGTGCATGTGGGGGTGGGGCAGGGAGGTCTGCCCTTACCGCCTTCGCCCTGGAAGCCTCAGGGAGCTGGGACTTCTGGAGGTCATCTTCCTTGGCTGATGCTTGCTCTTTCCTCTGCTGAGGGAAGTGCTCTGTGGCCTGAGATTACCCTCCCTGCTGTCCCATCGGCAGCTCTTGTGTGCCTGGATGGGAGGGGGCTGTGGCCAAGCCAGGTGAACAGTATCCCCTTCGGCAGGTCACTCTCCTGGATGTGTGTGAGCACTTCCTGTACCAACTGCCAAAGTCCCTTCCTCCCCCTTTCCTCCCCTTTCCAACCCTCCATCTTCTCTGTCTCTCACTCTCTCTTTGGTTTTGTGAGACAGGGTCTTGCTGTCTCGAGCTGGCTTTAAATTAGCAGTCCTCCTGTCGTAGCCCAGTTCTGGGAATATAGGCACATGCCCGTGCTCCGATCCCGTTCCGCCCCCTCTAACTGGGGTTGTCCCAGTCCCTGGGTAGAGCCCCTGGACTGTCACTGGAGTGGAGAGCAAATTTGACGGTCTCTTCCTTCCCTCTAGCTCCTGGGGGGTTTGTTTCACCTACGGCACCTGGTTTGGCTTGGAAGCGTTCGCTTGCATGGGGCATTCCTACCAAGACGGGTAAGTGTGGCTTTCGGGCTGATGGGGGCGGGGTGGGGCAGGTTGCCATGGTCACCGTTCTGTTGTCCTCTGCACTGTGATAGTGCACTGACCAACAGCCCCCTGGGGAAGAAAGAGCTTACTCTAGGCTTACACTTCCCAGTCATAATCTGTCATTGAGGGAAGTTAGGGCAGGAACTGAAGCAGAAACCATGAAAGAAACCCCACCCAGCCAACTCTCTGCTGCAGTGGGCTGGACCCTCCCACTTTCTCCCATTGGTGTCTCTTCCCAGGTGACCCTGTGTTAAGGGGACATTCAAACTAAACAGGCCAGGGATGCTCTGCCACGGTGGTGGTGGTGGTGTTTTCTTTGATATTTTATTTTATTTTGTTTAATACTTTTAAACAATGAGATAAGATCACTATTTCAGAAAATGGGAATTCTAAGAACATATTTTCTTGACTCATAAGCCTTGTCTAGGTGTTACCTCAGTGTCTTTTAAATCTCTCATCCCAGGGATAAAGAACTAAGGTCTAGGAACTCAGAAAAAGAGCAGTTGGTTCAAGTCTCTGGCTGCCCCAGCCAGTGCCTCTAGATCTAGCGGGTTTGGGGAGTTCGGGATGTTGTGCTGAGGCAGAGGCAGCCCAGGGATACCTAGTTGTGTGACCCACATACCCAGCCTGCGTGCGTCTAGCTGCAGAGTATTTCCTCTGTGCCCAGCAGCTCATGAGACATGTGCACCCATATCCACTCCTTCTGCAGGCCCCTCCCATAGAGTGCTTAGAGCCCCCCAAGCAGGGCATGGGGTTCCAGACCTGCTCTCTCTACAGGGCTGCTTGTGCAGAAGTGGCTCGGGCCTGCGACTTCCTCCTGTCCAAGCAGATGGCAGACGGAGGCTGGGGGGAGGACTTTGAGTCCTGTGAGGAGCGGCGGTATGTGCAGAGTGCCAGGTCCCAGGTCCACAGCACATGCTGGGCCCTCATGGGCTTGATGGCTGTCAGGTAAGGGCAGTGGGAACCACCCTTGGGAGTGTGGGCTAGGGTATGTACAGATGTGGGAAGATGTGAAAGTAGCCACAGGACTGAGCCATTACTCCTCTGCAACTGTGGATGGAGACAGCTTCAGAAGCCACATACCCTATTCCTAGGCTAAGTGGCAGCCCGTCTGGATGAGTGGTACCTGCAGAGAGACGCGTCTCTTAGAGATGGCCTGCCCATCCGTTGGTAGTCAGTACTCATTGCAGAACAGCGGGGGCCTGAGGGGCTGCGGTGGGGAAGTGGAAGCACGGCCTCAGACTCAGAGCCCAAGGCCGGCGCTGCCTTTGACCCTCGTGTGTCAGAGCTCATATTAAGCCACGTGTATTGCACTGGTGTACACAGGTCCACATATGTAGCTGGATGCACATGCAAGTGCATATATATGTTTAGGTCTATACATGTGTGTTCACTGAGGTCTAGGAGTACACTCACAAACTGTACATGCTGTCTTAGCCTGTGTTGCCACAGTACCCTTGGAGCCATTTGGAGCTCTTCCTGAAATCCCCTCCCTGTGTACAGGGAGCCCAAGGGCAGGAGAGTCCGTCTGTCCCTGCTCAGTGCCCCCCGCCCTGCTTCTGTCAGACCCTCAGTGCATCAGAGCACATAGCTTCTGTGGTTTCCAGTTAGCAGTTAGCAGGCGACCAGGGGTGCTGGCTTACAGGTTCAGTATATTATCATCAAGGTAGGAACATGGCAGCATGCAGGCAGGCATGGTGCAGGAGGAGCTGAGAGTTCTACATCTTCATCTGAAGGCCTCTAAGAGAAGACTAACTTCCAGGCAGCTAGAGTGAGGGTCTTAAAGCCCATGCCCATAGTGACACACCTACTCTAACAAGGCCACACCTCCTAATTGTGCCACTCCCTGAGCTAAGCACATATACACCATCCCAGCAGGGTAGGCGTAAGACTTGTCTTCCTCCCTAGGGAATCATGTGCCAGCCACATCGTCATGGCAACCATATCACCCCACTTGTGCACGCCCATGCTCACTCATGCTCTCCTTGTCAGAGCTCATGGGAAGATTACAGCGTGAGCCTTGGGCGTTCTGCTTGTTAGGGTTTACGTATTGTCTTAGGATTTCATTGCTGCAAAGAGACACCATGATTACGGCAACTCTTATACAGGAAAACCTTTAACTGGGGCTGCCTTATAGGTTCAGGGGTTTAGTCTATTATGACATTGTGCAGAAGAAGACACGTAGACGCTGTGCTGGAGAAGGAGCTGAGAGTTCTCCATCTTGATCCTAAGGCAGCAGAAGGGGATTGTGTGTGCCACAGTGGGCATAGCCTGAGCATATATATAACCTCCAAGCTCACCTCCACAGTGACACTTCCTCCAACAAGGCCACACCTCCTAATAATGCCACTCCCTGTGGCCAAGCATTCAAACCCATTCCTATTCAAACCCCAGCTTTCGTCATGGTATTTGGAGACGTTTTATTCTTCTGGGATGCATGTTTATAGCACATGCTAGGTAGGTATGTTCATGCCTGTCTTCTTGCCCCCCAGGCACCCCGACATCGCTGCTCAGGAGAGAGGGATCAGATGTCTGCTAGGGAAGCAGCTCCCTAACGGAGACTGGCCTCAGGTGCGCGGGGCCGGGCAGTGGTTCCCACGGTGACTCCCAGCTTACCCGTTAGTTTCCACACGCTTCCTAAGCCCTCTTCCTCTGAGGGGGCTTTGGGGACCTAAGAGATGGACACGCCAAGCAGAGGCTTGTCCTGCTGTAGAGCTAAGATGTGTTGAGCACAGTTTGCTGTCCGTAAAGGAATCTGGCTGGGGGAAGGACTGGAGTTGAAGTTTCCCGCACCACCTCAGCACTGCCGTTGCTTTCTGTGTGTGGCCCCTCACAAGCCGTGCGTGGGTCCCCGTGGCTGTGGGGGTTGTTAGAGAGTACTAGTCCAGCTGCAGCCCCCGGGCTGGGACCAGAGCGGGCAGGATTGCTGCCGGCCTATGCCCCCTGTCTTTGTCTGCCTGTCTTTGGCTCATCAGCTTTCCCCAAGTGGACTTGTCCCAGGGCCGGGAAGTTCAGTAGTTAGGACCACCATCCAGGGACAAGCTCCTCACTGCTCATTTCTGTGTCTTTCCAGGAGAACATCTCTGGGGTCTTCAACAAGTCTTGTGCCATCAGCTACACAAGTTACAGAAACATCTTCCCCATCTGGACCCTGGGCCGCTTCTGCAACCTGTATCCCGACAATACCCTCGCCGGCCACGCTTGAACCCGTGTGTGCCTGTGCTGCACCTGGCCAGCAGCATCACCACACAGTCCCGGCAAGCCCGGTCCCCTGGCTAGGTGACAAGAGCCGTCTCAGCTCCGCGTAGGCCTTGTTCTCTGTTTCTGTAGACACGCGGCTGGGATAGGGTCGGGGTCGGTGTCTTTAGACACTTGTCAGTGTGTGCTTCAAGTTCTTGGCCTAGCTTCAGTGAGAGGGGGAGGAAGATGAGCCATGAGGTCCAGAGAGGCACCGTGTGCACCGAGGCTCCTGGGGATCCCTGAGGGAGCAAGGCTGTAGAGCTTTCGGGATAGGCGACTTCCCCGTGAGGGAGCAGCTGGCTTCTTCACCTCCTCCCTTGCCGACTGTGGGCCGGGCCCTTGAGCAGACTGCTGTTAGCCGTGCTCAGGGAGGCAGAGCAACCCTGTGGTGCAGGCATGCGCAGAGAAAGGCTGAACGGCACGTGAGGCAGGTCCCGTGCTCATTGTGCCCTGGGCAGTGTCTGGTGTCCCCAGAAACTTACCACTCATGACTAGATCACTGTATGAAATACCAGTTTCCCAGAAAGGAAATACAGACTTGATTTGTACTAAAGCCGCTGCTAAATCGAATGATCACCGACTCCCTTAATAAACAGACACTGGGCGGACGGCCTTGTGGTGAAGAACCCTGCTGCTCCTTCAGAGGGCCTGGGCTTGATCCCTGGCACCCACCTGGTGGCTAACAACATGGAACTCCAGTTCTCAGGGAACACAATGTCTTCTTCTGGCCTCTGTGGGCACTGCACACGTGAGACATACATACACTCATAACACCTACACACATAAAATGAATCTTGAAAATAAAATATTAAAAACAAAACAACCCCCCTTCCCGAGACATTTCGTCCTGGAGTATCCTGAGTCTGTGTGGCAAGGAGCCAGATGTGACATCCAGTTCTGCCCCTAGATTTTAAGCGTATACACATCGCAGTAGTTTCTGGGATATCAGCATCCTGATGCCTAGGCTTCTCATTCTTACTGAGATAGAGACGCACACGTGGGAAGCCACTAGGGTAGATAGTGGTTGTGGCGGTTCCTGCCACAGTGCTGATCCGGCACAGTGCTGGATCAAGGACAGCTGATTACATCCAGCTCACCACTTAGACCCAGCCAGCCAGCCAGGAAAATGCCCATGACACCCAAAGACTATTATCAGCCCATATACCACCTCTGCTCTGAGTCCCAAGTGAGGGTCAGATTTTGAGACAATCTTTCTTGGGTATGAGCTCCAAGTTCCTGATTCTAACTGTCTGGCCAGCATGCAGGCAGAGCTCAGGGTGGAAACTGTCTCCTTGACGTTACTGCTGTTTTCTCTGGCGTGGTAGGCAGGGTCCAGCTGGATGCCATTTAGTCTAACGCTCCACAGCCCGAGTGCTTCTGCACTGGTAGCTCCAACCTCTCCCTGGCCCGGAGACTTCTCTCCCAAGCAGAGCGCTGTCTCGGATCCCCTTTCCCCTGTGCAGGACACTCTAGGGCAGCCCTTTGCCATAGCGCAGGCTCCCTGAGGCTTTGTGCCCCCGTCTGCCTCCTGCCCAGCTCCCAGCATCCATACCTTGTGCTGTGACTCGGGGCTTTCCTGCCTTAGATCACAGCCCAGGCCGTTCACAGCGCTGACTTCCTCACCTCTGCCAGGGGTAGAACTGACACATAGATTTGCCCCTCACAGCAGCAACCATCCCTTGGACTCCCCAGTCACTACCAGATCACATTTGCAAGACCGGCAGTTCCCTTAACAGACCGACCGCTGCTGGACCGCGCTTTAGGCTGCAGCGGGCCAGGCTGCAGTTCTCAGGGTGTGCTGGCTTACCAGCCCCAGCTTAGGGAGGTCTCCGGGCTCTGTGGGGAGTTGGTGGGGGACACTCACCAGACAACTGCCCAGAAGAAGTTCTTAAGGATTCTTAAAATGAAAGTTTTAGCCTGTCAGGAATAATTTGGAATGTGCTGACAGCTTTTCCTGTGGAGTCAGCAGATTTCCTCTGTTCACTGTGATGTGAACCTCAACGCTGTTTTGAGGGATTCCTTAGTAAGAAATGTTGACGTTCCCCCCCCCCAACCCCTCCATGTGGTACTTACTATGACATGATCTTCACTGCATAGTCCAAGATGGCCTCAAGCTTGAGGGTAATCCTCCTGCCTCTACCTCCTGAGTATTGGGATTACAGGCGTGTGCTACCATCCCCTGCTGAAGGGTTTGATGGCTACGCCTCTCTGACATTCCTTCTAAAATATGACTTATTACTAAGTAGAATTAAATTTACTACGATGTTTTTCTTTTTTTTTTTTTAATACATTTTTGCTGGATGCTGTTTCCTCAGTTTCTGTTTTAGCAAACCACTATATGGTGATGTATAGTTAATCAACTTGATTTGTTTTTAATTAGTTAATTAATTAATTGATTTGAGACTGGGTCTCACCCTATACCTTTGGCCATCCTAGAACCCACTATGTATGTAGACCAGGCTAGCTTCCTGCTCACAGAGGTCCACCTGCCTCTTCCTCCCAAGTGCTAGGAATAAAGGCATGCACTACTACACATGACTTTCAACTTGATTTATTTTTATCTTAACTTCATTTTTTTTTTTCCAAGACAGGGTTTCTCTTTGTAGCCCCAGCTGTCCTGGAACTCACTTTGTAGACCAGGCTGGCCTCGAACTCAGAAATCTGCCTGCCTCTGCCTCCCAAGTGCTGGGATTAAAGCCGTGTGCCACCACCGCCCGGCCCCTTAACTTCATTTTATCTCTGTATTTTATATAGATACTACTACTATCTGTAGTATAAATCACTGTTTTTCTGAAGTTTCAGATGTTTTTATTCAAAGGTTTGCAAAAGAAATAAGACGGAGAAAGCCAACAATGTGATCACATGTATAGTTCCGGAACAGCCTTTTGGTTTTTTTTTTTTTTTTTTTTTTTTTTTTTGGTTTTTCGAGACAGGGTTTCTCTGTGTAGTCCTGGCTGTCCTGGAACTCACTCTGTAGACCAGGCTGGCCTCGAACTCAGAAATCCGCCTGCCTCTGCCTCCCAAGTGCTGGGATTAAAGGCGTGCGCCACCACCGCCCGGCTAGCCTTTTGGTATTTAACAGTAAGTCCTAGGAAGGACACTGCAGTCAACCTGACCTGGTAGATAAGTCTCCTGGCAAGTCTGTAGTACCAGTCGAATGCTAAGAATTAGTTCTTGATCATGTACATCACTATGACATTTTTTTATATAAAAATCTGTACAAAAGGTGTTTATAAATCAAATTTTTAAATAATGTAATGGTCGTCTACTATGTGATATTTAACTGACTTTGATTTCTGTATCGAAGTTATATTTCCCAAATCTGACCCAGAGGGGTATGGTACTCAGGTCAGACATATCTAACAGCAGATTTCCCCCTCCTCTCCTGACAATTATCAACTTCTCATCTCAACTAATGCAAAAAATATCAAATAGTGAGAGACCTGGAATGACAAATGTGCTAGGTACACGGACGGAGAGGAGTTCGGCCTGGACTTCCACAGACAGACTGTTCTGGGATGTGTGGACCCAGTCATAATACCTCCGCTTCGGAAAAAAGAAACAAGAAAAAAACCGCATTTCTCTCTCTCTCTCTCTCTCTCTCTCTCTCTCTCTCTCTCTCTCTCTCTCTTTTGAGACAGGGTTTCTCTGTGTAGCCCTGGCTGTCCTGGAACTCACTCTGTAGATCAGGCTGGCCTCGAACTCAGAAATCCGCCTGCCTCTGCCTCCCAAGTGCTGGGATTACAGGCGTGCGCCACCACCGCCCAGCTCGCATTTCTCTTATGACCATAATCTTCACTAGGGTCTGCACTTCTCAGAGCAGCAAGGGTGTTTGAAACTATAAAATGCCAGTGACACCCGTCATCAAAGACAAGCAATACATTTTAAGAAATAACTGCTTAGCCCTAGCTCCCAAGCTAGGGAGACTTGGCTGACAGAAACGGCCAGCAGCCTGTCCCAGCACAAAGAACACCAGCCTCTGAGGTAGATAACTGGTCTACACAGCCAACCAGACAAGTACACGGTTTTGGAAAACAACATTGCTTTTAAAAATTGCTATGGGTCTGAAGACATGGCTCAGTATGCGAGAGCACTAGCTGTCCTTCCAAAGGACCCGGGTTCAAGTCCCAGCACCCACATGGCGGCTCACAACTGACTGTAACTCCAGTTCCAGGGAATCTGACACATCTTCACACCAATGCACACTAAATAAAACAGTTAAAAAATTATTAAAAACTGCCTTAATAAAAAGTTAGTAAGAGTAAATTATCTCATGTTCTGAAGTAGAAATAACTATGAATGAGCAATGCCATAGGTTCAAAGTGGATTTTCTTTACACTTGAACGCTACACACGTTATATATCAATGACATAAAGAAAGTGTGGCACTGCTTGGATTTAAATCTTTTGAATTGTGTGTGTGTGTGTGTCTGTTCATACATGAATTAAAATTATAAAACCTAATGCAAAGATGCGAAAAAGGCATATACATTCTAACTGTAAACTGGTCTGGCAAAAAGAAAGAATGGAGAAGACACAATGCGGAGACAAGGCGGACCTGCTGGCGACCTTTAATAATGCCAAGGCCTGTTTATTGTGTCAAAGTTACCTAATAGCGGAAGGCTTCGAGCCGGCAGGCAGCCCTCTATGGTTCTTGCCACGCTTTGGCTGTAAGGTTCCTTGGTCAGAGGCAACACTGTGTGCAATAAACAGACTGACCTTTGAGCCATTGCTTTGAGTTCCTGACTTGACTCCCCTCAAGGGCACTGGCAGAATTCCAAGCCAAGTTGACACCTTTCCTCTCTCGCTCCTGGTCCAAGTATGTTTTTTTGTTTGTTTGTTTGTTTTGTTTTTTGTTTTTTGTTTTTTTCAAGACAGGGTTTCTCTGTGTAGTCCTGGCTGTCCTGGAACTCACTCTGTAGACCAGGCTGGCCTCGAACTCAGAAATCCGCCTGCCTCTGCCTCCCAAGTGCTGGGATTACAGGTGTGCGCCACCACGCCCGGCTGGTCCAAGTGTTTTTATCACATCACAGAGATCACACTGGGACAGCCTGCTAAGAACAGCCAGTTCTTGTAGCAACCGACAAGCTCACTGGCATTTGCGACCAGTGAGCAATCTGAAACCGTGGAGACCTGACACATTCAAGTTCTTCTGCATCGTTCATCATGCTGGGGCGTGAGAATCTTCAGAAACTGGAAAGTATGTTCTTTGGCCATAATGGGGTTCAGTGAGAAATGAAGGGATTTGGAACCCCCTCCCCCAAAACCTGCATCCTTCTAGCTAAATAATGGTTATGAAAGATGAAAGCAAGACATTACTTGTATTAGGGGTGTTTGTTTGTTTTTTTAAATGCTGATGCAGTTTCCCCTTCCCCAACTCCCTGTCCTCCCCCTGTCCCCTCCCCCTCCACTCCTCAGAAAAGTGCAGGCCTCCCATGGATATCCACCAGCTCTGACACAACGAGCTGCAGTACACCTCTCCTTATAAGTGAGGCTAGACAAGGCAATCCAGTAGGAGGAAAGGGTTCCAAAGGCGGGCAACAGAGTCAGAGACAGCTCCTGCCCCTGCTGTTAAGAGCCTGACAGAGTTATACAACCTACAACACGTGTAGAGGATCTATGTCAGTCCTGCTCAGGCTCTGGTTGGTGGTTCAGACTCCGTGGGGCCTGTGTAGGGCTATTTCTAGATTATGACTTAGGGAAGGTGAGCTCTGGCGATGCAGCCAATAGTTGCCCCATTTGTAGTCTTTTCCTCTTTCAGTCCTTTGATTTGAATCTACCTGATCACGTGTTCCAGCCACACCAGTACCTAAAACAACTAGTGTCTGGTCAATTGGCTTCAATTTCTATTTGTGCACAACATAACGTTTCTGATTATTTTTTTTTTTAAAAAAGGATACTTATAAGTTCACAAGTTTGTCTCAGTTTTGTCAAAAAATATTCTAGTTTAAAAAGATATGGAGGCTAGGGAGATGGTTCAGACGGTAAAATTAATAGAAACACGGGCCTGACATATGAGTTTTATCTCCAGAACCCAGGTAAAAAGCCAGATGCCAAAACATCCATCTGTGATTCTAGCATCCTTAAGAGCAAAATGGGAGGTAGAGGCAGGAGAATTACCCTGACTGGGGCCAGTTAGCTGGGATATGCTGCATAGTGAGAGAGAGGGAGAGGGAGAGGGAGAGGGAGAGGGAGAGGGAGAGGGAGAGGGAGAGGGAGAGGGAGAGGGAGAGGGAGGAGAGGGAGAGGGGGAGAGGGAGAGGGAGAGGGAGAGGGAGAGGGAGAGGGAAAGAGAGGAGAGAGAGAGGGAGAGAGAAAGGGAGGAGAGGGAGAGGGAGAGAGGGAGAGGGAGACCCTGTCTCAAAGTGGAAGGTGAGAACCAACTTCCAAAAGTTATTGTCTGATCTCCACAGGTGTACACACACACACACACACACACACACACACACACACACACAGACCTTTATATGGACATCGGGTTGCATACTGCAGGAATCCAGCTCTGGCAGGATAAAGAGCACAGGCTCTTCAAGGCCATGGAAACTACCCTGTAGGACACTGTAGTGGGCAGACACCACCATTATACATTTGTCTAAAGCATGCAGAACACGCAGCTCCAAGACGGAAGCGGCATGCACAGTACCCACCGGGCGACAGGGACATGTCTCGTCCAACAATCAGACCCTCAGGTGCAGGGCTCTGATGGTGGAGAGAATGTATGAGTATGTGGGAGCAGGGGGTGAGACGTGATCTCTACCTCCTAATCTGGTTGTAAATCTGAAATGTATTTAAAAAAAATGAAGGCTTTGGGGCTGGAGAGATGGCTCAGTGGTTAAGAGCACTGACCGCAGCCGGGCGGTGGTGGCGCACGCCTGTAATCCCAGCACTTGGGAGGCAGAGGCAGGTGGATTTCTGAGTTCGAGGCCAGCCTGGTCTACAGAGTGAGTTCCAGGACAGCCAGGGCTACACAGAGAAACCCTGTCTCGAAAAACCAAAATAAATAAATAAATAAATAAATACATACATAAATAAATAAACAAAAACAAAAAACCACCGACTGCTCTTCTGAAGGTCCTGAGTTCAAATTCCAGCAACCACATGATGGTGGCTCACAACCATCTGTAATGGGACCTGACGCCCTCTTCTGGTGTGTCTGAAGACAGCTACAGTATACTTAGATATAATAAAAAATAAATCTTTTTTTAAAAAATGAAGGCTTTAAAAGAAAGCGATGCTGACAGCCAGGGAGAAATTCAAGCTGGATAAAAATGAAAATGACCTCCAAATTCATAGGATGCAGCTAAACATGAAGTGAAGGTGAATTTAAGGTCGGGAAGCTAGACAGCCAGGGGAGGAAGCCAAAAAGAAGGAAATAAAGTGAACAAAAGGTTAAAGAAGCTGAATCAGACCCCGAAGAGATTAACCCGACTGGAGTCTGCTGAGTTAAAAACAAAGAGAACGACTTGTATCCTTAACAATAGAGGGGCCATCCCAGCGGTTCCCCGCCTGTGGGTCAGATTGATACTGTGTATCGGATATTTACATACGATTCATAACTGTAGCAAAATCACAGTTGGGAAGTCACGATGAAATAACTTTCTGGTTGGGGGTCACGATGACATGAGGAACTGTATTCCAGGGTCACGGCGTTAGGAAGGATGACTTCCACGGCCGTCACCACAGATCCCAGAGGCGCTAAGTCTGTCCACTGTGCTTTCTCCACTTCGGCTCAACCTTGCCTGCCTGTTGCCCTCCACGCCCGTTCTGCTTGCTGAGCTCCCAGTTCTGCTTGCTGAGCCCCAGTAAAATTCGCACCAGCGATGCTCTTCCTTACTGTTCTGATTTCCCTCTTTGGCTCGATCTATTTGTGGTAGATGTGGGACCTGCTGGGTACCTTAAATTAGACTCCCGAGAATAGATATCCGACAGTTTCTGGGACTGCTTGTAAGAAAGACAATTGTCACACAGAGCAGGTATGTGTAAGTAGCCTTGTGTCCCTTAGGCAAGAGAAAGAGTTTCCAGGGTAGCCTGGGCTACATGATGAGATCCTATCTAAACACTATTTTTCCTGTTTTATTTCATTCTAAAGATTTAATTATAAGTTTCAAACATCCTCCAGAAGACATCTAGACCTATAGCTTTACTGGTACGTTCTATCAAACATTGCAGAAAATAGTTTAATTAATAACTTAAAAAGTTTAGCATGAGCCAGGATACTTGACAATTCATTTTGTAACTGGATGGTGTAAAATCAGGTCAAGGTGCTACTGAGAGGCCGCTGAGATGCCTCCCTGGGCAAAGATGGCTGTTGCCAACCTAATGATATAAATTCGACCCCCAGAACCCACGTGATACAGAGAAAGAGAGCTGACTCCGGAGAGCTGTCCCCTGACTGTCACCTGTGCACTATGGCAGGGGTGTGTACCCACACACAAACACGCACGAGGATTTTAGGGGCTGGAAAGTTGGCTCGGGGGTTAAGAGCATCGGGTGCTCTCCCAGAGGACATGGGTTAGATTCCCAGCACCCACATGGTATCTCATAACTCTCTGGAACTACAGTTCCAGGGGAACCTAGCACCCTTTTCTGGCATGCACGTGGTACACAGACACGCGTGCAGAAAAATAAATTTGTACTAAATAAACTAATAAAATTTAAAGACGTAAGAAAAGGTGATTCAGACCACATCTGTCACAAGTGTGAAATTAAACTTAAGAGTAATAACAAACTGAGTCCAGTGACAATTTAAAAGGACAGTGAATCCTGAAAATTAGTAAACAGAATGCTGACAGGTAGCTGGGTGACCTTTTCCTGCCTGGGGAAGAGGTGGTCTTTCAGTGTGGTCAGAAGCTAGTGGAAGGGACCAGGTGGTGGTAGTACACGCCTTCAATCCCAGTACTCGGAGGCAGAGGCAGGCAATCTCTGAGTTCGAGGCTAGTTGTTTTACAGTGTGAGTTCTAGGACAGCCAGGGGTACACAGAGAGAAATCTGAAAAAAATCACACACACCCCACACACATACATACATACATACATATATATATACACCACACACATACCACATGCTCCCCCACATATACACACACCCCACATTCCCCACCCCTTCACCCCCACCCCCCACACCACCACCCCCACACCACACATACACACATATAACACCACACATACCACATCCCCCCACCACACATATACACACCCACCCACCACACACACATACACACACACCACACACACATACACATACACACACACCATATCCCCCACCACACATACACACCCACATATACACCACACATCCCCACAACCCCCACACCACATCCCCCACACCACATACACACCACACACACACCACACACACACCACACACCCCCACACCACACATACACACACACACACACACAGCACATACACACCATATCCCCATCACCACACATACACCCCCTGACTCCCCCACCCTCCACCCCCAACCCCCCAAACCACACACATACATACACACGCACACACACACACACACACACACACACACACACACACCTCACACACAGCCTAGTGGAGAGGGGAAGCCATTCACGCACCCTGACCCCAGAAACTGGGAGCGGGGAATACCTGACTGACTTCTGACCAGTGCTTCCATGTGCGCCCCTCGCTGTCTTTGAAGGCTACTGAAAGCTCTCCGAGGCTCTCATTCAGGTCCCCAGTGCCCCTGTTTGAGGAGAGAAGCCAACTGACCCAGCATTTGACGTTTAGAATCTCTTTTCTCCACAGAATCTGAGTTTGCTGCACTCGAAATATTATTATACTAGCATGGCTGCCTGAACTGAATCTAAAGATTTTTTTAACCCAGGGACCGTGCCAATGTCTGCACAGAGTGCCCCAGACATTGATGGAGAGTCCCAGACATGGGCAGACGAGGACCTGGTAGACGCTGAATCGGGGTTTTCTGAAGACCAGGCAGCGACCCTTGTTGTCTCTGAGCAGCCAGTACAGGAAGACCTGATTCAGAGATCGAGCTCAGTCACCTTAGGCAGTGGGAAGAGCAGGGTGTCCAGGCGAGTTTCCAGACAGCTACATTAGCTGTCTACGGCAGCACCGCCCGTCTCGTGGTCGCTGGTTCACAGGGCCTCATCCCTACTTCCTCCAGTGTTTGGCATGGAGTCAGACACCCAGTGCTCAGCGTGTGTGGTGGATACAAATGTGCTGCCTGAAGTCTCTTCACGAGGGAAGTGTGAGGTGACCAGTACGTGGTCTCCATTTCCAGGCCTGTCAGGGTTCCTCTAGAATCTCCCTGGGACTGTGGGGCAACCGTGGGGTTGGTCATCTCCTCCGCTCCCATGGCCCTTTCTTTCCTTAGGTATAGGTTCCAAGGATGAGACTCACAAGCAGCATCCCATATCCGCTGTAGGCTCTGGGAGCCTCACTGGCCTTGTGGTCCTGTAGAGCCAGGTGATGAGAGATTAACCTCATAGGCACATGTCATGGGAAGAGATGACACTGAGATGACAGCCAAGTCTCCGCTGTGGCCTGTGGGCTTCACATTGCATGGATAGCATGACCTGTTCTGGCTGCTTCCGGAAGGTGCTAGAAAGGTCTGTCGTCCCTGTCTAGGCTGTCTTCTAGTCTCTTCACAGTCCAGGGACGAGGCAATGGTATGAATATCTGATCCCTCTGCGGTTCGAGGCCTATGCCTACATACTTGTTTGCATCTGTGGATCACCGGGTCCAGGCTGGCTCAGAGATGTCCAGGAGCAGAGGAGCAGATGGGGAAGAAGGACGTGGGGCTTTGCGGCGCCGCCTCTTTAAGGGTAACGACATCACAAGGCTGTGGAAGGCCAGGCCGCGTGGCACTCCGTAGCCTTAGGCTGTTTCTGTGGGGGGTCTTGGGACTCTGTATTTCCACCTCCATGGGGCCGCGGGCCCACGCGTGAGCACTTGACACCATGGCAGAGGGTAGCGAGCTGATGAGCAGGCTCATGAGTGAGAACGCAGACCTGAAGAAGCAGGTGCGCCTCCTGAAGGAGAACCAGATGCTAAAGAGACTGCTCAGCGAGAGCTGCCAGGACAGCTGTGCTCGGGGGACCCGGGACCTGCTCTATCCCAAGGTCCCTACCTACCCCGAGGCCTGCTCCCCCGGGAATGGAGGTGAGCTACAGGCTTAGCCGGGACGGGGCAGCTCTAACCTGGGAGCGGTTGTAGGGTTCACACAGGCTGGTGGACCTGCCGGTTGGTAATGTCTCAGAGCACTGCCATCTGGCTTAAAACAGGCCCCGGCTGTGATCCCGGGGCCCCAGGCCTGCTGAGGTCATTTCTGTTTTGTTGGGCTTGGCTGGGAGGTTTCCTCCCGCTCTCCGTGTTTCTTCCTCCGCTCTGTAGCAGCGTGTCCTGTATAGTCTTGTCTTGTAGAGGTGCAGGCGTCTCTACCGAGTGAGCCAAGCTGACATTCATTTGCCATGAGTAGAAAGAGTCACTTGGTTGGCCCTGGCTTCAGGAGAGGGGTGCAGCACCCACCCCAGAGGGAGACCCTAAAATCGACTCTTGGGTGACAGTACATCTACAAAGCCTATGGTGCTACCACCGGATTACTAAATAGTTTCAGCTCAAATCCGTAGCTTTTTTTTTTTTTTTTTTTTTAAGAGTGGGGCATGGAGGGTTTGGGGGGAAAACATGCGTGGGGCTGGTGACCAATTTCTGCAAAAAGTAGTTGGTTATGTTTTAAAAGTTTTTTTTTTTTCTGTAAAAAAAAATTCCATTTTTACAAACGATAGTGTGATTTGGGATGTGGTTGGTGGATGTGACCCAAGGCTTTGACTGGAGTGTGGACAGAGCCCCTCTCCCAGTCGCTGCTGTCTGAGAACTCCAGTGACCCCAGGGGTTCAGCTTCCTGAAGGACGTGATTGCTGTTCATACCACCCGGCCAGAGTGGGAGGCTGGAGAGACAGCCCAACTCACCAAGTCTTTAAGGAGACTAACAGCCCGGTGGTCAGCTGGATTTGGCCGGGCTCTAGCCCACTCCTGTGGGGTGTCTTTAAAGTTATCTATAAATCCGAGGTTGGCATTTGGTATAATGGCTTCTTAGAGCCCACTTGGAGTTGTCTGTCTGTCCTGTGATCCCTGCCGGCACTGAGAATGTCATTTGGAGCCCATTGGAGTTTGGAAGGCACACGGCCTACCGGAGGGGGGGGGTCCTTCACCTCTCCGCCACTAACTGAGTCCCAAGGGGAGCCTTGAAGAGGGAGCTTCGGTTATATAGGGGGTCCTCATGGGGAGATGGAGGGGGGGGCGTGGAGACAGAGTTGCTGCTAAGTGGCCGGGCAAGCAATGTTTGTTGGAGGGGCCGTGCTCACGCAGCTGGGTCACATGTGACATCCTGCACAGGTGTGATGTTAGTCACATGATGTGCTGTGGTGGTCATATAAACCCAGGTAACCACTGTCCGAGACCCCCATGCCACCAGACCGAGTTCCAAGGACGTGAGGGAGGGCTCTCTCTCTAGTCTTATACTTTTACATGTGAAATGCAGTTTTCCTAGAAACATTTGTTGGAGAGACTCTTTGTTCTCAGAAGTTTTAGGTTTTGGTTTATGGGCCCACTTTGGTTTCTTCTTCTTCTTCTTCTTCTTCTTCTTCTTCTTCTTCTTCTTTAAAAAAAGATTTATTTATTTATCTATTATATATGTACACAGGCAGGAGCTACTGTTCTGTCCCATATATATATATATATATATATATATATATATATATATATGTACACTGTAGCTGTCTTTAGACACACCAGAAGAGGGTATCAGATCTCATTACAGAACATTGTGAGCCACCATGTGGTTGCTGGGATTTGAACTCAGGACCTTTGAAAGAGCAGTCGGTGCTCTTAACCACTGAGCCATCTCTCCAGCCCCGGTTTTCTACTTCTTACTGAGCCATTGGACACTGGTTCCAAGAAAACACCATTAATGGTTCTAGCTGGTGTCTAGCTGGCTGTATATAAATAAAGTTCTTTGGGGAATTGAAGGGTATACAGATAGGTGGGCCCTCAAGGACCGAGGGGTCTTCACGAGGGCACACAGGGAGGTGTAGCATCTTGTGGGCAAGGCGTTACGCTTTTTTCTTTTTAAATTTCTTTATTTATTTTATGTATGTGAGTGTACTGTAGCTGAACAGATGGTTGTGAGCCTTCCTGTGGTTGCTGGGAATTGAACTCACGACCTCAGCTCACTCCGGCCTCGCTCGTTCCAGCCCAAAGATTTATTTGTTGTTAGATGTAAGTGCACTGTAGCTGTCTTCAGACACACCAGAAGAGGGCATCAGATCCCGTTACGGATGGTTGTGAACCACCATGTGGTTGCTGGGATTTGAATTCAGGATCTCTGGAAGAGCAGTCAGTGCTCTTAACCTCTGAGCCATCTCTCCAGTCCATGCTCTCCCCCCCACCCCTTATAAAACACTTTTGGGACAGAACAGTGGCTCCTGCCTATGTACATTTTAAGATAGGATTTTTGATAGGCTCTAAAACCCTCTCTCAAGTATGCTGGCTTTCTTGCTAAGAGAACAAGCTCTTAGGAAGTAGGTAAGAGCTTCTGAAGTCAAAGGATGGATAGATAAGTTACCTTTGATGAGGACCTGTGAAAAGGCAGTCAAACACGCGCATGCCTGAGTTTGGGTGTGGCTGCGGAAGGCGGCTCCACGGAGAGCAAGGAACTCATCCAGAGATGCTGACGGCAGCAAAATAGTTTTTTTCAAGTACCAAGCTCTGAGCTCAGGGCCTAGCCCATCAAGCAAGTGTCCTACCACTGAGCCACCACCCGGAGCCACAGCTTTTCTTTTACGATAAAACGAGGTGGAAAGTCATTGACTGGGCACACGGGCCAGTGGATAGAGGAACCAGGATGGCACTGTAGATGTCACTCTAGCAAGTGGTGTTGTGAGCACACCTGACTTCATGAAGCAGGGCGGGACTCCCTCTGTCGCCAGATGACATGCCAGGGAGGAGGGGGAGGAGCACAGCTCTGGTAGGGAGCGGTACTTTGCCTCTGCGACCCTGTGCTTCCAGATGTGTCTATGAGAACCTCATCTGACTGTCTCTTTTTCTTCTCCACCCCAGGTCCGGATTTTGGAAGGTTTGCGGGTGTCCCTGACACACCCTCCCAGTTGCAGACATCCTCCCTGGAGGACCTGCTGTGCTCCCACGCCCCACTCTCCAGTGAGGACGATGCCTCCCCGGGCTGTGCAACCACCTCTCAGATACCTTTCAAGTCCTTCCTCAGCCCTCCAGAGCTGCACGCACGCATAGCCGACAGGAAGCTGTCCCCACTCCTGAGCCCCTTGCAGGATTCCCTGGCTGACAAAACCCTGCTCGAGCCCAGGGAGATCTCGCGGCCTAAGAAGGTGTGCTTCTCGGAGAGTAACCTGCCCACTGGGGATAGGAGCAGGCGCACCTATTACCTCAATGGTATGGCACACACAGGCGGCCCCGGGCGGGGAGACTCGCTCGCTTGTGGCGAGCTACTCCAGGCGCGAAGGGTGGGGAGGAGCGCTAGGGTGGGCCTGGGTCCAGGATCAGGTTTGTCCTGGTCTTTTGGAGATGTTCATCCTCAATATTTTGCTGGAAAAAAAAAAACCCTCTTCATGTGGTTCTAAGTGTTCTAAGTCCCGTTGGGTTTGTGTTCCCTGTATTGCTTCCCAGTCTGAGAGTTTTCCATGGTTTACTGTTTGATTGGGGCCAGGGTGAAACTTGAACATAGTTAAGTAGAATTTCCTGATAGTTTTCTTCTTCTTCTTCTTCTTCTTCTTCTTCTTCTTCTTCTTCTTCTTCTTCTTCTTCTTCTTCTTCTTCTTCTCCTTCTCCTTCTCCTTCTCCTTCTCCTTCTCCTCCTCCTCCTCCTCCTCCTCCTCCTCCTCCTCCTCTTCTTCTTCTTGGTTTTTTGAGACAGGGTTTCTCTGTATAGCCCTGGCTGTACTGGAACTCACTCTATAGACCAGGCTGGTCTTGAACTCAGAAATCCTCCTGCTTCTGCCTCCCAAGTGCTGGGATTAAAAGCGTGCACCACTACTGCCCAGTTCGTCTTCTTCTTCTTTTTGTTTTCTTTTAAAAGATTTATCTATCTATCTATCTATCTATCTATCTATCTATCTATCTATCTATTTTATGTATATGAGTACACTGTAGCTGTACTGATGGTTGTGAGCCATCATGTGATTGCTGGGAATGAAGGTTGCTCTCTCTGGTTGGCCCCTGCTTGCTCCGGCCTAAAGATTTATTTATTATTATATATAAGTACACAGTAGTTGTCTTCAGATGCACCAGAAGAGGGTGTCAGATCTCATTATGGATGGTTGTGAGCCACCATGTGGTTGCTGGGATTTGAACTCAGGACCTCCAGAAGAGCAGTCGGTGCTCTTAACCGCTAAGCCATCTCTTCAGCCCTCCTGATAGTTTTCTTTTGTAGTTTGTGCCTTTTTTTTTTTTTTTTTTTGGTCTAATTTAGGAAGTCTCTTAAGCCCAAGGTTACAGATGCTCCTTAATCTTTCAGAGTTTCATAGCTTTAGGTTTTGGATTTAGGTCTGTGACTAGGGACAAGAGTTTGGGGTTTTGTCTGTGGGATGAGGTTTGCACGGAGAAGCTACTCCAATACCAACACTTGAAAAGATGGTTCTTCCTCAAGGCATGACCTTAGCATCTTGTCAAAAGCCGGTCTTCCTTCCACCTGTGGAGCCGGTCTCAAATCCAATCGGGAAGTAGTTGGTTATTCCTATAAAAATCATGCCACTATGGTATCATGGGCACATCCGGCTTGGCAGGGCAGTGCTATAGCATTTCCGATGCTGGGTATGAGGGGTGATATCTCTCCTAGCGTTTTGTATAGCACCTTCTGCTGCTATAGAAGCTGCCAGCATCGGGGCTGACAGCCTCCGGCTCCGTTCTCAATCCCTGGGCTTTTAATACCTGCAGCTTTGCAAAATGACTAGGAAAGAAACACATCGAAAGGCATCGAACTTTCAATAGCCAAGACAGTTGTATTCATGGATTCGAAGACAATATCGTTTAGCGGTCAATATCAACAATAACCAATAGATCGTTACAACTCTTGTCAGTTCTAGCTAGTTTCTCTATGGAAAGGTAAGCAGAATCTTATGTTTATATTGAAATAGACAGAACCCAGGGAAGGTAAAACTTTTAAAAAGTGAACAAAGGACTCAGCACTTTCCAATTCTAAATCTACTGCGAAGCTACAGTAATTGAGACCGTCATAAGACTCATGGAAGGATAGATGTACCCATCAATGGGAAAGAGCCCGGCAGCAAGCCTGCACATTTGAAGTCTGATCATTTTAATGTTGCTAAGACAATTCAGTGGAGGAAGGACACTCCGGAACACAGGGGGTGTACATACAGAGCGGGAAGCCGGACCATACCTCACGTCACATGTACAGATCAGCTAAGCATATGAAAATGCCTGAGAGATCTAAGAATCCCCAAACCCATAAAACTTAACGGCATGGGGTCCAGACTTCATTGCCTTGGCAATGAGTTTTTAGGCATGACACCAAAGCCCTGTGCAACCACCAAAGACAGATAACACCAAACTCCTTTTCCCAATGAAAAAAAAAACCTCCTGGGCTTTAAGGAACATCAAGGAAAGAAAAGTCACTGTAGAAAATATTTGTAAATCATGTATTGGCATAAGAATAGTTCCAGAATATATAAGGACTCTTGCAGGATATGGTAGCTCAGTTTTATAATCTCAGGTCATAGGAGGTTGTGGCAGGAGGATTGCTTTGAGTTCTGAGTCAGCTTGGGCTATATAGTGATTTCTAGGCCAGCCTGGGCTACAGAGTATGACCCTGTCTGAAAAACTAACTAAAACACACAACAAAACCCCTTGCATTCAATAGTAAAGAGCCAAACAATCCAATTAAAAGTGGACAAGGCTCCAGGGGTGGTCGTGTATCCCAGGACTGTCAATATTTAGAACAATGGTTCTCAACCTTCCTAACGCCACGACCCTTTAATACAGTTCCTCAGTTTGAGGTGACCTCTCCATCATAAAATTATTGTTGCTGTTACTTCGTAACTGTAACTTTTCTACTGTTTTGAACTGCAATAAGAATATCTGATATGCAGGATATCTCATTTGTGACTCCTGTGGAAGGGTCTTGACCCAGAGGCTGAGACCCATTGGCTTAGGCACTGGAGACGAAAGAATCCCTAGTGTTAGGCCAGCTTGGGCTGCACGGCAGGACTGTCTTTAAAAGACGTGCAAAGGGCTTGCGCAGACTGGCCAATATGCATCCTTAACAATGTAAGGAGAGCCACAAGGGGGTCCCGTGCCCCAGCTCCATCGGCTGTAAAACAGGAGGAAAAGGAATCTTCTTTGTGTACGGATGGGAACGCAAGCAAGACAGGGCAGCCGACTGAGGAAAAGAGTCTGGCTTATCCTCAAAAGATCATAAAGTTATGACCCAGAAAGCCTAGGAAACTGAAACATTTGTTCACGCAGGAACTTTGACACAGGTGTCCCCCGAGGCTTCATTCATAATGGTCCAAAGAGGCAAGCAACACAAACACCCATCAGCTGACCGGCAGGTGACTACAATGTTGCTTGTTGTATTGTTCAAACACCAATAGAGATAACGGAGGGCTGGCGTGCTGTAAGGATGGTCCCTGGAAACGTTATGCTAACTGGATGCCAGATATAAAAGGGTGCCCGCCGTGTAGCTCCACCTGTGTGACATGCCCATCTTTCATAAACCCACAAGAGTGGCAGTTGCAGGGGCTGGAGATTGAAAAGCGATTGGGAATAGAATTGCTTGCTTTGGGAGGTCTTGGAAACTTCTGGAAAGATAAAGTGGTGATGGCTATACGGCTCTCTGTGTATAATAGTGGCCATAGAATCAGCTGCTTGAGAGAGGAAGGGCTTATCATATGTGAGTTGCATTCTGATAAGGGGTTTTTAATTGGGCAATCAGGTGACCCCAGCCTCAGTTCTACTGGATTCCGAGGGTCCCTCCAAGGGTTCTCACGTGGGTGAACGGGCTGTTCCAGAGTAAAGGAATGAGAGAAAGTTGTACATCCGAGGGCTGTTGGCCTGGCCGCTTGCTGGTTTCCTATGCTGGGAAGGACATTATCTGTCACGAGGGTCACTCTCTCAGAGCGACCTCTTCTTTCTTCTTTCAAGTAGCTGAGGCAAGATCACAGAGATAGCAAGTTCCCTCTCTATACTGGTCTATGCCCGCTGGTTGTTCCCCCCAGAAGACTCCGGGGAGAGTATAGTTCTGCAGGTACTAAGAAACCAAAGTCTGGCTTCTGTCACCTGGAACCCTGCAGGAGAGCAGGAGATGTGTCCCCAACCTCTCTTCACTGTCTGGCAGTGACACTGCTTCTGAAAGCACACTTGGGAAAGGCCGGTCCTGCAAGGGAAGTGCTAGCTGATGCTACTTCCATGTGCCCCATTATATAGAACAGTGGCCTGGCTTCCCATCTGCCCTGTCCCCTATTCTGGGAGCCCAAGTTGGGAGGTCCTGTTTTTCCTGTCTGTCTAAGCTTCCTCCTGGTGGTCTCACTTACTGGTATTCACGGCTAGGGATGCTTTTCAGCACAGTCGTGTCTGCTTAGTGTGTATCCCAGACCCTGGCTCAGGGCTTGATACCTAATGGACGACTGCCTGACCGAGGTCATATAGGCAGAGCTAGCCCTGGGGCCTGCCCCCTAGTGTCCCCATGACGGTAAGGAGGATAACAAGTCATTCTGGGTCACCCCCGAAAAGCTCAAGATCCCAAGGCACCGCCAGCAGGGATGAAGGGTCCTCGTTTCTATGTGGTTATCAGTGTCTTGAACGTGGGTACTGAGCTATCATAATGGGCACAGGGCCCGGACATCCTGAGCCATGTGTCCAAGCCTTTCTGTCAGACCCCACAGGACCTCACCAAACTGACAGTCCTGTCAGGGGTGTGAGTCTCAGGTCTTGCCTAGGTGATAGCATGCTGTCCAATGTCTTCTGTCAGGACAGATGTGTGCAGCTCAGGAGTGAGGCCTCTAAATGAGATCAGTGTGGGGTACAGGGTGCTAAGGAGACGTCGCCTGTGCTGCCATCCTGGGCTCTGGAATGTGGGATTTGAACTGAGAGTGTAAACTCATCCAAGTTTTAAGTGGTTAACAAGGACCCTATAGATGTAAGAGTGTTTTCTTTCTTTTTTTTTTTTTGTTTTTGTTTTGTTTTTTTTGTTTTGTTTTTCGAGACAGGGTTTCTCTGTGTAGCTCCAGCTGTCCTGGAACTCACTCTGTAGACCAGGCTGGCCTCGAACTCAGAAATCCGCCTGCCTCTGCCTCCCAAGTGCTGGGATTACAGGTGTGCGCCACCACGCCCAGCTTTGTAAGAGTGTTTTCAACAGGTCTTTTACATCCAGATGAGGTTCATTTTCCAAAGAGCACCAGGGTTTTGAAGGATAAGGATATGTAGGACACTGTTTAATAATGATTTCTATGACACCAGAAGCGTTGTATGGAGAGGGGTTATTTGGGGGCCGTTTTTATTGGGATGCGGGGTAGTCCTGAGAAGTCTAAGAAGAAAAATAAAGAGAATCTTCTAGTCTGTCATCCTCTCCACAGACATGGGTGAGATAGGGGTGATGCTGATCTTTCAGACATCGGCACGTTTTTGGTGGCAATGCTGTGGGACTGGAAGAGGCTGGCTCTTTCCAGAGCCAGGCTGCGATGTCCCCACTGCCCTCAGAGAAGGCTGAGTTGGTGGGAACAGCATCTGGGAACAACAGGGGGTGCCCCCTCTCTCTAGATAGACTTGGGTACTGCCTTTCCCAGGGACCCCCACTGTCTTCAGCAGGTTCACATGGCTTTTGGCCAGACAGAGAGAGAGAGAGCTGTGTGCCCAGGTCCCAAGGGAACATGCTGAGAGAGGGATGGTCCCCTCTTCAGCTCCAAATATCTCAGCTTTTTAAAGATTTTCCTATATTCTGGCAGTGAGGGGGCAAAGGTACCTTGATACCTTGAAATGGTCAGGATGGTACCTGTCTTACCCAGAGATCCAGAGTTTTGCGGGTGCTGAGAAGGATGGCCGCATCGTTGGGGAGATCGCGTTCCAGCTTGACCGACGTATCCTGGCCTACGTGTTCCCAGGGGTGACTCGCCTCTATGGTTTCACAGTGTCCAACATCCCCGAGAAGATCAAGCAGGTACACTCTGTTTGCCCCAGCTCAGGCCTGGCACTAGGGGCACATTCTGGTGCTTGGCAAGTCCATCCGTGTAGACACCTGACTCTTCCTGGGCCCAAGTGTAACCTTTTCCTCCCCCACAAGGGACAAGGGCTCATCCTTCTGAAATGCTAAAGGGGCCATGGGCATCCAGTTTCCCCCTAAGCCTCCAAAGTCTACTTGACCGACCTACCTCCACTAGGGTCAGAGACTTTTCTGACCTGACGACGCCTTGTTTCCTCTGCTCCGTGTCCCGCAGACGTCTATCAAGTCCCTAGACGGCTCTGTGGATGAAAAGAAGCTTCGCGAGCTGACGCATCGCTATCTGACTCTAACGGCACGGCTGGAGAAGCTGGGCTACAGCCGCGAAGTGCACCCGGTGTTTAGTGAGTTTCTCATCAATACCTACGGCATCCTGAAGCAGCGTCCAGACTTGCGGGCCAACCCACTGCACAGCAGCCCGGCTGCGCTGCGCAAGCTCGTCATTGACATTGTGCCGCCCAAGTTCCTGGGTGACTCCTTGCTACTGCTGAATTGCCTGTGTGAGCTCTCCAAGGAGGACAGTAAACCACTCTTTGCCTGGTGAGCCGCCCGCCTCACCCTTCCGGCAATAAACGTGTTTGTTCCAAACCCGGGGGCCACCCGCGTCCTCCCGCACACGGAAAGCTGTCTGCCCAGCTACGGTGGGGAGAGGCCTCCTCCACGTCTGCGCTTGCCCAGGGCACCCAGCAGCCCGGGCCGCGCACAGCCACCGGGCACCTGTTGCCTTATTAAAAGCTTATTTATTTGTTTGCCTTACCTCTGGCTCTTTGAGGGCGTGGTGAGGCGTCTTGGTCTCCGCTGGCCTGCAAGAGCTGTGGGTCGCTGTTTCTGAGCAGAAGAACCTCGGGGCTCAGCCGCTGCTCAGGCTGAAGGCTGGGACCCTTCTTAGCACAGCATCCTTGAAAGCCTCCGGTTCCCCCTTGAAAGGACCAATAAGTCCTCTTCCGGTTTGGGTTTCTAACCCCCCCCCCGCCCCCTAATGCAGAGCTGGAAGCAAGATGGTGGTGGACCCCCGCAGAGCCTATCAGAGTGGAAACACAGCCCTGTGGTCAGAGTTAGGGACTTTGGACTATGACTGCGGTGGTGTCAAGTCTGTTTGGCCTGTGTGATTGCGCATGTGCTGGGCCCCGGGATAAGCTTTGTGGAGCAGAAATTACGGAAGTGGCAGCAACATAGGGAAGGGGCCACTAGGATACGATAGGGCTTACTTAGTTCTTGGGACCCAGGATGCCTATTCTTTTCGGACATTGGCCAGAGTGTCAAGGTTACCGCAACCTCACACCAATTCTGACCCCACAGTACCCTCCCTATGTGCACAATATCTAAAGATATTGCTACAACAGAGGGGTTGAACCTTCCGGGAATCGGTGGGGTTGAGACTGGGGATCCCGACACGAAGACCCGGAGTGGTATGACACTTGGCAGGTTTGAGAGCAGAGGTGGCTCAGGCGGTGCAGGCAGCTACCCCAAGCTGGTTTCCTGGGCTATCCCCTGAGTTCTGTTTTTTTTTTTTTTTTTTTAAACTAGGGTCACACTTTAGACCAGGCTAGCTTTGAGCCAACTCATAGATACCCTGCTGCCTCTGCCTCCCAAGTGCTGGGATTCAAGGCATGTGTGGCAATACCCAGCCCTATGAGTCCCTCTCAATTCTACATGGGCTGGTGCTGGGTTGTCTCACTGACACTTATACAGTGGGCCCTAGCACTGTAGGTGTCCAGCAAGTGGGTTTTTTTTTTGTTTGTTTGTTTTGCTTTTGTTTTTTAGATTTATTTTATGTGTGTACACTGTAGCTGTCTTTAGACACACCAGAAGAGGGCATTGGATTCCATGACAAATGGTTGTGTGCCACCATGTGGTTGCTGGGAATTGAACTCAGGACCTCTGGAAGAGCAGTTGGTGCTCTTAACCGCTGAGCCATCATCTCCCCACCCCCTCACTCCCTGAGTTCTGAATAGGATCTCTGTCTAGGTCCAAATTGTTGGAGCCAGAAAACTGAGTAACGTCCTTGCGGGACCAACCCCTCTCCGCTTGGTGTATTTGTTCAGTTCTGAGATGCCTATCTGTTGATGGGAGCGCTGAGTCCTGGTGAAGGGATAGGGCCACGCCTGACACCAGGGGAGGGGTCTAGCCAACCTGGAGTTGTCTAAGCCCTTGAGAGGGTCTGGCTCAGTGCTGCTGGCAGTGTCTCCCTTTTGGGGTCACCTCTGAGGTGATTAAAGCGAAGCAGTGAACTACATCCACACAGCGTGCACTAGGAACTCTCAGACCACAGCCCATAGCTATGTCTGTTGTCTGAGCCAGAGAGACCACGGTCACTTCTCCTTGAAGACAGCAACTGGATGCTTCCTGCAAACCTGAGGTAAGGAATAAGGGTAAATCTATATGGAGATTTGTTTAATCGGGGAAGGCAGGCTGCAGACACAGAGCCAGCGGACAGTGTTGCTCACAGTTCGAATAGGAAGCACCCCCTGCTGCTCCGCAGGGCTGTGTGGGGGAGGGGCAGGATGCTTCTAAGGAGTGAGAGGCCTTGGAGGAGGAAGAGAAGGAGGAGGAGGAGGAGGAGGAGGAGGAGGAGGAGGAGGAGGAGGAGGAGGAGGAGGGTAGGTAAGCATGGAACAAGAATAGGAGAGTTTAACTTCCACAGGCTTGGACTATGATCCAGGAGTGTGCCTCTACTGACCGAGTGCCTTGCCCTGTGTGGTTTGGAGGGTGGAGACCCTTGATTTGGGAAGAATTGAAGAAGTGGGCCTTTGAATTAGTCCTTTTGCATAACAGATGTGTTTATATACCAGGAGTTGCTAGCTCACAGTGGAAAGATTATTGTTGGTTTCCCCCCCCCCCCCCCCCCGAGACAGGGTTTCTCTGTGTAGTCCTGGCTGTCCTGGAACTCACTCTGTAGACCAGGCTGGCCTCTGCCTCCCAAGTGCTGGGATTACAGGCGTGTGCCATCACACCCGGCTTTATTGTTGTTTTTCTAAATAGCAAGGCACCCAAGAGGTCCTGGTGTCTTAAAAGAACAAACAGAAAACAAGGACAAGTGAAAAAAAGAGGAACCCTGGGGAGTGGGAGGGACAGAGTGACTGGGACCCCAGGCTTCAGTCTCTGAAGAATTAAGCTCTTGGACTTGACTATGAGTCTCTGTGTTAGGTTTCTGCCTCTGAGGCAAAACATCCGAGAAAGCCAGTTTAGCGAGGAAGGATTTATTTAGCTCACACCCAGAGGTTTCAGGCCATGCTTGGCTGGCTTGGTGGTTTGGGGGCCTATGATGGAGAGAGATATCCTGGCGAGCTGTTTGTTTTACTGCCCAAGAAACAAAGAAACACAGACATGGGACAATTATACCCTGTTTGAGGGCAAACTCACTCCTAGTCATTAACCTCTTCCAACCAGGCCCTTCCCCACCCCCCTCCGGTTCAATAAGAACTTATCAGTGGCCTAATCCATCCAAGAGATCAGAGTCCTTCCTCATGATCCAGTCATGTTCCCAAAGCCCTTTCTCTCAACATTGCTGTTGCTGGGACCGAGCTTTCCACAATGCGCCTTTTGGGAACATTCCAAACTCAATGTCCTAGAGGACATTGGTGTATTGGTGTCCCTAAGCTCTTGAGCTCAGTGTGTGGTCCCAGGCTGTGGTCTGTCCACTTGACCATCCTCATGTGTGCATGGTGGGAGTGTACCTAGAGATTAGGAACTCAGCCCCTCTCAGGTTGTGATGTTTGGTGTGCTGTTTGGAAGGCTCGAGAGTCCTTGCATGTCCCTGCATGGAAAGAGACAGGGCAGTGATGAAGGATGTGTGTGTGTGTGTGTGTGTGTGTGTGTGCGCGCGCGCGCGCGTGTATAGTGATATAATTTGGCTGAGTCCCTTGGAGATGGGTACAGGTTTTAGGACTGGTTGCCTGTGGCCACATCCCACATTGGAGGGGTGCAGTCATGTACCACCTGCCCAGGGCCAATGCCTGCATGAATAATTTGGGATGCCTCTGCATGAGCAATTTGTCATTTATCTATGGACTCCTGGATATCTGCTCTGCATTGGTGCCAGGGCCCAGGTCTTCACTTCCAGCTGTTCAACCTTGTGATACCTTCAATGGTTCTTCAGTCTTTCCAGATGGCCACAGGAAGACCGAGTCTCCACATCCACATCCATCCCTTCACCTGGGCCCAGCGATGCTGTGGGGAGGTGCATCTTGACACTCTGATACCTCAAAGGCTTCGTGGAGTAGGGGGCATCTTTGTGAAGTGTGTGGGTAATGAGGGCACCCAAGAAAGGTGCCGTCTCTAGAACAGGAATGTTCATGTGTGTCCAGAATTGTCATAAGATCTGTGGACCACATACAGAAGGGATACAACTGCCTCTATCTAGAATTAGTAAGAATCGGAAGAAGGCATCTGGGAGTTGGAGCTATGAGCTGGATCTTGCCATTCTCATGCAAGAGCTGTTAATTATAAGGAGTTTTGGCTCTAGAATTCTTCACCTGCCCGCCCTGGGGAGCTCAGTACCACATAGCAACATCACACACAACAGCATCAACTGCTACACTTGCACACTGGTTACCATGGGTACACTTACACCTAAACCTGCCCCAACACCCATATGTTCATGCAGCATCAATGAAAACACATGTATGCTCACTCATATTGTATCAGCACACATATATACACAATACTATCCATACATGCTCGTACCAACCACTCATATACAAATAGTAACATACATTGATTGATACACACCAACATAACCACATAGATGCAAACATTAACATTCATACATGAACACATCCCAATGCCCACACACACACTAACACTGCACACATACTAATAACACAACAACATATACATTATGCCGATTGATTTTTATTATTGTCTTGGCACAACCTAAAGTCCCCTGGGAACAGAGAATCTCAATTGAGAGATTGTCCAGATCAGACTGGTCTGTGGCCCTGTCTGTGGGGAATTGCCTTAAGTTTGTTTTTTGGATCTATTCTATGTGTGTGCCTATTTTGCCTGCATGTACATATGTGGACCATATGCATACCTGTGCCCACGGAGGCCAGGAAGGGTGTCAGATCCTCTGGAACTAGAGTTACAGATGGTTGTAAGCTGCGATGTGGGTGCTGGGAATGGAACCCGGATCCTGTGCAAGAGTAAGCAGTCTTAACTACTTGAACCATTTCTCCAGTTTCAGGAATTGGCTTGATTTTATTGATTGCTGTAGGAGGGCCCAGTCTATTACAGACAAAACTGTTCCCGATGGACTGGGACCTAGAGGCATAAGATGAATTAAACCCTTCCCTTCCCCAGGTTGCTTTTGGTCAGAGTTCTTTTATCATAGCAACAGAAAAGCAAGGACACATACGCATCTTGGGTTTGTTCACATCAGCACCCACATACAGCACCAGCGTCCATCTTTCCTACAATATGGTTGATACACACACATTCACATCCATCCACTTGCAAACGCCAACATCCACCTAGATGCCAACAGCCACACGGTGCATATAGTCTAACATCTATCTGCATATGCTAACACCCTCATGCATAGCCACACCAACCCCTACACATTCCCATATGCCTTTGTATACACTCATGTATACACACACCTTCTATTCAATTCACCCATACATGCATCTAACCCATGAACTGTATGCATAAACACTCACACATAGACGCCCATGGTCCAACCCATTCTTGCTCTCACCCCACCTTCTCTTCTGCCTCTCTGAGCTAAGCTCACTTCTGGCAGGGGGGGGGCGGACCAGGCTTTATGCTGGGCCTCACACATGGCTTCTCCTCCCCCACATCCCTGAGGACCAGGCTTGATATGAAGAGTTACTAACTCAGAAGTTCCATGGGGCCTCTTCCAGAAAGGCCACACTCTGAGGGCAATACAGGGTCACCTGGATGGTCAATAGGCAACTCTTGGCCCAAGCTGGGCCTTGAGCTCAAGTTGGCTTGATGCCCTAGCCTGAACTTTGTCCCTCTAGGCCTCCTGGGGTCCTCAGCACGTGCCCCTCCGACAGTGATCGTGAGCATTTTGGAGAGCTCGTCCTGGAGAGCTGTATCCACCAGCTCCCATCGCACTGCCCCTGGTTAATGAGAAGCTAGCTGTGAAGAGGTATAAAGGCCCCAGGGCCATCAGAGAGCTGTCACTCTGTGTCCCTCTACAGCCTCTTGAGAGGAGCCTCTGGACTCAGGTGCTGGCCATGTCCCAGTTGGTGGAGTGTGTCCCCAACTTCTCAGAGGGGAACAAGCAGGAGGTGAGGCCCCTGCCTGCAGGGCTGTGTGGGTGCTCTGGTCCCAGGAAGGGAGTGAGTTTGGTGGGGGAGAAGGTTGCCTTCCCAGAACAGGCAGAGCCACGGCCCATTGGAGCACTCCCTGGAGTCATTTTCGTCAGCTCTGGAACATTCCATGGGTGTTGGGGACTCTGGAGGGATGTCAGTGGGCCTGGGGGTTTTGGAATGCTCCTGGTGGGGGCCTGGTGAATCCTTTGACAGAAATGTTCCTACCTGAAAATGAAGTACCTTGAATATAGATGCAGAGGGCAGAGGTCATAGGAAAGGTCACCCCCACATGTATTCACTCCTGCTTCACCCCTAAAGCCTTGACAGGCATTCACTATAACCAGCCTCCTTATGTGATGGGGAAACTGAGGCACAGAGTAGTCCTTAGGATAGGGTTTGAGCCTCTAGGTGTTTTGACCTCTAGGAGTTCTGAGCTCATCTGGCTTTTTCATACTAGCAGACAGTCCCTCCCTGGCTGTTCCCACTGGAAAGATGCAACTCCATCCGCCCTCTCTGAGTATCTGGGTGTTGGCAACAGGCCCATTATTATTATTATTTTCCTGGGCCAACCTGAGCCTGGGGTGGTCACGGCCACTGCCATGGGAGGCCTTCCTTGTTGTACCATGTGGGTTCTTGGACGGAATGAAGATCAGCTCTTTGGAGGACCGGTCAACCTACCTTCTTGAGATCACACGTGGGTGTGGGTTTACAGCCTTTCCAAGTGGAGACCTCTATCTCCAGGTGATTGATGCCATCTCTGGAGCCATCTCCCAGACCCCAGGCTGTGTGCTGCTGGACGTGGACGCCGGACCCTCCACCAACCGCACGGTCTACACTTTCGTGGGGCCGCCGGAGCGTGTGGTCGAGGGAGCCCTCAATGCGGCGCGTACGGCCTCTCGGCTCATCGACATGAGCAAGCACAAGGGTGAGGCAGCTCAGGCTGAGCGTGTGCCAAGGTGCTCTGGCTGAGGGGGGCAGGCCCAGGGCATGGACTTGCGGAGCAAGTCAAGTGTGGCCTAGGTGCCCAGTCCCAGGCACATGCTGGGGGAGGAAGGTGGGGAGATGGCCCTAGGCTATGGAGATCAGTTGCCCTTTAGAGCGGGTACCTCTCCTTTTGGATCCAGTGGGTCTATGATAATCCACAGGGGCTCACTCATCCCAAAGGTCTTGACTAGACTCAGGCCTGGGGCAGCCAGAAGAGAACACTGCTCTGGGAAGCAAACTTGTCAACTGCCTCTAAACCAAACACAGTGGCGGGGGTGGGCAGGGTCAAAGGTTAGCGGACACTCGGAGCTTGGCAAAAGGTCACGGCCTCTGTCAGTTCTCTGGGAGCGGGTTTTCAGAGGTCACAGGAAGGAGGAGATAACAGGGTTGTCAAGGTTAAGAGGAGCCAGGCACAGTGTCCTGGATATGGCGTGGGCGCTCTGCTGCCAGGGAAGGCAGGGGCGGGCACTCCAAGGCCAGATGCTTTCAGCCTGGCAAGACCTCACTAAGAGCCTTGGTTTTGTGCTTTTTGTTTTAAGGAATGCTGGTGGTTCTATCCCTTTGACACTACATAGTTTTCTAATATGTGTTAATGCTACGTGATGAGATGCCCTGGTTCCTAGTGCCAAAGGTTCATCTTAATGTATATACCTGGAAACCCATGCATTTGTGCATGTGTGTGTGTGTGTGTGTGTGTGTGTGTGTGTATGGCGCTTGACCTCCGTAAACAGCCCATCCTCTGCAAGTCCATCTTTGTTGTTCCTTAGGCATTCATTCTATCTTTGCTCAAATTGTTGAAGGATGGTGATGTGTTTCCTGGTTTTTGTATTTGAGTCTAATGCTCGTTCTAACATGATAGAGGCAATGTGTTATTGTGTAGCCACAGTTTTCTGAAAAGTTGGTATTTTAGAAATTGTATTTCAGATCTTAAATAAAACTTTATATATTTATATATTATATAATATAGAATTTTGTAACTTTATACATTTATATATATTTATATTATATAATATATAGTTTTATATTATATAATATATGGGTATATTATATAATATATTTATATATTATATAATTATACATTATACAATATAGTTTTATATTATATAATATAATATATTATATATTATATATTCATATATTATATAATATATAATTTTATGATATTATTATATATTATATATATTTCTATTTATTTATTTATTTATTTATTTATTTATTTATAAAAGCCCAGCTTCCTCAAGCCCTAACCCTTCTCCATGGCTTTAAGCACCTTCTCTTGCCAGCCTTAGCAACAAGGATAGTCCCCACGTACTGTGGCATCCCTGATAGGCTACCCTGGGAGAAGTCGCTACTGCCAACCACTTGAGGCTGGCCGCTCTCTGTGGCCACTGTGACAGCTGTGAGGATGACAGCCGCCCCCTCTTCTGCAGGAGAGCACCCTCGGATGGGTGCCCTGGACGTGTGCCCCTTCATCCCGGTGAGGGGTGTCAGCATGGAGGAGTGCGTGCTCTGTGCCAAGGCATTTGGGCGGCGGCTGGCAGAGGAGCTTAACGTACCAGGTGAGCGTCCTGGGCACAGCACGCCTCTGGAATCCAGTCTCCGACACGCGTGTGTATCTCTGCGCTCGATGCCTTTTAAGAATGCAGATCATGCCTAGCATGGTGGTGCACACATACCTTTACCCAGTGCTAAGGAGGGAGGCAGAGGCAAGCAGATCTCTATGAGTTCAAGGCCAGCTTGCTCCATAGTTTCAGGCTAGTCTGGGCTACATGGAGATACCCTATATCAACAAAACAAAATAAAACAAAGCAAAAAGAATGCAGATTATTACCAAGAAAGAAGCCTCATTACCAGCCCCAGTTTCTTAGATAAGGAAACAAATACCAGACGGAGTCACAACATGTCCCATGAGCAGCATGTCCCCATTCTGCTTGTTGGACATTGTCTGACCACACGATGAAGTAGTTTAGCTTGCTGAGCCCGGAGAGGAAGAAACCCACGCCTTGTAAAGCAGAAAGAATTTGGGGGCTGGGGACATGGCTCAGTGGTTTCTGCCTTTGTCACTCAAGCACGAGGACCGGAGGTCAGATTTCCAGGAACCTCCGTAAGTGCCGGATGGGTGTGGTGACCCACTTGTAATGTCAGCCTTTTGGCAGAGACAGAATAATCTAGTAAGCAAGACAAGCCATGCCAGGGTGAGAGGCCCAGCTCAGTGAACAGAGCTGGCGGATGATGAAGGATGATTCCTGACATCGATCTTGGGTCTCTACATTCATATGCACACATGATATGCGTCTACACAAGGGCAGGAATAGGCTTACACAGGTGCATCTATGAAAACGGGGGAGGGGTTAAAACTGACTAGATCAAAAAAACGGTACGGGACAAACTAGATGACTGTATAGTTTAGTGTTGTGGAGAGACACCAGGGTAGGCAGTCCACGCGGCAGCAAGGGGGTTGGGGTGGGATCCAGCCAGGCCCTGTTGCTGCCGTAAACACAAGCTAACATCCAAGGCCAGGACACCTGTCCAGCAAGCTCAGTCTTTTCTCCTCGGAGGACAGGTTGACCACACAGTCAAAAAGCATTTTTTTGTTTTGTTTTGTTTTGTTTTGTTTTTCGAGACAGGGTTTCTCTGTGTAGCCCTGGCTGTCCTGGAACTCACTCTGTAGACCAGGCTGGCCTTGAACTCAGAAATCTGCCTGCCTCTGCCTCCCAAGTGCTGGGATTACAGGCGTGCGCCACCACTGCCCAGCCAAAAACCATTTTTAAACAGAAACCTGAGAGTATTCCATCAGCGCTCCCCACACATCCCACCTTAACTCCCATAAGTATGGGCTCTTCAGCGAGGCACTGGTTTTGGGTGGGCGGGAGGCATCTGCATTGCAACACCCATTCCAAGAGTATGCACAAGGTAGGGCTCCCTAGTGAGTAGAGCCAAGGAAGATCTACCTCCCTGGAAGGAACCACCTTGCCCGGGTCCCTGTGGGACTGAGAGAGTACAGGATTCTACCCAGCTAAGCACCTGACCGCTCGGGTTTCTTTGCAGTGTATCTCTACGGTGAAGCAGCTCAGACGCCCAGTCGTCAGACCCTGCCAGCCATCCGGGCTGGAGAGTATGAGGCCCTGCCTGAGAAGGTAATCCCCTACACATGTGGCTGGGGTGTGAGAGGGTGCCATTTCCCCAATCCTGGGGAGAGTGGGTAGGTACGGGCCCCTTCTCCTCACCCCCGGGTGAATGTTTCCACAGCTCACACAGGCCGAGTGGATGCCTGACTTTGGTCCTAGCTCCTTTGTCCCCAGTTGGGGCGCCACTGTCACAGGTGCACGGAAGTTCCTCATCGCATTCAATATCAACCTGCTAAGCACCAAGGAACAGGCCCACCGTATCGCTCTCAACCTGCGGGAGCAGGGCCGAGGGAAAGACCAGGTGGGTGGTTTCCAGTTTGCCATCTCGTTCCCCCAGGGATCTTCCTCAGAAGCCCCTAGGGAGATTTGTTCACCTTAGTGCCACAGCTCCATGGGAGTGGGAGTGGGGGGGGTGTCGCAGGATCCAAGTTCACTGTTTGAACTTGAGGAGCCCCTTAACCAATATTTATTTGTTGTATGTGTTCGTTCTGCATTCGTGGCAGAGAGTGTGCTGGGTCCCTTGAGCCTTGCGTTATATATGAATGCGAGCCATCATGCGGATGCCGGGGATCAAGCCCAGGTCCTCTAGAAAAGCATCAAGTGCTCTTAACCACTGAGCCATCTCTCCGGCCTCAGCAGCTCGTTTGTGGCAGACATTACCACAGAAGCAGACAGGGTCAGCCTTCCGTGTAGACAGCTGCCTGGCAGTCCCAGAAGTCTTCACATCTCCATGTCCTTTTAGACGAAATGAGTTATCCCCCAGACCCCCCCGCCCCCACCTCCACCCAACACACATCGTCTCTGTACAACTTCAGCTTCCCCACGAGGCTCTACAGAACTCATCAGCTAGCTTGAGTATCGCCTCTCGGTCAGACACAGGTGACGCAGATATACCTGGTGAAAGGTGGAGGGCTCCCCCTCTTCCCCTCTGTCCCAACCTCCAATCTTCCCAGGCAGGGGGGGCTCCAGGAGCCTGGCTTCCTGCAGCATCCTCTATCTGTAAGCACAGCGTGAAGAATAGTGACCCTCCTTTCTTCCAAAGGCGAGGTCAGAGTTCCTGCTTTGGGTCATCAAAGAGAGCGGGTCAGAGTGACTGATGTAGCGAGTGGGCAGGAGATGGACCGTAGCTGAGTTGAGACGTCCGGTGACCTCCTTCATCAGCATCCCTGGGTGTCTAGAACATGATGTGGTCAGAGATCGGCACCAAGCCTGGCCTTTGGGGCCTCGGTTTTCATGTGGTAGGAAGGTAGAAAGAGCAGGGAAGGTCACAATGACAACCTAGCTACCTGGGGTCACCTTGTCTGACTCATCTGGCTCCCAGAGCCAGGCTTTATGAAACTCGGGCAGGGGCCAGCCAGAGATGAGGTTCTTAACCCAGGCCTGGGGATGGCTCTCTTTGTAGCCAGGACGTCTGAAAAAGGTTCAGGGCATCGGTTGGTACCTGGAAGAGAAGAACCTGGCTCAGGTGTCCACAAACCTCCTGGACTTCGAGGTCACAGCTCTGCACACTGTGTACGAGGAGGCCCGCAAAGATGCCCAGGTGGGTAAGAGCACTCGTCCCACGCCCCTCCCTCTGACACTCGGAAACCCCGAAGCGCTGACCTCACCTCTGTCTCCCAGGAGCTGAATCTCCCAGTGGTGGGCTCGCAGCTGGTGGGCCTGGTGCCTCTGAAGGCCTTACTGGATGCCGCAGCCTTCTACTGTGACAAGGAGAAGCTGTTTGTTCTGGAGGAGGAGCACCGGATACGGCTGGTGGGCTGTGCTCGTGTTTTTGGGAGCTGTGGAAGGAGATGTCAAGGGAGGCCTGGAGGCTGTAGGAGCTGCTCCAGGAGCAAGCTGATATAGTTCTAGAAGGCCCACCCCACATCCCAAACCCGCACAAGTGTGTGTGTGTCCGTGTGTGTGTGTGTGTGTGTGTGTGTGTGTGTCCGTGTGTATATGTGTGTGTGTGTGTCCGTGTGTGTGTGTGTGTGTGTGTGTGTGTGTGTGTCTGTGTGTTTCTGTGTGTGTAAGACATAAAGACAGAAGACAGTCTCAGGTGTCATTTCTAAGGTGCTGTCCACACCTCTGTTTGTAGACATGGTCTCTCACTGACCTGGGACTCACAAAGTAGGCCAGGTCTTCTGTCTCCACTTCCCTGGCATTGGTATTGCAAATAATGTCCTTGCCACCATGATGGGCTTTTATACTTTTCTTTCTGGTTAGGTTTGGTATGGGTCCCGGGGAATCTTACTCGAGGTTCTGTCCTTGAATGGGAAACAATTCACTGACCAAGCTCTGCCGCCAGCCCCAGACTTGTGGTTAGACAAGTTTCCATTTTCATTAGCCATTTAGAAGACCGTTGATCCCAGCTTCCTTCGTGACGCGGACTGTATAAACGTTATGTTCTCCGCCTTCTTAAAGCCCGGGCTGGCTGCTCCTGTGAGGGGCGGTGTCTGCTCCCAACCCTCCCAGCAGGTTCCTTCTGCCCCTATACCTGACAGTTTGTGGATTTGGATACATAGGTCCCAGGCATATACTGCCCCTGGTCCCATCTACGAAGGACTCTCTTCGACAGCATTTCTGCTAACCTATGACACCTTTGCTCAATCAGTGAGCCTGTGATCTGGTTTGGGGGGGAAGGGGTGTATTTCCAAGGATATTGTTTTATCTTCTCATCCTGTCAGGAAAAGTATTCCCCGCTGTTTGCTGATTCTGTGTCCCAGCTATCGGGTGACATCTTTTACCCATAACCACCTTTGGGGTCTACCTGGCTTGTGTCCTTCAAGTGTGTGCCCCCCCTCTCCCCCCTGCTTCCTGCTTTTAGAACATGAGGCATGCTAACACTGTTGTATAGCTTCATACAATGAGGGCCAAATGGCCTTTGTTGAAATGAATTCTAATCTTTTTTTTAAAGACTTATTTATTTATTTATTTATTTTTTGTTTTTTGAGACAGGGTTTCTCTGTGTAGTCCAGGCTGTCCTGGAACTCACTCTGTAGACCAGGCTGGCCTCGAACTCAGAAATCCGCCTGCCTCTGCCTCCCAAGTGCTGGGATTACAGGTGTGCGATTTATTTATTTATTATATGTAAGTATACCACAGCTGTCTTCAGACACACCAGAAGAGGGCATCAAGTCTCATTACGGATGGTTGTGAGCCACCATGTGGTTGCTGGGATTTGAACTAAGGCTCTTTGGAAGAGCAGTCAGTGCTCCTAACCGCTGAGCCATCTCGCACACCCATGGATTTTTTTCTTTTTTTTTTTTTAAACTTATTTTATTTTTTAATTTTAACCTTATGTTGAGGTAACTCAAGGCTGTCCCTGACTGTGAGAATCTGTTAGAGTCTGAAAGAGTTAGATTCTTTTATTTTAATTCAATTTTATTTATTTATTTATTTATTTATTTATTTATTATTAATCATTTTATTCATTTACATTTCAAATGCTATCCCCCTTCCTGGTTACCCCTCCACAACTCCCCCATCCCAAGCCCTCTCTCCCTCTCGCCCTCTCCCCTTTGCCTCTATGAGGGTACTCCTCCACCCACTCACCCACTCCCGCCTCACCCCTCCCTCTCCAGATAGATATGAAGAAGAGTTAAATTCTCGTCCCAAGAAGAGGGTTCAGTTGGCCCCTGCCCCTCCCTTCCTCTCCCTTGTTTCCCCTGGGAACATGGGGTGTTCCTGTGTGCACCTCAGCCTGTCAGGAAACGAACTGGTTAGGTTCCTGGGAAGGGAGGGTGGGAAAAACTTGTCAAGGTGAGGCTAAGCCAAGCAGTGGGGCTAAGGTGGGATATCCACTCCCCAGGTGGTGAACCGGCTGGGCCTGGATTCCCTGGCGCCCTTCGATCCAAAGGAGCGGATCATCGAGTGAGGAGGCCTCACGGCTCCGCCCCAAGTCCTCCACTCTGTTCCCTTCCTGCCCCTTAACTTGCTTTACCCCTCTTCCCACATCTTCTACTGCATCCTCATCTTCACAGCTCTGGTCCCCATACCTCAAGCCCGATGCCTGATCCTCTCCGGCCCCGCCCCGCCCACCCGGCCCCGCCCACCCGGCCCCGCCCACTCCGGCCCCCGCCCGCGCCTACCCCGCCTACCACATGCTTCAGGCCCGCCCACTTCTGGCCTGCCCACTTCTCTCTTCTGGCTCTTAGCTAGGAACTGGGGGTAAGAGTGTCTGTCTCCCCTTCTTTAAGTCTCTCCCACTGGGCAGGTACCTGGTCCCCGATAGTGGGCCAGAGCAGAGCCTGCTGGACACATCACTGCGCGCTTTTGTTCGGGAGGTCGGAGCCCGTTCTGCTGCCCCAGGAGGAGGTTCTGTAGCAGCAGCTGTTGCAGCTCTGGTGAGCGCCTGAGGGAGGAGCTATAGAAGGCAGGACCCAGGATGGGGTGGAGCGTGGAGGGGGCAGAGTAGGAGATCCTGGAGGGCGGGAATCAGGGTGGGGGTCTCCATAGTGGGGCACCTTGTAGGTTGAGACTCTACAGTTCATCTCCCTGCACTTGGGGCTCCTCTCTGGAGGACAGAGCCGTCCCTTGGCCAGGATTCCCTAAGTTCCCCCCCCCACCACCACCACCTTTCCCCTTACCAGGGCGCAGCTCTGGCTTCTATGGTGGGGCAGATGACCTATGGACGGCGCCAGTTTGACCACCTGGATTCCACAATGCGACGCCTGATCCCACCCTTCCATGCGGCCTCTGCCCAGCTGACTTCATTGGTGGATGCTGATGCCCGGGCGTTTGCTGCCTGTTTGGTAAGTGTGCAGAACTCCCAGGCTTAGGCTTGCTAGCCGCAGGAGCCTGCAAATCTGCAGCCAGAGGCCAGGGGCACTGGGGAGGTGTCATGATCTGCTTCTATCCCAGGAGCCCCAACTTTCTGCATGCTTGAGGGTCTAGTCCTGGAGAGCATAGACCTTTGTCCCAGGGAAGGAAGCTTTGGAAGGCAGGACTTCAGAATGGGGGGCCTTGGGATTGGGGATCCTGGAGGGATCCCGGCTGGTAATGTTCAGTGCACAGGCTGGTCAGCCAGAATCTTGGCTTCAAGACCAGCGATGTGTGAGAGCTAGACCCTAGATTCTAAGACCTGCAGGAAGGAAGCCTACTGTCTGTAGATGATCTGGTCCACCATGGAGGCTGGCACTGAACCCTGGTAAGGGGCAAGCTTCAGGGACCGCCTCACCCCTTGTCCTGACCACTCTAGCAGGCCAGAGCTCCAAGGAGGTCATAGAAATCTTAGCAGAACAAACTTGGAGATTAGAGCCTTAGGCTGTTAAGGATCCCTTAACAGGAACCATAGGGGGAGTTTGGAAGTAGAAAGACCATTCTGAGAGATAATTACAGGCTGAGAGCAGATTAGAGATCATGTCCAGGATGCAGGGCCCGACTGTGAAAAGATGAAAGAGATGCTTAGAAGAGAGAGAGAAACATATATAGACAGACAGAGAGACAGAGACAGAGACACAGACATAAAGACACAGAGAGACTGCCACACACAGTGATAGACACACAGAGACAGAGACGTACATAAACAGAGACACAGGTGGGGGTGGAGACAGATAAGAACGGAGGGACAGAGACAGAGAGAGATGAAGACACACAAATACACAGACACACAGAGACACACAGAGACAGAGAGAGATGAAGACACACAAATACACAGACAGACAGAGACACACAGAGACAGAGAGACACAGGCGGACACACAGCCACGGGCAGAGACGTAAGCACACAGAGAGAGACCTAAAGAGAAATGCAAGTTTAGATGTAAATATTAGAAATTCAGAGACAGCCCTCATGTTACAAATTAAAAAACAAGAAATAAGATGAATACTGAAAAAGCCAATTATTAAAGTCGGCTAGAAGAAAGTTGATTGAAAGCCAGCAAGGAGCAGCCAGAAAACATCAAAAGTATAGGAGAAGCTGAAAAATAATATGAAATGAAGTTTGTGTAAATCCCTCGTGTGCAGCAAGAAGACGGAAATTTTTATTTTATTATTATTATTATTATTATTATTATTATTATTATTATTAGGTTTTTTTCCGAGACAGGGTTTCTCTGTGTAGTTCGGGCTGTCCTGGAACTCGCTTTGTAGACCAGGCTGGCCTCGAACTCAGAAATTCGCCTGCCTCTGCCTCCCAAGTGCTGGGATTAAAGGGGTGCGCCACCACCTCCCAGCTAAGAAGATGGATTTTTATTTTTTATTTTTTTTTGGAAATAAATAAATGAGGAAAGAGCCACACATATGGAAGAAACTTCTAGAAGCAAAATGCTAGATAGGTATACTTTTCTCATCGAAACCAAAGCAGTTAAAAAGAAAACATAATAAAACTCAGAATAAGTTAGGAAACAGAAACTGAGTAGGCGGGCTGTCGGAGGAAGGTCACGGCAGACAAGAGGCTGGATCGAGTACCACATTCACCACGCTGGAGGAGAGGTGTGTGCTGTGACATAGTGACAAGCTAGCTGGGGACACCGCGTCTGCTTACCCTCCGCTGTCAGTCACGTCTGACAGAAGGGTCACTGATGACTTTCTGGTGATCTGTGTAAACAGACCAAACAATGGCTGTACCCTTTAGTGAGCTGCCCCCATCCTGTCCTGTCTGGCAAGATGGAACGGTACTGTGGGAGGCTCGGATTTACAGCATTTGTCACGTACATAATCCCTTCCTGTGACACTGCAAACCATACCTATAGCCATCCAGAAAAAAAGGCCAGATCTACCGATGGCCAGGGCAAGGGATATTGGCCCCATGGCAGTGAAGGTCTCAGGGTCTCAGCACCAGTGTCGCTCCTGTGGGTGACAAAGTTGTTTGTATCATTTTAATTTGGAATTTGCAACCAGGAGAGCCTGGTACTGTGGACGAATGCTGGGAAGAATTTGAAGGTCTTTAAAGGCTCTCTTCCTAGAAACAGGGTTCCCAGAGAAGGCCACACACCCGTCTCCTCCAGGCGGCCATGGGGGCTTCGGACACCCAGACCCTGATGCCCAGGCCCACAAGTCATGGACACCAACAGAAACATCATCCCCAAAGAATGCATCCTTGCCTTTGGCCTGTAGCACATGATGCCCATCAGTGGGCGATGCCCCTGCTGTAGGCTGTGGATGAATGCCGCTCATGAGGCCCTGGGCTGGTAGAGCTGCCATTCCAGCAAGGCCCGGGGACACAGCCCCTCATGACTGCTCACCGTGTGTGTTTTGATCTTTTTCCCCCCTATAGGAGGCAATAAAGCTGCCCAAGAACACGCCTGAAGAGAGGGACAGGTGAACACACAACATGGGCCAGGCCACCCCCTGCAGGACCCCCTGGGCCATGGCTCTCAGTGTCTAAGGAGCCGGCACAGAATGGATTCTGTCCCCAACTCACACATCTCTGCCTGGGTTCTAGGCGTGCACTCGCTCTGCAGGAGGGGCTGAGACAGGCGGTCGCTGTGCCACTGAAACTGGCCGAGACTGTGTCCCAGCTGTGGCCAGCGCTGCAGGAGCTGGCCCGATGCGGGAACCTGTCCTGCTTGTCTGACCTGCAGGTATGATGGAGCCACAGGAGCTCAGGGCAGTGTTCACAGTCTCCTTCGACGTCCAGTTGTAGACGGAGCTCCCTTATCCCTGCATACTGGGGAATACCCCGGGGCAGTCTGCGGAAGCGGACATCGCTCAACCGCGTCTGGTGTGGGGGATGGGACAAAACAGAGCCGTGCACTATGATTCCTGTTGCTAACCCAGAAGCCCTACAGTAGGCAGCGTATATCAGCGTTGAGTCCCGAGGCCCCAGAGAAGTGACCCTCTAACCCGGGAGTGACTCTAGTTTGCTGGCAGACAGCTCCGCGGGACAAGTTTAGAGGGCTTGACAGCAGCCTGGGTCTTGGCATACCTCAGACCTTCACAGCTTCCTCAAGTCTCCAGCAGCTGTATCTTCAGTTTGGTAGAGGATTCCTTCATCAGGGTCAGGTCTCAGGCCACAATGATCACGGTAGCCTGAGCTCTGCGGGTCCGGTCTGGTCTGATGGTATGGGGAATGCAGGTCTGCATGGGGTCCTTGCCTGTAGAGCAACCCGTAGGAGGGGTCAGCTCGCTCAGTCTTGACACGAGGGGTGAGACTCTCAAGGGGTATGGAGGCACGGCGGGTCCAGCCCCAGCCCCTTTCTCTGGTATCTCTTCAGGTGGCAGCCAAAGCCTTGGAGACAGGTGTGTTTGGTGCATACTTCAACGTGCTCATCAACCTGAAGGACGTGACGGATGATGTGTTTAAAGAGAAGGTGGGCAGATGTGATGCGGGGGGGGCCCCACCCAGGGATCTTCCATGTCCCTGTCTACTGTGGGCAGGGTTGACTCTTACTAGTCACCTGAAGGAACAGGCTCTTGCTGACTGCCTGTCTGTCTGTCTGTCTATCTATCTATCTATCTATCTATCTATCTATCTATCTATCTATCCAGGGGCCACAGGGATGGGGCGACCAGGTGCCTGCTGACATACTTTGATATTTTCCTTCCCATGGGTCCAGCTTGGCTAGGAGTTGTTAGGTAGCACCCCAATGCCACACCACATTCCCTGTTCTAATGTACAACAGACAGCTTGGCTACTCCAGGCTGGGGACTAGAAAAACAATGGCTTTTAAAAAAATATTTAATGTTATTAGTACACTGTAGCTGTCTTCAGATACACCAGAAGGCATCAGATCCCATTACAGATTGTTGTGAGCCACCATGTAGTTGCGGGGAATCGAACCGGGGTCCACTGGAAGAGCTGTCAGTGCTCTTAACCACTGAGCCATCTCTCCAGCCTTCCAAAAACAACGACTTTAAGAAATAAACTGAACCTTGGTATTCGTAACAGCCACATTACAATTTTATTGTAGTATTGAGGTAAATTCCATGGAGCATACAAATTGCAATTCTAAAGTATACAACGCAGCGGAGTTTTTGCACATCTTTAATAGTATACAGCTACCACTCTAGCAAGTTCCAGGGCCATTTCTGTCACCTTGAAGGAAGTCCCTGTCAATCAGCAGACACAACAGTTCCCTACCCCATTCTTAAGCATCTGTCTCATGGATATTAAAAAAACCCCAAAAACAAAACAAACAAACAAACAACACACACACACACACACACACACACACACACACAAAACGCCTTTTTAAGGGCTCAGTTCTTATATGGAATTTTAGCAGTTGGATATTTTTGGGTCCAGCCCCTCCCTGATTGCCTTTAGACAGTATGAACCATGTGAGTCCTGCCCCTTTCAGTCTTATGGACACAGCTCTATCCTCTGCAGTCTGGGAGAAGCAGAAAAAAACAGATATGAGTGTGTGGAGGGTCAATAGTTGTGTCTGTCCCCAAAACTCTCACCCACCCTGAGAAATCTAGGGAGTAGCTGTCCAAGATGTCTCTAGCCACTGTGAGGTGGTTATGTCATGGAGCGGGGGCAGTGGGAGGCTGGGATTTTTCTGTCAGGAGAAACAAGCATAGAGGTTGTAGGGTGACGTATCTCTCTCTGTCTGACAGACACGTCATCGAGTCTCCAGCCTTCTGCAGGAAGCCAAGACCCAGGCTGCACTGGTGCTGGGTAGCCTAGAAGCCCGGAAGGAGTAAAGAGACGGCCCCCAGTGAATGGCCCAACTTCCAGTATTCGTTACCTATCTTAAGGGACCCAAGCCTTGCTTGGGGGGATGGGGGGGGGGAAGACTCAGCCATGACATCAGCAGGCTCAGGTTGGGGCTCTACTCACAGCTGTCTGTAGGATCAGAAGACGCAACAGAGGTGGTTTGGGGTAGGGTACGGTAGGGCCTGATTGGGGGTGGTATCCTGACATCCTCTGTTATCCATGTCTTCTAGTAAATTCTGAACACAAATCTGCCTGGTGTGCTTGGGCTGAGACTGTGATTGGGAGCACAGCCAGGGAACCCCTTGATCTGCGAGGGATGGATTAGAAGCCCCGTCCCAGCGTTCCCAGATATAGGATTTATGGTGGATGCATCCAGCAGTAGTATACTCTGAGCACTGAATTTCTTGCTATTGATTTAGGATTACCATTACCGTGGCAAAACACCACGACATCCCCTCTCCCCCCCCAAAAAAAAAGCAAGTTGGGGAGGAAAGGGTTTATTTGCCTTACACTTCCATCATTAAAGGAAGACAGGGCAGGAACCTGGAGGCAGGAGCTGATGCAGAGGCCATGGAGGGATGCTGCTTGCTGGTTTGCTTCTCATAGCCTGCTCAGCCTGTTTTCTAATAAAATCCAGGACCACCGGCGGCCCAGGGGTGGCCCCACCCACAAAGGGCTGGCTCTTCCCCCATCAATCACTAATTAAGAAAACATCTTACGGCCAGACCTTATGGAGGCATTTTCTCAATTGAAGTTCCCTCCTTTTAGATGTCTCTAGTTTGTGTGTCAAGCTGACATAAGGCCAGCCAGTGTAGTCATGAAGCAAGAAACAGACTATAGTGCTTCTCCCCTCCCACTGGAGGGGCGTCTGGCTCCTGAGGACTGTGAGGGAATTCTCTTCCTCCACCAGACAGTCTACACCGACCTTCCGTACCACCTTCAAGGGGGCACACTCCATCCTCCGTCCTCAGATGTCCTGTTCATCACTTCCTTTCCCAGTGACTTTCAGATGCTCCAGTCCATGAAAAACCCTCCCAAGTATGGTTGTACTCATTAACACGGGCTATAAAAAGAAAACAGCGTGTGGCACATTCTTCTTAAGCGAGGCAGGGAATCTCAATGCCTTTTAAAGACAGATGGGCTATCTGGAAATTTAAGTCATTGGTTTCTGGGAAAGGGGACGTCATTAACCAGGGGAAGCAACATGGAGAGACATTGCACATGTGTTGCAGGTAAAGAGTCCTCCAGTGCAGGAAGCTCCTACAAATTAGACCATACCTAACAAGGTGCTTGGAAGGGCGGAGCCAGTTCCAGTAAGGGGCCCTGGTTAATTTGGGTATATAAAAAATTGCCCGTGCTTCTGCTGGAGATGGGACAAAGATGACCACCGTGACTCAGTGTTTCATTTGCTTCCTGCTGCCCCCAAAAGAACATTTGCTTAAGCCTCTCTCAGGCTCATTCTCTGTCCTTCACAGCAGCAACTTGGGTCTCAGAGGATGTGTGTGTGTGTGTGTGTGTGTGTGTGTGTCTGTCTGTCTGTGTGTGTGTGTATGTATGTCTATGTGTGTGTGTGTATGTGTTGTATGTGTGTGCATGTGTGTGTAGGTATATGTGTGTATGTGTGCATGTGTGTATGTGTGCATGTGTATGTGTGTATGTGTGTATATGTATGTGTGTGTATGTGTGCATGTGTATGTGTGCATGTGTATGTGTGTGTATGTGTGTGTATGCATGTGTGTGCATGTGTATATGTGTGTATGTATGTGTGTGTATGCATGTGTGTGCATGTGTATATGTGTGTATGTATGTGTGTGTATGCATGTGTGTATGTGTGTGTATGTGTGTATAAATCTTGAGTCCTCAAACTCACACCTGTAGGATGAAGGGTACAGGACCCTAGCTTTGGAAGGGCTAGACTGAAAAAGGCCAATGTGGTACCACCACAGGGGGATTGCTCCTTTCTGGAGCTTAGGATTCCATTATGGAGCTTAGAACTTCAGTGGCGAAGGTCATTGGGTCAGAGCTTTGTGGGGAAGCCTTCCGCAGTCAGTATGCAGCACCATACGAAGGCTGTGCTTGCCGATGGGAGAGGACCACGGAGGCCATTGGTATATTGCTGTGTCCCATGGGATCCCACATGGCAGTCTGAGCTGCTAGTCTCAAGTGTGGGTCCTGCCCAGGGTCGGGGTTGTCCTGAGAGGAAGCAGACAGATGGGGACTCAGTATTCTTCTCCTGAGATCCAGGGACACTGAGGATTGAGGAGGTTAGTACCTAATCCCAGCCCAGCCTAGGCTTTGCGCTTCACACAAAGGAGCCGCGCAAAAAGTGGCCCAGAAGGCATCTCTCTCCAGGGCACAGCTTCCTTTATCCCATCCTCAGTCAGAGAGGAGATTCTGATACACCTACCGGACCTAGGTCCCAGCCCTAGCCGTATCCCCTACACTGTAACCCAGAAATGGCGTAGCAACCCAGAGAGGCTGCAGAATGGCGGAGGAGGTTGGATTAAAACTCTTCCCTCCAGCACGTCTGTCACAGGAATCTGCAGGCGGAGTAGCTAGGAATGTTATCATTTCCACGAAGAGACATCCTGCTTAGTTTGTCTACAACCAAGAATCATCTGGGAAGAGGGATTCTCAGTTGAGAGACTGCCCAGATCAGATTGGCCTGTGGCTGTATCTGTGGGGAATTGCCTTGATTGTTAATTGATGTGGGAAGATGTGGATAGCCCTGGGCTTGTATTTGGATGCTAATTCCACTCCTCAGAGGAGCTGCAGATGAGGAGTTGACTTGTGAACCTTTTCCCCACCTTAACTTTTCAAATAAAGGCTTGAGCCAATGATTGGGCAGGAGGAAGGGGGAGGAGCTGAGAGTCTAGGGGAGGAGCGACGGGGGGGGGAACCAGGAAGGGGAGGAGCTACGGGAGTTCAAGGGAGAGGTGGCAGGGAGAGAAGCTGGGGGCCTGGAGAAACTGCAAGTTATATGGGATAATATAGATGGAAATAGAGTAGTGGAGTAGGAGGCCTGCCCAATCTAGGTTTGTAGCTCGTTTTGTTAATTGAGTTGAGCTTTCTTTTACCGGGGAATTGGGTTGGAAACAAAGTAGCAACAGGAAGACTCTACCCACTGTGGGCGGTGCTAATCCTAGGCAGGTGGTCCTGGGTTATCTAAGAAAGCTGGCTGGTCGTGAGCCAGAGGGAGCCAGCCAGGACACAGCGTGCCTCTATGGCTTCTGCTTCAGTTTCTGCCTGAGCTCCCGTTCCAACTTCCCTGGATGACGGATGGTGACATGGACGTGTAAGCCAAGCATGTTTTCTTTCCTTCCAGAATTGCTTTTATGTCCATATCTCATGAGAGGAAAGAAAACTAACTAGAATAGGGGCTCTCATGACCCCAAATCAGGGTGGGAGACTGGCTGTCCACGCTGAGGTGGAGAGAATTCTAGCATGGTAATGCTGGGATCCTGGGAGCAGCTGAAAATGCTCTTGTGTGCATTCGGGGCGGGGTGGGTGGGTGGGTCGGGACTGGCTACTACCTATTGTCTCACTGCACGTGTTCGTGTTCTTGAACTCATGACCCAAGCTAGTGTCATAGAGGTCCACGAGCAAGGGGCCATTGGAAGGACCACAACAGCAACAGTAATGTGGTTTGGTCCTGTTTGTGAGAGGGTCTCTTGGGGGGTGGGGGTATGAGAGATGGTGTGGGTGAGGGGGAAGGTGGGAGTGGATCCTGGTGAGGGAAAGTGAGAGGATTCCGATGAGGGGAATGGGGTCAGGGGAACTTAGTAAGGGGAGGTCCTGAGGGAAGGGCGGTGACTGGAAAGCCATGTTTGGCAGATGCTGAGTAGAAGGAAGTGAGTTGAGGGAAAGTGATGGTAAGGGGACAAGCAAGCATGAAGAGAAATTGGTAGAGGGACGGTAAGAAGATGCTGCTGATGGGGAGAATTTGAGGAGGGGCAGTGATAGGGGATGCTGGTATGGGGGAGGAAGATAGCTTCTGACCAGAGGTAGTGTTATCATTAGGCTTGTGTGTGTGTGTGTGTGTGTGTGTGTGTGTGTATTGTGGGCGGTAACAGATCTGGTCGTATGGACACTGATGGAAGCATATTAACGTAGCGATGTTCGGTAGATCCCATGAGATGTTAATGAGCGCACGGCTGTCAGGCAGTGTTGGCAGGAGAGCATCGGTAAGGAGGTGCAGGGAGGGGCTGTATCCGTGAGAATGTTGGTAAGGGTGTGATGGTTGATGCTGATAAAAGGCTAGTTTCCAGGGGACTGTGGTATGGACATGTGGGATAGGGGATGTTAGTGAAGGGACTTTGGTAGCAATTGCTGGCGTGGAAGGGCTGCGAGTGAAAGTCCCTTCTTCGAGACTGGCTTTCATACCACGCTGGGGCTGCTGTAGGGACTTGTGTCACAGTGAAAGATGTCCGAGAGGTCGCTGTCATAGTCCTGTGCTCTAAACTCCTGTGCATGGAGAGAGTTCTCCATATCTTCCCACAATCCCAGCTCCTGGAATTACTAATGAATAGATTAACTCAATGATTAAGGGGTTTAAAGAAGGCAGCAGGTGGGTTTACTGCTAACACTGTATGTGGTTCTTTGTGGGCAGATGAGTTTAGGGTTAGGGCTTTTCTGCTGCAGGCTGTGTGGCCGTGTGGCAGAGGTGAAGTGTCAACCAGTAGCTCACGACATGCTGTCAGAGTCTTATCGGAGGGATGCTTATTCCTGTTGACTTCCAAAGCCCCAGACTTCAGAGTATGGCCCTACATGGAAAGACGCTCTTTGCAAATGTCACTCATTGCAAAGAGTTTTACTAGAGTGGGGAGAGTCCCGACCCAATTAGATTAGTATCCCTTTTAAAGAGGGAAATTTGGAATAAAGCAGGCAGCAGGGAGACAGCAGCAGTTCCTCAGCGGCTGTAGGCTGTGGAACAGCCGTCTGACAGAGATGCTGCCATGTTTCTGCAGGACCACAACTGAGATCCGTTTCTTGGGACTCCTGTAAGGTATTAGGAAACATTAAAGTTTAGCCATGGATGCTAATAAGAACCCTGCGATTACAGCCCGTAAACATCTTTTTAAAGCAAGTGTTGGGAGTTATACCCAAAGCCTGAAGTGGTCAGCAGGTGAAAAGCATGGTGCTTAATGAAGATCAACCAGAAGAAATGGGAAGGGTCCACCCAGTGGACAAAAATCTAAAAAGGGAAGAGACAGCCAGTGGGTCCCGGAGTGGGAGAGGCTCACTGCGCATACAGGAACTGCTGCCGATACTAATATCCAAACACGTTCAAAGATACCAAGTCCTCGTCTTTAGGTTGGAGCAGTCAGCATTATCAGAGGCCTTCAGATGTCGGTGTGGCATGGCTGTGAGCGGGGGAGGGGAGGTGGTAGGGGTAGGGGTGGGGGGAGAAGGCTGGGCTGGAGAATGAGCCACAACGGGTGTTGGAGAGAGGGAGAGGACCGCTTGATGCCCAGAGTCCACCAACACAAGGCACCTTTGAGGCAGAATTAGCCGCCACTGATTGGAATGGCAGGGCTTTGGACCTACAATATCAGACATAGTGATAAGATCAGCCCTGATCCCTGGACGACTAGTTAGAGCTTGTTACTATAACAAGGGAATGGTCAGGGGAAGATCCAGGGAGTCAGCACCAGTTTGCTTGGAAACAGAAGACCTCCTAAGCTCCGGGAGCTGAAAGTATGCTACACTAGCATGCAGTATCTAGATCTGTGTAAAACGCTACAAAGTAGCGCCGTCTTTCCTTTCGCCTCCTGTCAGAAACGAAAAGGCTCGGTAAAAATGTTATCCATCTAGCTGGGCAGTGATGGCACACGCCTGTAATCCCAGCACTTGGGAGTCAGAGGCAGGCGGATTTCTGAGTTCGAGGCCAGCCTGGTCTACAGAGTGAGTTCCAGGACAGCCAGGGCTACACAGAGAAACCCTGTCTCGAAAAACCAAAAAAAAAAAAAAAAAAAAAAAAAAAAAGTATCCATCTTTGAAAAAAATAGAATGAGGGCAATTTGGACTGATGAACACAGAAAGAACGTCTCATGGGGACTACTGTGACACTGTCTGCCACCAAAGACAAGGAGATTGCCAACTTGAAGCCAGGCTAAGGCCAAGGATAGACCCTCCAGGATGCAGGCAGAGGGCCCCGCCCTATCACACCTGGACTTCTGACTTCCATGTCTGCCAACTCAGGAGCTTCCACCCCCGCCCCCGCCCCCCACTTCTAGTTCTTCTTTGGTCTTTTCTTCTTTTCTTGTGCTAGGTTAAAACCCAGGGTCTCGCGAATACCAGGTAAGCCATTCTCCCTGAGCCCGACCGTAACCCAAGACAGTGCGCTCCAGACTCATTCAGTCCCCATGCTTAGTCATGGGTGTTTGACACCGCACAGTTCTGTGTGTGGCCTCCAGGAGCGTATGCGTGAGGAACCCCAGATACCCCACCCTGAAACAGACCGTCCTTTGATGGTCATTTGTCCCATCCACCCACAATCCAATATTCATCTGTCCTTCCATGAGTGTCTCGTTCAAGCCATGAGGCAGTCTGAGATCACCCTGCCCTGATCGGAGGCTTAAGAGACAGCTCACAATCACAGGGTGGCAGTTTGAGCTGGACATCACTGGCCAGGGTGGAGCCCATGTTGAGGCTGTGCTAAATATACATTAAGGACAGTATAGCACCTTTTGCAGTCCCTGTCCTCATGAAGGGTGGCCAACTGGGGCTGGGGAATCAGGGAATGACAGATTCTGGTGGGCGTGTAAATAGCCAAAGTATCATCTTCGAGTGAAAAGGAGACCCAGTGTGGTACCTGCCTGCGGTAAGGCCCTACTGGGCACAGACACTGGGGATCTGGCAACCACGGGGAGGCTCAACACCTTTATTGGGCCACTGGGCGTGTGGCATTGGGCTCTCAGGTCTGATCTCCTGAGATAGGAAATAATAGGCAGAGAAAGACAGGGCCCTGGGCGGGACTGGTGCAGCCCGGCAGACGGCCTTCAGAAGGGACTAGCGGGTGCATGAAGGGGGAGGGGATTGAGGGGCAGAGGCAGTGGGAAACAGGCAGCGGGAAGACTCTGCGGCTCTCTAATGCTTGAGGGCAAGGTATAGAAGGATGGAGACGTGGGGAAGGGTAGCCAAGGGGGCTTTGGGTTCAGAGTCCTTCTGTCCTGACCTTGGGAGAAGGGCTTTCACTTTCTAGAGACCCAAATGTACCGTCTAGTTGGGACCGGCAGGGCTAGGGTCCTATTAGCACCACAGATGGGAGATGGTCAAGGAATGGCCGAGCATGGCGGTGCTAACAGATCCAGCGGATGAACCTGTCGAAGAAGCTGGGCTGGGCCAGACTGTCAAAGTCTTTCTCCCGGAAGATGGCCGCCCTGTCACCCAGGCTGATCTTGGTAAGCACGTCCATGTCCACGTCCCCGCCCACGGCGACCACGGTGGGCACCACGTTCTGCTTCCGCATGGAGTGCACCGACTCCTCCAGGCTCTCGTTGCCCGTGACGCCATCCGTGAGGAAGACGAAGGACAGCTCCGCGTGGCGCCGCGCCCCGCCCCGCGCCCCCCGCACCACGTTGTTGATGGCGTGCACAATGCCCGTGCCCACGTGAGAGAAAGAATTGAGGTAGGTGGTCCTCTCCAGTGCCTCGTGGATGGTGGTCACGTTGTAGGTGAGTGGGAAGGCCACCTGCTGCTGATTCTGGCTGCCATACTGCAACAGGGCCATGCGGGCGTTGAGCGGGTCATCGTCCCTTCGGGCCAGCGTCAGGCGCCGTGACACCTCCTCCACGAAGCGCCGTGCCTTGTGGAAGTTCTGCTCACCCAGCCGCTCCGAGCCATCCAGCAGGAAGACAATGTCCACGGGCCGTTGTGTGCACTGGGCCACATAGAGCTCTGCGGGGAAGATGGAAGGTAGGACCCAGGCACGCAAGCAAGGGGTGGCCAGCTTGAAACTCATCTCATCTCTGCACACAACCGGCTCACTGGACCCCAGGTCGTGGGACTTCGGAGCGTCACTCACACCCACCAATGGGGGGGCCTCAACAGCCCAGCTCCTGTGGAGTATGTCTACTGCTTCCCAGGGACTTTCTCTTAAATGCCCCCAAACCAGAGGACTAGAGGTCTGGCTAGAGGCCAGAAGATTCATCTTCTGTCCCCAAGGATGGTCTCAGCCTCCATCAACCACTCTGGGACTCTCAATAGCCCCAAATCTCCCACTCAGACCACGGTTCAGTTACTTACATAAAGGTCATTCTCTGGTGGGAGGGGGGGCGTGTAAGTGACATGGGGCCACTTACTTCTAAGTCACCTGGCCTGTCTGAACCACGTACCTCCCAGAAAGAGGAAGAACCCATGTCCTGGCACTCATTGTAGCCTTGGTATATACTGCTATATACTAAATCTCTATCAGTATATATTTGGTATGGCTGAAGCAATCCAGACAGGCCCATGGTAGATTTGATGCTACCAAGAGGTGCCATCCCCTGGTGGGTAGTCACCAGCCCAGACACACAGCACTATGGGAGCTGAGACCACACTTCAGACACACACACACACACACACACACACACACACACACGTACACGTACACGTACATACGTACGTACATCAGGCATTTGGGACCCCAGGGAATCACACTAAGACCAGCCTGACTCCAGTGATGTATGACCAAGAATGCCGAGGCAGGGTCCAGCCACCATAGTGCCTACCCCACCTCTACCCCGTCTGTGCCTCCCTCTTCCCTCCCCCTCGACTCTAGTGGTATGTGAGGGTCCATCCCAGTGCACGCTAGCCCAACTTACCATTTGACCACAGCAATGCATAGTTACAAGTTTCATCTTTTTATAAAATGTTTTACAATCGCTCACTATCGCTGAGTCTGAGCCCCAAGTCAGGAGTCAGGTCGTGCCCCTGATGGGCCTGGTCTTTTTTACTGATCTTATTAGCCACATACCTTCTGTATTGCCCACCATCCCTGGAATCTGTTCAGAATGTCCAGAAAATTTTTGGGGAACAACTGGATTTCCTAGCTCCTCCTAACTGACTGGCCCCCTCACAGCTATTCCCACAAACCCAGAGGCCGACAAAGAGTGCAGGCCACTGGCTTGAGAACTTACCCTTAATATCAACATCTACAGGGCCTGGAGGAGGCCAGGGGACTCTGATGAATAATACAAGTAGTTGGGAGTTTGGGGACTCAGGGGGCTCTGTGCTCCATTTCTGTGGGGTTCCCTCCTTCTACCTGTGACCTCACAGCAGGGAGTCTGGCGCCAGCCTGCTCTGGGCAGTAAATATGGGATGTCACCCTCCCAGGAGGCTAAGCCTCACCCTAGGAGAGAGGGGCACAGATGGGGTCGAGGACATCTGTCCAGCCTGATGAGGTCCCTTAAGCTCGGTCAGAACATGCCAGGTTCATGAACTCGCCTTGGCGGTTCGTGGCTTTGCAGTGTCCCTTGCTACTCCCCATACTGGGAGAGGAGGCTTTTATGGTTCTTAGGTAGCTGAGCCTGTCATACACTCTCCTCATATGCCTTCATATACAGAGGCCAGGCTGGGCACACAGTCTGGTGTTTGGAGAACACTGGGACTTTGACCTCATGGGTGTGACAGTTGCTGAGATGCATTAAAGTCCTTGTTACAGTCCCGTGGTTTCTGTGAGCTATGATCACATACAGGATCAGGATAGGGGGACCTCCCCAAGCATTCAAATAGCACCACCCCAATCTATGTTCTGAAACACAGGACTGCTCAGCTGGATGGAGGTGGTGGGGCTCTGCTGAAAGATGCGCAGAAATTTACATCTCAAGAACCTTAATATAATCCTGAGGGTACAGTCCTTTGCCAGATGGGAGCTTCTGGGACTTAAGGTGGGCCTTCGATCACTGATGTCCTCATCAAAAAAAAAAAAAAAAAAAAAAAAAAAAAAAAAAAAAAGTGGGGCGTGACAGTGCACACCTTTAATCCCAGCACTGGGGGACAGAAGCAAGCAGATCTCTGTGAGTTCCAGGCCTACCAAGCAAGTTCCAGAACAGCCAAGGCGGTAATACAGAGAAAACTTGTCTCTAAAAACAAAATGCAAAGCACAAGGAGAAGGAGGAAGAGGAAGAGGAGGAAGGAGAGGAGGAAGGAGAGGAGGAGGAGGAAGAGGAGGAAAATGAGGAAAAGAAGGAAGAGAAGGAGGAGGAATAGAAGGAAAAGGAGGAAAAGGAGGAGAGGAAGAGGAGAAGGAAAAAGAGGAAAAGGAGGAGGAGAGGAGGAGGAGAAGGAAGAAGAGGAAAAGGAGGAAAAGAAGGAGGAAGAAGAGGAAGAGGAGGGGGAAAAAGAAGAGGAAAAGGAGGAGGAAGAGGAAGAGAAAGGACACAGGGATAAAAAAAGAGTCTATGGGAATATAGACACGATGCTGGAAAGGTGTGCCCATAAGCCAAAGATGGAAGCTCTACCAGAGGCCGGAGGAAGCAGGAGGGGCCCTTCAGCGAGTACCAGATTAAAGACATAAGACTTCCGGCCTCAGGAGTCGGAAGGGCAGGCTCCTAGGTTCCTACTACCTGAGGCCCCAGCTTGTCGTGGCAGCCCTGGGAATCTGTAAGAAATGAGGGCTGAGCTCTGGCTATCTGCCCACAGTGAACCCGAGGCTTTAGCAGAGTGCCAGCACGCTCTCTGGGTCCCCTGTGATATCCCTGTGCACCAGTTTAAAGGTGTCAATGAACAGCTGCATCCAGTCCTGCCGCTCGACCCCTGTGGAGAACTTGGCCCTCTCGGCGGTGTAGACCATCACAGCCACCAGCTGGGAGTAGGCAGCCGGGTTCTGTGTGAACTCCGTGGCGTTTAGCAGCTGCTGGATCAGGGGGATGGTCTTGGGGAAGGTGGGGTCCGGACCCTCTTCCGTGCGGAGGAAGGTGACCGGGGGCTTGTCCCCAGGCCATGGTTCATCTGCAAGGGAGTGTCCAGAGAAGACTTTAGGAGGTCCAGTGGGTGTGGCTGGCCTCCAGGCCTCCGTAGGCCTCTGACCATGGACCAAAGAGAATAAGCCCAGGGAGACAAGGAGATGGGGGGGGGGATGGAGCAGGTGGTGGTGTCTGGCCTAGGCAGGAAGCCGGCGGTGCTGAAGAAGCCGATAGCAAGCAGTGCAGCCAAGAAGACAGCCCAGGAGCAGTTTCCACAGAGCTCTAGAGAAACTCAGCACGAGCATTAGTGCCCAAGCCCAACAGAGAGATGTGCGCATGTGCTGTAAACTTCCCCAAGTGGTTCTGCATCTCCACAGCCCTGGGACGAGCCGGCTCCAGACAGCGCCCACAGACAAAACCACAACGCTAACCGTTTGGTCCCAGAGTTATGATCTGCTGTCCTAGCACCCATCTATGAGGGTCTGAGACTGAGTGGTACAGGCACCAACAGAGAGCAAAAGATCCTCCCTCTCTCCCTCCCTCCCTCCTCTCTCCCTCCCTCATCTCTTTTTGTGTCTCTATCTCTCTTTCCCTCCCTTTCTGCTTCTGTTCTGTCGTTCCTTTTCTCTTCGTCTTTATTTCTCGTTCCTTGTTTCTCTCCCTCTCTCTCTCTCTCCCTCCCTCCCTCCCTCTCTCCCTCCCCCCTCTCTCTGACTATTCCCCCTTTCTGGCTCACAGCGCCTGCTGGAGTGGACGTGGTATGCCTATGACTCAATAGATGTCATGGTCAAACTCACTCCCTATTCTCTGGTAACCAAGGAGACACAAGAAAACTTGGATGTGTCCATCACAGGGCTGGGACCTTGGGCCTCCCTGGGGGATGCCCTAGAGCAGTGGTTCTTAACCTTCCTAACGCTGAGACCCTTTATACACTTCCTCATGTTGTGCTGACCCCCAACTGTAAAATTATTTCAGTGCTACTTCGTAACTGCTGCCGTGAATCATACTGTCAATAAATACCTGTGTTTTCCTATAGTCTTGGGTGACCTCTGTGAAAGGGTCATTGGTTACCAAAGGGGTCATAACCCATAGACGGAGAACAGTTCTAGGGGCTCTTCTTTTTCCATCTCCACAATGCACGCTCAGGTCTCTCCACAGTCTTTGGTACCGTGGCCATCACTAACTTTCTTCCTACGGTCTTGAGTTGCTCAGGCACACTCAGTAGTCCCTAATGATGGACAACCATCCCTGGCCCGGGGCAGACCCAAGGTAACCAGGCTTCTGAGTAGACTGGGCTGGTAGCTACTTGACTCAGAGGGTCAGGGCTAGGTCAGAGTTGACAGTGTTGTTGATATTCATATCAGAACTGGACACGAGGATTGCCCACCCAGGACCTCGTTTATAAAGACACTGTCTAAGGTCACTATGCCCCCTGCCCCCCATCACTGTGTCTAATTTACCTTGAAATTTCATATAACAGTAAGTGCAGATGTGCTTTATAAGGTCAATAGAAGGGGGTTGGGGAGATGCAGAATGTGGAGGGGACCTTGTTAGGACCACTATGCTTTGTGGGGTCCTAAGGCCTCAGAGTAGGTTGAGATCCCCATTTCCTCTTGATCTTGCCACCCTGCAGAGTTGGGGTGTCCAAAGGTGCAAGCTGTCTGACCCTGCACCCCCATCCCGGAGCCTCTGTACCCTATCACCTAGCGTCACCCTGTACAAGCCAGACATAGATGCCACCAGAAAGGAAGATGCAGAGACAGCTCTTCGGACGCATAAGACACGAGGCACTCAATCAAATTCAGCAGGCATAACTGAGGTAGGCCATGGGCAAAGCCTCGGAGACGCAGGGCTTTCTCAATACTAGAAAATCAGCACAGCCGACCATTGCTTTCATAGCTAGTGAGGCCTCACAAGTTGTCACCAATAGAGCAAGCATGTGACAAGATCCCATGCCTTTCTTCCCTGATACCAAAGTTCAGCAACTCAAAGGGGAACTTGCTACTCCATAAAGACAGCCCCAGAAACCCACAGCTGCACAGCGTGTGGAGTAGAAGCTGGAACCTTTCTGACTGTGATCAGGAGCAAGACGCATGCGTTGATCAAGATCTAGCTTCTGTGCTGGAGGGGTGGAGCCATTTGTGGAATCAGCCTCCCCTATACAAACCTCACTTAAGGCTCTACAATACAGGGATAGAGCTGGATACTATCACCCACCAAAGTCCAGCCAAGGTGCCAGGAGCCAGGGTTGAAGGTGGAGCTGTAAGGTTTCACTGCAGACATGACCCCTAGTCTTTGACGGATACCAGAACTGGCAACTTGAAGCCAGAGCTCGGAGCCCCAATAGTCCTTCCCTGATAACTTCACAGGGTGGCCAAGGCCTGCCCTGAGTGCGTTTTCTTGGTAACGATCTCTGTTTGAACAGTGTGAGACCCTGACTCCCAGGCCACACAGTCCCTTCCGTCAAATGGGCTCTGAGCCCCTGCACATGCTCAGTGAGCCACTTTGTCTTTGAGAGGGCATTAAGGAAGAGCTGAGGCTTTGTAGGGAGATGTAGCTACGTAGCACAGGCTATGAGGATTACTAGCTGAGGCTCATCTCCACAGGAGCCCTACCATGCTGACCCTACTCAACACTTCTGGACAAGTAGGGCTTGCAGAGGGGACTGAATGGCTCCCGAGGCCCCAGGACCTCCTCCTGAGGCTCTTGCCCAGGCACTCTGAAGCAGCATCTGGGGGGGGGGGGAGGCATTGTCAGGGACTCTCAGCACAGCAGGGACACCTCCCACCCTCCCTCGGGAGTAGCAGCTCTGGTTCCAGCCTCTTACTGTCAAGGTCACAAAGGCAGCTGCAGGGTTAGAAGCAAAGCTGTCAACTGCTGGTGGGTATCACTGTGCTTGTCTCCGGCTGTCTAACACCAGACATTCCGCCCATCAGTCTTAGGGCTTTATCTTTTGTCCAGAGCTTGCCAGGCCTTGGCAAGCAGATGGCTCTAGCTATGTGTGCCCGCCACAGAGCCCCTGGAAGCCCAGGAATGAAAGGAAGGCAAGGGAGGGCCTGGCTCGGTGGACCAAAGGGAGACGTGAGATTCTTGGAAGAGACTCCTTTTGTGCTGGAATGCCTTTTTGATCAATGGCCAAGAGCCAAGCACTGCCGAGGCCAGCAGTCTCTGCCCAGATGGTACCCTACAGATGCTCAGGATGACACCACGTGCTCTCAGGAGCCAGTTCTCACCCTGAGCCTCTGACTCTACCATGCCAGGGGTGAACTTCAAGGGTTTCTCCCTAAGGAGATACCTCCGCATTGACAAACCCTTGAAGTTGCACAACTCCTGTTAGAACGGGAGGGCTGCTGGGCTGCTCTGCTTGTCTGGGATTAGGGTTTCAGGTACCCCAGTTACCTGTTTGGCAGGGAAGTTCTGGACACACGATCTGAGGGTCTAGAAAGAGAGAAAAGAGATCAGGTAGGTCTCTATTAGTTCCTGCTGGGCTCTACATAGTCAGCCTTCTCGGGGTAAAGGCCTGGGTCCCATCACTCACCTGGACAAAGGACGTCTTCCATGTCGTCGATGAACTTCTCGGCCACCAGGTCAGAGAACAGCGTCATGTTGCGCACCTGCTGCGGCTTGTCACAGGCGATGGAGTAGAGGTTCTCGCTCTCGTGAGTCTCGTGGAACATGTCGCCGATGCCGATGGCCGTCACGGTGACGTCTCGGTCACACAGTGCCCGAAGATTGAGGTCGTCATCCCTGGGGTCATGGCGCCCATCCGTGATGACCACCGCGAACACCCGGGTCTTCTTGCGCCGGCTCTCTTTGATGAGCTGATTGTAGGCGAACTTGAGGGCGGAGGGCGTCCAAGTGCCACCGGCGATCCATTCGAGGTTTTTGACAGCCTCCTTGAAACTGGACAGGGAGTTGACTCTCTCGTCGTCCAGCCGGATGGCCTCAAAGGTGCCCTCATGGCTGTACTGCACCACGCCCACACGTGTGCCTACAGGAGAACGACAGTGTGAACAGGGTCCACCATGGCCCGGCCACCCGGAACGAACTCTGGTGCATGTGGCAGAGCCATGATTCCGGCTAGAAGAAGGAGGGTTCTGGTTTCTACCTCGGGAGTCCTCCTAGGTTTTCACTGACCCGTTTCAGACTTGGGGTCCTTGGCAATGGCGCCCAGCCGGTTGACCACGTTGATGACGAAGTTCTTCTCCAAGGTGAAGTTGGTGTAGCCAATGCTCTCGGAGCTGTCGATGACGAAGACCACATCCAGGGCGCCGCAGCGCTTCTCGCAGTCTGGAAGGGCGTGCAGGAGGATGGCATTGGTGAGTAGGGAGCGTGAAGACATTTAGGGTACGGGGCCGGGGATACCGTGAGTGAACCACCCCTCCGGCGGCCACACACACATATCCCGTTGTGCCGGGCCAACTCACCACAGCACCCACAGGTCTCCCTCACGTAGGTCATGACGTCACATTCCTGAAACACAGCCCCCGTGGGTGCGTTTAGGCAGGGCACATCTCCTGCTTCCTCGGGGCTTCCCTAGGAATACCTCACCCCATGTTTGCTGATGTCCATGCCCATCTATAGAGTAGAGCTGGATACATACATCTCCAGCTTTGCCCTCTGACCTTACCCATACCAGCTACACCCAGTGACCCCTCTCCTATGGCGTTGTCCTTACCGACTTGACCACTGCTGACTTTAACTGAACTGGACTTAACTCTCGCCAACCTTGACTCATCTTCTGGCCTCGTCTCTGCCAACATCAAGCCTGTTGACTTTGACCTTTGACCCTAGGCCTACTAACTCTGCCCGCTGAGCTCATCCTCTGATTTTACCATGGCTAACCCTCTGTACTTGATGTTCTTGGTTTTCTGCTTTTAAAAGAGAGAAGGATATTCTTAAACAGGATCCTGATTCCACAATAGGTGACACTTACCGTGAGACCAGGGTCTCCTGGAGGGCCGGGTTCTCCCTGCAGGACAAAGGATGACAGTAAGAGGTGAGGCCTCTCAGTCCAAGTTGCTCCTGGTGCCGCCAGTGCATACTGACCCACGGGCCCACTAAAGGCAGAACCAGGAGGTTCCATATACATTAGCCTGGCTGGCTTGGGAGCTGTGGGCTAAAGGAACCAAGGTGGCTTACCTCAGGTCCTGGGATTCCTCTTGGCCCCCGAGGGCCAGGTTCACCAGGGGGACCAGGATCAGCCTGAGGAGAAACAGGGACATAGGCTCAGTATAGACCTGGGAGGTCTCTCTGCCTCACAGGAGTATCCATCCCCCTGTGTCCGCTGGGATTATAGTGGGCACGAAGTCCTGCGTCACCCACTCCATCCTGAGTCTGGTACCACCCTGGCAATGTCTTGAACAGTCACTATCAGAGCCTTGTAGGCAGGAGCGAGTAGAAGGCCATGGAGGAACTCAATATTGGGGTAACTCACACTGAGACATTCAATGGCCACCTGGCCACCCTCATATGCCCAATCTGCCTACCTATCTATCCATCACCTGTCCACCCACCTACCATTCCTTCAATGAACTGCCAACCCCACCCACCTGTCCACCCAGCACATCCGCTATCCACCGTTATATGCGCTGTCTTGCCTTCTCTGTTCATGTACTCACATGACCACTGGCACACCCAGTGATGCCAGGGATATGGAAATGAACATGATATAGGTCTAGCCTGTGCCACTGAGCCAACAGGAGGTGCCGGCTGAGGACTGTACGAAGAGTAGAGGAGGCTTCTGAGCCTGACCGTTCCCTTCAAGGGCTGGTGCCAGGCAGGCTGGATGTTCCTTCGGTCATCTTAGGCCCTCCTCACGTGCCAGCCCATTGCCCAGGACATAGGATGGTGACACTCACCGGCTCCCCTTTGTCCCCTTTCCGTCCGGGTGCTCCTTTCAGACCAAAGTCTCCTCGGCCTCCCTGTGGCACAGGACACAGGTTAGCCGTGGGCGGTGGGTAGTATGCACACCCCCGCCCCACACTACGAGACCTTCCTCAGACTAGCAAGGATTCAGGGGTGCCACAGAAACCACGTGCCCAGTTGAGCATCTCTTAAGGATACTGGGCATTTTCAGGGAAGCCCTGGGATTTGTTTGGTGCACAGGAGCGACACCACTCAAAGCCCGGCCAGGGCCCAGGCGGCCAGTCCTGGGGCAAGGAAATGACCAGAGGACGATTCCCACAGTGGACAAGGCATGCGTGGACTTCTACAACCCCAGCAGGAAAAGGCTGATAGAACCTCTAAGTACCTCGGGGCCTGGTGGGCCGGCCTCTCCTTTTTCACCCTGCGAAGCAAGCAAAGTTCTGTCAGGTTGCTCGGCCACAGACCCCCAAGTCTGTGACAGGCAACGGAGGCCACCTTGGGCTAAGATCGCCCCTCACGATTTCTTGGATATCAGAATTCATATAGGAGCTCGCACACACCTCAGGCAAAAGGCCGCTGAGCCCATACATGCTGAGCCATGCTGACCCAGTCCTGAGCCGTGTCTGACCCCTGGTATCTCCTGGTGCTGGCTGTGCCTTTGCACCAAGTGACAGGTGACCCCCATCCCCTCCCCGTTCCTAGTCCCATATCAACGAACTCCAATAAGCCCTGTCCCTTCCTTGTAGGCTTTTCCTCGAAGTTCTTGTCCCAAACCAGACTTACGGGTGTCCCTCGGGGTCCTGGGTAGCTGAATCCAGGCCGTCCAGGATCTCCCTGAAGGGGAAGGTTGAGTTAGTCGGAATGGCTGACGGGAAGGAAGTATCCAAATAGCGCAGGGTGTTTGGTGTAGGGTGGGGCAGAGGCTGTGAGTCTAGCCTTGCTAGCCCACCTCTGTAATGGCGTATGTGAACGATGTACCAGATAGCCCAGGGCCTGTGGCACACACTCGAGAGGCCTCGAGGACCAGGCAGTACCCACATGGCTGTCCGTCTCTCAGGACCCTGCCATCTTTCCAGGCAGGTCATTGCTGGGGAGGGCAATAGAGAGGCTGCATGGTCTCCTCCTGCTCTCCATGCTCAGGGGCCCAGCCTCGCTGCCCCGGCCAGTCTCATTAGGAACTGGGAATAGGAGGCCCAAGGGAGGCCTCTCTCCTCCAGGGTCCCGAGCTTTTCCTAACAGCCTCTTGGTAGGTCCAACTGCCTTGGACCCCATCCCACGCTGCCAAGAGGAAGGAACGTACCTTGGGGCCTGGCTGTCCCGAATCTCCTCGAGGCCCAGCATCCCCAGGGTCTCCCCGAGATCCCTGAGGGCAAGAGAAGAGTCAGAGCTGACCTAGTCCCCCAGAAATGGTGCCAACCTTAACTTGGTTTGACCAGCTCCGAGGAGGCGGCAGGTCTCGGCGGCAGCAGGGCCACTCCCTTGCTGGGAGCTAGGAAATGGGACAGGGATGGGGAGTGGGTAGGGGGGTCTGGGGCAGAGTGGGGGTAGAGTGCGGATTCGGGGGAGGGCTGGAGAGAGAGGAGTGGGGAGATGGGGGGCAGGTGAGGAGCGGATGGGGGTAAGGAGTGGGGGTGGGGGTGGGGGTGGGGGGGAGAGCTGATGAGGGGTGGGGAAGAGGAAAGACCACGGCCAAGGTGGGGAAGAGGTGGGAGGAGTGGAGGGCAGGGTAGACAATGGTTAGAGACTGAGGACAGATAAAGGTGGGAGGGAGCCTGCAGGATGTCCTCCAGGCCTCAAGGCTTCCAGTGTCCCAATACTGACCTGCTTTCCTGGCTCCCCAAGAGCTCCCTGAGGGCCTCTGGGTCCAGGCAAACCTCTGTCTCCCTGCAAAGAAAGGAGATGGGGGGTAAGAGGATGGGTGCTGTAGCCTAATACTGCACCCACAGAGTCCTGACATCAGCCCTGTGGGTGCCATGATTCAGGGTGGGACCAGGCGGCACTGGACCCGCTGCCCTGCAGTGGTCTTGCCATGGCTGGGTCTGTGAGAAGGTTAAGAGAGGTCCCTTCAGCTCCTTCCCTCCACACCCTTCCTGCCCTGGCACCCGCCACCTCCTGCGGAGCCTACCTTGGCACCTTTGCTGCCGACTTCTCCAGCCAGGCCTCGCGGCCCCTCAGGACCAGGGTCTCCCTGTGAGAAGACAGGTCTGGTGAGGTTTAGGCTAGGGAGCAGTTCTGATCCATCCCATCCAGAAGCAGTATTAGGGGGGATGTGGAGATAGGCTTAGAGGAAGAAGTGACTCAACCCCTCAGGACAAAGACATCGGTAAATGTCAGAAGGGTCGTACTCTCCAGACCCACTGCCTCAGTCCTGCTGAGGCCACTCTGAGGTAGGGACCGTAACCAAGAGGAAGCCTCTTTCGCCAGCGTCCTTGAGACATATGACAGCGGGAGCCTACGGGTGGGTGTGTCTGCAGTGGGGAGGCTACAGGATGGGGTCATACAAGGCAGGCATAGGGTGGGCGGTGCCCTTCCGGAAGCCTCAGGGACAGCTGGGTGTGGGAGCCTGCCTGTCTGAGGCTTACCTTTTCAGACAGTATGACCCCCACCCCCAGCCCCGTCAGAGGTTAGAACCTCAGAGTTCGTTCTTCTGGGGGATGAGGGGATGGGACCAGCCCGCCAGCTTTGTGGAGACGTTACAGAGCAGAACCCCTTGCTCCTTAGAGCAACTTACCTTCTCTCCCTTTGGACCATCACTGCCCGGGCTGCCCTTGGTTCCGGGGTCTCCTCTGCGTCCCTGGAGGAAGGAGGAATGTCACTGCGGGGAGGGCCATGTGGGCCACTTCTGACTCTGCTCTCCCTTAGGACCCTGGGGACCGACCCTGAGCCTGGTAGTCCCTCCTGATATCCCTCTGGGACTGGGGCTCTACTGTCACACTGCTGCTGTGTCAGGGTTGTCCCAGTTAAAGACTCAGGTGTGTGTGTGTGTGTGGGGGGGGAGTGTGCTTCTGGTCAGGCTGTAAGACCTGGCCAGTGACTGGGATGTGGCTTGGGCTGTCAACATGGTCATTCCTGCTCCTTCCCTGACTGGGCCTCCTCAGACTGTCTCTTATAAGGATTAGCCCTGGGGTGGGGTCCTTTCCTCGAGTTCAGCCCTGGGGGAGTCTTGAAGGGGGGGGGTAGGGAAAAGGCTGGTTGAGAACGGAGGGCTTTGTGTTTCCCCGGTGCCATTTGTCAATGGCCTCTCCTCAGATCTTCTGCCCAAGGTGGTGGGTGGGGCCCGGTCCAGGCAGAGATGCATGGGTAGGGTGTGTGTGTGCAGGATAAACTCACAGGCTCTCCTTTTGGTCCTCGGGGGCCGGGCACTCCCTTGCCTCCTTTCACTCCTGGACTTCCGGGAGCTCCGTTGTTGCCTTGATATCCCTGGGTAAGGCAGGGACAACTTAGCATGGCCGGGCGCGTGGCTGAGGAATGTGCAGGATCTAGTGCGCGGTGGCTCCCTTAGCCAGTCTCCCCGTCCCTCCTCACACGCCTGAGGGCATCGGCCAGTGTGGACGGTAGGTATCCTGGGCCACCGCAGTGAGCAGGCCAGCGACTCACCTTGCTTCCTTTGTCTCCAGGATCTCCTGGTGGTCCCCTGCGTCCTGGGCGGCCAGAGTCCCCCTGGGAGGGTTAGGGGTGACATCAGCTTTGTTTATGGACAGGGGCTGGGCAGTGGGGCTGGACTCTCTAAGGTCTCCTATGTTCTTGGTGCACACGGGATTCCAGACATAATGGCGGAAGGCCTTGCCAAGAACATAGGAAAGGAGGCCTATGTGAGGAACTGGTCAGAGTGAGATGCTCCTTAGATAGGAGCTCAAGAGAGAAGGGACAAGGACATCTCAGGTCCGGGTTCCTAGGGGAGGACTGCCCACCTTGTAGCTAAAGGTTAGGGCTACCAAGGTTACCAGGGCCTCAAGGAATAGGATGTGCTGTGAACAGTGACTCGAGCTTCCTTCAAGGTCTCTGAGAGTTTGGAAGGGGAGGTGGGCAAGCTGTGGCCCACGTGACCTGCTCTTGAACACTGAGCGTGAAGCCTGGACCTCCCTGCTAGGTTTTGTAGCCTGGGATGTCCCCTCACCCAGGTCCCTAATCTAAGCTGGCACAGCCCCCCCCACCCTCCCCGCCCCCAATGCAGGGACTCCTGAGGGTAGTGACCCAGCCTGTTCTCTAAAGCCGTATCCGGCCAAGTCCTTACCTTGGCACCCTGGTCTCCTTGCTCGCCCGGGCTTCCAGCTTCTCCCGGGTATCCATCGGGGCCCTGTGGGAGGTGAGAAAGAGGCTATTGGGGTGTCTGAGCCCCTCCTAAATGCTGCCACAGGTGGGCTGTGCTCCCCTCGAGCCAGGGACGCGGACACAGAGCAGGGCCCCCAGAGCTGCTGCTCCTTCTGGCTGTGGGATCCCGGCTCAAGGAGAGCCACGCCTAAGCCTGGTCGGCAGAGAGTCAGAACTTCCCAGCCTAGGGCCTGGGTGAGCGTCACCCGGCCTGGCCACCATACGTGTCATAGGCTCCTAAGGGGGTGGGTTGTGACCCCCAAGACTAGCAGAGCTCCAGACACGAGTGAGGGCCAAGCAGGGAGAGGTTGGGCAGAAGAGAGAATCTAAAGACTTGCTTCCAACTGTGCTTGGTATCCATGTCCCCTGAATGACGTCTCGTGTCACGTGATAGGCAGCGAGGCCGGGGGTGGGGGGTGGGGAGTGGTGGGGGGGTGGGGGGGAGTTACTCACCCGACTTCCGGGGTCTCCCTTGCAACCAGGAGGCCCAATGCGGCCCAGTTTGCCCTGAAAGGAGAAGATGGAATATCAGAGTGTAGATCTGGGGAGGGGGGTCCACGCAAGTCAGTGACAGTACCACTCAGGCCCTCGTATGACAATGTCTTGGTCGGCTGCACCCCAGACAGAGCACAGGAAGGTGAGGAGATTCTCATTTTGCTTCATCCTGTCTCCATGGAGACAGAATCCTAGGTGTGGAATGTCCTCACCATGCACATGTGTATATGTTTATATGTCTATATCTGTGTGAATATAACTATGTGCATGTATGGGGGGGTCCAGCGGTGTCTGGCAGCTGGGGCGGGGCTGGCAGCAGCTGGGGCGGGGCTGGTGACTACCTTCTGTCCGTCCGTTCCGTTTTTGCCAGCCAGGCCGGGCGCTCCCTGGAGAAGAAAGAAAAGGGCGCTGGTTAGTCCTCATCCTTGTTCCTTCTGAGCAGCAGGGCAGGGCACCACATCCTTCCAGACTTACCTTCCGACCATCGGATCCGAATTCACCCTGTGCGGGAGGAAAGCAAAGTGTTGGTTGAGGTCCCAAGCTTCACACACACACTGCTATCTTTGGGGTGCAAATGAAGATACTCAAGCCAAACGCGAGGGCAGAGCTAAGACCCGAGGTGAGGAACCCAGGGCTGCCTCCAGCAGCGTCCTGCAGGCTGTTGTGCTGTCGGATGCACAGAGTGGCTATGTCCTGTGCAACATTGTGTCTTACCTTCTCTCCCTTGAAGCCAGGCACACCCTGCAGGCAGAAGGAGACAACAAGAGTGTTACCAAGGGCGAGGCAGCAGGCGCAATGAAGCCCTGGATAGACAGATACAAAGGACAGCCACGACCCAGCACCAAGGGCGTACACCGTGGCTGCATCATTCCTGGAAATCGTATGTGGGTTCTGAAAACATGCTTGACAAAGGAGGGGGTCAGCCCGGACACATAGTTTTGGGGTGACCTTCAAACCGTAGGGGGTGTTTCTCTTCTTTGGCAACAGGGGCTGGCCTGTGAATACCCCCCAAGGGGCAGCATGGGGATCTGCCCCCAAACTGATCTCCCTCCCTTTCCCTTCCCCCATCCCAGCCCTGGGGAGGGAGGGAACTTGCCTTGGGTCCTGGGAATCCAATGGGACCTTCGATGCCGGGGTCTCCCTGTGAAGAAGGAACAAAGAACCTTGGGTGTGATTCCAGCCCTGGGTGCAGGGAAAGTGGTTGGGGGTGGGGGTGGGGGTGGGGTGGGGTCAAGGCCAGGGGTCAGAGGTCAGAGGCCATGTGGGGAGCTTACCTGTCGTCCTTTCTGTCCAGGCTCTCCTGGCTCACCCATATTGCCCTTGGCACCCTAAAAGTAGAGGACGAGGAGAAGGGTAAACTGAGGCACGGAACCCTGCCATTTCCTGAGCGAGGTGGTATGGCAAAAGCTGTTGGCCCCTCCCCAGGTGGGAACATCTTGGTACGGGATCAGTTTCCCCAGAGAGGGACCTGGTGGCCTCCCACAGGCTCTGATGACTTCTCTGAGCCTTGGTAGACAGCTGTCCAGGATGCCACTTTGAAAATGGGCAGAGCAGCTCCTCAGCTGGGGATGCTGGTGCCGGGACCTCCGTACCACAGCCCAGACCCCAGCTGGTGCTCCAGCCTGGCACTCACGTGGCCGTGAATTCCTCACGAATGGGATAAGGTGTGGATTGACGGAACTAGGAAGATTGGGCTTTCGGGAAAGCCACATAAAATCAGACTCCCTTGGAATTAAAGTTTTAACCTTATGTCAGGGCCTTTACTAAATAAATGCACGTGCTTATTAATTTTCTTTAACTTTAAATGCAAAAGGATGGAGAAGGAAGAAACATGAGGTTAAAGAGAGAGGAGGGCCGAGACCAAGCAGAACAAATGGTCAGATATCCTGGGGTCTCAGCTGCGCTCTGCCCGGAAGACTCCGTGGCTTCTGTCTCCCAGGGCCCAGATCACTGCTCCGCTGTATGAGCGGTAAGGTAGCTCTGAGAGGCAAATTCATTCCCAGCTGTCACGGGGCATTCTCGTGGCCAGGAGTGGCTGGTGCCGGTGGCCTCTCACCCGCTGTAGACGCCCTCGCTGCACTAGCAGAACCCACTTCAAGTGACTGGTCTCAGCTTTTTCCTATCCTTCTGGTTTCTGACACGAGAATCCTAAGTCTCAGACGCTGTGGTAGTGTAGTTGGAAAGGATTTATTCTACGCAGGTCTGTTGTTAGAAAAATGTCAGGCAAGCATCCCAAGCAGAGTCCTTAAAGCCTGGAATTCAGTCAGCCCCCAAGTGGATGACTCATGATAACCGGCAGCCATGTCGTCGACAGAAATGTATTGGGTATATTATTTCCCCCGCGAGAGCATGCTTCCTTATTTCACAAATTATTTTAAGTGGCATATTTTAATAGTGTTTTAAACATATCCTACTTCTCTCAAAATATCATTCAAAAGGAAATGTATAAGATACGAATCTTGGTTTCTCCAAGTTTGGAAGTGCTGAGGCCACCCATGGCCGGCTGGCCTCCAATGTGGGATTCACGCAGGGGCTTCCTGAAACGCAGGCCTTGTGGTTACCAGGCATCTTACCTTCTGTCCTCGGTAACCTTTGGGTCCGTGCGGTCCGGGAATCTCCAGGCAGCTCACCTTGTAGCACTGAAATGAGGTGGCAAAGACAGCAGGTCAGGTTTGTAGGACAGATCCCCAGATGGGTACAGACTAGGGACAGGTATAACTTTGGACTCTCAGAGGAAGTTCCCAAACACTTATATAGACAAGCAAAGCTGAAATGAAGGAGCAGATACAGGGTACTAGAAATGGGAGCTAGCATTTAGTTAAATCATCTAGCCACATTCTGGTTAAGTGAGGCTGAGCGAAACATTCTGGATAAGCGAGGCTGAGCCAAACAATGACAGAACCAATGGTAAAAAGAACCAATGAGCTCTAGTCACGGCTGGGCACCATTTATATTAAAGGGACTGATTTGCCATTCTTTTAAGTAGCTGTTCTAGGTTGGATGTTTCCACAGAAGGAGTAGGGAGGGACTTTGGGTGCCTCATCCCCTTCCCCACAGGGACACAGCACCTTCCAAGGCTGTAGGACCCCAAGACAGGCACATGGTTTCTAGTCTGAGTTGGATAAAACCCCCCAGTCTGGTACATGACTCAATTTCTTCAGAAGTCATGTGATAGATAAAGCTATACCAGCCTCTCCCCTGCCCCAGGGAGGAATTATAAACTGGGTTTGACTGGAAGAGACTGGAGTTTTGCCCAAGCCTCAAGAGGCCACCAACAGAGCAGGTGAACTTCAATCCTGTTGCTGTTCTGATCTGTTCAAGCAAGGCCCTGGGAAACCAGGAGTGGCGCGTTGGTCACCCCCGCTGGGTCAACAGTCTTGTTTGCCACCGGGGAGCATAGGTTGTGCAGTCGTGACGGGGGAACTCACCTCTCCATAGGCTTCATGTTTCTGCAGAAAACAGAGAAACCCAGATTAGCCTGAGCCTAGGGACCTGTGTACCACCTTCTGAATCTGGGTGGGGATCATGGACACGGGAGGACTTGACCCCAATCTCCCTTAACTGCCTTATTCCCAGAGGGACACACTGGACTCGGCCTAGGGCCTCATTGGTGAGTGGGCAGTATCCTTAGCCTCTGCCTGAACCACAGATCCTCACCATGACCTTGATGATGCGGTTGATGGTGTCCTGGTCGATCTCAGTGGAGTCGGGCCGCATGGTGGCGTAATTATTGCGGTAGAGCTCATGTGGGGTGTTGGCGATGTCCCGCAGGCCTTGTTCGTTTAGGTTCCTGTTGGGGGCCACGGCAAAGAGTCGGATGCCCTCCTCACGGGCACGCTCAGCCTGCATTTTGATGCCCCCGCACGGACTGCCCGTGACGTGGCCGTCGGTGATGACCACAGCGAAGTTGACCACGCCCCGGCCCACGTGCTGCCGGATCTGCTGCGTCATGTTGGCCAAGGCACAGTCGGTGAAGGTGCCCCGGCGGAAGGAGCGGATGCCTTGCAGGCTCTTGGTGAAGGAGGCCCGGTCGCTGCCCGGTGGGCTGAACACCTCCACCTGGTCCGAGAAGTGTAGACCCCCGTAGCGCCAGCTCAGGGCCACCTGGTCCAGGTAGAATTCGTTCTGCAGCTGGCTGATAAACTGTGGTACGAACTGCTGCATGTGATAGAGCAGGCTGTCTGTGGGGGACTGCATGGCCACGCTCTCCGAGGTGTCCAACACGAAGTACACGTTGATTGGGCAGTCAGCTTTCTCTGGAGGTGGGGGACAGGGTAGACATTGGACCCGTCAGAATGGATGTGAGCCCACCCTTACCCTATGAGCACTATTCTCTCCCATCCGGGTACCTGGACAGTTGTTGGTCCGGTCGGTGGTGGAGATGTCAGGTGAGATGACTTCCTGTTGCTGGGCATGGAGAACCCCCAAGAGCCCCCCAAGCAGGAGCACAGAGAAAGAAGCCTGGAGCATCTTGAGAGTAGTCATGTACCCTGATGTCCTGCAATAAGAGGAGGGGCCATTATAGACATCTCCCCCCCCCATTACACAACACTACCCTTCTATGGTGGGATACATATAGCTTATAATCCCTTGAGGAAACAGGGGCCTCCATGCCCCATGTTGTTGCCCCCCACCCAATGGGGAACCATGCCTCTCCAACTCTGTTGTCTGCAGAGCTCAGTTCTAAGCTGGATTCAGACATCCAGCCCTTCTCTGTTGCCTGAAGTCAGGGTACACATAGAAGGGCCCATTCGTGTGTCTTGGGGACACCAGGGAGCAGTGTCTCTTCACACATCCTGCTCCGGGAACTTCACAGGAAACAGGAGGATGGAGAAGCACACCCATTTCGCTCAGGCAGTCCTACCCTCAGTGCGGGACCCTGGGCATGTCCCTCTCCCTGTCGTCTGGTTCCCCTTCACGTCGGGTATTGGGATGGATTGAGTGGAGCCAGGTCTAGTCAGACACAGTGATCTTTTAGTATGACTTTCCAGTAGATGTTGGCAGATTGAGGGCAGCCCTTTGCCCACTGTGGGTGCAACGAGACCACTAGACAAGAAGCAATGCAGACGCTCTGGAGTGAGGGAGATTGTGCTCCTGGAGAGACTGTCTGAACCTGTTATCTGGGAAATTGCATCAGTCACAGAAAGTCCTCCAGATTTCAGATGTTACATTATTATAGTTGAAAAAAAAAATGAGAGGAGTCAGCGAACAGTGTGTTTGATATTCAGGATGGAAGGACTCAGATAGGACACACACACACTTGTAATCCCAGCATTTGGGTATCTGAGACAGGAGCTGTGAGTTCAAGACCAGCTGGGCTCCATAGCAAGATCCTGTCTCAAACAAATAAGTTTATTCCAAAAAGATGAGATAAACTATACCCACGTGATTGTTGATACAGATGGTAAGAACATCCAAGGGACAGAGAATAGATTGTGGAAAGCGACATAAGCATAGCAGACAGGAACAGAAAAGACAGGTGGCCTCAGGAGAAACCAAGAAATGATAAAGGGACCTTGTGTGGGAGATCATGAAAGCTCCTTGTCACCAGGAAAACAGGATTAATTAGGCACACCCGTGTGCAGTATGTGAAGTGCACCAGTTGGGAAATCTAACTTGTAATGAGAATTCTAAAACTATCCGCATTGGGGGGGGGGGAAGCAATAACAAACTCCAGGAAACACCTAAAGGGGAAAAAAAAAAGTCATTGGCAGTTATAGAGACAGCCACAGCTGTTCCAGGATAACCTCCAGTTCTCACCTCCTGGTACTCACATGCTAACGTAGTCTTCTCACAACAAATCATGCTGGACAGCAGAGGATGCTGTGCAGCTTCTAAGGGGGGCAGGGTCTGTGTGATCCCAGCCCACGGGAGATGGAGGCAGGAGGCTTGAGAGCTCAAGGCAAGCCCCGAGCTATAGAAAAGGCCCCCCTCTCATAGAGCAGAATTAAAGTCACAAACACTTTGATGGACTATTACTGGGTGGGTACAACCCTAGAACCGACCCTAGAACTGTGATACCCATGAGGTATGGAGCCCCCCATTGATATAGAATGCCCTTCTTTGCTTTTCTATTTTAAATGTTGAGCTCTGCTTTGTCTGATGTTAGCATAACTAACCCTTCTTCCTCTGGCTGTTTGTATGGGATATCTCTTCCCATTATAGCACTGTGAACCTTTTTAATTTTCTCTTTAGCGCTAATGTGAGTCTCTTGCAGAGAACACGAAGTGGTGCTGTTTGTTTTTTGGTTTTTGTTTTTTTTTTTTTTTTTGTTTTGTTTTGTTTTTCGAGACAGGGTTTCTCTGTGTAGCCCTGGCTGTCCTGGAACTCACTCTGTAGACTAGGCTGGCCTCAAACTCAGAAATCTGCCTGCCTCTGCCTCCCAAGTGCTGGGATTAAAGGCATGCGCCACCACTGCCCGGCTGTTTTTTTTTTTTTTTTTTTTTTTTTTTTTTTAAGATTTATTTATTATATTTTAAGTACACTGTTGCTATCTTCAGACGCCCCCAGAAGAGGGCATCAGATCTTGTTATGGATGGTTGTGAGCCACCATGTGGTTGCTGGGATTTGAACTCAGGACCTTTGGAAGAGCAGTCAGTGGTCTTAACCATTGAGCCATCTCTCTAGCCCCTGTGTTATTTTTTGTCAAGCCCACTCTGATGATTTCTGTCTCCTAATTGTTGAGTTTAATCCAAGTTTGTTAAAGGAAATCACAGACGAAAGGTGTCCCCTGTTTTTTGCATCCATTTTCTCTATGCCGTACACATTGGTGTTCTCAGTTTTTCAAATAACCATCACTGTTTGTGTCTGGTGGACTTTTTTTTGTAGTGAAATGTTAGATATGCTTCTCATTTCTTTGGTATTTGTTTATTTTTTTTTTCTCTTGGCGGTTACTGAGAACTCTGTATTTCGGTTCCTAAAATCGAAACTGTTTGAATGTGTACCAATTTAATGACATAAAATGTCTCCACCTTTAATATCCCTGTCCCCACCCCTTTCAGTTACCAGTATCATAAAATTCCATCCCAGGGCTGCAGATTGCTCAGCATTAAGAAGGTGTACTGTCCTTGCAAGAAAACCCACGCTCCTATGTTGGGTGGCTCACAACTTCCTGTAACTCCAGCTCCAGAGGGTCTAATGCACATACATGCACTCACATGCACACACACACACACACACACACACACATACTTTCTCTCACATACACCACACATACACACACAAACACACATGCACATACATACACACATATACACATATACATACACACATACACACACACTCTCTCAAATACACCACACATACACACACAAACACACATGCACACACATACACCATACACACGCACAAACCACACACACATACATTCATACACGCACACACAAATACACACACACATGCACACATACCACACACACATACACATACATACACTCACACACATACACACTCACGCATATACATACACACATAAACACACATATACCACACACATGCACACACATACACACATGCACATACCATACACACATACATACACGCACACACATACACACACTCACACACACGTAATTTTTAAAACCCCATTTTCTTTCTTTCTTTCTTTCTTTCTTTTTGATTTGGTTTTTTCGAGACAGGGTTTCTCTGTGTAGCCCTGGCTGTCCTGGAACTCACTCTGTAGACCAGGCTGGCCTCGAACTCAGAAATCTGCCTGCCTCTGCCTCCCAAGTGCTGGGATTACAGGCGTGTGCCACCACCGCCCGGCTATTTTTTTTTTAACCCCATTTTCATATGTGTTTCTCAGTATCTCAGTATCTGGCTCCAGGACCTCCTATAGACACAAATCTGATGCTTAACCAACTCACAGCTTTCCAGTCTCCTCTGGTCGCATCTCTGCTTTTTGTATGTATGACTCCAGCGTGGAGACAGAAATAAAGCAGAGAATAAGGTTCCAGCTCTTTATGGTCTATTGAAGTCACTTCATCAAGAGGGGAAGAGAGTCGCAGCAATGGAAGACACAAAATCGCCCAGGCCAATAGCCCTGCCAAGACAGACACCCTAAGGAACATCTTAGATCCCAGTAGAGCCTAGTTAGAGGTTAGTATCGGGGGAAACTGGCACATCATAGCATTTTGGAAATTAAATACCATGCTCTTAAAACAACCAGCAAAAATAATACAAGGGGTAAAATTAAAAAAAAATACAAGGGAAGTAAGAAAAGACTTAAAACAAAAACTGGTAAGAATTTTCTAAAACCCAGAAGAATCATTTCCAAGAGGGGAGGCCGGCAGCTGTCAGAGCTTACAGCAAAACCAAGGCAGAGCTCAGAGCAGCAACCGGGGTTACAGTCGAAGGCACTCGGAAAGGCACAACGGTAAATCCAGGGCAGCCAGAGAATGCTAGCGAGGAAGAGATGACACACAAGACACAAGATAGGGGAAAAAAAAATGGAGAAAGTCTATGAAATAAAACCCAATTCTTAGAAAACACAAGTATTTGTTTTTTCTAAGCAAAAACCTTTTTGAAGAAAACTCAAATTATAGATGGAAGTTGAGGGCTGGAGAGATGACTCAGTGGTTAAGAGCACTGACTGCTCTTCCGAAGGTCCTGAGTTCAAATCCCAGCAACCACATGGTGGCTCACAACTATCTGTAATGAGATCTGACGGCCTCTTCTGGTACGTCTGAAGACAGCTACAGTGTACTTACATGTATTGATAAATAAATCTTAAAAAATAAAAAAGGAAGTTGAGACCTAATAACCAGTTTGATGTACCTATTAAATATTAAAAACAACTGCAGCACAGGATTGGGGGTGTGGCTCAGTGGGAGAGCATTTGCCTACCATGTACAAGTAAGCCGAAACCTGCCTTAGGTTTGAGCCCTGGTGCTTGAGTGTGCATGTACGTACACACACACACACACACACACACACACACACACACAGTCATTTCCCTCCCTCTCCAAGGTCTCACCACATAGCCAAGTAGGTTTTGCTTTTGGTTTTTTGTTTTGTATTTAAAGTACATCTATCAGGAACATGGGAAAATCGTAACCAGACAAATCACCATAAACCTGTAGATGGCCAGTAGTCAGATAATGTTGTAAAGTCAAGGCAGAACAAACCCCAAGCATTGCATGCCACAATGGGCAGACTGGCAGAGAGCAGATGGCACGTTTTCCGCCCAGCTTCCCTGGTGGGTGACAGGCAGTGTGTGAGCCTGGTCCCCTCAGAATGGAGCCGCCCACTCCCTAGCCGTCCCACTGCCGCGTGGACTAGGAAGCTACTCCACGCCTAGCTAGCGTTTGTGTCTTGGATCTCCAGTGGGCACCCGTGGAGATGCTGTCCACAGTATGGACCAGCTCGTATTGAGGGCAGAGGCTGACTGGGGTCCTAGGTTTGCTCATGTGCAGTACCCCACAATCCCTGACTCTGTGTGTGTGTGTGTGTGTGTGTGTGTGTGTGTCTCCAGATTGTTAGGTGTCATGAGTGGGCAAAAGAAACGCAACAAGGCTGGCCCATTGAAGTGTGGATCCGTGTAAAAGGAAGAAACGACCCTAAACTCACCATTTGTATTCTAGAAACCATGCTATGCCCATTGTCCTAACCCAGTGCTCGGGCTGTGAACAGTCTTATCTAGAGCCCCCAGAATCCCGGCTGGCTGAAACCGGTAGGTGCCTCTAAGTCGGACCTTATTCTGAGAACCGCCTCTAGGAGGGCGGGTGTGGCAGGCGTCCTATGCCAGAGCCTGCAGAGGTCCACAGACCCTTCTCATCCAGGATTCTGCGAGTCATATCAGAGCGCCCCCGATGCCCCTGGCTTCCTGGGCCCTGCTTAGAGGCCTCTCCAAAGAAGAGCTGACTGGATTCACTGGCAAATCATGGCTGGGCAGGAAGGAACCCTCCCTCCAGCACACAAGCTGCCCAAGTGCATAGTCTTCACTGCCCCTTCCAAGGGCTGTGCTGGCTCCCCGGCACCATTTCACTGGGAAGTTTTCACTGTCTCCAAGACTGATGCTCTAAACCCTCACATTCAACCCCTCCCATCTGGTATCACCTGTTCTCTGAGACCCTAGGTCAGAGCCCAGTCTCCAGCCCCACCTCTTCCCTCGAAAGGGACCCCAGACACCTGAGATACTGCCAGTCTTTGTGAGATAAAGCTGCAAATGCCCTTTTTTCTTTTCTTTTCTTTTTCTTGATATGTGTGTGCTAGCTTCGAAGCCAGAGCTATTTAAATGGGAAAAAACAAAAAAGAAAGAAAGAAACAAAAACCCAAACCCCAGCAACTTAATCTGGACCTTAAATGTCCCTTGTAGGTAGCTTGTCTTTCTATGGTCCTTGTACTCAGGTGAGCATGGGGCTATCCCCAGAATACCCAGGCGTCATGAGGGGCTGCGTTGATTGACTATAGGCGAGGTGTCTCTGAGGTTGCCCCCTGTGCTCTGGGAGTGCCCAAGAGAGGCCCAGGGCTAAGGTAGAGCTGAGAGTGACAGACATTAAAGCTGTGTCCACCTTCATCTTATGGTTTCTCAACGCCTGCCTGGTCTCTCCTTAGCCACAGGGGCGAGGTGTCTCCTTGAGAGCACCTGGCTTGCCCACCACTGGGACCTGAGACTTCCTTCCCTGCTGCCCACTGAGTACCCTTGAAATCCATCCGAGGAACTAGTTCAAGTAGCTATTATCCTCCTTTCCCATGAAGACTACCCTTCCCTAGGGGCCTACAGAGAGGCTAACCATGGACCTGTGTCCAGGTTCATGTCATAGTGTATCTTCCTGTTGAGGCAATTTAAGTTCCTTAACCCTTGGGAGAAAACTCAGGCCTGCTAGAAATGGCCATAGGTCTGACCAGATGCCAAGCACTTCTGAGGATTGGGGAAGGACTGGGGATCTGGTCCATCAGCGATCAGCAGAAAGCTGTGGAGTCCAGAGTGAGAAGCCTGCACCCCAACCAGGCTCTGTCGGACAGAGGCCTAGGGGCCTCCTGGAGACTAGAACCTGGGGCCGGATCGTCGGTTTGGTTAGACCTGTGCTCATTTTAGACTCCTGAGGTGCAGCCCCTGAATCCTGTTCCCCCTCTTCCCGGGTGTCCCAGCTGGACACCATGCGAAGGAGCTTACCTGACTTGGAGAGGACGTCTGGGTACCTCCCGAGGACAGCCCGGGTCCTGCCGGCCCGAGGTGCGGGCGCCGAGTGGGTAGGAGGGAGGGGACCCAGGCGCGGCCCCGGGACTGAACGGGAGGGGACCAAGCCAGGGGCCTCCCACTTTAACTCCGTCCCGGGCGGGCGGATGCCTGGAAAACTCGACCCGACCGCTGGGAGGCGCTGCGGCCCTGCGGATGGGCGGAGTCAGCGGGTGGGGCTGTTGGAGGGACTAAAGGGGAGTGGGGGAAGGAGCTGGGGGAGGGGAGGAAAGGAAGGAGAGGGGAGGGAGCGGCCAGGACACGCAGCAGCGTTGTAGCCTCTGTACTGTAGTGCCTGGTGACTTTTTTTTTTTAATTTTTCCAAGCAAGTCTCTGGGCTCCTAGGTCTCCCAAGTTCCTTTCCCCCAGCAGGAGCTACAGCCATCCTGGTCGGTTAGGGGTTCCCCACCTCTGAGTATTCTGACTGAAGGTGGGCGGGGATGTGGGTTGAGCTTCAAAGTGCAGTGCAGGGTTACAGTGGCACTGAGTGGTCATGGGGCTCTTGGGGGTTGATAGGACCCTGCAGAGGCACGAGGACCAGGAGCCCTGATATTGGTATATCACCTTTTCCTCCAAGAACGGGGTCTGCTCCCATCCCTGGCAGGATGCATGGGCGGGCTGTGGCTCGGGTCCCCACTTTGCAACCTAGAGTAGGTCTTGCTCTGAAAAGCACAGGCAGGGATAGGGAAGGGGTTCAATTCAGGGCCGTTCTCAAGGGTGCAGGGTCGTGGGGTAGTGAGGCTTGCTTCTCCCGTAGCTGAGCAAATCTCCGGTCTAGCCCACCCCCTTTCCAGTCCCGTTCTGTGTTCTCCCCCTCCCGCCCTCCCCGTCCAGGGAGGAACTACTTTTGGTAAGCCCACACTGCCGGGGCTCCTTGTCTTTAGGATCTTCCTGCCTCTGCCCACTGAAGCCCTGTCATCTCTCTCTTTCCGTGTCTCACGCCTGAGAAGTTGGTCCAAGTCACCTTCCACAGTGTCTTGTGTCCCTGCGCCTAAGCAGCGGTTGAGAAACAGGGTCCCTTGTACGGGAGGAAAATACCATTGAGGTGACCTCTTGGGAGCCGAAAGCTGTCCCTACAGGTCCCGGCCTGCATCATGTACCACTTGCAGTTCCTAGGACCTGGAGCCCTGACCCGACTATCGGCAGTACAGCGTCAGTACCCGCCTTTCCTGGGCAGCGCCAGCTGTTGCCTGCCCTGTGCTGGAGGGCTTTATGAGAGGCGGGGAGGTAGAGCCAGAGGTGTGAGCAAGGCATCTTGTGTCTGGTGTTTGCATCTCTCTCTCCCTCCTCCCTCTCCCTTTCTCTCTCTCCTCTGTCTCTTTGTCTCTATCTCTCTGTTTCTGTCTCTGTTTTTCTGTTTCTCCTCTGTCTCTCTCTCTTTCATTTTCTCCTCTGTCTTTTGGTCTCTCTCTCTCTCTCTCTCTCTCTCTCTCTCTCTCTCTCTCTCTGTTTCTGTTTTTGTTTCTCCTTTGTCTCTTTCTCTCTCTCTGTCTGTTTCTCCTTCTCTGTCTCTTTTTCTCTCTGTTTCTGTACCTTACTGTCTCTCTCTAACTTTGTCTCTGTCTTTCTCTCTCTGACTCTGTCTTTCACCATTTCTGTCTGTCTGCCTGCCTGTCTGTCGCTCTCTCTCTTTCTGTGATCTCTATCTCTCTGTGTTTCTCCTTTGTCTCTTTCTCTCTCTCTTTCTGTCTCTCTGTTTCTCTGTGTCTTTCTGTTTCTCCTCTGTCTCTTTCTATCTCTCTGTTTCTCCTGTCTCTTTGTCTCTCTCCATCTCTTTCACTCTCTCTGTCTCTGTTTCTCTGTCTCCATCTGTTTCTGCATCTCTGTCTCTGTCTTTCTCTCTGTGTCTCTCTGTTTCTGTCTGTCTTTCTCTCTCTCTCTCTGTGTGAGAGATCTCTATCTCTCTGTCTCTCTCTATCTCTCTGTCTCTGTTTCTCCTCTGTCTCTTTGTCTCTATTGCTTTGTTTCTGCATCTCTCTATCTCTGCCTTTCTGTGTCTCTCTCTGTTTCTGTCTATCTGTCTGTCTGTCTGTCTCTCTCTGGTGTATGACTGCGATGTATGTGTACCTGGGAGAGAGCATCTGTGGGTCACTGTGGTCCGAGCGTGACAGCTGCACGGAGCCCAGGAGGAAGAGGCTCCGGCTTGCGCTCCGGCCATGCCACGCTGCAGCGGATCTGGCCACGCCTCAGCTTTTGTATACTTCCTGTCTTGGCCGCTCTCCAGGGAAAGGATGCTGACAGATCCCAAGATCTGGATCTTTCGAGGGATTAGCCCTCCAGGACAATTTAGGAGTGATAGGGCTGAAGTTTCCCCTCCAGCTCCTCACCTGAGCTCCTCACCAGCACCTCTCCCGTCCGTTTCACCTGAGGCAACAATGCCTGTGGCTACCAGCCCCGTGTCGTTCCCAAGCATTGCCAAGTCTCCAGTTGCATCTGGTCCCTGCTTCTCAGAGAATTGTCATTAGCATCCAGAAGGGCAACGAGGTGATCATTCACCTGCAGAAGACGACACTGCCATGATTGGACACAGGTAGTCTTTAGTACAAGGTAGAGGGCAAATTGTTGGCGGTTTTACCCTGGGGTAGACCAGGGAGCACTTAAAATGTGGCAAGGTGGGAATTTAAAGGGTACGGAGGACAATGAGGTCTGACTGTTACTCCTGAGGTGTGTTGATGCCCTGCAGAGGGACAACAGGAGGCCATCAGGGAAGAGCTCCTTCTGATACCAGAGGGCCTCTTAGCGTCTCTCTAACAGCTAAAGAAGATTGTGCTTCATTCTCAGATGACAGGAAGGCCCACATGTCCCCAAGCACATTTGAGAGACACCTGGGTTGGACATCCACGGAAACTGCATGTGTGGCTTTGTGGACCCCTGGCTCTTGAGGCCTGCAGGGAGGCGGTCCTTTCTTTCTAAGCTATCCCCCCGCCCCCCCTCCCCCCGGGTCCCATGATGGACAATGCTTGAGGGCATGGTTAGAGCCCCATTGGAGGCTGCCTGGTGACTGAGGAGAAAGCCTAGCGTGGGGATGTGTAGGGACTGATCAGATGAAACAGAATCGGTGTTTGATGGAGTTGGACGAGCTGGCTGGCACATACTCACAGGAGCAGGGAGGAGAGCCCCGGGGGCAGGACTCTGATGCTCATCCAAGAACGGACAGAGTGGACAATCAAGCCATTGACGGCCGCTCATTCGGGTGTTTGTTCCTGAGGGAAAGGGGATGTCAAACCCACTTAAGGATGATGAGACCTTAGATCTGAGCGACACTTTCCTGGAGGCACAGGATGCCATCAGGATTCCCGTTTGGGGAAAGGATTTGTGATCTGGTATAATTATCAGGAGTCGTGGCCAAAAGGGCATCCAAAAAAGGTTCGGGTGGGGGAGGGGAGCGCACCTCCCCCCCCCCAGTTCTCTTTCTTCCGGCCCTAGAATGTGATTGCCATTCACATAGTCGATCCATGGGTCTTGTCTTGAGGCAGCAGCTGACTTCGTACCATAGCAAGGATGCTAGACATCCCATTTGTTTTCCCTACGAAAATCTGTTTGTGTTGATGAGGGCTCTGCAGGGGTGGGCCTTTGGCCTTCACTGCCTATGGAGGAGAAGAGGTCTCCTGCTCACATCCCCAAGCCACGTGAGGATTAGCCTGCCTTCCTCTTCCTCGGCTCCATTTTCAGGCTGCTCATCTCTCTAGTGCCCACTGAGGTTCCACTGAGCTGCCACAAGGTAACCCAGAGCCTAGACTTCAAACACCGTACCTTCTGAGTGCCGACCCCCGAAGGGTCCCGAGAGGCTGGCCACCTGCTCAAGGGTGCACGCTAGTTAAGTGTCACTCCCTGCTACCAGGGAGAATTTAGATACCAACGCCACCGGGCTTTGGTTGTCTTGTTTTTTGGTTGGTTGGTTTGGTTTTGATCCTATTTCTGGGAGATGGTAGGACAGTGAGAAGCGGGTGTATACTTTGCTGTCTGGGGGACAGCACATGCATGAGATACCCTGTCATGACCTACTAAAGGACAACTGAGTAATTCCATCTTTTCTTCTACCTACGTTCTCAGGCCTGTGGAAGACTGCATGCAGTAGCTCTGTGCAGAGAGGCTTCAGTGGCTTCCTTATGCCTGAGACATCTGTGGGGACATTCTAGGTCCAGTTTTGGCCATGACTATGTTGATTATATTTCAGAGGATGGCTTTCGTTCCTTTCCCTCAGGTAGAGTCAACACACCGGTAACCTTCCCAACCCCTAGATCTTCAAATCCTCCTCTGTCTCTCAGGGTTTCACTTTCTCCAAAGACAAAGAAGAAAAACAAACAAACAAACAAACAAGCAAACAAAACCATCACAAAGGCCTCTGTGGTGGGTGATCCCATGAGCTGCTTTGTGGAAGCGCCTGACTATTCAGAGTTGGTGATAGCACTATATAGGGTCCATCTTCTCAAAGCGGGGATACGCCAGTAACCCCAATTAGCTCACAGATAATTGTTTTCTGTTTTTCAGTTGGTCCAGGAGCAGAGGACTGGTTCTCTGGGTCCAGGGAGGATGAGAATGTCAGGTGACAGGAAGATGGGGACACACATGCCTCAGGGGAGTGTCTCAAGGGCATTCAGGGAGGCTGTGGTTAGGTAGTCTTAATTTCCAGTGTGTGTGTGTGTGTGTGTGTGTGTGTGTGTGTGTGTGTATGTGTGTGTGTGTGTGTGTGTGTGTGTGTGTGTGTGTGTGTCTTGGACACACACATTTATTAGGGAGCGAAGCCAGGCTGATGTTGGAGCGCCCCACAAAACTCTACCTGCATATCCAAACTACAGGACCCTGTGTCATGAAGAGTAGGCAGGAGAGGCCACTCTCCTCACCATGAGAAGAATAAGGCTCCCCGAAGAGGCATGAACAGGAAGGAATGTTCTGACTGTTTCAACTTCTGGTCCAGTGGTATTGATCCCTCCCTCCCCCGCTCAACCATTCTGAGTACATCTAAACTACATGCAGTTAGATTACAAAATATTTCAAAATATTTATATTCCAACAAAAGCTTCCCCTTCCTTCACCAGATGTGCTGTTGCTGAATGCAGGGGTCACTCGAATGTCACGTACTCCAGCTCTGTGCCGGCACGATGAGGCTGTGCTGACAAACGCCATTCTGCCTGGCCTGACCGGATATAAGAAGGCTAGCATAGGGCTCCTCTGGGGTGGGGTGGGCGGGTGGGGGGTGGGGGTGGGGGTGCGTCATGTCCCCCAGGTCTGGGGAAAACTTGGCCTATGAATAATTTTTTTTTTTGAGATAGAAACCCACAGATCTAATTGAATCCTTAAACACAGAGACAGACAGGGACACACACACACACACACACACACACACACACACACACCACCTCCAAAGATAAACCATGTTGAACAAAGATCAAATTTTCATTAGGACTTAGGGGTTCAGAATCACCTCCAACAGTCCCAAGATCCCCTTCATTGACCATCTATACTCTGCCCCTTATTCACAATGAGTACTATGTAGGTACCATTCAACATCGTCACCATGGTTACCGTCTCCACCATCACTGTCATCCACACGGTCTCTTCCACTACCGTTGCTATCACCATGACGCTCATTTGCTTCACCGTCGTGACCACGATGGTGGCTTGGAGGAGAAATGTTTCCTATAAACTCAGGCCACCCTGACTGCTGTCACCTCTGTCACCAGGGTCATGAGATCACTGTATCTGCAATATCTCCACCATTCTTTCCACCATCACCTTCACCACCACCACCACCATCATCACCATGACCACTCTTACCCCGTCACCACAATCTCCACCACTCTCTCCATCACCAAGTTCTCCATGTTTCTGTAGTAAGCTGCAGCCTCTGTGGGCCCCAAAGACAAGTTTATTACAGGAGCCAGTGCCTCAAACCCTACATAGAAGCTTCATCTGCGCAGAGTGGAGGGTATGTGAAGAAAGCCTGGTGACGGGGAGGTGGGGACGTAGCGAGTGAGACAAAGAGACAGGTAGTGCTGGCAAGAAAGGGTGGAGCCGGGGCTGGAGGCCCAGGAGAAGGGAGCCCGCGCTTGTGTAAGCTCCCCTCAGAAGGGGTGACCTGTGGCTTTTGCCATTATCTGTTTGTTAGAAGAGAGCCATCAGGTAGAGTCACGCTCAAGGGGAGGTTCTACATAAATGGTGACTGCCCAGAGGTGGAGTCCTGGGGGACCTTTGGGCACCGCCCGCCACCGTGCCCTCAGCTGCGTTGTGTCGTGTGGGTCTGTTGGACATCAGTGTTTCAATTTCCATGTGTCTAAACACCTTCGTATTCAGCTTCAGCTCGGAAGGATATTTCCCTAGGTAAGGATTCCAGCTTTCGTAGTTAATTCCTTCTCCGTGGCATTCCACTGGCTTCTGGCTTCCAGATGTGTGGGAAAGCCGGTCTTAGAAGAAAATGAGCTTTCTTCCTCTGGTTTCTTTGAAGATGTTCTTATGGGGTTGTGGCAGTCTTGCTCTGGTGTCCCCGGGTCGAGTTCTTGAACGTAGTCTCCTTTGCGTGAGCAAGTTTGTTTGTTTTTAAATTGATGGTAAAACATCTTAAAAATTGGTTTTAGCAATTAACTTCTAAAATACCGTTTCTGCCCCATTCTGTTTTATTCTCTTCTGTACCTTGTTCCCACCTCTCCCTCTCCTTCCTGTCTATCTTTTACTATTTCTTCTTTGCCTGGTTTTCGCATTCACTTATTCCTTCTCTTATCGTGTCTAATCTGATGCTAACCCTATGGGACAAACTCTTCATATTTGCTCTTGCATAATTTGTTTATATTCTTTCTCTATTTGTCTTATTGTGCATGAATGTGTGCTTCTCTCTCTCTCTCTCTCTCTCTCTCTCTCTCTCTCTCTCTCTCTGTGTGTGTGTGTGTGTGTGTGTGTGTGTGTGTGTGTGTAGTTGTCAAAGATCAATGTCTTCCTTAGTTACTCCCCACCTCTTAAAAGCTATTATTTGATGTGTATGGGCGTTCTGCCTGCAGGTAAGTCTGTGCACCACATCTATGCCTGGTGCCCACAGAGGCCAGAAGAGACTATTGGATCCTCTGGAACTGGAGTCCCAGTTGTGAGCCGCTCTGCGTGTGCTCTCCCTTGAACCTCGGGTCCTCTGGAAGAGCAGAGACATCCCTTTAGGATTCCATCTTCTTATTGGAAACAGAGTTTCTCACTAGAGCTCACTGATTTGTCTGGTCTGGCTGACTAGTGAGTTCTAGAATCTGCTTCTCTTCACCCCTACCCCACTCTCAGTGCTGGTGCTGGGGATACACACACACACACACACACACATACACACACACACGCACACGCACACGCACACGCACACGCACACGCACACGCACACGCACACGCACACACGCGCAGACCAGACAGAGTTATGCCTGGCTTTTACATGGGTTCTGGAGACTCAAGCTCAGATCCCATATTTGTATAGCGAGTACTTAATAGACTAAACTGTGTCTTCCCCCACACTTCAGGGTGGTTTTCAGTTCTCTCACACAGCCTTATCTCCCTTCCGATCTCCTGAGGCGCTCTTTTCTGGTAACTCCAAAATCAGGGCTACCCCTAGGTAGTTTTTAATATGCATTTTTTTCCATACAGTTTTGTGATTCCATCTCTTGATTTGTTTGGTTATTTTTGATTAGAGGCCAGATAAAATTATGAAATACTATAGGAGTTCTGTTTAACGTCCTCTTCCTTATCATGGGATCTTGTGTGGTCAGGTGGTACAGGTAAGTCTCTTTCTCAGAGACTGAAGTGACTCAGAAGTTTTCTCTTATTCTTCAGTTTGGTTCTCAAGGGGCCTCCGCTGAGAGCTGAGGTGCTTGATGAGGCCCCTCTAGTCCCACATCGCCTCTTTGGCATTGAGAGCCTGCAAGAGGCTGTGATCAGCTTTTAAAAAGGCTTAGTGAGGCATGTTTAACATGATACCAAACTCACCCTCTTCACACAGGCCGGTCAATATTTCTGGTGTGTAGTCATCATGTTCGGAACACATTCGTTAACCTGCTAAGGCCTCCACGATCTCCACACCAGGCTCCCGGGAAAACTCAGCTATATTTTCTGTTATGGAATTTGTCTTTTGGGCATTTTGTATGAGTGAGATCATATAGATATATATGGTGTGTGTGTTTGTGTGTATGTGTGAGTTTGTTTGAGTGTGTGTCTGTGTGTGTGTGAGTTTGTGTGAGTGTGTGTCTGTCTGTGTGTGAGTGTGCGTAGTTATGTGCATGTGTCTGTGTATGTCTGAGTGTGTCTGTGTGTGTGTGTATGTGTGACTGTGTGTGTATGTGTGTGCATATGTCCATGTGTCTGAGTGTGTGTGTGAATGTGTGAGTGTGTGTGTATGTCCATGTGTGTCTGAGTGCATGTGTGTGTGTGTGTGCGTGTGTCCATGTGTGCCTGAGTGTGTGTGTGTGTGTGTGTGTGTGTGTGTGTGTATGTGTGTATTTATTCCGTGGCTTGCTAATTCGCTTGTTGGTTATCATGGCTTAAGAAAGCTAGGTTCTGGGACTGGGAAGATGATTCAATATGTTAAGTGGTTGCTCTACAATTGTGAAGACTTGAGTTCATCTCTCTACCACCCACATGAAAAAGTGTGGGTGTGGCGCTCCATGGAGCTCTCTGGCCAGCTAAGCTTGCCAAGTCATTTGGCTTTAGGTTCAGTGAGGGACAATGGCTCCAAGATAAGGTGGAGAGAGAGAGAAGAAGACACCTGACATCGTTGATCATTGGTCTCTACAGGCATGTATGTATAGATGTGCACACTCTCTTCACTCGCTTTCCGTCTCTGTCTTTGTGTCTCTGTCTCTTACACACACACACACACACACACACACACACACACACATTTGTTTTAGTCAGGGTTTCTATTCCTGCATGAAGCATCATGACCAAGAAGCAAGTTGGGGAGGAAAGGGTTTATTCAGCTTACACTTCCACACTGCTGTTCATCACCAAAGGAACTGGAACTCAAGCAGGTCAGGAGGCAGGAGCTGATGCAGAGGCCATGGAGGGATGTTACTCACTGGCTTGCTCCTCCTGGCTTGCTCAGATTGCTCTCTTATAGAACCCAAGACTACCAGCCCAGGGATGACTCCACCCACAAGGGGCCCTCCCCACTCGATCACCAACAGAGAAAATGCCCCACAGCTGGATCTCATGGAGGCACTTCCCCAAATGAAGCTCCTTCCTCTGTGATAACTCCAGCCTGTGTCAAGTTGACACACAGACCCAGCCAGTACAATGTTATACATACAAAGTGGATTCTGTAGACTTTCTTAGAACACAGCCATATCCCCTCTGAATAAAGACAGCCTTCCTTTCTTTCTCTCACACATGCCATATGTATTTCTTCTTTTCCCCTATGCATGCCCTCTAAATCTCTAGTAAGCCATTGAATAATGCATATAAAACAAACCTCTTTATACTTCTACAAGAGGACGGCTTCTGCCTTTTGCCTTATGATATCAGCCACTGGGCTGGCACCCTTCGTTGAGTTAGAAAACTTGCCTTCAGTTTCTTGTTTATTTCTCCGGGGTACTTTTGTAAGCAAATGTTGCATTTGGTCACCTGTATTTTCGGCATTTTATATATTTAAGTGAGATCAACGGTTAATCAACCCAACGTTATCCTGTTAATATAATGAGAATTTTAAACCAAAATTGCATTTTGAGACCCAGGGCTGTAGTTCGGTGGAAGGAAGGACAGGTATGATCTAATACGTATGAGGACCCAGACTGAGCCCCTGGGGCAGCCAAGAATAATAGCTGTGTCATGAGGATAGTCATGGTGCAGTATCCTTTTTATGTCAGCAGGTTTTTGATTGGCTAATATTTTTCAAGGACCTTTGAGTCTGTTAGTGAATGATGTTGGTCTCCGCTGTTCTTTTCAGAATCTTTGTTTAGTTTAGGTCATAGGGAGGACTGCTGGACTTGGGCGTTTTGAAATGTTCCTTTCTCCCCTATCTTCTGAAAGAGTTGATGTAGGATCAATGCCATCATTTTATCCAATGTTGGAATACTGCTCAGATAATGAATTCAATATTCTTAGCAAATACGGGGCGGCTTTTTCTTAGGCGAGCTTCAGTAATTTGTGTTGCTCCACTCTGTTTCTTTCATATGAGTTGTCTAAGTTTATTGGCATAAAGCTCATCACCATATCTCTTTATTGTCTTTACGTCTTATGTCGGATCTGTACTGATGACTCCTTTTTGGTTCGTTCGTTTTTTGAGACAAGCTTTCCCTGTGTGGTCCTGGGCCTTGCTCTGTAGCTCAGGCTGGCCTTGAACCCAGAGGTCCACCTGCCCCTGCTTCCCAAGTGCTGGAATGAAAGGCATGCACCTGTTAGGAATTGGTTCTCTATATAACTCACTGCTACATGTACCAGTACTGTCTGGCTTTGATGACTCCTTTTAAACTAGTCTTTTACTTTTTAAATTTCTACTTATTAATTCATGTAGAGACAGGGTCTCACTACAGACTAATTTTTAACTCAGAACCATCCTGCTTCAGCCTAATTGCTAGAATTAGTAGTTATTAACTAGTTAATCAATAGTGATTAACTGATGAGTAATAGTTAACTAGTTATTTTTTCTATTGTTTCTATTTCTAACTAATAATTTCTAATTATTTCTATATCTAGTTAATAATCAACTACTCTTTTACATTTTGAAAATATATATGTGTGTGTGTATATATGTGCAAATAGTAGTTCCCTCCTCCCCCCACATGGATCCTAAGGGTTGAACTCAGGTCATCAGACTTGGCAGTAAGCACTTTACCTATTGATCCATCTTACCAGCCTTGGGCTTCTTTCTTTTAAAATTCAGTATAGGTAGAGTTTTTAAAAGTTTCCTTTGAAAAAATATTTTTTTTTCAAATCAAGTTTGTCAAGTTTGTTGAGTTTCTTTGCTGTTTGCCTGTTTTCATTTAGGGTTCCTACTTTCCTGGATGATCCGGGCCTTCTTTCCTTCACGGACTGCAACCTGATTCAGAAGCCACAGATCAGTCTAGGCCAGTCTGTCTTAGGAGCTCAACACTGTCGGGCAGCCCGTGTGGCAGGAGGGTGAGGCGTGGACGCATCAGTGTCCTGAGCAGGACTGGGACATTCACACACCTGAACCACATGAAGGAACGTCACAGGTACTGGACTGTGGTGCTGGAACCCAGAAGCCGGTTTCCCCAGCATCGCACCACTGGCCTGGTAGTATGCAAACCACATATAGCTGAACCCAGGAAGCAGGCTTAAACCCCATGACTGCCTGGAGACAGGCTATAGAGAGAAGCATGGAGCTCAGGCAGCCAAGGCATGTAAGTGGCTGTTCTTGGGAAATCAGGAGAACTGCCCACAAGGGGCCCTAGGACCCTCCTTCAAGTGGAAGGGTGCTGCTGGGTCTCCCCATGAGGCTTAGGACTTTGGGACTGGCCCATCTCTCTCTCTCCCTCTCCCTCTCCCTCTCCCTCTCCCTCTCCCTCTCCCTCTCCCTCTCCCTCTCCCTCTCCCTCTCCCTCTCTCTCTCCCTCTCCCTCTCCCTCTCCCTCTCCCTCTCTCTCTCCGTCTCTCTCTCTCTCTCTCTCTCTCTCTCTCTCTCTCTCTCTCTCTCTCTTTCCTCTGTGGTACTAAAATCAGAAAAAGCAGGAAGGATCACCTTTCCTTCTTGGTCCTCTGGAGTCTAGGTCCCCTGAGAGCTGCCCAGCATCCTGACTTACTCCCACGCCACCTTCCAGCCTGGATTCTCTGTGGGTTGAGATTCTGGAAGATCCTTAGCAGTATCAGCCACAGAGAAGGGCCATTTCCCTTTGAGGAGCAGCTTCTTGGCAGGAAGATAAATGTTAAACCGTCTGACAAATTCAAACCCTAAACAGAACCAGCTTGTCTGAGGTCTACCGGCCTCGAGACCCAGAGCCAGGGAGTATTGGAGTGCCTCTTGGCCTGCTCTTAGAGGGTGCGTGGTGCTGAGGACAGGAAACCGAGGGATTGGAGAGCTGGAAGTGACTTCAAAGGAGTCTGTCTGGCTGCAGGGCTCAGGCACTCACAGGGTTTGGGCTTTTCTTGAGTGATTTGAACCGCCACAGACCCTTTTGGATTCTCTGTGAGGTCAGGGACTCTGATGGCTGATGTTAGCCTCCTGGGCACTGCTCTGTCCATGGAAGCTGTAGCTGGAGATGCCCAACTACAGCAGTGCTGCTCCTCTTTACCAGGAACACAGGCCCTCAGTAGACAGCGTCAGAAAAAAAAGCCAGGACTCAGTGCAGCCAGATAAGGACCAGGACATGGGGTGGGCATCACATGGTGGTTGTTAGTTTCCGTTCCTATGTGTACATCTCCCATGCCTTGGCATTGGCCTTTGATGGAGTTTCAGCCTCCCAGGGCCAAAGAGCATGACTAAGAACAGCTTCTTCTTGAACCGGAGCCCCCACTGTCTACTTTGCAGAAGCCTTCAGAATCTGCTCAGTGCCTTGTTCCTCTGACCACTCCACCATTGTTCCACAGGGAACCGAGAGACAGAGCCCCCAGTTTATTAACTATTCTACCCGGGGCAAGTCATACGCTCCCTATGTGTTTCAGGACGCTCCTGCTCGTGAGATGGACTTACGTGTCATATGAGTTTGGACATCGGGTAGCAGGTATTCAGCGATTCTCTCTGACTCGTGTGAGAAGCCTGATTATGTCTGATGATGTTGGTGACATCCGGAGTGACAGGGCCACTGCCAGTGGTCAGTTCTGAAAAAACTGGTCCAGTTAGAACCATTAGCCCTTGAGGTTGGGGTGTATGTTTTTAACCCTGATGTGTGTGTGTGTGTGTGTGTGTGTGTGTGTGTGTGTGCGCACGCGCGCGCACTAGGATCTTTAAAAAGTCCTATTTTGGGCCTCCATGCTACATGAGATTCCGAGTGAGGATTGCCAGGAGCCTGGACAACAGAGATGGCGTGTCTGTCAGTCCCAGGAACCCTCCCAGTAGTCCCAAGACCCCCCCAGCAGAGACTCCTAATGAGAAGGGGTGTTTCTTTGACTCAGCATCTATCCTGCAGTCCTTGGCATGGTTATGGGGTTTCTGCAAGGCAAGAGGAACTTTCCAATCCAGCCCCCTTACCCTATTATGGGCAGCTAGCGATCCAGGTGCCCTCCCCCCCCCAAAGATCTCACAAGGGGCAGAGTTTCATTACTCAGACAGAATGTTCCAGAGGTGGCCAGTCCAGGTACATGAGTCACACACACACATTTCAGGAAAGACCCTGGGTTTCTAGTGAGTAACCGTAGTAACGGTTAAACACAGGTTTTCTCCACAGCAGACTTCTGTGTCTGAGATCAGAGGGAGCAGGGTTTGAATCGCGGTGGAGACAAAGAAACTCCACAGGCGTCTAGAGTGTCCGGCCCCACTGCCTGTCAGGGATTATTAGCACCTTTCCCAAGCAGCCTGGAGGTTCTCTGGTTTCTGAGGACTCACACTCCCTCATGGTTTCCTCTGGGCCAGCATTCAATTCCCTCCTGTAGCAAGGGGAGTCTGCTTCACCTTTGTAGTGTGCATCTCCCAGGTGGGACTCACATCTCACATCTTGCCGCGTGGGACTAAGGTTGCCGAGTAGCTTGTCTCGTGGAAAGGGAGTTATGTCAGGATCGCACGAAGCTGCTCTCCGTGGCCGTATGTTCTGCAGGTAGAGCGCTCATCACTCCAAGGGCCCCCCCACCAGCCTCCTCTATCCCTCCTCGGGTTCCACAGCTCCCTTTCCTTCCAAGGCCACCTCATTGCCACCACTCTGTGGGCCAGTTACTATTTTAAGAGCTGGCTGCAAGTCCCCCAGGACTTTACGCACTTGCAGACCATCTCTCCGCGATACCACTGCCTGGACTTCTCATCTGAACTCAGTTGAGACTCCGTGGTAGGAAGCTGGAAGTCATGTAGACAGGACAGTGTCTGTACCAACCCCTAGGGAGCAGAGGGGATAGGAACAGGGTGCTGCTGGGTAAACTGGAAGAACTGCTCAACCTTGGTGGTGTCCCCACATACATGCCAGTAAGCAGCGGGGGGGGGGGGTCAGCCTCAGAAGGAAATCAGAGAGGACCCTCCCTAGGTATTCTTCAGGGTCCACTGTGGGCAGTACCCTCCCAGGATTGAAACAGCAGATACGCCCCAACTGAAAGGGCCGATGGCTTTAGCTAGACCAGGATTGATTGACAGCATTGATCCTTTGGCTAAAGACATCCTCATTGGGGGGAGGGGTGCTTTGCGATGGAAGTGATGTAGAACATCAATCACTGCTGTAGATGAAGAAAACCTCCTTGTTTCCCCAAAAGCTCCTGACAAGGGCTTGGGACAAGATACTGCAGTCCCTGAATGGGCATGTGTAGGATTCTGAGATTCTATGCCCGGGACAGCCATCCTATGTGTGTGATTATGCATGTATAAATGTGTTTGGGAGTATGGTGATGTGTATATGCATGCATACGCATCTCTGCACACATATGTATAGCACATGTGGGCACAAACATATACTTCAATGTATATGTGTCACATACAGATGCCAAGTTATACCCGTGTGAACATGTACACACACACACATACATATATTGCATATGACAAACATGTAAATTCCCATGCATATGTGTATATAGTGCACATATAAACATTCTACACACATAACTGCTTTCTAACGCATGTGTGAATGCATGCACATATAGACTTGCATGTATCTATATATGTATATGCAATTGTGTGCACATATGCATATCCATGTATGTATTCATTTATACACACACACATACACACACACACACACACACACGCACACGCACACGCGCACACACACACACGTACATATATTGTATATGACAAACATGTAAATTTCCATGCATATGTGTATATAGTGCACATATAAACACTCTACACACATAACTGCTTTCTAACGCATGTATGAATATGTGTACATACAGACTTGCATGTATCTATATATGTATATGCAATCGTGTGCACATATGCATATCCATGTATGTATTCATTTATACACACACACATACACACACACACACACACACACACACACACACAAACTCACAAATGTGTGCTTAAGTATGTCCAGATGCTCTTGAGTTGGACAAAATCATCCCAGAATTGGGCTGGATGTGTGTGTGGGAAACAACTTTCTAGAACACACCAGCTAGATGAAATCAGCTGTGCGGCCAACACATGTCGGCCAGGCGGAGCTGGGGGCTCACAGGAAGCTAACCCCCTTCTTCGAAGTCCTCAAGGAGGGAACAGGATGTGCTGTGGGAGCGGGCGGGGTGGTGCTGGCTCTCTCTGAGTCACACACTCAGGCTGTTTCCAATTATGTGTCCAGTCAGCACAGAAAATGTCATGTGGGGGCCTCGTAGCCTGCAAGAGTGAGCTTAAGGCTTTACCTACTCCTCAGACCCCAACTCACAGAGCAGCACGGAGAGCCCAGGGCTCAGCCAGGCTGTGGTGTGACTGTTGTTCCCAGAGCCATGGCCTCCTGGCTCTGACAGCACATTTAGGATTGTCTGCCTGAAGAGTGGGGACTTGGGATGCATTGGTGGCTTGGCTCATCATGATGAACATGAGATTATGAGTTCTGGGTTGTCTTCTGCATTCCCCAGGGCCCGCTCTGCTCCATTCTCCATGGTGATGGGGTATGTTCTTCCTCATGCTCCTACTTCTCAATTAGTGGTAGTTAAACCTCTATCCTTTGGCCAAAGGTGACTTGATCCGCTTCCTGAGGGCCTTTCCAACTAAGTGTCTGCAGAGCACGCAGGGGGTCTCGCCGTCCAGGCGTGGAGATGTAGGGTCTCTGTCTAGGCAAATTCTCAGCTTCCCAGAATTATTTTACAACCACTTCTGGGGTCCATCATGAATAGCAGGGGATACTCTAGGTATCCCTGCTAATAGAACATGAGCCCTGCTCACCTTAAGGCCACGTCCCCTGCATTACTACTATGTCACCCTGCAAATCACTATCTCAGGCTCAGTTTACAGAAAGACCAAAATCTTCCATATCTGCCCAGGGACCTTCTATTCTCTTTCTAAGACTTCAATTCATGAAAGTTGACACGGGCCCATTTCTTTTCTCTTGGAACTGGCTAGAACCAGAAGGTAAGGTGCGGTTGAAGAGGCCAGCCACAGAAAGATTCCAGGGGTTACGGAGCAGATACCACAAGGCTAGGCAACAATCTATATGGTGGAGTTGTGGACTTCAGTTCCCTTTGTACAGAGCAGGCACTACCCATGTGGTTTGTATCCATGATTGACTCATCCGCACGTCCCTGGCAATGTTCCCTCTGTCCCTTCCTCCGTCTAAGTCCCATGGAGTTCATGTTTCTCTCTAGGCAGAGGGTGTGGTCACAACTAAGTTGCCAGATGTGCCTGCCAGTTGGAACAGCGGTTCTCACCCTGTGGGTCGAGACCCCCCTTGGTGGGGGGGGGGCCACACATCATATATCCTGCATATCAGATATTTATATCACCATTTATAACACTAGCAAAATTACAGTTATGAAGTCGCAATGAAATAATTTTATCTTGGGGAGGGGGAGTCCCCACAACACGAGGAACCGCATCAAGGGGTCACAGCATTAGGAAGGTTGAGAACCACCGGTCTAGAAAGTCATTCGTCGGAGAGATCCTCTGGCTGGAGGGCTCTGAGTGGTGGCTCCTCCTCCTCGGCACACTCGGGATTAGTCCTTTGCCTTAGGCCTTCTGGTTCCTTCGAGGAGGTCACAGTGGGACAGGTGCCACTCTCTGTGCGGACTCTGTGTTTGGTATTCCGCAGGCTGACCGTGTTGTTTGTGGACCGCGGCAGGATTTTGCCTGTGCAATTTAAATATTAGTGCTGCAGGAGGCCTGTGATTGGGCAGGGAAAAGGGAGGTGGTGCTAAGAGTTACAGAGACAGGGAGAGACACAGGAGAAAGGGGAGAAGGAAGCAAGATGGAGGGCGAACAGGATGACTCAGATTCCGCGTGGTTTTAAATAGACACAGGTAGATATCATATATCATATAGGGATAGAATAGTTGGGGTAATTTGTCTAATCTCAGAGAGTGGCTTGTACTATGATCAACTGGCCCTGAATTTACTGTGTGGGCATCTTATCAATTGAGAATTTATTGATATATAAATCTGACTAATTAATTATAAGCTTCTAGAGTTCTTATTTGACCAGGTTACCGGACATTGTGACATCCAACCGTGAGGTGGGTGGTCCTTGCATGGGGCGTGGCAGCAACCCATCAGGAAATTTGGCTAGCTGGGTGGAGATATCTCGGGAGCTCCAGGCCAGAGAGTCTACCGAGATGAGAACACCCCGCTAGAGCCAGGTGTTGTAGCATGGGATCTTGCTGTTCTTTTTACTATTTCCTGCAGCAGTGGGACATTCGTTTGAAATTTGAATTACCCCATATCAGCTAGCTTTATGTCAAACTGACATAGGTTAGGCTAGAGTCATTTCGGAAGAGGGAACCTTAATTGAGAAAGTGTCCCCACCAGTTTGGCCTGTGGTGTGCTACTTGATTGATGACTAGCGTGGGAAGGCCCAGCCTCCCGTGGGTGCTACCGTCCCTGGACAGGTGGTTCTGGTGACTAAAAGAAAGCAGGCTGGGCAAGGCCTGCAAGCAGCATCTTTCCATGGCCTCTGCTTCCGTTCCTGCTCTGACTTCCCTTGAGGATGGATTATAACGTATATGATGAAATAGACCCTCTTCTCCCCAACTTGCTCTTTGGTCATGGTGTTTTATTACAATAGAAACCCCAAGCAAGACAGAAATTGGTTTCCAGGTCAGGAGGCGTTGCTGTGACAGACTTGATTCTCTTTTGCGAAGGATCGTGGAAGGATTTTTGCAGCTTTGGGCTGGAGAAGCCATTGGGTGTTCAGGGCTTAGTGAGCTGTTGTGGGAATTTAGGAAACAAAGGCGCACACCTTTAATCTAAGCACTGGCGAGGCAGAGGCAGGCAGATCTCTGAGTTCAAGGCCAGCCTGACCTACAGAAGGAGACACAGGACAGCCAGAGAAATCCAGAAAAAGAGAAAAAAAGAGAGAAGAAAAAGAAAGAAGAGAACGGAATACTGGGCTCTTGGAAGAGAAGAATATTGGAAAAGGGAGTTTGGAGAAGGCCTCGAAGGCTCTATTGGGATGGTTTGATATTTTGAATTAGGATTTTGTAGGTGCTTATCCGCTGGGGATAGAGAATCGGCTGTGATGAAGAAGAGACCAGAAGCACTGAAGCAGAATCTTCTGGGAAGTGTTTCTGTAGGGGCAGCACACAGAGGCTGTGGTCCAGAGGAGGCTAAGGCTGTGCCTCTTGCCAGCAGCTGAACTTGGTATGGTGTGAGAGTCACCCAGGTGGTATTGGTTTTAAAAGGCATGAGGGGGTCATGGAGAGCAGTGGAGGCTCGGCACCCTGCGGCATGGCTGGAGTTTCTGAGAGAGGCCAGAGGAGACTTGTGAAGCACCAGAGAAGAGTTTGGAGAAGGCCTCCAAGACTGTTATTAGGATGGTTTGATATTTTGAATTAGGATTTTGTGGGTGCTTGTCATCTGAGTGCAGTGCTACACATTTGGTGTAGGTGCAGACCGGATTGCAGTCAAAGCCTCACCTCAGGACCGAGGGGTGGAGAAAAGTCGAGTCTTGTCACCATGTGGCAGGATCAGTATCCCAGAGGAGAGCTTAGCTGATGCTATTGGAGAAAGTGCAACCCGATTACAGAAGACGACGCCATTTTGGAAATACCAGTATCACGGGACAATCACCAAGGACAACAGAAGCCATGGTGCAGAGCAAGCCAGAGCCTATGAGACATGACATCAAGGCTGGGGCAGGCAAGGCCTTTGCATCTAGAAGACCCTCTGTTCAAGGCATTGAACACTGAGTTGCTTAGCACTGTTGGTGTTTGGTTTTGCTCTGTTCAGATTCTGACCGGGCCCTGCTTCCTCCCTTTGGGAATTAGAAAGTGTGTAACATCTTATTCTTTGGCAGGAGCCCACAGTTGAGAGATTTGGGAGTTTTAGGGAGACTTGAGATAGTATAAAAAAACTGAATTTTCAAAGTGTATGGAACTTCTAAGGTTATTTATGTTTTACGTTGTGATATTAATAGTGAGATCTTGAGGGTGAACAGAAAAGGGTAAAGGTTATGGATTAATAAGCAGTGTGTTTGTGTGTCAAGCTGACAAGGGGACCAATGGTACTTGATGAAAACTTAGACATATCTAGGAATAAGAATCTTAATTGAGAAAATGTCTCCATAAGATTGGCCTGTAGATAAGTCTGTAGAAAATTTTCTTAATTAGTGATTGATGGGGAGGACCTGCCCACTGTGGGAGGGGCCATCCCTGGGCTGGAAGTCCAGGGTTTTATAGGAAAGCAGGCTGAACAAGCCATGAGGAGCAAGCCAGTAAGCAGCACCCCTCCACAGCCTCTGCATCAGCGCCTGCCTCCAGGTTCCTGCTCTGCTTGAGTCCCTGCCCTGGTTTCCCTCAGTGAGGGACTGTGTTGTGGAACTGTGAGCTGGAATAGACCCTTTCCTCCCCCAGGAGCTTATGGTCATGGCGTTTTATCATAGCAATAGAAACCCTTACTAAGATGCAGCCTTTTGAAAATGTTCAGAAAACGAGTCATTGTATTTCTTCAGATATCTTTACTGGAAATTCAGACATTGATCAGTGGTCTCTCCTTCGCTTTACATAGGTTTATACTTTCTAGTCAGCAATGCGTTTAACAGTTTTTGCTTTAATCATTTTATCATAGTTACTGTCTTTCAAGGAATTGCATTCTCTACTTCTTTGTTTGTTTGTTTGTTTTGAGACAGGGTTTCTCTGTGTAGCTCTGGCTGTCCTAGAACTCACTTTGTAGACCAGGCTGGCCCTGAACTCAGAGATCCACCGGCTTCTGCCTCCCAAGTGCTGGGATTACAAGCGTGCGCCACCACCGCCCAGTGCATTCTCTACTTCTTAACAAAATAGAAGCTTTTGACTGATCTTTTAGAAATACAAAGCTTATAAATACATACTTTACATCCTTAACTTGTACATTTTTTTTAAAGTTTGGTAAGTTTGACAAACATGTAGACTTTTGCAAGCAGCACCAAGTTAGGACCTGGACACCTAGCATGGCATGTGGTACCAACTGGTAATCCTAGAATGTGGGAAACTGAGGCAGCATTGCCTGCACTTGAAGGTTCAGTTTGTAGCCCCAGGTGTCCTGGACCCCCTGTACTCAGGAAAAGGCTGAGCATTTTACCCAGAGAAGACCAGAGCCCCTCATTGAGAGTAGCAATCCCAATACCTGCCCAGGGCATCTGTACCTGCAGGAAGAAGTCTTGTTACCTGGAAAGAACATGGCTCGAGGGATCTGGGGGAGCCTGGGTCTACTGGCTGGATGCTGGGCCCCCAGGGTTGTGAGCTTCCTGTTTCTGCCCAGAGCTCATCCAATCAGTGCTTAGAGAAGCAGCTTTGTCCACCTTTAGTTCTGCTACCTTTGCTCACATTGACTTCCCGTTACTCTCAAAAGAAAGGCAGGCAGTCCAATGGAATAGCATGGAATTCTATTCAGCCACAGAAGGGAAGGAACATCTAAATGGACTGCTGCAGGAGAGAACTGGAGAGCTGTGCTTGAAGAGGCTAGACGCTGAAAGCTACAGACCTTGTGACTCTGCTTTGTGACTTGTCCAACACAGGTAGGTCCGGAGATGTCCTCACCTCCCTGATCTGTGTGCATTTGTCATTTCTTCAGTCCCTTAGCCACTCTGGTTAGGACATTTTTTTGGAGCCACATAAGATACAGCATGGGTCTCTCATGGGTCTCTCTCTCTGTCTCTCTTGCTCATACACACATACACATATACACATGTGTATGTGTGCAAACACACTCACATGCACACATACATGCACGTAGGCATACACGCACACACATGCACACATACACACACATGCACACGCACACACATGCACACATATGCACACATATGTACATATGCACATATGCACACACAATGCACAAATGCATACATACACACACGTACACATACACATGTACACATATACACACATGCACGCACACATGCACACATGCATACACATGCACACATATACACACATGCATACACATGCACACATATGCACACATGCACAGTACACATGCACACATGCATACATACACACACTCACACACATGCACACATACACATGTACACATACACATGCACACATACACACACATGCATATATGTATGTGTACATAAAAGATAGGATCTGGTGGTCTGGGCTCTCACAAAGCCACAGCACTCCAGAACAGAAAGGCGGGGTCATTGCACACAGCTGAACAGGAGGCAGGGCTATTATACACAGCAGAACAGGGAAACAAGGTTATTATACTCAGCTGAACAGAGAGGCAGGTTTAGCTAACCTCCTAGGGGACGTCTTTGTAGGTGGTTAACATCCCATGGGCAGAAAGCTATGGTGAACCTTTTCTTCACACACTATCAGCATCTACACGTGGACAAGAGGAAGGCCTTACCATTGCCCCTGAGCCTCACCCAAGGAAGCATTGCTACCCTTGTGGTTATGAGGCTCTGGGGTCCTTGATACAGCTGTGGCCGTGTCAAATGATACAGTTCACTTGGTCGAGTCACTGGCTCACAGTCAAATGGGCATGGGGTGGGGGTGGGGGTCCAGGGGGAGGGCATTGTCCTAAATGCTGGCTTTCTTCTTCCTGGCAGCTTCTCTTTCCCGCACTTTCCCCCACCCACCATCATGATCAGTTTGCCTGAGGGTCACAGTAATGTAGCAAAGGGACCCGGAACCACAACCACTGATGCCATGAGCCAAAAAAAAAAAAAAAAAAAAAAAAGCCTATCTTCTTTTCAGTTGATTTTCCTGGTATTTTTGCCACAGCAGCGGATACTGACTAACAGAGTGGCCGAGAGCAGAGTGATTGCCCAGGGTGACTGACTAGCAGAGCTGAGCCCACGACTGGTATTTCCTGGCCCCTGTGTAGATGGCGTCTCCAGAACTTAAACGGACCAGCCCGACTCAACTGTGCCAGGCAGAGTGCTCCAGCAGTGCCTGGCTTTGCAAAAGGGCCAGTGTTAGATTCTGTGGGAAGGGCTGGAGTCCCAGTTGGCACTGACATCTGGCCTTATGCCTCATCTTTAAATTTGAAGACTCCTCCTTTCCGGCCCCTAATTCCCAATGTTTAATGTATTAGTAAGGACCCCTCCCTCCTATTTATAACCCTGAGTAAAGGCAGTGTCCTCTGTGGTCGGTTTTGTTGAATCTACTCCTGACCTAATGATGACAGTCAGTGCAGTTTGTCCCCAACCTGGGCTGGGTGTGACCTCAGAGGTGGCACAGCTCCTGGCCCCGAGACACACGAGTCACCTATTTCCACATGGAAAAAAGAAATCTCCTGGCTTTTCTGTCTGCAGCGTGGGGAGTGGGGTGGGTGTGGAGGAGTGGGTGGGGAGTGGGGTGGGTGTTTCAGGTGGGTGGCATGCGCCAAGCATAAGGGAGCCCAGTGTTTCTTCCGTCTCCACGCACAGACACTTTTGAAGTCCGTTTGGATTCTTGTGGAAACTTCATTTCTTATTTTTTTTCCCCCTCTCTCGTTTCTCTGGTAACTCCCAAACAAACCCACACATCCCTGTCACCTGGCTCCCAGCTGCATTTCCCAGCAGACACCTAAGGCTGGAAAACTTAGCAGGCCACGGGTGGCGGGCGCCAGCAACCAGAGAGCCGAGCACTGCTTTAACTCCTTCAGGGTGGGTTTCTGAGCTCTGGTCTCAGGTCCCCCGCCCCCCACCCCCGCCCCAAGGTCTCCCACAAACCCAGGCTAGGCTGGGGCTGCTTTCCACTGTGCAAAAGAGGCGCCTTCTTGCCGTAAAATTAGAAAACCCGAGAAGCCAAGACAGACCACACAATGCACTGGTGAAACCGGGACCTCCGCCCAGCCTTCCCCCCTTATGTGGCCCCATGGGGTGGGGAGGTGCTGGGGGGAGAGGCAGCTGCATGTGATGTCTGGCTGTCCTGCAGGCCCTGGGATCTGGCGGATTCCATCTCTTTTTCTGCTGACTTGTTCTATTTTTTTCTTTTTTTATCTAAACAAAGAATTCCCTATTTCTATCCAGTGTTTGAACCTAGCATGTACTCTACCCTGACAGCGCAGGGGCACATCATGCCTTAGAGCACTGACTGTCAGGCTTCCCACACAGAGGGCAAGGAAGGCCCCATTCGACACGGCTGGGAGTCCACGCAAGTGATGTGAGAATTGCCATTGCGGGCTCTGCTGCTGGCCTCGGGGACAGACTCACCTCTGTGGCACTGGACAGGGAGAATTCCTGTAGCTTTGGCTTCTAAGAAACCATCGCTGTCTTGTTCCTCATCTAAAGTAGAATATTAGACAATCATGAAAATCTCTAAGGTCCCAATGCCCTGGGTTCCTGCAGTGACTGTCTCATCTGCTCAGCTCTGTGGCTTTTGATGAATGGTTAGCTGTTCTAGCCTCTGTTGGAAAGATAACAAAGACTGGGGTTATTTTATTGTTGTCTAAACAATCTCATCCTCATGTGTGCTCTGCTATACTTAGGGGAAACATACAAAATTAATTTACAGTGTCCCGTAGCTCATAATTAAGAGAATTTCAGACGAAATCGTTATTTGAAAAGCAGTCCCTAAATCTCCCATCCCAGAACCCTTTCAAATGCATCTGGACTAGAAATTCCCCACCCTCTTTAAAAATGTGCTCAGGCCGGAAGCCAGGGAAAGCCTGGGCCCTGGCCCAGAGCGTCCAGCCTTTGTACAAATGATATACTAGGCAGGACCAGCTGAGGGATGTCTGTCCCCAGCCCGGGAGATACAGCCAGGGTCTTGGTGGTAGTGAGACCCTCAGATCGCTGCATCTGCATAGAGGTGGTAGCGCCTGCCGGGAGAGCCCAGGACCCTGCCTGAGCCAGCAACCTTGCTTGTGGTTCCTTCTCCTTCCAGTCTGCTGGGCTCCTCCACTCCTGCGGCCCCTCTCATAGTCACACACCTTAGGGTAAATCTCTTTTCATCCGCCTGTGAAGGAATGCTGATGAGAGGACCCCTGTAGTCCCAGACAGGCGCTGCCTCAGCCCCAAGCTGAGCCTCCTAGGCATTGAGCCACTGGGGGCAGAGTCTTCCTGCAAAAGTACAAGAGAAGGAAAATCATGGGACTTGAATTGTAAAAAATAAAAAATGATGCTTCCCAGTAGGAAGAGATGAGGCATTACATCAGCTTTTAGAGAAGCAGGTGTTGAACGGGACTGGGTGTGTCTGGGAAAGTTTGAAGGCGAGGAGCCACGGGGGCCCAAGGGATAGGGACCAAACTCAGGAACAGAAATGGTTCCAACAGACAGGTAGGAGTTCTTGAGACAACTATCCCCTCTGTGGGTCCTGTGGTCCAAGAGAGTAGGACCCGTGTTTGTCATGAAGAGACCATTGTGACCGTGGGGGTCAGGGCTGAGAGCTTGCTGACTCTCACTGACCTCTAACGGGGTTCATGTCTCCTCCAGAGTCCTGGAATTAGATTTCCATGATTCTCACAGGGCCCTGAGAAGGGCATAGTGGGTGAGCTACTATGGGACATGATTCCCTGAGGGGAATTCACTCCTGCTTATCCCATCTGACCAGGATGAGGTCGGTGATGTGGCCAACCAGTGCATTTAGGATCCATAGCTCTCTGGATGGAGAGGCCAGAGAAATTTCAGAACTGGACACACAAAAAACGAGCATTTTATCATCGCTCAGGTGGCAGACAGTCTCTGAGAGTCATTCCAGTCAGAACAGGAGGGAGGGCGCTTGCTAAGTCAGTAGCCAAATGCTCTGGGGCCTGAGTTCTCGATGGAAGCTGGTGGTGGATATACTCAGAATTGGACTTTAGGAAAGCTATGGTCACACCCTAGATCTGTTCAATTGCCCCGAGTAACTGTACAGATCGAGTCAGCGCTTCCATGTTGGTGGAGGCAGCCATGTTGGTAGAGGCGGCCATGTTGGGGGAGTCGGCCATGTTGGAGGAGGAGGCCACAATGGTCTCAAGAGTGACAGAGTCTTCTCTGTGACCAGTAAACCTCAAGCATCTGAGCCCTTCCCTTCGAGTCCAAAGACCTGGAAGGAGGGAGGGAGGCTGGAGTAATTTCTTTCCTGCCTATTAGTCTCTTCACATGACACAGATGAGGGTGATAGTAATGTACTTTCCTACTAATGTTTGGGAGTCTAATTCAGCTCCATGGAGTTCACTCTCTTCTCCTTTCCATGTGTAAGCAATAACTTCATCAAGTCATAAGATCCATTGCTTCTTTTTGTTTGTTTGGTCCTTGCTTCCCGTGTGGGAGGGGCCGGTTTCAGAACTGTTAGCATGAACCTGTACCAGAAAATCACCCAGAGCCTTCTGATTTATAGAGGGACCCAGAGGACTTACCCCCATGACACCACCCCTGTGCACTGGGGAGGGCTGCTGGCATGGCTATCCAGAGGTCAGTGGTGGGTCCTTCTGTGGGCCAAGGTAAGAGGAATTATAGGATTCACAACATGTCGAGGCCCCCAAACGAGGAGACATATTGGAGGCATATGCACTCGGCTCTTAGGTGCCAGGGCCAGGTTGTGGTTGCATTTGTGGTTGGCGAATCCACAGCACAGCCCAAGGCACCCATTCCCAGGGAGTAACAAAAGGACTCATAAAACAGCTGCCCTTGGAAGTGTGGGACTACAGAGGCCAGGCAAGTTATAGGACGGTAGAAGGGCAGGGGACAAGTCTTCAGGGCCCCCACTCAGAGCAGTTCTTAGTGACTGTTTTAAGAATATGTAATAGCTGAACAAAATAGCTATTAGAAAGTTCAGAGAGCCTGTAGGTACCCGTGTGTAGGGAGATGATTATGGCCTGGGATATAGGTTTATAACTTTTAAAAATGGCACATTAAATTGAACCACCATGCCAAGACTGGTTGAGTGATAGAATACTTTGGGGGAAAATTAATAAGGATTCTCCTCCCGTTCAGTTTAACTCCCACGACTTTGAGAACACATGTAAGCCTAGAATCGCCACACTTTTGAACCAGAAGCAGATGGTCTCACTAATCCTTGTCTCTAGGACACGGCTGGTGTACTGCTAACATCCTGAAGAGAAGGCACACTTGTCCTTCATTTGGTGGGGTGGGGGTTGGGTACCAGGGCTACCAAGGCAGACCAGATCATCTACGATCGTCATGTGACGAGATGGCCAAATGCCTTTTCTACTGGATACGTGCTTACATCCTTCTTGTCCATGAACCTTCCGTGGCCACTGAATTCTTCATCCACTAGATCCCTCATCCCCCTCGGATCCTGCATCCCCTCCAGATGCTCATCTTACTGGATCCTTTATGCCTATTGGATCCTTCACACCCACTGGATCCTTCATGGATCCTTCACGCCCACTGGATTCTCCATCCTTCCATCCCCATCCCCTCGGATTCATCTCTACCATGAATCCTTCATCCTCACTGTGAGTTCTCGAGACCCAGAGCTCTAGTAGCCCTGCCTCTGTGTTTATAATCCCACATTAATGAGGGACCCCGTGGGCCTGGGACCAGAGGTGGTGGCTCACAGTAGGTCAAGATGGCCCAGGGACAGGATCTGGGAGGTGTAGCGGAGGGAGGGCAGTCGTTAGCACCCTCAGGATAGTGAGCACAGAAGTCCACGGAAGGAGAAGTGTAAACAAAGCCACCCAGGGCACGAGACCTTTAACCAATTACAGGGCCGTCGGAGATATTTAGCGGAACCGAAGTAGAAACCAATCTCATAAACAACGTATAAACAAATGTATGGGATGCTGACTAATGTCTTCGCATTCACCAGCAGACCACACACACGGAGAAGTGGTCCTTTGCTCTGCAAGCTTACCCTACAAGTCCATCTACGGATACTTTTCTAAATCTCTATCACTTAATGTAACAGTGTAGCTAAGTATCGATTTCTTCTTCCTCTTCCTCCTCCTCTTTCCCCTCATTTGGTATTTCTGAGACAGGGTCTCTTGTAGCCCAGGCTGGCCTTGAACTCAGCAGAGACCAGCCTGCTTCTGTTGTTCTGGTACTAGGATCACGGTGTCTGCTACCATACCTGGTACAAGAATTACCTCTTATGGTTTTGCCTGCAGACTCTACCCCTTCCTCTCTATTTCACTGTCTTCAAAAGAAGAAAATGGCGGTAATCCTTAGTAATGGCTACGGTTTGCAGGAGACCTGCTGAAGTCGAGTCTCAGCAAACACACAAGGACCGGGATTTTTCCTACATGCACAAATAAAAGGAAAATAGGTAGATTTCATCTCAAATGTATCTATACTCATTAAATAGATTACACATTTTAACTATCAAATGTACTGTGTGCGTGTGTGTGTGTGCGTGTGTGTGTGTGTGTGCGTGTGCGTGTGTGTGTGTGTGTGTATGTGTGTGTGTGTGTGTATGTGTGTGCGTGTGTATGTGTGTGTGTGTGGGGGAGGTGGAGTACATGCATGCCTGCATATATGTGTAGGTCAGAGGACAATTTGCAGGAGTGGGTTCTCTTTTACCATGTGGGTTCTGGGGATTCAACACAGGTTCCCATTCAAAGCATTTTAAAGATGTACTTTATATATGTGAATGTTTTACTTGAATGTGTGCATGCGCGTCGTATGCTTGTCTGGTGCCTTGGAACTGAAGTTAGAGGCCTCTGTGAGCCACTGTATGGGGGCCGAGAACCGAACCCGGGTCCACTCCAATTAAGTGCATCTCTAGCCTCTTCAAAGCAGTCTTGATATGTTTACAGTCTGATGGCGCAGGCATGAGAAAGACCCACAGGAGCCTGGTGTGAGCCTGGGTGAGGATGCCGTGTTTACACGGACCCGAGAGTCGGCAGTGCAGCCTGGGTCTTCCCACCCCCGACTCATGCTCCCATGTTCTATGTCCGAAAAGTACCTCTTGCCATCCTTACCAACCCTGACTCAAGACCCGGAGTGGGATTTCCACCAAGGTCTCTTCTCAGCCTCCCGGGGAAACTGCACAGAGTCTGGAAGCGGTTCACACACGTTCAGTGAACACACCCGTTTCAAGTGGATTGAGTCCACTTCCCACACTGCCTCCCACTCTTTGAGTCAGAAGTCGGCTTTCCACAGAAAGTCCCCGCAGGGACCCAGGCTGTCCGGCGTGACTCACTGTGGTCACCCTGTGACCCACTTTCCGCTGTGAGCTTTGGCACGGTGGATTCCCATGGCGCTCCTCTGTCACCGCCACCGCCGCCGCCGCCGCCGCCGCCGCTGCTGCCTCCTCACGAGAATCGAGGCTCAGTGGAGCGAACTGGTGCGGACAATGTTGAATTTGGCCACTGTGCTTTGGGGCGTGGACGGAGGGGTTAGAGGGAGAGGCAGGCCCTTGGGCTCCCCAGGGTTCGCCGGACCACTCCCATCTGGGCTATGGTTGACTTCTGCAAGTTGAGCATCTGGGAAGAGGGGAGCTGGGGGTGAGCAACTCTCCTGAGGCTGAGACTGCATGGGGGTGAGTCTAGAACCGGAGCCAAACGGCCTGCCTCTGAGCTGGTGGCTTGCCACCGGGAAGCTTAAGCATTTTCCTTCATAAGACCATTTTGAAAATCCTTAAATGGATAGTGTTTTTGGTCGTGTTTTTGCCCCTGGCTCCACGTAGGGGTTAGGCGAGGTGCTTTGACTGCTCACAGATTGCCTTCCCCATGCTGGTCAAGTCAGTGGTGCTCCCAGCAGCGAAGGGTCTGACTTTACCACTGTGCACAATTAAGTGCTCCCTCTAAGCAGAAATCCACAAGGCAGGAAGTACCGGACATAGGACTCTGCTAAGCGAGGGACATGGATAACGACATTCTGGTCATTGTCCTGCGGTTACCTATGACACGTTGAACAAAACCCAAGAGAAACAAGCACACATCTGTCCCCACAGATGCGAGGACGGGTGCCCAGGGAGGCATTCAGTCCTGTATCCCTGCGTGCAACTTTCCGTTCCGTGGTGACACGGAGGCAGAAGGGCGAGGGATTGGGCCCTTCTGCATAGCTCTGGGATAGATTATTATGGGCTGCACCATTCACCTTGTTTGGACCAGAAGCACGTTTTTAAGTTTCTGAATTTTTTTTGTTTGTTTGACTCTGATGATGCCCAGCCTTTGTGGCCATCTTACGGCCACAGCAAGGCCATATCTATCTCTCACACACCAGACAACCTCAAAGCCCAGCCTGCAGCAGAGATGAACCTAGCAAGCCTTTGCGTGGTATCTCCTAGGTACTGGGTACCTGCCAGGCTGGGCTGGAGGCTCAGGCCTGCTCCTGCCTCCATCGGAAACACTCGAAGCCTGACTTTCCCCCGGCACAGGCATGCACTTCATAAAGGGAGTGGTGCACACGGCCAACAGTGCTCAGTTAGCGTCCCTACTATGTGTCAGGTGCCCAAGGTGAGAAATGTGAACTGGATAAACAATCCGTGACAGCGTCAGTCCCCAGGGGTGCTGGGCAGCCTGAGGGATTAGGTCTTTGAAGACAGTCTTCTAGACACAGTGAGGCCCAGGAGCACAGGTGCCTCTGATGGGATGTGCTTTATGTGTGTGTGTGTGTGGGGGGTGTAGCACCGGGCTGTATCCTATTCATGTAGGGACCAGGTTGTACCTATTCATGCAGGACCATCTGGGCTTCACATAATGTACCCTTGGATAGGGTTCATCTGGTTAAAACACTGACCAGCAATGTCTCCAATCCTGACCTTATGCCACCCTTTCCAATGGGCAGGAAGACACCAGCTCTCTGGGTACCATCAGCCAATCACTAAGCAGAACGAAGAAATACCTGGGCATGTCAATGTGGATTCCCCAAGAACCCCAGCGTGTTCTCCACACGGCCCGAATTGTCTATATGATCCCGGCAACGGTAGAGCCGAGGCCGAATGTGGACCCCACGTGAGTACCCGAGGGGGATGTGTCTGTCATGGTCAGCTGCAGCACAGCCCCCCCTCAACTGCTTCCCTCAGCCCCCTCTGACTCTGGCTGCATTTGAGAGAAGCCTCGCCGCTCCGATCACTTAAGTGTTCCCATCTGTGTGGCCAGAGCCGGGATGAATTCTAACCATAAATGGCAATGTTCGGAAGGGGCCACCGGCAACGCCGAATGATGAACAGCGGGGAAGGAACAGGGCCAGCGGGGACTCTCTGAGCTGTCAGATCAGGCGGGAGAACGCTCTTGGGAAACTCGGTGGTAGCAGCCCCAGCCGTGACTTCCTCCTGGCTTCTCAGCCCGTGCTCTCTAGCCGAGGTGGGCTGTGAAGAGTCTGCACTGCTGAAAAGGAAGTCTCCATGTGAGCCTCCTCAGAGTCCGTTCAAAGTTAATGGAAAAGGATTTTCTTTGCAAACTTAGGGCTGACTAATGCTGGCAGGAAGCCGTTCCCAGGCCGACGCAGGCACGGCACGCAGGACATGCAGCGCATACCACAGACCATCAGTACCCACAGACTCGGTTAGCGTAATGAAAACCAGGCCCAAGAGATAAGTATTTAGAGATTTTTTAAGTTTTAAATCCATTCCTAGTGAGCCCGGTTTTGAGTTTAAGTTGGCTTTCTTTCTTTCTTTCTTTCTTTCTTTCTTTCTTTCTTTCCTTCCTTCCTTCCTTCCTTCCTTCCTTCCTTCCTTCCTTCCTTTCTTTCTTTCTTTCTTTCTTTCTTTCTTTCTTTCTTTCTTTCTGTGCTACCGTGGCACTGAATAGTCACAATATTGTCATTTAAAAAAAAAGAAGCCACCGGGCGGTGGTGGTGCATGCCTTTAATCCCAGCACTTGGGAGGCAGAGGCAGGCGGATCTCTGAGTTCGAGGCCAGCCTGGTCTACAGAGTGAGTTCCAGGACAGCCAGGGCTATACAGAGAAACTCTGTCTTGAAAAACCAACCCCCCCCCAAAAAAAAAGGAAAAAGAAGGAGAAGAAGAAGAAGAAGAAGAAGAAGAAGAAGAAGAAGAAGAAGAAGACAAGAAGTGTCACAAGAAGAAAAAAAAACCCACCAGACATAGAGGAACACTGGGATTTTGTGGGGAGAATGTTCCTGACTCCCGGTGGGATCACAGAGGTTTCTGGCATCTGTCGTGAGATGCCCGCGGGATGTAGGTGGTTAGGCACACTAATGGTCCCAGCCCTTCATCCCTGACAATGGGCTGTCACATCCTGGTGATCTCCATCACTGAGAAGCCTCAGGCATCAGGCCCTTCTGGGAATCAAGATGGAGCCCCCCCTCCCACACCCACAGACAGGAGACCTCAACATCTGGAATCGAGTGCCCAACCCCAGTCCCAGCTGTGAATCCCTCCTGGTTGTACGAACCACGGTGAGATGCCTTTCCACTCTCACGAGTATCCAAAAATCAAAGACCCACAAAGCTAAGTACCAACAGGGCACGGAGTAACAGGGACCTATAGAAGCTTGGGGAACTGGCAACTTTATACAATTATGTTTCCGCCTACCCGCTGACCACCCCCCCCAATTCCAAGTGTTTCCTTAAGACAATGAAAACTGTCACTGACAGTTGATGCAAGGACAGCCACAGCCACAGCCATCGCCTTCAAGCAGGGGGTAGGGCCGTAAGTCCTGCACTGAGCCACACAGGAACCTGCTGTGTCCACACAGGCTTCCCACATGAGCTCAGAGGGACGAAGCCAGGCAGGGAATGGAGGGGCAGGCAGGGGTCCAGTTCTGGGAGCATCTGGAACCAGCAAGAGCAGCCTCACAGGTGGGGAGCTGGTGAGCGTTCCTGGGAAGAAGGTACAGGCTGACCCTCTCGGGCAGAATCTCACCCAAGAGAGAGAGTCCGCGGCTTGACTGAGCTGCACTCACACCGTGTGTATTTGTTTAAAGTCATTAACGTGTGCAATAAAAATGTACACTCTTCCCACCTTCTTATGTGTGCAATGTTCAAAATAATGGGTTTCAAGATGACATTTTCTTTCAGGATGTCAGGTGCTTGAGAATTTTACTCTTGTTACCATCACCTGTCCGCCCATCCCAAACAGTGCTCCTTCTGTTTGTCATATATGTATGCCATGTAGTCGTATGTATGCCACGTAGTCATATATGTGTGTCATGCACATATACATGCCCCAAGAGAACTAATTATAAAAGTTTATAAGAGGCACCAGCCGTGTGGACCCTGAATAGCTTTAGATAGGCGCCCGTGTTAGCCAGAATGGAATGCCTCAGAGCCCAGAGTCCTTGTGGCAAGGTAGGCCAGACTGCCCTGGGACTCACGATCCACCTGCCTAAGTGTTGGGGTTCACTGGTGTGTGTTATCCTGTCTGGCTGTCTCCTCAAAGTTATATAGGGTCCAAACCTCAAGATCAAGCTGTGCTGGGGCTGATTTCTGATGAGGCATCCTTTCCTGGTTCACCTTCCTCCTCCTCCTCCTCCTCCTCCTCCACACGCCACCACCTTCTCTTCTTACTCCTCGGTTTTCTCCCTTGTGGTACCAAGGAGGATAGCGCTCTGCCACTGAACTGTACTCTGGTCATTCCACGGGCATGCTCTGCTAGACCCTCACAGAGACAGAGATGAGGGAGTATATACTCTTGGCTTGTTCTCCCTCTCCTTTTCTTAGGACTCAGTCCTCCGGGATCAGGCCCACCTTTGAAATTCCAGGGTACCAACTTGACCCATTAAATCCACCCTTTCCCAACACCATCAGCTTGAGGCCAGGGTTGCCATAGTGATCGTGGGGAACACAGGCCATTGGCACCGGGCAGGGTGAGGTGAGTCACAGTGAAGTCTTGCCTCTGATGCCAGAGGCACACACTCCTTTTTTCCATGGGGGCTGTGAAACCACTAAGGGCGGGGGGAGAAATCAAGAGTGGGGAGGGTTGCGAGTCCTGAGGGGCCTGAGAGCAGCAGGCCAAGAACATGGCTGGGTGGTCCCACTGCTTGGGAGGGAAAGGCGGGCATAGGGTTTTCTTCTCCAGGGGGGTAAATGCTGAGAAGAACCCCGGAAGCGTCTGCCCACGACTCCCTCATGTGTTCCCACTGGCATGAACTCTAGACACAGGAGCCCTCGGGCTGAGGCGCTGCCTTGGGACAGTCACCCAGAGACCCAGCCTCCAGCAGGTAGGCAACCGGCTCCCTTGTGGCTCCATTCCACTGTTCTGGGCTCTGGGAATTACGAAGAGCCCCGTTCACACAGTCTTATATCCAGTCAGCATTTATTGAGTCAGAAATGAAAAGAGGGATCCAAATGTAGTTATAGATTCAAAATTAGCAAGTGTAAACCCATCGCATGTTAAAAGGGTTTACTTTTAATGAAAACATTAAATTATCTTTTTTTTGTTTTGTTTTGTTTTTTGACTCGCCCCCTCCAAAGCAGAAAAGAGTCGAGAAGAGCAGGCCCGCTGTGCATTCTTACAGATTTCACCGCTGGCTTAATGGGAGACAGCTGCTCTGTCGGGGCTGCTCTATTCCAGCTGTGGTAAAAGGCTGTTGGGGGGCAAAACTGGGCCTAGAGCCAGGGGAAGGAAAGGGATCGGGATGGTCTTAGAGTCCATCCGCCAATTCTTCAGTATGGCCCCTGAATCTCAGGGTCAGGCCTTCTGAAGCCAAGCAGGGAGGCTTTGTACTCGATACATTATTGAGAGAATGATCAAGAATGATCATGAGTAAGCCAGGCGTGGTAGCGCATGCCTGTAATCCCAGCACTTGGGAGGCAGAGGCAGGCGGATTTCTGAGTTCGAGGCCAGCCTGGTCTACAGAGTGAGTTCCAGGACAGCCAGGACTACACAGAGAAACCCTGTCTCGAAAAACCAAAAAAAAAAAAAAAAAAAAAAAAAAAAAGAATGATCATGAGTGATCACATCAGTTTAGCCTCCCAGACTCCGAAACATCCCAGGAACGCCCCCTCCCACCATGGTCCCCAGGCAAACCCCCAAGAACTGTGGCACTAACTCCTTAGAGGGTGGAGTATCTGGGAAGATTGGTGGAAGGGGGTCTTATGGCTTCATTGTCCTGTGGCTTTGCGACCTAGGACTCAGGATAAGGGAGCAGGTGGTTTCAGGGTAGTAGTGAGGCCGGGGCACAGTAAATGGGGAGAGGCAACTGTCACTATAAGATACCCTGAAATTGTCACATCCCTATGGACATTCCTATGGACAGCTATTCATCTTCAGGATCCATAATTGGCTTCAGCGTGCAGATCCTGCCTTCCTCTCCACCTTCCTCTATAACCAATGCCCTTCCTCAGGGTCACCTCATGCAGTGTGACAGCAGCTGCCCTTGCGTGTGTGTCCCAGAACAGTGAGGACCTGTGGGAACTCCTAATAGAGAAGCTAGCCTGCAGGGGGAGGGCTCTTGCTGTAGCCTACGGGTCCTACAGTACCTTCCCTTCCCCTTCCCTGCCTGGGGACTGGAGGGTCCCTGCCTCCTGGCCTGGATAGGAGGCTCCCTGTTAGCCCTGTGCCCACTCTAGAATAGACCCCCAGATTCCTCTGCTGCCCTGCACTGTCCACAGCTCCTAGTTGGGCCCTATGAGTCCCTGAGACCAGCTTGGACCACAGTGAGCTGTCTGGTGGGGTGATGACCCTGAGCCCCCATGCTGATGCCCAGCCGGCTCTGTTGCATGCTCATTGCATTGGGTGAGGCAGCTCTGGCTCCTTCTCCTGGCTGAAGGCCGGGGTAAAGGGGCGAGCCTGTGCCGGGGCAGGGTGCAGCAGCCAGCTCTCTGCACCAGGCCTATGCGCTAGCTGCCTGGCAGGCACTGAGTGGCTCCAGATGCAGCTTTCAGGATTCAGAGGCAGCTGGTCACCCCAGGGATTCCGTGCATGGGGGAAGATGGCTGTCTTGTCTCCCTCATTTGGTCGCCAAGTCACCAGTATCAATGGCCTCTGAAGTCCCTAGACTTAAAGCTAATTGTCTGTAGGAGGAGAAGTGGGGAAAGGCTGCCAGGCACTCCTTTCCCCCCTACTTTTTGAATAGTTTAGTTTGAGGTTTTGATACAATTGCAACATTCCTCCATTCTCTTTCCAACATCTAACTCCTACCGTATACCCTTTCCCGGTTGCCTTCACATTCATGGCCTCACTCTTTATGAATTGTTATGTGCGCTATATGTGGTGTTTTAGTTAGGGTCTTACTGCTGTGAACAGACACCATGATCAAGGCAAGTGTTATAAAGGACAGCATTTCATTGGGGCTAGCTCACAGATTCAGAGGTTCAGTCCATTGTCATCAAGGTGGGAGCATGGCAGCATCCAGGCAGGCATGGTGCAAGAGGAGCTGAGAGTTCTACATCTTCATCTGAAGGCTGCTAGGAGAAGACTGGCTTCCAGGCAGCTAGGATGAGGATCTTAAGCCCACACCCACAGTGACACACCTACTCCAACAAGGCCACGCCTACTCCAGCAGGACCACACCTTATAATAGTGCCATTCCCTGGGCCAAGCATATACAAACCATTGCATGTGGTATGTATGTATATAAACACCTAAATATAACGTTCTCAGTCTGTATAATTTTACTCGTGTGCATGTTTTCAGGGACGAGCATTTAAATAAAGTTATTTTCATACGATATCTTCTGATCACGGTTCCCATCCCTCGTTTTCTCCAAAACCCTCTCCACCTCCTCCCCTCCAGCCCCATGCCTTCTTTCCTTCTCCTTTAAGAAGACGAACAGGAGGGCACGAAAGAAAGACAAGGATAGAAGAAAGTGACCAATAGATGCAAACAAGGAAACAAGAAAAAAAGAACAGGAGGCGTACTCGCAGAGAGACATGCACACAGACAGAACCTGTTAAAAACACAAAATTAGAGACCGGAATATACACATACGACAGTGACTACAGGAGAGTAAAATTTACTTGTACATTTGGTTGGTGGTAGACGCTCCAGCCTACGTCCCCATTTTAGCAACGGATCCCCATCTGGTTTGAATCTGTGCCGGCCCTATATGGCTGTCCCAGTCTCTGGGTCTTCACAGATGCATCAGTTTTGCTGCATATAGAAGACAGGGCGTCATCCAGTCCCTCTGGCTCTTATAATCGTTCCACCTTCTTTTTTTCACATAGTTCCTGAGCCCCGAGGAGGGGGATTTTGAAGAGATCCTATCTAGGACAGAATGTTCCTAGGTCTTTCATTCTCTGAACGTTGTCCAGCTGTGGTCCTTTCTACTGGTTTTCATCTATTGCAGTTGGAGGCTTCTCTGACGATGGCTGGGCAAGACCCTGGTTTATGGGGCTAGCAGGATGTCTATAGGAGCCATTGTATTGCTATGTTCCTTCAGCAGAGCAATAGTATTTGGTTTTCCCCTAGGTCCATGGCCTATCTAGTCTTGGCTACTTGAGCACTGTAAGGCATGGGTTCCATCTCATGCAATGTGCTCTACATCTAACCAGAGAGTGGCTGGCTACTCCCCCAGGCTTTGACCCAGTATTGCACCAGCACAGCATGCAGGTGGGACACCACTGCAGGTGAAAAGGTTTGAAGCTGGGTAGATGCTTACCTTTCTTCTCTGGTCTCATGCATGCTATCTCCTAGTACTCTGGAGTATTGGACACTAGTCAGTAGGAGTGAAGACTCTGGGTAGGCACCAGCTTGTGCCTCCATTCTCAGTGAGATGTATAGCGGTTGTCTTCAGCAGTAGGGCCCTACTGTCAGCTTGTGGGGGGCAACCAATAGCCTTGACAACAGCCTGAGTTGTTTGGGAGTTCCCATGGGACCCTCTGGGCCAGAAACTCAAATAGATGTGACCCTTTCCTAGCGCTGGAGGTTTGGTGGCATATGATATCTAGTTGGGGCTTTGTCTTCCCTGTTATTTGGTGGCTTCCTTTAGATTTCTTTCCTCTGTGTGTGTGTGTGTGTGTGTGTGTGTGTGTGTGTGTGTGTGTGTTTTAAGAAGCTTCTACTATAGTAGGTTTCTGTGTGACACTTCAAATGTCTGAGACCAGCTTCCTCAGATTCCCTCCCATACTGCCCCCCCCTACTGTTCCTGTCTCCCCTTTTTCTCTCTATATGTTCTATTTCCCTTTTCTTGGGGGACCCTCCCTTCTCACAAGTTCCTTACTGTCTACCTAACCTCTGTGGTTATTCCGTTAGTAGCATGCCTATTGAAAGCTTAGAAACTAACATCCACATACAGGAGAAGAGACATCATTTTTGTCTTTTTGGGTCTGCGATAAGTCTCTAAGGATGATTTTTTTTTTGGTCTCATTCCATCTATTTATCTGTGAATTTCATGCTTAGAAATAAAAGCAGCTGAATAATGTGGTGCATTGCATAAACATCGCACATTTTCTACATCTAGGTTAGTTCCAGTGACTGGCTATTACAAACAGGGAAGGGATGAAAATGACCGATTGTTTCGTAGTAGGTAAAGGAGTCCTGTGGGTATATGCCCAAGACTGGTATATCTGGGTTCTGAGGCCAATCCCAGCTTCCCAAGGAAGCCATCGCAATGATTTCCACAGCAGGTGTACAAATTTGCTGTCCCACGACCAACAGATGAGTTTCTCGGCGCTAAGAAGCATTTCCTAAGTGCTTCTTCTTAGCTGTTTGTATTTTATCTTTTGAGAATTCTCCACTTACATCAGTACCCCATTTTAAAATTAAGCCTTTTGTTTTCTTGTTGTTTAGTTTTGAGTTCTTTATATATTTTAGATATTATATCCTCTATAGGATGTGTAATTGGTAAAAACAAACAAACAAACAAACAAACAAACAAAAACCCAAACTTTTCTCATTCTGTCACTGCTTTGTTCGAAAGATGGTGTCCCTCCACAGGAAGACCAACAGAGTCAACTAACCTGGACCCTTGGGGGTTCCCAGAGACTGAACAACCAACCAAAGAACATAGTTGGGCCTAGGTCCCCTACACATATGTAGCAGATGTGCAGCTTGGTCTTTATGGGGGTCCCCCAACAACTGGCGCAGGCTGGTCCTGACTGCTGCTTACCTGTGGATCTTGTGTTCCTAACTGGGCCACCTTGTCTGGCCCCAGTGGGGAAGGATGCGCCTAGTCCTACAGTGACTCGATGCGGCAGGGTGGGTTGGTATCTAGGAGAGCCTCTCCCTCCTCAGAGGAGAAGGGTAGAGAGGATAGAGGGAGGGACTCTGTGAGGGGGACTGGGAGGGGAAGGGGGGCTGCGATCAGGATGTAAAGTGAATAAATAAATTAATAGCAGAAAGAAAGAAAGAAAGACAGTGTCCCTTGCTATACAGAAGCTTTTCAGTTTCATGAGGTCCTATTTATCCATTGTTGTTCTTTGTGCCTGTGCTAAGGGTGTTCTGTTCAGAATGTCTTTTCTGTGCCAGTGTGTTCAAGACTCTTCCCTGCTTTCTTTTCTATCAGATTCAGGGTATTTGGCTTTACGTTGAGGTCCCTGATCCATTTAGAGTCGAGTTTTTGCAGGGTGATAAAAGTGGATGTATATTTGCATTATTTTACATACAATCATCCAGTTTGACCAGCATCATATGTTGAACATGCTGGGGTTTTTTTCCAGCATGTACAAAATCAAGCGCCCATACATGTTGATTCCACTGATCAACGTGTCTCTTTTTATGCCAATACCATGTTGTTTTTATTACTACAGTTTCATAGTACAACTTGAGATCTGGGAGGGGGATACCTCCTGCGGTTCTTTTATTATTCAGGACTAGTTTTAGCCATCTTGTCTTGTTGTTTGTTTCCCCCATGAAGCTGAAAATTGTCCTTTCAAGTTCTATAAAGAATTGTGATGGGGATAGCATTGAATCTATAGAGTGCTTTTGGTAGGATGCTAGGATTTTTTTCCTGTATCATCCTACTGGTCCAGGAGCATGGAGGAATCTTCCTGTCTTCTGGTAACTTCTACCATTTCTCTTTCCAATGCCTTAAAGTCTTTATTATATAAATTCTTCATTTGCTTGGCTAGAGTTGCTATATACACTAGGCTATGTTGATAGAGGCTGTTTCCCTGACTTCTTTCTTAGCCTGTTTGTCATCTGTATATACATGGAAGGGCTCCTGGTTTTTGTGTGTAAAGTTTGTTTTCTGCTACTTTGCTGAAATTGTTTATCAGATGTAGAAGTTTTCCGGTGGAACTCTAAGGATTTTACACATTTATGTGTAAAATACCATCTACAAATAAAGGTATGTTGACTTCTTCCTTTCTTATTGGTATTCCCCTTGATCTTCCTTAGTTGTCTTAATGCTCTAGCTAAGACTTCAAGTATTATATTGAACAGTGTGGAGAGAGTGTATTTCTGTCTTGGTTAAGGTTTCCATTGCTATGAAGAGATACCATGATCAAGGCAACTTTTAAAAAAAGATTTATTTATTGTTATATGTAAGTATACTGTAGCTGTCTTCAGACAGACCAGAAAGGGGCATCAGATCTCATTATGGATGGTTGGAAGCCACCATGTGGTTGCTGGGATTTGAACTCAGGACCTTAAGAAGAGCAGTCAGTGCTCTTAACCACTGAGCCATCTCACCAGCTCCCAAGGCAACTCTTATAAAGGACAATATTTGATTAAACCTGGCTTACAGATTCAGAAGTTCAGTCCATTATCATCAAGGCAGGAGCATGGCAGCATCCAGGCAGGCATGGTACAGGAGGACCTGAGAGTTCTACGTCTTGTTCTGAAGATAATCATGAGAAGACTATTTAGGTTGATGTTGGATATTGCTTTGCTAGAAACTGCCTACACTATGTTTAGGTATATCTCTTGAATCTCAATCTCTCCAGAACTTTTATCATGAAGGAATGTTGGACTTTGTCAAAAGTCTTTTCTGTATCTAATAAGATGATCATGTTATTCTTGTCTTTAAATCTGTTGATATTGATGTATATTAAATCATCCCTGAATCTCTGGGATGAAGCCTACTTGATCATGGTGGATAATTTTTTTTGATGTGTTCTTGGATATGGTTTGCAAGTATTTTATTGAGAATTCTTGCATCCATGATCATAAGGCATCTTATGTTATTGTTCCGTTGCTGTGAAGAGACAGCATGACCAAAGCAACTCTTACAAAAGAAAGCATGGCAGCCTGCTTACAGTTTCCCAGGATTAGTCCTTCATGATCATCCATCGTGGTGTGAAGAAGACAGGCATGGCCCTGGAGCAATAGCTGAGAGCTTTACATCCTGATCCACAGTCAACAAGGAGAGACAGAGAAAGAGAGAGACAGACAGAGACAGAAAGACAGAGACACACAGAGACAGAGAGAGACAGAGAGAAAGAGAGATGGAGACACACAGAGAGAAAGACAGAGACAGAGAGACACACAAAGAGAGAGAGAGAGAGAGAGAGAGAGAGAGAGAGAGAGAGAGAGAGAGAGAGAGAGAGAAACTGGCATGGGCTTTTGAAACCTTAGAGCCCACTCCCAGTGACATACCTTCTCCAACAAGGACACACCTACGTTGAGAAGGCCACACCTCCTAATCCTCCCAAACAGTTCCACTGGGGACTAGAAAATGTTTAACCATTTGAACCTATGTGGTCATTGTCATTCAAACCACCACATAAGGAAAATTAGTCTATTACTTTCTTTCTTTGTTGTATCTTTGTGTAGTTTAGGAATCAGGGTAATAGCAGGCCTTGTTTAAAAAAAAAGAGTTAGGCAGTATTCCTTTTCTTTCAATTTTGTGGCATAATTGGGGAATATTGGCATTAATTCTTCCTTGAAAGTCTGATAAAATTCTGCAGGAAATCCATCTGGGCCTGGGCTATTTTTTCCTGGACCACTGTTAACTGCTGCTTCCATTTTGCTAGCGATTATGGGTATACTGTATATTTCAAGAAATGTATCCATTTCTTTTAAAGGGTTTCCAGTTTGGCTGAGTACAGACTTTTAAAGCATGTCCTTATGATTCTCTGGACTCCATTGACATCTGTTGTGATGTTCTCCTTTTTGTCTCTAATTTTATTAATTTGGATATTTTCTGCCTTTTAGTTTATTTGGATAGGTGTTTGTCAATCTTATTAGTTTTCTCAAAGAACCAACTTGTTTAATTGACTCACTGTATTGATTTTTTGTTTTGTTTTTCTATTATTACGGATTTTAGCCACGAGTTTGATTATTCCTTGTCATCTACTCCTTTTGCAAGTTACTTCTCCTGGCTCTAGATCTCTCAAGTGATGCCACTAAGTTGTTAATAATGGGATCTCTCCTTTAGTTCTTACTGCTATGCACTTGTCTCTTAGAATTGCCTTTATTGGGTCCCACAGATTTGGGTAATGTTATGTTTTCATTTTTATTCCATTCTAAAAAGTTTTAAATCCCTTCTTGATTTCTGCTTCACTCAGTTTTCATTCAGTAGTAAGTTGTTCAGCTTCCACAAGCTTGCAGACCGGCCATAGTTTCTGTGGTTGAGAGCCAGCTTTAATTCCTGCCAGACACTTCGAGTCTCAGAAACGATACCCATAAAGTGTCACCATCATGACTGCCTACACAGGAGCTGAGCAAGGACAGTAGATGTGTTAACATGGGTGGAGGAAGTCCCAGAAGGCCTCAGCCCTACACAAAGAACTACAGGCAAGCTGAGAGCTGAAGGTGTCTTCCTGAGGGACGAGCACACCAACTGTCCAGTACCAAATGGTCTTCCCTGAAAACATACACACAGGCAATGTTAGACACACTGAGCAGGATGTACATAATATAATAATATACATAACACATATCCTAAATATATATTATATATAATATACAATGTGTCAATCATATATAATATACAGCATACCAATTATATAATATACAATGTACCAATTATATTACAGTGTATCAATTATACCATACACTGTATCTATTATATGCATATATAATACAATGTATCGATTATATTATGCAATGTATCAATTATATTATATCTATATATAAATATATATTATATATATCAATTAATAAAAATGAAGCAATGAATTTGAAAAAGGATAAGGAAGAGTATATTGGATTTAGAGGGAGGGAAGGGAAAATGATGTAATTATATTATAATCTCAAAAATTAGGAGGGACAATTAAAATTATAAGCACAGTGATCTTGCGGACTTCACTAGAGGTCTGTCAGTGATTTACCTATTGCGCGATGTCTCTTGTTTGAATTGGACATATAGAATAAATTTTTTTTTTATTTTATGAAATTGACTGTCCTAATAGCTCCGCTGGTTTGAAAGTAACAGCCTTGCTATGTCAAAGAAAAATAAATGATGTCATGTTCAGTAAATGCTGAGGAAAGCCAAGAAAAGAGGAAGAGGCTGGACCACTCCTACGAGGACCCCCTGTGGCTCAGAGCTGCCCAGAGTAAATGTGGACCCCACCTGCTTGGGGGATGTGGGGGTGTCTCTTCCATTTCTGCTCTCCTTACAGCATCGGTGGCCTGGCACAACAATCCAGCTCCCTGAGGCGTCGAAGGTAGATGGATGTAGGAGTGGAGGCCGAGGCCCCACCCCGCTGCAGCCAGAGGGCTCTGTCCACCACTGATGATCCCCAAAGTATGCTTTCTAAAAAGGACCCTGTAAGGAGTTCCCCACATTCCTTCTGTTTGATCTAGTCTCTGCATATTCTATGTAAGTACCGAGCCTGCTCTTCGCCCCTACCAGGAGTCTTCAGTGGCTCCTTGTTGCTGCCGGAGCCTAACAGACCCCAGGGGAGCACTGCGGAGCTGCTGCCCTGCTTTCTGCATCCAGTAGCCTGCTTCCACTCTACTTGTCACATGTCCTGTCTGTGCTGTCCCTCCACACCCTTCGCTGGGCTCCTGGACACAATGCCTGTGCTTTTGCCTTGGGAAATAAAATGGTATTATGACGATGATATCCTCCCAGTGGAGACCTGGCCAGCTTTATAACCAAGCCACAGTGGGCTGATCTGAGTGTTGTCGACTCCTTCAGCCACGATTCTTCACAAGCTACCCGAGTTCTAAGGATGGCAGGATCCAGGGCCGGTCTTCTCTCCGGATCTGCTCAGGTCTCTCCATGTGTGGAGTTGCTGACCCCAGGCCACAGTGTTGCTAGAAGAGCAAGCTGTTCTCTGGTTGCTGAGCCTTTAAGAGGGGGTGGGGGAGGGGCAGCCCAACCAGCTGCTCGATATGGTCACTTCTTATTTTACCCAATAAAAACCTCTGTGTTCTGAGCAAGCATTTCCGCTTCTTCGGGGACAGATTATCTCTCAGGATGCAATTTGAATTAGACAGTTTTTGGCCTGAGAACACACGCATACACACACACACACACACTCTCTCTCTCTCTCTCTCTCTCTCTCTCTCTCTCTCTCTCTCTCTGAATCTCTGGAAACAAAGATAGAATACCTGGGAAGAACAAGAGTCCTTGGAAGAAGAAAGAGGCTGCATTAATTTCCCCTCCACCCTGGGAAGGTGTGATGGATAGTTTGTCCAAAGCATGCATCAGACAAAATGTTCTTGGGAAAGACAGTTAAAGTCTGTAATAAACTGTGAACCCAGCTTTTTGGCTCCTTGTCCAGCTTTCTCTGGAAGTCCCAGAGGAAGAGCTATGCACTGTGTCAGGTCAGAGGGAAGGAGGCCACTGAACCTGGCTCGGGTTTCTTCTGAACCTCTCCCCACTGCTGAAACCCTTGGCTGAGATTTCTCCCGATTTGGATTCCATCGTCCTCTGGTTGTGCAAGATCCTTTCCAGGCTCAGCCAAGAGGCTGCCTGGAGGGGAAGAGGAGTGTGGGACAGCTTGGGAAGGAGCTGTGTGTGATGTGGCTGGTATATCCTGGCTCCCGGGGCCAGGTCGGAGACACAGTAAGGAGAAGCCATAGTCCTTGGCCAATGCTGTTTCCAGGGAATTGCCCTGAAAGTTTGGATGCCTTTAGAACCCCTACAGACCTCTCATCATTCCTGAGCTGTCTTCGGCACAGGGTGTGTCTCTCATGGTGAGCAAGAGGGGGAAGGCAGACAGGGCGCTGCACCCACGTCGCTCATGTGGCAGTGGGGTGGTGGTGGGTGACAGCCACAGTCCTCTTAGCATAGAGTGGGAGTTTTAGGACCATGGAGCGTCTTTAAGAACCCACTTCATCAGCTGCGTATGGTGGCATATGCCTTGACTCCCAGCACTTGGGAGGTGGAGGCAGGAGGACAACTGTGAGTTCAAGGCCAACCTGGTTTAAAGAGTGAGTTCCAGGACAGCCAGTTACATAGCAAGAGCCTCTCATGAGAACAAACACATTCTCTTCACCAGTTCCCATTCATACACTAAAAGAGGCACCTGTTAGGGACTATGGTTTGGGGGATTTTTCTGAGTTTGTGTTAGAGTTTGGCAGAGAGCATCGCCACTGCCCTCGAGTCTTCCGTACTGCTGACCCGAAATCACTGACTTGTCGTTCGAAACTATAGATTCACTTTGCTGTACGCTAATGTAATGGGATAATGCAAGTCCCATGTCCTGTGTAATGCCTTCGCCTGCAATCAAATGTAACTGCATCACAATCCTCGGGTTCACCCACATGCCAGTGGCATTTTAAGCCCGGGAATTGGCTGTTTCTACTTTGGGGTGCATCGTAATTAAAGCTACTACTGTGAGTTGTCCATGCTGGGACTTTGGGAGGATGTCTTTGTCTTTCTAGTAAGTAAATTCATACAGTGGAATAGCACATTATAAGAAAGCCCGTGTTTGCCGGGCATGGTGGCACACGCCTGTAATCCCAGCACTTGGGAGGCAGAGGCAGGCGGATTTCTGAGTTTGAGGCCAGCCTGGTCTACAGAGTGAGTTCCAGGACAACCAGGACTACACAGAGAAACCCTGTCTCGAAAAAAACAAAACAAAACAAAACAAACAAAAAAGAAAAGGAAAGAAAAGAAAAGAAAAGAAAAGAAAAGAAAAGAAAAAAAGCCTGTGTTTAATTTCCTAATAGTTCTCAGTGTCTAAAGCAAATTGTTGCTCTCAGACTTTGCAACGATGGATATCTCTGTCTCTAATTTTATTTCAAGAAAATCTAAACAGAACATTGGGCTGGCCTTTTCTTCTTCTTCTTCTTCTTCTTCTTCTTCTTCTTCTTCTTCTTCTACTACTACTACTACTACTACTACTACTACTACACACACACACACACACACACACACACACACACACACGCCATCCTTATCTATTAGCAGTGAGCTCCTTGCGGGGTCAGAGAACTCTGCTGGTGTGTGGACATATTGTGGCTTATCTACTTCCTATCGGTTGAGGGATTTGTAGGAAACTCAAATGTGGGCTTTGCTCATTCAGGTTTTCTATTCTGTTGTGCTGGATTTGATTACATTGTATCTATATTGTATCCATGTTCACAGAGGAACAGTGCTGTGCTGCTTACTTCTGTGCTGTTCTTGCAGGTTTAAGTGTCAAGTGGCTATGACCCCACAGGGTCACTCGGGAATGTCCTTTCTATTTCCGGGAAGATGGCAGACGTACCAGGTGTTATCTCCTCTTTAACATTTGGTGGAATTTACCAGTTAGGCCTGCCGAGGTATTTCTGGATTTATTTTTTGGGAAGGTTTCCCTCCCCTTTCTTTATGAGATACAAACTTGTCCAGACCGCCTGCTCTCTGCTATGGTTTGGTGGTTTACAGTTTTTGAGAAATGGGCTCATTCCACTTTAGTGGTCGAGTCTGTGTAAGGTCTGTTCATAGGATTGTGGTTTTACTCTATTGTAAACCAGGCCTGTAATTTTTCTGTCTTGCATTGTCGTTCTGGAAATTGGCAACTTTTTTTTTTCTTTTATGTTTTGGTTAGCTTTGCTGATATTTCTTATTGTAACTGTCTCAACTAGCTTTGGCTCCTGTCAAATGTCTGTCACGGTTAAGTTCATGGGTTGTTGATCTTTTTATTGTCTTTCTTCTTACTTGCTTTAGATTTATTTCTCCCTTTCAGAATAACTTTTTGAAGTGGGAGTTTGAATTATTCTTTTGAGCTCTCTCTCTCTCTCTCTCTCTCTCTCTCTCTCTCTCTCTGTCTCTCTCTCTCTCTCTCTCTCTCTCTCTCTCTCTCTCACACACACACACACAAACATTATAGCTTTGCCTCTCCTGTCACTGCATACTATGGATTTTATGGTTTTTTTTTTTCATTTTAGTCAAATTAAATAATACTTTTGAACTTCCTTGAGGCTTTGTCATTGTGGGTTATTTAGAAATACGTCACTTCAAAATCATACGCACCTCAAGATGTGCCTCCCGTCTCTGTTGGCACAGCACACTCTGTAGGATTCAACTCGTGTAAAGTGCTTGTGACTTTGCATTGGCCTTGGGCATTGCTTGTTTCTGTGTGCACTTGGGGTACACGCCACACCAACGTGGGCGGTGTGATCTGTGAATGCTGGTTAGAGCCGGCTGGCCGAAGGGGAAGCTCGGCTGTCTTGTGTCCTTGCAGGTTTCTCTTTGTCCCGAAATATAAGGTTTCCAGCTAGAATTCGGACGCATTTGCTTCTCCCCTTAGCTCTGACGTCATGGACTTGGGTCGTGACGTCAGAGCTGAGGGGAGAAACTAGGAAGCTGCGTTTCCATTGCACATGCTTCACAGTTAACTGATCCATTTAGCGTCATGTAATTTCTCCTTTACTTCTGACCATTTCCTATGAGCTCTGCTTCTAGACTAATCTGGTCACACTTAACTTTTTTTTTTTTTTTTTTTGGTTTTTTCGAGACAGGGTTTCTCTGTGTAGTCCTGGCTGTCCTGGAACTCACTCTGTAGACCAGGCTGGCCTTGAACTCAGAAATCTGCCTGCCTCTGCCTCCCAAGTGCTGGGATTACAGGCCTGTGCCACCACACCCGGCTCACACTTAACTACTTTGTTCATGTGTGTATAGCAATCTTCTCCCATCATTTTTATACATCTCCGCTGATGCCTTTGAAGTGAGTTTCTTGCAGGCAGCATTTAAAAAAAATGTAATGATTTTTTTAAAACATAGAACAGTTACATTTAATGTGGTTATCAATATGCCTGAATTATTTTGCTACCTTTATGTCTTTTGTTTTGCAAGTCTCTGTTTGCTCATTTCTGTCTTGATAGTTATTAACTGAACATGTTTAAATGTTATGTTACAGTAGCTATTTTGATGTTGATCACACAACCCTTAAAACATCTAGTGGTTTTACTGGGTCTCTGATATTCACACTTATCTCTCACGGTCTACCTAGGATGAGCTCTTACTCTGTCAGGTGTTTGAATGGATCTCACCGTAATGGAGCTATCATGTGAGATGTGTGTCATGTGTCATGTGTTGCCACACCATGTGTTGCTCATGTCCTATGCACCCCTCTAGTTGGTTGCTGATTCTCCCTACACAGCCAAGAATGTCATTGGACTTCTGAATCTACCTCTGCCTCCCAAGTCTTGGGATTACAGGTGTGTGCCCCCGGGCCTGGTTTTGCCATTTCTCCACCCTCATAGAGCATGTTTGTCTTTAGCTTTGAAATTTTTGGTTGGGATGTGCCTATCTGTGGATATATGTGGGTCTTTCCCTCTTTTAAGAGGACCCCCTCAGCTTAGGACAAGAAGTTAATGTCTGCCTATGACATTGGCAAGACACCAGCCCAGACCCCATTATGAGGAGACATCATTGGGTTTGTAGTGAGTAGTCACAGGAGTCTACTGAGCTAGTTTTTATTTGCACGTTTTCAAGGTGTGACCTGGCTATTTAGTGGAGACGGAAGAAATCCCAGGCACAATGCTGCTACATCTCAGGTTGAAACTAGCTCTTGGTCTCTGTTTTCTGGCCACTGGAATCACACACAGGCTTGAGAAGGAACCAACTTTAAACAGCAGAAGCTGGTGGATCATGTAGCTGATCTCCCCTGTACTCCTGCTAGCATATGAGAGAGAGGTTCATATCATTGGATTACTTGTAGATGAGATAGGTCAGGCAGGAGTAAGATGGGAGTGAGGGGGGCTTCAGGGGAAGAAAGGGGACACGGAGGCCTTAGGCTCCAGGAACAGCTATGATGATTCTCTGGTGATAGATAGGACAGCTTGGGGCTGTTTTGGTTGTTGGAAACTAACTTCCTGGGAACTCTGGGAAGAGACATAGTAGGAGAAGAGGCTGTGGTGGGCCAGTTCCTGTAGGAAAGTTAATGGGGATAGATCATAGACACAGCTACACACTGTCTCACTTAGCAGCTGGAGGAGTCCCTTTAATCTTTTAGGGATCTTACTCTAGCCAGACCAGGATTGTGGCTGTGATGTAGAAAGGATTTCAGGGCCAGCCAACATAACGCAGAGTTGGAGACTGTCTGAGTTTTCCCACCACTGTGATAAAATAGCCTGGCAAACACAACTTAAGGGAGAGAGGACTTGTTTCAGCTCACAGTTCCAGGCACAGTCCACCAGGGGAGGGATATCAAGGCAGGAGGCTCCTGAAGCTGCTGGCCACATCAATCAGGAGCCGTGGGTATCACATGCACACTGCGGCTGGGTCTCCTCTTTCTCAGTCCAGGGTTCCAGCTGAGGAATGGTATTACCCAGAACGGGGAGGGGGGGTCTTTCTACTCGATTAATGCAATCCAGATAATGTCCCACAAGCACGCCCTTGTGCCCTTCCCCCAGGTGGCTCTAGATTCTGTCAAGTCAGCAATGAATGCTAACCAGCACAGAGATTCTATTAAAGGCATTAATAAAAAGTGACCAACAAGAAAATAAGAAAGCATATACCAGGAGCACAGATCCGGTTTCAATAAAAGAAAAAAAACAAACAAACAAACAAACAAAAAAAAACAAAAAAACAAGAAACAAAAAACAAGGCACGCCCAAATGTGGGTACAAGTTCCTCAAGGAATGTTGGACATAAATTGTCTTTGCAATAGGCATGCATACTGCTTTGGCTGGTCTCGCTCTCCAGTTATATCTCAAAACATTTCACTATCTCTCTCTCTCTCTCTCTCTCTCTCTCTCTCTCTCTCTCTCTCTCTCTTTCTCTGTGTGTGTGTGTGTGTGTGTGTGTGTGTGTGTGTGAGTGAGATTGCAGACAGACTCTGGAGGTGTCTTAAATGCAATTAGTTTCATAAGTTAAAGCCAGGAGCCATGGAGTTACTCGGAGATATAGTATGTGTCCTTAGCCCCACAAATGGAGTTTCGGGTGAGATTCATAGAAAGTTGCAGGTTTATAAAATGGGAAGGGAAAAGACCTTAAGCAACTGTTAATTGCACAAGAATTTCCGTCTCAGCCTAAAAGAGGCTTCAACTAGACTCGTGGGTGAAAGGCTCTTTCCTCCTCGTGCCTCCGTAATTTTTCCTGTCTCTACGTTCTGCTTGAAGAACAGCTCCAGCCCCGCTCCCTGTCCACGGAGCCAATGTTCCCTACATCCCAGCTAAGCTTGCTCTTCCTGGCCTGGGGACCGAGTCTCAGATCCCTCTGCTCTGCTGGTCCTAAGGGACTACGTTCCTGGAGAGAGCTGATCCAGCAACGAGAGATCGGTCACTGGGTGTCCTCCGTTTTCAGACGGTGGTGGCGCATTCAGAGAGGACACACCCAAGTAAAGGCTTAAGTGAGAAACACGTTGGGAGATAGGAGATCTCAGGTGGAGCCCTGAGCGTGAGCAAGTGTCTAGGGAAGGCTAAGGATGTGCAGGAACACCAGGGCCTGCAGGATGGCGCCCGGTGTGGGCATTAGGCGCTAGAAGATGAGGGCACATGGGGACATCAGGGGCTGGAGTGAGTCATGGGGGTCTTCCTACATGGAGGCTGCAGACATATTAGGGATCTAGATGAGGGTTATTACTTGGGCCCACAGAGAGAAGTGTATGGAGCAGCAGTACATATGGAGCAGTGATTTCTGATCAGGGGAGTGTGGTAAGGCGCCTGGCAGGCTGTGATTGTGAGAAGCATCCAGGCTCTGTAGGATCCAGGCATAGCAGGAGATAGAGGAGTCTCTGGGAGCACAGCCCTCAGCAAAAGGTAGCAATGGGGTATGGTGTGGGGAGTTCTTAGTACGTGTGATATTTATTTCTAGTGTTCTCTAGTAGTATGCTTATGCACGTTTTAAGTGATGGCCGTGCTTAGCAACGGACTCCCAAATGTTTTGAAAAGGAAGATCTCTGTGCAAGCTTGGGGTGCCTGGTGTATAGAGTGGACTGGGCCTACATCTGCTGTGTCTGAGTCACGGGTTCCCCCTCTCCCTCCTGACTCATGGGTTGGCAAGCCGTCCCACCCAGATGGCTTGACATCCAAGAGCTACGATTTAGGGCTGCCTGCTCCCGTCCCCAGAGCACCCCCTCCAGAAGCCCTGCCACCACAAAACCACATGCCCGCGTGGGAGCCGTCTCTGAGGAGGAGTCTGTGGCCTGATTGTTTGGGAACAGTTCCCTGTGGTCTCCTGGGAGGTCAGCGAGGCCTGGGAGGCAGAGCCAGGGAGTTTTCCAGTCAGGACCCGGAGGAGGAAAGGGCCACAGATAAGATACAGTTCCCAGGAGCTACGTCTTCAAGGCCCTCTCGTCAGCTAGGCTCAGCCTCATTTGTCTCTATGATCTCTCAGTAGTATATTCAATTCTGGGCACATGGATTGATTAATCCACAGGACAGGTCAGAGCCCTTTCTATCTGCTCTCCCTAAAACCCCATCTCTGAACATTGCTGCATTAGGGGCCAAGGCTTTAGCACATGTGCCTTTGGGGGACAGCCTGGATTCATGTCCATCCCATAATGCAAAATCCACTCAGACAAATCACCACAAGCCCCGTGGCTTCAACAGCTCATGCAGTATGTAGAAGTTCAAGTCTTTCAAAGTCTCTTCTGAAACTCAAGTCAACTTTTGGTAGAGAGACTCTGCAAAAACAAAACAAAACAAGTCACATAATCCCAACGCACTGTTCTGAGACTCGGGGTGAGAGGTTCAGTCCTAAAAAAGCAACATCTTTAGAGCAATGCTGAGCTGAAGGGAGGCGTCACCCTGTCATGAGAGGATAAGGAAACCCCTTTGCCCATACGCCAGCATCTCTGCCCCTGGGACTGACCGACTACAGATTCAGGGGAGACAGAGAGAGGGGGGTGGTGAAGGCGATTGATTGACTTACCTTCTTGTTTTGCAAGCAGAGTTGGTAGAAATCTCCCAGGAATTCAATTGACCCCCCCTTTCCCTCTCTCCAGTCTGGGATTTTGGGGGTTTCTAATCATGGAGACTAGAAGATGTCTTTAGCCTTGAAAGGCAAGAAAGAGGAGGCAGGTCTGGAGGGGGCTCATTTGAGCTATGGTCTTAGACAAGGTGTTTCTTGGCAATCGGTGTGTTCCACTCAGAGATGAGCAGAGAGCGACTCTAGGGTCCAACAGCACGAAGACAGGTGACCAGCATTCCCACGTGTCCCAGCCACCTGGACAGGACACCAGCCTTCCCACCTGCTCTAACCATTCATCAGACATCTGTAGTCAAGCCAAGAGCCAAGGTTGGCCAGAAGAAGTGTCCCTGAACATTCACCTTGGCGACTGCTCTCCCAAACAACAGCGGATAATGTTAGCAGCAGCCAGGTCAGTGGGTGAGCCAATGAGGATTGCCCAGGTCTGTGATCTCAAGGTCAGTCATTTCTAAGTCCATGAGTGAGTGTAGCCAGAAGATTTAGCTTAGGTTCTCCTTACCCATTAGGACAGGATTGTCACTGTGACCAAGCGAATTTCATAGGACAGTTTTCTCCACATAACTCCAGATTCATATAGGCCACTGATAAGAGGCGGGCCTGGGCCTGCGCAGCCTTTGCAATGTGTGTGCATCTCTTCAGTGGACAGGACCTTCTAGCTGGTCACCAGAGGAAGCCCTCATCAGGTCCATTGACTCCAAGAGCCCTATACCTCCATGCCGACGGTCTTCTTGGTTAACTAGTTGACGTCAGCTCCCTCATGAGACTGCACACTTCACTGTCGAACTGACACAACTTAGGGTCGTCTGAGGCAAAAGTCTCGGCTGAAGAATTGCCTAGATCAGATTGGCCTGTGGGTGTATCTATGGGGACACTTTCATGACTGCTAATGGCTGTAGGGATGCCCAGATCGCTGTTGATAGTACTATCCCTCAGTGGGTAGTCTTGATGTATACAAAAAAAAAAGTTAGTTAACTATAAGCCTGTGAGTGACTATTAAACTAGCCATTGGACAGTGTTGCCCAGTGGTTTCTGCCTACAGGTTCCTCCCTTAAATTTCTGCCTCCATTTTCTGCAATGAGGGTTTTTTGACCTGGCAGTGTAAACCAAATAGCTCCTCCACGTGTTGTTTTGGTCACAGTGTTTCATCACCGCAACAAAAAGGAAACCAGGGCCGAGCTTGGCTTCTTTGCTTTATTCTTAGGACTTGGTCCTAATTAACTCCCTCTGTTCCTCATCTCATTTTTTTCACTCCACCATGTTCTCTTTTTGTCTCCACAGATGGAGGCCACGCTACAGAAGCAACTCAAATATATAGCCGAGTGTGTATTGAGTGTGTGTGTGTGTATGTGTACTCATCAGATTCTCAAAAGATCACCCGACACAGATCTGAAAACACCCTCAATGCTTTTAGCCTGAGCAGTGAGTGACGAATGTCACCTAGAGCTACACCCAGGCCCCCAACACTGGCTTTCTGTAGAGATCAACGGCTCTATGTGCTGTACCTGGATTCAGAGGTACCAGAGAGCACCTGTACTTGGGGCTGCTGAAGATTGAGCCCGATTTGCGCTAGCTCTAGGGGCAGGACTTCTATCTTCAGAAGCCCAGATGCTGTCCTGTGTTGTCATCCAAATATGCCCCGCCCTGAGACCTCATTGAAGGCTTAGATTGTTTCAAAGGTTGCAGGCAGAGAAGGGACCACGCAGTGCCCAGGAGACATGGCGAGGTCCCCCATCCACACGCTCACCCGCGCAGTGGGAGCTTCTCCTGGGATCGCCGGGGCCAGCCCTCAAGATCGCTCCTAACCTTCTTTGCCGGACACTGTCCCTAACCCTTGAGCGGAAGAGTGAGTTCAATCGGTGTTGAGCTGGTACACACAGGCTTACACTCCGTCCTCTCCTGCAGATGGATACTGTTTCCGTGCTTTGAGGAGAAACATCTGGACAGTTTAAATTTTTTTTTTTTAAAAAAAATTGTGTTTAAAATTATTTCTAAACTTCCACAGAGTCGATAAACGCATCAAGCTGTGTGGTTCCCACCATCGCAGCCAGGCGCACAAAGGCTTCCTTAATCCCCAGAGTCTCTCAGACTGCCCCGTTATGGTTAGGCACAGTCACCTAGCCCCAGAAACCCTAAATCCCCTGGCTCCTTCCCCGAGGCTGCATCCTCATGCTCTGGCTAGTGTGCTTGGCGTGGTACCTGTGCTCTGTCACGATCCCATGGTATCCATGGCTCATTCTTCTTTACTGTTCTATAGTTTTCCAGAACATGCTGTACAGAATCAATGGTGGCCCTTTCTCTCTCTCTCTCTCTCTCTCTCTCTCTCTCTCTCTCTCTCTCTCTCTCTCCCCCCTTTTATTTTTTTCAGTCATTAACCCCTCCAGGTCTGCCCTCCCACAGTTCCTCATCTCATTCTTCCTCCCCGTCTCCAAGAGGATCTCCCCACCCTCATCCCCCCACCCCCACCCACCCCTACCAGACCTCCTGACTTCCCGGGGCCTCAAGTCTCTCAAGGGTTAGGCACATCTTCCCCCACTGAGGCCAGACCAGGCAGTCCTCTGCTCTATGTGTGTTGGGGGCCTCATATCAGCTGGTGTATGCTGCCTGGTTGGTGGCTCAGTGTCTGAGAGATGTTGGGGGTCCAGGTTTGTTGGGACTGCTGGTCTTCCTATGGGGTCGCCCTCCTCCTCAGCTTCTTCCAACCTTTCCCTAATTCAACCACAGGGGTCCCCAACTTCAGTCCATTGGTTGGGTGTAAGTATTTGCATCTGTCTCGGTCAGCTGCTTGTTGGACCTCTAATGGTGACTTTTTTTTTTCTTTTTATAATTTAATGACAGTGGTCATGCTATGGAATCATTCGTGTATATGGCTGTGTGTGTATGTGTGTATGTATGTGTGTGTATGTGTGTGTGTGCGCGCGCGCGCGCGCGTGTGTGTGTGTGTGTGTGTGTGTGTGTGTGTGTGATGGTTTGTATATGCTTTTCCCAGGGAGTGACCCTATTAGGAGGTGTGGCCTTGTTGGAGTGGGTGTGTCACTATGGGTGTGGGCTTAAAACCCTCACCCTAGTTGCCTGGAAGTCAGTCTTCCACTAGTCGCCTTCAGATGAAGAGAGAGAACTCCCAGCTCCTCCTGTACCACGCCTGCCTGGATGCTGCCATGTTTCTGCCTTGATGACAATGGACTGAACCTCTGAGCCTGTAAGCCAGCCCCAATTAAATGTTGTCTTTTATAAAACTTGCATTGGTCATGGTGTCTGTTCACAGCAACAAAACCCTAACTAAGACAGAAGTTGGTACCAGAAGTGGGGACAGGAAGCCTCTTGTGGCCCAAATGAGTCTACACTGGGTTCCAGGTGCCAGAGAGCGAGCTGTGGGATTCTGTGCTTTCCATGATTGGTTTGCATCTTCCTGTACTTTAACAATTCCTTCCTCTTCTGTTTACTGTCTGCCATGGTCTATTGGGTGTATGTAACTTGGTTTTTGACGACAGAGGGCAGCGGTTCCCAATCTTGCTTTTGTCCGGGAGGGGGAGGGAGGTTCAAGACAGGGTTGCTTTGTGCAGTTCTGGATATCCTGGAAGTAGGTCTGTAGACCAGGCTGACCTCAAACTCAGAGAGATCAACCTGCTTCTGTCTCCCAGGCGCTGGAATTAAGGGTGCGTCTGCTCTAGCAAAACAGCCTTTCACCTGTGTTTTCTTCAAAAACAAAACAAACAAACAAACAAAAAAAACCCAAAAGCAAAAAACATCCTTTCACCTGTGTTTTCTTCAAAAAACAAACAAACAAAAAAACAAAAGCAAAAACGTTCTTTCACATGTCTACTTTAGCAAGACATCCTTTCACCTGTGTGCCCCAGCAAACACTCATTTGACACAACTGGCTTTTCAAAGGAAGCCTGGAAGATGCTGTGTTCTGCAAAGATGGAGGATAGAGGAGGGCATCTGCTTCCCTTTAACTCGTCCTCTATCCTTCTTGTTTTCCTGGGGCACACAGGTGAAAGGATGTCTTGCTAAAGTAGACATGTGAAAGATTCTTTTTTTTTTTTTTTTTTTTTTTTTTTTTTTTTTTTTAGACAGGGTCTCATGTATCCCAGGTTGGTCTCCAATTTCCTTTGTAGTCAAGATGACTTGGATTTCCAGTCTCCTTGCCTCCACCTCCCGAGAGCTAAGATTATAGGTGCTGCCAACACTTCAGGTTTGCAGACTGGACTATCGTTGAGTCACAGGGAGCTGGGCTCCTGTCACAGACGCACTGCGACTTGGACGGCTGTGAAGACGCTCTACCCAGGGAGCGAAGCGGGTCACAAAAGTCACGTGTTGAGGGTTCCACTTGACAAAAGGCCTGCAACAGGCTAGTCTACAGAAAGAAGTGGCTCCAGGTCCCAGGACCAGGGTGCTGGTGAAAGACTTCTGGGGTTCTTTGTGGTGTTAACAGGGTGGGTTGAGATTGAGTACCAGCTATGGCGCTATTCTTGGTGAATGTGTCAAATGCCACCAGGATGGATGTTGGTAGGGACCCAGCTGTCCCTGCTGGTGGGTGAGGGCAATGAGGAATCTATTAGACAGTGAGTTGTACGCAGGGGTAAAGGCAAATGTTCAAGTGATGGGTGTGGTCCTGATGCTGGCCTCATATCCTTGTTCCTGGAGGAGGGGCTGTCAAAGAAGGCTGGAAATCCAGCAGTATCAGTAGCCTTGGTCCTTGTGGGCAGAGTGCCCTCTGAGGGACCTCGTGGGGGATTTACACATCCTGTAGGCACTTCATCCGTGGTTTTCCCAAGGCAGATTCCGTGAGGGTCAAGCAAAGGTTGATTTTGCGTCAACTTGACACAGGCTGGGGCTATCTGAAAGGAGTCTCAATTGAGAAAATGGCTCCGTAAGATCCAGCTGTAGGGCATTTCTTAGTGATTGGGGAAGGGGCAGTCCTTTGTGGGTGGTGCTAACCTTGGACTGGCAGTCCTGGGTTCTGTAAGAAAGCAGGCCGACGAAGCCGGGCGTGGTGGCGCACGCCTGTAATCCCAGCACTTGGGAGGCAGAGGCAGGCGGATTTCTGAGTTCGAGGCCAGCCTGGTCTACAGAGTGAGTTCCAGGACAGCCCGGGCTACACAGAGAAACCCTGTCTCGAAAAACAAAAACAAAAACAAAAACAAAAACAAAAAAAAAAAAAAGAAAGCAGGCCGAGCAAGCCACAAAGATCAAGCCAGTAAGCAGCATCCCTCCATGGCCTCTCCCATGAGCTTCAGACTCCAAGTTCCTGCCATGTTTGAGTGTTCATCCTGGCCCAGTAAGTAGCACTCCTCCATGGCCTCTGCATCAGTTCCTGCCTCCAGGTTCCTGTCCTGTTTGAGTTCCTGTCATCCTGGCTTCCTTCTCTGATGAACATCACTACGGAAGTGTAAGCCAAATAGACCCTTTCTTCCGCAAGTTTCTTTGGGCATGGGGTTTCATTGTAGCAATAGTAACCCTAACTAAGATAATTTGGTACCAGAAGAGTGGGGTATTGTGACAAACCTGGCCATATTGTTTTGAGGAGGATTGTGGCAGGACTTCGGAGCTTTGAGCCAGAAAAGCCAATGAGTGTTGAGAACTCAGTAAGCTGTTCTTAGGAGGTCGAAAGATAAGAATATTCAGAGCAGTGCAGATGGTGGAGGCCTGGCTTATGACATTTCCGAGAGAAGCAAAGACTCTATTTAACCTTTTGTGTGAAGAATCTGTGGTTCTGGTCAGCTGGGGCTGAAGAATCAGCTGTGATTAAGACAAGACCAGCATCACCGAGGTGAAATCTTCTGGGAAATGTTTCCTCGGGGTCAGCGCGCGGAAGCTGTGTTCCAGAGATGGCCGAGGTTGTGCCTCATGATGGAGCCTGAATGCGGTACTGTGAGAGTCGCCCGGGTGGTACTGGTTTCGAAAGCATGAAGGAGTTATGGAGAGCAGCTGTGACTTGTTGTTGTGTGGCTAGCGTATGGGTGAAGGTGTAGCCCAGCTACAGCAAAAGACTCCACTATTTTTGAAACGCCAGTACCATGGGATGACCACCAAGAACAGCAGCAGCTTTGGTGTGGAGACAGCTACAAGCTGTGTGTGCCGCAGAGGGTGGAGCCCGAGACGTGACACAAGCCCCTTGGAGGACCCCGGAAGACGGTGAGTGAATCCAAGACCCTGGATATCGAGTCACTTAACACTTTTTGGAGTTCGGCTTTGCCTTTCTAAGATTGTGTCTGTGTCCTCTTCCCTCTAGAAGCAAGAAAGTATTTAATTTTTGATTTTACAGGAACCCACAGTTAAAGGACTTTACATTTTAAAAGTCTTTAGGTTTTTTTTTTAAAGACTAAATTTTTTTAAAGTTTTGTTTTTAAAATTTTAAAAACCACGAGAAATTTAAAAATTGCAATGTTTATATTAATGTGTGCTATTGAGGAAGAGCAGGAAGAAAGGGTTATGGCTTCATGGTGATGGGTTTGTGTGTCAGATTGACAAGGGGTCAAGTGTATTGGCTGGTTTTGTGTCAACCTGACACAAGCTGGGGCTATCAGAAAGGAGGGAACCTCAATTGGAAAGATGCCGCCATAAGATCCAGCTGTGGCGCATTGTCTTAATAAAGAATTGATCCAGGAGGGCCCAGCCCATTGTGGGAGGGGCCATCCCTAGGCTGGTGGACCTGGGTTCTATAAGAAAGCAGGCTGGGCAAGCCATGGGGAGCCATCAGTAAGCAGCACCCCTCCATGGCCTCTGCAACAGCTCCTGTCTCCAGGTTCCTGCCCTGCTTGAGTTCCTGTCCCGACATCCTTTGATGATGAACTGTGCTATGGAAGTGTAATTCAGATTAACCCTTTCCTTCCCAAGTTGCTTTGGTCACAGTGTTTCATCACAGCAACAGAAACCCTAACTAACACAAAAGGCTACAGAGAGTCTGGAACCTGGGTGAAAGGTCTGTGTCCCTCTCCTGGGTGCATCTAGCCTCCTTGGCACCCCGTAATGTCTTTGGCTTGCTTCAGGGCTCCTGACTTGACTGTGGCCCTGGAAATCAACAGGAAGGAGACAAACTGAGGAGAACAGTTTTTCCTTTGCTCCTTGTAACACGCAGCCTGGGGAACAGCGACAGGAGGCTGACTGTCTCTGAGAGGAACCTCTCGGTGTGTACAGAGGTGCAGTTTCAGCAACCCTGGGTCTGCACGGTTTAAAGATGCATAGCTCTCACTCCCAGAGAGGAGATGGGAGGCAGTGCCCCCATCCCTAGCCAAGGCCAGGGCCAGGAGGTACCAAAGCCCAGCCCTGTCCTGTGGAAGAGCCAGAGGGGCTTCCTCCTGGATCACCGTGCACCCTGGATAGTGGTCATGCAGTGACAGAAAGACAGAAGGAATAAGAGGAGAGAGAGGGGAGAGGGGGAGAGGGGAGAAGGAGAGGGGGAGGGGGAGAGAGACAGGGAGGGAGGGAGGGGGAGAGAGAGAGTGCGAAGTGGTTTACTTGTTTCTCCCCCAGCCCCTGCAGCAGCCCCCGCCCAGGGCTTGGCTGACTGACTACCCTGGGCTGCCTGCCTCCCTTTCGCTCTAGTTCCGAGGAGGTCCCCTGCAGATCTGTCCTCCTTATTGGGTTTATTTGGAGCTGTCTGACACATTCCAGAGAAGCGATGAGTCCCAGCAGGCAGGAGGAGGAGGAGGAGGAGGAGGAGGAGGAGGAGGAGGAGGAGGAGGAGGAGGAGGGTCAGCTTCCTGTGTGTGGAGGGGAGGGCAGGACCTTATCCTGGGCCTGGGAAGGCAAGGGGCTCAGTTTAGGGGATCTCCGTGTGACTTCGGGCTGGCCAGAGCAGAAGCCTGTGTCCTAAGTGTCTCAGCAGTTTCCCCTTTTGCTTCCAGAGGATTTGGGGGGGGCTCAACTTGGGCCTCACCTGTGGGTGACTCCACGGATGTGGTACCCAGCATGGGGGTGTGCTCCGAGCTTTTTCTGGGGTCCTGTGTATGTTCTCTGAGACCCAGGCTGGAGCGACCATGGTATGAGCCAGGCCTCAGTCTCCTTTTGCAGGACACCCAGGTAGTGCGAAACATCCTAGCTCTGCAGGCCAGTACCACGACTCCTAGCTGATGGCCCCAGGTACGCCATGTCTTCATAGCCCTTCCTACAGCAGGTGACCCGATGGCCTTAGCCTGCTATGCAGACAGCGCCTGGCCAGGCAGAAACCACAAAGAGGTCCTGAGGATGTGGCGTTGTGACAGCGAAGGTAGCTTAGGAGTCTGAGGTGTCGGTCAAGCATGCTGATGTCACATTTCGTCTGAAAGAAGCAGAGTGGGGGGGGGTGAGCAGGTCAGGCCTGCAGCTTGAGGAGGGTCGCGAGAGACCCCGCCCCCACTTTCTATCTGCTCAGGCAATGTAGCTGTAGATGTAGGTTTCCCAGACCCTGGATCCCATACCCTGTATGGAATCCCTTCTCGGGCCTAGGCCACGTGAGAGGCTCAGACAAACCGACTCACTCAGAGGGAGTAAGGACCCTTGGGTAGAGAGAGATGGTTCTTGTTCCTGAGGAGTGACCAGCTTCCACCACCGAGAGTGAGAACCGTAGACACAGCTCCCAACGCTTCGTCTTTGGGGGTGCAAGGTTGCCCAGTACTGGCGCTGGAGCCACAGATCTGGGGATCCTTTGGAGAGTGATTTGTCTTTAGAAAATGCAACCTTTCTCCGCTCTCCTCTCAGTCCTGACCACAGGAAGACCTGGAATCCCCAAGCTAAGCATTCCCCCATATGTCTGGGACGGTGGCCAGGCAAATGTATGACTTCCTGACTTGGCTCCCTCGGGTGCTACCCTCACCCTGAGGAGCGATAAACATGGGCCAGAGCAGCTCACCAAGGCACAGGCTGCCCTGCCCTGGGTCAGAGATGTAGCAACGGTGCAGGGCACATATTCCCTCCAGATGGAGCTTCTTGGGGACAAAACTGATCTTTCACCAACTCCCTTAGGAAGCCTTAGAGCCTGGGGGGTGGGGGTGGGGTGGTAGTGGGGTGGGGTTGGTATCTCCTCTGTCCTTAGCTGTGGGTGCAGCAAATCAGCCTTCCTCCTAGAGCTGTGTTTATTGTCTGCGTGCTCTACCAGCCTGCTGACTGCCAGTCTAATGTGATCGTCTTCCTTGGAGTTACTGCCTTCCCTTGCCTACCACATAGTAGGTCTCTAAAACCTACTATGCCCGAGGTCATAGGTATCGGTCATCAGAGGGGAACCTGTCTCACAGAGGAGACAGAGCTGGCCCTGGAAGTCCAGCAGAGCCTGAGCTTTAGAACCAAGAGAACTGGGAAACCCACAGAGTGTCAGACAGTGGCTGAGGAGGGGGGAGGGGGGAGGGGGGAGGGGGAGGGAAGGACTCAGACCTGTGCCTGGTACTAGGCAGGCCGAGTATCCTCTGTCTGTGTTGCCTGGCTTTCATTAAAACCATACAGCATATGTAAACTATTTTCGTTGGTTGTCATGATACATTTAAAGATTAGATACTTAAGCCTTTTTTTTTTTTTTTTTTTTTTTTTTTACAAAATTATTTGAGTGAATTCTGTAACCAGGTAACCAGCAGATAATAAAGCTGGATCTTTGGCTTCTCAGAGTCCCCGGGGGGTCTCTGCCTGGCCTTCCTGACCTAGAGGCATTATCAGCGGAGCCGCCTCTCCATGGTCACATCTGCAGGGAGGCAAGAGGTTTAGGGAGGGCGCTTGGCTTTCATCTGCTTTAAGTTTTCCTCTGAGTTGCCTTTCTTTTCATCTCAGGGAACGTTCTTGAGTGCTTTTTAAATGTTGTTACTTTGTATAAAGCCGACATTTGCATTTAATCATGGAGAAACGGGTGCACAGAATCCCCGGAGCTGTCTAAGATCAGGACCTGCCTCTTCCTGTGGGCAGGTGGTGGGGTTTTTTCTGTATTTGTCCTGGCCCTCTTGTGTTTCCTTCCCCAATTCCCAAGAGAGAAATAAGGCTTATGTTAACGCCAAGATAGGTACCAACTTGTCAGACCCCAGGGACAGTTGGACAGAAAATCTACAGAAAAGTTTTAATAGATCCAAAAGAAAAAAAATAGCATTTGATAAAATTCAGAACTCTCTCAGAGCATGAACTCTTGCAAGCAGGAAGAGAAGAAGGACATGCTTTGGTTCTGATTGTGGAAACTCATCCACAGTTTGAAGCTAACAGCCGGGGTGTGGGGGTAGGGGTGGCGTTGGCATCTTCCCAGGAAGCCTTGCTTTGCAGAGGGTACCAGGTCTCCCTGGGAAAGGTGAAACCCGGCTCTGGGCTCTGGTGACCTAGGGGAGGGATGGTGTGGGGCCAGCAGAGCAGGTGGGCCTCCCCTCTCTCCTGGTGGGTTCCTTTGGTCTCAAACACTACACTAGTGTCCTTAGTGTCCCATTCACAAGCAAGTCGCCCGTCCTGTCGGTTTACCCTGTCATTCTCGTGGGTTCATCAGTGTGTTTTAGATTGCTTTGTGTGAATGTGGACTGACCCTTCCATCTTTAACTTTCTTTTTTATTTTTTGTTTTGTTTTGTTTTGTTTTGTTTTGTTTTGTTTTGTTTTGAGACAGGGTTTCTCTGTGTAGCCCTGGCTGTCCTGGAACTCACTCTGTAGACCAGGCTGGCCTTGAACTCAGAAATCCGCCTGCCTCTGCCTCCCAAGTGCTGGGACTAAAGGCGTGTGCCACCACCGCCTGGCCATCTTTAGCTTTCAAAATGTGAGTTTCTGCTACTTATAGTCGTAATTTCTTACACATTTTAAGCCTTTTTTAAAGGTTTCTGCTTTGGGGATTATGCTTTATTGCCTTTTTCCTTCTTTCTTTCTCTCTCTTTCTCCCTTCCTTCCTTCCTTCCTTTCCTTTCTTTCTTCTCAACTGTTGATGGATAAGTTTTAAAATCTGTTGTGTCCTTGTGTATCTGATTTAGAAACCGAGCGCCACATCCCCCTCCCGTTCCGCTGACCGCCATTATCCCTGGGCTTCTCTCTAACGTAAGCTCTCTCGGCATTTGGAATTCTCCAGAAGAGAGTTCATCAGTCTCTTGTCAGCTTGCCTTTCCAACAGATGAAGCTTCCCACACGTCTGCATTCGCGGGCTGACGCGTCCCACACACATCTGTATTATGAGGCCTGCAGTCTGACCATTTTTCTTAGGACTTAATCTCTTGAGTCTCCTCTTTCTGGTTGTGCGCTGGTTGGGGCTTGGATTCTGCTCTGATTTACAAGTCGGAACAGAACAGCCCTGACTGAACACTACCAGGTAACCTGCTTGCAGGCCACAGGGATGGCGTCTCTCAGGAAGGTTGGGGGTCTGGGCCAGTTCTCTAGACAAAAGTGACTCATGTTCCTCTCCCTAAGACCTCCCCGGCTACCCTGTGACAGCTTCAGCTGGTTCCTCATCAGGTCCAGGTGTGAACAGTACCTGGTTAAGTATCTGGTTCTAAACACAGCTCCTCTTGGTCTGGGACATTTTGAGAAAAGAAAAGTTCTCTTCCAGCACACAGAGTTGTGACAGGACTAGAAGACTCTCTGCAGGCACCCTTAGGGATACACTGGTACCCCAGATCCTTGATTGGGCTCCCCTCAGCCCCTGAGATCCTTTTCCTAGCCTCTCTGTTCTGTCCCTGAGCTTACTGGACCTCCTGGTCTATACTGCTTTCATAAGAAATGGCTAGCATCTGAGCCAAGTTTGAGGTGTCCGAGACCTGCCCTGACTGCTCCTTCAGTCTGCATATGCATATCTGAAGAAAGCCTCACCCAACAGTTCTGTCCTATCTGTAGCCCCTGCTGTGAGCTATGGTGGGGTCTGGAGTTTAGCATGCTCTTTTAAAAAAAAAAAAAAAGATTTATTTATTTCTTGCTTGTGAGTACACTGTTGCTGTCACCGACACACCAGAAGAGGGAATCGGATCCCTATTACAGATGGTTGTGAGCCACCATGTGGTTGCTGGGATTTGAACTCAGAACCTCTGGAAGAACAGACAGTGCTCTTAACCGCTGAGCCATCTTTCCAGTCCATCTTTTCCTGGTACTTGTGGGAGGCAGACCTGAGGGTATCACTAGGGTACTGGGAACTGTGTGCCCTCCAGGCAAGGCCCTGGATATTTCTGGGGCAGTTTTAGTCTGGTTTTGCCGCTATAACAAAACACCACGAACCGGGTAGTTTACAAAGCACATGGACACCTCCCCCCGTTTGGAGGCTACAAGTCTGAGATCAAGGTATGGCATCCGGTGAGGGTCAGCTTGCTGTGTCCTCAGGTGGGGGAAGATGGCGGGGAGAGGGGTAAATGCTGTGTCTTGACACTGTGGAAAGTAGGGGGTGGGAGGGAAGAGACATTCTATCTATAGGACAGGGTGAAAGATTGGAAGAGAGAGTATGCCCTCTTTGCTGACATTACAATGGCGCCAACTCCTCCCCAGTCGGATTCTGAGGAGCCCGCCTGCAAAACTGCTGTCACGGTTGTTGCTTCCCAACCCCGCTATGGTGGGAACAATGAGGGAGTCTGGTTGGCTCCATCTTTACTATGAGTCCGTTCTGCCCATACGGTGGCTGGGATCTTCATCACACCCCACACAGCGATGGCCATGCCAGAAGAGGGGGCTGGTCCCCCTCTGCCCCCAAAAGCACATCCCTGGCTGGCATAGCGCCTTGGTCTGCTGACTCCTGAGTGGACTGTGTTATAGTTCCTGGCTGCCTCTTGTCATATTTTCCAGGGGCGGAGAAGGTTTATAGGAGGAAGAAAGCCCGAGATTGTAGCCCCCACCTCGCTTTTGAGATTTTCGTTCCAGAACCTTCAGTCAGAGTTTTCCGGAAATGTCTGGCTGGCACCGCGGTGGGGTGGGGATGTTGGCTGTTGGGGAAGCCAGGGAGTCGCCTTCAGTGCCGAGATGAACAGGGTAGGACGTGCACAGCAGTGAATGTAAAGGCCTCTGTGCCTCAATGTGTGTGCATTGGAGATGATGTTCTAAATTCAGCCGCTACGTGGGGAAGGCTCGGGAAGACAGCTGATTCATCTACTGGCTAGTTCGGGGTCACCTTGACACAAGCTAGAGTCATCAGAGAGGAAGGAGCCTCAGTTGAGGAAATGCCTCCCTGAGGTCCAGCTGTAAGGCAGTGTCTCAATTAGTGATCAATGGGGGAGGACCCAGTCCATTGTGGGTCCATCCCTTGTCCAGCCCAGTCTATCCCTGGGCTGATGGGCTTTTGTTCTTTAAGGAAGCAGACTGACTTGCTAATTGTGCCTTGAGTATTCAGGGCTTCTGGGCTCATTAATATCCACTTATCAGTGATTGCATTTCATGTGTATTCTTTTGTGATTGGGTTAACTCGCTTAGGATGATATTTTCCAGATCTGACCATTTGCCTACAAATTGCATGAATTCATTATTTTTAATTGCTGAGCCCAAGAAGAAACAAGGAGAGGAGCCTGGGCCTGAAAAGATTGGATCCAGTTTTGTAGGAGAGTACCAGAACAGAGAAATGGTGGTGGTGGTGGGGTGATTGGGGAATAGTTGGTGGGGAGAGGACTTATGGGACATATGGTGTGTGTGTAGGGGGGGGGAACCTGGGAAAGGGGAAAGCCTTTGGAATCTTTGGAATGTAAACAAAGAATATAGAATAAAAAAAATAAAACAAAAAACTCAAGAGATAGCTCATAGAAAAGAAAGAAAGCAGACTGAACAAGCCATTAGCAAGTCAGTAAGCAGCACCCCTCCATGGTTTTCTACATCAGACCCTGCCTCTAGGACCCTGCCCCGTTTGAGTTCCTGTCCTGACTTCTAATAACGAACAGCAATATGGAAGTGTAAGCTGAACAAGCCCTTTCCTCCCCACGTTGCTCTTTGGTCAACGGTGTTTCATTGCAGCAATAGAATCCCTACGTGAGGCAGGTCACTTCAGCATCGGTGATGCGGGGCTGTGCTGCTGACCGTCTTTATGTGCTTAGCTGAGCTGGTCTGTGGTCGCGTGGCGAATAAAAGCTGAATAAAAGACAGCAGAAATGGGGAAGCATTATTTATGACTGAGAGCAAAGGAAAGAACCAGATCTCTCCTAGAGCCTGGAGCCCCTCCAACCTCTCTTCCTGCAGATTCCCCAGAAATGAGAGCCACTTGTAAGCAATGCCAGATGCTGGGCTGTAACCTGAAAACATCCTCTAAGATAACCTCCTAGCGCTGGCCACAGTTAGCCTGGAGGCCACTTAAACACTGCCCATTCGGGGCTGGACTCAAGGGTTCACATGGGGGGGGGGTAAAGTGGTGTTTTTCCAATGTAGGACCACAGAGCGTAGGCGCCGCACAACATCATGGGATTGTGAGTGGCTTGTGCGTGGCCAGTCCTGTCCTCACCAACACTGGGTGTTGCCAGCCCTTTACGCTTTAGCCCCGGGCTTGAGTTTGAGTTGTCATGTCCCTGATGTGGTCAGGCTGGTCACTGGGGTTGACCACCCAGGATTTATGGATCTTCTGGGAAGGGATTCTTCAGGTCGTAATCTCCTTGGGTTGTCTTTTAATCTCTGTTGAGTTATAAGGCCTCTTATGTACTATGAATATGTTATTTTATATATATATATAATATTTATTATACAATAACATATATACATAATAAATACCATGTTATATATTTATATACACATATAAAGCATTCATATATAAGTATATATATGTGTGTGTATATATATACATATATATGTGTATATATATATATATTATTATTATTATTATTATTATTTGGTCCAGGACCCACATGATAGAAAGAAGTAGTTGATTCCTGATAATTGCTCCCCGACTTCCACACCTGCTATGTTATAGAGCTATCAACAAACAAATGTAAAAAAAAAAAAAAAACTCTCCTAGAGAAAGCCATTATTCTGACTTCTAGTCCCACGCTAGTCTAGTTTTCCTGTTCTCGGGCTTAGTCTAAGCAGTCGTGTGTAACAAACAATTGTGACTGGCCTCTTTTAGTCAAAGAAAGAAAGCCTTTGCGCGTCATCCATGTTGTCATGTATCTCTCTTTATGATTTATTTAATGTGCATAAGTCTGCCTGCATGGATGTCTGTGTGAGGGTGTCAGATCCCCTGGAACTGGAGTGACAGACAGCTGTTCGCTGCCATATATGGTTGCTGGGAATTGAACCCGGGTCCTTTGGAAGAGCAGCCAGTGCTCTTAGCCACTGGGCCATCTCCTCAACCCATATATCTCTATGATTTATTTTTAATTGCATAACATTCAACCTGTGAATTATGTTAGCGTATTTATTCACTCTCTAGCTGGTGGACAGTTGAGTTGCTTCCGGCCTTTGGCTTCTTAGAGTGACACTATATTCACAGGGGGTGATGGCACACACCTTTAAACCCAGCCCTTGGGAGGTAGCGACAGATGGGTCTCTGTGAGTTAAAGGCCAGCTTGATCTACAGAGTGAGTTCTGGGCCAGCAGGGATACACAGACCATGTCAAGGAGGAGGAGGAGGAGGAAGAGAGGGAGGAGGAAGGAAGAAGGAAGGAAGAAGGAAGGAGGAAGGAGGGAGGGAAGGAAGGAAGGAAGGAAGGAAGAAAGAGAAAGAAAGAGAGAAAGAAAGAGAGAAAGAAAGAAAGAAAGAAAGAAAGAAAGAGAGAAAGAGAGAAAGAAAGAAAGAAAGAAAAGAAAGAAGATGATGAGGAAGAGGAGGAGGAGGAAGATCTCTGTTGGGGCAGGGGAAAGCTAGACACATATCTGGGGCTTCCTGTTTCATTGTCTCTGGGGCATCTCCCTCTAACAGCCCTATCTTTGCCACTCCCACCATCTGAAGAAGACCATTGTCAGTGTGATTGTGGCCTCTGCCACATTTGGGGGGCCATCTTAGGAAAGAGATAAAAGACAAGCCGGTGGGCAAACCTCACTGTCCCCAACTAGCAGAAAGGAGATCTGCGGAGCAGGAGGCAGAGCCCTTGGTAAAGCCCAGAGCCATCATGGTACTGTGTTGGGCATCTGCCCAAGGGCGGGCAAGCAGGCAAGACGGGGCACATCAGGAGCTTGAGGTGAGGATCACTCTGCTTGCTTTGTCTCACAGCAGTGGGCAGACCGAGTCTGGGTTGGATTACTTCCTGTGGTATTTTCTGAGGGACGCCTCCATGCAAAGTCATTTTCACAGACACGTTCATCACCTCCACATCAGAGGGCCTCAATCCTGGATTGAAGAGATCATCTCAGACAGGTGCTGTCTTCCACAACACCACCCTGCTTCACATGGTGGCCAGGCTGAGCCTGGAAGATAATTCATTTCAGTGATTTAGACATGGAGGTCTGTCTCTTATTCCCAGGACTAAAGCCCTTCCTGCCCTGTGTTCCCATGACGGGAGCTGAGTACCTCAGGATTCCTCAGAAGTGTTTGTAGAACTACCCAGGAAAGGGAACAGGAAGGACCAGGTATCTCCCCAGATGTTCACTACCTAACAACTCCATACTTCTCTCTCCTAAGTGGCCTCCTTCCCCTGAAGCACGGGGGCCTTATGGGTCACAGAGAAGGGAGCAGATGAGTCCCTAATTGCGGTCTATCTCAGGCCATCAGGAGTTTCTTCAAGTTTTATCCCCCAGCTGAGACTCTTCATTCTGTGGCCGGAGAGTCCCACCCTGGGTCTTGGTTAGGTCCCTGTCCTACAGAGAGGGTATAACAAGACTGGCTAGCATGCGGCAGGTGACTCACCACTCACAACCTGAGGGGCTGAGTGAGGGATTCAGACATCTCTTCATCAAGCCCAGGCCCCCTTGCTGCTGCTTCACGCCCCTGCCCGGTACAGAGAACCCCATTCTACTTCATAGCTGTGCGACCATCGGTTAACTTAAATACACTTGTAATTTTCTTTCTGGATAAGCCCGTGAAAATCCACCAAGGCTCCAACACACACACACACACACACACACACACACACACACCATTTTTGGGTCTGGGCTAGGTTCAAATGAATTTATGAATCAAAGTTTTAAAAATGAAGTTTGTTTCTGCTTCTCGGATCCTGGGTATGGATTAGATAACTAAGCTTGGCTTCCAAATATGGATTCTTTTGCAAAGCCTCAGCTGGAAAGATTTGAGGGACCCGTTTTAGCTTAGCCTCCAGCTCCCAGAGGTCAGTGGGCTTTATATCCTACTCCAGCTCTGACATGATGCTCTAATCTTGGGAAATAGCATTGCAATTGACATGTATTTTTGTGGGTCTGAGCTATCTGACTGAGGGGTACCCTTAGTTTATGTTCTACGAGAAGAGGAAAGTCGCAAGTTAAGTGTGGCTATGACTAGTTAATTTTAGAGACCTTCAAGTCCATGTCTGGGCTCCCTGGGAAAGCCACATGAATGTAGTTAAAAATGGCCTACCATGTTGTTCTTGGGCTCAGGGCTAAGACTGCAATGCTGGCCAGCCTTGTCACCCTCTGGTGACCCCATAGTCCTGTCTGGGATTCCACATGACAAGCCCCTGTTAGAAGTCACATAGAAGTGCCCAGGACAGGAAGGAGGTAGCATTCCTCTGGGCCCGGGAGGAGCAAACAGTCCCTTGTCCTTGGCAGAGTGTCACAGCTGGATTGTCTCGAGGGCCAATCAGGATTTCCAAAGAAGCTGCTGGCCGTAGATAAAGACATCTGCTTTATGTAAGAGGCATCATCATTCAACCTTGGCTCAAAGAACTGGTTTCTTCAGAGCATGGCTTTTGGATATCGCTTGTTTTCCGAAAGTTCTTTTTCTAGATAAAGAAGGGACAATCTGTATAAAGGTTTGGGGTATGGTATCTACTCCCCCACACCTGAGCCCTGAACAGTCCCCCACTTGTCTACATAGGCCAGCCCCAGCCCCACACTTTGTCTGGGGCTTTCTTTTCTTTCTTACACTTATTGACTTCATTTTCGTTCACGAATCTTTGAAACCGCAAAGAAGAGCGAACGGTCTCCGACCATTGTCACGTCTCTCTCAGTCCACCTGCCGTTCACGGTGCGATACCCGTGTGATTTTTGTGGCACTGTGTTAGGGTGAGTCAGAGCTATCTCGACACTTCACAGTTAGTGCTTGGTGTTCATCTCCGTAACCTCCAGGGTCACCCTGGGCCAGGGTCACATCCAAAACACCCAACCCACCCTGAACTAGCTCCAGAACCCTCTCTAGCATCCAGGCTGAATCTCAACTTCTGTGCGTCTGTTTTTTAATAGGAATGTTTTCTTCTTCTTCTTCTTCTTCTAAGTTTTACGAAGGCGTTGGCCTTCCTCCAGACAGCTCTGTTTCCATTGCCCTGGGTGTGGCAAGGATGCTGAGAGTTGGGACTTGTGTGATTTGTATGTGAACCACAGATTTCGATTTATGCATTTCAACTTTTTCTGACCAGCGGGACATCTCCTCCTATAAATTTCATTTAAGTGTTCAAATACATAAAACTTGACCTGACCCAAAAGATCAGGAGTAAAGGGTCCTCCTGCCCAGTTTGTATCTCAGAAGGAACTTACCAATTTCTGGGAAGCTTTTTAAAAACCAACAATATTTTTTATTAATTCTTTGAAATTTTCTTCATCTATACACTATATTTTGATCACATACCCCCCAGTGTTCCACCTAACTCTTTCTCGACCTACTCTCAGACACTCCTGACTTGGCCCTTTAAAAAAAAATAACAAAAAACAAACAAGCCAACAAAACAAAACAAAGTGCAGTTTGTGCTGCTAACGTACTTGTGGGCGTGGAGCTATCCATCGGAGCATCGTTGATTGACTGGGGCCGTATCCTTAAAACTGACTCTCTGGTCCTCAAAAGGAGCCACAGTGATCAATAGCTCCTTGGTGGTAGAGGTAAGGGTTCATGAACCCTTCCTTTGAAGTTCGTCTTGTGATAACTGCGGTGCTGTGTTTATGTCGATTTAATACAAGCATTTTGAGAGAGGGAACCTCATTTGAGAAAAATACCCACAGCAGACTGGCCTATGGGCAATCCTGTGGTACATTCTGTTGATTGATAATTTATGTGGAAGGGCCAAGATCACTGAGGGAAATGCCACGCCTGCACTGGTGACTCTGGGTGCTCTGAGATGACAGGCTGAGCAAGTCATGAGGAACAATCCAGTGAGCAGCATCCCTCTGTGGTCTCTGCTTCCGTTTCTACCTCTAGGTTCCTGTACTACTTGAGTTCCTGTCCCAGCTTCCTTCGACGGTGGCCCATGATGTGGAAATATAAACTGGAATCAGTCATTTCTACCCTAGGATGCTTATGGTCCTGGTGTTTTGACACCAGCCATAGAAAACCCTATTGAAGACAAATATTGATACCGGGAGGCAGGTATTGGTGGTGACAGGCTTGGTTATGTTGGTTTTTTTTTTTTTTTTTAAAGATTGTGTAAGGACTTTGGTCTAGAAAGGCCAGCGAGTGTCAAGACCCTGGTGAGCTATGGTGGGAATCCGGGGAAGAAGGAGGCTGACGATGGAGCAGATGGTGGAGGCCTGGCGTGTGGATGTGCAGAGAGAAGCAAAGATTGTATCAGAGCCTGTGAGCCGGTGATGTTTTGGATTAAACATTTGCAGAAACGAAACCTTTGCCCTTCTGAGACAATTGATGCTGGTTAGCTGGAGCTGAAAAAGTACCAATTATAAGAAAGTCTCCAGCATCCGTGGGGATAGTGAATTTGGGAATATTTACTCAGACGGCACCCATGCTGGCAACTGAACTTGGTAGTCTAAGCCACCCAGATGGTACTGGTTTTGAAGGCATGAAGCGGTCATGAAGAGTAGCTGAGGCTTGGCACCCGGGGCAGGGTAGAGTCCCTGAAGAGAGGCCAGAAGAGGCTGTTGGTGAAGGTGTAGCCTTAAGTTGCTGTAGACAGCCCATGACTGAAGGGGTCATAGAGGGGAGCTGAGAATGTCACGCAGCTGTCACAGGAGACCTGTGTGTTTTAGAGATGCCAGTAGGTTACTGCCAAGGTCAATAGCAGGTGAGGTATGGAGCCTGCCCGAGTCTATGGAACGAGCTATATGTGCTGTGAACGTTACAACCAGAAAAGTAAAACTGTCAAAGCCTTTGGAGTCCAGAAGATTGTGCATGAGTCTCAGACATTGGACTCTGAATTATTTAACACTGTTGGAACTTGGTTTTTCTTGGTTCAGATCATGACTGTGCCCTGGCTCTTTCCTATTAGAGGTAGAAAGTATATAACCTCATTTTTTTTTTAAGAGGCCACAGTTGAGAGATTTGGGAGTTTTAGAGAGACTTTGAATATTTTTAAAAAAGACTTTGGATATTGTAAAGAGATCAAACTCTTAAAGCGTTTGAATTTGTAAAGATGGTGGGACTTTTTAAAAGTTGAACTGTTTCATATTGTGATATTAATATTAACACTGGATCTTGGGGATAAGCAAGAAAGAAAAGGTTGTAGCTGAATAGTGGTGTGTCTGTGTGTCAAGTTCATAAGGGACCAATTGTGCTGGCTGGTCCTATGTTAACGACACAAGCTAGAGTCAGGTAAGAAGAGGGAACCTCAGCTGAGAAAATGTCCCCACCGGACCTGCCTGCGCTTTCTTAGTTATTGGCTATTGGTGCTGGAGGGCCACGCACGCTCACTGTGGGCAGTGCTGTCCCTGGGCTGGCGGTACTGGGCTGCTAAGAGAAGACACGCTAAGCAAGCTCTAAGGAGCAAGCCAGAAAGCAGCACTCACCCGTGGCTTCTGCACCAGCTCCTGGATCCAGGTTCCTGCCGTGTGCGATGTCCATCTATGATGGGCTGTGATGCAGAAGTATAAGCAAAAATTCATCTTCTCTTCACCAAGTTGCTTGTGTTTAGGGTGTTTTATCATCATCAGCTGCAACCCTAACTAAGACAAGCACCTTTTGACACAAGACGAACTCAGTGGTATTTTTGGAGACTTGTTTTATAATGCTTTATTTGGACTTTTTTTTTTTTTTTTTTTTTTTGGTATCCTTACTTGTCTTTTGATTGTGTTTTCCAATTTTGTGTTTTGTGGATTGTGTGTGTGTGTATATGTTCCCATGTATGTTTCTGTATGTGTATACATGTGTGTGTGCACTCATGTATTTCCACGTGTGTGTGGTATGTCTGTGTGTGTTTCTACCTATGTGTGTGTTTCTGTGCAAGTGTGTATGTGTTTCCACGTGTGTGGTGTGTCTGTGTGTGTTTCTGCCTGTGTGTATTTCTATGCAAGTGTGCATGTGTTTATGTGTGTATGTGCCTATATGCATGAATGTGTGTGTGTTTCTGTGTGTGTGCATGTATGTGTGCTTCTACACATGTGTGTGGTTTCCTGTGTGTATATGTGTGCATGCATGTGTTTCTGTGTGTGTATGGTGTGTATATGTATTTATGTGTGTATTTGTGCATTGTGTATGCATATGTGTGCATATGTGTGCATGTGTGTTTGTATATGTGTGTACATGTATGTGTGTCTATGTGTACATATGCCTGTGTCTGTGTTTCTACATGTGTGCCTGTGTTTCCATGTGTGTGCCTGTGTGTTTCCATGTGTATTTTCATGTGTATGTGTTTGTGTGTGTGTTTGCATGAGTGTGTGTATACACGTGTGTGTGTTTCTCATGCTGTTTTTCTTTTTGTTTTGTTTTTCTCCATTTCCTTGTTTTGTTCAGTTTGTTTTATTGTCTTGTTTGTTTTCTAAATAGAGAAAGAAGTACCGGGGCCGGACAGATGGGAGGGAGGTGGGGAAGACCTGGGAGGAATCGAAGGGAAACTGAGATCAGAATATATTGCATGAAAAAAAAAATTCAATTAAAAACAAGAGATAAGCAGATCTGGGGTCATAAGAAAAGTACCATGCAATTCAAACTATCTTGTCAAGGCAAAAAGGTTTCCCTCTATAAAAGGATCTGTAGCTTTAGCAGACAGACAAGGAAGCAGACACACTCATCGGGGACCCTGCAATGACTTTACTCCCAGAGAGGAGTCCTGTGCCTCACTCTGCCTGACATTCTTATACTAATGCTAATTTAAAGCAACACACTTGATAAGCAGAATACAACTTTGAGTGCCCAGTTGCAATTTTGAGCCTGTATCCTGATTTCAGGAAACGGAAACCCTGGAGGAATTCGAAGCTCTTCAAGGCAATGTCTTTACAGATTTTTAGGTGGTGTTTTGTCCTATTTAACCTTTCTCATAGAAAAGACAGGACATTTTGTTTATGTTTCCCACAAGGGGCGCAGTCTGAGTTTGTGAGGGCAAGCGGTGCTCCTTACTGGGGCCTTGACACATTTTTGGTGGCCGGTGGCTCCCCAAATCCTTGCAGCAATATAAATTACTGGGGCTTCACCAACCTGATGGGTGAGAGAGAGTTCGCGTCTGCCCAAGTCCAAGCAGTGGTGCTGCATGTGCTTGTGTGCCTAGGGTCCCGGCAGCCATTTTTTCTGAGAGGCTCATCCATGGCTTGTTCTACTTCGTCTCTGTTTTTTTTCTCAGTGTTTCTGAAGACTCTTCTTATCAAATGGATTAGTCAGGGTGACGCTCACAAGTGTTCCTAACTCACTATCCCGACATTTCCTCTAGTCTATAGAGTCTTACACAGTGTTGGGAAGGCTTTCCCGTGCCCCCGTTATGAAGCAATTCTCAAGCCTCTCCATGTTCCTATGGCCCGTGGTTTATTTCTGGTCTCTGATCCACTTGGAACGTGCCCAACAGTGTCTCGCGGGACACGCAAAGACCATGGAGAAGCTCGTGTGGCTCTGGCTGGAAGCACTGCCTGACTGCTCTTACATAAACCACCTTCCTGCCGCGGGTATGTGGCTGATCTGGCCCCTTCTGCCTCTGACTGACTTACACAGCAGTGCCGCCCCGTCAGCTGTGGACAGTTTAGAGTATTTTTAACATCTGCTGGGAACAGCCCCACACCCCTACCATTGCTTAATTGTTTCCAGGGTTGTCCAGGCTCTTCCTGCCTTTTTTTTTTTTCTTTTTTTGTATGGGTTTTAGAGTAAACATGTCTGGAGACTCCTGCTCTCTTCGTGTTTGTCTCTCATCTCTTTGAGGACTGTGGATCCCCATCAGTTTTCTGTGTCAGGCCCTTATACTTCTCCTTCGTCATTTGCTTTGTGTGTAGAAGAGCCATGGTTTACACTGGAGACAGCCTGCTTCTTCCTCTCTGGTCTCCACGTGCGTTACCACCTCAGCACGCCTCTCCGAGGGTGTTATAGATGTATGGGCACCTGGTCTCATCCCCGGGATTGATGGGAATACCAGGCGGTGCCCGGAGGATGCCCGCCTTGATGTCTAGTCCGTGGGGGAATCCCCTCCTTTTGGAGTGGTAATGACATCTCTTTATTTTGAAGCTTCCGAAGGGCGGCTGAGTGGATTTTGGGGCGTGAGGGGCGGTTATGGTTTCACTGGGTAAGGCTGAAGAGACTTCCTGTATGGTGTGGGCTCCTGTCTTTCTGGCATGTTTTCCATGTTTGGTCCTGAGCTGCTGCCATCCCCCATCTACCTCTTGCTCCTCCTTACCTAGCCCCCCTTTTTAAGATCTGTGCTATATCATGTGATAGTTTTATATGTGTCATGTCTTTGCTTAGGGTGGGTGGCTGGAGGGTGGGTGGCTGGGGGGTGGGTGGCTGGGGGGTGGGTGACTGGGGGGTGGGTGGCTGGAGGGTGGGTCTGGATTATGCTACTTGGTGACATTCTGCTGTGGCCCAGCTCTTGGTTAGCTCTCACATCCGTTCTGCATATCCTGCAAGAGCAAACCCTCCCATCTGTCTCCAGGGCTGGACCTGGGGCGAGCCGGGGCCTCTGTTGGCTGTCATCGTGTGCTGTTTCCTGACCGCCAGTGTCTCTGCTCAGCAGCTGCTGCCATGTCCCTCCGTGTACCACCTGCATGGCCATAGTGCTGTCACCGAGAGAAAAGGCTACAGTCTACCATTTTTCACTTCTTGATCCAGTGTGTCCTGAGCCATAGAAGTTCATAATCGCTGCCATTTTGGTCAAACCAACCCTATCTCGACAAAGCTTGCAGGCAATGAAATCGCGAGCCCTCTTAAGGTCTATAATCAGATGAATCTTGACAAGGCAGGAATGCGTGTGTCCCACTGGAAGAAACTGCCCCCTCCCCGGGGACTTTCCAATATGCCAGACAGGGAGGACTTTCTCTGCTCCGGGTCACACCAGCCTGCTCCGGGAGCTGCAATGTAGAGGGGCAGTGTGTGCGGTCTACTCTCTGGTGTCTGCCACTTGACATTAGGATCTCTAGCTGTCTGCTGTCACAGGTGAAAGACCCTGCTCCTCTTGTTGCTAAGTGGCATGTCCCTGGCATGGCGGCCCATCTCGAACATACAGAAGGCATGTAGACCAGCCTCTAGGTCTGGGCTTTTATAGGTGAAGCTGCTGCAAGCTTTTCTAAGCAGGATTTGGCTTAGACCAATACACACACACACACACACACACACACACACACACACACATATACACATATATATGTATACATATACATATATAAGTATATGTATACATATACATACATACAAATATATATGTATGTATGTATGTATACACACACACACACACACACACACACACACACACACAAACAAACCTGATAGTAAACTGCTGGGTTGTAGCAGGGAAACAAGCTACTGCTGAATACTTTAAGAAGCCAGTTTCCAGCTAGGCGGTGGTGGCGCACGCCTTTAATCCCAGCACTTGGGAGGCAGAGGCAGGCAGATTTCTGAGTTCGAGGCCAGCCCGGTCTACAGAGCGAGTTCCAGGACAGCCAGGGCTGCACAGAGAAACCTGTGCTGTCTCAAAAAAACCAAAATAAAAAAATAAGTCAGTTTTCAAAACGTGTACCTCACTAAGGCAAGAGCTAGCTCATGGTAAAGGAGATGCACTGTTGGTGAGAATTACAGATTGCTCAAAATGTTACAGCGGAAACAGATTCTGTATAAAGGAGTATTAGGGCCAAACCTGTGAAGTCAGGTCGGGGATGAGACACAAGACTAACCCTAACCCAGACAGACCTGCCAGGAGGCAGACAGGGGCTCTACAGAGACAAAGCAGCGTGGACTGATAGGTTGGCTGGCTTCTGTGGGGACTCCCTGGGGGAATAGATATTGATCACTGTTGTCTTTTTGATGTAGAAGACACTTGCAGTGGTAAAGCGGAAAAAGGTTTACTAATAAACCTGCTTAAGAAAAGTTAAGTGGCCCAAAGCAGAATTCAGCTAAAGGGGGGCAGCCTCTACTCTAATGATTGGGAAGATTGGGAAGATCCGTAGGGTGCTTGCTAACCAGTCTTGTTTAGACCAGTTTCTGTCATCATTGGAAATAGAGGTTGCTGGGAAAACATGGCTGCTAGTGTTGATTTGCAAGCCTCCATTGCCATAACAAAAGGAGGCAGCCCCTACTTAGAGCCACTGGGCCCATTTCCCCCATCCCCAGAGCAAAGAACACCCCCTAATGAGCAGCTCAGCATGAAAACTGTTATCATTCTCAGGAAAAACATCTTTCTGCCAGGTGGGCGAGATGACCATTCCAAAATAAATATATCTCTTAAGCACTGGTGTACTTTAGAAATAGTTCTGGCAGTGCCTTTCACCGTGTAAACCTCCCATCTGCCTAAGTGGTCAGACTTGCAGTCTCCTGTCTCTGTTTAAATTGTTCAAAGTGTAAAAAAAAAAAAAAAAAAAAAAAAAAACTGGGGCTGGGGACCAGAAAGAGAGTTGAGGGCGTCACTGTGTGTGGAATGCATAAGCGTAAGGCCTATACAAACTGGTAAAGTGTTTCTGTTCAAGGCTGAGTCCTCTTGAGCATTCGTCAGAACCTGTCATCGTACGTTATCATTTAAGGAGTTTCCCCCTTTATCAATCTTTACACGAAAGGAGTGATTTCTCACTTGGAAAGCGTATTAGTTCTGTAACATCTTCATAATGCTTGCTGCTGGGGTAGCTAATCCTAGAAGACAACCCTGTAAGAGCTTCAAAAAAAAAAAAATTCACCTGTAGTATGCGTACAGAAGGGCATCTGACCTCGACGCCCTTGTTCTGTGGAACGGGTAAAGAATTGAATGTGTAGGAAAGACAAACCAGGATGCAGAGAAAGTCAAGGTAACTCCTTTATGGGAGCAGGGAGCAGTTCCCCTTGGGATGGAGGAGCTGAAAATCCACTAAACCAACTCTGAGATGGGTGTTATATGAGGTCCCTAAGTCCTCCCCTTTACCCCGTGGGTCCTGTTTAGATACTAGCCCCATGCGTTCTCGACATCAATTCTTGCAAAGGTTTCAGGGACTAAGAAGTTGCCATTTTAGAGGCAGCATAGGTTAGAGACCCGTGACCCTCTAACGCTCCCTCACATCTATCCATGAAAGGGACCCTTAGATTGCTCTACAGAAGTCCTGAGTATAAGGTAGCGAAAGAAAGTTGCAACTATATCTTGGTAGCTGTGATAGAAAATCTACACGCTGACCCCATACCGGGGAGAAGAAACGGAATAGTGTAACCAATAGCCAGAATGATACCTACAAGATTGGCACTGGCCCAGGCTAACACCTAGTGGATGAGCCACAGTCAAGAGTTAGCAGAGCAATTAAAATACTGGGGCTTCTAAACACGACACCCCTGTAAGTGGGATGGACAAGGTGTGAACAGCATGTGATCATTCCTCTGACTGGACCAGAAAAAAGTTGTAGGGCCCACTAATTGACCAACCAATGTCCAGTGTTTAATACAAGTCCTATAAAAACTTCTAGACAAAAGAAATGCAATGCCTGTTTCCTCCCACCCTCAGAGAGTTTCTCTCATTTACCCTTAATTTCTACTAATAAAATTTTCTTCCATCTTTCTTGTGCCCATTGGCATGAGACGACTATCTCAGGTTGACTTTTGGGGTTTCATTTTGTTTGGGGAGACAGGGTCTCATTACGTATCTTAGTTCCTTTTCTGTTGCTGCGATAAAGCATCTTGGCCAAGGCAACCTATAAAAGTGTCTAATTGAGGTTACAGTTTTGTAGGATTGGAGTCCATGATGGTAGAAGGAAGTTTCAGGAACAGCTAAGTGCTCACAACTCAAAATCCCACACAGGAGGCAGAGAACACTGGGGACAGCAAGAGACTTTAACACCTCAAAGCCTGCCCCCAAGGCCACACCCCCTAATCCTTCCCAAACAGTTTCACCGCCTGAGGACCAAGTATTGAAACCTATGAGTCTATGGGTGTCACACTCACTCAAACCACCACACTATATAACTCTAGCTGGCCTGGATCTCTCTATGTAGACCAGGCTGACCTTGAACTCGTAAGACCCTCCTGCCTCTGTCTCTCAAGAGCTGGGATTAAAGGAACACTCCATACTTGGCCTTGCAAGTTGATTTTTGAAAGCCATTGAGTGCTCAGCATTTAAAGTCTCTAGGTCAAGTAAAGTTGGAATGAGAAAAGTCCCTTGGCACTTCCAAAGTGATGTCATTCTTTGACATCATCCCCAACCCCCAACCCTGAGGATGTGCAGTAGTTAAAGTCAGCTCCTCCCTGTGTCTTCTTGGTGCCAGGCTTGTTCATCACAGCCCATGCGCAGGCTTGTGCTTTGGTTTTTATTTGCCTGCACCACAGTCTTCGTGAGGTCCACTGCGATATGCCTGCAGCTCTATCTGTTGCATCCGTGTGCTCTCTATAGTTCTTCCAGACACGAAGTCGCAAACTACCCATTGTCTCCAAACTCCAGAACCATCTCAGGGATTGGGTAGCCCAGAGAATAGCAGCTTCTTCCTGAGAAGAGCTAAAAGGGGGGGGGGAGGGACAGAACCTCTAATTCCCCCAATTCTAGTTGGATACGAAGAGTCAAATTATGGGATCAGATAACAGGGGTAGATTGCTCAGATCTCGTGTCCCCAGCACTGGCTGATCCCACTGATCTGAGCCCAGAAGTGTGTTAGAGATCTTGACATCTGCTGGGACACACAGTTGTAGTAGGTTGGTCTGGTGCTGCTATGTATTCAAATCCTAAATACTATAGCACAAACCTGCTTCAAGACAAGCAGATCCTCGTGTATACCGGCTTTTGTTGTGTAAGCCTTGCCCTCCCCCATGTTATTCATTATTGGTTAATAAGACATCTACAGCTTGGGATGGGCAGAAGAGTGGGGACAGAGCAAAGATTCCTGGGTTTGGGGTCTTAGGTAGGGACCATGAAGAAGAGAGAGAGGAGGAGGAAGAAGATACCATGGGGCAGATAGATCATGACCACATAGCCATGAGGACTGGCCTGTTGGAGTAGCCCAGGTGGAACATGGAAAGTGATATCTCAGGGATATCGACAAATAGCATAGAGGGTGGATATCTGCCCAGCTCTCTTAAGGCTTTTAAGGCTTAGTATATATTTAAAGGTTTGTGTCTTTTATTTGGGAACTAAATGATCTAAGGTGAGGTAGAAACCCCCCCGAATGATATCAACCACGATACATAGTCCCCCAGAAACCCTTATGTACCTCATTCCCTTTGAGGCCACCTCTTACGAATAGGAGGGAATAGTAGACACATGCTCCTATAGGGAGAACCAGGTCCACGTGATGTCCTCTCAACTCCGGTGAGGGTGGTAAAGCCTTCTGACAAGTGACATGCCAGCTTTCTCACTAAGGTCTTCTCCATGTAAGCCAGAGAAAGGAGGGAACATGGACAGAAGACCCCCTGGGATCCCTGTATCACACATTTGGACAGGCAGTGCTGCCTGTGCACAGCTTCATGGGTTCCCTGCCAACCTTCCCAGGAGTTAAAGACCCTATCTTCTTAGGTATCTGGTTCCCACTGTCTGGGAGAGTTTTGGCCTGGTTTGGGTGACGCCATGCATATCAGCAGAGATTTTTGTCCTGGGTCCTAGGCATCAAGAGGGAGGCAAGGGACAGGAGAGGGGTATGTGGATATAGTAAGAGCCTCCAGATGTTGGAGCTACATCAAGAGGACAGCTGATACGATCTCAACAGAACGGGGCGTGGGAAGCCGGGCTCAGTCACTCACTAACCTGAAGTCTCTACTCTGGCCACCTTGGGCTGTCCTAAGTGTGCAGAAGAGGTGATTAAAGACTCATTGTGTAAGAGGCATGGCACATCTGGGCTTGTGAGAAACTAGCTACTCATTACTGTCTGGTCACATGTGTAGATAAAACTTCTAAGAGGTTCATATAGATAAAACATGAGAGATAAGAGATTCAGAGGGACTCAGGTTTGGGCAGAAATGGCCAAGAGTCCTGGCGTGAGAACAGTCAGCAGTTAGTGTGGCAGCAACCATGGACTCATTGTGACTATGGGGAACTCCCTCGCTGTGTCTCAGGTTCTGGAGTTAATTCTAACTCTATGAGAACAGAAGTTTCTGCTGGGTTCCAACAAGGATCTGTGATGACCCAATAGACCCATTGTCCCTCCTGCCTGGGGTCCCTGGTGGCCACACTGAGCAGCTGGGACAAGGGAACTTGGGGTGAAGAGCCACAAGGATATGTCAAGATTTGGACCATCAAGTCCCACTTGGATCTGGGATGCAGACCTGGTGTGACCAGGCAGGCAAGATCTGGTCTGGGCAATAGGGAAATGGGTCTGTGGAAAATATCTTCCATACCTCCTCCAGGCTCAAGATGGCTGCCATGCCCCAATCTAGCGTTTGGGTATAGGAATAAAGAATGTGGCTGGGTGCCAAGCGTTACTAAGCTAGTTTGTGGTAAGGAAACTAAGGAAACAGTTGGGCATCTGAATGGAAATATGGTGGCCCAAACTAGCAGTCTCTCTGGGTTCCCCACTGTGTGCCCCTCCCTGGCTCATTCTCCCACCTTTCTCTCTCCAGTTCTGCTTGGATGCCTACCCTCCATCAACAGAAAGGGTCTAGTGTACTGATTCTCAACCATCCTAACACTGGGGCCTCCTAATACAATTCCTCATGTCTCCATGATATCCCCCCCAACTATAAAATTATTTCCATGGCTACTTTGTAACTATTATTTCGCTACTGTTATGAGTTGTAATGTAAATATCTGTGTTTTCCAATGGTCTTAGGCGACCCCTGTGAAAGGGTTGTTTGACCTCCCATAGGGGTTGCAACCCACAGGTTTAGAACCATTGATCTAGTGGGTTTGTTGCTGCTGTTTTGTTTGTGTACTTGTTTGTTCCCTGAAGTAGGCTTTCATGGCTGTGTGTAATATACTCTACTGTAGATGTCTCTAGACCCTACGCACACACCATTGTCTCCCGGCCAGCCATTCTGTTTCCTCTTCCCACGAGGCAGTGGGAACTCTAGTGGCTTCTTCCTTCGTCACTTGACCAGATCTATATCTGCAGCCCCGACCCTGCAGGAGGGCTTTGCAGAAGCCACCAGCCATTTCCTGACCAAAGCTATACAGCCAGCACCATAGGAGACTCCTACCTCATTCTGAGTAAATACCAACTTATCCAGCACTTTCTTCAGCTTCCATGAAGAACTTTGGGGGAGTTGATCTTAGAACCAGATAGACACTTGTCAATTTGGTCTTCATCTGGTTGGATCTGACTTAATCTGGTTGGAGCTGGTCTAATCTATTTGGACATGGGTTGCTCTAGTGTAATATGGTTAGGTCTAGTTGCTTCTGGTATAATTTATTAGGATCTGAGTTGGTCTGTTATTATTTAGTATGCTCTAGTTTAATGTGGTTAGATCTGGTTTGGTCTAGTTGGGTATGGTTTGGACTTGTGTAATCTGTTTGGACTGACACACTCTTGTTAGGTCTAGTTTGTTCCAGTCTAACCTGCTTAGATCTGATTTGTTCTAACTCTAGTTGGATCTGGTACTGTTTGTTTTAATCTGGTTGGATATGGTTTAGTGTGATTTAATCTGGCTAAGTGCAGTTTGGTCTAGTGTATCTAGTTGGATCTGATTTATATCTGGCTGACATTTGTTTGGGCCTGATGGCAGATCTCATTGGGATATGGTCTAATCAGGTTATATTTGGTTAGGTCTGGTGTAATCTCATCCGATAGCGTTTGGTCTGGTTTATTCTGGTTGGATCTGATTTAATTTGGTTGAATTTTGTTGAAACCAGGATAAAACTGGTTGGAACTAGTTGGGTCTAGAGTTATCTTTCTGGACAAGCCATCAACCCTAAGTGTCTCTCAGTTCTGCACTGCAGGCTGCTGTGTTCTTCAGCACTACAACTCCCTGATATGGGAAGGCCTGTAGGCCTCTGTGTTCTTCCTCTCAGAAACAGACAGGCAGGGCAGCTTCTCCTCTGCCCTGTGGTATGTCTGGCATTGACTTCTCTTTCCAAGTGTGTTGGGTAATGTGGGTAGATAAAGGGAAAAACCACGGAGAAAAAATGGAAACCTTTATTAGCAGAGATAGCTGGCTTGGACCAGGTTAAGGGGGCAATGGGGGAGCCATGATTAACTAAAAGTCTTTGAACAGAAAAGGACAAGTCACTATTTTGAGGGAAAAAGCTCTGGATTGGTTCTGACAGAACACTTGAGTGTGAACTGTCCAGGCGAAGCCTCCGTGTGTGTCGAGAGAGCCCTCACAGATAGCACCTTTGCTTTCAGAGTGTAAGGATTAGCCACCAAGGACCAGGACCAAGATCCACGTGGGTCACTGGCAAGCACCTGATGAAGAGGAGGGATCGCCTCCAAGTTTGTGTTTGAAAATCCTCTTGCGTTCAATTTTCTAAAAGCCATAATCCAGCAAGCTGAGCTCGTGGGAAGGTCTCCTTCACTTGGGGCGTGGAAGACGGAACACGGGTGGAAATTGTGGGGATGGCGTGAAGACACCAGGGACAGGTTAGGGGCAGTGAGGAGGAAGACAAGATCCAGCCCAGATAGGGGAGAGGGGCCAGCAAGATGGCCGCCATGATGAACAAACCAAGGGCAGGGTCTAGATAGGAGCTCAGGTGAGCCACGTAGGACATTACACAAAGCAAAACTGTGCATCTCAGCTTTCCCTTTAAGACAGTTGAGTTGACCAAATTGGTCAGGAACATTCGGGTCATAGTTCCTATTCCTGTTTGATCAGTGGGAAGGGCAAGAAGGCCTGTTGAAGTGTGTCTCCACACGCACAGCCACATGTGTGGCCCTCTAGCCCAGCGCCACCTTCCTGGAGACCGTCTGGTAGAGCACACCACGAAGCAGGGCCTGGTAGTTCGGTACACGGAATAGGTGGCGCTCGCCAAAGGCCACATCATACTCTGCAGTCTTGCCAGTGACGAGCACACGGATGTGGGGCTCATTCACATGGGGTCCCACCACCACCACAAAGATCTCAATGCCTGCACGCTGGGCCTCCTGCACAGCCTTCTCTATGGCCTCCGCCGTGGCCCCCTGTGAGTTGCCGTCCGAGAACAACAGCACTCTCTTCTTGGTGGCACCCGATGAGGCTTCCCGGTAGAAGCGAGTCACGTAGCTCAGAGCATCGTTGACATCCGTGGCATCGTTGATGAAATCCATGCTGTCCACGGAGCTGGCCAGCACTGTGTAGTTCTGTAAGAACTGGAGAGCCGCCCGCCCTGGCTGTTGCTGGCCTTGGCCGCTATACTGTACCACGGCCACCCGCACATCCTGGGAGGGATCCGCCCTGCCCGCTGACAGGAACCGCTCAGCGAGGCGCTTGGCAAAGACCTTGGTGGTTTCGAAGTTGTGGCTACCGACGCTGGCTGAGCTGTCCAGCAGGATGGTGATGTCGGCCGGGGAGGAGAATGTGACTGTGGGGCAGAGAGGGTGGCCTGAGACTAGGCGGACCCCACAGGTACCAGAGGGTACCCAGCCAAGCCCCAGAGGAGAGCGCCCAGAGACCTGGGGGGGGGCTTATCAGGTCCTGCCTTCCCCACCCTGTCCCAGCCCATCCTTGTACTCACTTGGGCAAGTATAATCTGGACATTTCTTATCTGTAAAAGAAAAATCAGGTGAATAAATCTACCATCATGTGGACCACGCCCATGCTGACTTCTGCCTTGGTCAGCTGCCTATAACAGACAGACAGACAGACAGATGGTATCCTAGCACCATTTCCTGGTCCTGGCTCCAATACACTGAAAGGTAGGGTCAGGCCCTTGGCCTCCTCTTAAAAAAGGGGAAACTAAGTCTCAGAGAAGAGGCAGTTTGCTCTACCATGCTGCTAATCAACTGCCCATCATGAATCTGGCACAAAGTGCACCCCTTGACCAAGTTGTCCACAGCATGGAGTCACGCCAATCTTAAGGCTGACGTACAGTGTGGCCACGGTGTTGGGGGCGGAGGGGCCTTGTCCCATGTGTGTAGTGTGAGAATAACTGTTCTCATGTTGCTCTGCTGGACCAGGGGTCACCCTGGACAGTGCCACAGAGTCAGGTCACAATCTTTCTTGAGGTAAAAGTGCCAGGCACATTGTGAGGACTGTTTCCAGCCCAGAGAGTCCCGGAAAGCAGAGAAGGCGTGTCTAAGACAGATGTACGCACGGCCCACCCAGCGCGCTGGTCACCAGCACCCACCGATACAGATCTGGGCTGTTATGTTCTTCAGGAAGCTGTCATCTAGAAGCTCCGCGTAGTTCTCCTTCACCAGGGAGATACCTGGCCGACCTTGCGATAAGCCTTGGCAGGAAATGACGTTGAGCTGGTCGGAGCCCGCGACAAAGCCAAACACATCCTTGATGCCCACAGAGACTACCTGCAGAGGACAGGGTTGTGTGGATCAGCTAGCTGTTCTCCTGGGGAACAGCCCTCCCCCCCCCACCCCCATGCTTGCAGGAGTCCCCGTTCAGCCACTGCTGGGGTCACACAGCTGCCCACCTGAATGTCTGGGCCGCAGAGCACACTGAGAGGCGTTGTGTCCCGTTGAGTGTCAGAGCGTCCGTCCGTGATGACCAGGGCAATTCGGTTGTTCTGGGTGGGCGGGAGCAGCCGGTCCCGGGTGTACTGCAGCGCTTCTCCGGTGAATGTGCCGCCAGCCATCCACTGTAGCTTCTTGACGGCTCTGCACAAGAAGATGGACAGGCCCGGGCCAAAGCCGCGGTCAGGGTCCTGGCTGGGCCAGCTCGCTATAGGACCAGGAATGGGGCAGGAGATCTTGGGGGATGCTCTTACTCTTTGAAGTCCTGGGCGTTGCGGACGTTGGGGCTCCGCATGTCCACGTGTTCTTGCATCTGGTTGTGGCTGTACTGTACCACGCCTGCATGGGACTGCCCTGGCTCAAACTGTGGGAATAACACCACTGGGTCTGGAGTCCACCACCACTGTGTCCTGGGATCCCAGCCTTCCGAGGGCCTCTCCCCCACGGCTCATTCACCCAGAGCCCTCCATAATTACTCCCCCAGGTCCACAAGCCTCTGTACATGGCGCTCAAGGTTCTGTCCTTAAAGGATGAGTTCTGGCCCCACTATCAGGATTCTCTGTGCCATGAGGTGAGAATGCACACATATATGCATATACATATGCATGTATTATATATATATATGTATAAGTACAAATATATACATTTGTGTATATATGTATATACATGTATATATACACATGTGTATATATGTGGTAATATGTGTATATATATGCATGTATGTGCATATATATGCATCTTCCATATATACCTACCATATATACATATATGTGTGTATATATATGTGCATATATATGCATCTTCCATATATATCTTCATATATAGCTCTACCATATGTACATATATATCTTCCATATATAGACATGTTTTACACATACATACATATAAATAAAAATATATATGTATATACATATGTGTGCATATACATACATATATACACACACATATACATATATGTGTGTATATGTGTGTGTGTATATATATACATATATATACACATATATATATGTATGTGTGTGTGTGTGTATATATATATATATCCTTCCATGTATGGTAAGGATAAATTGGCTTTGTTGAAGGGTCCGACCAGCTCAGTGTAGACATAAATCAGCGTATGCAGTGATGAGCCTAGAAGCTTTGGTGGAGGGACCAGCCCTCTGAGGTCCCAGGTTGGCTGGTACTTACTTTGACCAGCTCATCCTTGCTCAGCCGGTCAATGACCTTGATGATGAAGTCCTTGGCAATCTCAAAGTTCTGCAGGCCAATGCTCTCCGAGCTATCCAGCACGAAGAGGATGTCAATAGGACCACACGTGCACTCTAGGGAGGTGGGACGGGCCAGCCCTTAGTGCCCTTCTATGTATGGGCTTCCCTCCGTATCCCACGGCCCCACCCCTGCGTCCCGGGATCCGCACTGCGGATCGCGGCTGTTCTCCCATGTCTCCTTGGGAGCTAGGCTTGTCAGGCTGGCCTTCTCGACCACACCCAACAGTTGCTACCGTTGCTCCTTCCTCCTAGCTCTGATCCTGTGGCGGAGTGGAGAAGACAGGCCTGGCGGTCTGCTTCCTGCTCCAGCCTGTTGGTGGTTACTTGAAACGTCAGGGAGAAAGGCCAGGGATGGGCAGTATCCCAGGCCTGTGTGTGACCGCAGGGCGCTGCTCACTGGGATGGGGGTGGCTGAGTGAGCATGTGGTTGAGCGCCTTGCATGGCCCGCTGCAGAGCCAGCATGGGTCTACTTAGCACTGCACGGGAACTCCCAAGCGTGAAGAGGCATCACTCACCGCAGCAGGCTGAGGAGAGAGGAGAAAGGGTACTCAGTAGGACAGCTCTGGATTACGAGGCGCCCTGTCCTGCTCTGCCTCGCTTCACCGACCTCTGCCAGGCCCTCAGCACGGCAGACTCTCTGGAATCTCAGAGGGGGTATAGCCCAGCGCTGGTTCAGGTGTGGGGGGACCTGACCATCTCAGTGAAGCCTACGTCCTGCCCACTTAAACCTCCCAACCTCTGAGACCCTTCTGGAGCAGAATCCTGGGCCCTGTGGCTGGCGGGAGCTTGCTGGCTCATAAAAAAAAAGGGGGGGGCGACCTGAGATCCAAAATACTCACAGCACATTTTCATGATAATGTCCAGAATCTCGCACTCCTGGGGAAAGAGATGAGACTGTTAACACAGCTGGGGCTGAGGCCATTCCTGGTGGTCCCTGGGAACCCCTGGGGGTGGGATCTATCCAGGGACTCCTGCCAGCCTAGAATGTGCCTGGCTTTACCCCCTAAGAACATAAGCTACAATGCATTTACCAACACACAGCTGCCATGTTCCCCCTCCCCCGCCCTGCACTGCCAGATGTCCCCCACTGTTGTCACCTGTGTCCCCTGAAGTCATCACAAGCCTCAACTGTTGTCATGTGTCTGTGGTCTGGATACAAGGCTTCAAGCCTCTGTCCCCAGCAGCCCCCAGCTGCCCCCCAACGGCCCCCAGCTGCGAACAGTTTTTAATTAATGTTTCCATTCAGAGCCATGGCCATAGCGGTCAACCCCAAGATCTTATTTACAGACGCCATACTTACATCTGGCCCAGGTGGTCCCACGTGTCCTGGTGGTCCCTGTCAGAGCAAACGCAGACAAAGACTTTAAATGGGGGAGCTTGGATCAATGGAGCCCACAGATTCTTAAACTCTATGTCCTCTGGTGACCTCAGTGTCCCCAATCGCCCTTGGCACAAGCCTAGTCCCTGGGGTCTTTTGGCCCCTGCCTCTAGTCACTTCATACATCATTGCCTTACTGCTACAGAACCCCAAGCCCTCCAGGCCACACCGCCTACCTGGGGTCCTTCTGGGCCTCGGTACCCCTTTGCCCCTTTGACTCCACGGGGCGAAATGTCGTTGTTCTGGAAGGAAATGGAACGGGGTCAGCAGGAGCAGCCGTGTATATCAGTCGTCCACACGCCGGCCCAGCGGCTCCCGTCCCTCAGACGACATCTCCAGCCTGCCCCGTGCCACCGCTCCGGCGAGCCAAGCCGGCGGGGTTGGCACGCTTGACAGAGTCTCCCCCTCACTTTGCCCCACTTACATCCTCTCCTGGGTCTCCGACTTCACCCTCATCCCCCTTGAGGCCAGGATAGCCCTTCGTGCCCTGCAGGAGACAAATACACGTTGGTTAGTGGGGATCTTGGGAAGAGAGAAGGCAGAGAAGGCGGGTGTGACACACTGGAGGGTGTTTCTGAAGTCAATGGTGCGACCCCAGGGTCACATGTATGTGTGTGTGCATGCTGTCTGGTGTCACGTGGGAAGGGGCTCACGGTGTGTTGATTGTGCAGGTCCGTGTGGGTGCGCGTGAGCAGTGTGAACATACATACATACATGGCCCATTAGAGGCATGGTGGGGACACTCACGTTTATCCCAGGAGGGCCTCTGTTGCCTGGATACCCCTGTGAAGGAGGGTAGGATGGTTACACCAGGCTCCATTGGGGAGGACAGTCCAGTGAGAACCACAGGTGGACCTCATGCCCAGGGTCAGCAGAATCCCAGGTCCAAATGCCCAAACTAATGATGGCTCTGGTCTATCCCACCCATCCAGATGCCTGGGTTGGTCCAAGGGATTTATTCCAAAGCGGGCTTGGTAGGCATGCCTCGGACACTCACAGGGAAGCCGGGGAAACCTTCCGTGCCGTTTCCTGGTGGTCCATCCTCACCCTGAGAGAAGATAGAGTTGCTGTCACCATGCCAGATGGTGGCAGGGTGGTGTGGGGACAGCTGTGTCCCCAGAGCTCCTCCTGTCCGTCAGGGAGCAGCCCCCTCCCCAGGCCTGCCCTGAACTGAACCTCTAAGGGAGAGGGTCTTGGATGAGGCAACCTTCCTCTTAGAGCCAACTGCGGATGCCCCTCAACGCCTCTCCCAGGGACAAGTGCTGGCAAGTCCCAGCTGCCAGAGTCTCTGACGAGCAGCAGGGTTGTCCTCCCAAATACTCACCCTTTCACCCATCAGTCCTGGGTCTCCGGGGGGACCAACAGGTCCTGGGGCTCCTCTGAGGCCCTAAAGGAGAGGAACAGGTAATAGCTAGATCATAGTGAATACAGGTTTGGGCTGCAATATCCTTCTCTGGGACCCTCTTAGGGTAAGAGAGGGAAGACCAGGTGTAGAGAAATGGGGCTGGGGGTTACAGGAGATACTGCAGGACTAGGGTAGTCCTCAGGGTGACACTCAGGGCTAGCCTGGGCAAAGGGTGGCACTCGGGGCTAGCCTGGGCTAATAGCAGGGCAGAGTAAGCAAGTTCTTACCTCGGGGCCTGGAGGACCCTCATCCCCTCGGTATCCTTTAGGTCCAATGGGACCAGCCTCACCCTAGAAGATTAAGAACTATGAGAACTCAAGCCATGTCTGTCCCTGCCTCGTTCCCTCCGGATGGCTCTGAGGGTGGGGGGGAGGGTGTCATCCCTGGCCTGGTGACCTGAAGACCCCAGTGTCTCCAGACTAAGCCTGTCTGCACAGCCCTGGCTTCCTGAACATGAGCTCTGGAAGGTCTTACTCATAGCCTTAGGTATGCTAACTCTCCCAAACTCCAGCCAGCCTCATAGCAGTGCCTCCTGAAGATGCAGGTGTCTGTATCCCGCGGCCTCCCTCCATTTCTTGGCCTCATGCTGAGCACTGACACACATTCATAACCAGCCAAACCAGGATCCCAGCATGGACACCGTGTCTTCAGCGACACACGTCTGTAGGAGGACTGCCCTCTCCCCCGCCATGCCGAGCGACTGGAAACCCTTCCTTCTGAAGACCCAAGTGATGCTCTTGGCTTAGTTAGGCATCACAGGGTCCCTTACCGGGTCTCCGGGGACGCCGACGGGCCCCTCTCTTCCTTGGTCACCCTGTGGTCCGGCTTCACCCTGGGGAGAAATGAGCCAATGAGTGTAGAGGTAGAGGCCACACGGCCACCAGCGGTTTGCTCTAGGAAGAGCCACTGTTTGGGCGGTGAGCACTTGAGGCACTCTGGTGAGAGCTGCCTGGGTCTGCTGAGACCAAGGCTGGCCCCACCTGCAGCTTCTCCTCCAGATGTGCCCACTAAGGAGCAAACCTCTAACAGCAGGCAAGTCATAACCTTAGATGCCCTGCCAGAGCCCTGGCACTTCCAGCCCTCCATAGAAAAGCAGGACTGCTGAGACCTAGACACCAATAAGGGGGCATGTCTGGCCCTGTGGGTCTCTGCTCACCTCCGTCCGGCCTCCGTGTCCCCCCGCCCCCAGCTAGCCCCCAAGGCATGACTCACCGGGTCTCCCCTTGGGCCCCTCACACCGGGGGTCCCCCGAGGTCCTCTTTCACCAGGGCCGCCCTGTGTGAAGAGAACTGGACGTGAGGCTGCCTGCGTCCCACTGTTAGGAAGGGGGGTGTGTGTGCAAAGCTTGAGAGCTAGGCCCACTGGTCTCAGCAGCTGTCTCTGTGGTCACGTGAGACCGGTCCAGGGGCGGGCCTCTGTGTTCCTTGGGCCACCTACCTCCCCACAGAGACGCCCAAGTGACCCAAAGGCGAAATCTACAACGCCTGGCGTCCGGCTTCCCACCTAGCCAAGGCATGCACTAAGGATCTCCAGGGACCAGGCCCAGGCCAAGCTGCACGAGCCTTTCCTGTGGATGGCGAAGGCCATAGTAACAGTACCACCCAGATGACTCACCCTCTCTCCAGGGGCACCATCTGGGCCAGCATTTCCCTGGGAACAAGGAGGAATAGCACGTTAGTTTGTGCACTGGCCTGCGCCCAGTCAGCATGTAGGGACGGAGGCTGGAGAGGGATACAGGTACTCACTTCATCACCGGCCTCTCCTTTTTCTCCTGGGGGACCAGGCTCTCCCGGATCACCCTGGAGTAGGGTGGACAGGTTGAGAATGACCGCAAGCCCTAGTATCCATGAGGCTCATCCCATCCTATCCGGCCTCATGTCACCCCATCTTACCTCATCCCCAGGTGGCCCTGAGCTCCCTGGTCTCCCTGCCTCACCGTCCGCTCCAGCTTCACCCTGGGGAGGATCAGGGGTCATGGATGCTTGGTTCAAGGTTCCATACAGTGAAAGCCACATCATGGCTCAGCGGCTATGCTCTGTTACCCTAACCCGGGCCACCCCAACCAGCTCTGGAAGAGTTCTCGCTTCCCAGGATCCTTCAAGTCAGCCACAGCTCCAGCCCTGAGAGGTTGGATACTGAACCTTGAGGCTGCCGTTCGAGGCTTTACGGTTGTGCTGCCCCGAGCCAGACTTGTTCTTTACAGGGTGGGATCGGGAGGAATGCTTGACCCAGGACTTAGTAGATATCCAAGTCCCCATTCTCTGGAGCTGCCCATCACTTACCTTTTCTCCCTTCAGCCCAAAGGCACCGGCATCGCCCTTGGGACCTGGGGGTCCTTGGATGCCCTGGTGGAAAGGTAGAAATGAAAGTCAGAGCTACCCCAAGATCCCCGTGGGCGGCCAGATAAGCGGCCGTCCGCAGACCGAGCCAAGGAATCAAACGGGTCCACACAGGGCTCAGCCATTGGGAGGAGCCAGCGTAGCAAGGGCGGGGCCAAGTCAGCGTAGCAAGGGCGGGGCCAAGTTCCTAAGAACCCACAGTTCCAAGACTCATGGGTAGAGGAATGGCTTACATCAAATCCTGGCGAGCCCTTGCAGCCTGGTAGGCCTGGGTACCCCGTCTCTCCCTGGAAGGAGAAAGAATAGTCAGGATCGGAATGGTTAAGTGGAGACTAGCGATCTGTTCATCCAAGCCCCTCCCGGGAAAGTCAGGAGCCCTCCGAAATGAAGCGGATCGCTTGGAACTAGGACCTGGGTCTTGGCAGGAAACATCGCCTGACTCACACCTCCAAGTTTCCCAGGAAAGGCCGCTATGGGGACTGCACCCACACTTGGGGCAGCCCCTGGCCTTGTCCACCTCCCGTCCTAGATAGCACACCCCAACCCTCCCAGCCCTCCCGCCTCAGGATTACCTTCATGCCGTCTACCCCGTCGATCCCGCGTTTGCCTTTCTCGCCCTGTGAGGCGGAGACAGAAGGTTAGACAGAGGTCAGACATCACTAGCACCGGCCCATGGACAGCATCTATGTCCTCTGCACGTCCACACTCACCTTGTAACCTTTCGGTCCTCTGGAACCCTGTGGAAACAGGAAGAAGGGGGTCAGAGGGCAGCTCCCCCATTGGGAGGGGGTGGCGACACCACCCCACCAACCCAAGAAAGCGGGGAATCAGATCAGGGGCACTGGACAGAGACATCAGGGACGCAGGGCAGAATGGGTTAGGGAAGACTACAGGGTCTGTGTTCTGAGGGTCTCCAGGAACTGTCCACCTAGACGACGTGACACCCCCTCCACCCCCATCCTCTCTGAGCCAGGTGGCCTGAGGCGGCAGCAGAACTCAGGGTGTCTGTCTCTAAAGACCAGGCACATTCCTCCAGAGGCACAGGGAAGGCCAGGAGGGTCTATTTCCCATGCTCCCCTCTGACAAACACCAGCTGTTCCCCCCCACCCCCCAGATGCTCATGAGTCAAGATAACTCTCTGTACTGGAAGGAACACCCCCGGAAGCTGGCCCGTACTCACCTTCTCTCCACGGCTTCCCTTTTCTCCCTATGAGGCAAACAGAAAAGGAGGGGACCCGTTATTGGTGCACACGGCAGCTTGGTCCTTGCTTCCAAACCCTGAGCCACCCCTACCCAAGAGAGGCCATTGGGCATTAAGGTCACGCACCTTCATACCCTGGTACCCGACTGGTCCAAGATCCCCAGGTCGTCCCTGGAACAGAACAACAGACAGTCATACATCCCTGGATAGCACTGGAAGGTCCCACTCAGCCCACCATACCCCTTGCTACAGCTACACCCACATAGAATCCTTAAGTGACCTGCCGTGGGGCCCCTGAAGGTCAGGAGGGAACTCAGCACACCCAGGAGGGAGGAGAGGGTACGCACAGTACCCCAGAGGAGAGGGAGGGGAATCAGGACATCCTGGGGTGGGGGTGGGGTGGCTAGAAGGGAGAGAGATTTGCCAGGAGACCTGTCATGGCTGCTTGGTCAGCCTGACCTCTGGGGTACCTTTCTACCCCCCCCCCAACAAAAGACAGGCTGTGTGGTCTCTGTGCTCACAATTATGGTTCTGGAAGTTTCTACAGCTCAGATGCCCAGCCTCAGGCTTCTCCACCTTTGTCCCCATCCTTACTCGGACAGTAACCAATACTTACAGGGTCTCCGGCTTCTCCCTTCTCTCCGGGAAGACCCGGCTTTCCTCGTTCCCCCTGGAAGGCAGAGGAGGTCAGCTCAGGGGAGGGCCAGGTCAGGAGCCATAGCCCTCTGCTCTGGAAAGCTGGGCAAAACCCTTTGTGCATGTAAAGGATCTTCAGAGCCGTTCCATTCAGGCTCCAGAGTCATCCTGGGCGTGGTTCTGGGCCTGCCTGGTGTCTGGGAGTCTTACCCACCAGGGTCCTCACGCTGTATCATCCTGGCTAGATTTGGGTCTAGGGCTGCATTTCTGATCACAGCTCCTCAAGGCTGAGCTGATATGCTGCTTCAGCCCCAGAGGGACAGGGAGACCCAGCAGAGAAACTCCCCGCAGGGCCATAGCGCAGCTCTGTGGATGATGGCCGTGTGGTAGGAGAACCAACCTAGACCTGACCTCCTTTAAGAACCAACACTGAACGTCTCCCACGGTGTTCAGCTTTGTGCCTCGGGAGTCACGCAGAGAGCCCCAGTGTCATTCCCAACTCCCCTGGGAGAGTCAAGCAGATGCTGATCTGACGCCTAAGTCTGCAGGCAACCCCCTGGACTGCAAGGAGCAGGCTCTACCATCCCAGCTCCCACACCCCAAACCCACATTAAACCCGGCCTTTCTCCTTGGGTAAAGGCAACTGGCAGTCAGGATACCAGGGGCCCAAGGAGGTTGTCACAGAGCTATGGCTTACACTGTGGCTTGTCCCAACAAGAGCATGACTATTTCAGTCACTCAGTGTACGTGTAATGTTTGTACGCACTGTATACAGGTTATCCTTGGGTTATTCAAATGTTGATTTCTCTGTCCTCATATCTTCTTTTAATCCGGACTCAGCATTATAAAGCTTAGGTCAAGAATCTCCTGTCTCAAGTTTGTGTAAACAGCTCTTACCATTTGTTCTCTGCCTTGTCAATAAATGCTGGTCACCCAATGGCTGGGCAGGAGAGAGAATAGGGCGGGATTTCCACCAGCCAGGGGAAGGAGATAGAGAGGGAGGGAGAGCCAGATCGGTCATGAGGAAGAAGAGAGGTCAGAGCCACGAGGAAGGGGTCCAGAGAGGTCATGGAAACACTCCTGAAGCCCAAAGAGTCAGACCAATAACAAGAAGCAAGTATATTGGGATCATGACTGGGAGGTCGCCAGATTAGCTTAAGAGGTTAATATACTTCACTTAGCTGCCCAGGGATTGAAGTGCGGCTTGAAATAAATCCTGGTTTCTCTGTGAGGTTATGGGGATTAGCACAAGGTAAAGAAATACAGCCATGGATGAATTCACTGCTTCCGCCTATATTAAAATAATTCCGTTGACAACTCACCTCATACCCAGGGTCACCTCGAGGCCCTGGAGGTCCTCTGGCAGCCTGAGGAAAACGAGAGACCTTATTAACCCCAGATCCTAGACAGAGGTCCTGGGCCAGCGGAGTGGGTTGGGCCACACTTACCTGGCACTCAAAAGAACAGCACTGTGGAAGAAAGAGATAGACCAGTCAGAGACCAAACAGGGAGAGGAAGGAGTCCTGGGACCTACACCCCAACAGCGGGCTCATAACTAGAGCTAGCACCCATGTAAGACACAGGCCCTGACTCTCGGGTCTCAGAGGGGCACACTTACCACTTGTTCCACGTTATTTTTCTGAAATAAAAATGAAAGAAAGAGTTACTCTCTCCTGTGGGCACAGCCCTCGTTCCCCCCGACCCCTGACCCCTGACCCCCGGCCTCTGACCCCCCACCCCCTGACCCCAAAGATGTCCATGCTCACAATCATGTCCACAATGGTGTCAATGGTCTGGCTGATGGCCTCTTCTGCATCACGGCTATGCCCCCAGTCAGCTGCTGTGAAATTGCGCCGGTACGTGTGGTCTGTGGCGATGATGCTTAGACGGGGCTCCTGAGGAATTCGGGGAAGGAGGGCATGAACGAGCCACCTCTATGAAGCTGTACGCCACTGTGAACTGGGTAGTGGCTACGGAACCCACAAGCTCCTCGGCGGGGTGGAGTCGGCCCTTTGAAGGGCTAGGACTGTCTACTGGGGAGTCTTCACCCCAAGGGTCGCACCAGTGACCCAGCAGGTGGGAAGCCTTGAAACAAACTATGTGTACCCAAACAGTGGCAGAAGAGAGGACAGCACTGGTTCTGGGGCCCAGGAGGCCAGAGGCCCTCCATCTTGTGTATTTGGTATAAGGGGTGGAGGGACTCTTACCAGGTGGTCAGGCGTGATGGCCACGGAAAAGACCTTGATGCCCAGGTGTTTGGCTTCGTTCACTGCATCTTCCAGACCCCCACACGGTTCCTTGTAACCCTCTAGAGGGTGCCCGTCAGTCACCACGATCAAGTACTTGTTCTCCTTCAGGTGGGAGCCCCTGGAGAGGCGGGGCCGTGTGAGGGTCCTCTCTAGGGCTCTAGCCTGGGGACCAGAGCTGAGAACCTGAGGCATCTCTGGACATCCCTGTCGCGCAGGGACCAGGTTTTTACCATTGATCATAATTAAAAAGTATTCAGTCTCTCGGGGTTACATATCTGCAAAAATCACTTCAGGAGAGACCCCAGTCCTCAGCTCGGACACCCTAAATGGACATCATCTCAAGATGCCTCGGACCCCAAATCTCTGAGAACAAGAGGCGCAGGAGTGACCCGGGGCTGCCGGGGTAGTCCTGTGGGAGGTAACTGGTGTCAGATCTAGGGGGACTCAGATAGCCTTTGATCATTTCACCCTACAAAGTACAGTGGGCCTTCCCGAGGAAGAGGCCTGAGTCAAGCCAGGGCCCACACAGACATGAAGTCTCTCCCACATGCTGGGAGCCATACCACGTGTATTCTAGAAAATCCGCCTTCAAGTTTATTCTGCGGATTGCGTGAGGTGGCCGTGCACTGAATTCCTAGGCTCTCCAGTCCAGCCACTTGCCTTCTTGCTTAATAAAGTTACATGAGAACATGTGTGATAGGGCCTGGCCAAACCATGCAACGTCACCACACAAGGTGGATGCGGTAAATGTACCTTGGACCGGCACTTAGCCGAGCCGCCTCAGCCTTGGCCTGGGAAAGCTAGAAACACTCAGCGAAGCCATAGAAGGGAGGAGTCGTGAGGAGGCAGGCATCGCTCCCCTGTGCTGGCTGCACTGGGCAGCTGATACCGAGGGAGGCTGGGTAGATTTGCAGCCTGTGCCTGCTGTACTGGTGATGGGTACCCTGTGAGCACGGAGTTCTGGCCACCTCTTACCCATCAGCTCAACGCCTGGGCCATTACGGAAAGCCAGTGAGGAAAGATCCTCAGACCCACGCAGGAAAGCACGTGAGAAAGAAGCCACGCCCCTAAAGGACGTCAGATGGGTGGTCCCAAGGCTACATCCATATAGCCAGTCTGCAATCACTGACTTCTCTCTCTGCTTCTCCATCTCTGCTGCCCCTGGGTGGTGACTAGGGCCATTTAGTTCACCAGATGAGGAGACAAGAGAGACGCATGGATGGGTGGAGATCGGGGCATGGCTTTGGGGTCCCTGCCGAGGTTTGTGGCTACGGGTGCATCACTCTCTGAGTCAAAGTCTCTAGCCATCAGCCCAGTGCTTGATGGGTAACAGGCAGCCTGCTGGAAGTTCGCCAGGCCATGAAAATGGGCCGAGGAGGCCCCGTAGCACACAGGTTGAAAAGGCCTATGGGTAGAAAGCCACCTAAGACTGTCCCGACTCACAGACACAATGGGTCCAGATTTGGCCATCGTGAACGGCCCTGCAGCACTCACCCTATGAGCAGCTCCTCCAGCCCCTTCTTAATGGCACAGTCGGTGTAGGTGCCTTTCCCAAAGTACTTGACCGCATCCACGCTGGCCTTGAGCTCATCGCGGCCACTGGGCATGCGCGTGAGCCCTCGGATGATCTCCACCTCGTCACTGTAGTGCAGCGCACCCGCGTTCCAAACCAGGTTGCGGTCACACCGGTAGTACCTGTGGGTTGTAGGTGGAATGAGGTGAGGGGAGCCCAGAGAGACCCCCCCCCACCAAGGCCTGATCTTCATGAAAGGACTTGCTGTCCCACCGCCCAAGGGTACCACTGCGTCCCCATCTCACAGATAGGCAGGTGGCTCAGGGTTCTATGATGGAAAGCAGTGGTCCTGTCCTAGGGCTATATACAGTGGGTATGGCCGAACAAACCAACCCGAGTCTTCGACCCTTCTGAGTTTCAACTGAGCTGTAAAGGTGACCACAGCTGGGGTCCCAGACCCCCCATGCACTGCAGAAGGCTGGGTGAGATTGGAGGCAAACACAGATTTAACTAGGACATGGGCGTTTCTCAAGTGGGTCCGCGTTGTCTCCACCCTACCCTGTAGCATCTGGCCCCACAGCTCTCCTGGGTCTGCCATGGGGGCCCATGTGGTTTTTCAGGAACCAGAGTGACCATGGCCCCTGTAGTGATGCGAATAGAAGTGTAGTTCCCACCCCACCTCACGGGATCTTGAGACACCGGAAGCTAAGTAAAGGGACGGAGGACACCCACTGTCATCTGCACTTAGATCTCTGTTTTCCTCTCTGCAACCTCAGACATTTTCACGAAGTTCAGGTCCCGGAGGTGGACAGGCTTGAGGGGTAGATGGTTCACCCCAATCTGCCGGAGCCCATTGTCTCCCTGGGCAGAGCCCCGGGCCCTGGATGTGTAGTTAGCAGGGTTGAGGCCTGTACTGGCTGAGTTCCTGTCCTCCCAGTGACTGGTAACTGTGCACGGACCCTGCTAGGGGAGGAGACTCACCATCTAAAGCCTTTCTCAGGGCCTGCCCCCAGCCACACCCTCTCCTCCCAGTGCCCCATTGGGGGAGGGAGGGAGGGAGGAAGAGAGTGAATGAAGTCTGGTATGTCCCACAGTCCCCTACTCCCAGCCCCTGTGGTGAAGACACGGGGGATGTTCGGCCCAGGACTTAGGAGGAGACTCTAATACCCATGTGGGCAGGTGGGGTTCAGCTGCAGGCAGAACTCTGGGCACCAGGCATCTGGCTGACTCCTCAAACCCTTGTCTGTGTTTGGAGTGTGGAGACTCCCACATCTCTAAACTCAGAACTGTCTTCTCAGTCCTGTTTGTTGGCAAGGTGATTTCCTCCCCTGCCCGCTGCTCCATCCCCCACCCACTCAGCCCCCCTCCTGTCCCTCTGAGCTGCAGAGACCCAGGATGGAGCCCTGGGAAACTTCTGAAGACCAGAGCTAAGATCCAGCGCCCCCCCCACCCCGCCCCAACCCCAGCGAGCTACAGGATAGACTAAGGCAAGCTCACTCTACCTGTCTCTCAGGTTGTCGATGAAACGCTTCGTGAAGGATTTCACCTTGTCCACCAGGGCCCCATAAGGTTTCAGCCTCAAGGCCACGCTCTCCGAAGTATCCAGCACGAAGAATAGATCCACAGGGCAGTCTGAGCCAGAGAAAGTCCCGTGAGCCATGCCCTGAGCCCCATTGGGGGGCACCAGGACCCTTCACATATCCCCATTTTGGCCAGGGGCTTCCTACCCAGACCGTATCCATTCTCACCAGCAGAATTCCAAGCAGGTGGTCAGTAAAGCCCAAGCCCCTCACCTGCCCGGTAGGCAGCACCCAGCAGGGTCGGTGCGAGAGCCAAGTCTCAGGGTGTCCTGTCCTTGGACAGAGCCTTGCTCAGTGACAGTGGCCTTGGCCAGTTATAGAAAGCAGGGGCCGTCTGGGAGAACTGAACTATTTCTCCTTTATGGTCTCAGGCTTAACTCTAAGCCACCAGATCTCTGACCTCCCCCTGAGTCGTGAAGAGACAGTTTACCTATGCTGGCCATCAAGCAAAGAGAGGATATCAGTTCTGGGACCTGGACAGTCATTCACTCAGGACACAGAGTGATGGCCACACTGGTCGGTCCCTCTGGAGTTTACCAACCTGACATCTCCCTAGCATGGCAAGATTTGGGGTGACAGGACTCTGGGGCCTTTCGGCTGGGAGCCGGGTGTTATAGCTGCTTCAAGCCGGGTACTAAATAGAATGCAGGCTTGGACAAGGGACAAGCCCCTTTCTTGATGGCTCTCCACAAGATTAAGACAAAGGGGGACAAGGGACAGTATCTTGTGGGGCATGGGGCCCATCTGCTTCCGGGCCTTCAGGCAGCTGAACAGCACACAGGGAGCACAGTCAGTTCACTCACCTTGGAAGGCAATCGCTTTGGGGCCCTGGATGTCCTGTGCGGCCACCCAGCAGGCTTGTAGCAGCAGGGGCAGCAGGGACAGCAGAGCGTTGGCCAGCCTCATGTTTCTGGCTGGCCTGCGAGTCACCATCAAATGCAGGCCAGGGTCAGGGTGGGCGCTGGTAAAGGCAGAGCGAGGAGGTTGTCTCTGCTTGCTGCAGTTAGAGCCCAGGGCGGTGGAGAGAGCTGGGCAGGGTGGAGGGAGGGAGGGAGGTGCAGAGAGGGGAGGGATCAGCAGAGGAGGGGGAGAGGAAGGGGAGGGCCTCAAAGCGGAGTGAGTCATGGCATCAGTATTGGATCTCTGGAACCTTGAAGAGAAAAAGCCCCTCTCCTCTGGGGCGCTTGGAGCCAAGACACTCCTGGGCTGCGGACTTCCTGTTTGCCACAGTGTGTAGGAGATGTTTGCCCGCCCAAAATCAACTGTCCCATGCAACGCAGAATAAAATATAGTGTGAACAAACTATGTGGTCCCAAAAGAAGTTTCAGGAAATATTTCTGGTCGTTTCATTCCAAATACCGCCTTGGGGACTGACCGTGCAGCCCGGTTTTCTGGTGTGAGCCACAAACGTGGCTTTCTCGGGCGCTGGAGAGTTTTGTGTAGCTGTCTGCGTTGGTTTGGTTAAATACTTAACTTGCGAAAGACCTTTTGATCTTTTGACTTTATTGTGGACGACCAAGTTGTCAACACTAACCATAGGGATGTATTTGTATAAGAGTTTCTCTCTCTGTTTCTGTCTCTCTCTATCTCTGTCTCTTTGTGTGAGTCTGTGTGTGCCATGCACGCGCACACACACGCATGTCTGTGTGTGTGTGTGTGTGTGTGTGTGTGTGTGTGTGTGTTGATAAACATCTGGGCTCCAGATAAAGCCAGAGCCAGTCTTACCCAGAGAAGATTCCAGAAGAGTGGTGTAGCCATTATAATACAAAAACCTGGTTACAAATTTCAGCATCGTTAATAATGAAAGTCTTTACAGAAAACCAACAGTGACAGCGAGTCCTAGGCCTCCGTGAGATTGTGTCCTTTGTCCTTCTCATGCCTGCCCTACAGAATACACCACCGTGGTGGACACACGCTCTTCCTGGCAGGCATCTGATGCCCACCCCACCCCCCAACTGGAGCTTCGGGCCATTGGCTTCATGCTGCACAGATGGCTTCCTTTCTTGGTCTTTGGAGCCTCCGCAAGCTGAGCTATTTCCTCTATAGGGTTACCACCCTATAAATAATAAATAAAGACCGCTTAATCCGGACAGTGGTGGCACACGCCTTTAATCCCAGCACTTGGGAGGCAGAGGCAGGCGGATTTCTGAGTTCGAGGCCAGCCTGGTCTGCAGAGTGAGTTCCAGCTGGGCTCTCAAGGACATGCTCTTCTGGGCATGAGAGAGCAGAGACCTGTCGTGCAGCAGATGCATGGCATCACGCGGTGACAGTCATAGAGGTCTCCCGGTTGGGTTCGGTGCCGTGCACTGTCAGCAGGCCTGATGGGTCTTGGGATCATGGATAAAGGGTGGTCAGGAGCATATACAGCAGCAGGGCTTTAGTCTGCTAACCCCCAGCAGGCTACATGCCGGAGGCCGGCCCTGGACCAGCACCCTGCTTCCCTCAGCCTGTATTCCCCAGGGTGGGAGCCTTTGGTACAGAGGTCGGCTGTGGCTTGGGGGTGCTCTAACCAAGGAGCTTGGGCAGACCTGTCACACGGCTATATTCGTCCTTTTATAGCTGGTCTGGCGCCAGCTTGTGAGGAGGAGCAGGGGCTAGGACTCTGTAGCCCCCAGTCCAGGCACGCATCTCTACCCAGTGGCCCTGACACAACCTGCTTTTCCTCTCTTCCGGTTGTCTCTGTGTAGACAGGAGAGCTGTGATGGAGAGAATATACATCAAGTATACTGGAGAATCCCTGTCTCTGGTCACTGCTGGGCCACACACCGCCTACCCCACCTCACGGCTGTTCCTTCAGTCTCCACCCCCCCACCCCCACCCCAGCCCATCCCCCACTTTGCCTCTTTGTGTTTCTCTGTCACACCCCTCTTGCCTCAGAATCACCTCAGGGTCCCGTTGAGGCTACTCAGGTTACCTCTGGCCAAGCTCTTCACTCCTGACTCAAATCTTGCCCGAGCTGCAGGTCGCTTTTGTACAAATCCCTCCTGGACAGAGTGCTCCTGGGCCAGCCCGGACTTTACTGGGAGGAGCTGCCCTACGGAAGAGCCACCGGAAGACTAAGGCTAGAAAAGTGTGGAGACCCTGTCGAAGTGGAGATGCCTAAGTTCTCCTGTGGGCGTGTCCAAGCGGGGCAGAGTAGCAGCAAGCCCACATCTCCCTGTGACCTGAGGTTCTCTCTTCCCTTGCAGACTAATGAACAGTTCTTGGGGGGGGGGGCCGGGGGGGACTCGGGGCTAAGTGACCCCCTTGACCTGACGTTCTAAACCAAGCTCCAGAAGCCTTGCCGGATCTCAAGCACCCAGACAGCAGGGTTGGGGTCAGAGAGTCACGCAGGCAGCGGTGGAGAGACCCGCAGGCACAAGACTGCTACTAAGCAGGAGAGTCCAGCCAGAAGGTGGAGGGATGGCGGAGGGGCGAGGGGCACTTTCCTATTTCCGGCTTCTCTGTAATGGGGTGGAGGCGGGGCGGGTCAGGCTTTTTACACACCTGAAAAAGTGAGTAGACACTGTGAAAAAGAATGAAAACCCACAAAGGCCTGGCCCGCCTTTGTCAGCCCTTAGGTAGCCCTGGAGGCTCTGGAGTCTTGGGCGTGGTCGGGAAGAAGGGCAGAGCCTCCGTTCTCCACGGAACAACAGCGCCCCCTCTGGCTGCAGATGACCAACCCCTGCAGCAGCTCATGGCCTTTGAGGAAGGAAAAAAACAATGTTTTAAAGCCTGCTTTGGGGAGGTGGGAGTGTCCAGCCTCCTTCAAATCCAGCTCTGTGTATGCAGCCCCAAACAGCATATGGCACCATCATGGGAGAGATTTTTGTGTCTTCCTTAGAAACATTCTAGAAACCTCAAAGACAAAAATACCCACATCTGCTTTTGCTCTAAGAACTGCAGAAGCTTCAGGTAAGGCTCAATGGGTAGTATAGTAGGTCCCTGCCTCTGTGGTGCCTGCCTGCCCAGGCATGCATGCATGTATACATACATCATACATACATACATACATACATACATACATACGTGAGTCTCCTACCCGGAGCAGACAGGCTGTAACCCAAGGGCTTTAAGGAGAGGGGTTAATAGAGACTTCAGGGAAGAAGATTACAGATAAGAAAGGTCTAGGCAGCCCCCCACCTACTCTGGCCTTGAGCCTGGGTGCCCTGGTGACCCCCGTTGGCTAGAGTCCACTGTCCTTGAGCCCTACAAGTCTTGGAGAAGGTCTACCTGTAAAGGAGACCCCCCCCCTATAATCTGTGGTCCCAGTAGGTGACTGCTAAGCCACTCAGGGTTTCCTGTATATATCCTGCTGTCTCTCAGTGCCCGGCCACAGTGGTGGACAGCAAGGAGCCCCACAATATACCCTGTTGTGCCAAGAACTTACAAACCGGGCTGTAACCCATTTTACCCAGCAGCCGACAGTATGTGGCCCATGGATAAGGGCGTTTGCTGTCTTGAAGGCTATAGTTCAAATCCCCAGTGCTCTATGACTGGGAGGGTACTGTAGCCTGGGAACAGAGTTCCCTTAATGGCACATTCTAACAGTGGTACCAAGGTTTTGGCCCATGCCTCGCGGTTACCCATCCTGATGGAGTCTGGGAGGGCTCATCCCATTTGTCTGGCTGAGGCATGTCGCTGGTGCATGGCCCAGGAGATAGACAGATGCAGGCTTGGGATTCTGCTGATACTTGGCATTGTGGGAAGCATCTAGGCCACCTCCCTGCCCCCCTCCCATGGCAGCTCAGACATGGGTTTGTGCCCTCGGTGGGCTCCACCTGACAGAATTAGTTTGAAAAGGGCTCACAAAGGCTGTATGCTCCTGGGTAGAGACCGGGTAGAACAGTGTTCCCCGACCTGAGGGTTTACGTCACTGTCAAGAGGTACCGGTTACCTGCTACACGCAGACTCCAAGGGCTGCCTATTCCTAGCTGGAGAGACAAGTCACACACTCTGCAAACTGCTTGACCCTTCCCCGTCCCCCCCCCCCGCCCCGCCCCCCCCCCCCCCGTTCACTGTGTTTCCCGACACACGAGGGATGCTACTGCCCAGTAGTTTTACATAGCCCTGGCAGTTCCTGATGCCTCTTTAATTGGACAAGGAGTCTGTCCAACCTACACCCCCCAGGGAAGGTTGGAAGTAAAGAGATCTGGGATTTTCCAGACGCACAGAAAGGCCACATGCCTTCAGAGAGTGCAGTGACAGGGAGTCCAGTGGGACAGGCGTGGAATCCAAAGGACGGGGTGGCCCAGTGTTTGAAGAACCCACTTAGGGGCTTTCGGGGGTTTCCGGAATATCTTTAGCCTTTCCCAGGGTGTGGCCTCTGGAAAGCTGCCTTTACTGCCCCGACACCAAAGACCCAAACCCTCTCCACTTCTTCGCAGATTTGCTGAACAAAGACAGGGCTGTTCTCTTCACTGCCTCAACTGTCTAGTGAACTTTTCTCCCAACTTAGAACATGATTCATCAAAGAAAATAATGTTTTCCATGAGCTGCACTCTGTTTCCATGGCGCCCTCACTGTGGATGTTGGAACCAGCAGGGTGCCTGGCAAGCGTGCGGCCCCACCCACAGGCCCCACACAGGGGACTCCCCTGTTCCCCTGACCTGTGTCTTAGCATGGATGGCTATGCTCCGTTCTGGGGAGCCCACATCCCCGCAGCGCTGGCACACAGGGTTCTCTGGTCTGGCTGAGGCCAGGCTGGGATACATGCCTGAGGTACCGCATGGACAGAGGAGCTCCTGTCTCTTAGCTCCAGTTTACTGAATGCCTAGTGAGTCACCTGGGCAGGGAGCGTTCATGGTGAGACTCACTCCTGGGGCAGGCCAACGCTGGGTGTCTGCGTCTCCAGAGCCACTGATCTGAGAGATGTAAACGTCCCGCCAGGGATGACCATCATTTGAGCTGTGGGCCCTCAGTGACCACTTGGTACCAGTTGACAAAGAGCCTCTCACTGGTAACCAGACAGGAAGGGCAGTGCTCTTGGGAAGAGCTTCGAAATAATATACCGAGGGGACATCAATCTACTCACGATGAGAAAATACACCCCAGCATTCCACATGGCAGGCTGGAGACACTACAAAGCCCCATTGCCGTCACCAATGTGGAAACCACATTGTCCCTCTCAGGGGATGCTATGAGCAAGGTAACTTGGTAGCATTTACTGACATGCACATTCACAGCCAAGAATGTCCCCTAGAGATGGGGTGTAAAGGTATATCGGCACATGAATTATAACATTATAACATCAACATCCATCAGTAACACTTGCAAACAGAGCAACAGAGGCTGATGGGTAAAGCCACAAACACAATAGCCCTAAGGTCACACAGAATGAAAAGGCTTGGGGGTCCCACTATAGAGCAAGCTAGGCGGGTCCTGATTTGCACAGGGGTGGTCTCTCATTATGGGGCAGACAGGCAGCTCACTATTATAGGCTGTGCCTGTGACACCCCCAACTAATTGTTCGGTTGAAGACGGCTTCCCCAGTCCCCTCCCTGCTCAGCGACTCCAGCTGACGTGGTTCCCAGGCTACACATTAATCTAATTTATTTTTGTTGTTGTTGTTGTTCCATTGTCCGAAAACTTGAGAATTTTATTTTCTGGTGAGAAGCAGACATAGGAGCTCTGGTCGCGTGCCGTCCTCTGAGAGAGACACCACAAAACTAAAAATGAGCTGTGTGCACCATACCCAGAGAGACCAGCGAGGTAGGGCCAAGAAGCCAGTAAGTGGGTATCCCCAGGCCTCCCTGCCCTTCGAGGCTTGGCTGGGACAAGGACACGGTGACACAGACACTGGCAACTTGGCCAGAGGGGCTCCAAGGCTGTTTGGGGGCTGGCCCAACACCCACAAGTCTGAGACTGGATATTCTGGGAACCCTGGCTGGCAGTGAAGCCAGAAAATTTCATGTAGCGCTAACTCTTTCCTCTTCTCCAGAGGAAGGAGAGATTTCCCCCCCAGAGAAGCAGCTCACACACGCCACAGGCTGCAGCACGTGGGTGTCCCCACAGGGATCCCTGTGGAAATCTTGCCTCTAGACTCGGAGTCCTGCTGCCAAAGTCTCATCCTGGGAGCATGACCCTGATTCCTGAGGACATGCAGAAGCTCCCCCTGGGCAGAAACAGGAAGTAGACACTTTACTAGGACGCTCTACGCCAACTGGAGCCAGGGCTTATGCACACAGAAAAGCATCCAGAGAGCAGGCATTTTGGTAGCTTCAGGTGGAGGTTTCTGCTCGAATCTGGTTCTCTTACATACAACCCCAAACCCCCGGCCTCACCACCCAATCTATATAGAGCCCCCTGCTCACTGGTCCTTTCTGTGGAGGTAGAGGGGCCCAAGGGATACACAGATAGCCAGGGCAGCTGTACGGGCCACAAGAGCGTACCATAGTCACTTCGTGTTTGCTGATGGTGGCCTCTAGACCAGAAGCCAGTGGGCAGAACGCACCACATCTCCTTTTCCACCCCAAGATCTCTTGCGACCCTTTGGTTCCATCCACTGAGTTTCTAACACGCCCCCCCCCACAAGTGCACAAAGACTCCCTTCTCTCTGGGAGCAGTGGACCTGACCTTGGGAGGGAAAGAGCTCTGAAAAGTGAGTACCCTTGACCCAGGGGTATTCCAGAAATGTCTACATGCAAGCCAGAGGTTGGGTATCATGAGCTGCAGGCCCATGCTGAGGACAGAGTCAAGGGACCCTCTCCATCCAATTGCCATAGCATGGCTGGCTATGAGCACAGTGGCTGGGGCTCTGGTTCCAGATGGGTTAATCTTTCCTATTACCTCATACTGGCCTCCTGCCTGGAGAGAGAGAACAACATCTGGCAGATATATTTCTCCAGCAGAGCCTGGGCCTCTGGAGGAGAAGCCTGGCTCCCGACCAGGAGCCAGCTGCGGGCTTAGGCAGGACTCTAGGGAGGGGGCTTCCCGGGAAAGGACAGCCACAGTGGTGCCGCACCACCTGGGTCCCCAAAGCCCACCCCCAAGGGCCTGGAGATGACAGCCAAGCATTCCTGCGAACAAGAGTCACTTCCTGTCCTGCTAACCCTGGGAAGAAGCTGGAGCTGTGGGATAGGGGGGTGTGGGCTAAGCAGTACCCCAGGAGTTCTGAGGGTCCAGTAGGGACAGAGTTTCAAAAGGAGATCTATTATGAACCCAGGACCATCGTGTTGGAGGCCACCAGGTCTGGGGTCTGCCCTCCTTGTCCCTATTCCCCAACAACCACAAAAGCAGGACCCCCCTCCCAACCAGAGTCTGTTAGTGATATCCCGGGGGTTAGAACCCCAATACTGCTCTTCAGAGCATTCAGACCACTGACCAACGTGCAAAGTTGCTGCCTTTCTCAGCCAGAGGTGTGGAGGGACTGGGGAACAGCACCGAGCATGTGCCCTGTCTGGGTTCTGTACCTCTGCAGAGCCCTCGGTACCTGGACTGTGGGTTCCACTGTCTAAGCTGTCAATCACGCTGAGCTGTGATTGACATCTCTCAACTGCTGCCAAGACAGTGGAAAGCTGCTATAGCCCGGCCTTCTGAGTTCTACTGAGGACAAGCCCATTCAAAGGAGACGTCTTCCTCACCCCACCCTGCTGCATACTGGAGAGAACAGGACACCCCTTCCCCTCTGCAGGGAGCCAAGCGGGGGACCCCAGGCCCAGCTTACCATCCACCTCAGGTAGCCTGAGGATTGCCACAGTGAACAGCACTATATTCAAGGGGTTGCTAAGACCCTTGGTCTCTTCTTAGCCACACGTGGGCTTGGAGAATCTTGGGCCTGCTGCTTCAGGGTGGCCTGGCTGGGAACCTTGTCCTCTTACCCTGCCTGGCCTCATCCCCCAACCATGGGAGCCCCTCATCCTTGGTCCTCTCTGAAGATGTAGAGGAGACCAAGGGCAGGCAGGGCAGCAGGATGGGCTGCAGGTAAGAGCTGTTCAGGGGTCTTTTCTAGCCTCTGCTCTAGGCTGGGGACATAAGGAACCAGGGACACTCAGATCTGGGTCGGTCCCAGCCCTGCTACCTACTAGTTCTGTGACCTAAGGCCAGAGAAACAAGCAAAAATTGTTTTTGCCACACATCCAGGAGATAACCCCTCTTGGTTAGTGGGAGTTTATGATGGGGTCATAATGGCAGCGTCAGGACAAGACAGTCTCAATTCCTCACCAGGAGGCCGTCATCAACAAGTCCCATGCAGACTGTCCAGATGCGCTAGAACAGCGATTTGTAACCTTCCTAATGCTGCAACCCTTAAGTATAGCTCTCATGTCGTGGTGACCCCCCAACTATAAAATTATTTCACTACTACTTTATAGCTGTAAATTTGCTATTGTTATGAATCCTAATGTAAATATCTGATATGCAGGATATCTGATATGTGACCCCCCCGCGACCCCCCCCCCCGTGAAAGGGTCGTTGAATACCCCCACCCAAAAGGGATTGTGATCCTGCGGTTAAGGATCACTGTTCTAGGAGGCACCGTAGGACCTTCCATCTGGTATCTGATTCCAAACCCCCAGCTTCTCTAAGGAGGCCTCTTGGCAGGCAGATGTGCACCCTGGGTCACATCTGGGGTTCCTAGGAACATCGACAAGCCTGCGTGATTTCTCTGAATTATCAAACGCTGAAGCAAGTGATGTGTCCCGCTGTTCTGTGGAAAGGAACTTCGCTCCGGCTCCATAGTCTCCAGGGACCGAGGGGCCATTCAAGTACGCCCCATTCCGAGTAGGGGTTATCTTTAAAAAGAAGTACTGCAGCCATTCCTATGACAATAAAATCAAGAGAAAGATGCAGATGCCTGTCTCGTGTCCCTGGGGTGTTGGATTCAGGTGACTGACTCAGATAGCTTCTGCTCTGTTTGGCAAAAATCCCCCCCCCAGATCCAGCACTAGGACTTGGGGTACACATGGGTCCTGGGTTATTTGTGCCAGTTTCCACCCCAGCACAGACTGGAAATCTCCTGTTCTGGTGGTGAATGTCCGAAGGGGAGAGAAATGGACTCGCAAGCCCCGTCATGAGGGCAGGTCAGGATGCCAACTGATTGCTGTAGTGCTCTGTGCCTGGGGTCACTAAGGTGACCAGGGTTTGAAGCTGAAACCTCTCTGAGAAGGGCTCAGGGATTGAGTCCAGGTATCCTGCCCCACTAGGGCTGGCAGCCTCAGTGTCTCTGATTGGAGTTCAAGGGCATCAGAATGAGGGTGCCGACAGACTTTGGGGCTCCGATGGCTCTCGACATAGCCGTGTGTAGTCCTCTGGGAGCCCAGGCCAGCAAAAGAGCATCATGGCTTAGCGCAGACAAGGCATGCTCCCGTGCATTGGGGCCAATGGGGACATATAGAACCCTGTTTCCACATCTGCCACTGAGTATGAGACCCAGCCCTCCAGCCTCCTTCTCCGGTCTATAGCCACCTTGCTATAGAACCTGGAGATACATAGGCTGGGAGAATAAGGCCCAGAGAAGGTCCCAGGGGCCAATATGCTGGGCTTGAGCGCCCTCTGCTGTCCATCTGGGTACTTTCTCTGGATGTTCGTGGTGGAGTGGTAGTCACTATTGCCTTCCTTGCTTGGGTAGATTGAATCTAGGAAACACTGAAGTCAACGACGCCTCTGGGGAGATTCACAGCGGGGTTTCCATTTTCAGCCCTACTTGGGCACAGTGTGGCCTCCCTAAGGTTGCCCTGTCTTGACAAGGGTGCAGGGAACTATCCTACCAGAGGCTGGCTCCTGTCACTTGGTAAGCCCAGTCCCAGATGCAGAATAAATGAGCATTCTCAACTCTGACTAGCCCAGCTGCTCCCTGCTTCTTCTTGCCTGTTCCAGAAGTTTCTAACCTTGCTGAATTTGGAGCTCTCGGTAGAGAGGGGAAAGCCAATCCTAGGATATCTTAGTCCTAGGTATCCCAGAGCCACTAGAGTGTTTTCTAGGAGCTTCGTGTGTATGCAGACATTCGTAGGATGACCCATGGTAACTCCTAGCCCCAGAACTAGAGTCACAACCAAGGGGAAGGAATCACGGTTAGGGTTAAGATTAGGTTAGGGTCAGCTCTGATGAGCAACTTGTTCCTATCAGAGACCCCATACGACAGAAACTATGACCAAGCATCTTCCCAGGATCAGTTCCAGGGGCCCTGCTCAGTGAGAAGGCATCTATTGCTTCTTAGAGGGGCCTCTGAGAGGTGAGGGTAACTCCTTCAATCTTCCTCCTTGAAGGAAAATGTTTAGGGCCTCAGGAAAGCTATCAGTGTCTCAGGACGACAGGATAGAACCTGTCCTTGCCCCTCGCCTGCCCACCCAGTTCTGAGATTCTGGAGAGTAGAGGCCAGCAGATAGAGACGTAGGCAGGTCAGGCCCCGGGCAGCAGTGGCTATGAGTTCTTTGAGAATTCCCTGAGCAGCGGCTGGGATGGGAGACTCAGCCCGCAGGGCAGGTGTGGCGATGCTCGGCTCCTGGCTTGTAGGCTGGTTCCTGGAGGATGAAGGTGAGCGGGGCCTGGATACCCGCCGCCATTCTTCCCAATTGGATTGCCAAAGATCACCGGGGTCAGGGCACCCGTCGTCATGGCAACCCTAGACACGGTATCACCACTGCGGCTACCACTGGCGTGTGGAATCACAGCAGCAGGAGGTAGAGAAGGTTACCCTGGTACCCGGATTCAGGGTGCCCCGGGATAGAGGACCTGAGGTTCTAACAAATGGATTCCACAGATAGGGATAGCAGAACTCGGGGGGAGGGGCTGGACACGCACCACGCCCACTGCCCCAGACGTCACTATCTTCCTGAATTCTACGGTGGTATCCATGACTTTACAACCTTAATAGGATTGTGCCTTCCGTTACTACCTCCGATTCTTTAACACGTGACATCACCGCTATTGTCTTAATTTCTGTATATTTTTATTGCTTCCGGTTTGCAGTGTTATAATGGAGTGGTGTTATATATTTCCTAGTTCTAGTCTTCTTCATTTTACCTTCCTCTCTAATCTCCAGCAATGCTAGGAATCTACAGTGCCAGGAAAAAGCCGAAGGGACCCGTGCCCCACACTTGGACGCGTGCACCTGTGGAGATGTCTGGCCTTCTCACAGAATGCCCAGGATGCAACATCTGGGGCAGCCACCACTGCGACTGCTACGGTGGCATGATTGTGGTGACAAATCCCCTCGACTCATGGAACTGGGTGCAGCTTGTGACTCATGTGACCCATGTCACACATGCTTCCTGCATTCACAAAGTGGTGTACCACTACCCTTACCTAGCTGGAGAATGTTTCTTATACCTCAAAGTAAATCCCATCTTTATGTAGTTCTCTTAATGCCCGCCCTCCCTCCCTCCCTCCCTCCCTCCCTCCCTCCCTCCCTCCCTCCCTCCCTCCCTTCTTTCTTTCTTTCTTTCTTTCTTTCTTTCTTTCTTTCTTTCTCGAGACAGGGTTTCTCTGTGTAGCCCTGGCTGTCCTGGAACTCACTCTGTAGACCAGGCAGGCCTAGAACTCAGAAATCCACCACTGCCTGGCCTCCCTCTCCCCTTTTCTTGATCTACTCCTCTAATGTGACCGTTCTGACAAGTGCCTTTGCTATCCATGACCTCTTCTGAAACTCTCTCTCTGCTGCCTTATCTAACACCACTAAGTGTCCTAGAGCTAAGAACACTGTCTCCCTCCATAGGCACTAAACTGCCTGTGTCTGTCTGCTCTCTGAAATCAAAGTGAGAAATCTTCGCGTTCTTCTAAAAGCAGGGGTACGTACCGTACTGCAGTTACCTGAATGGAAGATGAACAGTCTCAGCCTGTTACCCAGTCTGCAAAACATAACCATAGGCTACCGGCTGTCTTTTAAAGATTTATTTATTCTATGTGTGTACACTGTAGCTGTCTTCAGACACATCAGAAGAGGGCGTCAGATCTCGTTACAGATGGTTGTGAGGCACCATGTGGTTGCTAGGATTTGAACTCAGGACCTTCGGAAGAGCAGTCAGTGCTTTAACCGCTGAGCCATCTCTCTGGCCCCTCACCAATGTTTTTTGTTTTTGTTTTTGTTTTGTTTTGTTTTTATTGTGAAAGAACAAAACACATAACATCTATACACATCTCCTCAATCTCCCTCCGTAAACTTTTCCACCCACAGTATTCCCACTTTCTTTTAACCACGATCTACTACCCTCCCTCTCTGACAGTAACCTATCTGCTCCTATGCCATCCCTTGTCTCCCTATTCCCACAAGAGATCCTACATTAGACACACCGAACTAAAGAGTCAAAACTAGAATCCTCATATAAGAGAGAACACCTGGTATCCATCTTTGGGGAGTGTGTGTGTGGGGGGTCAGGTTACCTTATTCATATCCTTTTTTAAAAAAATTCCATCTATTTCCCTGCATGATGCCATGGTTTAGTTTTTCTTTTTTCTTTTTTTGGTTTTTTCGAGACAGGGTTTCTCTGTGTAGCTCTGGCTGTCCTGGAACTCACTCTGTAGACCAGGCTGGCCTCGAACTCAGAAATCCGCCTGCCTCTGCCTCCCGAGTGCTGGGATTACAGGCGTGCGCCACCACGCCCGGCTTGGTTTAGTTTTTCTTTAGACGAGTCATATTTCATGGTGAGTATATGCCATGTCTTTATTATTTAATCGGCCGGGCACTAGGCTCTTCCATTTCCTGACTGTTATGAATAGGATGGCATCATCCCTGCATCTCTTGTAAGCAGGGCAAATTTGCTGGTATTTTTGTGTATTTTTGCATCAGTGTTCATAAGGGATATTGGTCTGAAATTCTCTTCCTTGGTTGTTTCTTTGTGTGGTTTAGGTATCAGGGCGGCTGTGGCCTCATAAAATTAATTTGGCAGCGTTCCTTCTGTTTCTATTTTGTAGAATCATTTTAGAAGTATTGACATTACAACTCTTCTTTGAAGGTCTGGTAGAACTGTGCACAAAAACCATCTGGCCCTGGACCTTTTTTGGTTGGGAGACTTTTAATGACTGCTTCTATTTCCTTAGGAGTTATGGGACTGTTTAGATAGTTTACCTGCTCTTGATTTAACGTTGGTAAATGATATCTATCAAGGAAATTGTCCATTTCGTTTAGATTTTTCAATTTTGTGGAGTACAGACTTTTGAAGCAACACCTAATGATTCTTTGGATTTCCTCAGTATGTGTTGTGTCTCATCTTTTTCATTTCTTTTTTTTTTTTTGATATTCTCTCTCTCTGCCTTTTAGTTAGTTTGGCTAAGGGTTTATCTAACTTACTGATTTTCTCAAAGAACCAACTCTTGGTTTTGTTGATTCTTTGTATTCTCTTATTTCTAATTTATTCATTTCAGCCCCAAGTCTGATTATTTTCTCCTGTCTACTCCTCTTGGATGTGTTTACTTCTTTTTGTTCTAGAGCTTTCAGGTGTGCTGTTAAGTTGCTAGTATGAGATCTCTCCAATTTCTTTATGAAGGTACTTAGCAAGTACTATGACTTTTCCTCTTATCACTGCTTTCATTGTGTCCCATAAATTTGAGTATGTTGTACCTTCATTTTCATTGAATTCTAGAAACTTGTTTTGTTTTTGTTTTTGTTTTTGTTTTTGTTTTTGTTTTTTTTGGTCCAGTGGCCATTGGGGGTGGGGTGTTCAGTTTTCATGAGTTTGTAGAATTTTTGTTGTTTCTGTTGTTATTAAAGTTCAGCTTTAATTCATGGTGGTCAGATAAGATACAAGGGGTTATTTCATTTTTATTATGTGTGTTGAGATGTGTTTTATGACCAAATGTATGGTGAGTGTTGGAGAAGGTTCTATGAGGTGCTGAGAAGGCATATTCTTTTGTGTTTGGGTGAAATGTTCTGTAGATATCTGTTAGGTCCATTTGATTCATAACACCTATTAGTTTCATTATTTCTCTGCTTACTTTCTGTCTGGATGAACTGTCCATCGGTGTGGAGGTGTTGAAGTCCCCCACTATTACAGTGTAGGGTTTGATCTGTGATGCTCCTTTTACAAATGTGGGTGCTTTTACATTTGTGGCATAGATATTCAGAATTAAGACTTCATTTTGAGCCGGGTGTGGTGGTGCACACCTGTAGTCCCAGCACTTGGGAGGCAGAGGCAGGCAGATTTCTGAGTTCGAGGCCAGCCTGGTCTACAGAGTGAGTTCCAGGACAGCCAGGACTACACAGAGAAACCCTGTCTCAAAACAAAAACAAAAACAAAAACAAAAAAAAACCAACAAAACCCCCCCAAAAAAAAACAAAAAACAAAAAAAACAAAAAAAAAAACCCCAAGACTTCATTTTGGTAGACTTTTCCTATAAAGTGTTCTTTCCCATCTCTTTTGGTTGACAAAAATCTATCTTATTGGATATTAGAACGGCTGCACTGGTTTGCTTCTTGGGTCCGTTTGCTTGGGAAATCATTTCTCAGCCCTTTACTCTGAGATAGTGTTTATCTTTGTTGCTGAGGTATATTTCTTGTATGCAGCAGAATGAAGGATCCTGTTTACACACCCATTCTGTTAGTCTATGTCTTTTTATCGGGGAATTGAGTCCATTGATGTTGAGAGACATTAGTGATCAATGATTGTTAGTTCCTGTTATCTTGATGGTGGTGGTGGTGGTGGTGGTGGTGGTGTGTGTGTGTGTGTGTGTGTATGTGTGTACTTTCCTTCCTTTGGTTTGCTGGTCTTGGGTTATTTATTTTTTGTGTTTTCTTGGGTGTAGTCACCCTCCTTGGGTTGGAGTTTTCCTTCTAGTACTTTCTGTAGAGCTGAGTTTGCCCTACAAAATACAGGATAGATATTTCTTAAATTTGTTTTTGTCATGGGTTATCTTGGTTTCTCCATCTATTGTGATTGAACATTTTTCTGGGTATAGTAGTCTGGGTTGGCATCTGTGGTCTTTTAGGGTCTGTAAGACATCTGCCCAGGCTCTTCTGGATTTTAAAGTCTCTGTTGAGAAGTCAGGTGTAATTCTGATAGGTTTGCCTTTATATATGTTACTTGGCCTTTTCCCCTTACAGCTTTTACTATTCTTTCTTTGATCTGTACATTTAGTGTTTTGATTATTATGCAATAGGAGAATTCTTTTCTGGTCCAATCTATTGCTGTTCTATAAGCTTTAAGTATGTTTATATGTATCTCTTTCTTTAGGTTAGGGAAATTTTCTTTCTTTTATCTTTTGCTTGCTTGTTTGTTTGTTTTTTCGAGACAGGGTTTCTCTATGTAGCCCTGGCTGTCCTGGAACTCACTCCGTAGACCAGGCTGACCTTGAACTCAGAAATCCGCCTGCCTCTGCCTCCCAAGTGCTGGGATTAAAGGGATGCACCACCACTGCCCGGCTGGGAAATTTTCTTCTATGATTTTGTTGAAAATGTTTTCTGGACCTTTGAGTTGGGAATCTTCTCTTTCTGTTCCCATTATTCTTAGGCTAGGTTGTTTTCATGGTATTCTAGATTTCCTGGATGTTTTGTGTCAGGAACTTTTTAGATTTAACATTTTCTTTGACCAACGTATCGATTTCTTCTAACATATCTTATACACCTGAGAGTCTCTCTTCCATATCTTGTATTCTGTTGGTGATGCTTGCATCAGTTATTTCTGTTCTCTTCCCTAGGTTTTCCATCTCCAGGATTCCCAGGATTGCTTCTATTTCCACTTTTATGTCTTGAACAGTTTTATCTATTTCCTTCAACTGTTTGATTGTGTTGTCCTGCATTTCTTTTTTTTTAAAGATTTATTTATTATTATATCTAAATACACTGTAGCTGTCTTCAGAAGAGGGCATCAGATCTCATTACGGATGGTTGTGAGCCACCATATGGTTGCTGGGATTTGAACTCAGGACTTTCGGAAGAGCAGTCACTGCTCTTAACCACTGAGCCATCTCTCCAGCCCTGTCCTGCATTTCTTTAAGGGACTTTATTCATTTCCTCATTAACAGTCTCTATCACCTTCATAAGTTTGGATTTAAGGTCATTTTCCCATGTTTAAGCTGTGTTAGGGTACCCAGGTCTTGCTGTAGCAAAATAGCTAGGCTCTGGTGGTGCCGTATCTGATGCTGATTGTGTTCTACTCTGGCCTTCTGAGTTTTGAGGTTATTATAGGTTTAGAGGTTGGGTCCTGAGTTTATATTTGTTGGATTAATGGTTTTCAGATGTTTTCCCCCTTGGTTTCTGTTTCCTCTGTCTTCTGGCCTAAGTGGCCTGCAGTTCTGGTAACTAGTGAGTCTTTAGGTATAGTAAAGTATTTCCCTTGGGGTTTTTGAGGCCCGTGTGGCCTACATGATGACCTATGGGGTTTTAGGTGCTTAACCTTGCCTCTACAGTCCCTGGTACCAGTGTGGCTTGAGGTCCCTGGTGATGGCAGACCTCTTGGAAAGCAGGCAGAGTCGGGGAGCATGAACGGAGCACAGGGTTTGAGGTTCAGTTTAGCTCTATTGGGTGTGCTTCCAGGAGATGTCTTTGGAGTGTAATACAAAGGTTATTCCGTCTTAACATCTCCCCCTCCTCTCGGTCTCCCCTCTCCCTTCTCTCCTTTCCCCCCTTCCTCTTTCTCTTCTTATCTGTATTCTAGCTTTAGAAATAGATCGTGGGGTATGCTTGATTCAAATTGGTTCATCAGTAAGTGCCCACGTGTACATATTTAAAATTAAAATAACTTCCGATTCATCGTACTCAACTCAGAAATAATTCAGTTTGTTGGTAAGAATAAGCAGCCATACCTTCAGGACTGTGAGCATGTTTCGCTTTTGTTCTTCCTAGATAATCACAATATAGTGTCCATATTTGCTATGTCTCCTGGGATTTCATGAAAATGTTTTATTAGGAATGTTTTTCTAATGTCGAGGGGGAAAAAAAGGCAAAATGTAACCATGAAGAGGAAGAGATGTACAAAGCTCTAGGTATGCAATGTAGTTTTGATAAAGAAGGTTAGAGGGGCTGGAGAGATGGCTCAGTGGTTAAGAGCACTGACTGCTCTTCCAGAGGTCCTGAGTTCAAATCCCAGCAACCACATGGTGGCTCACAGCCATCTGTAATGGGACCCGATGCCCTCTTCTGGTGTGTCTGAGGACAGTGATAGTGTACTCATATAAAATAAATAAAGAAGGTTAGAGAGAAAAATAAATGCTTTAGCTGAAAAGGGGGCTCTGTGTGGTGAAATAAAATGCTTCCCAGCAGGAGATTTTCTAAAATGAAAAAGGGAAATGAGGAGAAAATGCAGACAAACGTATGCAGTAGGAAATGACATAGAAGATCATATGTGAATGATTAAGTTGACCGTAGTTAGAGCTTATTAAAAGTTCCTTCTGAAACCTAACCTGGTGATTAGATTCCATGCAGAGACCCACGGAAGGGTGTAAACGGGCCTGCTGCTCGGTTTCTGTTTACTCACTGGCTTGAAGTTTTCCTCTGTCAGAAAGCTACTGCCTAGGGGAGGGAACGGTCCATCAGGATTATTCCTGTTTAAGAAATCGCTGAGGAACTGTGTAAGTATCGAGACATTCATCTTACTGGAGGAGGCGGTGCCTGCAACCTCCAGGCCTCTGGATTGGTTGAATGGATGAATGACACTGTTAAAAAAAAAAAAAGTCAGTTGGCAACTAGCTGATGTTTCCTGTTTCCTTAGCCGAAGGCTCTGTCCTCCATCCTCCTAAATCTAAAATTCACTTCTCTTGAAAACATCAATTATCTACTTAGAAAATGACAGCTGAGCAGCCGTGGGAACGGAGAGAGGACTGAATGGGCCTCTGCTAACGGGAGATGATACGCACGACTGTAAAGAGCTTACGGAGCAGTAACCACATATTCAAAATTGGTTATGGAGTCTTTCACAGTGAGCGCCTGTCCTCAGAGGAGCCCCTGGGGGGTGCCAGTCTCTGTCTCCACCACCGCAGTCTCCCTGGCAAGAGTTAAGTGAACAAGAGTGGGCCAGCCAACTGGAAAACAGAGCATATAAGGGAAGGTGGGGCGTGGGAAGACAAGGGAGGCTTCCAGCTTCTCGAGAAGCTATAAAATTTCAAACGTTCTATATATTAAAATTTTATAGTAGAAAGCAATTTTTTAAAAAAAAAAATCATAGGAAAAATAATTCCAGACGTGACTGAAAACATCTGGGCCTGCGCTTACATTCTGATTCCTTCAGCAGACATCCTGAGGCGGTGATCTCGGAGGTTGGGTGGGTGTGTTCCTTGTTAACAGACTCGGCAGCATCTGTGTGGAAGGTTCTGGAAACCGAACACGTGACGAACCTTTTCCTTACACCTCCGTGTCTGTCCTGAGCATCTCACCAGACATTGCTTCCGCAACAGCTTCTGGTCTGGGTGTCTTTCCTCCGCTCTCTCTCAGGGAGTGGGAGACATGGGCCTTGAGGTTGCTCAGAGCCCAGGGCCAGTGATCCCCACATATGAGGCGTGCTGGCCAAGCCTTTGGATTGACCATTACCCTCCCCCCACTCTAGATTCCTTGTGGATTCCCTTTCATTTGATTTAATGAATTTAGAATAGTTGCTCAATATTATTGTAAATGTTTTTTATTATTTTAAACAATTTTTAATTTAAGTACATTTTGATTATATTTTTCCTTCCCCTGAGTCCTTCCCGGTCCTCTCCCTTTCGCTATCTACCCAATTTTTTGTACTTTCCCCCCCAAAAACAAAGAAAAACTCAATACAGTGATGGAATCCCCCAAACCAAGGAAATGAAATAAAATCATGCTCCAAAAGAAACACACACACACACACACACACACACACACACACACACACACTTGTGGAATCTATTGTATGTTGGTCAACTGCTCTTGTACGTGAGGCCTGTCCTACAGTGGTTGGCACACCCAGTGTCAGTCCAGTGAAGAAAACTGATTTCTCTTTCCCAGCAGGTATAAATGACAGTAGAGTTGTCATTCTTTACCCTACCCTAGTGGCTAGGTTTCTCTTTCATTCTTCATTCATTCATTCATTCATTTTTTTCATTCATTTATCCACTTTTTAAATGTAGCAAAACAAAATATAATAAGACAAAACAAAAACTATTACTTCGGAGTGCACAAGACCAACCGACAGAAGGAAAAGAGCCAACGAGAAGACACAAGACTCAGAGACCCACGCGTTTCGTTTCTTCAATCGGGAGTCATGTAAAAACGCTAAACTAGAAGCCGTATTATATACCCAGAGGGCCTGGTGCAGACTCACTCGGGCCCTGTGTGCATGCTGCTTCAGTGTCTGAGTTCATCTGGGCTTTCGACATGTTAAGAGGGGCTTATGTTCTTTGCGTTCTTTTCTTACACTCTACCCTTTTCCCACATGATTTTCCTGAGTTCCGAGGGAGAGGATTCTATGGAAATATCCCATTTAGGGCCAGTGTTCCAAGGTCACTCTCGGAACATTGTATGGCTGTGGATCTCTGTGTGTGTTTTCATCTGCTGTAGGAGGGAGCTTCTCTGGTGATGGCCGAGCAAAGGCACTCTCATCAGTGAATACAGCGGGATGTCAGTAAGAGTCACTTTACCACTATATCTTTCTTTCTTTTCTTCTTTCTTTCTTTCTTTCTTTCTTTCTTTCTTTCCTTCCTTCCTTCCTTCTTTCTTTCTCTCTCTCTCTCTCTCTCTCTCTCTCTCTCTTTCTTTCTTTCCTTCCTTCCTTCTTTCTCTCTTTCTTTCTTTCTTTCTTTCTTTCTTTCTTTCCTTCCTTCCTTCCTTCCTTCCTTCCTTCTCTCTCTCTTTCTTTCTTTCTTCCTTCCTTCCTTCCTTCTTTCTCTCTCTCTCTTTTTTTCTTTCTTTCTTTCTTTCCTTCCTTCCTTCTCTCTCTCTCTCTCTTTCTTTCTTTCTTCCTTCCTTCCTTCCTTCCTTCCTTCCTTCCTTCTTTCTCTCTTTCTTTCTTTCTTTCTTCCTTCCTTCCTTCCTTCTTTCTCTCTCTCTCTTTTTTTCTTTCTTTCTTTCTTTCTTTCCTTCCTTCCTTCTCTCTCTCTCTCTCTTTCTTTCTTCCTTCCTTCCTTCCTTCCTTCCTTCCTTCCTTCTTTCTCTCTCTCTTTCTTTCTTTCTTTCTTTCTTTCCTTCCTTCCTTCTCTCTCTCTCTCTCTTCCTTCCTTCCTTCCTTCCTTCCTTCCTTCCTTCCTCCCTGCCTTCCTGCCTCCCTGCCTCTCTCCCTTCCTTCCTTTTCTTCTTCTTGTTCTTGTTCTTCTTCTTCCTCCTCCTCCTTCCTCCTCTTTCCTCCTCCTCCTCCTCCTCCTCCTCCTCCTCCTCCTCCTCCTCCTCCTCCTCCTTCTAGACTAGTAGTATTTGGCTTTCTCCTAGATCCCCAGGTCTCCTGAGCAGTGTTGGGTATGGGTTACATCTTGTGGAGTAAGCCTTAAGTCAAATCAGATATTGGCTGGTTACCCCCACAAGCTTTGTGCCACTGTTGCCCTGGAATTTCTGCAAGGAAGACATCAGTGGGGATAAATGGTTTGTGGCTGCATTGCTGTTTCTATTTCTCTTTCGAGAGTGGACGTTCTTGTTCCCAAGATGCCGGAACACAGGGGTGAAGGCTCTATAGAGGCACCGGCTTGACATCTCCATGTTCAATATAGGTGCTTTCTTCAGCAGTAGTGGGGTCTTGCTGTCAGTTTGTGGAGAATAAAATTATAGTCTTGGCAATGGTCTGAGTTGCTTGGGGATTCCGATGTGGCTTGTTTGGCCAATGACTCAATTAGATATAACCCAATCCCAATATAGGAAGTGTTTTGGGGTAATAAGAGATGACCAGTTGGGATTCTGTCTTCCCCATTATTTGGTGATTTCATTTAGATCACCTTCATATATACATATACATCATATACATATGCATATATGTGTAGTGTATGTATATGTGTGTACATATACATATACATATACACATGTGTGTATATATGTCCATAGATGTTTGTGTATATTTTCATTTTCATTATTATATATAAGATATATAGATAAATGTTTCTACTTACATATATATGTTTCTACTGCATTAAGTTTCCACACTACCCCTCAAGTGCCCCAAATTTCAGCTGTCAGTTCCTGTATTCTCTCCCACAAACCCTCTTCACGCTCCTTCCCCACTTGATCCCCCCATTCTAGCCTCCCCTCCCCACCATTTCATCCATATTTAACTATTTTATTTCCTCATTCTAATGAGAGATTCCTCTGTTCCCTCTGGTCCCTTACCCCATACCTTCCCTCTGTGATTCTGTGGATTGTAGCTTGGTTATCACTGACTTAACAGCTAACATTCACATATCAGCAAATACAGAACCATATTAGTCTTTTTGGACGTGGGCTACCTCACCCTGGATGTATTTTTTCCAATTCTATCCATTTGCCTGAAAATTTCACGTCATTTTTTTATGGCCAAATAATATTCCACTGCATAAACATACCACATTTTCTTTATTTGTTTTTCTGTTGAAGGACATCTAAGTTATTTCCAGCTTCTGGCTATTATGAACAGAGTAGCAGCGTACATGGTTGATCAAGTGTCTCTGTAGTAGAATGAAGCATCCTGTGGGCTTATGCCCAGGAGTGGTATAGTTGGATCTTGAGGTAGACCAATGGCCAACTTTCTGAAGAACCACCATGTTGACTTCTAAACCAGGTTGTACAGGTTTGCACTCCTCCAGCAGTGGAGGAATGTTCTCTCTCCCTTCCACATCCTCGCCAGCACGAGTTTTCCCTTGTTCTGTTCTCAGCCATTCTGACATGTATCAAAAGGAAATTTCAAAGTAGTTTTGATTTGCATTTCCCTGACGGCTAAGGATGGTTGAACAAGTGTTTCTCAGCATTGAGAATTCTCTGTTTAGATGTACACCCCATTTGCCCCTCCCCTGGCACTCTATTTTAATAGCATTATTTGTTTTTTGATATCTATCTAGTTTCTTGAGTTCTTTATATCTTTTAGTTATCAGCCCCTCTAATAAATACAGCACTGGTAAAAAAAATATATATATTCCCATTCTATAGCCTGGCATTGTGCCCAGTTGATGATGTCGTTTGCTGTGCAGAAGCGTTTCAGTTTCACGCGGTCCCATTTATTCTTTTCTTTTTTATTCTAGTGCCTGTGCTAACAGTTTTCTGTTCTGAAAGTCTTTTCCTGTCCCCACTCTATTCTTTCAGGTTTAGTGAATCTGGTTTTTGTTGAGGCCTTTGACCATCCATTTGGAATTGAGTTTTATGGAGGATGATAAATATGAATCTGTTTGCACTCCTCTGTATACAGCCGTCCAGCTTAATCCGCGCCTATTTGTTAAAGATGCTGTTTTTGTTTTTCAGTGTGTATTTCTGGCTTCTTTATTTAAAAAAAATCAGTGTGGATTTATGACTGGATCTTCAATTCAATCCTATTGACCAGTGTTAAGATGCTAGTTTTAGTATCTCTCGTTTTTTTTTTTTTTTATGTAGGCACTTAGTGCTATGACCTTGCCTATTAGGACTGCCTTCTCTTAAAAAGGGGGGTGGGGGGGTGGGGGGTCTGGAGCGATGGCTCAGCAGTTAAGAGCACTGACTGCTCTTCCAAAAGCCCTGAGTTCAAATCCCAGTAACCACTTGGTGGCTCACAACCATCCATAATGAGATCTGATGCCCTCTTCTGGTGTGTCTGAAGACAGCTACAGTGTATTTACATATAATAAGTAAATAAATCTTAAAAAAAAAAAAAAAGAAGAAGAACCGCCTTCATTTTGTTCTATAAGTTTGGGTATGTTGTACTTTCATTTTCATTGAATTCTACAAAGTCTTTAATTTCCTTTATAATTTCCATCTTGACCTGCTTTTCACTCAGCAGAGTGGCTTAGTCTCCACGCGTCTGTGAGTTTTCCTGTCTCTGGTGCCGTTGGCAGTTAGCTTTACTCTGTGGTGGAGAGGTAGGATGCAGAGTGTTATTTCAATTTTATTCCATCTGGTGAGACTTCCATTGCGTCTGAGTAGGTGGTCAGTTTTGGAGAAAATCCCGTGAGGTACAGAGAAGGTGATATATATTCTTTTGTGTTTGGGTGAAATGTTCTGTAAATACCTTAGGTCCATTTGGCCTGAAACGTGTGAGCTCCAGCATGTCTGGTTGTTTTTGTCTGGATGATCTGTATATTGGTACAGTCAGGTAAGAAAGTCTCCCACTATCAGTATATGAGGATCAGTATGTAATTTAAGACAGTTTTGTTTTGTACAAATGTGGGTGCCTACTTTTGTATTTGGCATACAGATGTTAAGAATCGAAATGTCCTCTTGTTGGGTTTTTTTTTTTTTTTTTTTTTTTTGAGTATCCTTCCCTACCTCTTCTGATTAGTTTTGGTTTGAAGTCTATTTTGATAGATATTAAAATCCCTACCCCAGCTTGATTGGAACATCTCTTTCCAACATTTCACCCTGAGGTTATGTGAATCCTTGATGTTAAGGTGTGTTTCTTGGGTGTGGTAGTAGAATGGATCCTGTTTTCACATAGATTCTGTTAGACTGTGTCTTTTTATTGGGGAATGGAGACCACTGATGTTAAAGAGATATTGTTAACCAATGATTGTTGATTTCTGTTGTTGTTGTTGTTGGTGTGTGTGTGTGTGTGTGTGTGTGTGTGTGTGTGTGTGTTCCTTCTAATTTTGCTGGTCTGAGATACTTTTTAAAAAATATTTATTTATTTTTTATTTATGAGTACACTGCGGCTGTCTTCAGACACACACTAGAAGAGAGCATTGGATTCCATTACAGATGGTTGTGAGCCACCATGTGGTTGCTGGGAATTGAACTCATGACCTCTGGAAGAGCAGCCAGTGCTCTTAACCACTGAGCCATCTCTTCAGCCCTTGTCTGAGATTTTTATTTGCTGTCTTTTCATGGTTGTAGTTATATCTTTAAGTTGGACTTTTCCTTCTAAAGACTGGGTTTGTAGATAGATGTTGCTTAGATTTGGCTTTTACCATGACATGTCTTATTTTCTCTATCTGTGGTAAGTAAAAGTTGTGCTGTGTTTAGTAGTCTGGGCTTTAGAGTCTGCGGCAATCTGTGCAGGCCCTTCTGGCTTTTAGAGTCTCTAATGAGACTTCATCTTTTTTCCCTTGCTGCTTTTAATATTCTTTCTTTGTTCTGTATGGTTTCATTTTTTGTTTTGTTATTGTTTTGTTTTGGCAAGGGGGAATTTCTTTCCTGGTCTAATCTATTTGGGGTTCTGTATGCTTTTTGCATTTTGTAGGTATCTTCTTTAGTAAAGGTTAGAGAAATTTTCTTCTATGTTTGGGCTGAATATGTTTTCTGGGCCGTTGACCTGTGTTTCTTCTTCTTTGTCTATTCCTAGTATTCTTATATTTGAGCTTTTCATAGTGTTCCAGATTTCCTGCATGTTTTGTGCCAGGAGTTTTTTAGATTTGGCAATTTCTTTGACCAATAATATCTCTATTTCTTCTGTTATGTCCTCAACACGAGCTATTTTTTCTTCTGTCTCTTGTATTCTGTTGGAGCTTGCCTCTGTGGTTCAAATTCCTAAACTCTTCATTCCCAGAGTTCCCTCAGTTTAGGTTTTCTTTGTTGAGTCTATTTCTATTTTCAGGTCTTGAATGGTTTTGCTTATTTCTTTCCACTGCTTTCCTGGATTTCTTTAAGGATATCATATCCATGAAGGCTGTTGTCAGTTTTTTCTTATACTTTACTTATTTTTTTATTTTATGTACATTAGCATTTTGCCTGTATGTGTGAGGGTGTCAGATCCCCTGGAACAGAAATTACAGTCAGCTTCCATGTGGGTGTTGGGAATTGAACCTGGGTCCTCTGGAACAGCAGCCAGTGTTCTTAATTACTGAGCCATCTCTCTGGCCCTGTTGTGTTTTTGTTGTTTTGTTTTTTCTTGTGCTTCAGCTATGTGGGAATAGTCGAGGCCTGCTGTGGTAGGGTTGCTGGGCTCTCGTGGAGACCTCTTGTCCTGGCTGTTGTTTCCTAGCTGGTGTCCAGGCATCTGGGATTGGGGAGATTCTAGCTCTGGGTGCTGATATTTCATTTGCTTTTTGTGGAGTGGGTGCCTGTTTCCTCTCTGGTCTTTAGGAGAGTGTGCTGGCTTTATGTTGCCCAAGAGGAGATTTGAAGAGGATTTGAAAGCTGCAGCCCCTGGGGGTTCCAGGCTAAAGCTGTTTCTGTGTATTGAGGCCTGACAGTTAGGAATGGGGATAGGCAAGGAGGTCCTAGAAGGAAGGGAGGTGACGTGTTCCAGCGGACCTGAGAGCGGGGCAGAGTGAAGAGTGGTGGGCCCAGAAGGTCTGCTATGGAACTGGGGATGCAAATGGGGGACTGAATCTGGAGGAATGGTGAAGACCTACAGTCAGTCAGCCTACCTGCTTTCCTAGCAGGGGTGGCCGGCCTGTGGGTTAGCAGGGAGTGTCTGCTGGAGTTGGGGGGGATGGAGTTGGGGATGGGATCAAGCAATGGGGGGATGTCTAAGGAGGGGGAAGATCTGTGGGATCCAGAGGAGACATGGGCAGGGCAGGGGGAGGCAGGGGGAGGCAGGCTGTGGCAGGCACTCCTCAGCAGAGCTGGGGATGAGGACCAGAGGGGAGAAGGGAAGCCCTGCAGCCAACCTACTGCAGGAGTGACAGTGGCTTTTCTTTACGATTCTCTTTAGAGTTCCTCTTCTGAAATTTCTTCCCATCCGCTTGTTTGACAGCTCAGGGTTAACTTTATTTTTCTCTCCCTAGCCGTAAGTAAGTCTTTCATCCATCTTTTTTTCTGTTTCTTAAGTCATGTTTTTGTTTTTGTTTGTTTGTCTGTTTTACCTAAAAACTTAACAATACCAGGACATTCATTTCAGATCCTTAAACGAAGTAAATCATTTCCTTATCTAAACGGATTACAGAAAAAAGGCTTTAAAAGTTCCAGAAGACTGACTTCCATAAACTAAGCAGGGACAGGACAGAAATGCCTCGTGCAAACTACTTAGAAGGTTTGCTTTGATCAGGTTCAGAGCTTCTGGTCCTTCAGGGCAGGGAGGGTGAGGTGGAGCAGAGAGGTGGCCAGCGGGTCAGCAGGAGTCAGCGGGAGCCTGGGTGGCTTTGTTTTTTTTTTTTTTTTCTTTTATGCTAATTGAGCGCCCCCAGCCTATGGGATGATGATGTCTATATTCAGGCTGTGCTCTGTCCTAGTTATCTGTCTCCTGAAACACAGCAGTGCCCACAGGTGAAGCCGTGCCTCTAAGCGCTTCGAAACACGCCCCCTGTCCGCCCCGCCCCGCCCGCCCCGCCCCGCCCATGTCGTGCTGAGCATCAAGACAGGTGTCTAACCTCCAGGTCTCAATTTCACAGGCACATTCTTTCCCCGTTCATTACAGAATTTCAGTTTCTAATTTAAAAAAAAAATCACTACTGGGATTTTTATGACCGCTGATTCCTTTCGTGTCTGTAGGAAGCTGGGCTCAGACCTCGAGGTGTGTCTAGTCTAGGGCCCTGGGACTCTCCTGGGCTACAGAAACATGACAGACCACTGGTTCTCTGTAACTGTGAGGGAATGTGAGTACCACAAGCACTGAGCAGAGAGGAACAGGGCCGGGCACTTTCTCAGGAGAAACCGAAATGAAATTCGAAAGAACAGGACAGAAAACACCCCATGATGGATCTACCACAGGGATTTGCTTTTTTTCATTTTTAGAAAAATCTATCAACAGGCTTTACACTATTAATACATCTTAGAAGAAAAAAGAATATGATTATAGTTACTAAAAAAATAGACAGGTTCAAGAGTTATTACTGATTACCTATAAACGGGAATAAGGTGATGCTTTGGTTTTATTTATTTTAATTTTTAAATTATTTATTTCATGTATATTGGTGTTTTGCCTGCATGTCTGTCTGTGTGGGTGTGTCAGCTCCTCTGGAACTGGAGTTACAGACAGGTGCGAGCTGGGAATTGAACCCAGGTCCTCTGGAAGAGCAGTCAGCGCTCCTAGCTGCTAAGCCATCTTTCCAGGCCTGCGACACTTTCTTTGTGTACATATATATGTCTATCTGTCTAAGCTCAAAGGCTAGCCCCAAACTACCTGGGGGGAAAATGGGAAATCTTCCCTGCCAAGTGCCAGACACCACACCACAGAATCTGACCGGATTTACTCAACAGAATCTACAAAGTGAATTGAGAAATGGAGCCCGAACCAGATACCAAGCGAGCTGAGGCTGCGTGGAGGTTATTTCAACTGTGTATTGTCGTATTTTATAAAAAGATAAGGCGAGAAGGAATGTTTGGCAGAGGTGCGGTATGGTGTGGAGAAAGGGGGTGCCTCTGCAGGCCCGTGCTGAGACACCCCTTCCCCCTCTGAGGGACCAGCCACAGTATAGACTAGAGTTTATTCAGGGCATGGGGAGGGGAGCTGAGAAGGTAGTAGAGACAGAGAAAGGCAGAGAAAGAGGGAGAAAAGAGAAATAGAGGAGTAGAGGCTGGCCATGAGCACGTGGAGAGAAGGGGGGAGGGGGGAGAGGGAAAGGGAGTGAGGGTAGGAGAGCAAGAGAGTGAGGAGGGGGCGAGCAGCCCCTTTTATGGTGAATCAGGCACACCTGGTTGTTGCCAGGTAACTGCAGGGCAGAGCCTACCTGGTTGTTGCCAGGTAACTGTGGGGCGGAGCCTACCTGGTTGTTGCCAGGTAACTGCGGGGCAGAGCCTAGACGAAAAGCCAACATGTATCATCTTCTATACAGCCACGTACACGTTTGCTACACTAGCCTTTGTTCTCAGTGACGTTATTTGCATCAGAAAACTCCCATGAGGTGCACGATATAAAAATCCCTAACCCACAAATGAGGAAACTGAGGCACGGGAGGTAAAGAGCCTCAAAAACCTGCTCGGGTCCTGTTCTGTGCCACAGGCTGTAGGACTGCCCCGGAGAAGCGTGGGACCCACCTGGAAACAGCTGGACATACTTTGCAAGCTGGGTGCTGGGGCACACCGTGGATGCACAGGATTTCATGTAGATAAACTGCAGGCGGGGAGATACAATGGAAGAAATGGTTCATGGATGTGAAAAGCACAGCTAGGAATGCGGTTAGGAAGAAGGCTGGATATGGATATGGATATTGATAAAGGAAAGGGGAAACCAAGAATAGAAAACAAATGTTATGGTTAGGTAAACATAGGCTCCACCTCATAGTGCAGGATGGCTAAGTTTGGTTGTCAACTTGATTGGATCTGGGATCAACTGAGAGACATGCCTTTGGGTGAGTCTGTGAAAGCAGCTCCTGGAGAGATTGCCTGAAGGGGAAAGAGAGCTTCCTCCAGAGCAGACCAGTAACTTCCAGGAGTAGCCCAGATATAGAGGTCTCAGAAGCAGAGCTGATTTTGCCTGCCTGCCTTCACTCCCTGCTGGTGAGCACATCTACTCTGTGGTTGGTGCTGCTGCTTTTGTGGTCCCTTGTGGACCCTGGAACTGAGCTTCTTTAGCCCTTTCAGTTTCCACTGAAGACCAGCAGGTCTCCAGGAATCCTCTGGGCCATCACTACCGAATTGGGACTTCTGAGGCACCAGGCCTCATGGACTGAGCAGCTGTGTTCTAGGTCTCTGTCATGCACAACTATAAGCCAATCCAGTAGATCCCCTTTGTAATTTTCACATATTCTCTGGGCTCCTGAGAATCCTAAATAATGCAAGATGTTTGGTATGATTCCAGGGCAGGGGGATGGTTAGGTCTGAAGACAAACCAGGGTAACTGGGGACACCTTGAGGGAAGATGCTGGAGTGGGCAACGGGCCATAAAAGGCTATTGGGCCCAGAGCTCTGAGAACTGGACTTTGGTAGACAACAGAACCACACACGAGAGGTTCTTACACAGAATCAAGGGACTTGGTTGGTGCACGGCTGCATCTCCAGTAACAGACAGATCCACTGGGCGGAAGACCCCAGGCCAGACTCTAGGCCTGCTGGGATGCCGTGTGAGGTCCAGTTGGGAAGCTGGGCTTCTCTACCCTTACAGTATGGCTGACGCTCCTCTGTGGGGTTGGCTGCTCCATGGGCTGTCTCCTCCCCTTGCGGCTTCTCCTCGCCTGCTGCTGATTCCCAGGGCACCCTTCACAATGTCTCCTTCCCTGCTCCTTTCCCATCGTGGCGTCTCTGCCCCCGTCATGGGCTCTGTCCTCCACGGCTCTGTTCTTCCTTATGCTCTCCCCCTTCTCTAGTGCTCTTTCCTTCCTGGGATCTCTTCACCCTGGCTCTTCTTCACATGCATCGTCTTCACGGACTCTATACATTTGTTGCAATGGTTATCTTTTATATACAGTTTATCTTTTTATACAGTTTAATTTATTTTAACCCAGGGTCCCCATGTAGGGAGGTCCCTTTCTGAAGGTTCCTAAGCTGAGATCTTTTTTTCCCCCTTGGCCCCTAGAGAAAATTCCAAAGCTCACAACAAAGCTCTTCTACTTACCTTGGGGTCTGCCTTCGTGTTTGTCTTCTTGTCGGATGTGATGGGCGGGGGTAGGTATGGTGCAGAGGGGGCCTCTCGGGGGAAAGCTATGGCCAAGCTTGGCAGGAATATGACCTAAGGCTCAGGACCAGGAGCTATGGTGCTAAAACTGATGCTAAAAATAACCTGTGAGCTCATGGCAGAGGCATCCTCTCTACAAACCTCCCGAGGGACTTGTTTGTGCCCAGGGCCTCAGCTGCTATTGACTTCAGCTGGTGGCATCCAGGATGGTTGCAGAGCAGGACATGAAGGCCAGAGGTGACCACCACTCAACTACCACAGGAGCAGCCAGGAGCTGAGTACCACAGCGGTCCTTCAGTAGCCCGTGACAATACACAGAAGGCTTCCGGGGGGGGGGGCGGCAGGGGAAGAACGCAAACAGATACCTTCCCATAGAGTTTTTAGAGTCTCATAAGTTGAGTCCACACGAGCCCAACTGTCATGTGGTTGTATTCTTGAGGGCATAGGAAGTTAATTCTGTTGCCGATACTTGGGAACCTCCCGGCCCTGCCTCTTTAATTCTTAATTCTCATCATGCATCAGGATAGACTATGTACTATTTACCATGAGGAACCCTGCCATTCCCTCTGTATATGGTCTGTTAGCGAAGACTGCGTACAGTCTGTAAGTTAATGCCCTGAGAGCAGCGAGGTAGAGCGTAAGGGTCAGGAGGGGCACACAGGTGACAGGCCACACCACAGGTGTGCCGCTATGGGCCTAGGAACCCATGCTCCTAGAGACAGCAGCCTTTGGCGACACCCGTCTCCAGTATGGTTTTTTTGTACTAGGTCTCAGGCCCAGGGCAAGCAAGGCACAGGCTAGGAAAGCACTCTACCACTGAGCCGTATTCCCAGCCTCCCATAAGTCTTTGCGTCCTGCCTGGGCCAGGAACAGGAAGTGGGTGGTGGAAGGTAGCCATTTCCCAGCTCAGCAAATGCTCTAGTGCCTGGGCCCTCGCGGCCTTAAACTTGTTTCTCGTCAGACAGTGCACAAAGACAAGTTTAGTTCATACTGTCAGTACTCTGCTGAAGGCTGGAAGGAGGCCTGCTCTGTAGCGCCCATGGTGCTGGGATGGATGGTCTGTGAGGGGACCTTGCTGCTGGGGCCCGAGGCCTCAGTGGCAGGAGGGAAAAAAATTCCCAAGAAACCTAGGGTTTTCTATATCGTATGCTGCATTGTATTCAAGTATGAAGCAGTATAGAACCACCACAAAAAACCAGTTGTAATGTATGGTCATGAGATTGGTAAAAGCCGCAGAACCACTGGTGGGCCAAGAGCTAGGAGGAGTTAGCTCGTGGACAGGTCTGGTCATAGCAAGGAGACCACAGGAAACCAGGAGGGAAAGCAGCCGCTGAGAATTGGACAATCGGATTGTAGACTTCTAGATAGGAAGGAAAAGGTGTATTTCTAACAACTGCAAACTAAAATTGTAGGCAATACACTCTTCCAAGGAGAGGGGAGTACTAGAGTTGAATGAACTGCATGCACTTTACAAATAGTTACTCATACATATAAACCAATAGGAGTAAGCATTACATTTAGAATGATGAGTTTAATGTGTAACTGGCATGAGAATTCTTTAATTTCAATGAAAACTGAAATAGAGGAAGCATGATGACATGGGGAATAGGAGACAAAATAGCTTACGTTCTAATGTTATAGCAAATGTATTAAACTTTCAGTTAAAATATAGAGAATCTTGGCCTTTTAAAACCAAGGTCTAATAATCACTTGGAAGAAAATCCTACCCAAGCCACAAAAAGTTAAAAATAAAACCAGAGGGGAATAAGATAGTGGGCCATTATCCCAGCAGCATCTAATGGGGTTGGAACAGAATTTAGAATTAAGAATCTATGTGGCGGAGATGCCTGAATATCCCAGAGGGGACCGAGAACAGCGTGAGTCACTACCTCGTGCCCAAGCTGTAGTGAGGTGACTGCCAGTACTAATCGTCAGCATGTGACACTCCTGTGACTAGGGGACCCTCTCTGTTTCCTGATGCTTGCCACTACAGCCCTCAAGTCCCTATCGCATCTGGGCAAGACAAACTGAGAACCCGTGTGCCTTCCGTGAGGGGCCTGTGCCCTAGGGTAGGGGTGGCCAACTTTCCCCCTGCTGCAACCCTTCAATACGGTTCTCTACATAAAATTATTTTCGTTGTTACGCCATAACTGTAATTTTTGCTACTGTGATGAATTATAATATAAATATCTGACATGCAGGATATCTGGTATGTGACCCCTGTGAAAGGGTCGTTTGACATCTCCCCCCTCCCCCCCTCCACCTGCCCAGGTCTCAATCCACAGGTTGAGAACTACTGCCGTAGTGGTCAGACCTCATGTGACCTCTACTATCCCATAACCAACAGAGGCCACTTTTCCTTGGTTCATTCTTCCCATCTTCAGAGCAGCCCGAATCCTCTGTGACATACCCACCCTCCATTTCCACCCGTCGGCTGGGTGTGACCTTCTTGGTCCCCTTTAATAACCTAACGATTGAACTGGGCTCACTTAGGAAAATCCAGGATTATCTCCCTAAAGTCAGCTGAGCAGAGACATGCACACCTCTGGCAGTGGAGCGTACTGTGGGAATCACCCCAAAGTCAGGCCATCACTCCGCTTCCCAGAGATGAAAGTAACCAAGGATGTTCAAGACATGACCCAGTGAGGTTGACTCTCTCGGCAAGCGTGCAGAATGTCTGTCCCAGCAGACGGCTGATAGAGACCCCACCACAGAGCTGGCCACAGGAGATGGCCCAGGGTCCCAGAGAGTCAGGCTTAAGGTTTGCCCGATGCATAATGCAGCACACTCAGATCAGTAAGGGAAGCTCATGTGTGAGCAGCTAACGTTTTACTTAAGGGCCTTTGGGAAGTGGGACTCCTGCGGGAAATGACGAAAGCCCAAACTAAGTGATAACTGCCACTTCTGAATCCACGGGACACCCAAGTGGCACCCAGAAACCGACAGACAGCCTTAAAAGGGCGGGCGAGGACGGAGTCTCAGAGGCCGAGAGACGGAGGGAAGGCCAGTGAAGCAAAGCCAGAACCAACTGGAGAAAACATGCTGACGAGACTTAGCGGAGTGCAGAATAAGTACCGTTGGTAGCAAAACCCGAAGGCGATGCTTTGAAAAAGATCTGTGAGACGTATTGATTTCTGACAGTACGGAGGAGAGAGAAAGGGGGGAGGCTTATATAAAGAGGCTGAAAAAAAGAAGCAACTATAGACGGGTTGAAAAGAAGCTTGCCAAAATTGCCCCCCCCCCCCGCCCCCGGGAGCCTTAAGTGCATGGAGCCGACAGAGAGCACTCGCTCGTGAGATGGGATGGATGTTTGTTTTTGCCATAGCAACGCAGCCTTTGAGCAACCCAGCAGATCGTATCCTTGATGCTTTTGCTTCTGAAACTTGTTGTGTGTGATGCTCTATCATCTTTAGAGCGTTGTGCATGCTAGGTTCATTCTAGGATGTGCGGTGCCTGTCTTCACGGCAGTGGTAGTCAGCTTGGCAAAACCCGTCTGCAGGGTGATCCGTGGTGATTATTTGACGCGGCTCTTGACCAAGTCAACTGTGTACCTGGCACCAAGCACTGGGCCCGCAACATGGTTCCCCACTGTCAGGAAGTCATCTCACTTGTCCCTGTAGCCAGGTCAGCCAGAGCTGGCAGAAGATGGCTTCAGGGCTCCTGGCAGGCTGCCCGGCTTATGCACACGCCTCTCTAGTGCTGGGGCCAGCCTGAGGAGAGTCTGAACTGCAAGTCTTGGGGAGCTGCCTGATGTCCAGGTGACATGGGCCATTCCTCAACTACCCCAAGTCCTGTAGCAGAAACACTGACAAAATTATACATCCAGCAAATTCCGCAGCTGTCAGAGCACTGAACTCCTCTGGGGCCTCCTTCTCCCCACACGCTATCTGCCACAGGACAGACTGCTCGGGCCGGGGACACACATCTCACAGTGCTTATCCTTGAGGATGTCAGGTGGGCCGAGATCCCATTACCATGGCTACACCCCGCCTTCAGCGTACACCAGATGCAGAACACGTCTTGGTCCAGCAAACTCTACGGAACCCCACTGCCCTGTGACCCGTGACACAGACGCTGGGATGTCCCCAGAAGAGGGAGTGTAGGCTCCTGCTCCTGCTCCTGCCTCTGCGGCTCCGCCATCCCTGGCTCCCCTGGCTCGAGGCATGGGTTGGGTTTGTGTTTGTAGAGAAGACCCGTGTCTACTTAATCAAGCACACCGACAGCCTGCCGGGTACCAGATCTCCTAGAGCTCTAGCGTTCTCGGAGGTGTGGGGCATTGGTGAGAGCCAGCACGCACACACTCCCTGAAGGATGTTGCTGCCTTCACCATATAATGAACTAGAAGCCAAGAGATTTCAGTCTAGGGCTGAGTGGAGCTCTCTTACTCCAAGGCCTGGTCTGCACTGCATGTGACCTGAGGCATGCTCCTCCATCTGACCCTGGTTCTCTAGGTTCACGCCCACCCGCCTCATTTGCCCAGTGCCTCATCGCCTTTGGGGCCTCCCTCGGGCGCCTGTTTGATCCTGCTCTTTTGTGCCCCTATGCGATGTGTTTTGTTTTGTTTTGAAAACCTTACTTACACGAAATCTATTCTTTCTTATGGTCCTGGTTGACAGGCCCAGGGAAAGGCTTGTGTCCTCTGAGTCCTTGTCATCCCTCAGACCCTGTGTCTGGGTACAAGTGGGTGTGGGACTGAGTTTTGGCCCACACTGGCTGGGTGTGCAGAGTGGTCATGGAGGCTAAGCTCCATCTGCTGCTACACTGGGCAGCATCCACAGCAGAAAGCAAGGACTGTATCCAGGCAACAGCATCAGAGCCTCCTGGCTGGAATGCAGGCCGTGTGCACGGGGTACACCTGCTTCGTCAGCCTGGCAGACAGGAGGGAGTTCTTCCTGCCAAGAGGGGTGCTGCAGACCCTAGCACCCTGGAGCAGGGCATGGTACCCGGAGGCGAGGACAGGTTCTGGGGCAGATGGCACATGCTGTAGAGCTCTGCCCCCCTCCCAGCCTGAGCCGGTCTCTGCCAGCCTGAGCCAGTCTCTGCCAGCCTGAGCCAGTCTCTGCCATATCGTTCTTGCCTGAAACCCCTAAATCAGAGGTTGGGGGGCGGTACCAGGGCCCTTGGAGCTGGGCCAGGGGCTACAAGGTTGTGCCCTGGGCAGCTGCCCCTCTGCCCTGGCCCTCTGAGCTAACCACTGAAGAGAAAGGAGGAGCGGGCCTCAGCGCCAAGCGAAGGAGACCAGTCCCTTGGTGGTGAAGGCCATGTGGGTGGAGCCCTGTCAGACACAGGCAGTCGCCATACGGGGCAATAAGAGAACCCAAGGTCTTCTCACTCTTAGTCTGGGTACCGGTGCGTCTCACAGGTGGGTATGGGCACTGAGGACAGGGGAGCAGAGAGAAGCCAGAGCCACAGGGGAGGAACACGACATTTATTGAACTCTGATGGGTGCAGATGAACTTCTGACAAGTCCTTGTTCTTAGCCATCTTGGAAGACACCTGGGGGCCACAAGTGCCCCCTCCCCGAGATATCCCAGTGAAGTCAGGGTCCCACCCCACCCTCTGGCACTCCACCCTGCTCCTTAGACACGCCCCCTAAGTCCCTCCTCTTCCAGATGCTCCCTGCAGGTTGCAAGAAAAGTACCTCTGATCCCTGCGAACAACCTAGGGTGGAAATGAGTCAGCAGACCGGGAGAGAGGGGGGTCTCTGAGAACAAGGGACAGCAGGACATAGGAAGTGCTGGGAAAGCATCAAACCAACTTTTAAACAGACAGTCACATGGGTACTGAGGAATAAATCTCTGAAACATCACATCTGGGAATACGTTGAGCATTAAAGTAAAGAGCTGCATGCCAATGCGTGGAGGCTACACTAATGCGGAGCGCACAGGGCCTGAGTGGGCGACGCGCACTATCATCTGTTTGTAAAGAAAACGCCCTGGTCATATCTGCAAGGAAGGACAGGCAGTCTGTACAGTGTGCCGGCTGGTGAGGCTGCGGGCTGGAGCCATCCGATGTGTGCCGTGGAGGGTCTTGGGGAGGTTAGAGTGCACCCATCCCGGTGACCTCAGACGTCAGCCTGGAACAGACAAAGGCACGGGAGACATGTCACCGACTTCTGCAATGAGATGGGAGTGAGGCAGTAGGGGGAGGGCGCCTCTCTATTTCCAGGGGATGAGCGATTTTTCCAGGTCACCTTTCAGTGGCCATGAGCTGGAGGACCCACCCCAGAGGAGGTGGAGAGCCTGCCACATCAGCTCTGTGCCTGTCACACGGGCTTGCTGACAGAGTTTGGGTCCCTCCAGGGTGGAGCAAAGGACCATGAGCTAAGCACCCCGTTGGCCTCAGTGGGGACTCCAGACTTCTAAGCAGGGGCCTCAGGACTGCCCTAGAAGGAGCTGTGACATGGACAGGAACCCTGTGCTGTTTCAGGAGGGTCGTTATACTGGATTCGGGGCAGACAAGGCAGGAGCTAGCCATTTCCCTACATCCTACCTCGAGACTTACTACAAGCCTGCCAACAGCCCTGCCTGAGGCAGACGGGCACAGCCCGAACACAGGTGGGAAGAGGGGACAGGGACGTGGGCATGTCCCTGTGCAGGCTGGGCTCCATCACACCTCCCCCACAGGCCTGAACTTCCACTGTGCCAGCCAGGGTGTGTGCAGCTGCAAGCCCCAGCCAGTGAGGGCCCAGCCGCCCACGGATGCTCACCTGGCGTTGATGAGATACTGGGCAAGGCTGATGTTGGCTGGGGTCCCTGTGATGGTAATCTGGCGCTCTGATGACCCTTCGGTGGCGTTGGCGATTTTGATCTGCGCTCCAGACATCTGTCGGATTTCATTGATTTTGGTGCCTTGGCGGCCAATTATGCAGCCTATAAGCTAGAAGAAATGATGGAGGCATCTCTTAGAGAAGAGTCCAGCACATCCCATTTGGGGCGCCTGTGGAAGCCCTGTGGGGACACCTAAGGGGAGAGGCGAGGCTGGAAACACTGCCTATAAACTCAGCGCTCTAGAAGAAATCAGACAATTCGACGTCCTGAGCCTGGTCCCTGGGACAGTGTGAGAGAGGTCCCGGCTCCGCCTGTTGACAGTCTTACCGCCTCTCAGTGTCCTTCTGGGAAAGTCCACACAAGAGGGGACATGACCGTTCCCACCCTGGCTTCCTCTTCCTGGTCATAAGTGACCCAAGGACAGATGATGCAGGCTGAGGGAGGAGTCCCACACCAGCTCTGGCCTAGGCAGGGCCGGGGCCGGGGTCTTGTGGTGGCGCCCTCACAGGGGACCGGATGTGCCGGAGGGTGAGCACCACAGACACCCAGGAGCTCCTGAGTTCACTACTGTTGAAACCTATCTTTTGAGGAACTCAGATGAAGTTGAGGACAAATCCAAGTGCTTGCATGGTGACCTGTTTAATGGATGCAGAGACCCAAGGCCAACAAAGTCCTCAGGAGTGCGGGCCATCTCTAAGGCAGCTCAGGCACCAGAGTGCCCTCCATCCTGGGGGTCAAGAACTTTCCTCTGGCAACAGCTACAGTTGGGTGGTGGGTCATCACTCCAGAACCTTCCTGGACCACCCTACTCTCAAGGTTCCTAAGCCAGGGGACTGTTGGCTGTTGCCAGACCCCCAGCCCAGCTCTGGGGCTGACTTTTGAGTCACCCCGATGTTACTGCATCATTCATAGGAATGGTATTAGTTGAAGGTGGGAAAGAAAGGAGAGAAGAGATTCAATAGCGGATCCAGCCTTGTGGATATCACTGGAACAGTTTGCGCCTATGTGTTCATGTGTTCGTGTGTGTGTGTGTGTGTGTGTGTGTGTGTGTGTGTGTGTGGACAGGCAGGTGCAGGGGGCATACTCACATCATTGGGAATGGTGAGCTCATGAGTGCTGGCCGGTGGGCTGGCATCCAGACCTGGGCACACCAAAGGAACATGATTAGGTTGGAGGGAAGCAGTTCATCACCATAGCCAGCCCTGCCTGCTCTGTGTTTCTTTGGGCCGGCTGAGGTGAAGGTCAGCACAGTCCTGGGGCCCAGGCCCTGGTACCACCCAGGGTAACCCAAACTCCAGAGTTCTAACTTCTCTTGAAAACAAACCCCAAAAAACCCCACACCTTGCACATAAAGCCTGGCAGGACCTGAGCTACAAAGAGGGCGGGGGGGGGGGGAGGCGGTTTACAAGGCAGCTGGGGCACAGGCCACACTGGTCACACTGACACTGAATGCTTGCTCTCCTCTGTTCAGGAAGACTTGTGGGTGCTGTACCCCACTCTGTTCCCCTGAGACCTCATGTGGGTTCTTCTGTGCAGAACCAGAAGCGGCCGAGAACCCACTGATAATTCTGCTTCTGACACAACTCTGTCCAAAGGCCACGGCACAAGGCTAAGTCCAGCTTTTCATCTTTGCAAGTCTCAACTATGTCACCAGATAACAGGCTACATGCCACTTCTCCCTGCCTCAGAAACAGTGACAACACCCTCAAGGGGCCGCCATAGCGGGAGGTGCAACGGCTGTGCCTCTGGGACGGCGCATGCTCTGTACACAGCAGCCCCATTTCAGCAAGACAGCTTGGGTCTGCAATCCCTGAGGCTGGCCCTCCTGCCTTCAGATACAGCAAAGGTCCCTGCACAGGACTGCTGGGCCCAGACTCCGGGCTCTAATCTCCAGACGGCCAGCTCTACGCACACCGCTTCAGAATGTCCCAGAATCCAGGTCATCCCCTTGCTTGGCACGCCTACTTGCTGGCCCTGCCTCTGCACTGACCCTTCATTCCGCACCACAGCCAGTCAGCCAGGAAACCCAGGATCATCCCCAAGACAATCTCAGGGAGCCCCATACTTCTCACTGTGCCCCTCATCTCCCCAGCCCCCCTTCTAGCTGTGCTCCTCTGCTGGCTCCCCGGGTGGGCCACCTCCTTGAAATCTCATCTCACATGGTTATTGGCTCCTGCCAGTGGGTGTCTCCCAGGATGGGTGTCCCCAAGGGCGGGTGTCCAGCAGTCAAGCCCAGGTGGAAGTGTTGGATGAACCAATTCATCCCAACTCTGCTATTTACAGGTTGAAACCTGGAGTCTCCTACCCCTCAACTCCTTTTAATAATAGTTTTTAAATATACTTATTTGGCTATTTAGGGAATCTATTCACATTACAGACGCAGGGACTTATAAAATGTCACTTGAAAGTACTTTTGGAGTACTTGACAGGAGTTCCTGGGGCAGAGGGGGCATCTGTCGGCTGTTACATTTGACTGCGCGAAGAACAAGAATAAGTGGGTAGTTAAGGGCACGTGTACTCTGGACAAAGCCTCAAAGCCAGCTGCATTGCCCCACGCAGCTGTCATCTTAGCACACACCCTTCCTGCCATGGTCACCTGCTTGTCGCGTACTGTACTCTAGGTCTCTAGGGCCATGGTCAAGTTGTCACACAGAAGCAGGGTGTGACACCATTTCTGAGGCTGCATCGGTGGTCATGTGTACCCACAGCGCCCGCAGGTCTCAAGTGTATGGTATTTCCCTCCCCGGACCCAGTAAACACACTTGGGCCCAGTCTATCACTTTTTCCAAGGCTGTTCCCTCAGTGCATCACAGACTATATACACAACACCCCACTGTGTCCTGGGAACAGGCATTTAAATGAAAACAAGAAGGTGCACACACACCCAGCCAGATCCGTCTTCTAAGAGTTGGGTGCCTATGTCCAGGGAAAGGCCATCTTTAAGAAGCGCATAGCATCCTGTGGTCCTCACAGCCACGTTCTTGCTACGCACCCCAACACACTGCACAGCCGGGGAATGAGTGGCGACTCAAGCCAGGCCCTCCTCTTGTAGGCCCGAAGCCTGAGGCCGCCAACTGCTCAGGGGGCGGCTGCTCGCTTTACTACACTGGGACGCCTGGCTCCTGGTCAGTCCACAGCCTGTGCCCCTGGAAACTATCTGTTGTCAGCCAAGGTGGGAGCTATGCTCAGCTGCCATAGGTGTGGGCGCCCTCGTCCTCTGTACATGGCCCCTGGCCTGCTCCCCCAGTACTGTGGTCTGCTTTACCTGACGACTGGCCCATCAGATTTTGAGCTTCTTCGGAGGAGTGTAAAGGCAGCTTTTCTCCTGGAGAGCAAAGAAGAGAAAGGTTTAATGTTTTGCCCTCAAGGAGAGAAGCAAGGTCCCTTCAACCAGGAAAGCTCAAAATATGATTGGTGCATGCACAGCCGACATGCGCGGCCAGCGTGCTTCCCACTGGCCAGAGGGGCAGCTCTGCTTCAGTGAGGGACATCTGAGGCAGATGCCCGGCCAGGCTCTGGCCAGCTCCTCTGACTGCTTCACACTGGCCTGAGTGCAGGCTAGCTCTGTCAGTGCTATCCTAGGAAGGGCTGCAGCAGCCAGGCCTGGGGGTCATTTCTGCGGTCAGAATGCTTGATGCAGGAAATGACGCGCTCCAAGCCTGGCCAGGAAAAGCCACCTGGGGATGGACTGTGAGTGACACAGAGCGCCGCTCTGCACAGAAGTCCCTCAAAAGAGCAAGAACACACAAGCCGAGGGCAGTAGAGGACAGCAGCCCACCGTGGGGGGCAGACCGGCCCGCGCGGCCTCAGCTGTGGGCAGCCCACTGTGTTGACACGGCAAGAGTCAGCACCCAGAGCTCTGGCCGCGCCTGCACTACTCACTGCACCGCAGGGAGCTCAGAAAGAGAGAGAGAGAGAAAGAGAGAGAGCGAGTCCCCAGGTGAGAAGAGAAGGTGAGAAAAGGGCGGCTGGGTACGTACCGGGGAAAGCGGGGTTGGTCTGTCCGAGGGGAGGAAAGGGGGTTTGCTGCATGGCCAACTGGTGGAGCTTGGTCAACTGCTGGGGGCAGGAGGGACACGAGAGCTAAGAAGGTTATTGTCATCGAGTACAAGTCACACCAAGTCAAAAATGGCAGTCACAGAACTTTGCACAGAGAGGTTCAGAGGGGCCATGCGGACACATGGCAGACAGTGCAGCAGGACACAAGGACTTGGCCTGGGTGGAACCAATGGGCCTGGCTGCCAGCAGGCCAGAGACTGAGTAAGCTGTGCCTTTTCCTTAGGGGGAGGGGGGGCTAGTGAGGGGGGAGGGGCCGGTGGCCCTGAGGGTGGGGCTCCGGGAGGAAGGTCCGAGGGACACAGAGCAGGGCCGGCTGGGCTCCTGAGCGAGCGGCACAGTCTACCTGGCAGGTCACCAACCCTTGCTCTGGTTCTAGCTTCGTTCCAGGCTTCGCTCACCTCCTGGTCTGCAGGCCCTGTTTTAAGATGAGGCAGTCGGGGGCGTGGCGGGATAGGGCAGGGAGCGGCTGGTAGAGTAGAGCCTGCCCTGCAAGCGCTTCTTACATACGGTGACAGGCCTAGGTAAGGGTCGGGGACCCGAGGAAGCGTTCCACAGAGGCATTATTGCTGTTGCCCACTGCTGTCCCACAGGCCACACCTCGGCTCCCGCCAGCCATGGAGCGTGTGGAGGCAGAGCTCGACTGTGATTCTGTTGTTCGTTTTCTCTGAGCCTTACTCTTAACGTAAAGAACATCAGAGAATCAGAGACCAGGTCTGGCCACACTCTCAGCAATGGAGCAGGGCGGGTGGCACTCTGAACCACACTGCCCTTCTGAGACGCTAGGGTACTGGTTCAGAGTGGTCTGAGGCCATCATGGAACAGGGCCCACCAGACAGCGCGCCCACAGGAAAGGTGCTGACCCTTCTTTCTCACACGGGTTCTGGCGAGGCCGCATGTCATCAAGCAGGGCTCTGGAGTCCAGCGTGGACTCCTGCTGTCCTCACAGGTGACAGAGCTGGCAGAGACTGAGACACTGGATCAGAGGGCACTAGGACTAGGGAGTGGGGTGCTCGGATGCAGAGGTGTTGCTTTTGATGCTGGAGAGTGTGCCTCCAACAGAATGAGGGTCTGATGTGCTCAGGGTCAAGCCCCTTGTCCAGGTGCCTTTCAATGGCGCTTTCCTGCTCTCCGCCTCTAGGTGCTCACATAAAAGCCCTGCGAAGACTGGGGATTGACCTGATGGCCTCTGACCCAGCGGAGCTGACGCTGGCCTATAGGATGGCTTCTGGGGTACTTGCTAGCTGCTCAGCTCACTCTGGCTCCTGTAAGCTGTGCTATCTCTGAGACAGAAATCATGAACTCAGGGCTTTAGGGTATTAGCAGATCCAAAAGCCAGCTTCCTTAGCCTGGCTCTGGGCTCCTCTGCCTATCCCATGTCTGACCCTCTTCCCTAGGAAGATGGCAGAAAGACAGACACATCCTAACTGCAACTCCACTCCTCCTAGAGGTGCTTGGCTTCTTGGACTACACGGGGAGACCTGGCTGCATCCTGAGCAGGCCACGTTAGGAGATGTGTGACGTGGGGCCAGACTTAGCTCAAGTCCCTTGAAGAGGTGGTATATGACAAGCCATAGCAGGAACGGATACAGTACCTCTAATCTCTGCTGTGTTGTACCGGATCGGCGACTGTGCTTGGCCAAAGCTTGGTTTCTATATGGCCCACATCTGTGTCTGTTCTGACTCTGCATCAACCGGCACGCTAAGCCACTAGAGCGGACAAGCTCGGCAAAGGCAGAAGAGCATGTCCAGACGACCTTGTCCCGACTGATGACATAACAAGCTGTCGTCATCTGCCTGAAACCCCAGAGGCTATGTATGGCGCAACGGTTGGTTCAAGATAGCAGGAGAAGGGAGTATGGAGCAGGGGATATGGACCACGGGAATGAGTCTGACAGATTTCAGGTGGACGAGTCTGTGGGGTCTCGAGGCCTCAGCAATCTCCCCTGTGAATGACAGCAGTGTGCAGGGCGCTGTCTACATGCCAGCTGCGGCTCACAGGCACAGCCCACATGCTCTGGGGTTTTGTCGCCTGCTGGTCTCACAGGTGACACTCATCTACCCAGGCCGGGCTTCAGGAACTATTTGTTGGCAGGGTGTGGGTCCACCACGGAGCCTATGGCGGTGGCCCCACGCACATCCAGATGCTGATGTTCAGAAGCCTAGTAGGTCTAGAACTCTAACCATTCCCCTATTGCAATAGATTTTCTTCTACTAAAAATATGGCCACACTAGCAGATAAATGCAGTGACGTCATGGGGGTGGGGCTGGGCCCGCGGGTGGGCCGGGGCCTAGTCAGTTACTCTCCCCTTCTTGGTACGGCTCGCTTGGCTCTCATCAGGCTACTTTACCTCTGTGGAGCTCAGTCTCCTCAACTTAGAGGAGTGAATGCCGAGAGGTCTTCCGCCTTTGCTCTGGATAGTTCTGCCATGAGAAGATCAGTGTTGGGGAGCAAGCGAAGGGCAGAGCTGGAGAGGTCCGGCTGCCCAAACCCGCAGGAGCCCAAAAGATCGCTAAGAGTCCCAGATGCCAGACACCAAGTTACAGGATTTAGATTTTTCACTGCTGATTTTGGGCTTGCTTTGATCTGATTGTTTTTCTAGCCCAGTTCTTCCCTTTTGGATTAAGAAGTGATGTAACTTTTTTTTTTTTTTTTAAATAGCCCACAGAGAATTTTGACTTTAAAAAAAACCCTTTGAACTTTTAAATGATTGAAAAATTTAAAGACCGTGAGACTTGGAAGTTATACTATATTCTGTATTGTGATATTGACATGAGATCTTGACAAGAAAGGAAAGGTTCTGGCTTAGCAGAGATATTTTTGTGTGTCAAGTTGACAAGGAGTAGTTAGTGCTAATTAGATCTTATTGTCAACTTGACATTACCTGAACTCACCTGGGAAGGGGGAATTCAGTTGAGGACCTGTCCGGGTCAGACTGGCCTGTGGCCACATCTGTAAGAGACTGTCTTGATTGATGACTGAGGCAGGAGGGTCCTGCCCATTGGGCAGCACTACCTCTAGGCCATGGGACTGCGCTACATGAGAAAGCTCCCTGAGCGTGAGCGGGAAAGCAGCATTCTTCCAAGCTTTCTACTTCAGTCCCTGCCCCGATTTTCCTCAAAGATGGATTATGAACTGGAAATGTAAGCAAACAAACCCTTTCCTTCAAAGTAGTGAGGACAGGGATATACAGGAAGGGGCAAGAGGGGAAAGTGCCGTCAAGCAGTCAGAAGAGACAAGCTGTCACCCTGTATGGCCTTCTATGATTCTTTCCACTTGAGAATGCGAAACCTAGGCCAAGAGCTCGTAGGCTCGCAGCTCAGTGACTCAGGAGGAAACGAAGGCCGGGAGCCCATCCCGCGGGGCCCCTGCACCGCTAACCTGGGAGTCACTGCATCTGGGGGAGCAGTTGGAGGGTCAGTTGTGGCTGCTTCGCCACTGCACAGACCTTTTTGATGATGCTCTTGCGAGAGGCTGACACCGTATTGACACTCTGAACACTGGCCTGTGTTTGTGTTTTCCTTATAAACCCCTCCCCTGACTGAGGACAGACAGACCCTTCCCTATGTAGTTTTCTTTCTAAACCTGTCTGCCACCTTTCCTCCTGTGGAGTTCTTGATACACGAGGATGTTTGCTGTCATGACGAACCGCCACTGGATGTCTCGCTGTTGGGCACCGTTCCCCGATGGCCCCTTCTCTTTTGGGTACAGGGAATGCTGGCCATGACAGGCCACACTGCCCTCAAGCTTTAGACTCTGGGCTGTGTAGAGAGCACAGTCTAGTCAGACTCAGCTCACACTGTGCCCATTATTGTAACCTGGAGTAAATCGGAGTCCTTACAAATCCTTTGTCATTCTTCTTGATGATACCTTGTAGATTTTAGGCTCATGCTCATTTATATAACATTTACAACCACAAAATTTCCCCCGAAGACCCTTGGGGTCTGGATTTTCAATGCACTTGTACCCACGCGGAAAGACCTGGCACCTTTGCAACCTTCAGTGTTTCTATCCACGAATGTGATGTCTCTTCACTCAGTGTCGTCTTTTGGTTGGAATTTTCAAAAAAAGCCAGGGATTTTGTTTGGTTTGGTTTGGCTTGATTTTTTGAGACAGGGTTTCTCTGTCTAGCCTTGGCTGTCCCTTTGTAGACCAGGCTGGCCTCAAACTCAGGGATCTGCCTATCTCTGCCTCCTGAGCACTGGGCAACAAAGACTGTGTGTGTGTGTGTGTGTGTGTGTGTGTGTGTGTGTAAGACGTGGTCTCATTTTGTAGCCACAGCTCTTGCCTGGAACTGTGTGGACCAGCCTGGCCTTGGGACCTGCCTGCTTCTGAGTCCTAAAGGCAGGTTTTTCAGAGCCTTTCCTCATTCATTTCACACTCGGTCCTCTGTGGGAGGAGTATGGCCTGTAATTCAAATTCTGAAGTCTGCTTCACAGTCAGGTATGTGATCAACTCTGCAAACATTCCCAGGAATTCTGCAGTTGTGCCAGGCATAGCTTTCAGCATGGCCGCACATGTGACCTGTCACTTACTGTCAGGGGAACATGCAGAGGCTCCTCAGAGGTGCTTGTCAGACTCTCCGGGTTTCTCTTGGTTGGTATTTCCCTAGCATCTTATGCTCTACTCTTCAACTGGGGTGCTCATGTTTCAGGCATGTCTCTTGAAAGAAAATAAATGAAACTTCCCCAGTTTTAATTTGCTTATCCATATGTGTGTGTTTGTGTGTGTATACATATGTGTATATACATATATGTATGTATGTTTGTGTGTGTGTGTGTGTGTGTGTGTGTATGACAGCCTTTTTTTTTTTAAACTGGAAATTTTAGCTCTTTTATTTTCTGCCATCTTATTTGTTACCTTTTAATTGGAATTTTTTTCTTTTTAATTTTTGGAATATTTTCTCTCCATTTTCTTCTCTACAACCAGTGTGGTAAGAAGAAAACCACATACCATTCAACATACTCCTTTCCTGTTAGTGGTCACTTTAAAATTTTAACTCCACATGGGCATTTAGGTTTTAAATCCCCTAGCTTTATCCTCTAATGGATGGTACAGTGGCCCACCCAATGTTTGATTCCTCTTACATCTTACATATATAATCTCATATATGCTTTTCTCCTTGAACCCCTGGTACTGGGGATTGAACCTGGGCCTTGTACGAGCTAAACAAGCCCTCTACCACTATGCTACATCCTGAGCATATGTGCAATTATATGTCTATACAGTTAGTTCTGTTATGCTAATCCTACCAATTATAAAGCAGAAATAATACTAATTTTGTAGATTTGTGTGTGTTTGGAATTGGTTCTAATGCATTGTCTTAATTTGGCTCCCAAAAGTCACCCTTCCAGAGTTGAGGGCCACTGCCCCCAGCTGGCTTTGGCTGGTAATAAAGAATTGCCGTATAGCCAATGGCTGAGCAGGGAGATGGAGGTGGGACTTTTAGATTGTACAGGCAAGGGAGCCAGGGAGAGAGGAAGAGGATGAAGGAATTCATGATGGAGCAGGGAGGAGAACATAAAGGCCCAACATAAGATTGCAGGAAAACGGCCCTAGGGGCCATTCCCCCACTGGGTCTGGGAGACGATATATGGATTTAGCAAATATTAACTCAGGAATACTGGAGGGGGGGTGTGTGCCACAGGGAGGTTTAGAAATGCCCAGCCACTGAACTAACTAGTCAAGGCCTATCGAAAGAGAGAGAGGGAGGGAGAGGGAGAGGGAGAGGGAGAGGGAGAGGGAGAGGGAGAGGGAGAGGGAGGGGAGGGAGAGATAATGTGTCTTTCCTTCGTGAATCCAGAGCTCTTGGGTGGGTGCAGGGCTCAAGCGACCCACCTGAGCCAAAGCAGAGTAACCAGTTCACCGCTCCACCTGTCCCCAATGCCTACTGTCCCCTTTGCTTGCCTTCCAGCCTTCGTCCCGAGATGCCTTTTCTTTTCCCGAACGCCGTGCAGGAGGCTGTTAGCGCCGATCCTGTTGGGTCTAGCTGCTTTTCCACAAATGGCTACACTGAAGTCCTTCTTTTGAAGCTCCTCCCACGTCAGACTTTTAGGACACTATCATTTCTATGACTACGCCACCATCTTTGAGCACTAGGTTCTGGTGAGAAGTCAACTCTATCTCTCCCTCCTGATCCTGTCATAATCTTATTCTCTGCGGTCTGACTTGGCCCTTGATGTTAACTGTGTAGTTTTATTTTGGCATGTCTACAAATGGAGTGATGTTGTCTATCCTTTTGGAACTTGGTGGGATAGCTAAATGCGACAGTTTCTCTTACTAATTTCAGGGATGTCTCAGGGTATCCCTCTTGGCACCCTCGCCATCCTGGTGTCTCCTGGGCTATAATGGCTGCACATGATCAGATCCGCCCTCCTTTATGGTACTTGGTAGACTTTTTAATGGACACGAGTCATACTAGGGGCTTCTGAGGCTGAGGGCGTGTCTCAACCACTGGCTGGCTCAGCAGTGAAAGGCCCACAGAGGAAATGAGGGAGAGGAAGGAGAGGCTGGGCTTCGGCCAACAGAAGGCTATGTGGGCCCTTGGTTTTGTGAGACACATTGTAGTTGCGCTGAGTACCAGCAGGAAGAATCTAAAAGGCCCATGGAGCAGCCTGGATCCGGGGTGAGAACAGAGTCAGAGGTGTGGGGACAGCTGATAGTCACGGAGTGCTCTCAGCGCTTTCCTTTCTCACTATCAGAAGGAAGCGTAGCCCCACCCATTCCCTATGAACAGGGTTCCATAGGCAGATACTGAATAAGTAAGAGGGGAGGCACCCTGGGCAGCCGTGTAACAGGCAGGGCCTGGCATCCCCTCTGTTCACCATGGCAGCCATCTAGCTCAAACGCCAGGATAGAGGGCACTGCCAATGCAGCATCCAGGCTACGCACCTTCTCACGCCTCTAGGGTCTTCAAGATGTACTAACTAAAGACAATCCCCAGGGTCCTTAATGGCTGCTGCAGACGCACTGGAATGCCAGTTCTCCCACTGACTCTCAGGCATCCTTGTCGAGGGGCTCTCTAGAGCGTCCTCCTCCCGGATGTGAGTGATGGCCCTGAGGTCCACAGCACATGCTAGTGCAAGGTGTAGGTTAGGACACAGGCAGATGAGAGACAGGACCCGGGGAGAGGGGAGTCAGGCTGAGAGGACGGAGATGGAGTCTCCGTCAATATCATCAAACTGCTATCTCACGTCCTTTAAATAACAGGGGTATTAAGAAAGGGGGCGACTTGGAAGCTGGAGATGAGGTAAGAGATTCATACCCGAGGGTGGTTTTGAGGTTCACTACAGAGGGTCCTGACTTAGGATACTCTTGTGCATCAATACAAACCATATTGGGAATTGTGACCCTGTTATGGACTTGTAAGCGATGACCCAGTCTCGTGCTGGGTGGCAACAGTGCTTCAGTCCTAGGGCAAGCTGCTGACATCTGGTGCAGCAGTGCCCACCTGGAATGCTCAGTATGTCAGAGGTAGTCACATTTTTCAACTTAGGATTTGTTCAACTTATTATGTCTTCATCGGGACCTGGCTCCATATAAACTGGACCAGAGGAAACTAATTGCTTCTTGGTTTGGTTTCACTGGTGCTAGGAAAGTGACAGAGACATAAGGTGTGAGGGACCAAGCGGTCCACCCCACTACTCAGCTCTCTGTCCAGGCTCTGTGTGCCTTCTGTGTCACTGCTGTGTCCCAGGACATAGTGCTGTTTCCCTTTCTTATTTATTGCTGACACCAAGCTGACTGATGCTGACAGGATGCAAAGGTGCCGAGACACTTTCCAAGGAAGGCTTCAGAGCAGAGAACTGGATGCAAAGGGTCTTGATGGACACTTTCCAGAGCTAATGAGTGGCCATCTGAGAGAACAGGATGGAAAGGCTCGTGGGCTCTGCAAGGTTTCTGAGTACAGAGAATGTACTTCACTGTGCTAGGCATGGCCCCTCATAGTTTCTGCAGTTCAGGGGTGTGTCTTGGAGCCTTGAGAGCTCAGAAAGCTCTAGAATCCAGAGTAAATCTGTGGTACATAGCATGCAGGCACTTCAGAAGACTGAGGGCCAGCAGATGGATGATTTCTAAACAAGAGTCAATCTAAAGATCTAAAGCATTGCTTAAAATGGGCCCTGGAAAAGGTGCGTGCTCTCATCCAGATAAGGAATATTCAGATCTTAGGGCTGAATCTCCTGATGGTTCCCATGTCTGACTCGTGGACCCACATATTCAGGTACATAATTAAGTAGCCAAACGATGGCTGCCACTGCCCAGAGATAGACAAACTTCATAGTTGATTAATACTTTCTAACAGCTATACCTGCATCCTAAGACATTTAAGCTTAAAAAATCTCTCCCAAGTCCTCAGCTCAGAAAAAGGTCATCCTGTCCCTCATTACCCTTGTCACTGAATAGCCATTGTATTCCTCTTTGATGTGGTTTAACCGAAGTCCTCAGTTTTGAATGTGAAAGAAAGGCCCTTTCAGAAGTTCCACATTTTGCTCACAAATCACATCATCTTGCTACAGAAAATAGAATGGCTGCCACAGGAAGAGCCTTTTCATGACAAATGGCTGAGGTACTGGTACATTTGGCTCTTCTAGCAAGATGCTTAGACTGGGCATCTTGTCAAGAGCATCAATTCACTGCCTCCGAGCAAAGAAGCTAGATGCCTACCATCAGGGCGCCAGAAAGCTCTGTGTCTGGAAAGGGCCTGCCTCATTTTCCAAAATGGCACCCGAAATGCTATGTCTTCACCCGGTGGAAGAGATAGAAGAGGGAGTCCAGTTCCCCAGATGCTTTATAAGTACATTCATCCACTCATGAGAAAGAAGCTCAAAGGTTCAACTAGCTCATGGAGACCTTGCTTCCTAATACTAACACCTTTGTGACTGGGTTGAATATATGAATGTCAAAAAGATATACACACGCAAACCACGGCACATGTCAAATAACACGACTACAGTTGCTTGCTAGTGTAAATTAAGCTGAAATCACCTATAAACCACCCATTAAGCCATCCAGAGAACTATATGAGGAAGGAGGAGGCAACACCACACCGACACAGAAATCGGCCAGAAAAAAACACTCTCATTCTCATTCATTCTCATTCATTCTCTCTCTCTCTCTCTCTCTCTCTCTCTCTCTCTCTCTCTCTCTCTCTCTCTCTCTCTCTCTCTCCCCCCATGCATGCCTTACTGTCTATAACTCAGGAGGACCTGAAATAGACTCCATCAACTCAATATCTACATTGCTCAAGAGACACTAAGAGCTACAGCAAACCCACAGGACACCCCTCCAGTTAGTCCTTGAACATCTGCCTTTGGTGGCTTAAATACTGATAAGCCTTAATCTAGTTCCCCAACAGCCTTCTCCCAGGGTTATTAGATGCTGCATCTTGAATTCTGTAGTGCCACTGACTCTCAACAGTCTGCTTTCCCAGTCTGCATCAGTACGTGTGTATTCCTACATGGGTGGAAATGCCTGCCCCAGCATCGCAAGAAGACTGGGGCATCCTGGCCCCCTTCACTCAGTTCTATCTCCTACCCACAATGGCCACCCTTGCCTGTCATGAGCACACAGGCTCTGCTTCCTCTGCCAAGGCAGCTGAGGACAGGAGGAGAGAGCCACTGTGCTATAATCTGGCAGGGTGGCCCACAGCCTCAGCGTCTAAGTAGCCAGGGGCAGATGTGTTTGCTGTGGTGATCCGAGAATGAGATGCTATGAATTTAGGCATAGCACTCCCAGCCAATCTAGACCCAGGAACCATCAAACGTGGCCTTGTTGTGGGTATGGCTCTGCCTAGGCAGGGATCTTCCCACCCGAGCTTCTCTATTGTTTTATCAAAAGGGGATTAAAAAAAAAACCAATATGTATTTTCACTACAGGAATTTCCAAGCAACAACAGTGAATCCATATTTTCGATATTTGGTGTTAGTTAATTCTTACGCCCCCCCCACCCCCAGGCCTGCAAACCTTCCCCTGCTACCCATTTATTTCCTGTCCCAGTCAAAAGCCAAGGTCTGCAGAAAAATAGCAGCTTGGCTGTTCTCCCCTGACATTGCCAGTGCGTCTCAGGGCACTGAGCAGTGCACAGGGGACAGTTCTGGGGACAGCTGCTGAACCCAGGAAGAGAAAGCACAGGCTGGAAATACCATAATGCAGTAGAATATTTGACCAGCAGTATGCTTTCGGTCCTGGGTTCAATTCCCAACACTACGAGGCTGGAGCCCCTTCCCTCACGCTCCTTTCTGTCCTCCCAGCATCCTCCACGCACCTCCTACAACAGCCCGGCCGCCTAGCATCCCCCAGCATCCTCTCCAGCACCTCCTACAACAGCCCTGCCTCCTAGCATCCCCCAGCATCCTCTCCAGCACCTCCTACAACAGCCCTGCCTCCTAGCATCCCCCAGCATCCTCTCCAGCACCTCCTACAACAGCCCTGCCTCCTAGCATCCCCCAGCATCCTCTCCAGCACCTCCTACAACAGCCCTGCCTCCTAGCATCTCCCAGCATCCTCCCAGCACCTCCTACAACAGCCCTGCCTCCTAGCATCCCCCAGCATCCTCCTACAACAGCCCTGCCTCCTAGCATCTCCCAGCATCCTCCCAGCACCTCCTACAACAGCCCTGCCTCCTAGCATCCCCCAGCATCCTTTCCAGCACCTCCTACAACAGCCCTGCCTCCTAGCACCTCCCAGCATCCTCCTACAACAGCCCTGCCTCCTAGCACCTCCCAGCATCCTCCTACAACAGCCCTGCCTCCTAGCACCTCCCAGCATCCTCCTACAACAGCCCTGCCTCCTAGCATCTCCCAGCATCCTCCCAGCACCTCCTAGCATCTCCCAGCATCCTCTCAGCACCTCCTACAACAGCCCTGCCTCCCAGCATCTCCCGGCATCATCTCCAGCACCTCCTACAACAGCCCTGCCTCCTAGCATCTCCCAGCATCCTCTCCAGCACCTTCTACAACAGCCCTGCCTCCCAGCATCTCCCGGCATCCTCTCCACCACCTCCTACAACAGCCCTGCCTCCTAGCATCTCTAAAGCCCATAAAGAATGAGCTGCGATCATGGCTGCTGCCCACACTCTCTTGGCCCCGACAGGCTCAGTGTCACCATTACTCTGAGTGTCTCCTCCTCTTCCTTTGGTACTCAGTTCTCACTGGAAGTGAGACGAGAGACAGACTAAGACTTCCCCCCTGAGCCCACAGGCTCCCTGGGGAGGTTTTTAACTCTCTAATACAGATCATACATTCATACCGTCATGCCACTGGGCAATGTCTGAACAGACCTAGGCCAGAGAACAGGTGATAGGTCCAGCTAGACAGGCTTAGGGCTGACCCCAGGAGTCCACTCCCATGCCCAGCATCTTACTAACTACAGGAGTTGGACGCTCCCTCCCCCCTTTTGGCTTTCACAGTTAGGCCTTTGTACATGGGTAGAATCCATGCTTTGGTTTGGGCTCTTAAAGTCTGGCATCCCCAGATACGTTGAATGCCCTATTCAGGACACCTTAGGGAATAGTTCTGATAATATCACCTGACTTAAGTGCACAGAAAGTATACTTGCCCATGCTGGCCACAGGTGGCGACTCACACTCTGTCAGGCCAGCATACTGTGGGGGTGGACAATGTGAGGGCACAGATAAAAGGCTAGGCCTGTGTGGGGGAGGGAAGCCCTGGACGGCAGCAGTTTAACATCAGGCCAAGTCCTCAACACAAGCAAGAATTAGTGCTAAGAGGTTAAAACGTTATCCAAGGTCAGATGGATACAACAGACGTAGGAGACACGGAGAAAACTGATTAATATTATTGTGTAATATTAATATTAGTAGCAATTAACAGCAGCGTGCAGGAAGGTACACAATAATGAAGAGAAGGAGAGAGGAGGGGCAGAGTGAAAACTCACATCTGGGTGGGGGATGGCGTATTGTCCCTGGATTGTGTAGGCCTGGAGCAGAGAGAGAGAGAGAGAGAGAGAGACAGTCAGCTTGGGATGTGGTGGGACTTCAGCTTGTCAGCCAGCAGTGACCCAGTCTAGTATGCCCTAGTATGCTAGACCATTCTGGGGACACTGCTCTCCAGCAATGCGCGTCTCCACCCACCTGGCCCTGTTTGTGGAGGGGAGGGTCTTAATTACAACTGCTGAGTCCTGGGAAACTGCCCTTGCCCTAAGCTATGGCCGACTACTGTTTCTAACCTTGATCTCCTCAAAGGTTCTTAAAATTGGAAACATACAGATGACCCACTTAAATGCCCCAGTGAGGACCACTGGTTATGATTTAGCCCTCAAGACATTTCAAATGAAAACAGAGGTTTTCTAGAACTGGTTTTTGCCAAAGCTGTAGGAACAATGGGTATAAATTGGTCACAGGACTGACCTTGTTTGTCTTACCAAATCTTATATGGAATGGGGGGGGGTCCTCTCTGAAGGCCAGTTTGGTGTCCCCAAGGCTCCTTCAGTTTCACCATTCCCCTTGCTTCAAATCCGTGTGTCCTGCAAGCTTCCCCTACCCACTCTGAACCCCCAGGGACAGAGCCCTCGACGGTCCCTTCAGCTACGATGCCCTTCGGCAACTCAGACAACAGACAAACGACACAGTCAAGGGAGAGCGAGACGACAGACAACTGTCTGGCTTCAGGGCAGTGCCATACCAAGGCGGTGGAGGCACAGGAGTAAGGACATGGCTTCCACCACCTGTGACCCACCCCTTAGGTCTCTGGACATCTGAAAGAGTTCCCTCAGGGGATGGATCATGTGTCACTACTGTGGATCCTGAATCTCCCACAATTTTCTTCAATGTGCTAAGAGTTCGTTTGTTTGTTTTTTATCATAACCAAATGCAGAAGCTCACAGCCAGGTGACCACCTAACAGGGGCCTGGCTATAGGCCAGCAAGCCTGTCGTGGGATGGCTGGATATGCTTTCAGATGAAGAAAAATAATCCTATCAAGATATGGCCGTTCCATGGAGGAAAAGACAGGTTAACTGCTCTGTGGGGAGTGTGGTGGGGGCGCAGTCTCGGCTTTTGGAGAACTGCTGTCAGGAATGATCTCCCGAGTCTTACCTCAGGGAGCATCGCTGAGGAAGGAACATGTGTTCTCATTGCTGCCTGGACCACTGGGAACTGTGAGGCCGGCTGTTCCCTCCCAGCCCTACGTGGCCGAGCGGAGCTGCAGAGCGCAGCCTGGGCTGGTGTCTACCATCTCTCACTCCCTTCCCAGGGTTGTCTCATTGCTCAGTAAGTTCTACCTGGGGGAGTTGTCAGCTTGGCCAGGCACATAACAACGGCTGCAGAGTCGGTTACTAAAGAGTCTAGGCCTCTCCATCCTCTCCCCCTAAAGTGTCAGATACTCAGGCAGCCTCTTCTGGCGTCTGCCCCATGTCTTGGCACATGGGGGTGGAGTCCTGGAGGAGACCTACCTAGAGCTAAGTTACATCTGTTCTTCTGAGTTTGTACCTTGGCTTACCTATAAGCTTCCTTGCAGGATGACTCTCCTATGAGGCTGTCCCCTATGTACAGCCAAGGCAATCAAGGCCAGACCACACTGTTCAAGGGAATGGTGAAGGTCTCTAAAGAGGCTAACACGGGCAGGGGATAAACATAATAGCAGAGGGACTGTCACTGCTGTGACTGGAGTAGGGGGTACTCCTGCCTGTTATGTAGGTAGATGGGACCGGGCGACGCTGGCCATGATCCTTCTCCATGGTGACTCCAAGTCATTTAGTTTTACAGAGTGCACATTCATTTGCATAGAGGCCTTCTAGATAAAGTCTGATTGTGGATTTTATTGTAGAACAGAGAGATACCATTCACACTGGTTCCTGAGTTGTCAGCGAGCCATGAGTCTGGGGAGGGCACTACAGAGCTCTGATGGGATTGCCTGTGTGGCCCTGTCTCTGACATCAGCCTGGTCCAGAGCACAGCCCTGAGATTCACTCGGGCTGGGAGGCAGGCAAGATCTGCTGTACCGTGGGATGGGTCACAGGCTTGGTCTGTATCAAGGCACAGGACTCTCTGCCGGCAATGGGGCAGACCTGAGCCAGGAGACCATGTTGCATGTGTACATACATGCATGTGTTAGAGTAGGGAGGGAGATGGGGGTAATGGGTCTGACCCACACATGCTCTGCACACTACTGCTATTCTCTGTATATGGTGAAGAAAGACTGGGGGAGGAGTTTTCTGAGCCTTTCTTTTTCTTTTTTGAATAATACAGTAAAAACCCCATGTCTATTCTGTCAGCTGGGTCACCTATGGGGTGTCTCTGATTTAACTCTCCCTTGAACAAAGACACACATCGTGGCCGACAGGACACAGAGCTCCTCTGGGCAGACCCCTGGCTGTCAGTGTTCATGTCATCTGTGTGGGTGGCATCTCGTGGACCTAAGGTGGGCATCTGAGTTTCAGTGAGCTTGTGAGGAGACCCCAATCTCCCCTCTTCTCCAGGAGACAGATGCTGGCCACTAAATCCTCAAGGATAGCATTTATAAATGTGAGCGCTCTGTCTGTGAGGATGTCTACTCAGACAAGCAAGGGGTAGCAGGGATGGATCCCAGCCATAGTGGAACATGGGCTAGCCTTGAGGCCATTAATTCTTCAAAGGGATGCACCTGCTGCTACCTGAAGATATGGTAAGATCTGAGCTGTGCTTCAGGGAAAAACGGGAGCCTGGTTCCCATAGCTCTAGAGGATCCAAATGCAAGCCACAGCCACCCGGAACGTTTCTGCCCACTAACTCCCTAAGCTGTCCGGCAACAGCGGCCGCAGAGGTCTGGCAGGTGCCGTTAGGCATCGCCTACATCTGCGTGGGAATGCAGGTATCTCCTGGCTCGTACAGGGACCTCACTGGAAACTGTGTCCAAGGGACGTAGCTGTGAGCTGCAGTCCTGCCTCCCACCTCTCCCCCACCCCGCCACCGCCTGGTGTGAGCCAGAGAGCTCTGTGTCCATCGCAGGGTGGGAGACGTGCACGTGAGAAGGCGAGAAAACCTGAGTGCACTAACGGGCAGCGGCGGGTGCTGCAGTAAAAGGCTGAGGTTGGCAGTGGAGGCCGCGAGCGGGTCGGCTCTTACCTGACCACCTGCAAAAATGACAGGGGTGGAGGCGGGCTTTGGGCGGTAGGGAATGGTGGCACCTTTCGGTGGGGACTAGGAAAAGGGACAGGAGAGGGAGAGATAGGTTAGAACAGCTCTGCTGTTGGCCTTGGGCTGCCTTCCCGTGCCCACCCCTCTGTGGGACCCCCACCCCCCAGCCCTCCAGAAGTGGCCAGCAAAGGTTCTAGATGCCAGACAGTAAGGGGAGGAGCCATCCAGGGCCATCAAAAGGAGATGAGTCTGTCCTCAGCACACCGAGGCAGGCTAAATTCTACATCTTCACTGTCTTCTTCACTGGGGTGGCCAGCCTTCTTCCAAGCCTGAACGGTTGGGTACCTATTCGCTAGAGACCTCGTGGCCAGCCAGGCAGGAGCAGGCAGGAGCGGGGTTCCACAGGAGTGCCAAGGTAGGTGGACCACCTGCTTGCTAGTAGCTGACCCCTGGATTTTGCATGCCGCTGCTGCAACCCTTTCCTCCTGGTTTAGGAGATGCTGGTATGGAGATCGGATGGTAGATATGGTGGCGACTGCACAGAGGAGCAGTTCGAGTTCCTGGGAAAAGCCAGCGTTGAGCACAACTCACACTGGGACATCCCATCCCAAGGGCTGCTTAGCCTAGAGCAGAGGCTGCTTAAATGGCTTAGAATCATTCCATTCCATTGCACCAGGGAGAAACTTCGGTAGCTTGCAGAGGCCGAACAAGATTCCTTAAGGACGAACTCTGCTGTAATCTTTCTTGATGACTCTTGGGTCCAGAATGTAGGCTTCTCCTCTCAGAGGAGTGCTGTTCTCAGGTACCAACAAGTCCCACCTAATCATCTGGGTCGGTCGGAGGTGCTCAACCCCAGCTCCGGGCATTCTCACTAGCTGACACTACCAAGGCAGACGAGGCCGGAGCTCTTGGCTCTGTGACAGACTGATGGTTAATATTCTCAACTTGACAGAATCACTTGGGAGACACGCCTCTGGGTGTGTCTGTGGCGACTGTCTAGGTTAGGTTAGCATCTGAGCACCCTGGGGAACACCATTCTATGGGCTGGAGTCCTGCTGAGTACACAGGGGAAAGGGAGCTGTCCATTATTATCCATTAACCTCAGATCCTGACTGCAGACTGAGTCAGCGTGCCCTCTGACCCCAACGCCATGCCTTTCCTGACTCCACCCCCAGGATAAGCCAAAACAAACCGTCCCATACTTTAAAAGTTGCTTTTATCAGGTATTCTGGTACAGCAACAAGTAACTATAGTGCACTGAGGGTGACCTTGGAACATTCCTTACTTCCTACTCTGGAGAGGACAGTAACCAGCAAAGGTCTCTGTCTGTGCTGGCCCTTGGGAATGCCCATATCCCCCACTGCTGGGTCTCTGCTTCTAAGAGAGCCTCTCTGCAAACCCTGCCTGCTGAGGCATCCCAGATAGACCCTGGGTCTGTGGTATAAGATCATAACCGAGAGCTCCAGCGCTCAGCACCTACGGTAGCTGCTACATTGTTCTGGCAATGTACTCCAGATCCTAGGGCCGCTGTTATCTGTGCTCCAGCCTGTCTCTCCCAACACAGGGATTCCCTGTGTCCATTCCGAATGCCCAGTTTCATTTTTACCCACCTGTAGAAAAGTGACCTTCTGAGCTGACACAATCAGCCTTCCCGGGGTAAGCAAGGCCCGAAGGCTGTTCCTCGCTCTTGGGTGTGTGAGGCACCAGAGTTGTGGGGCAACCCTAATTTTCTCTGCAGGCCTTACCTAGGTACATCTGCTGGGCGCAGTACTTCTCAATACTGTGGAGGTAGGTACAAAGGGCAGACCCCTTAAGAAAGTTTGAAAGGCCTTTGATTGACAAGCAGTGTCTTGGAGTCCTCTTTTTTGGCTTTTCCTTGCTGCTCTCCGGGTAGAAGGGAGGCTCTTTTCATGTTGCCCTCTTCCTTCCCGGTGAAGGAGGCCACACCCTTCTGCCAACTGCATCATGCAAATAAGAGCGGGGTGACCATTAGGTCAGCCTGCACAGCTGATATCACAATGTGCACAGCCATGGTTTCTCTCATACCATCGAGAGACGTGAGTTCTGACACAGCCCCCAGGCGCTGACTCCACTACCATCAGCCCAGAAGTCTGCTTGGGGCTTCTGACAAGGACACATATTCTGTCCTGAGACAGGGCTGCGGGCCCCTGATGTCCACTGCACAACTGCCCCCACCACTCTTTGTCACTCCACAGGGGCCACTGGGCTGACGGTGAGTTTCTCACTGCTTGGAGGCAGAAGGCAAAACAAGGAGCTGTAGATTTTAGTGATGGAAGACTCTGGGCCTCCGGGCTCCTGGGACTGGATCATCCCGATACCCTGACCAGTGTGGGGGGAAATCCGCATGAGAATAACATTTTGAAAAACATCTTTAGCTTCACAAGATAGGCTTTAGGAAAATAAAACTATGCAAACATTTCTAACCATGAGGTTTGACCATAACGTCCCAGAGCTGCTTAGCGGTGTCAGTTCTGTGGAGATGATCTAGTGGCCTCAGCTTGGCCTGTAGGAGGGCAGAGCTCGGCGGTGCTCCAAACAGCTAAAGGTCCTGCTTGGGAAGGGTCACAGTCACTTGAGGGAAGTGTGGAAGCTGTGAATTCTCTCCATCCTTGACCAGAACTTCAGGAGGCTGCTCCTGTCCGGCGGCTCCTTCTCTCTTCTCTTACCCCTCCACTCCCACATGTCTCTCTTCACATTGCATTTCCCTGGGTCTGTTCTGAGTCCTACTCAATACTACTCCTGGTAGTAATTCCCTTGAAGTCTGCAGACCTATGGGCCTGTTGTGTTGGACGGCCTGACAGGCAGGAGACGTTCTCTCACTCTTCACCACAGCTGCCTCTAGTCAGAGCAGTTACTACTGCCAAAGCTGAAACCTCATGACGCCCACCCCGCCCCCACCCTGCTCCCCCACTCACACCCAGACCAGACGATGGCCACAAGCTAGCATCAGGAGACACACCCAAGGGTGTCCCTTCAGCCTACCTGGCTCATGCAGGAGGCCAGGAAGCCCAAGCCTGGAATTGCTTGTCTTTGATGTCTGACCCACACACCCCCAAGTGACTACCCAGTTTCTCAGGAGCCTTAGTGACCAGGCTAGCGTATCACCGAGAGTGTGCGAGGCAGCAGGCAGGTGGCGGTGGGCATGTTAGCCCACCGTGTTCATACTGTACCTCCAGCATGACCACACAGATCTGTTTCACACACTGGATGATGGCGTCCGGGGTCCCTGAGATGGTCACTGCCCGCTCTGTGGAGTTGGGCAGCATGTCACCTGCCACCTGGACCTGAGCACCTGTGGACTGCAGAGAAGGGCCGTTGGAAGGACCGCAGCCAGGAGCCAGCGGCATGGAAAGAGGCGCGGCACCCCCAACTCCTGGGGACACACTCTGGGTGGTCTGCACCTGAAAATCCTTCACTAGAAACAGGGCGTTAACTGGTCACGGTGCCCGCCCTCCCTCACCTTACTAAATGTCACCGTCCTGTCACTACCCCTCAGTCCTGCCTCTGCACATCCTCTGAGGAAGCTGTGGCTTCCTGGCATGAATCACACTGTCCCACTTTAGCAAGTATACTGATTCTGTAGAGCAGCGGTTCTTAATAAGGAACTCTTTAATACAGTTCCTTGTTGGGGTGACCCTAGATCATAAAATTATTTTCCTTGTTACTTCATAACTGTGGTTTTTGCTACTGTTATGAGTTGTAATGTAACTATCAGAGTTTTCCAATAGTCTTAGGCGAACCCTGTGAAGGGGCTGTTTAACCTCCAAAGGGGTCGAGACCCACAGGTTGAGAACCGCTGCTGTAGAGGGAAGTCTGCAGGGAAGTAGGATTGCTCTTTCCAATACCAAGAATTATTCTTCCTCCATGGCCGCAGGTCTCATGGAGGCCAGAAGTCTGGGCCTGGAACCTGCCTGCTCTTGATGTCTGGCCACTACATAACCATAACCTCAAGTGACTACTTGAATTCTCAAGACAAGTGAGCCACACAAACTTATTGACAGTGTTAGGGGTCACACAGAGTGAACCAGGCATTGGCCACACAGGGGTCAGGCTTCTCAGCATCTTCTAAGTCACAGAAGAGGACAGGAAGGGATCAAGAAGGGGTGACTGCTCTCCTGGTTAAGGGAAGGATTTAGCCTTCCTGAAAGTAACCTATTTTCAATCCAAACCCACATCAGGTTCAGATTCCATTAAAATCCTCCCAGGGGGTAGGTAGGCCCTGAAGGACAAAGTGGGCTCTCTCAGCCCTGAGCCCCGGAACTTGGGTGCTAAAATCTGCCTGTCCAAGGACCTTCACCTCCTCCTGGTTCCTATGCAAAGCCACTCCTGACATGGGCCGCTGTGAGTACTTGTCAGTGTGGCAAAGTTTCCCACAGCCCACTTCTCACTGGCAAATTGGATCATCTGCGACATTTGGACACCAGCTTTGAGCCAGCAGGGTCAGCGGCATCAAGTCAGCGCACTTACAGACTGTGTGGGGACATACGGTAGGATAGGCAGTACCTCCCGGATCTCCTTGATCTTGGAGCCGCCTTTGCCAATCAGGGACCCACACTGGCTGGCAGGGACCACGAGTCGCAGTGTCACCGGGGGCTTGCTGGTGGCAGGGCTGTTGCTCATGGAATTGATGATGTCCTAAGGAGGAGAAACAGGCATGTTGGACGGACTCCTATGAGTGACACAGCTGTGTGGCTTGGGAACACTGTGAGGGTGTGTATGCGGCATCTCTGCCTGGTACCCGCTTCCCGGCACACTGGAGGAACTCAAGGAGCCCTCTCCCGCATGGGGAAAAGCAGACCTGGCAATCATGGAGCCTCAGAGCCAAGGCAGGCTTAGAAGGAACAGGAGATATGGGCCAGATGGCCACGGGCACCGGCTACGCACACGGATCCAGGAGGCTGGGCGGTCAGCGAGTCACAGTGGGCCCAGGGCGGGGTATAGGTTAACGAGGTAGGTACAAGATCACGTCTGGCCTCCTGATGAGGACAGACAGACAGATGTGTGAGGCCGACTTGCCTGGGCTCAGTGGGGAACAGGTAGAAGAGAGCCCTCAAGGGCCTTTTCTAGCTGCTCAGATGGACCTGCCAAGAGGCCAAGGCTCTGTTTCCATGGAAACGCAGAGGAGCCTCTGCATCATGAAGCCTGATTATAGAGGAGCTAGCCCAACTTGGGGAAAGACAGTGATACCAGCATAGACCACCATCCTAGAAAGCTACACCCGAGCCTGCAGAGTGCAGGGCTAAATGGCCAGAACTTGACCTCATGCCTTTCCCAGGTCTAGCTCCATTTCTAATTCCCAACTATCCAGAAACAAACGAGTCCCCACTTTCCCTGGGTGGTCAACAGGGAGCCTCGCTTCTAGTGGGCCACTGCTCCTGCCCAGACACTTCCCCCGTTGCCCCAGGGAATGTGCCTGGCGCCTTGCCCCGTCCGGATCCACACACACAGCTTTCAGCTGCTCCAGCTGCGCCACTGGACAGTGTGCTCACGGCACTGCGTTTCCGCTTGCCCTGGACTCTATCCAGGCAGAGGACCCAGAGGCCTCTGTGCCCACTGCTTCGCTCTGCATCTAGACTTGCACTTTTGGTACTGAGCTCTTCTTCTGGTCACCCCCAGCCTGGTAGCCATCTCTGGCGGACTTAGGGCAAGATCTTTCACCCTCTATGGTGGCTTTCATGTGACTGTCCTATGCTATGTTGCCACGGACTGGAAATGACTAGCTAGTACTTTGAAAACATTGAAGAGACATTTTGAGAGACAGGACACTTGTCACGTTTTTAGCAAAGCAAAGGTGGGAGAAATGAGAAGCACTCTTGGCTTCAGCCCTCGGAACCACTCCCCATGGGCGTTTACTGTGGTTTCCTGTTTCCTTGATAGAGGGTGTTTTAGTGACTATATGGGTGTTTTAGGAGGTAACAAAGCATCTCTTTGCAGAAAGCTATAGCTCTTAAAGCTGCTACACATGGCTTGGTTTTATTTCACGGGGGAGGCAGATCAACTTTTATACCAAATGTCGGGGCACATGCTTTAAAGGAACCTGTGCCATTGCTAATACTGCATTACCACAGTGTTCTGGGAAGCAAGAGGGATCGGCAGCAATGAAAATTACACCACTTTCAGGACTTGGGGTGTAGTCCAGCAACAGCATGTACTTAGAATATCTGTGGCTCTCAGTTTAATCTCTAGCATAAAACATATAGTTCCCAGGATACCTTGAGACCTTTAGGCCAAAGTAAACCAATACTATGGTCATAATGCCCACTACCTGCAGACACTTTTTCCTGCAATGGGTCTGTTTGATGCTATGCTCTGTCCTGCTACAGGCAGAGAGAGAGATGGTAAATACCTTTATCTAGGGGACCCAGGCTGCCCTATTTACCACCATAGGCTGAGGCTGCTTCCCAGGCACTGATCCATAACCTTCCACCAGGAGGCGCTGTCTCCCTAAGAAAAGCGGCTCTGGAGCCTCAAGGACAGACAGGAGGCCAACAGCATTAGATGCAGCCGTGAAACTCTGGGGAGCTGATGCTTACATCTTGGCTTCATATTTCACAGAGCAAATACAAAATCTAGTATTCTATTTAGCAGAAAAGTCATTCCAGGGATCTCCGAGATGCTGTAGAATCAGCAGCAGAGAGCTGATTTTGGACAACCACGGGGAGCTAGTAACTGAAGGATGAACTGGCGGCCTCTTCCAGAGATACCATTGCAGCATCCTCATTAACTCACTGCACCAGGGCAACAGCGAAGATGGCTGGACTCAAAACTAACAATCAGCCTGGCCGCTGTCATTAGAGGCTCAGAGGTGTGTGAGTGCATCTTTGTCTCAACCATTTTCCAGAGCAGAGGCTTGAAGAAGAGAGCCTTGCCCATCCAGGATGGCCTATGCCTACACCAGAAGAGCACTTAGACGCCATGAAGTTGTGTCCACATGAGAAAGAAGAGATGAAACCACATCCCTGGATACGGGTCAAGTTTTTTTTGTTTGTTTGTTTTTGTTTTTTTGGTTTTTCGAGACAGGGTTTTTCTGTGTAGTTCTGGGTGTCCTGGAACTCACTCTGTAGACCAGGCTGGCCTCGAACTCAGAAATCTGCCTGTCTGTGCCTCCCAAGTGCTGGGATTATAGGCGTGCGCCACCACGCCTGGCTCGGGTCAAGTTTTAAAGCATTTCCTAAACTTTTTTTTTTTTTTTTAAATTACTGAGAGTATTAATGGTAAGTTCTCCAACTTTATTGTAAGCATTCTCTTTAATGCCTATCTCTAGGGATATGGATTTTTGGTTCCCTAATTAGAAGATACTGAACGCTCTCTTGCTATCTAAGCAGTCTTGGGTAAAAAGGACTATCAGCCAAACAGCTGGCTGCCCTTGTACCAGCACTGGCCATCTGAACACACATGGATACCTTGAGACAACAAATGAAGAGACTGCAGCTGACTGCCCTGGGCCCTGAAGGAGCAGGCCTGGCCAGGGCTGTCTGAGTAGCTGTCCCAGACCTTTTGTGGTCACAAGCCCTGAGAAACTATAACTTGGTCAGAAGGGGATGCACTATCCTATCCTTGCTAGTGGCCAGGCGGGGATTAGTCCCAAATACAAACCTGGACCATGATTGGCCCAGACACTCTTCCGGTTCTTAAGCAGGCAGCTCAGGCTTACTCAAGGGTTCACTGGAGAGAATCCTGGATTGCTTCCCCCTAGTGTCGGAACATCAGGTCCCCAGTAAAGACCAGTTTGCTAGTGCAGGCTAACACAACCACAGCAGCAGAGCAGGGTGGTCGTGGCAAACATGGCAAGGGGCACAGCTTGCCACTGAACAAATGCTGGCCTTCAGCTTTGGCTTTGTGGCTGAGAAAGCAATGCCCTTGATCCTGTGGGCATCACAGGAGCCCAGTCTCCCTGACACCATTTCTACCGTTCAGCAACCTGGTAACTGAAGATCTGGTGAGTGACAGGTGAACCTGACCCAGTGTAGTGACGCCCACAGACAAGCTGAACCCTCCCCAACCCCACACACAGACACAAACTCTGATGCTAAGCTCCTCAACAGCCCTATTAGGGACAGGTGCCTGGTTCTGGTGCCCCAGGCACTGGCTTCTCAGAGCAAAGTGCCTGCAACTACTTCCTGGCAGTTGAAACAGAGGCCTGGGACCCACCCATTGGTGGCACCCACTGGGTTGAATTTCCATTGCTGAGGAAAGTCAGGGCAGGAACTTAAGGCAGGAACCTGGAGGCAGGAGCTGATTCAGAGGCCACAGATGAGTGCTGCTTACTGGCTTACTTCCTACAGCTTGCTCAGTCTGCTTTCTTATAGAACACAGGGATGGCCCTACCCACAATGGGCCCTCCCCCACCAATCAAATCAAGAGAATATCCCCACAGACCTGCCTACAGGCCAATCTGACAGAGGCATTTTCTTAGCTGAGGTTCCCACCTCCCAGATGACTTTAGTGTGACAAAAAAATGGACAAGCAAAGCAAACAACAACAACAACAACAACACTACAACCAGGACAGGAGTCCTTACAGTCCTTAATTACTCATGCCCTGCCACAGTAAGCTTTGGATACCAGACATATCACTACAGGACTCAACGCTTGCCCTGCTGGGTTGTTTGTTTTGGCTCAATTCCAACCTATTCCCTCCCCCACCCCAGTTCCTTCCTTCCGGAGTGGTTGGAATGGGCATGTCTATGTTATATCTTAAGTGTGCAACTTGTTTAGTGGTTTTTATAAGGGTTCATAGAACTTTGCCTTTCTCCTCTCCTGAGACTCGGGTTTCTGAGTAGAAGTGACAACAGCTCCATCTTTGGGGGCTCTGGGAGTTTGCAGTGACTGTATCTTGTATTGTAAGATGAATCTAAGCCTTTAGGTAAGCTAAGGGTAAGACTTCATTGGCGATGTCTTCCAAATGCCCATGTGTTAAAGGCCTACTCCTCAGTTGACACTACTGGGAGGGAGGAGAAACCCGAGACGGGCCTTGTGGAGATTTTAGCTCCTCTGAGGTATGCTGTCAAGGGCACTGGGGGGACCCTGGCCTCTTATTCTCATGTCCTGGCCACGAGGTGGATGGTTCTTTATGCCATGTGTTCCTACCATAACGTGTGGCTCTGCCTCACTGTAGGCTACAAACTCTAGAGCTGTGAGGCGAAACGAAGCACTTCGGCTAGCTCAGGTTGGTTACATGGACAGGAGGCTGAGCGGTATATTCTTCTCTTTTAAACAGCCGTGGCTTGCCAGCCACTCAAAATACACCTTCCTCCTTCATCTCCCCTTAAGTTATGAAAACAGGAATAGAAGATATTGATTCAAATTCCATTCTCAGATAACCCCAAACAGAAGCCGTTACCCTCCATCTCCCAGAGTACCACTGATTCCCAGAGCTTGGGATAACACTGGGGAATCTGGTTCCATCCACTGAGACGTAGAGAAGTTCAGCAGTCGTGTTCCAATCAGTGACATGGGACCTGGCCCTACAGGGTTCCGGATGCCCTGGCTAGCTTATCTTCCTTCTAGGAGAGCAATCATTACAGTTATCCACCAGGCAATTGTAAATTTTACAACTTTCCTGTAGCAGTAGCCCTTCTCATACCCACAGCCACCCTTAGGGTACCCCTAAAACTTCCCTCTGTCCATTATGCGATGCTCTCCTCTCCCAGTAATAAAAGAGCAAGGCTGATCCCTTGCTATACAGCGAGCTCTATGTATACAGCCTTCCCGTTCTCATTTTGCTTATACCCACAAAGCCAACCTTGTGATTGGACAACTTAACCACCCTTATTGATGACAGAAAAAAAATATGCCAGCTTGGTCATCACCATGAAGGAATGAACATTAAATGGAAATAGTAAAAACATGAAGAGTAGTAGCTCACTGAGAACACACATGAGCATTACACATGTATGTGGATGTATCCCAAACATAAAAATGCACTTCTATCTCCAGCTCAGACACACTGGCGGGGGAGGGGCGGGGAGCGCTGCAGTGAGTGTAGCTGAGACCAGTTGTGCCAGCCGAGCCCTGAAGGTGTGAGCACAGCCTAAGAGACACAACAGCAGCTATGCTGGGAGGCGGGAGGCCTGTGTGCTGAGGTTACCCATGGTGCCTCGGCAACACAAAGGACAAACTTTGGGAGACAGGAAGGACACTGGCCCTCACAAGCTGGACAGAGGCAGGGGGAACACCTGAGGTACTGAAGGTGACCAGAACTCTAAGGCCGCCTTGTCACAAAGCAAGGCAGTGCCTCAACCAGGTGAGACAAAGCGATGAACGGGCTGCGGCCTGGACACGTGCCAACCTGGGCCTTACCTCCTCAAACTTGTATGCAATCATAGCAAAGGCCTTGAAGATGGCGTCCGTCGGGCCTGTGATCGTGACAATTCTCTCTGGGCAGTTTCCCTCTGAGATGTTGATCCTGGCGCCACTCTAAGGGGAGAGGAGAGGAAAGGTAGCTGGCAGAAGATGAAAGCTGACCCGTGTGGGCCTGGCTTCTCCAAGCTGCAGAGAAACTTTAGGCACAGACACTAGGGATGAGGCATGCTTTAAAAAAAAAATCTCATTCTAAACAGTGAAATCTCTGCCAGGAATCCTCATCAAACTGGAAATTCTAAGGTTCTGTTCTTGTGTTTTAAGACGGTCTGATGTAAGCAAATTGGCCTTAAAGTCCTTGTGTAGAGGAGAACAGCCCTGAACTTCTGTTCTTCGGCCTCTGTCTCTGTCTCCTTGGTGCTGGGAGGCATGTACCATCATGTACTCCCAAAGTAGGTTTTTGTTGTTGTTTCAACACAAGTTTTCTCTGTGTATCCCTGGCTGTCCCAGAACTCACTCTGTAGACCAGGCTGGCCTCAAACTCAGAGATCCACCTGCCTCTGCCTCCTGAGTGCTACGACTCCCCACCACCACCTGGCTAGAATTTTCCTTAGTATGAGTCCCGTGGTCACTAGGAGAGCTTATGCCCCCAGCAAGCTGGATGCTGCATGTGGAGCATGCCAGACTGCTCCTCCTTTCCTCGCATCCCAGACACAAGGGCAGCCCATGAGAGGCACAGTGGGGCCACCCCACACCCCTGGGGCCTGGCCAACCTGACCTGAGCCGGGTAGCATTTAGGGCAGCACACACTCACCTCTTCACGCATCTTCTTCACCGTTTCTCCTTTCTGGAATGGAGACATAAGGAAGTCTGTCACTGCCGGGGCACAGAGGTGCCCGGGGTGCTGCCTACCTCTGGTCTGCTCCCTGCCCTTGCTTGCCCCCATGAGTTAGCTCGTCTCTTTACGCACTGGGCCCCACAAACCTGGGGCATCACAGATGAATAAACCTTGGCATGGGAAAGGGGGTACAGTCACCTGGAGGCGGAGCTGGTCACGTGGGTGAGCTTTGATCAGACTCAGGCCCGTGGTGATGCCTGAGAAGCCCTTTCCAATAAAAGTTAAGGAGGAGTTGGGACACTGAGCAGTTAGGAGCTCCCCTACTGTACAGTGCAGGGTTACGAGATAACGGAAATACAGCATCCAGGAGGGCAGCCTCTCCTCTTTCACATGACAGGCTTTTGGTCTCCCTGCGCTCCTCCACCCCCAGAAGCATCTTTTGCTTTAGTTGTATAAAGAGGGGTACAAGGACAGTAATGCTTCCCAGGTCTGAAACCCAGAGGCACCAGGCCCCGAGGTGGTAAGAGGAAGCTTGGAAGTGACCAGCTGGGGCCCTGCCAGGGCTGAGGAAGAATGTGCGAGGCTCGCCCAGAGCCAGCAAGACTCACAGCACAGCGGGAAGCAAAGAAGGGGCATGGTCAGGGCTGCCCGGGCAGAGCCTGGGTTCTGACCTCCTCTAGGATGTGCCTGTGAGGGCCTATGGAGCTGCTGGGGCTAGTCAGCACCAGGGGCTACTGCTGTCGCTGTCTGTCAGCTTAGACAGAACCAAGAAAGGCACAATTCACTCAATAATTACCTTCCCGATGATGCTTCCAACTTCCTGTGGGGAAAAAAGAAAAAATTACAGAAAAATGATGTCACAAGGCACTCTGGGGTTGATGCTTCAGGTCGATGGTGTCTCTGGCATGAGGGAGAATTCAAGCTTTTACAGTGTTGGGGGTGGAGCCAGGGGCCTTGTGTATCCCAGAGTACTGAGCCATACACCTGCCCCATGGGAGAGCTGAAACTCTCAGGCAGAAGTGTGTGTGTTGGGCTGTCCAGCTCCTCTAGGCCTAGCTGACCAGGGTGATCAGAGATGGAGCTGAGCTCGGTCAGCCAACTGCCTGGGACCAAGGCAGACAGTCAGATGCTCTCTAGATAAATGAGAGAGTTAGCCCTGCACTCAAGGCCTCAAGAAGATCCTGCTATAAACGGATAGGAAACAATGCCCCGCCTAAAAACACAGCACCGTCACCTTGATTTATGAGGTAGGACACTTGGAGAAGTCCCTGGCCACCACCATTCTGCATTTGGACATCAATGCCCGTGGGGTATATGATCACCTGGATCAGTGGCCCAGCCTGTCCCAGCCCACAGGACAGGCCTAGCAAGCTTCCACCACAGTCTGTTGCTTGGGGTAGGGCCACCTGACTTCCTGCCGTGGGAAATTAACCTCTTTCAAAGTCTGACTGCTTTTCTCACTCTACCCAAGCCCTCCGAATGCCAGCACTGCTGTTGACCCACATGGAGGGCAAAGCACGGGCTCAGGACACAGGAGGGCAATGGTGCTGTACACCATAAAGTGCTCCCATCATAGGGACCGTGGGCTGAGCTCTATACGGAACCATGTGGGGCTGTGCTATGACAAGGAAGGAAAGGACCCTTTCCCCTGGAAAAGGAATGGCTGGCAGCAAGGTGACATGCTTTCTGGGAAGCTGGGTATTCCAGAACTGTTGTTCTAGTGGCCAGTCACTGCAGAAAACATTACACGCAAGCCGGGAGCTAGATTTCTTGGGGTAAAAGGAGAGAGCACAGGGTACCAGGCTAAGGTGGCAGGGCCAGGCAGGGAGGTGTGACTCCTGGCTATCAGGACAGCGCCCACCTATAGCAGACAGGCACTGGGGTATTAAGGTACAGGGGTTAGGTCAACCAGTCTTGAGTAGCTCTAAGAGTGCCATTTGGGCTGTGCGTGCAGCAGCTTTATGGGTTTGAGACTGTGTAGCCTACGGAGAAGCACGGAGCGGATCCCCGGTGCCCCGCTTTCTCCCGGCCTCAGCCCACATCACCTTTCCATGCATCAGTAGGCGGATGGTCAGGGTTACGTTCAGGCCACCTTCCGAGACCTTAGATTCCATCTTCCCTCCAAAATGTAGCTCAGGGTGGTGGCTTAAGGTGCTGAGGGTACTGTGAGGAAGGATGGATGGGGCCCAGATGGCGTCACCTGGAACAAGAAGGCGCAGTTGTGACCACGGGTACTCGTCTTTGGACCTAGAACCATGTTCTGGTCTCCAGGGACTCAGCCTCCAGGTGAGTGGGTATGCCCGTCACCACATAGGAGCAGAGGCACAGAGTTGGGTCCTAACCATGTGACCCTAGGCAGGTCACTTAGGCCCTTTAGGCTTAGTCCCCTCCACCATAAAGAATGCCCCACTTAGAAGCTAGACATCTCAAGAAGTTCTAGGGGAAGCCAGGGCTAGGCTACCCCGCCTGGTGAGCCTCCTTTCTTCTAGTGTTTCTTCTGTCTACTTTGCTGTCACAGCAGGGAGCAGACTCTAGGTTAGCATGACCTGCCCCTTGAGGGCCCATCTTTGCCATCAGCCATCTAGAAAGGCTCCTATTCCCACGGCCCTTTATGCCCCGTTACTGGTAGCCTTCCCTAATCTGGCTCCAGTTCTCCCGCTAAAGCTAAGATTTCTTCCTGCACAGTGCTGGTCTATGCACAACCACTAATGGTTAGCTTTACAGGGCTAAATTAGGCCGTCCGTCATTATCTGCAGGCAGAGATTACAGCTACAGGAGGTAGCTTGTGGAAAGTGACATGATGACTTTGTACCAACGTGGGTGGCCCAGAATCAGGGCTTCCTGATGAGCAGCTCTCCTTACTGAGTTCTCCACGGGCTCTGGGCCAGTACCTTATGGGGCAGCAAGCAAGATAGAGGATGGCTCACTCCCATCAGGGAAATGGCAGCAATGCTAGCCAGGTAAGCATGCACGCTAAGGAAGTCTGGAAGATGGCAGTGGAGGCTGGGGGAGTGTGTGTGAAGGAGCGGCCTCACGTACAGTTTCTAAAAAGCAAGAGACACAGCTGCCCATTCTCAGGAGATACTCTGGAGCTGAGAGTATCTCAAGCATGAGAAGACAAGACAGATCAGGAATGAAGGAGCTCGGGTCTATGGGCTGGGCTTGGGCAGCTCTCTAGAAGAGAGATGCCTTATGTGGCTGCTCACTGTTTTGTGCAAAAAGCACAGGCAGATGGGAAGTTCTGCTGAATGTGGCATTTGCATAGACCCCAAGGCCTGCTGGACCCCAGCTAGCGCAGACAGAAGGATCTCAGCAGGAAACAAGCATCTGGCTCAGAAGACTCAAGTGACACCAAATAACACATGTCTATGCACACACCCTGGGATAAACCAAGCCAAGTCCTCTTTTACAGGAAGCCCTGTTTCTGCTAGGGTTGATTTTCGAGGGCCATAAACTGGATCGCACTGTGGCTAGTCTGGGGCATCTCCTGCTCATCATGGGGATAGGAAGGCCCTGTGGCTGTCTGTTACATAAATGTTTCCAGCCCAGGAAGGAGAAAGTAGGTCAGCGCCTGCCCCCGGTGCTTTCGGCTCCAGGCTGTCAGGAGTGATCAGTCACTTGGGCCAGTGCCTTTCTGCATCAGAGGATTAGACAGACACAGACACAGACATACCCACGCAGAGGCACACGCAGAGGGGGCGGCACAAAACAAACACTCTGTAGATTGGGAATGAGGAGCTGTCCTGTAGAACAGGTGAGATTGTCTGAGTCTCTCAGACTTGGAGATAGAAAAGCATCTATCTAGGACTGCTGACGGGAAGAGATAAGCTAGAGCTCTGCTCTCTGTCAGAGGATCTGTCAGAGGCAGTAAACGCAGCTACACCTTGAAGCGGCATCACTTAGTCCAGCCAAACTGTCCTCAAAGCAGGGTAAGCTGTGGGCACCTCCTGTCCTCATCGGGCTCCAACCCCAGGGGCCGCGAGTCCTGGCTCATGGTAGCAGTGCAGGCTGTGGAGAACAGTAAGGGACCGTGGTGTCTTACAAAGCCAGAGAGGGACAGAGTTCTGGCTCAGCAGTATAGACCCACGAGCTGAAAAGGGCTTCGACAAGGTCCAGAGTTTAGCCTCTAATGTCTAAATGTTCTGGTTTCAACAGAAAATTACCTGTCATGCCAAGACCTACAGAGATTTCAAAGTGGATGAAGGACGAGGTGTAGATGCCAATCCTAAGCTGACAGAGACATTAATGTTAGCTGACATCTGTACGGCAACCATCTTAAAAATGCTCCTTTGAACAACTAGGAATATTCTTTGCGTGGTGGTGTGTGAATGCACTGTGCATACAGACTCCAGAGAGGACACTGGCTATTCTTTCTATCACTCTCGACCGTATTCCCTTATGATCTTTAGGTAGTCAGGTGGCCAGCAAGCCGTGGAGACCCATCTCTCTCCACATCCCACAGGGCTAGCTTTACAGGGAATATGGGGCCGTATCCATCTTGGGCTGGTGCTGACATCTAATCTCAGATCTTCATGCTTCCACTGCAAGCACTCTTACCTGAGAGCCATCTCTTTAACCCAGGGATATCTGCTCAACGAGAAGACATTGGTTCTGCAGAGAAACCAAACCCTTACCAAATTAATAAAAGATATAAAGAAAGGGCATGGCAGACTTAAACCGTCAATGATGGAACAGGGGTCTAGACCATGGAACAGCCGAGATGCGCAGGTCATGGCCTACCCGTCAGGGACTGGAGCCAGGCAGGGCTGAGATGGAGATGGAGATGTCGAGAAGAGAAAGGCTGCCAGATAAGAACTGCAGGGTCCAGGCAAGTAGGCTTTTGGGGAGTTGAGAAGAGGGAACTCCAGGGTAAGGGGAAACCAAGAAACCTCTGGAGTGTGCTCCACTCCAGGAGCACATGGGAGTTGGGAGGGGGGGCAGGAGGGGAGAAATTTCCTCAAAAGAAGTCGGAAAGGCTAGCCTACACGGCAGGTAAAATATGTCAAGTGGGGGGAAGGGAGACCGGCAGGATCAACATACGCACACTCATACGGACTCACCGCAGGGAAGGCCACACTAGTTTGTATAATTAATATGTACTGATAATCATAATTTTTAAAAAAGCACTTTTAAGTGAGGGTAAATACCATAGGCCTCTGTTCCCTCGCTTCTAAAATTATTTCTAATGACTTAAGTAAAAATGACTGAGCTGTCTGACATGAATCATATCTCTTGAGGCAGGGCAATTTTCTACCTTCCCTTCAAACTGATAAAATGATGGCCTAAATTATTAACCAGTCAAAATGGAATTTTTAAAAAAGCTTAACTCCCAGGAAGGCAGGAGGAAATCCTAAAAGTCACATAAATGAGAAAATAATCAGAAAACTAAAAATGAAATGACAGGCTTGAGCCCTAACAGCTCAATAATAAAAGGCAAATGGTATAATTTTAAAAGTGACAGTAGACTAAAGCATCCGCCCCTTTGCTGGAGACAGGAGACTGACTAGAGGAAAGCGATGGTTGCTTCAGTGAGTAGGTGTTGGGAAAACTGAGTGTCCATATGCTGAGGAGTAAAATTGGATTCTTATATCTGTGTATATACATAAATATATACATATATACATGTTATATATGCTATATATACACACAGCATATATGTATATATAACATGTGTTATATACACACATATACATACACATATACATATATAATATATGCTGTGTTGTATATGTATATATGTGTCATGTTATATATGTATTTTATCTACACACATCATATGTATGTTACATACACGTTACATGCATGCATGTATACATGCATACCAAAAAACAATGGGTGAAAGATCTGAAACTAGAAAACTACTAGGAAAAACTCTGTAGTATTATTTTTGGCAATGATTTTTTTTAAAAAAAAATTATTCCCTAAAGTATAGGAAACAAAAGCAAAAACAGATAAGAGGATTCAATCAGAGTAAAAAGCTTCTGCCCAGCAAGGGAAACAATTAGCAGGCGGAAGGGAATAGCTACAGACCAAACCTCTGATGCAGGCTGACAGCCAAACTAGACAGGACTTCCTATAACAAGATAGGGAAGGATACGTCGGCAGGAACTTCAGTACACATTTCTCAACAGAAGGAAAATGAGAGTCGGGGACCTGCAAGGGCAAACCACAGGGAGATACCACCTCGACCTGCATCTTGGGTGCTGTCATCAACTGTCATCAAGAGACTAAATACCATTAAAAAGGAAGAAAGGGGCACTTTGTACGCAGCTGGTAGAACTGTAATTAGATCTACCATTATGAAGAACAATACAGAAATTCTTAGAAATTCCACTCTTGAACACAAATCTAAAGGAGATAAAATTAATATGTCAGAGACATCTGCACCTCCATATGCACTGCAGAACTATTCACAACACAAGACATGGAATCGATCTAAGTGTCCAATGTCTCCTGATTAATAAGAAAAGGATTGTACATTTATACAATGGAATGCTAATCTGCTATAAAACAATCATATCACTCAGTCCAACATGGATGAACCTGCATGGCATTGTATAAAGTGAAATCAGCTGCGCAAACTCACTTAAATATGAAATCTAAAGTGTGGAAAGTTTCAGTTGGAGAGGAGAAATGCCTGCCAACCATGTATCCTATGGCATGGACACTAGAGTTTACGATTTTATACTCTTGAAAACACTGGCTTGTAGTGAATGAACTCACCCCAAAAATGGTAAGTCTATGAGGTGATGGCTATATTAATTTGCTTGACTGAGTCATTTTATACACACAGAACATTGATAAGCAGGGCTTGGCAACATATGAAAGCAGTTATGCATGGCAACCAGTCTTCCAGTGATGACAGGATCTGGAAATCAACCAGCATAACCTACCAGATTAACAGAAGAAACAAACACACAGTCACACCAATGTAAGAAGAGAAGCCTTTAGCACATTTCAGAATCCACAGAAAGTGTTTTAAAGTCAAAGAATCATATGCAGATATAGGAAGCATCCTTAAGGACAACTACCAAGGGCCAAGCTTGATCCTTTGTGACCGGGCCTAGCTACCCGGTGTTCCCACTACTGTTGCCTTGAAACCCAAGGTGGGGCATGTAACACTTGATACCCTTAGTACCCGAGAAAAGGCTTCCTCTTTCTGGAACCCTCTTGTCTCTTCCCACCTCCATGCAACTCAACCTAGAACTCACTATCTGTCCCCAAGGTCTTATCTACTCCTGCCTGCTACTCTCTGACCCAGCTTGCGGGCTCCTTTGGGGATGACTAGGTTCTCTGTATGTCGCAGGGATAGCTGCAGAAGGGTACTCTCAGCACTCCATTTTACCTGGGCCTGCTACCATCACCAGAGCATACTGTGTTAGCCCCACCGTGTGCGCTTCTCCTCTGTGGAGGCAGAGAGCTCATGCTCTCTGTGTTAGTCTGGTTTGTGTTGCTGCAACATAATACGGAGCTGGTACTTTATAAAGCAAAAGAGCCTTACCAGCTCCTGATGCTGATAGCTGGAAGTGCCAAACAGCAAAATAGTTGGTATCCTGGTGAGGTAGGCCTCTGGCTGCCTCAAAATATGGCAGAAGGGGGAAATGGCCACATGCAAAGTCGGCTGAGAACATGGGGTGGCCTCCCTTCACAACCTGCTCTCAGAGACTTAACTCTGGAGGACAGACATCAGTCCCTGCTAGTGCTGGGACCCCTAACCCAACTGCTTTGCACTAAGCTCTACCTACTACAGATCTCATCACCTCAACATCAATCCACTGAGGACCAAGTTTCCAGCAACATCCAGGCGCTGAGAGAAGCACTGAAACTATACCCAGATGTCAGCAGCCACCTTCATTTACCACCAAGTTCTACTCCTGGCCCAAAGGAGCTCAGAGCACATTTAAGGAACAGGGAAGAATACATACCATGAATACGGAACCCAACTCAATTTCTATGGCTTCAAAGAACACTGTGAAATCAGAACTTAATGATTTCCACTCTTGAGACCCATACACACCCAAGATGACATATGGCTCCCTATACCTATATCCTTGGATTTAACCAACTGCTATTTGAAACCTCTCATTCTAGGAAGTTCCCAAAGGGTTCCCCGAGGTGAGACTTGAATCTGCCACATGTCTAGCAGCATACCATGTCCACATCCTGCTGGGCTTTGCTAACCAGAGAGTCTCAGTCTCTCTAGCACACAGCTGGAACATTCCCACATAATAGTTTTACCTGTCTGGAACACATACAGATTTTTTTTGTCATTTTCTCTAAATGCTATGGCATAAAAACTATGTAACATTTGCATTGTGCCCTTGTATTGTGACTCACCCGAGGAAAAAATATAGAAGGAGATGCATATAGTATGTGTGATACTGTACTATTTCATAGAAGGGACTCGATGCTGGATTTTGGTACCCATGAGGTAGTGAGCCAATTATCACAACTATGTCTCCACGGCTCCCCTGGGCATTCACCTGTTCACTGCTTCATCTACTCTCTGACGATTCGCTGGGGTCAGGATACAATGAGGAACCATAGACTTGAAGTGTTGGGGCTCTGTGGGAGACAGTCTCAACCACAGCAGGATAAAGCATGTGCAGTACGAACCCTGATGTCCCAGCCACGCTTCCACGAGAGGTCCAGGGAAGTCTTGGCAGAACATCTGGGCCTCTGCCCCATGCCTCCAAGTGACCTTTCTCCCAACTCAAGCCGCCATTTTTAGAAAGAGGAGAAGGCATCCTCGGAGGGAGGGGATCTTCCCAAGGCTAGTAAACAGGGTCGGGAAAACTGTCATGAACCTAACTCCTAAATAAAACCCTATAGGAACTTGTCAACGCAAAGACTGCTTTTTCCCTCTTGGTTGAGCGGCTCCACTGGGAACACCTTGGTTTTGTCGCTGACTTCATTGGCTTCTTGCTCTATTTTATCATTTCCTTCCTTCTGCTTGGTTGCTCTGGCTTTAAGTTTCACAGCTGGAAACTCAGGACTGTCTGACCTTTCTTCTTTCCCAGTGAAGCAGTCCTCACCTTTTCTAGAGCCTAGATTTACTGATATACATGCTGAAAAAACTTTAATATATTATTTTTTTATTGTCCATAGTATCAATTTCCGTTGATACTTCTTTGACCATTATGTTATGTGCGTGCTTTGATTTTTCAAGTATCTGTATGCTGACAAACATTTTAATTCCATTCTGGCTAGAAAGCAAATTTCATACAATTTCAATTATTTAAAATTTGGAGGCCTTAGAACATTAGCATACCGCACAGACTGCAAGCTTCTAAGTGAATAGCCCCACACCCAGCAAGCTATGCATAGCCTCTGTACTGTCCCATCACCTCAGACTCTGGCCACTTTCTCCATCTGTTTTCTATCCATCAGTCTGTTTTGCTGGTGTTCATTTGTCTCCACATCATAGACTGGTCCCTGTTACTTCTATTCTGTTACTGAGTCCACGCAATACATGACTTTGGGTATTAGATTTTTCAGTTCTGACATGTTTACTTTTTATATCTTGTATTCCCTGTGGGATGTTTTGCCTTAATATTTATTTCAAAAAGATGAGTTCTGGCTCCTAGTCCCTGAAGTCTCTGGTCCATCTGTCATGAGTCTATCCTTGGCTGATAGCTGCCAATCATTTCTCCCTCCATAGGTCGAGATCGTTGTTTTTGTTTTTGTTTTTTAATGTTGCCTGTGGCCCCTCTACGCACTATCATATGACTGTAAATGTTACACAAACCTTAGGGGGTTGTTCTGGGTGGCCAGGCCCAGGGCCTCCTGTGTGTTACAGTCCCAATGTCAAGGCAGTGACATTCCGTTGTGCCACCATGTGCTGTCGATTGTCCAGCACACACAGCACAACAGACTATCACAGCAGCGGGGGGAGGGTCACTCCCGTGGTTATTTTTGTCAAAGGTTTGGCTGTGCTGCGTGTCATCAGTTCCACCCACACAGAGCCTCATCCTGGGAGTTACACACATTAAGTAAGCGATCACTTTCTCAAGCTCATCCTCTGGGAGAGCCCAATACCTCCTGGTAAAAAGCCAGAGTCTTATCTTGACAGCCACTGAGTGTGCCTCCAGGGCCAGGATGAGCTGACAGGGGCAGAGAGAAGATGGTGAAGTCCTCACACCCAGGCGTGGCCCTTCGTCTCCCCTCCTTCTATGTTTAGATCTAGCAGCCATCACTACCTTGAACAACCTATGTAGAATTTAAAAAGAAGAAAGAAAAGGAAAACAAAGAGTGGAGTCTCTGCACTGCGTCCTCATAGGGCCTCCACACTGCTGCCCAGATCCAAGTGTAGTGTGGCCTCTGACCTTTGGGCAGAGCTGCCTCTGTGCCCAGGCTGGAACCCGGTAGCTGAGTTCTAGTTTTATTCCTGGTCTGCCCCTGACATCACAGTTCCTCAGAAGCTGATCTACACATTTTTCCCAGCAGGCACAGTAAGTCAGGAAGTAAAAAGTAGCTTGTGCCAGATTTTGACTAGAGTCCAAACCTTCCTTTAATTTTTATACTGATTAAAATGGCAAAAATCAGTTTATGACCAAAAACACTATAGTGAAATTTGAAAAACCATATTGCCTCATCTTTCTTTCAAATAGCACTCAAGCCAACAGATGCTAGTAAAGAAGATGCTGTTGTAGCAAGAAGTGCTGGGGGACAGTGCAGCTAGGGGACTGTGCAGCTGGGGGACTGTGCAGCTGGGGGACTGTGCAGCTAGGGGACTGTGCAGCTGCGGGACTGTGCAGCTGCGGGACTGTCAGCTGCAGGACTGTATTGCTGCGGGACTGTACGGCTGCGGGACTGTACAGCTGAGGGACTGTACTTCTGTGCGGCTGTACAGCTGCGGGACTGTACAGTGGCGGGACTGTACAGCTGCGGGACTGTACAGTGGCGGGACTGTACAGCTGCGGGACTGTACTGCTGGGCAGCTGTTGAGCAGCAGCAGCCAAGGGGTCTTGGTGCCTGTGAGTCTGTGTATGTACATCTCCTGTCCTCTCTGTAGGCACATCTCCTGTCCTTGCTCAACGGTTCACCTCTGCTTTACATGGAGCAAGGAGGTGCTAGGAAGACAGCCAGCAGGCAGACTCCGGGCCAGCCTCTTCACCACCAGTAGGCCAATTGTGTACTACCTTCCATACAGCTCAAAAATGAACCTGCACTTCAGACTGGAGGAAGGAGACCGTAACATTGTAAATGTCCTGATGGCAAGATTTTTCTCAGAAGGGAAGCAGACTTCGGGGAAACACAGAAATAGATAACAGGCGTCCTGGCTCTTACACCAGCAATCACTTCCACAGTGGGGCAACTTCCCCGAGTCCCTCATGATAAGACAGCGCTGTGGAGCACCGGCAGCAACACATCTGTGGCCATGCCACCATGTGAGTGCCGCCAAGGCCAGCGGCTCCGGCCTGTTCTCATTAGCTGTGCTCTGCCCAGGCTGCACCCAGGGCCTCAGCTGTCTAGGAGGTATGCAGGACGGGGAAAAGCAAACACATTTGATTTATTCTGTTTAACAGCTCACTGCCCACATCAGGCTGCATGAGGCCATGGCAGCAGAAGCCGACAAAGCTGATTAGCTGCTTCATTCTCCTTGAGAGACTCACAATGTATGTAGGTCCTTGAGGCCATCCAGGCCAAGGGAGATTTCTGCAATTTAATGCTCTTGCCAGTCACAGTTAGCATTAGAAAGATGTTCAGGACTTATACAACCTTGATTTTCAGAGAACATCCTAAATAGCCTGTTCAGTTGTCACTCAAATGTCAGGACAAAAAGGGACAAGACTAGGAGCAGTGAGCTCAGCCCTTCTCTCTTGCTCCAGGGACTATTCATGGGCCTGGTCTGGAACCTGTGGTGCTCTCTTCTCTTTCGAGCAATGGGCCAGGTTTCAATGAGTGCAGCTGACAGTTCAAAGTCCTAGTATAATCATCATCACCACCACCACTACCACCAATATAAAACCCACATCAGCACACACATCTCTTTCAAATGTCTTCATTTAAAAAATACTGATATAGCCGGGCGTGGTGGCGCACGCCTATAATCCCAGCACTTGGGAGGCAGAGGCAGGTAGATTTCTGAGTTCGAGGCCAGCCTGGTCTAGAGTGAGTTCCAGGACAGCCACTACTACACAGAGAAACCCTGTCTCGAAAAACAAAAAAACAAAAAAAACCCAAAAAAACAAAAAACATATCTTTAATGTGGAGATAGCGTAAAATAAGAGTTGAGTTGAATTCTCCGACATTATAGACACAGACCTGTATCTTACATTTGGGGCATGGCCAAGCCCTGTCCACCACTGTGTCCTGCACCCCAGGTAGCAGCTTCTCTGCATGCTCTTTATCTCTCCCAGACCCTCTGTTTAAAGCAGAAATCCAACTGTATTGGGGCCTTCCATAGGCCCACAGCAAAGAGATTCTGGAACATTCCATATCACTCATCTTTCTGAAGTTCTCACCAGGGACCAGGCATGAAGGGTGGGTGGATGCAGCTATAATTATAAGCAGAGCACAGTTTGGTGGAGAATTCAGACTTGGGGCTAAGACAGCTTAAAACAATCATTGTTCAAAATCAACACTGGATCCCTGTCATGTCTTGCAAAAATCTATGTCCTACATGCTTGCTATAGGCCAAAGCTCTAGAAGAAAAAGGTCAAAGTCCACACTCTACAGAAAGTAGAAAGAATTTCCTACTGCTCCAGCATCCCTAGGAAAACCAGAGGATGGGGTGAGACAATCCCCTAGCCAGGGCTGGCCCTTGAAGCCATCCAGGACAAGCATTTGAATGGTAAAGGCCCACTGCTAGATGTCATCTGTGAACCATGAAGCTGAGAGCAGGAGGGGCCATGCTGGGCTAAGCATTGTGGAACAGAAGTAGCTGAGGCCCGTGGAGACCACCCACCATGCAACAGTAAAGACTTCATGTCTTCTAGTCTGATCTGCAGGTTACGACAATCTAGAATATACACTGGCCTAAGGACATAGCTGATGATTTCAGAGAGCACTGAAAAGGAACAAGGCCTGCAGAGCAGGGAGGCCAGCCAGGGTTAGACATAGCGCTCAACAGGGGAGCCTGAGACATTTCCAAACCAGGTTGGACGTTCTAGTTAAGTACCGAGGTGGCAACTTGTGTGTAATGGGCTACTTTGGAAGTGACTGAGCTCTCTATCTTGGACTTGGGTGGTCCAAGAACTCCACACTTTCAGCTTTCTAATAACTTCCTGTTTGAGGGCCACGTGTCCAAATATGTAACACATGAGCAGCCCTCCAGGATAGTCAGTGGATGCTCCTTTCCACTACAGACATGGTAGGAGACTCCAACAGAGGCTGGGAGGGCATCGGAATGACAGATGACAGTCCTAAAGGATTTGATCAGAGTGACTAAGCTAACCCATATTTATACCACAGGTGTTAAAATTTAAATTTTTAAAAAGATACCATTTGGAAGAATTTTTTAAAAAGTTCAGAGTTGGAGAATGACCCTAAAAAAGTGATGTGTGGAATTTCTACTTAGAAAAGCAGACCCCATACTCAAATAATTAAAGCTAAGGACATTAATTCTTTTAAACACATCTCTAGAATCAATTCTAGAGGCAAATTCATTTCACATTTGAAAAATTCATGGGGTCAAGAGCAGTAGCAGGAGAACATCCCATGGAGAACATCTACCATGCGGCACGAACCCCGTGACTCCAGCCCTGACCCGCAGCTCGCTGCCCAGGGCAGCACTGTGATGCTGCCATCTGGAGCAGATGCTGGGAAAGAGAAGCCTCCCTGTTTAGGATTCTGCACACAAAGCCACAGCTGCGTATCTCTGTGAGATGTGAGGACAGATGAAGAGACCGAGGATGTGAGAGGCAGAAACCAGTGCTCAACATCTAGCAAGCAGGGGATGGACTTTCAGGATGCAGCGTCCAGCCAACTGGACAGGCAAGTAGGAGCATGAGGCCTGAGCACTCCCTTGCAGAGTCTACCCTCAGGCCAACCCAGGGGTTCCAACAGAAAACATCAACCGGACGCCTTGGATACCACATTGTACGAAGCAAGGAAAAAGACTCCTTAGACAAGTGGTTCACAACCTGAGGGTCACGACCTTTCGGGGGTTGAATGATCCATTCACAGAGGTCATGTACAACCATCAGAAAGCACAGATATTTACAATTCACAACAGTTATGAAGTAACAACAAAATATGGTTGGGTGTCACTGCAACAGGAGGAACTGTATTAAAGGGTTGTAGCTTTAGGAAGGTTGAGAACCACTGCCTTAGACCTAAGACCTAGTGGCCAAGACAAAGACTGAGGTGATGAACCCCATTAGAATCAAGAATTCTCTGTCTACAGACACTGTCAACAGGGAGAGAAGCAGCCCACAGGCAGACATTGGCTGCATGTGCCTTCACTACCAAGGCCTCCAAAGCAAAGAACATCTCTATGCTGCACATGGAGAAGGGCGGGAGTCTTGAGCAAGTGTCTGTGGCTTTCAGATTCAACAACAAACAGAAAAGGACTGTATCTACACTGAAGAGTGGACAGAACTTCTTTCTTTCTCAATAGCACTTCTTCAGTCACAGTATGACAGCTGTGTGCAGAGCATCTATGCTGCATTAGGTCTTCTAAGTCACCTAGAGATGATTTAAAGCACAAAGACGCAAGTTCCACCAAACACTTATTACACCATCTGACTTGAGCGTCTGGGACATGTGTGAGGAGTTGTGGGGTAGATCTGGGACCAATACCCCAGGGGATGTAGAGGGATGGCTGTTTCCAAAGTTGGTCAGCCTCAACAGTTGAGAAGAAGTGCAGTTTAAAGTCACCATGTTAGTCAGCATGTGACGACCAGGATGACTATACTACAACAAAAATATTTTCTTTTTTCTTTTTCTTTCTTTCTTTCTTTCTTTCTTTCTTCCTTCCTTCCTTCCTTCCTTCCTTCCTTTCTTTCTTTCTTTCTTTCTTTCTTTCTTTCTTCTCTCTCTCTCTCTCTCTCTCTCTCTCTCTCTCTCTCTCTCTCTCTCTCTCTCTCTCTCTCTCTCTTTCTCTAGCTTTAAAAAGAAAGAAAGAAAGGCCAAAAAGTAAAACCCGAGAAAACAAACTTTGTTTTCTCGGGGAAAGAAAAACCTTTACAACCCTACTGACGAATCTGCTTCTGCTAAGATGCTAGCTTGGCCTTGGCCAAGTCTGCTATGTCGACCTGAAAGAGTCTGAGCAGAGAAATTTTGCAATCCCACCCCAACAGCTTCCTACAAAGGCCTGCCTCTCAGCTGACTTCCTACACTCCCACCCAGCATTCGCATATCAAACATTACTGTACCCTTGACTGGTTTGTTTAGTCTGAGTAGGTGCTACGTATTAACATCTTAGCTACTTGGCTGTGGTTTTAATGTTAAATTACAGGCAAGGGGAAAAATGGCCTTTTCTGGTGTGACCCACAGGACCTTGGCACCATGGTTACCTTGAAACCGATAAGGCATCATGACCTCAAGGATCCAGCTACTGACTGCATCAAGGTGAGGGGTGAAGGGTCTGTGATTAGGCCAAAGGCACGGGTGGCGATGTGGCAGAGAAATCATTTGTGGGGAGACCTTGTAACAGGATTCTGGAAAAGCTAGGGAAAAGCGGTTGCCCTCTTTCTCCCTTTTCCCTCCCCTGCAAGCACAACTTGAGATTTGGGCTGGTAACAGCTGCTATAAAAACAGCTTTTTTCAGATTACAACAAAAAATCTTATCAGATGGACTAGAAAACGGCTTAGCAGGCTTAAGGTCCTGGGGACCCTCATGATACAGAGAGAGAACAGGGACTCCACGTGTGCTGTAGCGCATGAGCACCGACATACATGCAATCCATAAATAAATTAGTAAACCAACATCGTGACAGGAAGACCCGGAGAGCAGCGGTTCATCTAGGATGTTCCTTCCTTCCTTCCTGCTTTCCAGTGTGTGTTCCCTTGGGAAAGACGCTGGAGAACATGAAACGAACCATGCCTGTCAGCTAAGACCCAATCCCAGGCTCTGCCTAGCCCAGGGCTTCTCGACCTCCCTAATGCTCTGACCCTTTAATGCAGTTCCTCATGTTGGTCCGCAACTATAACATTATTTTTGTTGCTACTTCATAACTGTAATTTTGCTACTGTTATGTTATGAGATAAAAAATATCTGCATTTTCCAATGGCCTTTTGAGACCCCTGTGAATGGGTCATTCAACTGCAAAGGGGTCTTGATCCACAGGTTGAGAAACACTAGGGGAGACAGAAATGATAACTGATAGTTTAAGCGATAGGGCTGGAGAAATGGCTCAGCGGTTAAGAGCATTGACTGCTCTTCTGAAGGTCCTGAGTTCAAATCCCAGCAACCACATGGTGGCTCACAACCATCCATAACAAGATCTGATGCCTTCTTCTGGAGTGTCTGAAGACAGCTACAGTGTACTTACATATAATAAATAAATAAATCTTTAAAAAAATAAACTAAATGATAATATGTAGGCTTGGCAGTATATAAGTAGATTAATGCTACACAATGCCTTTGTGAAGCCCATTCTTGGGGTGGATAGGCAATAGAAGATCAGGTTTTCTGCTCATGTGACCAAATACAGAAGAAACTCAGTAGCCGCACAAACTTTAGTAAGCAATGTCTAACACTGACAGATGTTTGCCGTGTGCTGGGGCACTGTCCCCACCACACCTGGGTGAGGAATGCAGCCAGGGGTGGGGTAGGAAAGTGACACAGACAGAAGACAGGATGTGGGTACTAGGGCAGGACACTCATCTGGCACAGAGTGGTGCTCCCCCACAGATAATGGGAAAGCACTGAATATAATTCACAGTGTTGCTGACGGGATCAAACCAGAGGGAACAGCCGGAAGCGCATCTGAGTGGGGTGAAGATAATTCACTAACGCACAAATGACCTGCACCGCGCACGTGCCTTGTTTCCCACGTGTGTCCATGTTGTTATTTTTTACTGGTGGTGGGTAGTAAACACCAAGAACTCCAAATTCTGGCTACTATCCAAACAGGGGACCACAAGTAGTAAGAGTGCAGGGATCAAGGAAGCTTGTCAGAATGTATCTAAGGAAGGAGAAGATGCTGCCTGCGTGAGAAGCGGGAAACAAGACTTTTAAGGAAAAACAAATCCCAACCAGCCATGGAAGAGAGGGCTGTGGGAAGGGCCACAGCAGCTTGTGGGGGTCTCTGGACTGGGCCACAGAGGATGAGACCCCACCCTTATCACACCCCTCACTGACTCCTTTGAGACCCAAGCAATGTGCTAAGTTGGGCAAGAGGCGCGTTAGAGGTGACATGAAGCTGCTAGGCCGCCTCGCGGCTGCCTGATGAGACAAATATCCCTTGCGCCCATTGCTGTGGGCTCCCGTCCTTAATGTGGTGTCACAGAAAGGGAACCTCAGGCCCTGTTCCCAGAATGTCACAAGGGCTCTGTTCTAAAATGGCCTTTGGGGCCCTCCCATTTCCAATGCAATGCTATCCTTGTGGCAGGAAGAATGGCTGCCCTTCCTGAAGGAGACGGCGACAGGGGAACACACGGAAGAAGGAGTCTCTTCCCTCTGTTAAACCCCAGCCTGGATATGCTGCATCCCCCACAGCTACTAGAAGGAAGTCGGGAGGAGCCTCTTTGACCATGGATCACTCTGTGCCCAAGTGGTCCAGCAAGAACTGAGGAACACTCATTCTGCCTCGTGGTGACCTGCTGCTGGCTCTACAAAGAAGAGGGTCATCTTCCTAGTCGAGGAGTTTTTGTATACAGGCGGCATGACAGGACAGGGCAGACACATGTGACACTGTACCAAGTCCAGAGACAGGATGTCCTGCCTGCCTCAGAACCAAGCGCCATGCAATGCACACTTTCTTGACGCCCTGCCTAGAAAGCTTCTTCAGAGAATGTGAAGAGTGCTGTAGGTGCCAAGAGGCTGATTTTTCTGTCCTGAGACATAGCTTAGTCTCCTGGGAAGGCACAGTGGGAAAAGATGCTGGCGGGTCACTGCCTATTTAATGCATGGATAAGGACAAGGGCAAAGGAAGCCTGTCCGTGGAGGGCAGTGTGGTGACACACCTGACAGTGGCCTGGCAGGGCCATCTGCCCCACGAAGAAGGGAATTAACACTGTAGGCCAGGGCTCCTAGCAGGCCGGTTGTCGTCAGGCTGCAGGCCCATGGACAGCAGGCGCCAAGATCGCAGAGATCTCCATGGAGGTCAAAGTAGAGCAGAGAAGAGCACAGCCCCAGCTTCTCTAGGGGATGTTCACGGCAAGGCCTTGGGGTGCAGCCATTAATGATTTTAGAACCCACATTCATCAACACAGACAAAAATCATTGATTATGACTAACCCTGATAGAAAAACAAGCTAAATTAGCTTGATAGGTCATCTCTTTGTGTCACAAGGTCTGGGCAGTAATGCAAATTACTGGGCCAAAATGCATATTGTTTAAGATAAAGTAAATCAGAAAATATATAATTGAGACCATTAAGAATTTTTCTAAATTATTTTTTTAAAAGGGAGAAGGATGAAAGACTGAAGTGAAAAGATTACAAATAGAAACGGTGAACAGGAGTAAAAATGTAAAGGGAATAGAAATAAGAGTGACGCACAGAAAAGATAATGTAAAGAAAAAGAAAAATGCAAGATGAACACATTGGAGAAATAAAATGTAAAAGGAAATTTAGACAAATCTGAAGCAACAAAACAAGTACAAAAACAAAAACAAACAAACAAACAAACAAAAAACCTAAAGAGAAAACCGAAGCTTGGAGTGTGACTAAAAACTATAATACAGGATCAAATTATAAGGCTCTAAGCCCCAGCAAGTCGCCGGCTGGCCTCTTGGCAGCAGTGATCTGGAAATGGTCTCACTGAACCCAGGGGAAAGCAGCCCTGAGGGCCGCTGAAATCCAGGCTTGAGGCTCATGACTAGAGCCAGAGGTTACAGTCATGGAAGTCCCTAAGACCCCTGCCTCCCACTCGCAGTCCTGCACCCAAGTCTCATGGTTGCCAAGGACCCACGTGCATGTGCACAGACATCGGTATCCTGGAGGAGTCACCTGTCCATGTGTGTCTCGGGGCATCTGCTGGGCTCTGGCAATGTCCAGGCTGGGCTGCCTCAGTGTGGGGCTGTGCAAAGGCAGCTCAAGGATTCAGCCTCCATGCCTCGTGACAGCACTGAGCTGACCCCGCTTGCTTCCCGCTTCTGCAGGCGGCTCAGGATTAGATTTAATCCCCAGGACAGCAGTACCCCAGAGGGGCTCTGGCTTCAATCCGCTCATGGCCTAATCCCCAAAGCCTCACTCACTGCTGCTGCTTTAATTTATTTCGGATGCATTTGGCTTGATTTTTTTTTTTTTTTAAATGTCAGTGTATGTGACAGACAAAGAAATAGATGTGGAGATGAAAATTAAACTCTGTATTCACTTGACAAAATATAAATGTAGATTTCGGAACTTAAACCCTGCATAAGCAAAAATAAGGTTCAAAGCCCCATGCTAGGTACCTAGGTTCTTAAAGCGAAACTACCGAATCCCATCAGAAGGAGCTGCGTCCTGGAGGCTGCTAAACAGGAGTATCACCGAGCAGGCTCTACAGGAGCCCCATACGGTCCCCACCAGCAGTGAGGAGGCCCCGAGTGCTGTATCAACTCTGGTTCACCTCCAGGCCTGTCTTTCCTAATGCCATGGGCCCAAGGTCTTTGGACACTAGGAACTGTTCACTGGATGTAGTCCCAAGGACCAGTCGGAAACCAGGTCCAATCAGTGCAGGGACATTGGGACCCTCGGGGTGCTATAGCTAGACACCTGTGAGTCCATTGTTGGGCTGATATTGTCCCTCGTACCCAACAGGCTGATATCCAACAACAGTGTCTGAAGCCCAAACACACTTTTCTAGTTGTCCAGAGCAGGAGCTTCTCGAGATGACACAAAAGTCAGGAAGATACTCCAGCTAGCCACGTACCACATGTCTCAGTTGCTGGGCCTTGCACAAGTACAACAAGTATACATGCCTGGAACATACATTTCAGGGACAGACACAATCACAGCACAGACATGAAGCAGGATAGCTCAAATGTCACACAGCACTCACCATACAAAACTAATTTGTAACCTAGAATATTCACATCCACAGTGAGGTATTGCCAGGAAGCTGCCGATGGCGCTCACGCAGCACTGCGGTATATTCTGCAGTATTCCCTGTCCCCCTCCAGGCCTGGCCTTTTTGACACTGATGAACCATGCTGCTGTGTAACAGGTGTGTGTGTGTGTGTGTGTGTGAGAGAGAGAGAGAGAGACAGTATCACAGATCTGATTGCAAGCCAGAACTCCACAGCATGACCACCACCACCACCACCAATGGTTGCTGTGTCTCCTGATGGCGTCTGCCGATGGCGCTCACGCAGCACCGCGGCATATTCTGCAGTATTCCCTGTCCCCCTCCAGGCCTGGCCTTTTTGACACTGAGACTCACCCATGCTGCTGTGTAACGTGTGTGTGTGTGTGTGTGTGTGTGTGTGTGTGTGTGTGACAGTATCACAGATCTGACTGCAAGCCAGAACTCCACAGCATGACCACCACCACCACCACCAATGGTTGCTGTGTCTCCTGATGGCGTCTGCCCTTCCTTGTTTGCACCAGAGAAGGAAGCCACTGTGGCCTGGAGGCTGAGCGTCCACAGGGCCATGCCAGAATCCACTTTACCCAAGTCTCACATGTCCTGACGGTGAGAATTAAAGGTCTTCCTTATGTTTATTTATTTTGCCTTTTTTTTCTTTTTTTTTTATTTTATGTATGTGAGTACACTGTCCCTATCCTCAGGCACACCAGAAGAGGGCATCAGATGAGCCCATTACAAATGGCTGTGAGCCACCATGTGGTTGCTGGGAATTGAACTCAGGACCTCTGGAAGGACAGCCAGTGCTCTTAACCGCTGAGCCATCTCTCCAGTCCCTATTTATTTTACATTCCAGACATGGCTATCTCTGTACAATATGGTTTAATCAAAGACTTGCTGTTGTATCTAAGCTAACACGTTGGCAGACTTGACCAGCCGCGTTCTACAAAGCAGTGCAGTTGTCCCCTGAACAAGACTGCAGGGCATGTGGCAGGTGCCATCCCAAGTCCGGTGCTCAACGCTGTCTGCTTACGGTTCTGGGCTTTGCTCTAGCACGACTGCTTCCTGAAAGATGCTGGTAGAGTCCCTGCATGCCACCACGCACTCGGGCCTTCTGGGGGCAAGGGGTCGCCTATGATGCCTCTTCAAAAGGACATACAGTAAACATAAAATTTCTCTGCCCGAAGTTCATTATTCCATCCCAAAATTTGTGTAGAGTTTGAAATTTAGTACTTTAAAAGGTAGATTTCGAAGCCGGGCGTGGTGGCGCACGCCTGTAATCCCAGCACTTGGGAGGCAGAGGCAGGCGGATTTCTGAGTTCGAGGCCAGCCTGGGCTACAGAGTGAGTTCCAGGACAGCCAGGGCTATACAGAGAAACCCTGTCTCGAAAAAACAAAAAAACAAACAAACAAATAGATTTCTAATTGGCCCAGTAGGGTTTATTGACTAACATTCATTCTTACTGAGCTAAGTGTCATTTTGAGTATAGGAAAACAAAACTAGACATTCTCACCTGTCTCTGCCCTTTATTCCTATGTGACATTTTGATTATCTCCTGGTGGCATGTCATACACACATGCATCCACACATGGACATGCATGCATGCATGTACACTCATAACCACACACGCCTGTGGAAGCCAGAGGACAACTTCAGATGTTGTCCCCATGTGCAGCCGTCTTTGTCTTTTTGAGACTCGTCACTTACTGGCCCAGACCTTACCCAGCAGACTAGGCTGGCCGGCCTGTGAGTTCCCAGGGCTCCACCGGTCTTTGCTCCTTCAGTATTGGAGTCTTCATGCCTGGCTTTTAATGTGGGTTCTGGGGACTGAGTACTTTACTGAACATGCTCACACATGTATGCACACCAGTCCTGATAGCATGTTTTTATGCTGGCTTCTTTCTCCTTCTGCTCCCCACAGTGTTATAATGCCCATACCCCACTCCAGCAGCTGAGAATGGGTATGCCTGTGCAAAGGACAAGAGGGAGGCAGGCAGCTTTCAAAGCCCGGCACCCTGAAGCACAAGAGTGCATCTAGGCTGTCCCATGCAGTCCTCTGCTTTGCCTTTGAATCCCGGCACCAGACAGGCCCTTCGTTCAGTACATCTGGCTAGAGACCTCACGGAGGTCTGCGGCCGCAGTCTCCTCACCTCTCTAGACCCCCGTCCCAGTGGAGGCCCCTGAGTCAGGAGGGCACAGCTTCTGCCACATCTTTCCTGCCCCTTTCCAGCACTAGCCTTGGGCTTATGCTATAACTCTCCTTCAGTTCTAGCACGGGGGTTCCTGATCTCTACAAGCCTCTGAGCCTTGCACAAGTGCAGATGGGGCAACCTGTGTCCTTTCCTACAGAAAGTTCTGGTTGTACAACTGAAGCATTGTGACTTGGCCCCGAAGGCCCCACGAGATGGTCTGCTTGTACCTGGCCATGTAAACACCGGCAGCATCCTCTGCTCTCCCACACCTGGTTCTTGGGCCGCCCCTCTGCACCCAACTCCAGCTGCCACACCAGGGGCTCTCAGACCCAGAGTGACTGTTACATATGGTCCCTGGGGCTCTAGGGGCTCTAACTCCACTGCTCTGAGGGGGTAAGAGGGGAATCAGCATCTCCAGAGTCATGTGGGGGGTGGTGGGGATGCAGAGGCCACACCTAGACAATCAGAGTAACCAGGATGTAATGCAGAAACCATGATTATGGGGTAGGGGAGTTGCTGAAAGGGAGACTAGGTTCTATGGAAGAAGACCTACAACCTCATCATGTATAAAAAGCATTCTCCCAATCTGCCCCTAAGGGCTCTAAAGCAGCAAGCAGGAATCAGCCAGTGCAGGCCTTCAGAGAATGCGCCCAGCTCTGCCCATTTCAGGGGATCTAAACACCATCATGAACCCCAATTAATGTGACCAGTGGAGCCCTTGTCCCAGGCTGCTTCACAAGGCCATGGTGCTATCAAGGGACAGTTGGACATTTCACCTGTTACTAATCACAAAACTGGGGTGCAGACAGCAGGCGCCAGAAGCATGTACTTTTGGGGAACCTCCTAACCCCTACTCCCAATACTGAGACATTAGTCCTCTGAGTTCCCTTCCTTCTGAAGCCTTATTCCACCAGAGTAGATCTGTCTCATCAGGTGGCTCTGGCTGTGCAGTGCTCCCCACTCCAAATCCTCCCCAGGTTTCTTTGCCCAGGGGAAGAATGTGAATGCTTTGTTGAGGCTTCTGGCCTATGATCAGAGCCCAGCTGTCTCCTGAAATATCACATCCCTCTCATACACAGAATATGGGATAATGACTTGTTTCAGACACTAGTAGACCCAACTCCACAGGTGGCCCTTCAAGTCCCACATCAATACCAAGAGTATGATGAAGGTAGCACGGACAGAAGGGCCATTTCAGTGGGGGCGGGGAGGACAGGCATACAGGCAGGCACTATAGCCTGTACAAGGGCTCTCCTCTCCTCTGCACAGCACCACAGGACATGGCTCTATTGCTTCTGCATATATATTCTGTATTTGTATATCTTTCCTAATGGGCACTGCAAAATAAGAGTCCTAAAGCACGGCCAGACCCCACAAGTGGGCTCATTTCCAGGGGCAGCAGCCCTCACCCCTCACCTGGTATGAAATGATGGCGAACATTATAATTCAAGATGTCGCATGAATATGTACGGGTGTCACAGCGGTATACCTCTGTCTTCACATGCTATAGATGAGTGCTCATATTAAAGGCCTAGTTTCTGGGCTACATGTTACACATGGGAGGCACAAAGAAAGAGAGGATGTTAAAACTGCATCCGTGTATGGGGCTTTCTCCAGGCGTCAGATTAACAGCCACAACTATGGAGAATGTCACATTTCTACTCTGTCTTACAAAGTCAAACAAAGGAAAAACCCTAACAAAGAAATACAACTCTATGCTTTGTCAAGATTGAAAACTAATTAAAATATTCTTTAAAACAATGGTTCTCAACCTTCCTAATGCTGCGACCCTTTAATACAGTTCCTCACATTGTGGTGATCCCCATCCCCGAACCATAAAATCATTTTGTTGCTATACTTCACAACTGCATTTTTGCTACTGCTGTATATCCTAGTGTAAATATCTGATACACAGGATATCTGATATGAGACACCCCCCCACACAAACACACACAGAGGGGGTCTCGATTCACAGGCTGGGAACCACCACTTTAGAATATCAACACGAGCCTGCAGGTTGACTGTACGGAGAGTCTTTGTGAAATTTACACAGCTACTGTGCCACACAATAGAGATAGACAACAGTGTAAAACCCGAAGTGCTTGTGCGTACCCTTACAATGCTGGCCACACACCCGTGTTCCCTGGAGAACTATAATAAGCACAAACTTCATCTGAAAGGAAAAGAAAATTTTTTCCCAGTGGAACAAACTCACATTAAATTGTTACAATTCTTATTTTGGTACACTATTTCTGGAAGTATTTCCCTGTGTCTGAATATGGGAAACACATACATGCTGCAACCTGCTTGTCCAACACACACGTCAGAACATCCTGAGCGCACTAGAGCTCATTTACAAGCCAGGCAAAAATGTAAAATTTTGTTATTTATAAGCTGTAAAATACATATTAATTTTTGCCGAGATTTAAAAACTATTACATACTCACACATGATTAACCATGTGGGGATCATATATGACCTGGCTGCAATAAGATAATTAGTAATTGCTCAATATAAATATTAAACTCCACAATCATTTCCATTTATTAATAATATGTTTGCGTCAGCCTTTTGATATTTGGACTTCACAGTGTTCTTACCCGTGGAAGCAAATAACTTTCCGAATAACTTCCGAGGCTCAAGTCTCCAACAAAAACAAGACCGAAGGAGCTCGTTGAGCCAGACAGCATCGGGTCCTTGTTCCTAAGGATGCTCATGGGGCCAAGGGTAAAGATTATATTCCCTTCCATAGCTAGTATTTATGATTGACACAATATCTGTAAGACTACATGCTTATTATTATTATTTTTGTAAATAATGTCATCTCAATAGTAAAGATCATTAGAATGGCATTGGTCCTCCCTACAAAGCTGCTTGTGAAAGCAGCGGACCCAATCAATATCTGAATGTGTAAAGCCGCTGGCACACACAACCCAGCCCCACTCTTCGCACTGCCCAGCAGCTCTCTGTGCACCACTATGGCAGTCCTTTGGTACCTTCTCCCAACGCATCACATCTGTGACCTCAGCATGCTCCGCCACACCACCTGAAGATCTGAGCTAGGACTTAGTCACTCTTAGCCACCTTCCCTGCTCCGTTGACCGCTCACCCGAGCCCACAGAATCCCCTTACCTCAGAACAAAGCAGCCCTGTGGGGTCAAGAGGATCAAGATGGATGTGGGAACCAGACAGATGGTTACTCTCCCCGTTTAGAGAAGATGAAATACCAGAGAAAAATTAGAGTGATGTTTTGTTCTCAACCGAAAGAGGCCACCCATCCCATTGGCCTGGGGTGGGAACCGCGTGACATCGCCCAGGCACATGTGACCTACTTTTCTCCCAGTTCCCCTTGTGCCCTTGGAGGGGCACCCAGCACTCGTGCTGTCATTTCAATGGCTTCTGCTCCCAACAGGACTGAACAAGCCACTGTGCCTGCAGGACATACGCATAGCAGCTCAGCCTGAAATGGGGAGGGGGGATTGGCTAGCATTAATCCAGACACAGCTTCTCACATCAGACATTGTCATTGTGCTGACCATCTATGTACAGCCTGGGCAGAGATGGGTCCCTAGCCATTGACTATGGGGTTACCTTGGGTTGACTGGAGACACTTGCAAGTTGATAGAAAATTCCTCACCAGGATTCTGTATCCAAAATGACACAGACTGGAAATTCTTGCCTTCCCTATATTTAATTAATTGTAGTCAGCCCTAAGAAGCAAGCCTATGCACACACTCAGAACTGGAGGAACACACTAAGTCATTTAAGGTGGTCCAGATGTGGGCTGTGATACGTATGCTCGGGCAGGATGCAGGGACCTCTAGGCTCAAGTACCCGAGATCTAAATGGAAGGGAAGCATGCATGCTGGCCACCATCAAAGTGAGCAGTTCTCCTATCAAACAAGAAAGAGTGGCTATCCCATGCTACTTTGATATTGATATGTTGATTTTATCCCAGCAACTTATGTAAGATCAGAGGAGGTAACAACCGAAGCACGGGCAAGCGTATATAAGAACAAGGCCAGGAGGAGCTGCGGGTGCACTTCTACAGAAGGCAGAAGGGGAAGGAGCTGGTCTCTGTGAGCACAGAAACTGCCAGTGGCTCTGCAATGCCCACCACAGCACAGAAAAGAAAGAGGAGTCCTGAAGCCTCACCAAGCAAACGATACAACCAATGGATATCCACTAGAGAGAACTAACGCAATTGAGTGCTCCCCAGAAAGGTCACCGCCTAGGATCTGCAGTGCAGGGAGACAAGCTGTCTAGGCTCCATCGCTGTACCTTTTAAACAGAACAGGAGCAAACTGCACACATCTGGCTTCCTTCTTGCATTAGTATTACACAGTAAATACTTCCCTATATTAATGTATTTAGGCTTTAGTAAAAATACCAAATTTATGATATTTCACTGTATAAGTAATATTTCTGTTACTGGATTTTATGTTTTAGTATATAGGACTATAAAGAATCTACAATCGTTGAATGTGCCAGATATTTTGAGTCGGTATACTGAGTAAGGTTGTAATACTATTGGGGTAGGTGTTTCCTCTCAAATATGTATGTTGAAAATCAACCTTTAGGTTAGGTGTGGTGGTACACACCTTAAATCCAGAACTTAGGAGGAGGTGGAGACAGCCAGATCTCTGGAAGTTCAAGGCTAGCCTGGTCTACACCAAGTCCCAGGTCAGCCAGAAATATATAGTGAGAGTCTGCCATAAAATAACAAAACTAAGAAAGCTAGCAAGATCAAGCTCTGTGCCAGGATCGGGGTCTACGAAAGGGGCTTCAGCTATAGCTTAATCATAACCTACAGAACTCAACTAGTGTCTCACAAGAGGCTCAGGAAGAACAGTTCTGCCCTCTTTGCCAAATGGTCCTCCTGTCACATGAAAACACAGTATTTGCCTCCCCAGAGGATGCAGAGTTCAAGGAAAGTCCACAGTGGAAGCAGCTGCATCCCTACCAGACAGGAACAGACTGCCTGGCACCTTCATCCTGGGCCCCCAGACCCCAGAACAGGAAGTGGTAGATTCATGTGGGTTACAACTTATCTAGTCCTGGGAAAGGTCCCCTCCCCTTGTCTTGTGATCTCCCTGGCATGTGTTATTTACAGCATATAATTTCTGGGCCAAAAATACATAAATTATGCCAGGAATGCATGCCTGTGAGGCCAGCACTCCCTGAACGGTCATTCATTCATTCATTCAGGGAATGTGTCCCTTCACACAGGGCACAGCAAGTCCTAGAGGGATGTTCTGGGCAGTGTGCAGGGAGCTGGCTGGAGGAACCAGGTCCTTCATCTTACCTGGGAATTAAGGCAGACAAGAGCGGGAACCTAGCCAACGGGGACATTGACCCAGCAGAGACAGTGCTGTAAGAACTCTGACCTCCAGGCATACCAGGGCCCTAAACATCTTGAAATCAGAGTTCTGTGATTCCTTTAACATCACCTCCTGGAAGAGTGGAGAGCTCACCTGGTTCTCAAGGCCCACCTCGCCCCTCTCCTCCCCAAGAGTATATAAGTATTCTACCCCAATAATCGTGTGCGGTGGGCCTGGAGGTAAAAGGACAAAGTCTTCAACGGTGTATGGCCGGCTGCCTGCCTTAATCTGCCCACGCTCCTGTAAGTAAGCTCTTGCCTATGCTGCTGTAAGGAGTTCCAGGCAGTCATTAGTTCACTGAGACACAGTCGGACAGACTCATCCCTTGGGTCTGTCACTACCCTCTCTTTCTGGGATGAATAAAAACAGGCTCTTCAGAAAAAGTCACACGGCATAGGGGGAGCTGGGTTTGCTGTCTCTTGACGCACGTCCATACCCGGGGCCCTGACTTGCAAACCCTCTTCTATGTTGACCAACAACTCACAACTCTACAGTCCAGCTTAGCCAGCAAGGGCTGAGCCATGAAGTTCTCTGGGGACTGGTAAGGTCCCAAAGTGGGGTGCAGGCCTGGCCAGAGGAATGGAGGGGGTGGCTTAGAGATTGCTCCCCAAAACATTTCTCCCACTCAACCAGAGTGATTCCCCAAGATCTAACCTCCAGTCAGCTGCTCCACGGTTCCACTACTACCTGCATACAGGGCCTAGGTGCACACTTGTCCCCAGTGTCTGTGCACTGAGATCCTTACTGCCGCATGGACCCTTTCTAACAACTTCTGGGAGTCCCCATGCAGGTCTGGGCTCCTCGGAGCCTATGGGAGGCACTGAAAGAAGAGAGAGCAACCCTGTGGCTTTTCCTCTCCCATTGTCTTTTGCTTTCCAAAACTCATGGTGTCCATCCAAAGTTGCAGGTAGGTGTGTGTGTGTGTGTGTGTGTGTGTGTGTGTGTGTAGAAGTCTTTATTCCCTGCCATGTGCCCAACCAGAAAGCACCTGACCTATTACCCTATTTTCATCAGATGACGAGCAACCTGGATTAAATAATTCTTTCTACCATCGTATTGGCAGGCAGAAAATAGGAATAAAAACCCCTGGCGACCATCAGTGTTTTGTCACAGACTTCCGTTCCCCAGCCCCTAAACCTGTGCTTGCCTCGTGATTCCTGGTTGCTCAGGCCAACTGCAAGAGAGGGGGCCCAGCCTGTGTGGGTAGACTCTGGGGTGGACTGGGCCTGAGGACGTACACACATAATTTGCTCACAGCTCTGGGAAAGAGTACAAAGTATATACAGAACCTCAGGACCCAATGGAATAGAACAGGACAGAAAGAAGAACAGTGTGCCATTGCCAGTATGTTCCTTAGAGCTGAACCTGGCCTTGCTACCGCCACGCCCAATGAACAAACAAACAAACAGAAAGGCTTAGGGCAACTCACCTTCCCCCATAGGCAGGCTCTATGGTTCAAAGCAGGTCCATAGATCCAAATGCTGAAGCGCACTGTGGCTCAGAGCACCATCCACTGAAGCTGGAGGTCTCTGGCAGGGCTGGCTTGGCTGGAGCTCACCTACCTGAAAGAGAAACACAGGTGAGCGTTGAGCTCTGAACTCCAGGGCCTTGACCTTAGGACCAGCAGCCCTTCTTTTCCAAACATTCAGCAGAGCCATTCAGACATTCACATGTCTCTGAAATGGCGGAGTCTAAGGTCTATGTGGGGAGGATATTAACCAACAGGGATGACCTTGGGATGGTGCCAGGACAGTACAACAGAGGCAAAGGAGCGCGAAGACGGCGTTGAGTTCACAACAGCTGTCCCAGAGGTGATGTGAGGAATCGTATGACTGATCTGCTTGTAATACTTAGCACTGTCTTCTACTTGCAATGTTTAGCATATATCTCTTCTGCTTATAAGCTTTAGCATATGTATCTGCATAGGCACTAAGTTTAAAATGACAGTTATCAGATATGCACTAAGTGCACTGCTGGCTTTCTATGTTAACAGGCCACACATGTAAGATCGCCAGTCTCAGCTTCACAGTCTTCAGCAGGGTTGCTGCTGGAGCCCCGGCTGCACTGCCGTCTCCTCTCCAGCCCCACTACAGCCTCGGCCTGGGCCTCCTGCTTCTCACTTCGGGAATTCAGATTCGGTGCCAACACCCAACGTTTGATTTCCAGTCACAAGCATCACTTTGTCACTGTCGTCCTTGCTGCTGTTACTCTATCTGACAGGTGCACAGCTATAGCACGCACTCGTGATTAATAAGGACATTTAATAGGCTTGCGTATAACGACAGGATTCTGTGCTTGGACCTGTGAGATCAGTGCACCAATAGTAACCCCAACCTAGGCTGTGTCTGCCCTCGCCAGAGCGTCCAGGACAGCTGAGGGAGGCTGTCTCCTGCAGCGTAAAGCTCCAAGGCAACGAAGGAGGGCATCCTAGTGCGAAGGGATCCCACGCCAGCCAAGGTGGAAAGAAACCCACCCCACCCTTCTTCATGGGTCCCAGAGCTGGGAAGGCTGGTGCACAGATGTGACACTGAGCTCTGAGTGCCAGGGTGTGGAGCTGGCCTGGAAGTCAGTGTGTGGGAGACCAAGGTCACTTGTGTGTGTATATAGTATAGGAACTAAGATAATATTTAAAAAGTTAAACAAGGCGGGGGGTTAGGGGAAGGGGGCGGTAAGGAGACGCCTCACTGGTAACCTTGCTTTACAAACACGAAGACACGAATGAGTTCAGCCCCAAGCACCTGCATATAAAGAAAGCAAAATGCAGCAGCATACACTTATAAGCTCAGAGCTGGGAAAGCAGAGGCAGGAAGATTCCTGGGAGTTCCTGGTCAGCTAGCCTAGCCAGATTGGTAAGTTCCAATAAAAGACTCTCTCTCAAAAAAATAGGATGGAGAACAATTGAGGGACATTTTTAATATTAATCTCTGACTTCCACAAACGCATACATGTGTGTGTACTTGCACATACCATGAACATACATGCATGCACAAGCACATACACATTAAACAAAAGAGTCAGGTATGGCTTTCTCCACCTGTCATTCCAGCACTAGGGAAGCTAATGCAGAGGGTCGGAAATTCAAGGCTAGCCTACAATACATGGTGTGACCTTCTTTCCAAACTCAAAGGGCTAGGGACATAGGGCAGGGCTAGACTGTTTGCCTGGTGTCCCCAAACCCCTGGGTTTGATCTCCAGCACCATACAGAGACCCTCTATTAACTACTGCAGCATTAGCTTGTCTTTGTTTCCACCCCGTCCCCACCCTGAGCCACACTGGCATGATGTGGTGATTAAAGGGCACAGTCTACTTGTCCCCACACTGAGAGACAGGCGTGGTGGGAGGGGACTGGAGCCTCTGCGTGGGTGGGTGAAGTACAGGAAAGGAAGCAGATGCTGAAGCACGGGTGGAGACCACCACACGCCCTGCCTCAGGCATGCTCAGGCATCCTGTAGGACTATGTGACATCCCAAGAGTCACGGTGAAACTTCTGGGAGAGAATCCAGCTCAGGGAACCCTTGGCCTGGCATCACCAGGTGCCATCCCTGGGAAGAGGCCTCGCTTAGCGACCTCCCGAAAGTGACTGACTAAGGTTCTGGGTTTAGTGACAAGCATTCTGAAGACAGTGATGTGCCAGCACTAAAATGAGTGTCTCGAGGAGAAGGCACCTAAACAGTAGCACCTCCCAGTGCCCTGTCCAAGGCCCTCAGAATTCCAGAAGCAAGGGTAGATTTTCTCAAACCGGAATTGAGAATTCTCCAATCAATCGTGAGACATGAAAAAGGGCATAAAGATTCCGTCCTGATGATGTCACAGGGAGTGGCCAGAGCACTTTGTTGTGAAGGAACAATAAAGCCTGCAGGAGAAAGAAGGGGGGCACTGTGGGGTTCTAGTAGCAGCGGTGACGGCGGCCACAGTGGAGATGGCAGAAGTGGGGCCAGCCCACTCACAACCCCAGAAGCAAGGCCAGGGGTCAGGACAGACGGGCTTCAGGGCCAAAGCGCCAACCCCCAGGCCTCCAGTCAGGAGATGGGGTACTTGAGAACTGACAGTCATGGATGAAGGTGCTTCAGGGGAGCTGGGGCAATGGAGGAGGATGGCGCCCAGAGCTGTGTTAGAGAAGTAAATGAAGGGTGAGGGCGCGGAAAGGAGCTTCTCGGAAACAAAGGAACAAGGACAGTGCGTGCACTGCACCAGTGTTCGCCTCCTTTCCAGGTATCCCATTCGGGTTGTTTGCTTTTTGTTTGTTTAAGATTTATTTTATGTGCATGAGTGTTTTGCCTGCTTTAGTATGTGTAGCACATGCATGCAGGACCTAGAGAGGCCAGAAGAGGGTGTCAGATCCCCTGGAACTGAAGTTTCAAATGGTTGTAAGCCACAATGTGGGTGCTGGGAATTGAACCCGTGTCCTCTGTAAGAGCAACAAGTGCTCTTAAACATCAAGCCACCTCTCTAGCCCCTTGTGGTCTTGCTTTTGTTTAAAACTACATTTTGCTGTCCAGCAGGAAGGGGTGCTTCTGGAGAGAAGATGTTTGGTAAAGCCCCGTGTTCTATAGCACACGTCACCCTCAGACATTTGGCCTTGTTAGTGCAGACACCATGAACCTTTAGGGTAGACAGGGAAAGGCACAGAGTATCCTTCGGGTAAATGGCCTTCTCAAAGTAAAGCTCATTACACTTTGGAGAAGAAACAAAGGCTTCACTGATGGCAAAAATCACACCTGCCAAAGCAGAACACTGAGAATCCTTGAGAGTAACCCCGAGTCTGTACTGGAGCTGTGTGGGCTTTTCTCATCGTGACTCCACAAACAACACAGGACAACCACCTCCAGGGTGCTGCACATTGCAAGTGATTCAGAGATGACTTGACATACGTGGTAGATGTGACTCTGAACTTCAGTCTCCATGTAGGCGGGTGAGGGGTGGGTCCTAGAACCAAGGTCCTAGAAATGTTGAGGGTCTGATAGAGAAATAAATCTCGAGAACTAAAGGATTATGAAAGGAGAAGATATAAAAGAGCTATAATAGAGGATTGTAAAAGGAGAAGATATAGACAACATACCACATATTAAAAAGACAGACAACAAAGAGGACTATCCTAAGGACAGGCTTGGTTCTGAGGGATGGGATAAACCGACAGTTATGTCAGAGGACACACGTATGGGCTTCACGGCCTAGCCAGAGTTCCAGGTTAGGTCTGTACAGCTGTGCTCTCTATGGGAGACCCAAAGACATTACAAAAATGAAAGCTGAGCACAAGGAGCAGGCAAAGGCCCATGAGCACGACGCACAGGAGGAAAGGGGCAGGGCCGTAATGTGGTCTCCGAGCCTGAGTGAGAGCCAGCAGGTCCTTCCTCCCCCAGGGACTCCGCTCACACTGAAGCTGCTTCCCTATGAACACACAGGAACTAGGTAGCGGGGAGGCAGCTTTATGAAGCACAGGCTTCGGGTGCAAGGGAAGGCAGCATTAGCACATGCTCTGGTCCTCTGGGCTGAGTTTATACCCTTGTAACTCAGGGATACTTCATTCAGTTCTAACTCTCTTTTACTCAGGATCACAGAGATTTGTGGCCAGCCTGGATCTTCTTTGTGAAGAACTCACCACCTTAGTTTCTAGGGAGCCCTGTGGGTGGAAGAGCCCACATTTCCACCTTCTGGTGCCATTGGTGGTCTTAACCAGTTTTAGATAACCTGGAGCCACTGCCAGGTGATTCCTGATTAAGACACAATAGCTAAATAGCAAAACATTTCGGCTAAAACCTAAGACTCGAATTAAATAGCTTTAACCAAAGGACAGTTTACATCACGTTGGGAATATTAAGGAAAAGATTCATTCAATTAGCCAGCAAGATGTAGTGTGACCCACAGACTCGTTCCTTCAATGTTACTCAAAGGCCTGGAGACCCAGCATCTGTACCGCTGAATAGGGGACAAAGGAAGTCCAGGAAGCCAGTTTGGCTGTCCCTTCTCTTCATAGGGGGGATCCCAGTGGGGAGGGGACAGAGGTTAAATGATACATTAGCTCTTGTGCTTGCCTCCTTGTCTGCTGCTTTGAGACAACAGCGGCAACCATCCTGACATCTGGCTGACCAGGCTACCATAGGCAATAATATCAGTCTCAAAGGGTGAAGACCGCAAGTATGTCCCCCTTGGGGACATGGCAGCCACAGTTAACACCCTTAGGCGCTTTGTGAGTATACAGACTGTGCCACGAAGAATAAACCAATCAGGACACGGTGCACCCAACTGCCTGGGCTCTGGAAGCATCTGGCCAGGCTCAGGGGCAAGCCGAGTATCCTGGTGAAATAGAGTACTTCCTGTAGGTCAGTCCTTGCTCCCTACAGTCCATCCAGCCAATCAGCAAAAGGTAGAGCTAGGCAGCTCAGCTGAACACACTAAGAAACCAGTAGAAAGGGGTCCAACAGAATGGAGCCACATGGACAAAATGGTGACTCACAACTCTTCACTAATGGGTTAGTGGCCATTATAACAGCCAGCAGCTTGGCCTCTGCTTGCTTCGCTGTGCAAAGCCCTACTTTTTTTTTTTTTTTCCAGTTTTAAAATTAATGTTTGTATCTTTTGCAGAAAAGTACAAAACTGTTATGGACAGTAAAGAAAAATATTGTATACTAGGCAAAGAAAAATATGGTTCCTGATCGTTTGGTATCCTTCCTCAAGGATCATAGTGTGGTGGGAGTGACTGCCTGGCAGGCCATGGCTTGGCCTTTTCTCCACTTGCTGGATAGAGACAGTCCCTTGGTGCACCACGTTGCGAGCCTGGCATCTGAGGTGGCTCACAAGACTGCCCACATGAGCACCAAGTGGCTGCCTTAATGAAGATCAATTTGGTCACACTGGTTTCTTCTCCAGCTGATGGCTGCGCTTGCTCAAAGGCCTGTCAGTGAGGAGAATCCCAGACCCACGGCCCACCTTGGAACATGGTATGGCTATAAATTGTCAGGTTGGCTTCCTTTTAGCATGGTGCTTTAAAAGAAACCTGTATAACAAGGTACTCGGGGTAAAAAAAAAAACTGCGATAGTCTTTAGAAAATTCTGCACTTCTATGCCACTTTGAGGAAGACTTTCGATGACCAATCCTATCATGTGCACATGAATGTGTGTGTGTGTGTGTGTGTGTGTGTGTGTGTGTGTGTAATTTCTCTCACGCACATGGAGTCATTTTTATAAATGGGTAATAACTACATAGTAAAACTGGATAGTGTTGACAAATTTGTTAAACTAGAAAATAAAACCTCTCAGTTGCAAAGAGTTTGCAACTTTCTACTTATTTCTACAGAGAACTCTGTTCTCTGTAGCCTTGGGGGCCACGGACCTGAGGACAGGAAAAACAGGGATGGGAGGGGTGGCCCACATCCTTCCTCATCAGGAAAGCAGGGCTTATGCCTCGCCACAGTTCTTCCAGCTGTGACTGGGGTCCATGGTAGGGTTTGCAGGGCCAAACAAACACCAGACTCCAAAAGTACTCAGGCACTGTGACACAGATACATAAACCAATGGGTAAGACCACAGGGCTGCAGTGAGCATGCCCTTGGTACCATCACTACGGCATGGTGCCCAGGAAGGCCCCAGGAGTGCTGGGAATATAACAGTGGGTAAGGACTTGTGAGGCTGGGTCTCTGAGTGGTGGCTCCAGAATTATGGAAGATCTACCACAACCTGGCAAGCCTTAGGACATGGCGACAGCCTCGGTGACCCAGGGTCAGGTCCTTAGACCAGCCTTGCTACAGAGAAGCCCTCAGAAGCCCTTTAAACGGGGCCAGGAAGGATGGACATCAAGGAGGGCAGAATGGACCCCAGGCTGCTGCTGCAGATGCTGGGGAGCGGAGGCCTGCACTGGGGCAGTGTGGAGAGGCCGCTGCTGAGCTGGGAGCTGCCTGGGCCAGGAGTGGGGCGAAGGCGAGGCCTGCTGATTTGTATATAACAGGAACAAAGCGGTGCTGAGTCCATTCTTTTGATTCCTCTCCCATTGAGAGTAAAGCCTAATTCTGAAATATGTTCAGCATCATGTTAGCTGATGTCATTATTTTGCTAAACTCCCAACTACTTACTGATAAGTATCTTCTCTCATTAAGAATATGTCTTCTAGGCCGGGTGGTGGTGGCGCACGCCTGTAATCCCAGCACTTGGGAGGCAGAGGCAGGCAGATTTCTGAGTTCGAGGCCAGCCTGGTCTACAGAGTGAGTTCCAGGCCAGCCAGGGCTACACAGAGAAACCCTGTCTCAAAAAAAAAACCAAATCCAAAAAAAATAAAATAAAATAAAAATAAAAATAAAAAATAAAAAAAAAAGAATATGTCTTCTATAAATAACAAAAGACAAGTATTTCATTAGAGAAGAGTTCCCCGGTTCATGGTTTGGGCCAAGAGAGACAAACAGAGCAAGCCCTTGGCTGTCCTGGGATGCTCTACTCCTCTAACTGAGGAAACTGTTCAGAGCATAGCCCCTCAATCTCCTTAACAGTCCATTTAAAGACTAGGTGGAACACATGAACACACATACACTAATACACGCATACATGCATATACATATATGCACATTTTACGCACACAGACACACACACACACACACACACACACACACACACGCACGCACGCACGCACGCACGCACGCGCGCGCAGATGGTGCAGCCTTTCCAGCATTATATTCTGTAAGACTCCTATCTCCCCCTAATGAACTTACTGTTTACTAGCTGAGGTTTCGTCTTTATATATAGTATACCAGTATGACTTAATGCTATCAGAGGCTTCTGTCAAGCTGTGTGTTCAAGAGCTTTCCAGAGAAGGGCTTTAGATACAGAGGAGGGAGCCAGCACACATGACACTCAGGCCGGCAGGGTCCAGATGTGTTGTCCAGGTGTCCATCCCTCAGATGCTGTGCTGTGGCTATGGGTGTGATGGAGTGTGTCAGCACAGACCTCATCTAAATCAGGGAAGAGCTACCTCAAGACACAGGTCACAGGGCCTCAGGTGAAGATGGCCTCCCACTGCCCAGGGCTCAGGACAGTACTTGGGGCTACAGGCTCACATTCTCTGAGACAATCTCTTGGAACACTAGGGTCCAAAGATGAGAGCAGGGTGCTGGGCTGCAGCTGTAAGGTTGGCAGGCAAGAGCTAAAGCTGTTGCCAATCACCGCAGCCTGGTGAAACAGGGTCCCGAAGGGCTCTAGACCACGCCTTCCAGTTTGCAGAAAGTTACATGTGGCAAATACAGCAGCTTCTAGGACAGGCAGGAGGGTGGATTTCAAACAACAAAGGCCCAGGGCATCTGAGCTGACCGAAGGGCCACCATCAGGCACCAAAGCAACAAGAACTGTTGGAGCTTCTTTCCAGAGATGGGTTTTTAGTGAGGAGCACTGTAAGCTGCACGTGCGGCTGCAAGTGGCTGCATGTCGAGCAGAACTATCCAATGCTTTCAGCATGCCAGCTTTGAATGTTTACTGCAAAAACGCCCAGAGACAATCTCAAGTGTGGAGGAAATGCGGACAGGCTGGTGAGAAGGGGGTCATGGGGACAAGAGCTGTGGTAGGAAAGATGGTCAGCTAGGCACAACTCACAAGTTCTGAGCAAAGGTGTGTGCTGCTGCCTTTCTCCCCAGGCACCCTGAAATGTTTTTCATCTCAGAAGAGAATAGGAAGACCCACAACCTCATCCCATGCCCCCTTACCCCCGAGTCTAGCCACAGGCTTGAAGAAAAGTTGGGGGGTCTGATAAGCAAGCACAGGCAGCCACATTCCTTGGATCTGCCTACCCTGGCACATTTGGAATCAACACAGCTTGGCCATGCAGTCTGATGATGAAGCCCTTCCCATCCCAGTTCACTGAGGGGCTCTTCCATTACTGCGGAGCAGGTAGGCAGCTGGCTTAACCCACTACCTGTGGGTTTCCCAGTCACACCTGGGTGGGAGCCCCAGTAGGACAAGAAGCTCAGGGACTGAAGGTGCTTGTGTGGTTTCAGGGTACCTGCTGGCAGTGACGAGTCCTGGGGAGTCAGGGGAGGACAGCCAGCACAAGGCTGCATACCCTAGCATGTGCAAGACCAGAGGCGAATGATGGGCCTGGGCCATGTGGCCATGAGGGTCTTGGGGAGCCAGCCTCGGTAGGAAAATCTCAAGAGCTGCTTCCTCTGAGCTGTGAATGCCTGGTCCTCTAGCAACAGAGCATGATTTCCAGCAGAAGCCCCATGGGAAAGCCATCTAAGGAGTGAACTTTACTGAGCGGACTTTCCTCCTGCTCACTCCAGGGACGAGGTCTAGTTTAGAGCACAGCAAAGAGAGGAGGAAGCCTGGGCAGGGACACAGCTAATGAATCACACACTGGGGAAACAATTCTGCCTCAGAAACATGGAGACATCATGCCAGCAGAGATATAGCTTCAGGCATGCTAGTATACTAAGTAAGGGCTCTCTACACGGAGAACTACCCAGGTCACAGCTGTAGGCCCGATCTGTGCCCTGTACACAGGGGTGCTAATCCCAGATGCAGCCCCAGCCTCCAAAGAAGGCTGGCTACTGTAGTCTTGGTGGTGTGGTCAACAGAACTTCCATACTAAACAACTCTGGTAACACGTGCTCATAATCTGGGTGCCTCCCCTTGCCGATGAACCAAACTATAAAAATAACAGGATTCATTGAGTATGTGAACTCAGTGCCACTAGGTGGCAGCAGAGCACCATGGCCCACTCAAGCACAGCCGGCTACCTTTCCTCAAAGTCAAAACTCTGACTTAGCTACAGCCCAGCACTGAGCCCTCACAGCACCTGCCTCTATAATTCTAATAAGAACAGGAATCACCCACATTCCCACACTTTATCGTCCACGGCTATTTCTAGCTCCCAGGGCATGAGTGAACCATGCTACAGAACTGAAACTGTTTCCTTCCAGGCTCTTCTACAAAGTGTGTGCTGGCCTAATTCATCTCAACGGGGTGTCACAGTGTTTGTGTGACTTCAGTCAGTGCCCGTGGCCTGTTAGCACGTTCCTGGATCAAGGACGCCTTTCTGTGACACCTTTCACTTTCACAGGCTGTAGGCAGCACCAAGGCGCGGTCTTCGTATTTGGGTGGGGGGTGGGGTTCCAAGGCATCAAAGACCAAAGTGGCAAAATGGAATGTGGAGTGGGGGTGGGGGTACGGTTTTCTGATAGTCAGCCCTGCCTGGGTCAGCGGGGTGTGCTGGTCCACAGCCCTGTGGCCGTGGTGCCCTCAAGGCTAAGACATGTATGACAATGAGTGTTGGAAATCTGTTGTCCTGGCTGTAGGTCTAAGCTGCCGGCTGAACAAAGTCCACGACTGAAAGGGGAGCTGAGAGGGATTCTGGGTTCTAGGGAAGAAGATCTTACAATGTGTGAGAAGCATTCTCTCAGTTCTTCCCTGTAGGGGCTGAAAGCAGCAAGCAGAAAGCACTCACTGTTGGTGGGCAGACACTGCTAGATACTGGCCCATTTAGGGGACCTAAACACTATCATGAACCCCAGTTAATGTGGCCAGTGGAGCCCTTGTCCCAGGCTGCTTCACAAGGCCACTGTGCTGCCAAGTGGCAGCTGGCCATCTCACCTGGGGTGGAGCCACTCGGCAGGCGCCAGAAGCATGCATCTCTGTTCCCTCCCTGGTCTTGGACAGGAAAGGTCAGGTAGGATCTCTGAGGCGCCTGGGAAGAACTGCAGCGTCAGCCTGCCATCGGGGACTTAGGGACACAGAGGGGTCTAGCCCCTTGACAAGTCCACTCTATTTCTGCTATAAATGGGTGGACAGGGCAGTGACCCGCCCATCCGCCCAGCCACCAACCAAGTGCTGGTGCCATGGAAGTGCTGAGTCAGGTGCGGTCTCGGCTGGGGCAGTGTGGGTAAGAAACTGCAGGGGTGGGCCTTCTCGGCCTCACCAGTGGCAGCATCCAGAAGAGCCTTCCTTCATGGAAAACTAACACACAATCATGGCTTCCCTTAGAGTTAAGGGAGCCCCCTCCTTGCTGTCCCAGGACAGTGGTCAGGAAATAAGATTGCTTTTGTTATTTTTTGATAGATTCTTCCCCTCTCTTTCTCCTGCCTCCCTCTCTCTTTCTGGGGCAGGTTTTCTCTGTGTAGCTCTAGCTTCCCAGGAACTTGCTCTGTAGACCAAGCTGGCTTCAAACTCAGAGATCCACCTGCTTCTGCCTCCTGAGTGCTGGGATTAAAGTTGTGCACTCCCCCGCCCCCACACCCCTGTCTTTAACAGACTTTTAAAGATCAGTTTAGGCTCACATGAGACTGATATCCAAGTATCCCCTTACACACTCAAGCCCCTCCATTATCAACGCCTCCCACCAGAGTACCCTTGCTGGGATCACCACACCAACTATGACACATTGCTCCCTGTGAATATACATTTTACATCAGGGTTTACGTTTGTCGTATCTTATTCAACTTCGGGAGAAGGTATAATGACGTGTACCCACGATTGCAGTATCACACAGACTAATTTCATAGCACTAAGAAGGCCTCCGTAATCTTCCCACTCATCCTTCCCAACCTCACCCTCTCGGCAATCACTCATCCTTGTTCTGTGTCTGCAGCCGTGCACAGTTGGAAGCGTACGGTCTTTGGCATATTCTAATCAGCTTTCACTCAATAATAAGTATGATTTCCCCATGACTTCTCAAGATTGGCAGTTCATTTCTCTTTAGCACTGAATACCATATCATCTGAATGTATCATTGTTTACTTATGGCTTCACCCATTGAAGCATATCTTGTTGCTTTCACATTTTTGGCAATTATGAATGAAGCTGCTGTAAATCCATGTATAGATTTCTGGGTGGGCATAACAACCCATTTGGGAAGATATCAAGGAGCGTAATTGTGGGATTATAAAATACAAGAATGCGCCATTTGTAAGAAACTAATAAAGTCTTTCTTCATAAATGACTATGAAATTTTGTTTCTCACTGCAGGGGACAGAGGGAGGGAGACGGGGAGAGGGACAGGGAAGGATAGAGGAAGAGAATGAATGAATGAATATGAATTCTTGTTACTCCACATTTCTGCCAGTATACAGTAATATTGTCAATATTCTGTACATTGGTCATTCTGGTAGCTGTATAGTGCTATCTCGTTTTAACTGGATTTCCCTAAGGAGATATAACATAAGAAATGTCTTCTTTCCTATATTGGCTACATATGTATCCTTTCTGGTGAGGTACTGAAGTGAAGGAGTTTTCCCTGTGTTTTCCATAACGGTCCTGTAACAGAGCCATCTTCTGTGAATATTTCAGTCTGGAACTCAGTTTTTCACTCTCCTGACAGAATCATATTCTATAAAACAGAAAAACTTCTACCAAAACTAACCGCTTCTTTCCCATTTTGAGTTGGTGCCTTTTGGACAGAGGGGCCTAGAGACTCCAGAGTCTCCCAGCTGGTGTCTTTGCCCACGTTCACCAAAGATCAGTGGCTATATTCCCGTGATCACAGCTGGATTTTCTCAAAGGTCAGTGGGCTATGTTCCCGTGATCACAGCTGGATCTTCTCAAAGATCAGTAGCTATATTCCTGTGACTTACAGCTGGATCTTCTCAGTTATGAACTTATCTGTTCTTTTACCAACACAATAGTATCATGATTACTGCAGTTTAAAGTTTTGAATTCCATATATTGGTGTGTGTGTGTGTGTGTGTGTGTGTGTGTGTACACGTACACAAGTGTGGAAATGTGTGCATATTCATATCAAGGCCCACATGAAGAGGTCAGCAAACTTGTGGGAATTACTTCTCTTTTCTCCATGTGGGTCCTGGCGATTGAACTCTGGTCATCTGGCTTGGTGGCGGTCTCTGTTGACCCTGGTGGTTCTCTCTGCTGAGCTCTGCCGTCAGGTTTCAGAGAGCGTTTTGAAGTCAGTCACATCATATTGTTCTTTTCCTCTTCCCTCCACTGGGCTGCTCTGGGTCAGCTCTTTCCCCAAATAAACTTCAGAATCACTTTGTTGGCGTCCAAAACACAACTAGTAAGCATATTTATTTGTATTATGGTGACTCTCCATCAAGTCATGACAAAGTGACATCAACACAATACTGAATCTAATCCTTGAATGTGGAATTTCTCTCTTTGTATTTAATTCTTCTTTCATTCATTTATCAGTTTTTTCTAATAGTTGACCACATATAGATTTTGTGTGTAATGTATGTATGTATGTATGTATGTATGTATGTATGTGTGTTTGCCCAAGTATTTGGGGGGCTTGCTAAAAAGTGAAATTGTATCCTACTTTTAATTCTTCTTGTTTATTGCTAGTATATAGGACTCTGTATAGAACATTCACTTATTTTTGAGATATAAGATATAATCTTATATCTCAAAATCTTTCTGCAATGATCTATTAGCTTTGTGACTTTTGTGTCGTTTCTATCTGCTTACAAATTTTAATCTTAAGTGTCCACCTAAAGCCCAGATGCCAAAGGGTGGAGTGCCAGCCTGGGAGGTGTTGGAAGCTTTAGGAAGTGCTACCCAGTGAAAAGAAGTTAGCTCACTGCAGGTGTGCCCTTCAAGATAACTGGAACCCAACCCGGTCTGCTCTCCTGCTCTCTGCGCCTCCCTCTCCTGACAGCCTAATTACCTTTTCTAAGAAGTCGCCTTGTTTTCAATCTCTCCTTATACTTCACTGATTTATATCACTGCGATGATTTAATTTTCATCTAGTTTAAAACATTTCTGAATTTCACTTCCTCCCTCCCTCTACAGACTTTCTAGCATCTCTTACAAGGCAGGGGGGTCCTGTGGTTCAGAACAAGTCACTCTGACCAGTGAGCCCTCTGTGCTCCCCAGGCCTTTCCTCCTCCCTTCCGGCCCACCATCACTTTGTGAAACGATTCCATGGGCACAGTGAGTGCTCTCTACCGGAAATGCCTGGAGCAAGAACTGCTTCCCAGCCTGAGCCCTGAACTGCAGCATCATCAAACTAACTTCTAGACAGAGATAAAAGTGGGAAATAATATGTAACTACAAGATACCATTTGCATTGGTAACTTTGCCTGTTGCTGTGATAAATTACCCTGATAAAGAGAGAGATTAAGGGAGAGAGAGGTCTACTTTGGCTAATAATTAAAGGCACGGTCCATCATGGCGGAAAGGTCTGGGTGGCTGACCTCACTGAAGCAGAGGGACAGCTGACAGAGTTCAGCCAGCTTTTTTCTTGTCTATGCAGTCTAGGCCCAAGCTCAGGGAATGATCCTGGCCACTTTCAGGGTGGGTCTTCCCACCTCGATTAACCACTATAATCTCTCACAAGCAAGGCTGGAGGCTAAATTAACCTAGGCCATTCTACACAGACCTATCTAAAGGTTTGTTTCCTAGGAGATTCTAGATCCCGTTGGGTTAGTAAGCCTTATTAACTACCTCAATATTCAATGTTTCCAGAGCACTACAATGAATAAAACCCCTATACATCTACCTTGATCAAAAGTAAGAACTCCGGAAAGTGCTCCCTGGGAATTAACTTCTAAACAGTGACTTCCTCAAAAAGAAAATGGCTATGCTCACAAGTATAACACTCTCAAAGGATGAGCAGCAAGGAAATTCAGGGATCCTAGAGCAGGCAGCATCTCTACCAGATGGGTGCTGGTTACAGTGCCATCTAAGAAGCATACAGCAATGCTAGCGCAGGTCCCTGGAGGACAGAGCCTGCCCACAACTCTGGGTCAACAGACAGGAGTAGAACCTGGCACAGATGCACTCTGGGAGGCAATGACCCACTCCTGGGACCGTGGTCACTGGAGGCTTGCTCTGCAGAGAACCGTCCACTCCCCCTCCCACTGCCAATCCTGTGACTCAATTCCTCTCAGTTCGGGCTCTTCATTCTAAATGGGGATCATGAAATACCCACCTTTCAGGGCTGCGGGAAGCACTCTATAATTTGCAAAATGGTACACAGATGAGGAAATTTTCCTTGTACGATCCTAAAGTAAAAATAGGAGACAAGAGAGGCATGGGAAGGCATTTACTATCTCAGTTGCAAATGATAGCAGGATGCCGCCGCCTGTCGGCAGAGGAGAGAAGCGTGGTGCACTCTAGTTAACACGTCTCAGAACCTGATCTCTGTCTCCCTTCTGCGGATTGTGGGATCCCCACGGCAGCCCTGTTGCCACAGTTCATAACCGCTTGAACAAGCCTAGATACCAGTGATGAGTCCCTCATCCATGTGAGTGTCACACTGGCACTGTGACTCTATCTTTATCAGGCCTTCCTTCTACTGGTTATCAGATGGGTCACACTTACTCCGAACAGGGTTGGCACCTATCTCAAGCAAACTTATCCCAGGGACATTGTCCCTGAAGGCATGAGGGCATCTTGCCTGCTCTTCTCTTGGGTTTCTAAACGCACAGGAAGGCAGAGGGAGCTGCCCATCCTCCACGCAGGCAAGACCTCATTCAGCCAGAGTCGTGTCATGAGCATGCCGGTGTTTGTTTCCATTGGAGACAAAAAGTGAAACAGGTCACATTCTTTTCAAGCACTCCTAGCTCTACTGCGACCTTTGGAGCTGAAAGAACTCATTTCTAATCTTGGCCACACCTACTAGAAGCCTATCAGAGGACACAGAAGAAGGAAGCCTTTGCTCTGCCTGCTTGCCCTGCCTTGCTAGCAAGTCCATTCCTTCACAAGCATTAGAGCCTACTGGCTCAGGACTCCAGTATATACTGAAGACTGGCCGAGACGCCCAGCCTCATTGAGTGAACAACTACTGGATTCTTGAACCCTGCATTGAGAGACAGCTGTTATTGAACTACCTGGACCACAGCCTGTGAGCTGTTCTACTAGATCCATTCACTTTATATGTAATCCATATCCATCTGTCTATCTGTAAGTTCTGCTACTCTGGAGAACGCTGACTAATACAGTGGCACCGACTCCAGTGTCCACTAGTGGCTGGACGGTCTGAAGTTAAGGCTCTAGGGGACTCAGAAGGAAAGACTCCAACTCCACTGTCATCTTCCTATAGTCCAGGTCCAAACTCTTCCTCGCTACTACTACTTCCCATGCAGAATGCTCAAACTAGGTTCCTTCCCTTGACCATCTAGCCTCCCATGCATGCAAATAGAATTATGCCTTTTTCTATGGGAGCCAAACCCCTAGTAGGGGATACCCTTAGGCCATACATTCTCAGAAAGACACAGGCCAAAACTGAGGGCAGTGGTCCCAAGACTCTAGTGTGATGGTGTCCCATGTGGCTGCCACTGTGCCAGGATAAGGATGTCCAAGGCAATCCAAGGAAGCCTGAGGCCTTGGCACAGATAGAGTTGGGGGAGGGGAGATACAAACTACCCCCACCACAATAGGGCTGTGTATCACCACAGGGTCAAGCTACTGAGAATCTTTGCTGGCGGAATCTGACACTGTCAATTTGATGGGATTTAGAACCACTTAGGAGATATTTATCTGGGCATGTTTCTCAGGCTGATCTAGCCTGAAAGTGGGTGGCGTCATCCCATGGGCTAGGGTCCCAGATTGAAGAAAAGACAAGAAAAAGAAAAGGCGGTGGGAGGGGGGAGAGAGAGAGGGAGAGAGAGGGAGAGAGGGAGAGAGGGAGAGAGGGAGAGAGGGAGAGAAAGAGAACACAAGTCATAAAGAGCAAGCCGGCCAGCTCCCTCCAGGGGAGGGGGTCTCTGTCTGGAGCTCCTTTCCGCCCTGACTTGCTCCGTGATAGAGTGGTAGAGGAAACACACCATTCTCTTCTATTGGAATCTTTTCCCCGCATGTTACTTACAAAACTGTTCCTCAAGCCTCCCTTCTTTCCCCTGCTTCCGGGTCCACACTCCAGCTGAAGCCTCAACCTGCTCGCCCTCTCTAATAGCCCATACAGCTCCATTCTGTCCTCAGGGAGTGGCCCCCGCTCCTCACTGGAGTTACAGGTGGCTGGGCACACTTTTGAACATCAGGGCACACCCCATAGTCTGCTTTCTCAGTATGAGTCTGGCGCATACATCTGAAGCATTCTCAAGAGCATGTCAGGGTGCACCGAGCTCTTGTTCTTTACGAACTTTCTGCAATGCTCACAAACATTGCTTCAGCCCATTAATCCAAATTCCTGGCCCTCTAACTACAGACACCCCTGTCCCTGCTGTCACTGCTGCAGGTTTTTGGATTAAGATGACAGTTTCCAGCAATCTTCCTACTGGAATAAACCACCAGAAGACTCCTGGACACTAACTTTAGGTTCAAGACTCCCATTGACCTTTCCAGCCTAGAGTGCCACATAAGGCCCGAACCTACTTCCCAGCCTCACCTAAGCCCACAAGCAGCTCAGGCCCAGAAGTGAACTGCACCTCACTCTCGGGATCAGAGGCTAAACCATGTGGCTGCTCTGTATTTATTTAAGACTTATCCTGCAATTTTTCCGTTGTCTGTAATTACCCTGTGCCACTACATAATGCTTGCTGTGTAGTTAACCGGCAAGAGCCATGGAAACCAAGTACTGTTCTCCAACTGGAAAAAGTAGTGGGGAGGGGGTGCTTTGTGTTTGTTGTTTTTTAAAATTTCTTGGTTGTTTTCTACTTTGAGAGCAGTTAAGCTACGACCACCAACAACTGGAACAAGCCAGGTGTGGCATCCTGCCTTCTGCCCCATCGTCTCTGCGGGCTCTACCCTGTCCTTTCTCAGATGTCAGCCCTCTTTGCTCCCATTTGTCACATGTTCTCAGGGACCAAAAGCTACCCCCTGCTAAAATGTCACTCTGCCCGTCCCACCTTGACCGTGCAACGGTACAAGTGTCACTGGAAAACAAAAGCTACCAAGTACGTGGCACAGCCACGCAGGCCACATAGCCCAGAGGTCACGAGCCTCCTTTCTGCCTGGTCGCTTTCAGCGGAAACGGTCTTTTGATGTGCACACTTGAATGGCATATGGAGTCCTGTCTTCATGCCTCTTGGTTTGCATTTTGGGCGGATGAACTGCAGCATCCTTGAGGAAAGACTTCCTTGCTGGACCACACTGGTGCCCACAGTACCCAGTGCTGGCCTAGCCGCTGTCTCCTCTCCCCCTCCTGCTGTGTATGGCACCTCAGATACATGTTGTTGCTTCTCCCATTTCCAGAAGAATCCTCGTCCCTCTCCCCTCTCGCTTTTGCCCTGTAGTAAACCTCTACAGTACCTGTCCCTGTGCCTGCCACGCATCACTCAGGTGGACTCTACCTTCATTCTTCTTTTAAAGGAACACTTTATTTATTCTTGTTTTATGTGTTTGTAGGTGTGTGCCTGTGTGTATATCTGTGCATGACGTGGATGCAGTCCCCAAGGATGCTGGAGGAGGACATCGGATTCCCTGGAACTAGAGCTATAGGTGCGTGTGTGTGCCCATTGTGGGTACTTGGAACTGAACTCTGGTGTTCTGTAACAGCAGCAAAAACTCCTATCCATAGAGACACATCTCCAGCTCCCCCATCCCCCCACTTTCACTCTTGGTCCCCTGACTCTAACAACCTCAAGGCAGCTTGTTGCTTCCCAGACTCATCCATTTGTCCCCACTCTCCCCTCCCCCCAGCAGGTCTGTGTAGGGATGGAAATACCCCTGGCCTGTGAGGCTGCTAGCTCGTGCCCATCATGGCTCCTCCTGTTCCTAGCTCCACTCTGGTCAATCCTGCCTATTCCCCTGCCTCCCCTGTTCTGCAGAGGCTGCCACACCCAGGCCTGATGCTCCCCACTGTCTACCTGTGCTCCCTCAATAGTCCATCCATACTATTCCTAGCTACACATGGCATTGTCAGCAAAGTACAAGCCCACAATTCCTTCGTTTTCTCTGCATGCCAGATGATGCCCCTTGCCCTCAAAGCCTCTCCTCAGCTGTCTCATGAGTGCTGATGGCCTTCCTGTTGTTCGCTGAGAGCCTAATGGCTGCTCAAGTTCTTTCTCTCAGGCATCGCTTCTTACTGTTTAGAGGCCCGGCCCTATACTTAGAAGCTGATGAAAAGCCTTAAGCTGCTACCCATAGTCAGCATGCCAACGAAAGCCAAACATGGGCTGCATGTCAGGCTCTGGTGAGTGACCACTCTGGCGGTTGGTGGTCTGTCCCCAGAGATGGCCATCCAGAGTGGACTTCACACCTGAGGAAAGAGAACAAGCAGAGGCACTCGGCAGACAAAGGAACAGGACTGTCTGTTCTAGTCACAGGGTTCTACCCAACGACTGCTTCTCACTGCACCCAGGCAGAGTCTCCCAACTGGTCTCTACTCATGCCCTGGGTCACCTGAGACAGCTATCCTACCCAGAAGTCACAATCAAACCATAAACCATCAGCTCAGGTATATCCCGCAATAGCTCTCACTCAGGCTGAAGGAGGCTGTGGGGACCTACCCCTGCCTCTGAGAGCTAAGCTGCCCTGTCTCTCTCTCTCTCTCTCTCTCTCTCTCTCTCTCTCTCTCTCTCTCTCTCTCTCTCTCTCCCTCCCTCCCTCCCTCCCTCCACACTGGCCCCTGGGGTTCCTCCACCATAAACATCATGCTAGCCATTCCTCTGCATGATTTCTCTGCAATTATAGCTTACTCTCTCACCTTTGCTAAAGCGTCACCTTCTCAGATGGCGCAAGATGTGTGCACATCTACACGTGTGTACACACACACAGAGGCATTCACACAGACACAAATAAGCACAAACATGCACTCAAGTGCGTATCAATAGTCAAACACAATCACACATGCACAAACCCTCCCCCACACCTTCCTACACATGCATGCACAAACACAAACATGTACACACATGCATACCCACACCCATGTATGTATGTGCTCATTCATACTCATGTAAACCCACATTCACACTCACAGGCACTAACGTGTTATAACCATGTATACATGTGTGCAAACTTACATGCACACTTACACTAACACCCATGTATGTACCCATCTGCTCCTCACCCCCTTCCTTTACACCCCCTTTCTCCCCTTCATCTCAACCATCATCACTAGTTTTCTCAGCTGTAAAGCCCACGTTCCAAGTCTTAGCAGCGCTTGGCACCGAATCCACTTTGGGTAACACTGATCTGCTGACCCTGCAGGCGCTCATTTCCTCCAGCCTCACTTAGAATCACCCCTCAGGTCCATGCTCCCCTGGGATCCCTCATCGCCTCCACTGTTTCTAACCCAATGACAAAGACCACGAAGCAAATAAAGCATTACCACCATTCTGTGTAGACAGGAAGTGACAGTGTGCATGAGACGTCACGGTCATCACAGAATCCAGGCCATATTACTCGGGAATAAACACGTGCTTGCGTTATACTACAAATTACCCTTTGAACAGAAATGAGCAGATGCGAAGCAGGTAGCACTGACGGGCTCTGAACAGTTCCTTCTTGAGAAGTCCCTGTGACGTGACATGGCAGAACGGGGTTACTGGGAATTGGGTCAAAGTGGTGAAGCAAGGCAGGAACCGGAAGTCAGGACCAGTCCTGAGTGGGGGTGGGAAAGGGTGGGAGATCTGGGCTGAGGTCAGGCACAGGCAGGCACAGATGGGCAAAGCAGGTTAAGGCAGGCAGGGTCACAGGTGGCCATTGTCTGGAACAGGACAGGGCTGGGTGGGCAAGTCACCAGCAGGGGTGGAGAGTACCTGGGAGCGCCTCCTTCTCCCGGCCTGGGGACGCCTGTCCTGCCAGCCCACCTGCTCCCCGAAGAGAGACTGTCCATCTACCAAAAAGCAAGGGAGAAGCGTCACATTACCTGAGGAACCTGACAAGGCCAATAACATGAAGGCACACAGGCCACATCCCATCTGACCCCTTTCCATTCTTCTCAGTCTGGGAAGCTCACAGAAACTGGGCGTGGTTATCCACCAGCAAATTGTCCCTATGGCTCACACTATGCCTCAGTAAAGAGACACCGTGAACCCTAGTGCACACACCTGCCATTCCTCATTCTAGGCCTTTATTGGTTATCCTAACCCAACCCTTTCTTACAGCACACTGCTACCATACCCCAAAGCCTCCTCTATCGGACCAGACTCATTAACTTTATCTTCAAAACCATCTGCGGCCTCGGTGAGCACAGAAAGGCAGCTTTGGCAATCCAACAGCATGTCTCTGAAGGGGCTGTAATTCCCCAGGGTCTGTGGAGCAAAGCGACGAAAGAGGAAGAGCCAGCCATTAAGGCCAGCCTGGGAGGCTGCGCTGGTCCCATTGGTCAGGGCAGGGCGTCTTATTGGCTGGTGTTGCGGAAGGCTGTCTTCTAAGCATAACCGCCATTACAGCTTTTGAAAATGGTTTTATTAACATTTATTAGCTAGACATAACATTGGGTTTCCTTCTGACTTTGCATACACATGTATAATACACTTCAGTCATATTCACGCCCATTCCCCTCGGCCAATAAACTTCTTCCTGACTGGCTCCCCCTTCTACCTCCATGTCCTCTGCCTCCCTCCTCTTCTCCCTTTCCACCCTCCCTCTCTCTGTCTGTCTGTCTGTCTGTCTTCCTCCCTCCATCTCTCTCCCTCCCCATCCTCCATCTGTCTGTCTGTCTGTCTCTGTGTGTCTCTCTGCCTTTCTCTCTCTTATGAGTTTCATTAGGGTTCTTTACAGGAGCCCAGATGCCTACATGAGCGGCTACACTACTGAAGAAAACATCCTTCTTTCCTCCCGTCAACCATTCACTGCATATAAACGTCAGGCGAGTGGCTCCTATGAGATCCTCTCCTTCCCACGGCAGGATGCTGACAGGCTCAGTCCTCTTCAGATCTGTGCCCTAACCCTGGATATAGCAGCCATGTCATGGCCAGACCCCACCCCAACCTTCTCTGGATCTTATCTTTCTCATCCCTACCTCTGTGATGTTCTCTGAGCCTTGGAGGGTGATGCCGATGGCCCCACTTGTTAGGACTCTGATAGTCATTTATTCTCAGGACCCTGACCAGTTAGGAGTCTCTACAGTCACTGCTGACTGTGTAAAAGGAAGATCAAGGCTGACATTAGCACTGATGTATGGCCATAAACACAGCAGCGTAAAAGGCCATTTAACAGGCACATCAGGTCCATTTAGGAAAAGAACTACAGTAGTTCTCTCACTCAGGCCTGTCACTTCCCAACCATAGGCTTTGGACCGGGTTCAGATTATCAGTCATGAGGATCAGGCATCAAATTAAAACACAAAAAGCATGTGATTATCGTAAAATAGACCTGCCATTATTGCACCAGAGGACTCAGCTTCCTCGGCCAGACAGGATTGTTGCGCACTCAGTCCAAGCTGAGGACGGCCATGGATGGCAATTCTCCCTCGCCAGCCTGAAGAGCAACTGCCAACACCATCAGGGCTAACGAGCAGGGAGGAAGCTCCCAGCCCAGTGGTAGCCTCATTTTTCTATGTCCTCTGACCAAGGCATGTGGCATCTTCAGCAATAGGGTCTTACGATCTCCTCCTAGTGGGCAACCAACAGCATTTGCCTGTATTGTTTCAGGAGCTCCTGGAGCCCCTCTGACCAACCATTAATAGGGCAGTGCCCTGCACACAGTAGGGGTTTTGTTTATTAGCACACAGCTTCTAGGAGCAGCTTACAGTACCTCTATTCCAAGTCCTTTTATACTTTTTGCTTAGCTTATGACCTTTTCATACGCTGGGGGTTATTATCCCCTCCCACCTCAACCCCCTGCACCTCACATCTCCCCCACTTCTGTGTCCACTCAAGACTTTTCCACTCCCAGAATTACCCCTTCCAACTTTATACCACATGTGCTCTATATAGCCCTCCACACCACATAGGCAACAGAATCGTTTTACCTGTCTCATAGGTCTCCGTTTTTTCTCTAGTTTCCTAAGCTCTACAAACACTCACTTCTACATAAAGGCAGCTATGTAAGGTAAAAAGCTGGGACCCACACAGGAGAGAGAGAATTCACCATCTTCCTGAGCCTGAGTTCCAAGACCTAGCGTATTCTCTTCTTCCTGTAAGATCCACACCTTCGTGTTTTCTGACTGAATGAAATCCCACAGGGTTTAGGCACCACGCTTCCCCTGCGCACTCACCACAGTGGACATCCAGGCTGATTTCCACTCCCTGCTGTTGTCAAGATACTGGCAACAAGCTTGTAGGTACAAGTGTCTCTGTGGTAGGATATAGAGTTCTTTAGATAAATGGCCTGAAGTGGTGTGCCTGGGTTGTACGCAAGGTCAGCCTTCGCTTTTCTAAGAAACCTCCACACTGATTTCCACATTGCCTGAATCAGCCTATGTTCCCACTGATTCCCCTTCTCCACTCCCTCCCCAGCATCTATTTTTTAATATTATTTTTCCTTTATGTACACAAGTGCTTGTCTGCTTGTATGTCTGTTACTGCATGCATTCCTAATGCCTGCGGAGTCCAGAAGAATGTGCCGGATCCCCATGGAACTACCTCTCTGTGGGCACTGGGAACCGAACCCTGAACCTCTGCAAGAGCAGAAGGTGCTCTTACGCACTGAGCCATCTTTCCAACCCCCATTTACTTATATATTCCTGAAGATAGCCAGGCTAACTGGGGTGGGATGGGCACTTGCTATGAGAGAAATCTCAAGACTATTTTTAATTTGTATTTTCCTTGAACACTTTACAAATTTTTATTGGCTATGTGTATTTCTTCTTTTGAGGACTCTGTTCTTAGCCTGTTCTTAACTGGGCTGTTTGTTTCATTTTTTTGAGTTCCAGCATATTATTCCTCTATCAGATGAGCAGCTACCCACACTGCAGGCTGTCTCTTAGTTATGGTTTCTGTCTTAGGGTTTCCATATTGTAAAGATACACCATGACCATAGCAACTCTTATAAATTTTTTTCTCTTTTTAAACTGGGCCTGGCTTACAGTTTCAGAGGTTTAGTCCCTTATCACCATGGTGGGAAGCACGGCAGTGTCCAGGTAAACATGGTGCTAGAGAAGGAGCTGAGAGTTCTACATTTTGATCCAAAAACAGCAAGAAGACAACTGTATGACTGGGCATAGCTTGAGCATATATGTGTCTTCAAAGCCCACCTCCACAGTGACACACTTCCTCCAACAAGGCTGCACCCATTCCTACAAGGCCACATCTCCTAATAATGCCACCCTTGGGGGGTCCGAACATTCAAACACATGAGTCTATGTGGACCATATCTATTCAAACCAACATAGCATCCTTTACTGTACAAAAGCATTTTCATATCATGAGGTTCAATTTATTGACTTTTGGCCTGATTTCCTGAAAAACTAGAGTCCTATTCAGAAAGACTTTATATATCTTATATTTATATCTATATTTATATCTGTATAACCATACATTTATATTTATATCTATATATCTTTAAGTCAATTCTCTTTTCCTTTCTAATCTCAAAGTTTCAGGTATGTACACTAGGGTATGTAATCCATTAAAAGCTGATTTTTATGAATGGTAAGAGAGAATGGTCTGGTCTCATTCTTCTACAGGTAGATATCTAGAACTATTTGCTATCTTTTCTCCAATGTGTATTTTTTTGCATTTTTGTCAAAATTCAAAGATGTGTGGGTTTATATCTGGGCCCTCTATTATTTTATCTTGATCTATATGCCTGTTCTTATGCCAATAATATGCTGTTTTTATGACCAGGACTCTGTAGCATAATTTGAAATCAGATATAGTGATATCTCCAACCATACTCTTTTTTTTCCCCCTCAGAGTTGCTTAGACAATGCAGGATGTCAAAGTTAGCTTCAGTTAACAACAAACTTGGAAAGATTCTCAGCTGAAGCATCTCCTCCCCTAGACTGTCCCATGGCGTGTCTAGGGCCTCCTTTCCTGATTGCTCATGGATGTGGGAGGAGACAACCCACTCTAGAATGGCACCATTCGTAGGCAAGTGAGCCTGATGATGTGGGAGGGGCCAGCCCACTCTCGAATGGCACCATTCGTAGGCAGGTGAGCCTGAGCTGTACAAGAAAGGGAGCTGACCATGAGTCTGGGAGCAGTCCAGTCTACATCATTCCACTGTGGTTTCTACTTCAGGCTCCTGCCTCGACTTCCTTTGATGAAGAACTATAAAGCATAAGATGAAATTAAACCCTTTCCTCCTCAAGTTGCTTCTGGTCATGGTGTTTATCATAACAGAAACCAAACTAGGACCCAAGGTCTTGTATTTCCAGATGAGTTTTTAAAGTTTTGTTTGTTTTATTTTGTTGTTTTTTGTTTGGTTGATTTTATTGTCTGTCTGTCTGTCTGTCTGTCTGTCTGTCTGTCTGTTTCAAGACAGAGTTTCACTGAGTATCCTTGGTTATCATGGAACTCACTCTGTAGACCAGGATGTTCATTGGAATATTGATGATGATTGCATTGAATCTGTAGATTGTTGGACAGGACAACCATTCTTACAATATTGATTCTTCTAACCCATACATATGGTATTCCAATGTCTTTTCAGTTTCCTTCTACATTGCATTAAGGTTTTCACTGTAGCGACTTCTCACTTACTATGTTATGCGTATTACAGAGTTGTTGGCTGTTGGTAATGGTGGTTATTGTTGGTGTTTTCGTTTTTTGTTTGTTTTTATGTTATTTTAAATGGGGCTGTTTCCTTAATTTCTTTCCCATTGTATTTATCTTTCATATATAGGAAGGCTGGATTCTGTATTAATTGTATATCCTGCTACTTTACTGAAGGTATTTCTCCGTTTTTAAGAGTTTTCTGGTAGCGTCTTCAGGTCTCTTGTGCATGGGATCATATTATCTGCAAATAAGAATTATTTGCATCCCTTTTACTTGCTTCTCTTGTCTTATTGCTCTTGCTAAGACTTACAGTGCCACACTGAATAAGGGTGGAGAGAGTGGAAACCTTTGTCGTATGGAAATGCTACAAGTTTTTCTCCATTTAAAATGATGTTGGTTATAGGTTTGCCATATGTAGCCTCTATTGTGTTGAGATGGCTCCCATACTAGCTTCAGACATGAGGCTAGCAGCATCCCTTTCTTTATAAAATAATCTGGAAAGGATCAGTGTTCGTTCTTTAAAGGCCTAGGAGAACACTGCAGTGAGCTCATCTGCGATTGAGCAGTTTTTAACTCATGCTTCAATGCTGTTTGTTTGTTTATTAGGTAAAGATCTGTTCAAATTTCTTATCTTATTTTGGTTTACCTTTATTAGGCAATATATGTCTAAAAATGTATCCATTTCCTTTATACTCTCCTGGATTTCCTTGATATCTGTTATAATGTCTCCCTTTTCCTGTAATATCATTAACTTGGGACTTGTCTCTCAGTCTTTTCCTTAGTTTCGCTAAAAGTTTCTTGGTATTTTTTATCTTGTCAAAGAATCAGCTCTTTGTCGCGTACTTTCCTTACATGTTTCTTTCTTTTTTTCTTTTATTTCTACTTTATTAACTTCCTCCTGGACCCTAATGATCAACATCTATTGCATTTCGGTTTGCCTTGTTCTTGGTCTTCTAAGACGGAAGGTGCATCATTCAGTTATTTGAGATGTCTCTGACTTCTTACTGTACGCAGATAGAGTTCTCAACTTTCCTCTTAAGGCTTGTCTCCCATAGACTTCGGTATGTTGTATCTTCATTTTCATCCAATTGTAGGAATTTTTTTGGGGGGGGGGGTTTGAGACAGGGTTTCTCTGTGTAGTCCTGGCTGTCCTGGAGCTCACTCTGAAGACCAGGCTGGCCTCGAACTCAGAAATCCACCTGCCTCTGCCTCCCAAGTGCTGGGATTAAAGGCGTGTGCCACCACCGCCCGGCAATTGTAGGAATTTTTAAGTTCCCCTATTGATTTCTTCACTATTCAATAGTGTACAGTTGAATCAACTGAGTTTGTGAATGTTCTGTGGTTTCTAGCTTTGTTCCACTGTCAGATACAATACAGGAAGTTGTTTTGTTTTTCCTGAGTTTATTGAGACTTCATTTGTGTCAAAGCATATGGCCTACTTTAGAGAGTGTTCCAGAGGCTGGTAAGACTGAATGTACTCTGTAGTGATTGGATAGAAATTCTGTAGGTGTCTGTTAATCTGATTTGATCTATGATATTATTTAACTCTGGCGTGTCTCTGTTTATATCCAGATGGCTTGTACATTAGTGACAGGTAGGGTACTGAAGTCACCTAGTACTGTGTTGTGGTCACAGCTTTATATTGGGTAATATCTGCTTTGTGAAATTGTGTGTACCTGTGTTCAGCGGATATATATTCAAATTGTAATGTCTTGTTGATGGATTGTCCCTTTGACCAGTATAAAGTTGGGGTAGGACCCTGGGTCCTGGGTAGCTGCTGGGTTGGTCAATCTCTAGCTCTCCTGCGCCCACATCATCAGGGCCAGCTCTGCAGTACTGCTCTGACTAGCTCACCCAAAGTGCAGCAGCCGGTAAGGGGAAGGGCCAACTCTCCCGCCCTCGTGCTCTCAGGGCTGGCTCACCTGCACCTTCCCACCAGGATCAGAGCTCTATTGTGCTGCCCAGGCAAGGCACAGGGTCAGCTCTCCTGAGTGCTACAGCTTGCAGGGGGCAGGGCCAGATCTTGTGAGGTGTTTCTTGAAGGCAGAAAATAAATACATCATATCTTTAGATTGGGAATTTAGGACAATTAATATTCAGAATTACTACAGAAAAAATGTGTATTGACTGGTGATTTGATTTTGTAGTATTTTGTGGTTTCATGATACTTGTTTGCTTAACTGCTGTTCTAGAATATTCCCCTGCCCTCAGAGCCTCTTCAATATGATTATCATTCTCATCAAATGAAGACTTTTCTTCCAGTATTGTCTGCAGAGCTGGCTTACCAGTTATGAATTCCTTTGGCCTATTTTTATCGTGAAATACTTCCCCATAATTTACAACAGTTTTGCTGGATATAGTCACTTGGGTTGCACGTCTGATCTTAGGGAACTTGAACTATCTTTTGATCTCTTTTGCCTTTTCAAGTTTCCATTGAGAAATTAGATGTTATTCTGATGAGTCCGTCTTTATATGTGACTTGGTGTTTCTCTCTTTTGGTTCCCAGTATACTTTTTCCTGAATGTTGGGTGGTTTGTAAATTATGTCCGTGTGTGTATAAACACATGTACAAGTACACGTCAGGGCATTTTGTGGAGGTCGGTGAGTGATTTGCAGAGTAGGTGTCCTCCTCCTACCACACGGGCCCCAGGGATCAAACTCAGGGTCCCAGGCCTCTCAGCATGCTCTCCCACGATGAGCCATCAGCTGGTGCTCCTCTAAGCACTGCTGCCGTAGGACGTTCTGTAAGGTCTGACCTGCCCTTCACCTGGCCCACCACTGCATGGCATCCCACATCTTTTGTTTGTATATGACGGTTTCTGATTGTGTTTTTATGGTGTGTGTGTGTGTGTGTGTGTGTGTGTGTGTTTCTTGTGCGTTTGGTTTGGTTTTAATTTTGGCTTGTTTGTCTTCTAAAGAGAAAGAAGATGTAGAGTTGGGTAACCATCTAGAGTTGGGGAAGTAGGGAGGATCTGGGAGCAAACTGGGGCTGGGAAAGACTGGGATCAGAATATAGTATATGGAAAAATACTTTCAATTAAAAAAGCATCTTTCACATGTTTACTAGTTGTTATTCTATTTAGTGTCCCACAGAGCTTAAGTGGGGCCATCTATGTGACCCTGAGTTTGCAGCTAGAATAAGACAGACACCTGACTTTCATAAATTGACCTGTATCCTCTGGCACTGCTAAGCCTCCTCTTCTTAGGCGCCGTTAGCTTGCTTTGGATGTTATATAGTGACAGTCAGCTGAACAGAAAGGCAGGGTTGCTTCTTCTTTCCCAATTCCAAAGACTTTTATTTCTGTGTTCGCCATAGTAAATTTGCTAGCATCTCCAGAACAATAATGAACAGAAAAAGAAAGAACAGGGTCTCCTGCCTAGTCCTGATCTTAGGGGGAAAGCATTCAAACTCTACTGGGTTAAAATAAAAAAATAAAAAAAAAAAATCGGGCAAACAAGTCACCTGGGCCTTCAAGCTCTGACCTGATGGGCGGTGAGTCTTGAGGACCGTCCCCAGCAGGCCCTGAAAGGCATATGCCATGCGGTAGCTGACATGGGAGGCGCTAGCCTGGCACCTGATCGAGAATATTGGTTCAGAGAGAACGGGTGTTCATAGGAGCCAGGGGTCTCACAGCCTCTTCATAACACCCTTTTGTCACTGCTGGTCCCCAGGGTATGGGAGCAGTTATGGGACACAACCCAACCAAACAGCCCGCATATCTGAAGTCACGTAAGAGAGCTAGATAAAGCTTGAGGGCACACAAACATTGAGACAAAACTAAGATCCAAAGTGACCCCTTCTTTAGGAAGAACAACAGAGCCATGAGCAGATCCTGTCACAGAAAAAAACAAAACAAACAGGAGAAAAATAGGAACCAGAAGAACATGCTCAGAACTGTGATTTTAGTCAATAGCTGGAATGTGCTTCAGAAAGTCAAACCTCAACAAACAGATTAAAGCCCACAGGATGTCAGTCTACAGAGAAGGGGAGAGGAACACCAAGGAACAATTGTAACAATTATAATCGGTTAAATACAAAACAGTTACACCAATGTCAAGTCTCAAAGTGTAGAAAAAAAACACACAATGTTAATCTTTAGGCTTTTGATATGTATACTATAATCTGAATAACCAATGAGGTTAGGTACCTAGTCAGGGACTATGGGGTCAGGGAAAGGGTCTCCCATGGAAGTGGAAACAAAATATAATTTTACACAGGAATAAAGAGGAACTAGAATAGAAGGGGTAAAGGACGGGAGGGAGGAGAGGGAGGGCAGAGGAAAAACGGGAATATGGGGTGGAATAGCTAACTCTAAGGACCTTCTGAAAAACTATCCAGAAGCCTTCTACTGTAGAAGCCGCCTAAAATGCACACAGAGATAACAGGAAGCTAAGCAGTCGCCATGCAGCAAGAGGGACAAGGCCCCATCTAGACGTCTTATACCACCATGTCAATAAAACCTGTGCCCAGAATAGGTTGTTCTCTACAACCTGATGGGAAGGCCCTGTTGATGAAGACAATACTTACTTATGCCATTGAAAAATGAAGAGATTGAACTCCTAGGAGAAGTCGCCCAACTAGAAGTTTCACCTCTACTGACTAGTGTTCACGGTGCTGGAAGGTACTCTGAATGCTACCAGAGGAGAAAGGCAATCTCCATCACCCAGCTACAAGCCCTGCAACCTGCACCAATGACATGCCTGCAAGATGTATGAATGCAAGAGTAGCACAGACGTCATGGGAGTGATCAAACACATTGGATTTAAAGTCCACTTCATGAGATGGAACCCACACCTGAAACTGCTAAAGGTCCCGGGCCTAGGGGAACCCACTGCTATCTTTCTGATGTAGAAGCACAGCAATGAAATGATCCTGAGGACATCTGTACCCATAGGTCGGCGCCTCATTCACCCTCCAACCAAAAAGGCTTCTCACAACAAACAGGAATGAACACAGACCCACACCTGGACAACCTGCAGAGTGGGAGACTTCAACAGCCTCCCCCACCCGCCCCACCCAACTCAGTGATCTATGCAGATGATTAGGTAGGAAGATTGTTAAGAGCCAGGGGGGGATGGATGTCTCCAAGGAAGCAGTACCTTTCAGACACAACAGGACCGATGCACATATGAGCTCACAAACACTGTGGCCACGCACATAAACCTGTACAGATCCAAGAGGGCCCAGCACTGAGAGGGAAAGGTGGACACAGAGTCCCACCCTTAACCAAGAAGATACTTGCAATTGACAGGCTTCTGGCAAAAGAAAGATCTGTTTTCTCCAAAGGAAGTCTCACAGAGTATATTAACCATATTCCGGGGTAGGCCCCATGCCCTAGAGTAGTTGGTCAAAACGGGTTCCATGGTTTTTCTGGTTTTTGGGGGGTGTTTTGTTTTATTTGTTTCAGTGTTTGTTGTCTTACTGGGTGGTTGTTTTGATTTTCATTTTGTGGGTTGTTTTTAAGAGAGAAAAAGATAAAATATGATCAAAATGTATTTTATACATTTGACATACAGAGTAGGTGGGGGAGAGCTGGAAGAGCTGCAAGAGGGGAGAACATATAATCAAAATATACTGCATTAAAAAGGAGGAAAATGCCATACAGTTCAACAGTCACCAACTGCACGTTCTTATCCTCACCCGGCCCTTCACGCTTGCTCTCTGGATCTGTTAGCAGAGAGCAGACTCCCTTACACAGTCTCATCCGATGGGGAATGCCCAGGAGGGAAGCTATGTGGTCCTCGTCCCTGGGTGGCACCGGCATCCACCTGGAGGGCCCTATTTTGTGCCCAAAGGGTGCAGAGCAAGAAGCAGCCTCCCCCAGGGCTCAGAGCACTTCCAGGAAACTGTAAGGAGCACCTGCAGGCAGGACCTGGTGAGGCTCTTTTCTTTCTTTGTTCTTCTCACAGAATTCATTACAAGATGTGTTTTTCTAACGAGAAAGCTGCGGATTTTACTTGGTTGCACTTTAGACTCAAGTCACCGGGCTGTGATCAGCCTTCCTGAGAGATGCAACACCTCACTTGTCCCACTTGTGTGACAGGTGCCGTTATCCCTGCTTCACTAGAACACACACCAGAAAGTCCTTCACACAGAGACCACCGGCCAGACACGGAGTGGGTAGAAGAACCATGGGATATGAAAACTCCATAGACTGATGCCTGCATGCTGACCCAGAGTAACAAGAGACAGTACCTACAGCATCTGGGCGGAAACCAGCCTAAAGCCGTGCTTCTAGGAATCAGACAAAACCATGTATCAGGAGTCACGTGAGGACAGTAACCATCATCCCCATCACACCATGGGACCAGGGCCCGCAGCTGTACACATTGTGGGCCACAGGCAGACCCATGGGAGCATGCAAACACAGCGTGAGCTCATGACCACCTGAATTCCAGGTACGGTCTTAAGGGGACCACCTTCCCTCAAGGTCTAAGTCTTACCTACCGATCTTAATCTCTGAAGATTCTATTCAACAGATTCTAGCCACAGAATGAATGCGGAAAACAGTGTGAACGCTGACAAGAGGCAGCAAGTGCCCTGGCAGCACTCCTGGATCCCCGGAGCGTAGACCTCTGATGACAGCCTGAGTTAAACACAGTTGGGGGCTGATCGCGGTAGCTCAGTGCACGCAGCTAGTGCTGGCATCAGACAAAACCCCAATGCCAAGCATCCGTACCCTGGCAGAGAAACGGGGCATCACCCCTCCGGAGCACTCTGCACCCACAATGCCTCTGTGCTGGGTTGTCATAAACACTGACCGCATCTTTGAGCCCATGAGGAGGCTGGGGAGGAGATGCTCAGCTCGCTGCCCTTTGAGAGAGAGAGCATGCTCTTCATCCATCTCGGCTACCTGCATGCCCCATTCTATAAGAGGCCTGACTCCCACTCCCCACCCCCAAGCCCAGGTAGGCAGAGCTGACAGGCCAGTGGGCTAGAACAAGTAACCAACACTGACCCACCAGCATCCCACGTGATGGCTGTGCTGAATTGGGGTGCGGGAGCCTCTCCCATATTTCCTTTGCTAAACAAATTGTTCTCCACAACTTAAGAAAAGGGATGCTGCTGGGCTACATTAAACCCACATGGGGCCTAGTGACCATCACCCCGTGGACGGATGTGATCAAGATCTACCAAAACTGTGAATACATTTTCCAAGTAGCATCTGTTTGGCACTCAGAGGAAACCAGGATTGCACTGTGGGTGCAATCCTAGCTGTGAAGGCCCCGCTAATGATTTCACTGTGTTGCTGAACCGCCCGCAGCCTCGTAGCATGTGTAAAGGCGGCGTCGAGTACAACACATTTTTCAGAAGTGAGTCTGCCAGGGGCAGACGTCTTCCTCTCATCAAGTGTTTGTGCTCAGAACATCAGGGAGGCTTCCTGTCATAACGCAGGCCTTTGGCCACACATGGCTAACAGCATGGCTGGCCTCTGCTGGCGCCACAGCAGCCCGTATCTATGGGTAGAAAGGCAATTCCATGTGGGTATTAGAGAGCAGGGAAAGGTACCAACAGCGAGGGGCAGACGCTGCCATGCCGGCAGGGAGAATGCTGCTGCCCCGGCCTTGGCCAACCCCGGCCGTAGTGCCAGTCCCAAGGCTGCCCCAAGGCCGTACCTACACCCAGGCAAAACACAAGCCCGCCAACCTCGTTTCCGCTTCAGGAGAGTGGGTGCCCTAGCTCAAGCCTTCCGTGCCCTCATCCTGACCCTTGAGAGCTGGCATGGCCCTCCTGTCCCTGCCACTGGCCGATGACCTTCCAGCTCCAGCCTCCAGCGTTAGCTGATACTTGATCCATACCGCAAGGCAGGACTCCGGCCTCAGTGGGTCTGTGAGCCGCATGGAGCGGACTCTGCACTAAGGCTCCTAAGTCTTGCTATTCCCCCCCTCTCGGACCTTCATCTATTAAACTAGGGTGACAATTCACACCTTACAAACATAAAACAGTGCAGCTCCTATGGAGGACAGGTGGTTCCTCGGTAAGTTAAATGTGGAACTGCCACGCCTACTTCTAATGTAATTCCCAGGGAACTGAAAATTTCCAAACCAAATAATAATAACCATCATCATCGTCGTCGTCATCATCATCATCATCATCATCCAAGAAGCTTCCTGGCCAAAAGAAAAAAAAGCAGATAGGCAAAAACCAACAGAAAAACGAAGTGACATGAGTAATATATCTCTACAATTATTCAGGTATAAAAAGTAATAGGGGTCAGAGGTCAGGGATGTAGCTCAATGGTAGAGTTGTTTGCACAGCATCCACAAGGCTGGGGATCAACCTCTAGAGCTACAAAATAATAATAATAAAGATAATAATAACAAAAATAATAATAAAATAAATAAATAATATATGAGAAAGCAATGAAGGTCTGAGACATGCTATAACATGGATGTACCTTGAATGTGAACACGTGGTAAAGGGGACCTGTCAATCAGACAGTGGTCTATGATTACACATGTCTGAAATGTCCAAGACAGGCAGAGATGGAAAAGGAGCCTAGTGAAGGTAGGAACAGAGTATAATAGAGATGGCTGTTTCATGGAATCAGGGTTTTTCTTTAGAGTGTTAAAATACTCTGCAACTAGACAGATGCGGAAGCTGGGCAAACCACAAATACACTAGATGCGCTGGGCAATGGATCGCCTTAGAGAGGGTGAATTTTACATGCTATGAACCATCTCTCAATATACGGGTACATTAAAGTCATCACCACGCGGAGAAACCGTGTTAACGTTCAGCAGAGAGAGATGCAGGAGAGTGTGGTTAGTCCACATTTGATCCTCTGGCTTTTGAAACTACTGTTAATTATGTGTTGTTCTTCCCACTTGGGTTAGAAAAAAAATTAACTACTTCTAAATAGTCCACAAGTTAATTAGCCATGGGACCCAAAGTGAACAGCAACCATTCTCAGGCTAAGCAAAAAGCCCTGGCAACAAGACATTGGCCTCCGAGTCGCCGGACAACATCATTTATCTCTGCAGGGACTACGCCCACTGTGTAAATGCCGGCCCCTCTCGTGAATGTGTTGCTGGAACTCACATAAGGGGCATTTAAATCTGTGCAGCTGCCATGACAAAATTCTTAAGTAGCTTAGACAGCAAGCCTGTCTTCCTGGCACCCCTGGGGGCTGCAGGATACAATCAGTGTACCAGGACGGCCTGGCTCAGGCGGAAGCTCAGTCTCCAGCTTCCCACTTTATACACTCCGGGGACCACGTGCCTGCCTCCTGCTAAGGGCACCATGGTCCTCCAGTGGCTTCACTCGGGGCTTTAACTTAGCACCATGTTATCATGTATGCTGGTCCCAACTGCATGAGGACCCTCTGCCATGCTTGGTCACCATTCAAACCCTCCCGCTGGCTCAGTCCCCACTGTCCATGGCAGACAAGGAGCAGCTGCTCTAACTGGCCAGCCCCAGCCTCTGGGGGCCACTGTCACGGGCAACAAGGCTCTATGCACTTCCTCTTTCCAGGAGCGAAGTAGCTCTGGCACAGTCCTGCTGGCTCTCGGGAAGCCACATCTGTCTCCACGCTTGTAATTATCACTTAGCAAGCACACAGAATGATGACACTACTCTTTCCTTGCCAAAATGTGACAAACAGAAAACACTGTAAAGCTATTTTTGACATTCGATGATTCTATTTAAATTAAAAGCACGAAAACACCCTTGAGGTAGTGGCATTGTCCCATCCTGTACTGTCACAACCACAGCTCTGTGCCCTTCCCCTTCTTCTACAGGAGGTCTGTCCCAGCCGGGCGTATGAGAGGGTCAGGAGAGAGGTCAGAGCCACAGTGCCTCCCACAGAAGTGGTCAGCATACAACTGGCATGTCTGGGCTGCCAGGACTGGACCAGTACTCCTGACGCTGTATCACAAAAGCAGTGACCTTCGTGGAGAAGGAAGGGTGCCTAGCAGCCGGCTTCACATTTCTAAATAATGACACTTTTTCTTCCTTTATTTCAGAAACAAAACATGCTGTATGTAAACACCCCATCATACCGGAAGGTAAAGGAATTGTTTCATGTATCCAGAATCAAGGCTGAGCCCTATCAAACAACTCTCAAGCAAGACAGACCAGTGAACAGACTAAACCTCCCCAGGACCACAGCACCAGCCAACAGGGTATCCTAAAGGTGCTAGGCAGGGAATAAGGTGGCAGAGGTGGCTAGGCCTGGGGCTGCCTGCCCTGCGTATATGGTGCTGACTGTCGCAAAACCCACATCTAGTAACCAACCCTGGCCAGGATTCTGATCAAATGCTACGACTATACTAACAGCGGGGCCCAAAGCAGGAGAGCAGCAACCCCATGCTTCTGCCTCCCTATGGGCTCCCCTACGAATCCCCCCACTCCTCCTCTAAGCAGGTCATTTTGGCTTCTACACATTTGAATTTTGAATGTTTCTCTACACTTAAATAAAATTAAAAAGATAAATAACAAACCATCTACACTTAGTGTTTTGACATGTATTACACTGCAGCATGATGCCCTCAGTACCTAGAGCTGAAATGTCTGCTCCACATGCTTCAGAGCAGGAGTATCGTGCCAATGACTGAACAGGCCTCCCAAGGTATCAGTCTACACATCACTTAAACTACAAACAGATGCTTATCATGGCGATAGAAAGAGAGAATAGAAACCAATGTTTTATAGCAAGTTCTTTAGGACTGACAGGCCACTGCACCGATGGTGGGACACTTAAGTGTCCAGCAGAGGGCAGCCTGAATGAAACTTTGGTGGAGTCTTCATCAGACCACATGGTGCCTAGTCTGGGAACTTCACAGAGGTGTGGGCCAGAGCAATAAAGAGCGTACAGCGCTAAAGGAAGCTAAACATGGAGTCTCTTCTCATCACCAAGGAGCAGGGGTGGGGAGAGGCGCTTCCAGAAAAGTCTATGAAAATAACCACAGATGTTATGACACAGAACAGTCAAGGCTCAATGACCCCCCTGCAAAGTCTGAGGTATGGAGTCTCCCAACACCCTACTCGTGTCAGACCACAAGAAAACCTGAGAAATTCCTTTAGAAGTGCGGGGTGGCTAGAAAATGTTTCCACAAATGTTTTACAGCATCTCACCCGTAAAGGGTAGAGCCTAGGCCTCGCTGTAGGGTGAACCTGAAGGAGCAGCACTGTGATGGAGACACGGAGGTGGCACGGTGCCTCCTTGCCCTCGGGCTTAGGTTCTTTCCTTTAAGAGCATGCAGTGCTCATGCATGCAATGCAGAACGGACAGGCACTCACTAAGACCTGCAGTGGCGCCTGAAGGAACCAAGTCCTCTATCCCACAGCCTGTGAGGAAGCCCCCATCGGGGCAGGCCTCCATCCCCAGGTCAGTCAACATACACAACATTACAGCAGACCTAGCCAGAAGCACCGCCCCACTCCTCAGTTCCCGCTCCCCCAAAGGTGGGATAATAGGTCATTATTGCTTTAAGGAACAGTACATGGCAGGAGAAACCAACATAACAGCATTTCAGCCAACGATTGGCCATATGTATGATTATGGTCCCAGAAGAACATACAATACAGCACATGCAATTAATGTAGAAAGCATATTTCATGATAATGTATAACAGTGTTACTGTTGATGTGTTTGGTATATATTTATGTATTCCCCACACTTTTTATTGTTATTTTAGAGTATCCTGCTACATAGAAAAACAGATTTCTGTAAGCAGTCAGCTGTGTGACCCCCTGTTGATCAAGGGGCCATCTCAGGGACATAACACATGCCGTCCAGGGGGTATGAATGCAGTAGATGAGGTCTGGATAAAAGGAGAAGAACACCTGATGAGACCTTTCTCTAAATGTGCTTCCATCATTAAATGACACGAGACTGTCTGGAAAGGAAGCATCCGGATGAAATCTACAGAGATGCCTGTCAAAAAAATCAGACGGGAACGCATAAGCCTGTGTCGGGGACAATGGCAGGAACTGCTGAAAAGTCACGGAGAGAGAAAGCAGACGCCATCTGAGGGCAGGCACAAGAAAACCACCAAGACTGTGGGAAGTAGGGCAGCCCACTGGTCCCCCCTAGGCGGGCAATGGCGTCTGTGCCGCACTATAGCTGACAAAGAAGAAAGTCAAAGTGAGGGTATCCTACAGGCATGCGTATCCTACATCCCCTGGCACTCTATACCCAGCTGCAAGTCTGTCACAGCCCAGAGATAGGCCACAGTGAACAGTCAGCATCCATGGGACATCAGAGACACTGCACTAGGACCCAGCGACGGGCTATAGTGAGCACCTAGTACTCTCAAAATGCCAATTTTACCGAGTGACAGAGAAACACTTCCTGGGAAATCAGCATGCTGGTTATCAAACACTGAAACATACCACCAGAGGGAACAGTGAGAAAACCGTAATCAGGTTAAATGGCCCAGGCCTGGCCCTGAGGCTGACTGGACACGAGACAACGTAGAATGCTAAGGGTGGGAAATACTGTCAAGATCCAGGCCCAACATACAGCCTTCAGAGAGCACAAGACGGAGCTAGTGTGAAGTGGAGTGACGACTCTGAGGGGTTCTGCAGTGTGGAGGCAAAGGGGAGAGGCAGCAGGGAAGGCGGAGGGCGAGCCCTGACTTCCATGGGACACAGAATGAGACCTGATGAGCAGTCTCCTCCCTGCAGGCTGTTCAAGAAAGCAATTCACTCAGGAAACCTCCAAAGCACCTGATACCTGTAGCGGTTTCCAATACATCTGGATTTGCCCAGCATTTTATACTGTTTTCTCTGTGGGAACCTTTTAAGTCTCATGTGTTGTTTTGCAATTTCCTCCATGTCTTAGTTAGGGTCTTACTGCTGTGAACAGACACTGACCAAGGCAACCCTTATGAAAGGCAACATTTCATTGGGGCTGGCTTACAGGCTCAGAGGTTCAGTCCATTATCATCAAGGTGGGAGCACGGCGGCATCCAGGCAGACATGGTATAGGCAGAACTGAGAGTTTTACATCTTCATCTGAAGACTGCTAGTGGAAGACTGACTTCCAGGTGTCTAGAACGAGGGTCTTAAAGCCTATGAAACACAATGACACACCCACTCCAACAAGGCCACACCTCCTAATAGTGCTACTCCCTGGGCCAAGCATATACAAAAAGTTACACTCCACTACTTTACATACTGTTTCTTCTTCTTCTTCTTTATCCTGGAACTAACGCCTTAAGTCTCCAGATCAGTGGCTCTCAACCTTCCTAATGCCGTGATCCCTCAATATGGTTCCTCATGTTGAGGTGACCCCCCCACACACACAAAATTATTTTTGTTGCTACTTCATAGTTGTAATTTCACTACTGTTATAAATCATAATGTAAATGTTTGTGGTTTCCAATGGTCTTAAAGGACTTCTGTGAAAGAGTGGTTTGATCCCACCACCACCACCACCACCCCCAAGGAACTTGCCCTAGAAGATCCAGTCTGCTGTTCTCACGCTTCACCCAAACAGTCCCAGGGCCTTTAACCCTCACCGCTCCAATCTTGATTTATGGGCTCTCCCTGACATATCAGTGTGACCGCTCTGGAGGATACTTGCCTCATGGTTGGAATTACAGGCACATAATTCTGCTTCCAACTCAACTTCAGACTGTATATATAAGACAATGTGTGTCTCCCTAAAACTGAACACACAGAAATGCTTTTGCTAACAGCCTACAGCTATCAAATTATCTCTAGTTTTATCTGTATTAAAATGTTTGGCTCACCTATCTATTCCTGAAAGATGTATTCATTAAGAACGGAATGCCAAGCGGATGTCCTCTTCCCATTTGATAAAGTGCTGTCCAGCCCAGTCACCACCTTCCTGTGACTAATGCTACTCTCATCTCTTGGAAGGTGGAGGCACTTTCCGCCTGTGTTTTACCTGGAGTTTTGCCACCACGAGGTACCTGCTTGGTACTTGCCAGAAGGTTTCAAACTGTACCCTGGTGGCTTTTGATCCTGGAAAACAGCTGAATATCATTTTTCAAATATTACTTCTGCTGTATTGTCTCCTCTTTCTAGAAAACCAGTTAATCCTGTGTGAGGTCTTGGGGTCCCCACTCCAATCTGACATCCTCTCTTACACATTTGTCCTCTGCTGTATCCTGGACACTCATGGCTAAAGCTACAGAAGAAAGATGCTCACAAAAGGATCCAAAAAGCACAGACCGCTATGTAGCTGAGGTCGCTATTGAAGAGCGATTCAATATGGACAAGTGATAAGACATCAGACAGGACACGGAATCCTCGCTCCGAGAATTCCAGCATGTGGGAGGCTGGGGAAGATAGGAGGTTTGAGGCCAGCCTGGGCTACATGGCAAGTTCTAAGCCATACTACACAGGATACACAGAGCAACAGTGTCAAGAAAGAAGGACAGACAGACATACTGAGTGACAGAAAAAAAAGAGAGGCTGGGTTGATTCTAATATTAACAGAGGCTAATCTGAAACCATTCTGATAGCAAACAGAATTGTGGCTATATACAAAGATGTTTCTGAAAACCATTTAGGAAATTTCATAGTTGAAAATTCTTCACAAACAAAATTATAAGCCCAAGGGCTTATGATGCAAAAATCTAAAAATCATGGCGAACAGAACACTAATTCCTCTGAAAAAGAGACAAAGAGACTGCGTGAGCTCAAGACCACCTTGATGGAAAAACTGTCTATTTTGAGAAAGAAAATCACAGGTCAGAATTGTGATTGTGGTTACAAAAAAAAAAAAAAAAAAAATTCCTCTTAGGTAACACATTATAACCAAGTAGGACTTGATTCACTAATGTTAATTCAACAAGCAACAAGCAACATGATTTAGCATTTTGTAGACTGAAAATAAATAAAAAAAAAAACCCACACATTTCAATAAGTATTTGACAAAACAAACTTTTGATAAAACTAACAGAATATATTGAATACCCATGGTTCTCAGCAAACTCCTTACCGGTAGCTGTCATTGTACGCAGCTGAAACCAGACTCCTTAAGAAACACTAAGTAACCCACCCCTATCCCCACCCAGAGACCAGGCAGGAATGGTGCAAGGCTGGCCAGTCTCAGCACGTCTTGTCATTGTCACCCTGGCATGCTGGTAACGGAGAAATAAAAGAACACGTGAACTGTGGTCTTGCAAGAAAAAAATGAATGAGAACAAATACGGTAAGGCTTCCAGACACAGGCGTGGCATGCAGTGCAAAGTCAGTTGTATTTATTATATAAGCTAGCAAGCAAGATTGAAGATGAACTCATTTGCACTCGTGATAGTACAGAAGAGAGCAAAATGCTTAGAATGAAGTTGAACAGAACAAACGCAGGCCTTGCCGTGTAAAAACTACAAAGCATTGTTGGAAGATTTTAAAAAAGCTAGATAAACATAAGCCACACTGTCTCCCCGGATTCAAAGACTTCCCGATGTTAGCATGGGAATGCCCCCGAGATTTATCTGCAGATTCGAGGCAATCCTTGACAAATCTGCTCTTATTGACAGGAGTGGGCAAGCTGACCCCCGAACTCACTCTGAATTACAGGTGATTCGGAATAGCCTGGGCACCCCCAAGCTACAAGAACAAAGGCAGAGGGCTCCTCCTGACCTGTTTCAAAGCATCATCACTAGGCTAGGCCTGCAGGTGTAGACAGAGCAGCTCTGGCACAAAACTATACCTGTGAGTCATGGGTTAGAACTGGGAATCCAGAAATAAACCTCAGATCTGTAAGTAGAGTTGTTGTCGTTTTAAACTAGAATACTAAGACCTTTCAACAGAGAAAGAACAATCTTTTCAACAAATTGTATTAGGACAAATGGATCTCCTCATGCAAAAGAGTGATTTTGGACCCCTGATTCATCTGAAGTTAATAAAACAAACAAACAAAAAGACAAAAGGGCTAAGATTAGCAAGCTCTTAGAAGACATATAGGTGCGAATTTGATTTACATGTATTTATTGAAGGCCTGGGATAAGGCAACATTTTTTTTTAACATGACCTTTAGTATAAGTAGCTAATGGGAAGAAAAGTGGATAAATTGGTCCTGATCTGAATTAAAAGCTTTTCTGTGTCAAATGACACTACCCAAAGTAAAAAGGCAATCCGTAGAGTAGAAGACATTTTATAACAGTCTTATATTTGATAACAGTGTTGTATCCAGAATAGCCAAAGAACCCTTATGACTCAACAATAGAAAGACAAACAGCTCAAGTAAAAATAGGCAAGGAATTTGAATGCTATTTCTCCAAAGAAGATGCACAAGTGACTACTAGCAATACCCGACACTGCCAGGCATGGGGAAATGCTCGACAACGCCACAGTAGGGGACTTTCCTACCTACCAGGTTAGCCGTGGTGCAAAAGCAGAGATAACAACTGTTGACAAGGACGTGGCAACAGTCAGGATGCACACCCATCCTGTTAAAGGGCAGAGCATCTTTGGAAGACAGTTGAGCATTTCCACAAAGTTAAACATAATGTGTTATGGAGGCTGTGAGGGGAAAATGTTATCAACAGTCTTAGTCACACATGGACCCTGCACGCTACATTACAAATGTGCCAAGTCCGGGTGGTGGTGGCGCACGCCTGTAATCCCAGCACTTGGGAGGCAGAGGCAGGCGGATTTCTGAGTTCGAGGCCAGCCTAGTCTACAAAGTGAGTTCAGGACAGCCAGGGCTACACAGAGAAACCCTGTCTTGAAAAACCAAAAAAAAAAAAAAAAAAAAAAAACCAACAACAACAACAAAAAAAAAAAACCAATGTGCCAAGCAACATGTGCTCATGGTACAACAGTGGCCTGAGATATGGGACTAACCACCCAGTTTTTTATTTTATTGGGTGTGAGCCCCATTCTACAGCAGGAAAGTCATGTCTGTAAACCCAGCCCTTCTGTCTGTAGAACCTAGATGGGTGGCTCCTGAATATGTGTGTGTGTGTGTGTGTGTGTGTGTGTGTGCGCGTGCGCGCGTGTATGTGTGCGTGTGCGTGTACCTCTCCAGGCTCCCAAACCATCACAAAAGAGGAAGGTGGAAAGAGTGTAAAAGTAAGGAGCAGAGTGCTGACTTCCAGACCCCGCAGCTACTGCATCCTTAAGGGGGTGATGACCTGCATAAGGCCCCCATCAGGATGGACCCATCCACGGTCCATCATGGAGGGGGAAGGGGCTCATAGGCCCTCTTCCCACCACGAAGATCTATAAGGCAGGGAAGGGTTGCTAAGAGGAGAGAGATTTCTTTCGGGGGTATAGCCCATGCTCCCACAAATAACCCCTCACCTAGGCTCACGTAAGTAGCCCTAATTAAACTCATTGACTCATCGATTCATTTGCGCTCTCTCTCTCTCTCTCTCTCACACACACACACACACACACACACACACACACACACAAGCACTTCTGCTTTATTGTTGCTATTTGAGGTTTGTTTTTTTTTTTTTGAGAGATATTAAGAACATTAAGGTTGAAGCCACATTTTGACAGAAAATATCTAGAAAACATACCTGACAATTTATTTGTATCAGAGCATGTAACAACATGACTTAAACTAAAACAAATAGTACAAAAAAAGTAAGGAGCAAAATACTTGAACTGACCCTTCACTTAAGAAGATATATGGATTGTAAAGGAACACGGGGGGGGGGGGGAAGCCTAGTGTCACATGTCACTGGGAAATACACAAAGGGATACTGCTACATATTCATCAGAAAGGATAAAAGTTTTTATTTTTAAACTGACAGGTTGAGAACTGGGCATTCTAGGGGCAGCAGGACCTCTCGGCATCTCCTGGGCTAGTAAGAGCAGCAAATGCAAGCAAAGCTGTCAGCATCTAACAGACCACACACACGCACCACAGGACTAGGTGAGCCACTCCAGGGCCTCATCTGTGGAAGATGTAAACGCACATACACATATGGACCTGTTTGAAACAAGTTATACCAGGTTGCTATTATCTCTGCATTTAAATGTCCAAATTTCCACCACTATGGATAGACTCAATGTACATAGACTCAATGTGCACAGACATTGAGTATCACTACACACACACACACACACACACACACACACACACACACATGGTGGGGCGGGGAACAGGCACACATGCACGCACACATACACACACTTGCAGACATGTGTACACACACATGTACACATCTTAAAAGCACCATATAAATATGAGAGAACGGGCACTGAAAGCCACCCAATACCCGACTCTGTTGTAGCACATTCTGACATGGGAGACAGCCACAATAATCAACAGGCAGTGGTTGGCGGGAGCTCTAGGGGCCAGGCCGAGAGGAAGATGGGAGTGGCGAAAATATTCTGTATCCTGACTGCAGTGACAACTGAAACTCTCATTTTGTCAAAACCCAAAGCTATGTGCTTAAGAGGAATATATCTTATATAAATTATACCCTGGTAAACATGATGTTAAAAAAAATACAGTATCATTCCAAGCATAATGGCATACCATAGTCAAAGCACAAAACACCAACGACACAGAGTCAAATGTGACTCTCATATTCCTTTTACAGCCTTTGTTGTAAGTGTCACTTAGAACGCTGGCTTCATAAAATCCAAGGGCCAGGGACTGTGGAATATATGCAAGAAAGCAGCTGAGAAAAATACCTTTTAAGAATCAAGTGAAGGATCTTTTTAGTTTGGTCAAAACACTGTTATCATATTGCTTTTAGCGTCTCAGTTGCTGGCTTTCAGACCAGACCACATCTAAAGCAGAATGCAGTGTAATTCCATCCAAGTCTGAGATTGCTGTGGCTATGAAGGTGCCGCTCTATATTTGTACCTCTAGATTTCAAGTTCTCTCGAGAGAAGATATTTTAAGTGCTGCTAAAATAAAACAAAAAAACTGATAATTTCTGATGGTCATGAATAAAACTACTGGCAAATTCTAGTAGTTAGCAAGCCTAACTTACATCATAACAAAAAGAAGAAAAGAAAAGAAAGAAACCAGTCATTAAGAAACGAATCCCAGCATGTAGAGAGATGGCTCAGTGGTTTAGAGCACTGACTGCTCTTCCAGAAATACTGATTCCAATTCCCAGCAACCACATGGTGACTCACAACTATCTGTAATGGGATCTGATGCTCAAATAAATAAATAAATAAATAAATAAATAAATAAATATTTTTAAAAGGTACTGAGAGAGAAAGAAACAAACAAAGGAGTCTTCAAAAACTAAAAGATCCCTTCCACTAGTACAGATGCAGCAAGTCAACACTGCAGACTTCTAGAGCAGTTTAAATTGTCCCCTGTCTTTCAGCATTGCTTCTGGGGTATTTGACCTCCATTTCCATTTCGATAGTAATGTATATGCTATACTAATTATACTGATACAATATGCTAATAAAGTACATCCCGATCTGATGTACTAATAAGGCACATCATTACTCCTAGCAACAGCGTCCTCATCACTGTGCTCTCTGAGAGGCAGCACACCTGCAGCTCAGCTGGAAGGTGGCAGCAGAGAGCCAGCCGCCCTGCACAGAAGGCCACCCGAGGAGGGCCAGCCCTGGAACAAGCAGAGAAAGTTAGACATGGAGACCTGAGGGACCGGATAAAGCTACCTGTCACCGTGGGATTAAGTATATACATGCAAGACAAACACAACAGGCAACACCAGAACTATACAGTGAGTGAGAAAACTGAGGGGGAGACAGCCACCTGTTAACTAGAAGACAGGAGAAAAGTTAGGGGCTGGTAAGATGATTCTGAGTAAAGGTGCTTGCCGTGCAGGCCTGATGACCTGAGTTGAATCTCTGGACCCTCATAAAGGTGAAAGGAGAGACACTCCACAAAGTTGTCCTTTGATCTCTACATGGACTATACATCACACACACACACACACACACACACACACACACACACACGAATGCATGCACGCACACATACAATTATTCATATTTAAAGATTAAAAAATAGGAAGTTGAATTAAGTTTCTAACAGGAAGCAAAGACCAGCATAATGCTGATTAGTGTGTCAAAAAAAAAAAAACCTTTAAGTACAGTTAGACACACAGATATGGATATCAAGTTTAACTTACTGGCCACTTACAAAATGCTCAGGCCCTCAAACCGCAGGGCAGCAGGACTTCCAAACACCCTGGAGGCAAAAGCAGGTAGATCTCTGCCTAGTCTACACAGCAAATCCCAGGCCAGCCAGAATCATATAGGGAGATGCACCCCCTCCCAAGTCAATAAAATAAAATATTTTAATGTAGTGTGTGTGTGTCTTTAGACTTAAATATTTTGAAATAACTCATAAGCTAAAAAAAAAAGAAACAGAAACAAGAGACTATTTATAAACTGAGTATTATGTAAATCTGTACACTGCTACAAGTACTATTTAGACATAAATGCCTAACTTTAAGTGTTTACTTACTTGTTAAATTTATTTTTATATTCTTTGGTATTTTGCCTACATATATGTCTGTGTGAGGGTGTCAGAAACTCTGCAACTGGAGTTACAGTTGTGAGCTGCCATGAGGGTGCTGGGAATTGAACCTGGGTCCTCTGGAAGAGCACCAGTGCTCTTAGCGGCTGAGCCCTCCCCCAGCTCCTTTACTTACTCTTTTCAAAAGCTAAATACTCCTGGACATCATGGCCCAGCCTTGTAATCCCAGTAGTAGAGAGGCACAGGCAGGAGTGTCTCAAGTTCAAGGCTAACCTGGGCCACAAAAGCAGACACTGCCTGCATTAGTTTTCTTTGTGTGATAAAACACTATCCAGAAACGCCTTAGGGAAAGAAAAGGGTTTATTTGGCTTGCAGAGTATAATCCATCATTGAGAATGAAGCCAAGAAACTCAAAGCAGGTCCATGGAGGAAGGACCTGAAGGAATGCTGCTAACCAGCTTGCTCTACATGACTTGCTTAGCATGTTTATATGTATGTGTATGTGTATATAGCCATGCTAAGCAAATCATGGAGAGCAAGCCAGTTAGCACTATTTCTGTGTGTGTGTGTGTGTGTGTGTGTGTGTGTGTGTGTGTTATAACCTAGGACATTCTTATCTACCTAGGAAAAGGGCATTTTCTTGATTGCTATTTGATATTGCAGGACTGAGCCTACTGTGGACAGTACTATCCCTAGGCAGGTGAGCCTGGGCTATTTAAGAAAGATGAACAGAAGCCAGAGAAAGAAAGAGACAATGACAGAGACAGAGGTGGAGATAGAGACAGAGACAGAGAGACAGAAACAGACAAGACAGAGAACAAGCACAAATCAGTGAGTGGCATTCCTTCATGGTTTCTGTCGCAAACTCTTGCCTCAAGTTCCTTCTTGTCTTGGCTTCTCTAAATGATGGAAAGATGATATAAGTCCTATCTCCCAAGGAAGCTATCATATTATGAATCCATCAGTGAAGTAAATCCCTTAACTAAGACAAGGCCTTCATAATCCAATTACCACTCAAGGATTAGATCCAGTATGGCATGCACTCACTGATAAGTGGATATTAGCCCAGAAGCTCAGAATACCCAAGAGACAATTCACAGACCACACGAAGCTCAAGAAGAAGGAAGACCAAAGTATGGATTCTTTGGTGCTTCTTAGAAAGGGGAGCAAGATACCCATGGGAGAAGATACAGGGACAAAGTGTGGAGCAGAGACTAAAGGGAAGGCCATCCAGAGACTGTCCACCTGGGGATCCATCCCATATACAGTCACCAAACACAGACACTATTGTGGATGCCAACAAGTGCTTGCTGACAGGAGTCTGATATAGCTGTCTCCTGAGAGGCTCTGCCCGTACCTGACAAATACAGAGGTGAGTGCTCTCAGCCAACCATTGGGCTGAGCACAAGGTCCCCAATGGAGGAGCTAGAGAAAGGACCTAAGGAGCTGACGGAGCTTTCAGCCCCATAGAAGGAACAACAGTATGAACCGAGCAGTACCCACAGAGCTCCCAGGGACTAAACCACCAACCAAAGAGTACGCATGGAGGGACCCATGGCTCCAGCTGCATATGTAGCAGAGGATGGCCTTGTTGGGCATCAAAGGAAGAAGAGGCCCTTGGTCCTGTGAAGGCTAGATGCCCCTGTGTAGGGGAATGCCAGGACAGGGAGGCTAGAGTAAGTGGGTTGGTGAGCAGGGGGAGGGAGGGGTGGGATAGGGGAAACTAGGAAAGGGGATACATTTGAAATGTAAATAAAGAAAATATCTAATAATAATTTTTTTTAAAAAGGGATTAGATCCAGTAGCTGGGGACCAAGCCTTTTTTAACACAGGAGCTTTGGGGGAGGGGACTATACATCTAAACCACAACCCAAACACTACTTTTGTTTTATCTTATTATATTTTATTTTGTTACACTTTTTGAATGAATGGATGGATGAATGAATGAAAACCTAGCCACTAGGGTAAAGGTTAACAACTTAACTGTCACTCATACTTGCTGGGGGAGGGAAAATCTGCGCCAACAGACTGACCTTGGATGTATCAGCGACCCTGGACAGGACTCCTGTTCAGGAGTAGTTGAACGTAGAATTGAACTCCACAGCTTTTGCTTTTGTTTTTTTGTTTTTTGTTTTTGTTTTCATATCTGTGCTTTTATTTGGTTATAGTTTCATAGTCTATTTTTTTAGAGGGTTATCGTTTGGGGGACAGTATTTTGTTTTCTTGATTTGGGGAGGGGTTTTATTTTTATTTTTTAAGAAAAAATTTAAGTTGGGTGGATAGGGAGGGGAGGGGATCTGGAGGGATTTGTGGGGAGGGAAGAATACGATCAAAATATATTTAAATTTAAAATCTGTTTAAATGGTTAAAATTATTATAAAAATAAACTACAATGCAAAAATCAGAATAAAACATGAATGAGTTCCTCTAATTCGGGTGTAGGAAAGGCATGTGCCAAGGAGAGTGGTAGTACATGCCACGCCTTTAGTCCCAGGATGGTGGACTTTAATGAGTTTGAGACCATCCTGATCTACAAGGCAAGTTACAGGCTAGCCAGGGACTCATAGTGGGATTATCTCAAGAACTTAAAATCCAGATGGGAGAATGGATATCAATTCCCAGCAGCCACATGGCAGCTCACAACTGTCTGTAACAGATATACATGCAGTCAAATCACCAATGCACATAAAATAAAAAATAAATAAATAATTAAAAAATAAAGTATGAATAATAAAGTTTGAGACTATCTTTAACAGGGCTGGAGAGATAGTTAAGTTAGTAACCCACTTGCCGCACAAGAACAGGGTCCCTGGGGCTCACTGGCCAGTCAGCATGCCTCATTAAAAAGCTCTAGGTTCCAGTGAAAAGAATCCTGTCTCAAAAACCAGGGTGGCAGCTGCTGAGAAATGACACCTGAGGTTGACCTCTGACCTCTACACACATGTACATGAACATACACACATACAATAGTACTTGTAGCATACATCACAACAAAGAAATAGTATATTTAATGTATTTATCTACCAACAATCCATCAATAAAATTTTCCTAAATAGAAAAGCGAAAAGATCAAGAAAAATGTGTAAAAGTCATGAAAAAAAAAAAAAAGTAGAGAGAAACCAGATGCCCACTTTGCTGAAAGAAATGCAATTTAAAACATCTATCAATTTGGGAAAAACTCAAGAGTTTCAGAACAGTCTCTGCAGGCCCAGCCTGGTTGCAAAGCTACTGGACATTGGTGTGGGACACGTGACTGCTCTGGGAAGGGGATGTAGCACTGACATGGGACCGAAGGGCTACCCTGGCAAGACTGTCTGATAACATGAGAATTCAGATGCCAAGGTCCCCCATCAGAGCACTGTTCGCAATTCCAAAATACGATAAACTACTTCCATTCCTAGCACCCCAGCAGAGGAGGAAGCAGCCTAGAGAGCAGAGAGGAAAAGAAAGGCTGGCACCGGGTGGCGTGAAGAAGACACAGACATGGGAAAAGCCCAGAAGCACAGGCATGGAAGGCTGCCCGACACTCTGGACAAAACCCATCCAGTTTCAGGCTCGAAAAGTTAAAACAGCAAATTGTGTTCTAATTCGGCTCTCTCTATTTTATAATGAAATAGCGAAAAAGGAACATATGTGGTAACATATGTTATATATATTCTATGTGAGTTAAGTTTGGAAACATGGATGCATTTGGTTTTTATAAAACGCAATACAGAAAAGATATTTAACAATTTTTTAAAATTAACACTCAGTCCTCTACACTGGTGACCAAGTTAGCCCTGGGGGCAGGACGGAAGGCCTGCCTTCTAGCACTGGCCAGGGGGTTTCTTTCTAAGCACATACCCTCCTGACCAGGGAAACAACCAAGTAGAGCCAGGAAGAAACTTGCAGGGACTCTCAGAAACATGTAAAAGATGGTCTCAGAATACCATTGCCACCTCAGGGGTTGGGGTTGTAGGAAAAGAAAGAATATTGTAGCATTGAGTTGGTTTTTTATTTCTGTATATATGCATATATTATGCATGTTTCTATATGTTTATATATAAATATTTGGATATTTAACATGTGTGCATATGTCTGTATGCACATAGTGTCTTACATGTGTGTGTGTGTGTGTGTGTGTGTGTGTGTGTATAGTATCTTACCTGTGTATACACATAGTGGTGTGTGTGTGTGTGTGTGTGTGTGTGTCCTAGAAGTCCTAGTGCCGACTTCTATGGAGCTAGAAGCAGAAATGCACTAGTAAATAGTAAAAAGTGCCCCTATGCCCAGAACTCAGTCTCTGAATATTTCCATACAGCAAAGAATCAAGGGCCTTGGAGGAAATCCTGATGAGGCCTAGGAAGAGTCGGTACAAGAGAAGTTAAAACATTAAATAAGAAAAAATGAAATGTTTTTTGGTTTTTGTTTCTTAAGGTGTGGGAAGGTAAAAGATTAGAAAGAAGAGGAGAGAGGTAATAATCCTTCCACCCACAGTTAGCTCAGAAGACTCCACTGTCCTGATTTGGACATTTGAAATCCTAAACTACAGAGGCACACGAATGATGCATCCAGAGAATAATGAATTAGAAAAAACGGGATTTCACAAAGCAAAACCAATAGTACTAGATAAGCAAACAGGGAAGAAGGGGGGCTCCCTCTCAGGGCAGAGGGCTACGTCTAAGAGGCGTGAGTGGCGGGCGTAGTGAACCAACAACACAGACAAGCATTGTGGGAAAGACTGATCTAGATAGACCATATCAGCAGATGCTGAGCCCAGGCCTCTGCTATGGACCGCAATGGACAGAGCTTGTGGCTCCTGACAAGTAAAGTAAGACCATGACCCTAAAGCAGGGCAGATAGACATCCTGTGCCCAAAGTGAATGCATAACAAGCACCTCATGCACACAGGTGATACTAAGAACGCATGCACTACTTCATAAGGAATCACCCGAATGGAGGGGAACTTTGAGTGGTTTTATTTGTTTGGGTTGGTTTATTGAAACTGTGCCTTACTCTGAAAGCCCAGTCTGGTCTGAAACTGGTTATGCAACCCAAGCTAGCCTTAAAGCCACGGCAACCCTCCCACCTCTGCTTCCCACGGTCCAGTGCTGCCATTCAAGTGCAAGCTAACATGCCGGGCTAGTAATGAGCTTTTATTTCATAAGAGAGATTGTATTCTTTAACATTCAACAGCACCCAGATGATGGAAGCCTGTAGGAAACACTCCAAATTACAAGAGAACACAGGCACATGCAAGACTGCACGGTCCCAAGTTCTGGGTCCTGATTATGGGGAGCCATTTGACGATGGACATGCTCATCCGGGGTCTTCCGGGACCACTCAGCAGGGAAGAGCACCTGCCGCACGAGCCTGACAGCATAAGTTCCAAGGAGAGAACTGACACCATGAAGGTGCCTTCTGATATGTGACACGTCACAACATGTCCCATACATCTACCTCGCCCCTCCCTCTTTCCCTCCCTCCTCCCTCCCTCCCTCCTCCTCTCTCCCTCTCCCCCTCTATCTCTCCTTCTCTTACACATACACACACATACACACACGGCACACTCACTCATACACTTTTATTTTTATATATTTTTTCAAGTACCATGCTTTCATATCCCAAGTTTTCAGTCATAAATTTTTCACAGCCACCCATCCATCACCATCAGCTTTTTCAACAGAAGTGACTCAAAGCTGTCTCACGGTGATGACAACTCAAGGACGTCTCTCTAGTCCCATCGCACTGTGTCTGCGCTTCTTGCTGGAGAGATGGAAACGGGTTCATGATGGCGGCTGCAGACACGGATGCTAACCCTAGCCCCAGCATGTTCCCGACTTCTCTGAGTTAACAGTGGTGACAAGAAGGGTCGAAGCCTGGAGTCTGGACTCGTGCCTGTCCAATGCTGACTCATCTCAGGTTTCTGCTGCCTTGGTGATAAAATAGGAGAATCAAAGACCTTGAAGGCGCAGTGAGGAACCTCTGCCTGGAACGTCACACTCATTACGGAAACCATCTGGCCATGTACTTGTTCCTAGAAAGAAGCTGACCCCTGCCCCTGCACCATCTTAGAGCAGTTAAAATAGCCTCTAAGTCCTGTCCCTGCCTCCTCTCTAGGGCACTGAGCAGGGGCATCATAGGGGTGGGAAAGCAGGGAAAAGGACCTAGCCAAGGTCACAGAGTGATTCCAGGGAAAGTTTGCAATTTCTGGATTCCCAGGCTGTAACCTGAGTCTCCAGCCCAACTGGGCTCTGCTCAGAGAGCTCTGATGCCATGCTTTCCAGCCAGACTCAAAGTTTGCTCTTGCACTTCTCGGAACAGCTACGAAGAACCTACTAGGTCTGGCCTGAAACTCAGCCGGTTCACAGAGTGGGTGGGCTTAACAGGCCGTCCCCTTACCAGCTTGTCAAGAAGCCAGGACACCAGCAGGAAAAGAAAATCAAACACATTTTCTCAACAAAGGGGGCTGTAGATAACAGTCTAACACAGTAAAAGAGAAATAACCAGGGAACCAAGAATAAAGCCCTCACCACCCCGCACACATACACTGAAGCCCTCCTATACTGAAGCCTAGAGGTCCTGGGGCTGTTGCTGGCTGCCCTTCATATGCAAGGCCAAGGCAGCATCTAAGACCAATTAATACAGTGTGTATGGTTCTTTCCACGGAACAGGGGAGAACGATGAATACATGCTATCGCTTTGTGGGAAAAGAAAATGAGACCCAAGATAAGAGGGGAGATAAAATGAGAACTTTTGACCAGGAAATTAACATCCTGGGCTCACCACACTGGGTGACATTCCTAAGAGCCAGGGGACATCAGCATCCCTGAGCTGGAACTTAGAGTATGAACCCCATAAACACTGTTTCTCATTCTGTCCCCCACCTCACACCCTGCCCTAGGAGCACAGCAGGAAAACCGGAGCATCTCTACCAAGCATTTATCCCAACGTGTCTCAGAGGAAACAATTCTCCACCCTACGCACCTACGATGGGCTACAGCGATTCTCTGGCTCCAATCATTGTCTCTGTCTTGTGGGCTCGCCAGACAGTCTGGCAGCAGGCTGTAAGGGGTACATGAGTCATCTCATCCTGAAGGAAGAAAGGGGAAAAAAAAAAAAAAAAAGAAACCCAACAGCTCCTCAACGGCAGATGGCAGTCCGATCCGAATCTCTGGGAGGAAGAAAACACACTCTAGAATCCTACAACAGGAAAGACAGAGTGAAGAAGGCCCAGAGGACTAATACGGGAAAGAAGAAATAAACGATTGCCTGACATCTCACCAGCTGGTGGCTGAGCCTCCTTGGCGCTCCAGGAAACTGTAAGGAGACACTGGTGTAGGGAGAGGCCTGCTTCAGCCTGTCATGGCTGGCTAGTGAGAGCCAAGGCCTCCACAGCCACGCATGACTTACCCTGCTCTTTGAAAGGCATGACTGACCCTCCTTGGCATGTAGCAACGACCTATCTCCATATCTCCACTGGCCTTACTGGTCTGAGGCCCTTTCTACACAGAAGAACCAGCATTCTATACACACACACACACACACACACACACACACACACACACACGCAGAACTTCCCCTAGATAAGTCTCCTTGCTAGGGCAGATGTCAGCATACTGTGCTGATGTCACCTCTGCTGACAGGCCTTCCTTTTGTCGCCCCAGGCCCTTTGTTTCTCTAAGACAGGTTTCACTATCTAGTCCATGTTAGACTCCAAACTCAAAATCCTCCTGCCTCAGAACTCCCACCCCCTGCTCCAATGCTGTTATTACAATCCATGCACCATTACGCCCAGCTATACACCACTCTTTCAGACAGTAAGAGCTCTGGATGGTTCTCCCTGCCCAGGCTCATGCTTCCATAGCCCCCTTCCCCCCTTTCCAGCAGGGCACTCTCATATATCTGAGGCCTCACCTGTGGCAGACAGAGGCTTCCTACAAGACCTTCTGCCCTCTTTCATGGCAGCACAGATTTGACAGACCTCGGGGCAGTCTGCCAGAGTACACTTGGCCCAATCACCCGCCCCGCTGTGGAAACTCACCGTCATACTAACCAATCTGGATTACACTTCTTTTGAAGATTCTGCAGACTAGTTGATTAGAAATTCCATGTCCGTGGGGAGTAAAGAACGTTACAGATCACAGATCAAGAGCCAACATTATTTGGGGCTATTTTTACTCTTCTTAAAAGCCATTTATTGCCCAATTTGGTATCTGACCTAACATCGCATCTCGACTGTTACAGAAAACCTTTGGAGCTAGTTCTTAGCAGATCACGTTCCTACCAGCACTAAAGCTAAGATGTGTTCAGGTAAAATGTAAAACCTACAGCCGACTCCTCCCTCCCAGGCTTGGCTGTCTGTAGCTTGCCTATCTGCTGTCCTCATCACAGAAACTGGTGAGTGAATTGCTTTATGACTACCTTTGTCCTGTTTAGCTCAAGCCCAGCCTACTTGAGCTCCCAAGCCAGTGAGAGATTCCACCTCAAAAATGGGGGGGATAGGAGGAGGGAAAGGAGGGGCGGGGAGAAAGGGAGGCCTTAGTTAGGTTTATTAAACGCCTTTATTTATAACATTTTCTCTGTCATAACTTTCATCTATATGTATGTAACTAAAGTCCTGCTGCAAACCACAAACGTTAGAAACAAAGGGACAAGGCTATTCCTAGTTCATTTGATAAAATGCTTGCCATGCAAGCCTAAATTTAACCCTAAGAATCCAATTTTTTAAAGATTTATTTATATGCCTGCGTGTACATTTGCACACCAGAAGAGGGCACTGGATCCTATGGGACCACCATTACAGATGGTTGTGAGCCACCATGTGGGTGCTGGGAATTGAACTCAGAGCCTCTGGAAGAACAGCCACTGCTCTTAACCACTGAGCCATCTCAGTATAATGGGCATAATGGTTCATGCTTGTAATCCCGGTTCTGAAGAGTAAAGACAAGCAGATCCCTCGGCATGCTTGGACAGCCTGCTTGAGGTCTAAGCCAGTGAGGGAGTCTGCCTCCAGAAAGTGGAGGAAGAAGGGAGGGAAAGGAGGAGAGGAAGGGGAGAGGGGGAGAGCATGTCAGAGGAACAACATTCAACATTGTTCTCCGGTCTCCACTCCCATGAATATATGCATGCACCCATGTACTCACACATGTAAAAATACACATACATGAATATCCACATACATACAAAAAATTAGACAAAAAGAAACGTTAAATGTGCAACGGCACTACCCTTAACCCTAACCCCCACAGGGACCTTGCACTGACCTAGGCGCCCTGAGTTTTACAATAGTTATAATACTATGGAACTCTAGTCCTAGAATTGACCTAACTGTAGCTCTAATCTTATACTCAGCCAAATAAAATATTGGGGGCCTACTGCAGTCGAAGAAATAGTTAAAAGAATTGGTAAAATCTAAAAGGGTTTTTTCCCAAAAATCAGCATTTGAGATCATCAGTGGGACTCTCTACAGTAAGAGATGAAAGGAAGGCATCAACTGAGTGCCTGTGGTCTGTAATGTGCATGGGCACATGTGTCGGGGTGCGCATGTGTGGGAGTGCGCATGTGTAGGGGTTCGCATGTAATGGAATGTAGAATTCAGACGTGAATGTCAGCTGTCTTCTGTCAGCCTTCACCTTCTTTTTCAGACAAGCCTCTCCCTAAATCTGGAGCGTGCCGTTTCATCTAGACCGGGCAGGCAGCAAGGCACCAGGATCCTCCTGTCTACCTCCCGGCATAGACATTACAGATGTGCGCCACCATGCCCCGTAGGTGCTTCTCTTACAATCTGAGGTCCTCGAGATTTGCACAGTAAGCACTCTGCCCACTGAATCATCTCTCCAGCCCCAGCTGAGAAAAACAGCTGCAACGAACATGTTTAGTAAACTGCAATTTTCAATTTTTAAAAACAAATGAGAAGTAGCAATAGAAAGAAACTCTTAAATGTAGTGAAGAGTATTTGGCAGCCAGCTACATACAGCAAGCAGCATTCGGGCCAAGTAAAGGAACCATCAAAATTCAACGAGAAATCCCCTCGCGACTAAAGCCATCTTAACATACGGCGGCATACACATGTGCTATTTCCTCTATACCATTATATATCAGACAAATGCAGCATCAAAATCCCAATGACAATAACCAGGTGACGTAAGTCAGTTGGAAAAGGAGTTGAAGGGAGAGAAATTTACAGCAAAGAAGCCAAACGGTAGTGAGACATGGCTCCCTACGTCAGAAACTGAAGAGCCTTAGACTGCTGACAGTTTAAACTACAGGTTTGAAGTCAGGGACACAACTGCAATCCAAGCACTCAAAAGGCAGAAGGATTTCTATTTGTTCAAAGCCAGGCTGGCCTACATAACAAGTACCAGGCCAGTCAGGAATATATAGCAAGTCACTGTCTCAACCAACCAACCAATGTGTGATCCATTTAAACCCACTTCTCAATGTGAATAATTTTGTTTGTTATTTACATGATCACCTTATGTAGCCAAAGCAACCTGGAACTCAAGATCCTCTAGAGAGCTCTGGGATTACAGGCACACAATTACATTACTGTCTTTATTTCACCTTGTAACTTCAAAAGTCCTTCTAAAGTTCGTCTAGACAGCATGAGGCTAGGAAAGCAGACAACTATGTAAAAGAGCAGAATTCTTTATTAGATGGTTAGTATCCTTTAAGATTACAGTCATTTTTAACAGGCGTGGGGTGCAAGGGCTAAGATCAAACCGACCACTGAAGGAACACGATGTACCAAGCGGAAATGATCACACAATCACTGGGGAAATGAAGCATTTTCCAATGTGTGAGGTTTTAATATTAGGAAATATTTAATATTTAAAAACAATACTTAGGTCTTTATGTTTCTAAATCTCAAGTAAGTTGCACAGTAAAGAAATAAATAAGCAAGTAAGCAAACAAGGAAATGAGCAAGCCAGCCAGTACACAGAGGTGGGAAGAAGATAGCAGTATAAGTGGAATATGAAGTGAGTCACCCAACATGCCGCAGAGCAGAGGCAAAGGTAAACAGCACACTGGGAAACCACCTTCCTCAGAAGTCTTCTACAGCCAGGGAGAGTGCTTAGACATCAGCGCAGACCTCCTACTGGGTGTTAAAACTGTCCACTGTGACACTGCTTTCTATGTCAGTGTGCGCATGTGCACCGGGCCCATGTCCGGGGATGTAGCTCAAGTTTGGCTGGCCCAAGGCTGGTATAAAATAGTAACCTAGACCCATCTTGGCAGGCTATGTCATGGCACCCTCTCCAACTGAGGAACCCAACAACAGTAGAGATGAGCTGTGCATCAGAACACTTACCTCAATGCTGCTAGCGGAGTGACAGTGTGCAGTGGGGTGATGGTCCACAACACACCCACACTGAAGGAACAACACAAACCTCTAAAAGGCCTTCAGCCTGGACTAGATAGAACATCCCAAAGAAAGCTGGGCAGTAGAAATCACACCATGACATTGTCGATCCATTTCCTCCCATCAGGCATAAGACCCTCACACATTCCCCTGGGTGCTGGGCAAGAACTGTGCCCAACATCTGGATCATGAGGACAATAAGGACCATTGAGGGTCAGGTGACCCCACAAACATGGAGGAACTCAGGAGAATGCAGTCTAGGAGCTTGAGGAAGAGAACCCTGAATGAAATGTTAGGGCCAGACCTGCAGACCCCACATGGCCTGCACAGACCCATGTCCCCCATATCCTGCATGATGGAAGCCAGGCCACCTGGGGTGGGGACGAGGAACCCTTCCTGCCACTGTGGTGACTGGGATTGAGTTCTGCCCCGGGAGGAGAACTAAGGGAAGAAAACGTTAAGGGACTTTTAATTTCATAGTTTTTCTTTTCTAAAACATTTGCTATAGCCTTTTAGCCTTTTAATTTTCATTTTTCATAACTCTATAAACATAATTTTTAAAATTAAACAATTAGACAAGGTTTCTCCCAAGCAGCAGCCACACCCAGTCACTTGCCTTGCTCCTGTGGTTTTTTTTTTTATTGTATTTTGATAAAATAAAATGGGTCTATATTGCTATCCTGAACTTTAACAAATGATGCTCTACACTGTAACTTCCTTCTACGAAGTTGAGTGTTAACTCTCCCGAGCCCCCGCCCCCACCTCCCCATCCTCGATGGTGACTATGACTCTCCTCGCCTAGTGCTAAGCCCTTCTCTTGTCTCAAAATATGGCTTGCTTCTCCTTCTACATACCCCACATCATTCGTCTCCAAACTCAGGAGCCCAACTGCCTTCAGATTTGCTCTGAGCCCTGGCATCTTCCTGGGCTGCAGCTCCTGGAGGCAGGACACCCTCCAGCTGAACTCATCACTCCAGCAGCCCTCTCTCCCCTACAGCAATCCTAGGTTCCCAGAATCACTAGAGTGGGGCCCTACTGTCAGCCACACCTACGGGCTCCTAGGGCATCTCTAGGGCAGGCTCCTTACTCCTGCCAGTCTGGGAGGGAGTTAAGCAGGTGACTGCCTCTCAAAGAGGCTGTGCATCCATTTCCTACCTCATCTCCATTTTTACTGTCTCTTCCAGTCTCAGAGGTAGACAAATAGCACCATTCCTCAGACTTAGAAGATACTTAGTACTGCTTAGCACATGCATACATGCGTGTGTGTGCACACATACACAAACAAGCATATATATGTACATATATACATGTATATGGACACACATGAACTACATATATATACAGTACATACACAATTCACATGTACTGCTTACAAACATAAATGTGTCCACTCCACCCCATGCATGCATGTATACACATTCACAAAGGTGCCACACATGTTTCTGTCATGTGGTTGTCTTGTGTCTGTCAAATTTTAGGGATTTTTTTAAAAAAGATTTATTTTTATTATTCATTTATGTGTGAGTCTCTGTTCCTGTGTGTGCACATGTGTGTGGTGCCCATGAAGGGCAGAAGAGAATGCCAGAGAGTCTGGAGGTGCAATTATAGGTGCAGCGAATTGCCTGATATTGGTGCTGGGGACCCCTGAGAGAGCAGCAAGTGCTCTTGACCGCTGAGCAACCTCTGCAGCCCTAAGTTTTTTTGGTGGATGCGTGGTTGGTTGGTTGGGTGGGTGGTTGGGTGGATGCATGGTTGGGTGGGTGGGTGGGTGGGTAGTTGGGGTGGATGCGTGGTTGGTTGGGTGGGTGGGTGGTTGGGTGGGTAGTTGACCTGTTCTTGTGTGTTTGTGGATGCTAGAGTTGTCTTTAGGCCATCCATCACACATGCCAGGCAAGAGCTCCATCACTGATATATCTTTAGCTCCATTTAGCTGATCAGTTGTTTAAAAGAATAGACAGAGAAGGCAGAGACGGTGGTCGAGCTCATTATAAATTCTATCTGCCATTTGAGTTGGGGGGGGTTGTTTTATTTTTTTCAAGTCAAGGGAGCTTCAAGCCTGGCGTGCCATTGCACACCTGTAATACCAGTACTTAGATTGAGGAGGGGGTAATGAGTCTGAGGCCAATGTATGTGATATATCAAGATGATGTCTCCAAAAGGGGGTCGGGAGAAGAGAGAGTTTGAACCATTTAGGGTGCTAGGGGAAGTGGTCTGCTAGCAAACAGGGCACAGGAAACAGGTAGCACCAGGACCATATCCCTAAGCTAACAGGAGAGGGGATGTTACCCAAGGCCAGAGCACAGAGTTACAGTGTAGGAATAAGAAAGGCTGAGAAGTGATTTGAGCCTTGGACTGGGGATAGGGTGGAGAAGTGCCTCTGTTCTTTGCTGTCGGCGCAGGGTAGCCCTCAGCAGAGCCTGACATCTGACATCTGATTTGATGGCAATGTGAAGAAGGGAAACAGGAGTGACAGAGGCAGGTCGGCCTGCCAGGAGTGCAGCAGGGACTGGCCAGGGTCCAAGGCATAGCCAAACCGTGGCCCGACAGGCTACCGGAGGCTGGTGTGCAGGGCTGGGCAGCCTCCCACGGCCCTGTGCTCTCGTCTAAATGACTCTTAATGTGCTCAGCAAGGTGAAGGGCTTGTTTGGTGCCCGGAAGCTAAGAAGCTGGGGCAAGTCGCCACCAGGATCAGGACAAGAGGGGCCACTCAGTAGGCTCCTTGGTCAAACAAACAATAAAAAATCTACATCTTTAGTAATGAAATGTATTGAAACTTTTTCCACCATTTCAAATGTTTCCAATCCTCTAAGTTCTCAAAGTAACCTGAATAAAATATAAAAAGTAAATAAGCAAACTGATATTAAGATAGAACAAAAGACAAATCTTTTAATCAAGGATTTGTTCTTTTTCTCACTTCTCTGATGTTAGTATAGGGGAGAGAAAGGAGCGCTGAGACGGGCCTAGGAGCAGTGAGGAGCAATGGGCTTCAGTCTTTTCTACAAAATACAGCGATCGCAGGCCCGCAGCCCAGGAAGGGCCCTCGGGCCTCTCTAGGGAGGGCAGCGTTCGTCTGGCTCTGGGGGAGCAGGGGTTTCTCAGGGAATGCTGAAACGGAGTGTTTGCAGAGCTACCGCTTCCCCTCGGAAGATTCTGCTCCACACAAGCTCTGCTCTGGTTTGGCACACGGGCCAGGAATCCCACCGGAAGCAACTGTAGCGCCCAATCAACATCACCCTTGGCAGCAGAGGTATTCCGTTCCTAGCAGCTCAGAACCCCTAATGGCTCCCCCCTGACTGGCAGTAGAGGCCGCAGGTGCCCACTAAAAAGCTCCTGCCTCGACTTGACTCGGGCCTTTGGGAGCTTCCAGAATCTGCCTGCCTGCCTGCCGCAGCCCGCCAGAACCCATTTGCTCACAGCCTTGATGGCTCAGGCTGTGCAGCTCACCCCAGGCTCTCAGCCTGGCTGCTTTGTCACTAGCTTTGAGCCCACTGTGCAGAGCAGACGGCTGAGGTAACTGTGATGGATTCCGGCCCAGCAGCCCACTTTATTTCCAGCATGGGAGGCCAGATCAAACCTCAAGGCCTCCATCTGCCAGGACGATGAACTGGCATAAAAATATGAAAGTGTTTCTATGCCAGAGACCCAGAGGCCTTCCCTGGAGATTTCTGTGAAAATTGGATACGATTGGCACATTTATAAAGGTGCTTTTCAGGCAACGGGGACTTGTTTGGATGTCCTCTCGAACGTACTGTTAGCAGCACCCACCTACAAGCAGACTCCAGCACAGAGAGAACGCAGGCTCACGGCCCCTTGTTCCACGTTTGTCCCCCATGTTCTATCCTCACCCTGCTCCACACAGACTCACTACTGGTCTAGGATGACGGCACCAGACCTCACTTCCGCATGCCCCTGCACATACAGTTCCTGCTATAATGTCTCCTCACAGCTCCGTGAACACACTGGGCATGCCCCGAAGCCCCTGGGCCAATTCCCATGAGCCCAGAAGCCTTCATCTACCAGCACCACGACACTCACTCCAGGACCCTCTGCAAGGTCTTCCTCAGATGCCCACCATCTCAGAGCTATTCTAACTACCCCGTTGGCTAGAACCAACACTACATTCTCCTTTTCGTGTTTCCTTTATGGCCTGGCATACAATATACAGCATTAGCTGATTGCAGCCATGGTTTGGGTCCTCCACAGGGATGTCAATATGCTGGAGGAGTGCCTGGCCTGGAGGATGTTCCCAGGAACATCAGGCACATGCGGGAATGAAGGAACAAAGGGAGACATTGTCCCAGCAACTTGCTAATAAAAGCTCTCTGCATAATCGTCAGGACTCCAGTACAACACATGTCCCAAGTCCCCAGCCCTTTGTGTCCTCTCTCGTGGGAGGCTTGTGAATACGTGACCACTCTTCCATTGTGATAGTTCAGGGAGGTCAGTGATCTGTGACTGTTGAACTGTCCACAGCCTCACAGGGCTGCTGTCAGGCCCAGTGGGAGGCTTACCTGAGAGCTCTCATCTCACGACCATGGACTCAGATCTGGCCTGGCCCTTGCAATACCCATGTGAAGGAGCACTACAGGACGGAGCTAATAACTGATGGAGATGTTTGAGATAGCCAGCACAAAGCAGCTGCTTCGTATTAATGTTCATACTATGCTTCATATTATGTTAATATCAACAGCTATTATTCTTTTAAAGTTTTCTATGAAAGGGCACTTAAAAACAAGTTTCCTGCTAAAAACTTTGAAAACAACCTTTATAAGCTTCAGGAGGGAAAACATATCTAAATAAAGCAACTAAGAAATACAGAGAGCAGGAGAAATAGTCTATTTGGAAATAGGAGAAATAACCCTAACCATAGATAGATAGATAGATAGATAGATAGATAGATAGATAGAAAGAAATAATGTATATATTTTGATTAGTCCATGTAATATATTAGCATAGGGGTGTGTGTGTGTGTGTGTGTGTGTGTGTGTGTGTGTGTTGCAATTAGAGAGAAAGGGCCCAAGGGTCATGAATTCAAGAGAACAAGAGAGGAAGGTAACATGGGAAGAATTGAGGGATGGAAAGGCAAAGGGGAAATAATGTAATCATAGTTTTACATATTTTACAAATAAATAAACTAAGATTTTGAATCATCTCAAGGCAGTGTGATGAGTCAGGGCCACAATTCAGAACCCAGGCTGAGCGTCTGATGCTGTGGGCCTGAGGCACCTGCACTCCTATTGCTCACTGGCTCTACTTCTACAAGTACATGTGGTACCGTAAGGCCCCTGCCGGGCCATTCAGTCGGATCAGCAGACTTTGGGGATGGGAACGAAAGAGGAGGACACTGCCTCTGTGACATCATGGCTCCACAGACAGAAGCAAAGGACATAAGTCACACTGCCACTGTTTCTGAACCAGTCACAGGTTCTTCGTGGACCTTGATGCTTCACGAGGAGCCAGCAAGCGAGACACTAGCATGACATCCAAGTGAGGCCTTTAAGAGGATCTAAGTACACGGCTCAGTGGTTAAGAGTCTGGCTATACTTGTAGAACACGTAGAGCACCCCAGTTCAGTTCCCAGAACCCACGTGGCAGCTAAAAACCATCTGTAACTCCAGGTCTGGGGATCTGATACCCTCTTCTGGTCTCTGCAAGCTCATGGTGCACAAACTTACTCATATATGCATACAAACAAATAAATAAAAAATTATATAAGACATCCAGTGCTAAGACACAATCTCTACAACAGGATTATATGAAGCATTACTTAGAACTGTGTAACTATCTTTCATAGTTTGATCTTGCCATAGTATAAGAAAACTTAATTAAAACTGGAAATTGTATATAAAAAGAGAGGTTGTATGTAGTAACCTATTATCTTAGATATCACATTTTATCAAAATAATTTATTAAAGGAGTGTAGAGCTCAGAACAAGTGATAACTGTGAGCTCAGTCCTACATGCCAGCCCTCTAAGGCACGGATAACATGTCAGAGGAGGGGGTAGAAAGTGTGTAAGATCCTGAAGACAGGATAAAGGGCTGGGATGGGGAGAACTGGGAGACAGAGATTTAGAAGTAAGAGTTGTCAGCATGCATCATGTACAGTATGAAATTCTCAAGGAACAAACTCAATAGTTAAAAAGTACACCACAGTTTCCCTTCAGAAAAGAGCAGGCCTTCCAAGTCAGCATGGATCTGGGGGAGAAGGGGAGATGGAGCGGGGAGGAAGGAAGGAAGGAGAAAGGAAAGAGAGGAAGCTGCAGATGGGATGTAATATAGGAAAGAATAAATTAAAGACAAAGAAAGTGAATAAAACATGCGAGTTCAGTCCAGTGAGTTAATATAAAATCAGCATCCAGAGAATCACCACAGTTCAAAGCTCAGACTCCTCCCAACACAGACATCTTCAAGGTACGCACTCCTTCCTTCCTTCTCAGGCCCAGATTCACTCTCTCATACATGGAACCAGACACTAATTTGTGCAGTAACAGAGTGACTAGTTTTTATTAATGACTGAGTACTGAATTTTATATATATGTATCCCAACTAAAAAAAAATAAACAGTATGTATATTCTTTTAAAAAACACACCTCAGAATGTATTTGATCAATAAAAAATATTGAGAAATTATGCAAAAGTGATTAGTATATGAAGACAATAAAGTGACCATAATAGAAACATTGCATTTTGTTAAAAATGATGACATATGAAATGCCACGGAGACACAAGTATATTTCAGAAAACCCTGAATCGAGTGTCTAGGGGTGAAATGAAAACCCATGCTAGATGGGATTAGCATCATACCAGATACCACGGAAGATGGATAAGCAGAAATGGAACAATCTGCGTAGATCCAAACTTTGTAAAATGAAACACAAAGATTCTTTATAAAAATCTCTCTCCAAAACTAGAGACATGTTTCAACTAGAGATGCAAAGGGCAGGGAAGGAAGGAAGGAAGGAAGGAAGGAAGGAAGGAAGGAAGGAAGGAAGGAAGGAAGGAAGGAAGGAAGGAAGGAAGGAAGGAAGGGGAAGGAAAAGGAAAAGGAAAGAAAAGAAAAGAAAAGAAAAGAAAAGAAAAGAAAAGAGAAAAGAAAAGAAAAGAAAAGAAAAGAAAGCCCAAAGCATTTTAAAGATTTGTCTAAAAATTATAAGCAAACACACAGATCCATAAAGAAAATTAAACCAGTGTACATCATAATCAATTGCCTAAAAAGAAAATCTTAAAAGCTTCCAGAGGGCTGGTGAGCTGACTTTGCAAGTGAGGGTGCTTGTCACCAAGTCTGATGACCAGGGGCCATCCCTGGGACCCACACAGTGAGAGGAATCAACTCCTGGAAGCAGTCCTCTGGCCTCCACACCAATACCATCACACATGTGCATTGATACACATGTGCACATATATGTGCATGTATACACATACTCACAAATAAATGTGAACAATTTTTTCCAGTGCCACAAAAATAAAAGGTATTAAAATCTACTTAACTGCTATTGCCTAAAAACAAACAAAAAGAATAATTATAATTACAGCAGCTTTTATGCCATTTGTATATATCCCATGATACTACTGTATACTTTAATTATATATAAACAATAAATTTTATTTCAAAAATTAAAGAAACATTATGTACAAACAGACGAACACAGACATGGTAGATGGAGGATATTTTAGAAAGAAAAATGCAACCCAGAAGCAAATGGAATGCTGTCCCTGACTGTGAAGATAAAAACCATCAAAGGCCACGATGAAAATTACTTTCAAATATGAAAGTAAAACTATGAGTTTTTCCAACAAACAAAAGCTAAACTAATTCCCAATCCAACATGCCTGAACTACAAGTAACATTTAAAGAAGTCCAAAACACAAAAGGAAACTACCAGGAAGAACTCCAGACTGAGAGGAAGAGAAGATATTGAAAACAGAAAAGACATTAATATAAAAGATGTCTCTTTGTCTTCAAAGATAATCAACCATTTAAAGCAAAAATAATACTAATGTCTTATAATAATAAAGAAGCAGGGGTGTATGATAATTATAACCTAGAGAGCAAGAGTGGTGAGCTGGAAATAGATTACTGTAAGGGCTTATACCATGTGTGGACTAATAGTGCATTAAAATGAATTGTGGTGACCTGAAGATGAATGCCGTGACTGTCTTGAATAATCAATCATCCCTGGGTTGTCTCTCAAAAAAAGACATAGCTAATAAAGGTGATCAAATTGGCCATAAACTAAAATGAATCCAAATTGGCAGAGGGATCTAATAAAACTGAGAGCAGAAAACCCATAGCAAAATGACCAATTTATGCACAGCCATATTAAATACAAATGGTCTGACCATCCCAACCAAATTGCACAGGTTTAAAAACTCCATTAAAAGTGACCATGGGAGCCGGGCGTGGTGGCGCATGCCTGTAATCCCAGCACTTGGGAGGCAGAGGCAGGCGGATTTCTGAGTTCGAGGCCAGACTGGTCTACAGAGTGAGTTCCAGGACAGTCCAGGCTACACAGAGAAACCCTGTCTCGAAAAACAAAACAAAACAAAACAAAAAACAAAAAACAAAAAACAAAAAAACAAAAACAAAAAACAAAAAAAGGGCCCATGGGGATAGGAAGCAGCTCTGTGACAGAGCACTTGCCTGGCACGCACGAAGCCCCGCAGATGCTTGCTGGGAACACATACAAAGTCGACAGGTAGCAAGTGGGACCAACACACAGGGCAGGGCCTGCCCTGGAGGACAGCATACTGAAGACAAAGAGGAGGGTGTGGGCAGGAGTTTACAGAAAGTCCCAGGAAGTGTGTGATTCCACATTTGATAATGTTCTCTCTCTTGTTAAATAAATAAAAAAATTCACAGAATGAAGTAGACTTTTCAAATGAAAGGAGGAGCCATTGTATGTATCTAGCACCAGATAATTCAGTTAAATGGAAGAAAATATATAATCAGAACACAAGGATCTGATCAGCTGCTCTCAGTCCAGAATTCAGGTGCTGCACCTGCAGACAGATACCCAGGTGACAGCTGTGCTAAAGGCATCCAGGTGACACAAGCTGAGCCAGGCGTGGGCTTATATATAAACTACATATACACATACAGTGCATTTACATATATACCCAGCACTGAGTGACGTGAAGCCACTCACTCACAACAGAAACATTTTTCATTAGGATAATATTTCTAAAACAGGAAGTAATAAGGCAAAAGAAAAAGCAAAATGCTTTTAGAGCACTTAGGATGGCCCACACAGTCACGGTGTGTCCTTGAGTTCTTATCTATAACCATCCTACTTTGGAGCATACAGTTTTGTAGCATACTGCAGTATTCCAACCAGTCCAAGCACCAAGAGAAGACACCGCTCTGGATCTAGCTGTGTCCTCTGCGTCCCACCTGCTAACAAAGGCGATTTCTTTAAGACTCTCTGAAGCTCCAGCCCAACACCAGACCTCCTGCTCTGGTCTCTGGCCCCACACTCTGCCACCCCACACTACCGTACATCGAATAGCCCTTTGTTATTTGCACATTTTCAGTGGCACAGCTAACGCCTTCCACGGGCTTTGTGTTCGTGTCATGGCAGGGTAGGACTGAGGCTCCCTCTGAGGCAGTGTGGGCTTCTGGAGCCTTTCCCATTAGGAAAGGATGAGCAGGGGACGCGCTCACGCGCGCGCGGACAGAGAGAGACCAGCAGCAGTACTTTGGGACTGCCCTGTGGGCAGTTTTAACCCAGCACTCCAAAGGCCACCGTGACGATTTGGGACTAGACGGCTGGTCTATGGACGGATACATCAGGAAATGTTGTGCTTGGGCACTCACGGGGACCATTTTTGCTAAATATATCTGCAGCCGCTGAGATCTTCATGGCTTGCAATAAAGAACTCCCCAAACCAAGCAGACACGGGAGGGCGACCTTGACTCCTGCAGACCTAGGGGCAGAGGATCTCATTACCATGCCTCCGAAGGCAGAACAGAGTTCTGCGGTGCTGTGCTGACAAGATTCAGGAGGAGGACGAGCCGGGGCTTAAAAGGGTTCCTACTGGGGGAGGACAGGCGATGGTGTTCCGACTCAATTCCCACCACAGACTCACTGGTACAATTACCATTTCTAAATAATTAGCACTCTAGGTCTCAGAGGAACAGAGGAACGGGAAGGAAATAGTTGGGGATGAGCTTGTTTACTCCTCCAACTCAAAAAATAGCATCGTGAGGACAATGTGTGGCCATGACGCATCTGTGGGGTGGGAGGACGCAGCCCTCAAAGGGCTGTCGCCCGTCCTTCCATGCAGATATCCAGGCCTGCGAAAACCCACCAGAGAAGGAAGTTCAGTGCCTTGCCCACATCTAGGGAGGAGGGATTTTTGTTGTTTTGTTTTGTTTTCCTATTAGATCCAATATATCATATATTAGGTAAGTGAGGTCATAGGTGTTGTCTTAGGGCTTTACTGCTGTGAGCAGACACCATGACCAAGGCAACTCTTATAAGGACAACATTTCATTGGGGCTAGCTCACAGGTTCAGAGGTTCAGTCCATTATCATCAAGGGGGGAACACAGCAGCATCCAGGCAGGCATGGTGCAGGAAGAGCTGAGAGTTCTACATCTTCATCTGAAGGCTGCCAGTGGAAGACTGACTCCCAGGCAGCTAGGGTGAGGGTCTTAAAGCCCACACCCACAGTACTCACCTACTCCAACAAGGCCACATCCACTCCAACAAGTGGCCAACAAGGCCACACCTCCTAATAGCTAAGCATATACAAACCATCACAGGTGTATATACTCATATTTCAATTTTTTAATTAGATGGGTGGATTTTATTTATGATAAGCCTCCAATGATTTGCAAAGGGGTTTTTGATTTAGTGTCAGAATGTGGACTTATGTTAAAATTTTAAACTTCCTTGCTAAGTACTTTCCCAGCTTTCTGAGAGGGTCACTTTCACTGCCAGACTGGGTCTATCTGCCCACTCACCAGCACTGTCTAAAAATACATCTGCAGGTTTTCCAGACCACCTACCTCATGGCAATCAGCAACTGAGAAATCAGCTGTGCCCCGTCTGCCACAGCTGGCTCCCTGTCCAAGCAGACCCTGCACAGACAGTGGGCCAAGCACTCATACCCTGCTCTCCATAAGCATGGGCCATTGTAGGATGTGTGCCTGTCCTGTGTGTAGAGGCCTTGGGAATTACAGGAAAGCACAAGAAATACCCCCCAATTCCCACACAGAAATGCTGACAGCAGCATGTTTTCTCCTAAGACATTTTCCATGATTATACCTATCTAGAAACAAAACAGCATTTCTATAAGGACTAAAGGACCAATAGTTACATAATTATTCTCTAGCAATAAAAATATAAGTTCTTCTCCCATAGATGTAAAAGTGCCATGTGCCCAGTGAGTGAAACTTAGAAAACTCAGAACGGCAAGGAACTGAGTAGCGCTGAGCCACTCCCACGGCGACATCGCAAAGCCCCAGCGTACCCCCTTGGGCTTTAAAGTCACACCTTCCTACACATGCTCCAGACAGACAGACAGACAGACACACGGGCAACTTTATGTTTCACTCACTATTTTTTACACATACTATTCCCAGGTGCCAGTGTATCAGGTATATATCTTCACGTCGTGTCAGTTCTGTGAACATTAATTGCTATCTAATATCCCATTGTGCTATAGAAATACAGTAACTCATCTACTTAATCCTCTTATTATTTGGGGCTATGTGATTGCTTCCAACCATTAATTATTTAAGTTAATGCTATAATGAGTATTTTCTGTACATAAATTTAATATTTCTCTAACCACATCCTAAAGGTAAATTCAGAAGGGGGGTGAATTTCAAAGTCCATAAATGTTTTTTAAAGTTTCTAACACGCATGAACAATGAGCCCTCTGGAAACCTGATTTCTACAGCCATCCCAGGACATAAGATGACACTCTCAGCCTCTGGGCTTCATGACCAAAGCACAAGTATTACAAATCTCAAGTCAATGGTGAGTAGGATGGTGGGCAACTCACGCCTGTGCACTGGCTCTGGCTCTGAGTGGTAGGGTCAGCCTCACTCTGAGCTGGCTGGTAGCTGTGCTCCTATTGTGAAATATGGGCTCAACATATCCTGACAAGGATATGCATTGCCAGACGAAACTGATAAGGCGTGTGAGGAGATAAGGAAAGTTACACCAAAGATCCAGCAATGTAGCTGAGTATACTGTAGACAAGAAACTCGGAGATTTTTCAAACTAGAATTATTTTTTAAATGAATCTAATCATGGTAACATTGGAGTGGGGATGAACATCACTGTGGCCTTAGTATATAATGGTCCGTACCCAATTCTTACCAAAGGGAGCCTCCAGAAATCCTCACGGACGTGCCTGAGCCCAAGAGTTTAGAGTCTAATACTATGGCTACCCTCCACCAGGTTGAAGGGGAGGGTCACCAGTAAACAAGGTGCCATGGAATGCCTGAAGCTTCCACAGAGCTTCCACACGTCCAGGGAGCTCTGGCCGAGTTTCAGTTATCCCAGCACGCAAGAGTATAAGAATCTTCTGTTTCAACTCTGAAACATAGATCAGACCAAACTCGAGGTCTAAATTGTCTCAGAATATGCAACTACATATTCTAGCTCAGCAGCTATCTGGTCTAACATGCATATCCCGCTCCCTAAATATCTGAGACACAACTTCTGGGCCACTGAGGTTATCTTTGTATCAAAAATACAAAAGGCAGCAGGTGAGGCTACTACGGTCCTACAAGGGCAGTTGCACACTGATGTATGCCAGCATCTCCAAAGATCTAAATTCAGATCAATTCCGTGATCACTGCAATTTTGCACGCTGTCGCTGCCAATGTATTAAGAGAATAATTCACTAACAGTGACATATATTTTAGACTAGTATTTATATTTAACTTATTGTGTCTTAAAGTGCAAATAGTGAGTGTTCCACTTCGCCCTCCTCACCACTCTTGGCAAACTGTGGGTGTTGCGTCTACTCATCACTACAGGTTACTGTTTCCTTTTCCTGAATGAACTTTGACATGCTAGGTTTTACCTTACAAATCTGGTCCTCTTTTTACTCCCAGATGTGGTGTCATAGTTAGAAACAAAAGATTTGTCCATATTCTCTGCTTCAATAATGCAGCTCTTCTTGGGTTTCTCAATTCCCTATGCTGTACAACTCGAGCTGCTCCCTCCCGCAGCAACGGATGGATACCCGGGAGCTGTCCCCTGCAGAGACCCCTCTCTTCAGCATCAACTATAGGCCTGGACCCAAGGGACAAACTGACCTTGCTCAGAGCACCGTGAATGCTCAGCGAGAAATGCTGCAGACTCCATGGTCTCCACACTCTGTGTACGGACACCCAGCACACCCGCTGAGAGCCCAGACTCCTTTAGAGGAACTTGGCTCCAGCCTGTCTAGAAGCTCTGGAAGTAGTGGCCCCGCCAATACATCTACACAGGCTTAACTTCCCCAGCTTCTGAGAACGTGTGACATTGTAATCAGCAGTCCTATACTATATTCTTTTCCAAAATTTACTGGCAAACTATACAACTCACTACCTTGTGATATTTATAAGCCAATATAATTTATTTCCATAAAACACACCTTATAGTAATCATATTCTTTTTATTAATTCTTAATTCTTAATAGGCAAGTTGCTAACACCAATGGGAATGGAAGAGAATAATCGCTTTCAGCACCCTCTCTTCCATATTAACAAAGTAGAATTCTTCCCAATTACCTGTTTAAGAACCCTGGAAATAAAAGGTTAGAGGAATCTAAGAGTCCTTTATTCAAGAACAACCAGATGGTAGTAAAGAACAGCACACGGTAAGAAGGTGTTTTTAACTTACCCTATTCTCATCCCCTTCCCAGGTTCACCGAGAGCTCAGGGTCGGGAGCCAGCAGCCAGCTACCGGAAGGCAGCGCAGGAGTTCACCGCAGCAAAACCACCTACAGTTGACAAGGAAGAACGGCAGCTCAGTAAGTGAAGCATCTACCTCCAAAAACTAGAAGGGAGAGAAACTTCAACCCCATTCAATCATAGGCAACAATAAATTTTAGGATAAAAAATATATTAAGAGACAGAAAAACATGACTGAAAGCTGGTGCCATGCAAAGACCACTGACAAACCTGTCCCAAAACAAAAACAAAAGCAAAGCAAAAACAAAACAAAAAAGAAAAGACTAGCCGGGCGGCGGTGGTGGCGCACGCCTTTAATCCCAGCATTTGGGAGGCAGAGGCAGGCGGATTTCTGAGTTCGAGGCCAGCCTGGTCTACAAAGCGAGTTCCAGGACAGCCAGGACTACACAGAGAAACCCTGTCTCAAAAAACCAAAAAAAAAAAAAAAAAAAAAAAAAAGACTAAAACTCAGTAGAATCAAGAAACAAAGGGCATTGCTACTAAATGTACAAAGATAAAAAGAATAAGGAAACACAGAGAATAATTTTTATCAACAAAATAGATGAAATTAACAAATTCCTATAAACAAACTAAAAACAAGAACAAAACAAAACAAAAACTAACCCTAGAAAATATAAACAAACTTGAAACAAAGAGATTGAATTAGGAAAAGAAAAGAAATTTTTCGGGAGCTGGAAAGATGGCTCAGTGGTTAAGAGCACTGACTGACTGCTCTTCCAGAGGTCCTGAGGTCAAATCCCAGCAACCACATGGTGGCTCACAACCATCCATAATGGGATCCGATGCCCTCTTCTGGAGTGTCTGAGGACAGCCACAGTGCACTCATAAATAAAAACAAACAAACCAACAACAAAAACAAAAAAACCTTTCCCCAAGTAGCTTTTTGGTAAATTCTCCAAAGTGTTTGTTCTTGTTTTTTAAATGAATACCACCAGTTCTTCCCCAACTCTTCCAAAGAACAAAAGGATATGTCATTCTCCTCCATTCTGTGACATTTTATGAGGTCAGCAATAGTCCAACACCAAAAACATATTTAAAAAATAACTCACAGAAGCCTGAGACAAACATAAAGGCTGAGACAAAGCACACCAAAGTACAACAAATTAATCCAGAAGTGCATGTGAAGGCTTAGTCAGATGACAAAGTGACATTTATCCAAAATCCAAGGCTTAACGTCCAAACTGTAATCAGTATCATAGGAGAAAGAGTGCACCCTCCCATACATAACCCCATAACACAAATAATGCCAGTACTTGGGAGGCAGAGATAGATGCAAGAAGATTTCAACTTCAAGGGCAGCCTGGGGTACACGTGTCTATACCCAAGGGATAGCTCAGTGACAGAGCAAAGGGGTATGTCACTCATACTCGCACTGTCGGAACGATGGTGCGTATTCTCACTCATCATTTCTCTTCTTAGCCTCCCTTTTTTTCTCTCTTGTTAGCTTTTATACTTGGTAGCATGAACTTTTAACTCTTATCTTTTTAAAATGCATAACTTTAAAGATACCAATTTTGTTCTGAGTACTACAGTTTCTCTAAGTCTTATTTACCCTGTTAATCATTTGGTACTAGATAATTCCATTCTGACTTAAGTAATTTGAATGATTTTTTTAATTTTTTTTAATACCAAACACATAAGCGTCCCTTCACTGCAATTCCATCATTAGCTCCCATTTGACCCTTCTAGTCATAGAAAATGGTCTAACTCTTGAGATTTGCCTGATGAACAAATATAAGAACAGATTTTTTTTAATGTTTCACATATTTCAAGGTGTTATATATTCTCTATAGGCTATAGGTTTTGTATATGACCACATGACTAAACCTTCAATATTATTTTATGTGTGCGTATGTGATCGACCAATTATTTTTAAAAGAATACAACAGCTCACATGATTGCAGTTGCATGATTACATATCATTTTTTCCTTCTGATTCAGCCAATTCCTCTCTACGCAGTTCAGTTATTACATATGTATGTAAGCATTCTATATAGGCTGAGACTTAGTTATTAAATACAGTGATATAGCACCAAACAATGTTTCAGTCAGTGACAGACCACAGCAGTTTCTTCAGAGAATAATGGAGCTGAGCCAGGAGAGAATTGCTTGAGTCTAGGATTTCAAGGTCAGCCTGAGAAATACAGTAAAACATAAATTATGAAGGAACTGAAAATGTCCTGCTTCCCAGTGGTCCAGCAGCCACTGTGATGCCGTGGTACACTGCCTTACCCGTGCATTGTGATGCTGGTGTAAGCAAACCCACCCTACTGCCATTCCCATAAAACTACAGCACAAATAAATGTGTGAAGAATATTATACTGCATAATGACAAGAGACTATGCCTATTGTGTTATAGTTTCATCATGTTCTTAATGTATACTGTTTCCTCTTGGAAAGAGTTAGTTTGCTTTCCATACTGGGCTTTCAGAGGGTATTCAAGAAGAAGGGATTGTTACCACAGGAGGGGACATCTCCATGCATGCCATTTGCCTTGAAGACCTTGCAATGGAACAAGACACAGAACAGTGGTCCTCAACCTGTGGGTCACAGCCGCTCTAGGGTTGTATACTAGCAGTTAGCCTAAATATCAGATACTTACATTGAGATTCACAACAGTAGCAAAATTACAGTTATGAAGTAGCAATGAAATAATTTTATGGCTGGGGAATCACCACAACATGAGGGACAGTATTACAGGGTCACAGTGTTAGGAAGGTTGAGGACCACTGGTCTAGAAGTAAAAGGCAGTGACACTGATGGCCTTGACTGTTGAAGCCCTAGGCTACTGTGAATGTCTGGGCCCTTTGTTTTAACCACTTTCTTTTTGCTCAAAGAGCCAAGTGCTTTCTGAGTGGGAAATGAGAGTCCAATTACTGCTAAAGAAAGAAAAACTGTAGGAAAGTACATCAGGGAGTGTGTGCACGGACCACCACCCTCACAGGGTCAAGAAACACTCAGCATCCCCCTAGTCACCAAAGCAAAAGCAAGCAGCTTCTGACCAAGTGGCTCTGTTCATGGGACATTCTTGCCATCAGGAAGCTTGACAAGGAAAATACTGAAATCTGACACTAAGCAAGGAAGTATCTAGTTGGTTCTAGCTATAGCATGGATGTAAAATGTTCCCTGTAGTGAGAATTTTGATTTCTTTAAAAAACCCAGTTATGTTATGTGGATATGTTTATGTTTTAATCCCAGGTGTAGGATAAGAGGCTGCTTCACAGCAAGTGATTATGATTTGCCTCATGCACTAGCGGGGGTGTGATTTTTGCCAGCTACAGATAATTTAATTCTGGGGACTCTGGAGAAGGTACAAATGGGAGAGCCCCAAGAGATCCTGTGACAGCTGCTGCTCCCCCTGCTGCTGCATTTGCTGGGTTGCTATTGCTGGATTGCTGGATATTGTGATGATGAAGATTAGATTTGCCCCAGGAACCCAACACCCCTCATCAGCAGGAAGTAGACTGAGGAGTCTGCGTTCCCCTTTCCCTCTAATCTTTCTCTCCTACCTAGTGTTGGGGGACTGGAAGGGACTGGGGTGGAATAAAGGTTGGAAGGGAGGTAAAGATCTAAGACCCAATAAAATACAAAAACAAAAAACAAACAAAATAACAACAACAAAAAAGAAAACCGCTAACAATTTCCTACAAACTTACATGTCTTAACATGTAGCCCCCAGCTGGAAGCATTTGAAGGAAAGGTAGAACTTTTACAAGCTTTGATGAGTGGAACTCTAAGAGGGGGTGGGCCTTAATAATCACATCTTAGCCCCACTTCCTGCCCTATTTCTGCTTAGATATGAGGAGCACGCTCCTGCCACCATGTAGCTGCCTGTGCCATGCCTCCCCACCCACACCCCATAAAATGGACTATGCTCCACTTTGCTGTTACTGTAATAAGACACTAAACAAAAGCAACTTGTGGAAGGAAAGGATTTATTTGGCTTACACTTCCAGGTCACAGTCCATCATGGAGGGAAGTTCCAGTGGGAGTTTCAAGCAGGGACTGAGGCAGAAACCACAGAGAAGTACTGCTAACTGGCTTGCTCCTGGACAGCTGCTCTCTTAAACAGCCCATGCCTGCCTGCCTGCCTGCCGGCCAGGGGATGACACTACCCACCATTTGGCTGGGTCCATCTACATCATACCCACAGGTATGGCCCTAGTCCAATCTGATGAAAGAAATTCTTGAACTGAGGGCCCCTCTTCCCAGGTGTGTGAAACTGATAACTAAGACTAGCCATCACAAACTGCATGCCTTCAGACTAACTACTATCCAAAATAACTTTTCCTGCCAGTAAGTTACTTTACCATGGTGTTTTGTTTTTTGTTGTTTTGTTTTTTAATCACACCAACTATAATGGTTGGCGGTGTTTGTCAACTCAACAGGTACTACAGTCACCTACAGACAAACCTCCAGTCATATCTATGAGAGATTCTCTTGGGTAGGTTAGCCTCTGACCGTGACTATTTGGGATTGTCTTGATTACCTGAGGTGGGAAGACTCACCCTAAAAATGGGCAGCACCATTCCTAGGGCGTCAGTCCTGGACATCACAAAAGAGGAGAAGGCTGGCTGAGAAGAGATAGTGTGATGGTTCGCATATGCTCGTCCCAGGAAGTGGCACTATTAGAAGGTATGGCCTTTTTGGAAGAAGTATGTCACAGTGGGGATAGGCTTGGAGATCCTCCTCCTAGATGCCTGAGGATGCCCAGTCTGTTCCTGGCTTCCTTTGGATAAAGATGTAGAACCCTCAGCTCTTACTGCACCACACCTGTCTGGATGCTGCCATGCTTCTGCCTTGATGACAATGGACTGAACCTCTGAACCTGTAAGCCAACCCCAAGTAAATGTCATTTATAACACTTGCCTTGGTGTTATGGTGTCTGTTCACAGCAGTGAAAGCCTAACTAAGACAGAGAGTATGCCTCCTCCCCTGCTTCCTGACTGCAGGTGCAATGCCTCAAGCTCCTGTCACCATGACCACCAAGCTCCCTACCACAGTAGACTGTGGTCTTGAACCATGAGCTAAAACAAACTCTTCTTTAAGTTGCTTTTGCCAAGAACTTTCTTATGAATGTTTTGTCCATGTGTATGTCTGTGCACCACATGTGTCCCTTATGCACATGGAGGCCAGAAGAGGGTAACAGACCCACTAGGGCGGGAGTGACAGGCAGTTGGGAACTGCCATATGGGTGGCTGGGACTCCAGCCCTCATTCTCTGGAAGGGCAGCCAGAGCTCTTACCACTGAGCTCTCTCTCCAGTTCTATTGTCGGAGTACTTTATCATGGCAACAGGAAAAGTAACTACGACAGCATTACAAAACAGAGCTAACAGAGGTCCCCTTCAGAAAAAGTCCTGAGAGGAGCTGTTGGAGCAGATTTATGAATAGGATCCCTCCCCAGCACGGGGATCTGCTTGTGACAAAAGGGAGAAACCCAGTGAAGCTGACAGTCACATGCCACCGTGCTTGGTATCTCCACTACCATGCTTCTTGGTGCTGCTGTGGAAATAGTGTCCCAGGGGACTGTTTGATACAGCAGAGCGGAGGTGGGGGACACTGGAGTCTTACCTACTGCAAACCCCTAGCTCAAGCCATGCAGGCGGGATTCTCCTGAAAGGCAGCAGAGCAAGCAGGGAGTCAGGGGTGCGGGCACATTTTCAGGGAGTCACACACTGCAAGGAGATAAGCCAGGTTCATAGACATCTTTGATAAATGGTTGGATGGAAACCTCCACCCTCGTAAGGTGCAAAAGCAAACATGGCCTCCTCCCAGGTAAAGCGGAACTATGCAAAAGACAAGGCGCTGTCGACAAGTGGACAGAACTAGACATATAGTCCTCTGAAGGGCAAGCTTGGCAGGGGGAAACCACAAGCAAGGTCAGAGCTCGGCCCAGCTTGGATGGAGCACCAACCACACTATAGGGACACATGGTCAGCAAGCTGTAGAGGCAGGCTGCAAGCCAATGCCAGAGATATGGAAAGAAAGGCCAAGGTACTAGCCAACTGGGCTTTGCTGTCAAAGATCAAAGGAGGCCAAGTTCAGTGTCAGAGCAGTAGGAAACATGCTGCAAGCTGGGGCTCCAGAACAACTGATAGTCTAGACATTCACCTCCCCCCAAATTCTCCTAACCTATATGGACACTTCACTGCAAAGGCTCAATAGCATGCAAGTAAATTATGCAGTAGAAGCAACCTCACTAGAAATGTGTAGTCATAATTAGTGCAGGTATGTAGACATCAAGAGCAAATCAAGCTAACTGACCACAGACCACTGTTTTACACTGTCAGTAGGAGACTCAGGGGCAAGTCATCTGGGGGAGCAGAGAGAGAGAGAGAGAGAGACCCAAGAGAATCAGTTTTCAAGACTGGGCCACCAGATAAAAACCTAGCAAAGTCAGGGAGTAGCGCATTAAAACAATGAGCTATATAACCTTATACCTACAAGAACTAAAATACAAAGAACCAACACCACCTGACAAACACAGAAGAGATGTAGGAGCTCTCACTGGCATGTGGGACAGGCAGGACGTGAGACAGAGCTGGGACCATTCAAAGGCAGCTGGACCGCTTCCTCCAAACTAAACACGCTCTGACCATAGCCCCCCACCGTTATGCTTCCTGGAATATCCCCGAATGAGACGCATTCACACAAAGTCCTACACACAAGTGTTAACACTGGCTTAATATAAACTGTCAAAAATGGAAGCAACTAAGCTATCTCTCGATGGGTGAATGGGTAAGCAGGCGAGGTCCATTCAGAGACTCTTATTTGCAATAAAAAGACATGAGCTGACTAGCTACAAAGACACAGATGATTCATAAACAAATGGGTACCACAGTGAAAGAAGCCAGTTTGGAAAAGTTACGTTTTGTGTGACTCCTGCAACACAACACTCTATAACAAGTAAAATATGGCAGAAAACAGATCAGTAGTTATCAGTGACTGGGAAGGGGGGGTGGACAGGGAGAACATAAAGTTTAGGGCAGTAAAACTGTCCTGTATGATACTGTAATGACAGTTATAAAGATACAAAGCAATTAACAAAAATTTATAGAATTTTGCAGCATTAAAAGTAAATCTGATTTTGTGAATGTTTTCAGGAATAATCCAGAACATTGGAGAATCATCCTAAGACAGGATGTGGAATTTGACAATACAGTCTTAACTACCATAGAAAGAGTGAAACTTCTCGCTACAGGGCTAGGACAACAGTGCCCATCTAAGCCACTCTGATAGTGGCTTCTTTTACTATTTGCTGATAAAAAGAAACAAGGATTCCTTAGAGATGTGGATGATCCCAGGACAGGGGTAGGAAATACACAAAGAGAGCCTAGACCATTAAAAAACCTAGGGAGAGCCGGGCAGTGGTGACGCATGCCTGTAATCCCTGCACTTGGGAGGCAGAGGCAGGCGCATTTCTGAGTTCAAGGCCAGCCTGGTCTACAGAGTGAGTTCCAGGACAGCCGGAGCTACATAGAGAAACACTGTCTCGAAAAACAAAAGTAAAAACAAACAAACAAAAAAAACCTAGGGAGAAAGAAGTCCTTAACAACATGCATGCACATGACCCCACACACACACACACACACATATACAAGTGAAGGTATAGTAAAAAGATACAGAAGTCAACTGAAAGAACTCCCAAAGTCTAAAGTTGGAATAATTTGAAAAATAAAGGAGTATAAAACAACTATAAGCCAAAGTATAAAATAAATGACTTCATACCAATAAATAGGAATGAATACCCAAATCTCCGAGGGTAATTCCAAAGTGTGCATAAAACGCCTCTGGGCTCACTGAAGTGAAGCACACCTCCCTAGAAGTATTCTCTGAACTCAGGGACTTTTTTTTTTCCCAAATAGACAATAGTCGCCATACTGGGACCTAGAACCACATCCCCAGCGCAGGTTCAGGTCCACATCTCAGTGCTCAGTTGGGCTGACTGTGTGCTTCCTTATGTGAGACAAAATGATGCTCCCATGTTGCCTTCTTCCCAACACCCAGGACCCTGAGCCACTCGAAATGGACCCCAGCAGGTGTCAGCAAAGAATATTGTGGAAAAAAGTCAAGGGCATTAAAAATGGCAGAGTGAGGGCTAGAGAGAGAGCTCACACCTAGGGACACTGATGCTCTCTTCCTGAGGACCTAAGTTCAATTCCCAGAAGCCAAATGGTGGCTCACAATAGTCTGAGGGGTTCCACTTATGGCCACTGCAGACACTGCACTCATATGGTGCACAGGCATATATACTGGAAAAACATCCATACACATAAAGTTGGGGTGGGAAGGTTGTGTGTGTGTGTGTGTGTGTGTGTGTGTGTGTGTGTGTGTATGTGTGTATGTGTGTTGTGTGTGTGTGTAGTGTGGATGTATATATGCATGTTGTATTATGAGTGCATGGTTGGTGTGTGTATGTATGACATATGTGTGTGTGTGTGTGTGTGTGTGTGTGCATGTGTGCATGTATCTTTCAAGAACAACAAATAAAGGGGAGTGTGAGAAGCCATCCCCTCCAGGGAGGGCCTGAGCAGATGAGGACTGCCTGTAATGTGTCCCCTGAATGGGACCTTGGAAGAGGGAAGGACAAGAAAGGGAAACTGAGGAACCCTCAAGAACAGATCTTAGTAGCAGCACCTCTGCGCTGGTGGTAACCAGGACAAGTGTGCCTTGCCAGTGTCAAATGACAACCTGGATATGGAGTGGGTAGATTTTTCTCTATAATCTTTGCAATGGTTCTAGAAGCCTACAACTCTAAAACATTAAAAAAAAAAAAAAAAAAAAAAAAAACACAGGATCAAAGAAAAAGACGCCGGTCCCTATCTACTCCCAGAGGGAGAAATGCAACTTTTTCACAGCAGCATTAAATCCTGAAACCCTGTCACAGACAACAGGGCAAAGGGGAGGTGTGTCCAAGTGGCCATTCCATATCCAGAGCTGTTATCTGGGGCACTGGGTTACTCGTAGTATATTACGAAGCCGTCTTTTCTCTGCCATAGTATGGAGTGTGCTTTTCCCTAATTCCAATGTTGAATATTCAGCTTTGGACACTGAATGGGGGGGGGGCACCTGCCATGTGTGGTGTCCTCCTGTATACTGCCTATACCCCTCACACCAACTCAGCACATCTGAGACCACTCTTTCCTCTTCACAGATTTGGAAACTAAAGCTCAAGACTGCTAAGCAGTTTGCACTGAAGTCCCCTAGCTAGCAAGCAAGGGAGCCAGGTCTTTGCAACCATACGTCCCAGGCTGAGGCTCCACGGCTCGTCCGCAGGGTCCCGCCCTTTGCCTATAGCTACAGTGCTGAAGACATGCCCAGTGGACCTGCGGCACAGCCACGCCCGTCCGCAAGCAGAGCTCTCTAGACAATGAACATTTCCTTGAGTGGTGCAAAGGCCCCTACAGGGACAAAGGGTTCTTCCTACCAGAGAAAGATCAGGCAGTGGCGTCTGGAGTCCGTCTTGAAACAGGGCCAGGGCCTAAAAGCTTCCAGAGCCATCTGAGTCACACCCATCAATATGCATTAGCTCGGGATGGTACCCTTCAGGGGTGTTTCTGAGCCAGGAAGGGATTAACCCTTGCTTTTCTCTATCAGACTCTCCCTTCCACATGCTGTGCTGACTGGCCTTCTGGCTCTACTTAAATGAGACTGACTCTTTGCATTATCTATAATAAGTTACGTTAGTTGGTCCCTTCACTTTATGTCCTGAACATGGGAGGTTCTGAAAAACTACTTCAGAAGTCCAAACCTCAGGTGCTGTCCTCCCTGACTTATTGGTTAAAACTGTGTCACAAACACATCCGGAAAGCAACTTCATCTGGGCAAGACTTTGATAAGCCCTCAGATTCCCCCTCCACATATACCTTCCCCCACCAGACAGCCCACGAGCTTCAGGACACCTTCAGGGTGACCAGAACATGACTCATCTCGGTGAGACAGGCTGCTGCAATCCACCCTCACATACACACACACACACACACACACACACACACACACACACAGCACCACCCTGTGATTCTAAATCCGTTCCTTTCCCACAGGACTAGTGTAAAACTCTTTCCAAATGCCAGGCCTGTACCTGGCCTGTTACCCTTGGAGTCATGGGAGAAGCATGGAGAAGGAGCAGGGTTCAGGCTTCCCGGAGCCAGGCACGCCTTCTCAGTCCTGTTTGCTGTAAACAGGGACTCTGAAGTCAGAGACGCTGAGGAAAATCAAGAGCCAGTGAGTTGGCCATTCTAAGTGTCAGTCATCCCCCCCCTGAGAGCAGCCGGCTGGCTGCCCAGGGCTGCAGAACCAGTGTTGGGGTGATGCTGGGATGAGGATGGGGCTCTGGACCTAAGCAGATGGTTCAGCACAGAGACTCCTGACACTTCCCCACCTAGGCTCTCACGGGCGCCTCATAACAGCCAGCAGGCAGTACACAGGAAGGCAGGGCTCCCCCCTCCTGCAGAACCTCCACTGCACTCGGATATCACGACCCTTGTAACCCAAACTGTACTTGGCAGCCACCCTCTGGAGCAAATCTCATTATGTCTGCAGAGGACCATGTGTCTGGGCCAGAGCCTCTCATGGCATGGACGTAAAAAGCGCACACTCCCCATCCCCAGATCTACTGGATCTAGATTGCAATTTTTAAAATTCAGGAGATGGGCTAGAGATGGCTCGGACAGGAAAAGCACTGACTGCTCTACCAGAGGACTCAGTTCAATTCCCAGCACCAACAGTGACGGACGACCTTCTGTAACTCCAGTTCAAGGGATTCCACACCCTCTTGTGAACTCCACAGACAATGCATACACATGATGCACAGAAATACATGTGCAGAAATCGCTCACATGCAAAATAAAGCTCAGTAGGGTCTTGTACACCTTAGAGTTTGAGAAGCTCTGGCCTGGCCTCTGAAGACAAGCCACGTTCCTTCTGGGGCTCCTATTGGACTCGGTGCCCTGCTCTTCGGATGGGTGCCCCTTCCTTCCTTCCCTTCTTTCCTCCCTTCCCTCCTCTATCTTTCTTTACTACCTCCATTTATCCATCATCCTTCCCCCCTTCCTTCCTTTCCTTTCCACTTTTTCTTTCCCTCCCTTTCCCTCTTATAGCCAGGAATGTGCACCAAAGCTTCAGAGACCAGATGAGCCTCCCGGGCCTCACAGCCATGAGCCCCTCAGCCATCCCTCCCTCCCCTGCCCCTTCAGCTGATGCACTAAGAGGCCTCCTCATGCCACTGTCTGCGCCCCCTGGACCAGTGGCTGCTGACAGGTTCAGAGGGGGACAGGAGGAAATATAAAGAAGGGTAATTAGGAAGAGAGGGGAACAGGAAGTGTTGGTAAAGAACTGGGGAGCACAGAGAGGCAGGGAAAGGACAGCTTGCACTGTCAGGGGAGTGACCACATTTAGGACTCAGCCCTACAGATCAGTGGCTTGAAGACAGGCAGGGCAGACAGAGTTACCAACAATCCCAGATGCTAAGATTATGGAGTCATACCAGTGGTTATGATGCCACCCCCTACACACTGAGATTCTGCCTTTCCAGGCTAGAATCTCTCCAGTCTCTTCTGCTCCAGGAAGAAGACTTGTTTAGGCCTATTGCATCCAGTGTTCCTGCCACCATGGGGAAGGTGGACCTCTAAATATAAATAAAGACTGTGCTGGCAACTCAATGCCTGCATGGTGGTAGTCTATAATACATACAAGTAAAGATCCTTTCCAACACCAAGTCTCACAAATGACACCTGCATTCACTGGGCATGCTCTGTGCTCTCACTCCTGGGGGGGGGAGCGGGGGGGGGGGGCAGAGGGGAGACACTGTGGCCAGCTCAACAGCTTACTTCTGCCCCCTGGGCTAACGGTGGCGAAGGTCAGTCAAGGATGGCTCACATGCTGTTTTTGTGTGGCATGAAATTGAGAGTGGTTTCTAGGCTTTTAAAAAGTTGAAGGGGGAAAAAAAATAGATGAGCCTACACATGACCACACAAAAGCACATGCAGATCCCTGGTCCTTGGAAGTCCCAGATAGTCAGCGTCTCCAGTAGAGGTCCGCTTTGGCAGCCACTTTCCCTACAAACCAGTTCTAGAAACCCCTGGCAATGCCTTAAAAAGTGAGGTTAGGTAGAAGTGGGCTGTCAGTTACCCCAGGAATCTCAGTAAATAAGTAAATAAACATGTAAATAAATAAACATATAAATAAATAAAACAAAAACAGCCATTAACTGTTGGTCCCTAAGGAACAGTTAGAGCCCATTGTCTCCATGCCCACTGAGGAAGGTCCAGCCAAGCAGAAAAGGAATCTCTATGTAGTCCAGTATCTTAACTGGTAAGAACTGACCATGTCTCACCTTCAAAGCCACCCACTTGGCTGGAGCCAAGAATCCAGTCTGGGTCCAGCATCTGACTAGGTGACCTCTGCTTCTAAGGATACAGCCCCGAGCTCCAAGGCTCCAGGATCCGTATAAACAGGAACATTACAGAAACACAGGAAGGAGGCGCGCTCTCAGGAAGCAGCCTAAGACCATCCGTGCCCCACGCCCACACGACACAAAGCCACAGCTGAGTGCTCATAAGGAGGACCGACCAGAGAGCTCTCCCCACGCCTAGGCCCTCAGGACTCAAGTCAGTGCTCCAAAGCAAACAGATACAAGCACCGGCCGCTTGGTGGAGGTGAGCTAGAGAGCAGGTTCCAGAAACCAAAGGAGGCAGCATTTGGTTATCTTCAGACCCGATTGCTGTAATGTATCCCACAGACGCGCTCTCTGTGCTGTACACCTGCACTATATCACACGGCTTTGTAGGTCATTTGGCTCACAAAATTGATTTAGGAGAGATTATTCAATTCCATTTTACATTTCATGTTTTGGAAGCGTGCCAGCTGCAAGTGCGGTTCTCGCAGAGGTCAGGAAGCCACAGACGAGGCGATCCCTTACCATCGCAAATGGAACTCCATACTCCCTTATGAATTTCCTGTCAATCTTCGAATTACCTCAAATACAATTGCCCTTCACTTAGACAGTGTTTTATGTCTCCAGTCCTGCCTGCATCTGTCCCCTATCCCATTACCTCCTCCATGGCACCCAGCACTCCCTCAGATCTCCTTGAGGCGCCTGTCTTGGGGACAGCGGCAGGGATGGGAGGGGCACTTCCGGCAGCCTCTCCTCTGCAGCTAGCTAGATCCTCGATCGCACCAAACAAAGGCTCATATATCTTGCACTTTTAAAAATGTCTGCTTCTAGGGGGCCAGCAAGATGACTCAGCAATAAAAGCACTGGCAGCTCAACCGACAAGCTAAGCTCGGCCCTCTTTAGCCGGCACGACATGACGGACAGAGAGATCTCCACGAGTTGTCTGTCCTCTGGTCACACAGAAAACACTGGGCCAATGAGCACAAAGTCTGAATGGCATGAGGAAGCCTCTTAGTACTCAGGTTAAATATCATGTGTGCCATGATACACATTGAATGTGGGTACGCATGCACACACGCATGCGCACATACACACACAGGAGCATTACAAATACGGACACACCTTGAGAGCATGTGTATGCGGCACATACGTATGCCATAAATAAATGTTTTTAAAAAAAGGATTTTTAAATTTATATAAAATTCTTCTTTCAGAGACTCAGATGCAGAACAGACAGACAGACAGACAGACATACAGACAGACGAAAAGAACTAAGTAGGGAAAAATGAGACCAGCATGAGGGGAATGGAGATGAGAAAAGGCGATGACGGGTTCAAGAATAAACATTAAAAATCACCACGACACCCATCATTATGTATTGTTTGTAAAAAATTAATATGAAATTACCTTTGTGGGGAAAAGAAATCCCTGCTTGGTCGTACTTTACCCTGAGCACCACCCACTTCCTTACTGCGTGTGGTAGCCCCACGCTGTGTGACGTGCTTACCCATGTGACTGTGTGGAGGCCGGGGGTCAATGCTAAGATGTCTTCCTCGGTTGCTTCTCTACCTTAGATGGGCATGTGGGTGCTGGAGAATCGAACTCGGGTCTCATACCTGCCTACTTTACCCAAGCCTGGAGTTGTGGCACATGGCGCACGCCTTTAATCCCAGCACTGGGAGGCAGAAGCAGGTCGACCTCTGAGTTGGAGGGCCTATGGAGTCATTTGCAGGACAGCCAGGGCTACATAGAGAAACCCTGTCTCAAAAATTAAAATTAAAAAAACAAAAATCACCTTCCCCAGTGAGTCACTTCCCCCCCCCCCACACACACACACACCTTAACTTTCTCTGCAGGAAAGCTATGAGCTACCTCAACAATCAACACTGTCAGCTGTCGTTAATCATTGGTGCTGTCACCAGGACCCTCCCTCCAGCCAGACAGTGCTCCACCCTGGACCAAGCCTGCCTTCACCTCCAGAAACTGCACACTTCCAAGGCCAATGCCTCCTGAAGTCACCTCCAAACTTTGATCTAGCCTCGACCTGGGCATTGGTTCCTGTATGCCCTGTCCATCTGCTAAGTCTAAGTCAATCCTAACTGACTGACCGCATCCTAACCCTAACTAAAACCAAACCCAGGGCAGCACTCACTGTTGTCTCCTATCTGACGAGTTTAAGCTGCAACCTTGGGCCTCCTGCCTCTCCGTCCTACGGCTCTACAAAGCCAATGAGTTTGGGGGTTTGTTTTTTATTTTGTTGTTGGTTGGTTGGTTGGTTGGTTGGTTGGTTGGTTTAGTTTAGTTTTGGGTTACTTAGTTTTGATTTTGAGAGTTGTGTTTTTGTATCAACCTTATTATTTAAAATCTCTTAAACATTTATTTCTTTTTTTCATTCTTATCTTACACATTATATCCTGACTTCAGTTTCCTCTCCCTCCACTCTTCTCAGTTCCCAACATACATACCTCCCTTTTCCCCAAATCTATTCCCCACCCCCAACCCTGTCCCTTTTCCCTTTTTAAAAAAGAAGTAGGCCTCCCAGAGATGTCAAACAAATATGGCCAACAAATTACAGTAAGAACAGGCACAAACCCTCATATCAAGGCTGAACAAGGCCACCCAGTAGGAAAATAAGGATCCCAAGTCCAGGCAAGAGAGTCGGAGACACCATAGTGATACTCTCTTATACGCTTGGATTTGGGTCTAGCCCAACTGTCATCGAAGAGGCATCATCCAGCAACTGATGGGAGCAGATGCAGACCCACAGCCAAACACTGGGCAAAGCCAGGGGAACCCTGCGGAAGAGCGGGCGGAAGGATTGTAGGAACCAGAGGGGTCAAGGACACCAGAGAACACAGCCCACAGAATCAACTACGCCCAGCTCAGGGAGACTGGAGCGACCACCTCAGAGCCTGTATGAGGCTGAGCTAGGCCCTCTGCATATATCAACAGTTGTGTGGCTGGGTGTTCTTCTTGGGGACATAGCCAAGGTTTTAAGCAGGCCGTGAAAACCCTGCTTCAGACCACACCTAGAACCCACTCCCCTCTCAGCTCTACTGCTGCCACCCGGGACAACAGCGCCATCGTGCTTTCCCTGAGCTAATGGAATGACCACCTAACAGGTGCCACCTTCTCTCCCGGTCCCCTGGAATTGCAGGCAAAGTCATCCAGTGAGGGTCCAGTCCATTCATAATCTCTAAATAATCCTGTAAAGCTTTCCTAGTCTATCCAAAGAAAAGCTGAATTCTCCCATTGGCCTTCGAGGGCCTTTACAACCTCTCTCTCCCTGTCCTCAGAGGCCACGCCTCTCTGCCATGACCTTCCTCCACTCTGCTTCTCCCTTTACACCAGCAGTATGATGCAGCTCCCGTTTTATAACTATGCTTTGGATTTCGAGGTAACCATAAATCCACATGTAATTGCAGAAGCAGGAGAGATACTTTACATACCTTTAACCGAGTTTCCTCCTAAGACAATGTGAATATCGGAGCCCCGATATTAACACTGGCACAGTTATGACTCAAAACAGTCCCTCAAGGAAATGTCATGATTCTCTCAGAGCTATAACCACATCCCTCCGAAAGCCGCTTCGTAGTCCTTCACAACCTCTCACTGGCTCTCTGTGCCAGAACGTCACTTTCAATGACACTGAAATAGGAAGTCCAGTATAAGTCCTTGGGGACTTTCCCCAGTTTACCTTCCTGGGATTCACCAGGTCACTCTATTTATGTTCAGTCCTTTTCACTGTTTCCCGGGAGCAATGTCACAGGTGTGTTTATCTGTTGACTTTTTTGTCCCTCCAAGGAAGAACACCTACCCAGGCTTTTCCCAGTTTCTAGCTACTTCATACTGTAGATAATGTGTGAATAGGTTTTCAATAAACAGAGTTTTCATTTCTCTGGGACAAATGCCCAAGAGTTTACATATAATTAGTTTCCCCAGGTGGTGACTGCTGTTAGGGTCGTAAGCACCACCCGATTGTTTTCTAGAGAGCTGTACCATGTCACACACCAGACAGCGATATATGAGGGGTCCGCTTCTATCAAGTGCTATCGTTTGCTGTTGTTACAATTTTTTTATTTTATCCATTCTGTTAAGTGTGCCTGTCTTCACATTTCCTAAAGAGTAGATTATATGGAAGATGTTCTCATGTGCTATGTGCCATCTGTAATATCTCTTGATGGAATGTCTCAAGTCGTATTCTATTTCCACTAAATCCTTTATTTCGCTACTGATTTGGAGAACTCCATATATTATAGGACCACTCTTTCTTCTGGTATATGATTTTAAAATATTTTCCCTGCACAAAATTACCTTTTCATTCTTTGAACATAACCCTTTTTAATTCTGCTGATTCAATTTATGTTTCTCCTCCAGGTAAAGTTTGAGTCAAGTGTAGAATTCCCTTATTCTTTTCCTTGGAATTTTAAATTGAGTCTAACATCTGCTTTAGTTAACTCTGTAATGATGCAAGAAACAGATTGCAGGACAAATTCTCAACCTGTGAAGGACAGTTCTAACACCATTTCCCGGCACGGTCATCCTGCCTCCATTCTTGCTTTTGGACTTGAGAAACTCCAATGCAGAAACAGTATGTGCAGGATCTGCTCCTCTGCACTGCAGATGAATATGTCTATCTTCTGAGCAATACAGCTATAAAGTCAGTCTTGGAGGGGAATGGTGGTGAATGCCTTTAATCTCAGCACTTGGGAAGCAGAGGCAGGTGGATTTCTTGTGTGTCCCAGATCATCTGGGAATACACAGTGAGACCATCCATGTCTAGGGTGAAAAAAAAGTTAATCTTTAAGACAGACAGAACTGTTGTCTGTGCTTCCTTTTCAGTTTTGCCTTAGCTATTCCTGCTACTCTGCATTTTATATAATATTTTGAAAATAATACCATTAATTTTTTTCATTCCATGAACATTGTATGCCTCTCCATTAATTCAGATCTGCCATAATTTTATCAACATTTTAAAGTTTGTAGCCTCTGAGTCCTATGCTTTTATATTAGATCTGTAGCTAACTAACTATGTCCTCATTTTCCAGTGATTGTACACTATTTTAAATTTGGTGTCCAGATGTTGATACACAAGAATAAATTCATTTTTGAGTTTATCTTTTATTGTGAAAGTTGCTGAATCACTAATTAGAGTAGGTTTTGCTATAGATCCTGGGGATTTTCTACATAATCACGCATCTGCAGATAGCCATACACTGTCTGCTTCTGCATGTGCCCTGCCATCCTTGTGATTATTAAGTAAGTACATCTTTTAAAGTTTACGAACAGATCCCTCATTTCCACTGATTCAAACGCAAAAATGTCATCACAGCAGCAGCAGAGGCCTGTTAACAAGATTCCCCCCCTTTGCTGTTTCCCACCTAGCTGTTATGCCAACCATATTTTAAAAAGTGTCTTTATCATCTTATTAAGTTACTATACAGAATTCATGGAATTGTTACGGCATTAGAACATGGAATATAAAATAAACTAAGCCTGTGTGACTAAGCCACGATCCTTCATATTTGGCTCAGGAATAAACCTCTCCGTCCCCACTGAGGTTAAAGCTGTGTTTGTTTACTTTAACAGTAGCCTCAATATAGGAGTAGGGAATCCATTTTTCACTAAAGGAGACACCTGGATCAGAGCCACATACCAGCATGGGCCCCTGTGCCCAGCCATCCAGTCTTCCTACCTTGAGTAGATATTGTGAGTGGACCTCTCTTGGCTTGGGTGATGGTCTATTTGTTTATTCCATGCTGGTTTTTGCATCCTATTTGTAAGGTACCTGTTTGGGGGCTGCTTTAAAAGCATTTGGTTGAAGTATCAGTGCGGTATGTTTGCTTTGAAAGTATTTTGGGGTCTGGCCTTTGAGTGTTAATCTGCTAACATTCTGTCCTTTTCTCTAGCCCCTCATCCAATATCTTAATGCAAGGGCGGGGATCTGTGGAGAAAAACAGGTACTCCTGTTCCAGCTGATTTTATGGTTTTGTTTTGTTTGGGTTTTTTTTTTTTGGGGGGGGGGTTCAAGGCAGGGTTTCTCTGTGTAGCCCTGGCTGTCCTGGAACTCACTCTGTAGACCAGGCTGGCCTCGAACTCAGAAATCCACCTGCCTCTGCCTCCCAAGAGCTCAGATTAAAGGCGTGCGCCACCAATGCCCGGCATGATTTTATGTTTGATAAGTTCAATTTACAAGTGTTTTGTTTTGGTTTTGGTTTTTTGTTTTGTTTTGTTTTGTTTTGTTTTGAAAGGTTGCTGAACCTGAGGATCAAGGAATCTGATCTACAGTGGTTTGCATGAGGACATCATTGGTCTTCAGCTAGTGCCACTGTTCAGGGGGTTTAGGAAGTGTGTCCTTAATGGAGGAAGTACGTCACCGGAGATCAGAGTCAAGACTTTAAATTCTATTTCCCCTCTGCTTCACTCTCAAGGCTGAGATGTGAACTCTTGACTTCCTGCTGCCGCCGCCATGCCTGCCACTAGCCACCACACTTCCCCAGTGTGATGGACTGGAGGCCAAATAAACCCTTCCTCCTCTACGTTCTTTCTGGTCGTGGTGTTTTCTCAGAGTGACAGAAAAGTAATGAAGACAGGAGCTAACTTAAGAGAACTAGCCTCTGTAGCTTGATTCACTCAACAGGGAACATTATTTAATATCTCTAAACTGTTGTTGCTGTTGCTGATGTTTGTACGCTTAGCTGAACATCTGTAATAGAATTTTTTAAGACATTATGGGCACCCTATTTAACTGGAATTTTAAAACATCTAAAGACAACAAATAATAAATTTGGCAACTTACAAATTTAAAACAACAACAACAACAACAACAACAACCACCCAGGAGCTACATGTAAGTTAAAAGATGTTAAAAATAGGAAATTATTTTTTTAAATTGAAGGGTTATGTCAGAACTAAAGATAAATTTTGAGACCTTTCCCCTTGATTCTCTAATCTCATTTGGTCTGCTGAGCCCTCGCCCCTTCCATCCTTGCCTCCTAATAGAGCAAAATTCATATAAAAGGAAAAAACTGTTACGGTGCTAAGTAGCAACTGGCCTGGAAACGCGCATCTTACAAGCCAGCCTCTGTAGAGCCCGAAGCTGCTGTGTAGGCTGCCAGGAGGAGACTCTCATCAACATTCCTGATCAGCCACGGATGCTAAACGTCATGGGGCCAAAATACCAGGCCACGTGCTCCTGCTGGTGCAAACTGGCAAAGCTGTCATGGTCTACCAAACAGCTTTCTAATCAGCTTTTGCCTGTAAGGCCTACTTCACAGAATAAAATTATGCCAGGTACCAGCCAGGACCAAACATATGGCTAGGAGCTCACAGGTCCCAGGGCAATGGCTAACTCTGTCTCTGCTTCTGTTTTCTTAAATATAGATCTGATGGGCCTGTTAAATTGCCTCCTATACATTGGTTCTTATGCCCTGAGATTACTGCTGCTGTCAGTAGCAATTGATTATGGAACGGGACTACCTTTTACAATAGATGGTGTACCACAGAGACACATAACCACTGTTAAAACAAGTAACAGACACCGGCACTGGATCCCAGTGTTTATCCTCAGATAAGTATCTACATCAACCACTAAAAATTCAGAAAACATCATAGAAGAGAAGGCAGAAAGAACGGAAGGGTGAAGCTGGGCATAGTGGTACCCTCTTGTAATCCCAGCACACAGAAGAAAGAGACAAATGGATCCTTGTGAGGTTGAGGCCAGCCTGGTCTATGTAAAAGGTTTCAGGCTAGTGGGACTATGTAGTGAGGCTCTGTTGCAAAATAAAAAAATAAATAAATAAAATTTAAAAAAAAATGAGCAAGACGGAGGGTGAAGTATTAGACCCAATTCTGCCATGTTGAAGCCTCACTTCTTGAGGGTCATTCCCTAAGTCCCAGAAAGTTCTAAATGGAAACATTCACTCCAGTAAGGAGGGAGAGGCCCATGAGACTCAGAAGGTAAACAACTCAAGTCTCAAGCAGTACCTAAAACTAGTAAGATACACAAGGCCCCCTCTACACGGTTATGGGAGCAGTAGCACCTGCTGGACGTGGGGACTCTCCAACTAAGCTACCTGGAGGACACTCCAACCTCCTGAGCCGCCTGAAGCCACGCAGAGCACGCCACAGTTGCGGCTTTTGTTGTAACTCAAGCTTGGGTGGGCTTTTTGGTGACACAGTTAGTTGGCTTTGAGTTGTCCGTTCTCCTGTTGGAACCCCTCACCTATACTCCAGATAAGTAACCTCAATTAACTCACTTGACAAATCAGACAACAGTAAAATCATTACTTTGGTCTGCCACTGGTTCTTTATTCGGTAGCTCCCCAGTAAAAATCTCACATAATCTATGGTCTATTTTAAGATAAAAGCTACGGAAGGGAACTGGGGAGACGGATCTGCAGTTAAGATCAACAGTTGTTCTTCCAGGGGACCTGGGTTCGATTCCTAGTGCCACATGATGGCTCACAACCATCTATAACTCCAGTTCCAGGGGATCTGACACCCTGTTCTGACCTTAGCAGGCACCAGCCACATAGGAAGTGTACATAATACAGACAGGAAAAAAAAAAAACCCTAAACATAAAATAATAATTTAGATCAAATAGAAAAGTTCTATAGCTATAGAAAGAGATCCCATGCTGTATTTGAAATCCTCATTTGTAAAGGCCTTTTCCCTTGGGAAACCCAGATTAGGCTCAGACATATTTGTATCTATTTATAAAATTTGGTCTATTAAATACATGAATGAAAATTATAGAAAGGGAAAAAATGCACAAATGATGCTAATAAATTGTAAAATCAACTAAAGCTTTGGTTTTTGTATAAAAATCTATACCTTTCGGAAAAGTCCACTCTCTCCTTACAAAATACATACTCAGAATCATATTTTGTATGGAATCATATATTTTAAAAAGTAAAAACTAACTCTGTCTCTATTACCCACTCAACTCCCCTCTCTTCATGTCCTAAATAAACTCTATTCTATACTAAACAATAAAAATAAAAAGTAAGCCAGGCGTGGTAGCACACGCCTGTAGTTCCAGCACTTGGGAGGCAGAGGCAGGTGGATTTCTGAGTTCGAGGCCAGCCTGGTCTACAGAGTGAGTTCCAGGACAGCCAGGACTACACAGAGAAACCCTGTCTCAAAAAAACAAAAAATAAATAAAAAAATAAAAAGTAAAAACTTTATGATCCATCTTTATTAAAGAAAGACATACACCATTATAAAGGACTTTTAAACATGAAGACAAAAAATTCAGAAGTGATTACACAGTGAGCCCTGGGAAACAGAAGACACCGTGGCAGTTTTATCAATGGTTAAGACACACGGCAGCCAGGACTGCCATGGGCCTGAGGGGAAGGGCCCATCTACCATCAGAGCCTGTAACCAGTTCCCATGCTGCAGAATTTAAAAAGAAATAAGGAGAAAAACATCCCAAGAAAACACAAACATCCAACTGATGGAAATGACTACGACACTCCAGGAGCAGGACCAGAACAGAATCCAATGGGGAAATACAAACATTGAGGAAGAGGACTCAAGCTGAAATGAAGAACATTAAAATTTAACAACGGCAACAACAAAATCTCTGAGACAGGAGCAAACAAGAAATACGCATCACAAGAATCCCAGCCTTTCGAATTATAGGAATATGAGGAAGAAGAATCCCAAAAGTCAACAGCAGAGAACAGATATTCAGCAAGATCTTCCCCAAACAAAGGAAAGAATAACAGATCTAAGCACAGAAACAACCAAATAGACAAGCCCAGGAAAGAAGATCCCCACAGCATATCATAATTAAAACACTAAGTATACAAAACAAAGAAAGTATATTGAAAGCTACAAGTCGCATACAAAGAAAAACCCATGAGAGGAACACCTGCTTTCTTAATGGAAACGTTGAAAGCCAGAAGAGCCTAGAGAGATGTGTTCCCAAACCTAAAAGACTGTGACGCCAGCCTAGACTAATATCTCAGCAAAATGACTCATAATTACAGACGACGGGAAAAAAAGAAAAAAACTTTTCACAACATAAACAGCCTTAAAAGTTTATATACCCAATAATCCAAACTTAAAGGAAATACTGGAAGCAATATTTCAGGCTTAAGAGAGAAATGGGCACTGCCAAGGGACTGTGGAAAGGAACACAAATCCATAATTATTAAAACACAAAGTATCACTGAGAACTGCACACACATCAAGAGCTCAATGATGGAAATTAACACACAACTTCAAAAACTTTAAATACCAATGGTCTCAATTCTCAATCAAAAGACACAAGCTCACTGAATGGATCAAAAAAAAAATCTATCTGTTGTCTATAAGAAACACATTTTACCTTTAAAGATAGGTAAAGTAAAGGGATGGATAAAACGTACTTCAATCAAATGGGACCAGGAAGCAAGCAGGCACCTCTCTCCTAAAATCTGACAAAATAGACTCCAATCCAAAACCAATCAGAAAACATAAAGATCATCCTAATCAAGGGAGGAGTTACCCAAGAAGACATTACTATCCTAAACATAGATCCACCAAACTCTGGTGCACCCAATTTCATAAAAAATGTATGACTGGATTTAAAGGCATTAATCCATTAATAGTAAATGATTTCAATACTCCACTTTCACCAATAGACAGGCCATATGGAAAAAATAAACAAAAAAATCCTAATTAACTGACATCATACATCAAACAGACCTAGCATAGCTACAGAATATTCCACCCAAGAACTAAAGAATATACATTCCACTCCATAGTACACAGAAGTACAAACCAGATCTCTACAAACTCAAAAAGAATTTAAATAACTCCTTAGGATTTCCATCTTGCCACAATGAAATATAACTTAAAATTGGCAAACCAAATCCAAACCCAGTTGATAGGAAAAAATAATGAAAATCAGACCAGAAATCAATGAAATAGGAAAGAAAAATATCAATGGATCTAGAAGCCAGTTCTTTTTGAGAATAAAGATTAACCTACCTTCAGTCCAATTAACCAAAAGAAAGAGAGGTCCCAAATTAACAGAATCCAGCAAACAGGGAAACAGATACCAAAGAAATCCTGAATATTATTCAGGAATACTTTTAAAACTTGTACTACATTAATTTGGAAAAGAAATGCATTAATTTTTAGATTCATCCAAATCACTAAAATTAAACCAAGAAGTCAACAATCAAAACAGACCCACAACAAACAAGGAGATTGCAATAGAATACAGCCCAGTGCCAGATGGCATCACTGCAGAATTCTACCAGATTTTCAAAGATCTACAGCAACAAACAGAGGGAACGCGCCCAGACTCCTACAAAGCCAATATCACTCTAATACCAAGGCAAGTTAAGGCACAACAACAACAACAACAAAGAAAACTGAAGGCCAACAACCCTAATGAACTTGGACTCAGAAATGCTCCACAAAATGCTTGCAAACAGAATACAAACATACATTAAAAAAGAATGTCCACCAAGACCAGGTTGGAGGGAAAGCAAAAGGGAACCGTTGCCAGGGGAGGCAGGGTTGGGAGCAATAGAGAAGGAACTAGTGGGAGTCCAGGGATCTAACCAAGTAAATGGGGAAAGAGGGAGGAGCTCTAATTACAAAGGAGGAGGGAAACACAGAGGAGGAGAGAAGTAAGTAAAATAACACGAAGGGTATCTGAAAGTCGGGAATCATGCTATTAACCATCCACAAAAAAATACAGACATCTGCATATAAATATGCATACATAGTTTAAATAGAATTTTCTCATCTGAGTTGACAGGGCTCCCGCCAGGAGGCAAAGACCACCCTACCACGCAGCATGAGAAGTTCTCTTTGAGTTGATGGTCAGGCTTGTCCAAAAGACTCCCAGAGCATTACAGACTATTGTTATCACCCTTGGTTACTCTCCAGAGGTGGAAGATAATTCTATATTGCTGAAGACACCATGCACTTCAGACACAGAGCCCAGAGAACCCTGGGAAGAAATAACTGTAAGCCTTCTCTCTGAAGACTAGCTTTCATGGTTCAAAAAGGGGACATGCAAGCTTCCAAAGGACAGGGAGCAACCAGCAGTCGCCCCCAGCTATGACACTTTTGAACCATAACAGTCAACATGGCATGATAACCCTAAGGGTGCAGTAACCAACAGCTAAAACTGGACTTGGAGACCAACTCGACAACTGGGAAGGCGTGGGAATCTAACAGTACCCAGGGCTACTGAAGCCATGCATCGTGGATGTTGGAGGAGAAGCTACAACCACCACCTTACTAAATCAGCATGATCTCTAACCACCTTCTATACATCTGTTCCCACAGATAAGTGAATCCTCATCCTTCATCATGGAAACATCTCTTTACGACAGATGGAGGCTATTAACAAAAGCAAACAAAAAAAAATCAGCCACAACCAATCAAAACACTGAGGGGTGGAGCCTAGTCCCAATGGAAGCATCAACAAAACAACTACCATACCTAGGGCTCAGGAAACACTGCAGAATGGGGGTGCGGGGGGCAATTTAAGCGCCAGGGTATCATGAAATTTACTGTGTGATTGTGTCTTCTAGGAATGTCGGAAGCGACACAGATAAAGTCTTACCGAGATGACTGCCTAAGTGTGAGCTGAGCAGACAATAGACATGTTAAAGCGAATAATTTAAGACATGAGTCCTTCACCCTACACAAAACTACAGGCAGCTAAGGAATGGTGAGAAGAGGAGAAATGGTCATTCCTGAAGAGATACAAGCACGTTACATACAGACTGAACAGGTTATAGTTAGGAATATGTATATACGTATATGTATGTGTGCTGGCTGGTTTTTGTGTTAACTTGACACACATCTGAAAGGAGGGACCTCAACTGAGAAGATATAGCTATAGGAGAGCCTATAGGCATTTTTCGTGCTTGATGGGCGGTGCAAGTCTTAGGCTGGCCAAGCCACGATGAGCAGGCAGCACTCCTCCATGCCTTCTGCATCCGCTCCTGTGGTCAGGCTCCTTCCCTGTTTGCGTTTCTGCCTTGACTTCCTTCAATGGTGGATCACAATGTGGAAGTGTAAGCCAAATAACCCTCTCCCCCACAAGTCGGTTTGGGTCATGATGTTTCACAGCAACAGTGATACTAACTAGGACAGGGTATAAAAACAATAATGAAAATAGAGGCCATGAATGCGAAAGAAAGTAAGAAGATATAAGGAGAAAAGGGTGAAATAATGTAATTATAATCTTGAAAATAAAAGAAATAATTTTTAAAGAATGTCTGTCTCAAACAAGATATAAATCAGGGACCAACACCTTAAGCTGTCCCTCTCTCTCTTGCTCTCTCTCTCTCTCTCTCTCTCTCTCTCTCTCTCTCACACACACACACACACACACAGAGAGAGAGAGAGAGAGAGAGAGAGAGAGAGAGAGAGAGAGAGAGAGAGAATTAAAAAGCTTTCTTTCCTAATCTAATTCCGGCCCTCACTGAGAAGACCCAGCACTAGGTTCTGAGTCTCCTCTTGTTTCTGTTTCTCCCTGATGATCCTGCCTTGTTTCATGTCTCCTGATACTATCCAGTGCTGATAAAACTCAAATACACTCTGTGTCTTAGTCACTGTTCTATTGCTGTGGCCAAGGCAACTCTTATAAAGCATAGCATTTAACTGGCGGCCATCTTACAGTTTTACAGTTAATCCACAATGCTCACATGTCACAGTGGGAAGCTGACAGGAACAACACTGGAGCAGTAGCTGAGGGCCTTACATCCTGTCCCACATCCTGACCCACAGGCAGAAAGAGACTGAGCATGGCATGGGCTTCTGAAACCTCAATTCGCAGCCCCAGCGACACACCTTCTCCAACAAGGTCACACTTACTCCAACAAAGCCACACCTCCTAATCCTTCCCAAATAATTCCACTCACTAGGGGACCAAGCATTCAAACACATGAGCCTATGAGGCCACCCTCATTCAAACCTCCACACTCTGCTGGTCTGCATCCTGAACCCTCAACTCCAGGCTTATATCCATGTACATTCCCATATTAAAATCAAACATGAGCTAGCTTTCATCTCAGAGGGACAAGAAATAGTTTATTTTGGAGGCAAGATTATTTGTAATTAGGCTCTGGACTTTTACCATCCCATTCTCCCCACAACCACTGAGGATTTTATCAACTGGTCAGCCTTTCCAGGTGCAGCGTCTTCCTGGGAACTTTGTTTACAGCTCCCACACGGACTGGGCAGCCCATTCTGGGTAATCAGGGGCTATTAACTCACTATTTATCATCTGGATCTGATTTTTTTTTCTGTTTTTGATACAATACTTATATGTGATATAACATTTATATGTGACATAAATAAAACATTTATATGTAACATATAAGAATATTATGTTGAAAATTAAAATAATCAGAAATATTGTCCACCTTAACAAAGTGAAGGTAGAAAATGAGACAAATAATTTAATCAAATAAATTATAATTTTAAAACTAGATCAACCATGGTTTTCCATGCATTTATTTGTACTCTACAAAATACTTTATATTTAGGGTGTTTAAAATAACTTATTTGTCTTTTCATTTTCAGTTTGATTTTAGAGCTATCAGTTCATATGAAGTGGCTAGCCCTAACTTTTAGGGAAGCCTGGTCTCTAATATCTAAGCTATTATAACTCTTACATGTGGATGATAAATTGATATCTTCTATTGTCTTAATATTATACCAGAACACTTCTGAAAAAGTAAATGGGCAGTTATATTTATATTATAGAAGGAACAGATGCCAATAAGTTTGAATTCCTTTTAAACAAAATTTTCTTTTTTCCTTGTACCAAATACTGTTAATAATAGCGATAGAAACAAAGGGTCAGACTTGTCAGAAATTATTATTTTAGAGGCCTGCCAGGCACAATCAAATATTATCATTCTTTAATCTTGACAAGGAAGGAAAATGGGAAGCTAGGAGTCACTGTGACACTGTCCATTTCCTTTTCTAACACTAAAATGTGGGTTTTGTTTAATAGTTTTGATCTTGGCTGAATATTCCACAGGACACCTTAAATAATCAAGAACATTGACTCTTAAAGCAGATAACAGGCATATAAAAGCAGATAAAGGCTGGCTACTTTGTCTAGATGTACATGGGCTCTGGCATCTAAACTCAGATCTTCATGCAAACACTTTATTTACAACCCCTGGGAATCAGATGGCCTTGTCTGACCTCCACATATGGTGCACAAATGTACAAGAAGGTCAAACACATAAAATACTGTAAATCTTTTTTTTTTTTTTTTTGGTTTTTTTTTTTTTTTTTTTTTTTTGGTTTTTTTTGGTTTTTTTCGAGACAGGGTTTCTCTGTGTAGCTCTGGCTGTCCTGGAACTCACTCGGTAGACCAGGCTGGCCTCGAACTCAGAAATCCGCCTGCCTCCGCCTCCCAAGTGCTGGGATTAAAGGCGTGCGCCACCACCGCCCAGCTGTAAATCTTTTTTTAAATTTGTTTTTGCTTTTTGGTTATGAAGGTATGGCTGGATCCAGATGCTATGGAGAGGCAAAAGGATGGACAAGTCAAGCGTATCTTTGGCAAACCTGAAAGAGCTGTCTGGTGGGATAATACAGCAAAGTGCACTTAGCAACTGGTTCAACAATGAACAGGAAATGACTAGGAACAGGAACTCCAGAGTGGAACTAGGCCTTTGACTGTCCCTGTAATTCAGACTCCTTAGGCAGTCTTCGCTATGGACCTAAAGTTAGATACAGTGAAGACACGGGCCCTAAGGGGAGATGATAAGACTTCAAGAACTGCAGGGGAATGTAAACAAGAAAGCCTGAATTACAGCATGGATGGGAAGTGAGGCCAGAATTTTACAAGTGACTCATTACTTCATGCCTTGGAAAGGCAGATCTTAAAAACAAACAACGCTCTTCTTGTATACACTTTTCAGAAATAAGGTCCTAAGGCTTCTGGGTAAAATGCTAAAATTAAAAGCATCACCAGTGAAACTCAGTGAGAGAAAACAAAACAACAAAGATACCACACAGAAAGCTCTCATCCTGGAAAAGGAAAGGCCCATAAACAGGAGAGCAGGGAATCATAGCCCAGCTGGAAGTCCACCTGCCTGCCGTTGAAGAAGACAGGAAGAGACCAGAAGAGCCCATAATGGAGCAAAAGAATCCACAGGAGCCACCAGAAAAGGACCTACAACCTCCCCCTCCCCCCAACCAAAACCGGGACTGAAGCTGCAGAGACCCACGGATCCCACTCGCCCTTCCCGCATGTGGACAATGTGCAGCCTGCTGGAGTCACGGGGATCTGAGAGCTTCACCTTTCAGCGCAAGCGCAAGCTACGCCAGCTAATCACTCCATTAAGTATTCTTAAATTCTAGGGCTTTTATATGTATGGTGCTTGTGCATGTCCATCTGTGCAGTCCTTGTGTGCCCACTGCCAGTAAAAAGGTGCGGGATCCCCTAGAACTGTAGTTAAGGTGGTTGTAAACTGCCACATGGGTCGTGGGACTTGACCCTGGATCTTCTGAAAGATCAGCGAGCACTCTCTCACTGAGCCACCTTTCCTGCCCCCCCTTAAGTAAGTAGACTCGTTATTTATTATTTTCTACTTCCTGCTCTTGTACATATGTCTCAGGACTATACATTTCTCTGCTCTGTTTTCCATAGGGGGGGTTCTTCTTTATTTACTTTTTAAATGTATGTATGTTTATGCGCATGTGTTTGTGTGAGTGACTGTCAGATGTGAGCAGATGTCCTCAGATGCCAGAGGATGGTGTCAGTTCCCTTGGAGCTGCACAATATATGGGTGCTGTGAACCAAACTCGGGTCTCCTGGGATAACAGAAACAGCTCTTAACCAATGAGCCATCTCTCCAGCTTCTAGAACATTCTCTACTCCCCTCCAGAAACATGTATAATAGTTCATATTTTTACCTACATCTTCTGTCTATCACCCTTATTCCCTTTCTAGTTACATAATTACAACTTTCCATAGTTCTAACAATCTCTAACAGCGTCCCAACTTGTCCCTGCTAGCTACTTTAATCAGATCAGTTGTGTTTTCAGAATCAATTCAATACTTATTCATTATGCTTACCTACTGTAGTGTTCAGTCACTCCTAATCTTATTAACTAAAAAAGTACATTCCGTACTATCCTTGCTTGTTTATCTGCCAACAGTTATTGAAGTCAAAGGGCCCACTATTCTTAACTGGCTAACAAAAGCAGCTGTGGCTGCTCCTCTGGTTAATATCCTGCTCAGGCAATATGATGGAGATTACACTAGGAACCCGGAGCTCCTAGAGCGAGGACCTAGTTTCTGAAGCATACACTTGATTCTACCACATCCAGTCCCAGGCAAACCTTGTAAATGTTTCAACTGAAAGTACATAGGTGATAAAAATAAATACACCAAACACACTCATAAAACCAGATATGGAAGTCTCAATGCGGTTACTAATAAACACACACACACACCAAGCCAAAATAGCTCCTCACATTTTTCTAATCCTATAGTAATAGCATCTAGTGAGAGAAGTGAGGAAATTCCAGACAGAGAACTGAAAAGAATGCTTGTAAGTACACTCAGAGGATAGAGTGAGGACGAAGAGTAGCTAAGAGCTCTTGCTGCTCTTTCAGAGGGCCAGCGTTCAGTTCCCACTCACGTCAGGCAAGTCTACCTGTGACTCCAGCTCTTAGAGTCCAGCTCTTAGAAGGGATGAGGGCCTCTTCTGGACTCTGCAGGCATCCCCAAAGCACACACCCGGACAAACACTGAGACATGTAAGGAAACAATAAGGAAGAGAGTTTTAAGTCCTTTGTAAGGTGTATTCAAAGAAGAAAATGAGCTCCTGACTGGGACACAGGCAGCTGGCTGAAATAAGGCAGGCACTGTAAGTTCTGAGACAGGTATGCAGCAAAGACAGAAATACATAAGACAACACAGCCTGCAATGCTGGAAAGGAGAACTATGTCAACACACTGTGGAAAGTCTGCCCAATAGAATGGATGTGAAGAGAGGACAACATCGGAACCTGAAGGCAGATGGGAAACTAGAACATTCAAACAAGGACAGAAAGAAGAGGGACAAGTGGGGATTTTAACATCTGGGAGACACTCTGAAAAGGCCAAATCTACAGATGAGCGTCAAGACAGACACACCAGCTTACATAGGAAGCAAAATAACAGCAAATTTTCCACCAGAATTTAGAAGCCAGGAGGCCATTGACAGATGTGTTATGAGTTCTGAAAGGCAACTGTTGACCCACACTACAAGACACAGCAAAAATACATCACAACAGGAAGAGTTATAAAATTTTTCCACAATAAAAATAGGCTAGCTGAGCTATGATAACTCATCTCTACAAAAGATACTTGAAGAAATCAGATCAAAGAGAAAAACAAGTCTATCTACTAGACCAGAGATGTGAATAAGCCACCCTAAAATAGTAGTAAAATGAGAGAGAGAGAGAGAGAGAGAGAGAGAGAGAGAGAAAGAGAGAGAGAGGCAGGCAGAGACAGGGAGACAGACAGAGAGAAAGACAGAACAACAGAAGGACAGGAATCAATACAAACCTTTCAAATTATTATTATTATTATTATTATTATTATTATTATTGACTGTCCCCCAGTCAAAAGACACAGACTAGTGGACTGGATCAAAAAGCAGAAACCATAATTTGTTGACACCAGAAAATAGACCTCACTACAAAAGACAGACACTGTTTGTTTTAGTTTGGTTTCAAATACCAACCAAAGCAACTTGAGAGGAAAGAGTTCCTTTGAAGCTTCAAGCCCATCATGATGGGCTCAGCTTAGGAACTCAAGGCAAGAACTGAAGCAGAGACTACAGGGGAGTGCTGCTCTCTGGCTTGCTCGGCCTACTTTAACACAACTCAGAACACTGGCCCAGGGGTGGCACCACTCCCGATACGCTGGTCCCTCCCACATCAATTACTAACTAAAAAATTGCCTCTCTATAGGCTAATCTTATGGAGGCATTTTCTCAATTAAGAGTCCTCTTCCCAAATAACTCAAGCTCTGTCAAGTTAGGAAGGAAGGAATGTAAAAAGGAAGGACAGATGGACCACCTAAACAGCACACGATCTTAGGGGGAAAAGACAGAAAGAGGTGCCCCAAGCAAAAGAACCTGGGAAACAAGCAGGTGCCACTCACTGTCCTATTATCTGACAAAATAGACATCAAGCCAAACCTACAGAGAAGGCCACCTCATACTGATTAAGGAAGCAACCCATCAGGAGGATAATTCTGAACATATATGGCCCAAACACAGGTCTACCCAATGTCATAAAACAAATTCTATTAGCTGTAAAGTCCCTAATTAACTCCTACACAATAGTAGTGGGTATCTTCTCCATTCTTGCCAGCTAGCAGGACATTCAAAATAGAAATATTTGAGCCGGGCGGTGGTGGCGCACGCCTTTAATCCCAGCACTTGGGAGGCAGAGGCAGGCGGATTTCTGAGTTCGAGGCCAGCCTGGTCTAGAGAGTGAGTTCCAGGACAGCCAAGGCTACACAGAGAAACCCTGTCTCGAAAAAACAAAAACAAAAACAAAATAGAAATATTTGAATTAAATGGCACCATAGAGCCAACGGACTTAATACACATGTGCAGACTGTTCCACCCAAACACTACAGAATACATGGTCTTCTGTGAAGCCTATGAAATTTTCTCTAAAATAGATAACATATGGGACACAAAGCAAGTCTCAACAAATACAAAAATAACTCCTTGTATCCTTTCTGATTACAATACAATCTACAAGTCAAGAGCAAGAGAAGCCTTACAACACAAACTCAGAGATTAAATGCACTACTGAATGAAAAGAATCTAATGGAAATGGAAACATCTAAAGCCTATGGGACACAATTCAATCAGTCATAGGGAATTATTTACGGCTGTGAGTAATCACATTAAGAAATCAGAGAGATCCCAAATAAGTAGTCTTCTAATATACATTAGGAGCCCGGGAAAAGAATAAACCAAACCTCAAACCAGTAAACAGAAAGAAATCAGTAAGATTATCAGTCATTTTAGGGTGGCTTATTATCAGAAATGACTAGAGTGGGAGGGAAAGGAATCATGGGACACAAAGCTGGCTCTTTGAAGATAAACAAAACTGACAAAACTTTGGTCAAACCAACCAAAAAACCCAATTTAATAGAATTAGAGATAGAAAGGGAGCCATTACAACAGAAGACTAATAAAACTCAGAAAACCATTAGCTCTTCATTCTACTAAATTGGAAAAATCTCAACAGGTGAATTTCACTGAACTTGCACTGAAAAACATAGATGAAAAATTTCTCAACAAAATATTTACAAGGCAAATTCAATAACACATCAAAAAGATAATTCACCATAATCAAGTTGAGTTTATACCAGAGATTTAAGGACCATTTAATATATGTAAATCAATAAATGTAATAAGGTACATAAATGGACTCAGTAACAAAAAAGCATGGCCATCTCAATAAACAGAGAAAAGGCTCTCATAATTGATAAGCGACTTCATCAAAGTGTCAGGATATAATCAGTAGCCTTCCAACATGCCAAGGACAAAAAATACAGAAAGAAACCAGAGGGAAAAATCTCATTCACTATAGTATCAAAAACTAAAAGCTTTTGAATAAACCTAACCAGGGAAGTGGAAAAACCTCTATAATGAAAACTTTTAAAACAATAAAGAATGAAATTAAGAAAAACACTAGATGGAAGGAATTCCCATTCGAATGGATCAGAAAAACTAATACTGCCAAAATGGCTGATCTACCAAAAGCAATCTACAGACCCATTGTAATCTCAACCAAAATCCTAGTACCATGCTTCATAGAAATAAACAAAACAACCATAAAATTCATATGGATTTTATGACAAAACAAAACTAAAGGTAGAAAAAATGCAGCTGGAGGCATCACCATACCTTGTTTCAACCACAATGGAATTTTTCAGTTCTGACTGATACGAGGGTCCTACCTTTGAAATGTGTGTATAATCTGGAGTATCTATGGAGACCAGAAAGCTAGAAAGGGACTCATGAGTGCAGGAGTGGAAGAGCCTTAGGTGGGAAGGGAACAGGAGAATACATGTGCTGGGAAAGGGGCTCAGATAGTGAGGGTAAGAAGCTTTAAGAATGGATGAGGAGATGGGGGGCGGTGAACCTTTGCTTCCGGGGTGCAGCCACTTGTAAGCTCTTCATCACACCTGTGCACATTCAATGAGCCCTAACTGAATTCAGGGGAGGTTTTGTTGTTGTTTTTAAATTATCAAAGTAAGAGGAGAACATTTGAGGAAAAGGAAAAGTCCAGAAGCAGTGGCTGGGATAAAAGAATAAATGGAGTGAATGTAAACAAAACATATATGTGCATGTGTGTTCCATATATGTGTGGGTATATATACCTATACATATATATATATATATATATATATATATATATGAAAATGCTAAATAAAATATTATTTTGGAAGGAAGGAAGAAAGGAAGAAAGGAAGGGCTGGAGAGATGGCTCAGCAGTTAAGAGCATCTGCAGCTCTTGCAGATCTGGTTCAGGTTCCCAGCACGCATGCGCTGACTCACTCTCTTCCAACTCCAGCCCCAGGATCTAACACTGTCTTCTGATATCCCTGGGCACTAGGCATGCATTGAGTGCACAAACATACACGATGGCAAAACATCACACACATAAACATAATATTTTTAAAAATAAAAACTTTTAAAAAGAAAGAAAAAAAGAAGGAAAACAAGTCTCCATGAGAGCTTGGGTCTAATGCGGTGACATCACTAATGCCAAAGAAATTCTTGGCTGGGACCGTGGAAGCCATGGGCCGATTAGCTCATTGCTAAAACCCTGGCAATCGCACTAGCTTCTTGGCCTGGCCCCAAGAGAAAGTGATTTGAACATTATACACCATTAAGCTGACTCAGAGAACAAATGACTAACTTTCCGATAATCAAGATTTCGCCATGGCCATTCTTCATTTTGATTCAACCTGAGTTTAATGCATCATGACTAATGATTCCGGTCTACACGGAAGGAAGTCAGTCTCTGCTGTGCGGCATCACTCACAGCCATCCTTCTCGGGACAGGAGCAGGAGCCTCCTGGTGCCTTTCAAATGTCACACCAGACATACCTGTGAACACTCTTCCTCATAAGCAGGCTAGAAAGCAGTGGGTCCACGGGAGATGTGCAAGTTAAGGACCGGCTAGTTCCTTAGGTAGGTAACATTACCTACCATAGCCCTAAGCCTCAAGTAGTCACTTAAACGTGGTCCACAGACAGAGAAAAAAAAATCTTCATTCACCAATAAAGGAGGCACAGACTTATTAGGTAATCTACCCCACTGAAGGGATGGGAAAGTAAGTCCGCAGCCAGGAGCAGCTCCACCTCACTGCCTCCAGTTCTGTTACTCTCCCATGCTGAGGATCCTGGTGGGAAGGTCAATCTGTCCCTCTCCCGCTGCACTCAGCAGAGACCTCAACCGCACACTCCTCCTAGTGACAAAAATGACCCTGTCCATAGACAGGAAAGTGAAAAGCCATGTGGAGCTTGCCGTGGGGCTCCAGGTCAGGCCTCCTGACTTCATTTCTACCTTCAAGAAGCTCAGAGGCAGGACCCCCTCAAACGCCAGCAACCATTCACTGCATTCTGGCCGGAGGTACAGCCATAGCAGGAAGAGCTAGCTCTCCACGTATACTGCTCTCCAACAGCCTGTCTTTATTTATTTATTTATATATATATATATATATATATATATATATATATATATATTTTTTTTTTTTTTTTTTTTTTGGTTTTTCGAGACAGGGTTTCTCTGTGTGTAGTCCTGGCTGTCCTGGAACTCACTCTGTAGACCAGGCTGGCCTCGAACTCAGAAATCCGCCTGTCTCTGCCTCCCAGAGTGCTGGGATTACAGGCGTGCGCCACCACGCCTGGCTAACAGCCTGTCTTTTAAAAGATCCATTCAAGTTTAATGCGTTAAGAAACTTAACCTTACATATTAAGGAATATTCTAATGAGGGTCAGAAAGCCAAAAGGGAAATGCAATTAGCCAGAATTCCTTACTCCCAGATCCCCACAAGAGACTCACTGTAGTTCCAGAAGGAACACAGGAGCTGCCCTTGTGGAAAAGGATGAACACACAGGATACCCGCACCCAACTTTGTCCCCATTTCCCAATACACTGCATGGGACAACTCCTCTCATGAGTAGTTTATCCAGTCTTCATTACGTTTCCTGTTCAACCACTACAGGGAAGTCACAGCACAAAACTTAAGGCAGCTAGTCATCTAGCATCCATGATCAAGGAATCAGTGCTGAATGTTTGTGCTCAGGCCCCTTTTGCCATTCATTCAGTCTAAGATTCCTGCCAAAGGAATGATACTGCCTAGAGTAGGCAGGTCTTCCCACCTCAACCTAATCAAGATCCTCCCAGCAGGCATACCTAGGGGCCCTCTCTCAAATGAGTCTAGATTGAGTTAACAATCGATATGAATGAACCATCACACCCAGTGACAAGCACCATGGTACCAAGATATGGTCCCTTCGCTTTTGACTCGCCTCCGCACGATGCCCATAGACAACATTAAAAGCAAGGTATTTAGCTCTGCTTCCTAACAACAGGCAATGAAAGGTGACACCTGTCCAAGGGTCTAGCCTGCGGAACTGCTCCAGCCATTAAGCACAGCTGGCCATTCCTTCCCACTCAGAACCCTTGTACAGAGGCTGCGGAGACCAGGACCAATCAATACTCCTATCCCGTCCTCAGAGTCTTAGGCAGCTTTTCAGTTTAATGAAGCTTGTCCTAGCAACTTGGTTTCCCTCTTAACCCAAGGAGGGAAAAAAACTCTTAGGAGTAGAAAGACCATCTACAGTATCTATGATCCTCTCTCCACACCTGACAGAAATATCTATAGCCCGTGCACTAATAAACGTTGCCAGATATCAGAATCATCTGGGTTGGACCGTGCTACAAAGTACAACCATTGTAGGAATCATTTGCCTCAAAAATAAATCCTGATGTCAGTTCCTAAAATTATTTATAATATTACAGTTAAAATGAAGCTCTCAGACAACTGCCACTCAGCAAAGGTCACTCACCTAAAAGCACAAGCAACTCAATCGTTGCTTGCACCAGAATCAGGCCCAGTGGACAGTTTGGTACCCACACTCTCCCTTCGGCTCCATAATTTCCTAGGCCCTAGGCTAGGAGTGGGTTCTTTGTCTGCTGCTTACTGGCTCGCTCCTCATGGCTTGCTCAGTCTGCTGTCTTGTAGAACCCAGGACCACCAGCACAGGAATAGCACCACCCACAATGGGCTGGGCCCTCCCCAATCAGTCACTAATTAAGCAAATGCCCTCCAGGCTTGCCTACAGTCTGATCGTATGGAGGCATTCTCTCAATTGAGACTACCTCCTTCCTGACAACTCTAGCCTGGGCCAAGCTGATAGAAACACACACACACACACACACACACACACATAAACACACACAAAAAATTAAAAAATAAATAGCCAGCACAGTGAGTGTTGGTGCACACACATGCTATAGTGCACATGTGGGAATTAAAGGACAATTTATGAAAATCAGTTCTCTCCTTCCGCCATCTGAGTCCTGGAGACTGAACTCACCAGGCTTATCCAACAAATCTCTTTACCCACTAAATTATATTGCCAGACTTCTAACATTGTTTAAGGAAGGATCTCTCTATTGAGACACTACTAAAAATTAACACAGATTTTTAAATTATTTATTCAGTAGCTCATTTATAATCAATAGTGGACTCAATACATAATAATAAAATTAATGTTAAAAGTAATTTGAGAAAATTTGAAACTCACAATTAACAGAAAATAGTGTCCTTAATACATCTGCCTCTACATTCGTTTTGACATGCTATATTGTTTGGGTTAAAGTATGTGAAGAAAGGGTTGAAGAGACAACTCAGCAGTTAAGAGCACTGACTGCTCTTCTAGAGGTCCTGAGTTCAATTCCCAGCAACCATATGGTGGGTCACAACTATCTGTAATGGAACCTGATGCCCTCTTCTGGTGTGTCTGAGGACTATTTTAATCATAAAATAAGTAAATAATTCTTTTTTTAAAAAAGTACGTGAAAGCCGGGCGGTGGTGGTGCACGCCTGTAATCCCAGCACTTGGGAGGCAGAGGCAGGCGGATTTCTGAGTTCGAGGCCAGCCTGATCTACAGAGTGAGTTCCAGGACAGCTGGAGTTACACAGAGAAACCCTGTCTCAGAAAAAAAAAAAAAAGTACGTGAAGAAAATCCAGCCTTACACAGACTTGTGGCGGGACATTAACTGAGAATTCAGTCAGCATAGCAAATCATGCTGTTTGATAGAGCATTAAAACTGAACAAGCAGTCTTCTTGCAAGTTAGCTGCAATGACCACTTCGCACTATCTACTAACATTGCTCTGTGAACAAATATTTTGCCTCTGTGTGGTCTTTCAAGGGCAAACATGATCTCACTGAATGAAAACATCTCCTAAGTTAACAGCACACTTCAGCACACAACATCCCAAATTCACACATGTAAAAGGCATCCCTGGGTTTCAACCAACCACGGTAGGTTCAAGTCTCCCAGAATTCTAACTTTTGCCTGAAGGCACAAGCTTTATCGTTTGCAACAAATACAGGTTCCCTTGAAATAGCAGGTTCACTTATTTAATTTCCAGAGTATCAGCCGAAATCACAAGTTGGAGTAACCGTGCTTTGCCAAGTGTTTTACTCCCTCCCCCACCCCGAAGAAAACAGTTCCGCATGGAAGGAAGATATATGGCTTAGTTTCCAACCCAACAAAGGCATAAGCATTTTTTTTCCTCAAAGAGCCTTTGTGCTTCCACCTACAGAAGAACATTATGCAAATTCCAATCCCATAATATGCCACTGATATTAAAAATATATATAACACTAAGGATGTTTGAAAGAGCCATATGGAAGCTGTCTTAGGGGTTTCTATTGCTGGGATAAAACACCATGACCAAAAGCAACTCAGAGACGAAAAGGGTTTATTTCACCTCACAGTTCATCAAAGGAAGTCAAGGCAGGAACCTGGAGGCAGGAGCAGCTGAGCACCGGCCATGACGGAGCACTGCTCACTGGCTTGCTACCATGGCTTGCTCAGCCTGCTTTACTATACGGCTCAGGATCGCCAGCCCAAGGGAGGCACATCTATGGGCTGAGCCCTCCCGCATCGATCACCAATTAAGAAAATGCCCCACAGGCTTGTCTACAAGCCAGTCTTATGGCGGCATCTTCTCAGTTTAGAATCCTTCTTCCCAAATGATTCTAGTTTGGCTCAAGTTAACATAAAAACTAACCAAACACAGAGCATAATATTTTAAAAGATATCTAGAGATATGTGGAATATATAGTATATATGTTTGTATATGTGTGCATTATATATGCATATACTAAACATGCATGTGCACACACACATGCACACATGTCATAAAGGAGTCTAATTGGAGTTATCCTGCACAGACGCCACAGGGTGACAAATAAAAGCCCCAGTATCAGATAGGTTTTGGACACCTGCCCTGAAGGTGTTAGTGAGGCTATGCTATTGCTCTGCCCTCCAGCACTTGATGGTAAGACCCTATGGCTGAAGACACCACACACACTGGTCACAGGATAGAGAGAAATCCAGTTGGTACTAATCACTAGCTCCCTCCCTGCTGGCTAGCTTTCACAGTACTGGAATGTGCTGTGCGAGTTTCTAGGAAGAAAATGCCATGAACAGTCTCAAATGCTCACATCTGCGATTCATGTAAACTACAGTAGTGACAGACATGGCAAGGTATTATTCCCATGGTACAATAATGGTGCAAACGTTAAGTGTAACCAATGACTTCCAGGTTTGGATTTAAGGCCCACAGAAGAAAACATACACTTGGTTCTGTAAAACTGGCCAAGAACCCATAGCTGGGGAGTTCACAGACGTGAACCTACTATCAGTCTGCTAAATGGACACGTTATCAGACTCCCCTCTAAATTTGCATCTCTCGACCCACAGATCAGTGAAGCTGTGTGATCTTATCAAAGAAGTTTCCTTATGCAGTAGATGATCATTAATGAAAATCTCACAACTGGTCAAAAAAGTTCAAGGAAGCCGGGCAGTGGTGGCGCACGCCTTTAATCCCAGCACTTGGGAGGCAGAGGCAGGCGGATTTCTAAGTTCGAGGCCAGCCTGGTTTACAGAGTGAGTTCCAGGACAGCCAGGGCTACACAGAGAAACCCTGTCTCGGAAAAAACAAAAACAAAAACAAAAAACAAAAAAACAAAAACAAAAACAAAAAAAGTTCAAGGAAATATCTGTGGCGTGCTTGGCTACAAATGGAACCTCTCTCTGTCTCTCTGTCTCTCTGTCTCTCTGTCTCTCTGTCTCTCTCTCTCTCTCTCTCTCTCACACACACACACACACACACACACACACACACACAAAATCAGGGACCATAATGGAAAAGAGGCCAGGAGTATCAGAAGAGCCAGGGGTCTAGAAGGACTACAGCAAGGATCAAAACAAGGTCACCTAGATACGCTAGGACTGATGCATTTATAACTCAAGGAAGCTATAGCTGCCTGCACAAGATCAATCCATCCAATTTTGTAGTACAGACAGGGAAGTGATTCACGGGGCCCCATCCCCTACTAAGGACCTATTGGCAGTTGACGACTTCAGGGAGAGGGAGAGCCAGTTTTCTTTAAGGGTACAGCCCGATGGGGTGACCACACTCCAACGGATGGCCCCATGACCAGGATTACATAGACAGCACAAACTGGATTCAATGGTTTTGTTTTGTTTTGATTTTTTTTAAGCTTTATTTATCCTGTGTATACAAGTCCACTGTTGCTGTCTTCAGACACACCAGAAGGGGGCATCAGATCCCAGTACACCAGGTTGTGAGCCACCATGTGGTTGCTGGGAATTAGACTATTGACTTTTGGAAGGGCAGTCAGTGTTCTTAACCACTGAGCCATCGCTCCAGCCTTAATGGGTTACTTTAATTTTTTTAAAAAAAACATGACGCTGGGGAGATGGAGGGTGGGAGAAGGTCTGGGGAAGAACTACAGGGTAAATATAATCAAAAACCATTGCATGAGATTCTCAGAGAACCAATATTATTTTAAGTATGTACTTTTGTTTGTCTATTTTCTTTACTACAATAAAATACCCAAAGTTGGATAGTTTCATAAGGAAAGAGGTCTGCTAGGTTCCCAGTTTTGGAAATTACAAGTTCAAACTAAGGTGGCCCATTTGGACCAGTTTGGACTATAGTGACAGTCTCAAAGCAATGGTACATGTGGGAGAAATCCCAGTACCAGATGGAGAGCCAGAGGGCGGCTTGTGGGCCAGCCTTGGGCTTTCTCACTCACTCCAGCAAGAATAGACTCAGAGTCCACAGGGCTTATCTTGTGAATCCCCTCTGAGGGCATGTCCTCAACGACCTAGGGACCGGTCACTAGGCTTTCCCTCTGAAGAGTCCTACCACTTCTCCACTGCCAAACTAGGGGCCAAGTTTCCAACATACGAACCTCTGAAAGAAAAATACACTCATAGGAGTTCTCTTGTGTTAAATTTAAACAAATTCTTTTTTATCATTAAATAGAGATTTTCCTGGTGAATGTTCATCCCATTATATATTTTGGACATGGACATGATATCGGACAATTCTTATTCCTTTGACCTGGATGGATTTGTTGAGATCCCATCCGTGCATATTCCTTTTCTTTTCTTTTCTTTTTCATTAATTTATTTATTTACTTTACATCCTATCAGAAAGTCCCCTCCCTCCTCTCCTCCCAGTCTTAATTTCAAATTTATCAAGGGCATTCGTAAAGAGTACAATCTATTCTAGTGAAGAATACCTTGATTGCCAATAGAGACTGGTCCCACCATGGTCTCAGTCTGTGCTGGAGCCCCCTACCACCACTTTTAAATCATCAACACAAATACCAACTAGAAAAGGGTCCCACTTCATAATGTTTTAACCTGACAGATCCAGGTAAGGACATGCCCTAATGACCTGAAAGCTCTCCAAGTATCCTGAGGGCAACAGATCACAAGAGCTTTTATCGGACAACTGTACATATAACAGACAAAAGAAAAAAGTGAGTCCTAACTCTAACCCTACAAGCACTGTAACATTTCTAGCATGCCTAGCTCAAGGCCCAGTCTTCAGCAAGGGTTCATAAACCGGAGCCATCCTATTGATGCATCTTCAGTGACTGTCCTCTCTGAGTCGCATTTAGTTCTCTGTCCAGTGGTGACTAATAAGCACCCTTCCAGTTCCAAAGTCCAGCCTAGGTCTTGTACAATAGGTGCTATTGTAAACAATTCCAAAACTTTCCCTGTGAGTTCATCTTGGTGGCACCAAACTGTTTACAGGGCCTTGAGGATACCTTAGCTAAGATAATAAAGGCAGAGAAAAAGCCAGTGCAGGATGGGCTATAGTCGGGCCTGGTGAGGTGGCTCAGCAGTTAAGAGCACAGACCGCTCTTCCGAAGGTCCTGAGTTCAAATCCCAGCAACCACATGGTGGCTCACAACCATCCGTAATGAGATCTGATACCCTATTCCGGTGTGTCTGAAGATAGCTACAGTGTATTTACATATAATAATAAATAAATCTTTTTTAAAAAGATAGGCTATAGTCTACTGAGAGGATCAAGGGACAAATCCCATTTTAACATGCACACATTAGGCAAGCAATTACATCTTCCTCAGTGTAAGCCTGGTGACAGAAGAGAGAGCTACATGGTCTATTTTTGAAAACCCCATTAACTCAAAACTTTAAGCTTCATAGAGAGACTAACAGAAAGATGAACTTTAAGATGAACAGTTTCTCAGCAGGCAAAGTAGTCGACTTCATTATTATATTTTTGACTAATGAGATGCTTAATAAGATAGTTCTGTGAACCTGGGCTTGGTGGTGTACACTTAAAATCCCAGAACTCTGGAGACCGAGGCAGGAGGCTCACAAATTCAAGGCCAACCCAGGCTATAAAGAAAGTCCTTATCTTAAAAAAAAAAAAAACAGGCAATTCAGCAATCAATTAATCAATAAAGACTGTGGAAGACATTAATACAGAATATGGTTGCACTGGACATGACGACACACACCTGTAATCTCACACGGAGGAGGCTGAGGCAGGAAGCTTACAATGAGTTCTAAGTGAGCCTCAGCTACAGAATGAGCCGTCTTTGTCTCTTAAAAACAAAGGAAAAAGAAAGAAGAGTGGGAAAAAAAGAGAAAAGATGAGATGGCCACTGTGGTATAAATGTCGTCTGTGTGCCCACGCCACTCAAGCATTATAAACTTAGTCCCAGGCGACAGTACTGAAAGGTGAGAAAACACCTTTAGGTCATTCAGGCATGTCCTTACCTGGATCTCTCCCTTCCTGACCCCAACCTAAGAGGTTCGCTTTACCACAGACTCCTGCCATGCTGGGCAGCCACACTACAGTCTAAAACTATGACGCAACTAGACTTGGGGTTGGAACCTCCAAAACCATCATCAGGAAAAACACACACACACACACATAAAACCATCCACTTTCATCTTATAACTAAAAGGTCACAGGTGTTTTACCAATGACGAGGATAGCATAATTCGGTAAACTCCACAGAGGGGCAGGCTCATTAGACTCCGTCCCCCTGCAATAGAGCCAGGCCTCGGGACTGACTCAGGCACCAGACAATAGGAACAGTTGGCCTCAGAGGACGAACTTAGTGAGCTAAATAAATTATTAATCCCCTAAAAGTACTTGGAGATAAAATAATAATGGCTCCTCTACCCAGAAAGCTTTTACTATTGAGCATGTTTGAGTTCAGTCATCTCGCTTTGCTTCCATAATGGCCCCAGGAGAAGCACAGGCCAGGCAATTCCAGCTGCCTTTCGTCAGGGCAGAAACGTACTCAGGGAAGGGGGCCCAGGAACGAGCGAGCTTCCTCAGACAAAAAGGGATATCTCCTCCAAGTGTCTGCACTATTACAAGCTGGACTCTAACCCGCTTCGCTCATCAAGCTCACTTATCTTATTTACCTGCTACCTTTGTTCCAAGAGGACCAGAGCATCTTGGGTTCTTTTTCTTGTACTATCAGAAAAGGCTTGATTTTTTTTCTCTGTGTGAATACAGTTAGGAAAAAAAAAAAGAGAGAGAGAGAGAGAGAGAGAGAGAGAGAGAGAGACAAGACTACCATGCCTTTGTAATATCTGCCCAGAAAACTGCCAAAAAACGTACGGCTTCATTTCCAGGCAGTGAAGAAACACAACAGAACAGAAAAATGGGTCAAATAATTTCCAAAGAAAGAGCTTGAATCAGAAATTTCCATCTTTTAAAACTTTTCTATCATTAAATACACATTTCAACAGACACAAATTAAGGCAGAAATGGATTCTTTGAAGAGAAGTGGTGCCAGAACAAAACCCATAAGCTGATAATGCTGAATTGCTTTATATACCAGGAAGTATTGGTGACAGTGTTACCCTGGAAGGTAGGCAGTGTACAAATCCAACCAGGATCCTCTCAGGGAGAGAAGATGGGGAACACAGCTACCTGCAATGCTGTCTTCACACTGTTCAACTGAGCCACCGCACAGTCAGGCTTGGACAAAAACAGCCCAATTTGAGAAAGACAGCAAGGCATTTAGATAATCCTGAAACAGGCGCCTCACCAAGTGGGAAAGGCCACTCCTTCCCTAAAAGTAAGACATAAGGCTGCGATTATTCTCAAAGACCAATGACAAGCTGAAGACACAGCTCGGCTGGCCACCGAGACAAGCTTACAAGCAGTCCTCTCCCTCCCGTACCCATCCTATTATGGGTCATGTACGGAGAAAAGACTTCCCATTTGCTTTGGAAGCACACACTGCTAAACCCTAAAGCTTCTAGAGAAGCAAGCTCACCCTCCCGGGCACCACAGCTTTATTCTACTTATCTGCCTGGCCACAGGACTAAGTTGAGTTGTCTCCATTAAAACTAAAGAACAGGGGTGAGGAGAGACAGCTCAGAGGTTAAGAGCACTGACTGCTCTTCCAGAGGACCTCGGTTCAATTCCCAGCACCCACATGGCTGTTCACAACTGTGTTAACTCTAGTTCTGGGGGACCCACCACCCCCTCACACAGATATACATGAGGCAAAATACCAGTTCACATGAATTAAGAATAAAATTTTTAAAAAGGCTGAAGAACCATAGAGGTACCCAGTGAAAACAGGATCCCAAATTATTCCTCCAAGTAATTCTATAATTCAGCAAATGCAAAGTCCAGCACAATAAGGAAATTAAATATCATGAAGGAAAAGCAGTAGCCCATCTACACACTCAAGCAGAGCCATAGAGATACAGAAATTAGAATGCTCTAATATGACTTCAGCAATAAACAGGCAAATAACCCAATTAAACTATAGGAAAAGATCTGAATAAAAGTTTCAGAAGATATACTAATGGGTAACAAGCACACAAAGTATTGGTCAGCATTATCAATCACTAAGGAAATGCATATCAAAATCTCAAAAAGAAACCACCTACCCTCACAATAATTGATAGTTTAAAAAAAAAAAACAAGTTGGTAAACTTATAGATGATAAGAACTTGTGCTTTGGAGTATATGCTCAAGTGAAATGTGTGTAAGTGAAGATTCAGTTAGCCTGAGATGTACATGGATGGTATTATTCACTCCAGTCAAGAGACAGATGCAACTTGAGTGTGTCAAAGGGCAAACAGAAAAGGAAATGTAACACACACAGTTTTATGTCAGCTTGATACAAGCTATATAGCTTTCAAAGAGGGAACCTCAATTGAGAAAAATGCTCCCACCAGGCTGGGGTGTGCAAGGTTGTAGTGCATTTTCTTAATTAGTTATTGATGTGGGAGGAGTCCAGCCCATGGTGGGCGGTACCACCAAGCAGCTGGCAGTCCTAAGCAGCAGGCTGAAGACCACTCCCACAGCTCCCGCTGTGCTGCCAGGTTCCAGTCTGGTTTCAGTGCATGGCCTAATTTCCCTCGGCAATGGAGTGTGACCTGTGCTGAAATTAACCCTTTCCTATCCAAGCTGTGTATGATTGTGATGTTTTATTACAGCAATAGGAACCCTAAGCAAGACTAAGAATATTATCCAGCCTTTTTAAAAAAAGAAATTTTGATACATTCTACTTCATGGATCAACTGTAAGTGAAAACCGTCATAAAAAAAAAATACTGCTTATATGAGATACCTAGAATAGTCAAGTTCACAGCTATAAAGTAGAATAGTGACTTTAGGAGATGAAATAAGAAAGGTATTGTTTAACTGGTTCAAAGTTTCAGTGTTTTACAATTAAGGAACTTCTGGTGATACAAGCCTGTACAATATGAATGCAATCAACATCGCAGAACTGCGCATTCCAGCGTGTGTTTAAGGAGCTGGAGAGATGGCTCAGCACCAAAGAGTGCTCAGGACTCTTGTAAAGGATCTGAGTTCGAGTCCCAGGCACCTACACTCATTTTCATATACCCATACACACCACTGGAAATAAAAGGCTGGAGAGATGGCTTAGTGGCTGGGAGTGGTTAGTGGTTAGCGCTCTCACAGAGAACCTGAGTTTCATTCCTAGCAGCCACCTGGCGGCTCACGACCACCTGTAACTCTAGCTCCAGGGGATCTGACACCTGCAGGCTCGTATACACACATGGTGAACATACAAAACTTCAAGCATCACACATACATATGAGAAAGAGAAAGAGAGGAGAGAGAGAGAGAGAGAGAGAGAGAGAGAGAAAGAAAGAGATTTATATAATGAAAATTTAAAATAAAATCAATTTCTAAACATATATGCTACAAATGGTAGGTTTTATGTTATACATGCTTGACAACAATAGGAAACATGTATCTAGCAACTAAGAGTACTTGCTGGTCATAGAGGACCAAAGATCAGACTCCAGCACCTGTGTAAAAGTTCTGATGCGCTATAAACACCTACAACTCTAGACCTCAGCGTTCCAATTCCCAATTCTGGCCTCCATGCATGTACAGGTGCATGTACCCACAGATACATGTGCACACACACTCATAAAGACAACACAAATAAGACATATGGAAAGACACACATCATAAGTAAGAAAAAAATCTTTCTTAATCAAATAACCATTTGTACTTCTACCATTAAAAGCAAAAACTGGTCATTAGAAACTATTAACAAGAAACATAGTTCTAGATTTTTTTAATCTAAAACTAAAACATCACAAGATCATAGGTGATCTTACAGAAGAAGTGAAAATTAGGCCAAAAGAGAATATTCAAACCAGAGCATGTGAAGTCAAAATCATGAAAATACATGACAGGGCATCTAATACACATTCAACTGGAGTCCCAGAGAAAGGAGAGTGAGAGAAAGGTACCAGCTGACGGATGTGGCAGCCACGTTTCCAGATCTCTGAGAGATGCCGTGCCCCACATATGGGAACAGCACATCGCAGGCAAGTGTATGTTGAACTAAGTGAAATTACAGAAATGTGAGGGCAGTGAGAAAACCCTCTAAGAGCAATAGAAGACACGCAGGCTACAAGCAGAGAAGTTACACTGACTACGGATTGCTGACCAGGAACAAGAAACATCAGGCGCTTTGGATAGGCATGCACAGCCAATGTGCTGGAAGAAAACAATGTCGATGTTAATTAAATTCAATATGGAGGGGAGGAAGGGCATTAAGACTGTGAGAGGGTAGTATAGGTCAAAGACTCATATCCAAAATTCCTCTTATAGGAAAGCAGTGAAAACTGACAAAATATTGTAGCAACCAACATTATAGGAGTCAAAATTTTTGACTAAAAGCTTATCATAAACTGGGAAGCATTTGTTAAAGAAAAATGGGTAAATGTTGACGAATATCTACAGTGTTTTAACATGCCCCTTCCTATTACCTTTACCCCCAGATCACAGTAGTCTCAAAAACCCAACGGCCTCAAACATTGCAAAGACTTATTCTCAGAAAACCGGCACTGACACAGCTAGCTTCATGTGGCCTAACTCAGAACTCAGCCCGTGCACAAAGTACTTTCTTCACAAGTTTCTATCAAAGCTACTAGACCCCACTGTTTGATTTTTGTGACTATCTAAGACACTGGACATCAGAAATATCCCCCCCACACACACACACACACACACACTTACAAGGAAAGAACGGGAATGAGATTTGAAGAACTCTGGTGTATTCATAGAACATTAGAAGGTCAAATCCATCAGCGTTCAGGGTTATATGAATAAACCGAAAAGAGCTGAGCCTCCTGTTGGTCCTAAGCTCTCACACAGAGCTGACTTGGAAATGCTATACAAGCAGGAAGTGAGGGCCAGAGCAAAGTTAGGACGTGGCAGGTTGAAGTTTGCCTTAGTACACGCTTCCACAGAGACAGACGACCAAAAACACAGACTTTACAGCAGCAAAGCCACTAAACACACTGAAACCACTACAGTTAAATAAGTAGCTACAACAACACATTTGGGAAGGAAAAAGCAACAAAGTTTTGGAGTTGCGACAATGTATCACTTAAAACAAAGGTTTCAGCCAGCCTACAATCCCGTTTGAGAGATGTGAGCAGGAGATTAGGAATGCAAGATCATCCTCGGATAAAAAGCAGGTCTGAGGCCAGCCTAGACCATGAAATCCTGCTCAAGGAAGGAAGGAAGGAACGAATGAACAAACGATCGAGTGAAAGAAGAAAGGGAGGGAGGGAGGGAGGGAGGAAGGAAGGAAGAAAGGAAGGAAAGAAGAAAGGAATTTCAACAAATTATGACACAAAGAAAGGAGAAAACAGCTCATGTACAATGGGGGAAGCAATCACAAGAATTGCTTCTAAGGAAGATTCAATTTTGGAATTATAAGACAAAAAAATCTTAAATAAATTATTTTAAATATATTTAAATAAAAGAAATGATATTAAGGACAGGAATTCATCAGAAATTAATCACCAAAAAGTTATTGTAGCTGATCCATCCCTTGCATGTATGTTGTCAAGATGGCAATATTCCATGATTTAGTCTTTCTTTTCCTTTCCTTTTTTTTTCTTTGAGACAGGGTCTCATTTGATAGCTTTGGCTGGCCTGGAACTCACTATGTAGACCAGGCTAGTCTCAAACTTGCAAAGATCTGCCTGCCTTGGCCTCCTGCCTCTATCTCTGCCTCTTGAGTACTGGGATTAAAGGCCTGAGCACTAGCCTAGTTCTTAGGTTCTTAGTCTCCTTTGTGTTGCTATTTTTTTTTTCAAGACAGGGTTTCTCTGTGTAGTCCTGGCTGACCTGGAACTCACTTTGTAGACCAGGCTAGCCTCGAACTCAGAAATCCGCCTACCTCTGCCTTCCAAGTGCTGGGATTAAAGGCGTGCACCACCACCACCCGGCACTATTTTTAAAAATACCTGAAGTTGACTAGCTTATCAAGAGCTTCTTGGACTCATGATATCCTGGTATCCTGGTTACCGTCCTGTGGCAAGGTTAAGCCACGTGCTTCTGCAGGATGACAAAGAAGCGCAAAGGAAGCTACCTCATGCAGAGAGAGAAAGAAGAGAGATTCAGAGGTGTCGGCCTCCCTCTCCCACAGTGACGTGCCCTCTCTAACAGTTCCTCTGTGAGTGAGACCGCGATCCTAGAATAAAGTATCAACACCACTTAAGGACCTATGTACCTGCTACTCGTCACTACTGATCCCTCGCCATCCTCGGGGAATCAGCCTACAGCACATATAACACTCCCAAACTCCCTTCAGACTCCGTACAACCTTCACGGAATTCCAGTCACGTCTCCCCTACAACTCCCCATTTTTTAGAATTTCATAAACTAAAAGTCATGGCTAGATGGAAAGGAAGGAGAAGCCAAAGCAATCTTGTCCTGTAGGTATGGCTTTTGGTTTTTCGATTTTGATTTTTTTTTTTTTTTTTGATTCTTTGGAATGAAAGCCTCAGGAAGTCCTAACTGCTGGCTTCTGACTTGCTGTGCAGCCTAGGATGACCTCGAACTCCTGACCCTCTTGCCTCTACTTCCCAAGTAAAGGGATTACAGGTGCACACCACCAACTTGTTTTACGTGGTTAGGACCAAACCTAGTGCTTCTCGCACTGCAGACAAGCACTCTACCAACTACACCGTGTCCCCAGAGCCCCAAACAATCTTAAGAACAAAGGTAGAGGGCTCACATGTTCCAGCCTTAAAATTTACTACAAAACTACAGTAATCAAGGTTGCGTGAGCCAGGCTCAGCAGTACGGACTTTGAGCCCCGGCTACTGAAGATGCTGAAGCAGGTCTGTGAGTTCAAGACCTGCCCAAGCGACACAGTGAGTTCAAGGCCAGCTTCGTGAACAAACCTGGCTCAAAATAAAAACTAAAGGGAGTGAGGGGTGGAGCTCAGCGGCAGAGCACTGGCTGGTTTATTAGCATGCTCAAGGCCCTGAGCTTCATCCCTAAATCAATAAATAAAATCTGTCCTTTAACTAACCTTATGGAATACTGCCTATGTTTTCTACTGGCTGATTTAGCATTTCAGGTTTTAAACCAGGGTGTTTGATCCACTTGTTAGCAGTCATAAATATAAGATAGATGAGCATATAGATCAATGGAATAGAATTAAAAGTCCAGAAATTTTAGCGTCAACTGACTTTTTTAACAAAAGTGCTAAGTCTATTCAAAGGGGGAATAGTCTTTTCAACAACTAGTAATAGACACTATATCAATCAGAGAGCCACCTAGAGAACACTGAACTTAAGTGCTTCTCTACATTGTCTGTGAAAATGTGACTGAAAATAGGCAGGCGTACACATGTATGTAACCCAACTACTCCAGAGGCTGAAATACAAGTAGGGTGAGCTTTGGGATTAACCTGGGCACATAGTGAAGACTTCAGCGTCGGAGAGGGACCTCGAAAGTCTCAGAATAAAAGATATAAATCATTAAAACCTGGGATTAAGGACTGTTGTCTTCTGGGTAGGTTGGTTGGTTGGTTATTAACGTCATTGTAATCTGGGATAAACTATATTGTATTTTTCTTTGTTTTCTTATAGTTCTAGAAAGTAAACCCACAGGTCCTGTAGAATGCAAAGAAAGCATTCCCCAAGCCGGACAGTGGTGGCGCACGCCTTTAATCCCAGCACTTGGGAAGAAGAGGCAGGCAGATTTCTGAATTCGAGGCCAGCCTGGTCTACAGAGTGAGTTCCAGGACAGCCAGGGCTATACAGAGAAACCCTGTCTCAAAAAAAAAAAAAAAAAAAAAAAAAAAAAAAAAAAGACAAACAAAACAAACAAACAAAAAACACACACACACACACAAAAAAAAAAAAGAAAAAAGAAAGCATTCCCCTACTTAGCTAACTACTCCCAACTCAACATCAGTGTCTTGAGCTGCAAAGCACATGCAACAAAACAAACAAACAAATAAACTGAATTTCACCAAACGAAACCATTTTTTTTTTTTAAGTTTTTTGAGACAGGGTTTCTCTGTATAGTCCTGACTGTCCTGGAACTCACTCTGTAGACCAGGCTGACCTTGAACTCAGAAATCCACCTGCCTCTGCCTCCCAAGTGCTGGGATTACAGGCATGCGCCACCACCACCCAGCCAACTAAACCATTTTTTGTGGATCAAAAGACCATTCACTGAGTTCAAAGAAAAGTATGAATGGGAAAACTGAATATCCACAGGCAAAAAGAATGAAATTAGATCCATATCTATCACCCTGCACAAAAAATTAATCCAAGTGCATCAATGACCTCAATTTAAAACCCGGAATGCTAAAACTGCTACCAAAAAAATAAATAAGTAAATAAATAAATAAATAAATAAAGCCACATCCTACATGATACAGGCATAGGAAAGGATGTCCCAAGTATGACTCTATTTTGTCCAGGAATTAAGGCCAACAGTTGACAAGTGGAATTTCATAAAGCTAAAAATTCTGGGGGCTGGAGAGATGGCTCAGTGGTTTTGAGCACTGACTGCTCTTCCAGCGGTCCTGAGTTCAAATCCCAGCAACCACATGGTGGCTCATAACCATATTTAATAGGATCTGATTTCCTCTTCTGGTGTGTCTGAATATAGTCACAGAGTACTCATATCCATAAAATAAATAAATCTTTTTAAACAATTTTGCATTTCAAAAAAAAAAAAAAACCTAAAACCTTTCTATACAGTCAACAGAGTGAAAAAGAGACCCATAGAGAAGAACAGAATCTTTCCCAGGTACACATCTGTCAGAGGGTAAATATCCAGGATACACACACACATACACACACAAGCACAAAGACAAAAAAAAAATGACCCAATTTAAAAATGGGCTCAGAATATATTGTATAAAAAAATCTTTTTCAAATTAAAAAAAAAAAATGGGCTAAGGATCTGAACAGAGTGTTCTCAATAGAAGAAATTTTAAAACTGGCTACAAAATACCTCAAAAAGTGTTCATCACCCCTAGCAATCAGGAAATTATAACAACTTGGAGATTTCATCCCAGCCCAGTCATTCATATTGACTGAAATCAATAAAACAACTGACAAATGCTGGCGAGGACGTGGGGAGAAGAGAATCCCCATTCACTGCTGGTGGGACTGCAAACTGGTGCAGCCACTGTGGAAATTGGTACGCAGACTCCTCAGAAAATACGTCTACTATATGACCCAGCAATAGCATCCCTCGATGGACATGCCCACAGGACTCCACAGCCCGTTCCACTGACACCGATTCAGCAACATTCACTGCTGCCCTAGTCATCACACTGACAGAAACAGGTAGTAGACAATGGAATTCTAGTCCACTGAAAAAGAAAATAAAGCCGTGACATTTGCAGGTAGATTGGTGGAACATGAAAAGATTATATTGAGGGAGGTTTCCAGACCCAGGAAGCCTAACCCTGTGTGTTCTCCCTCATCTGCAGTTCCTAGCTCCACCTCTTCAGATATAAATGGAGTGCTCATCCCTTGTTAAAGAAGCGTCTCTTTACAGCCAACAGCAACCATACAGAAAACCACAACAGGACGCAATGCAGAAGCCATCCAATTGTGAGGAGCCCAGCCTCGACGGTTACATCTGCAACACAAGCCCTGTACCCAAGTTCAGGGAACATTGTGAATAGGGGGGTGAAAAGACTGTAGGGGCCAGAGGACCAGGAAGTCTGTGTGAGACCGTGTCTCCTAGAAATGGCTGCCTAAACAAACATAAATTATGCCAACATCATAGATGTGCTAACTCAGAAGGGGAGAACCTTGTGGAGTCCCACCCCAGGATAAAGAACGCACTGATGACTGTCGAGACTTGGTTATCCAATACAAAATGGTCGGAGAAATCATACAGATGCAAAGAAACAGACTCAGCAGTTGCGTTTATATCTTTGTATATATACATGTATACACACGTGCATCTACACACACATACACATATATGTAACCAATCAAAGAAAAAGAAGCTACTAATGTGAGAGCCAGACAAAGGAATATGGAAAGAGATGGAGGGAGAAAGGTGAAAGGGAAAATGATATAAATATATTTAAGATTTAAATATATTAAATAATAAAAAGAAAAATAATTGTAGCATATACAGCTGATAGGGACCCCTATAATACAACAGTAAGGAGACAAATATTCCAATTTTAAAATGGGTAAAGCACTGGGCAACCAGTTCTCCAGAGAAAATGTACTAACAGTTGATAAGTACGTGGACGGGTATTCACCAGCATTAGTCATTAAGAAAACGCTAATTAATGCCATTAGTGAGAAACCACTTCCTACTTCTTGGCTAGCTATGATTTTTTTAAAAACTGAAAAATTAAAAAAAAATGAAATGGATATGGAGAACTTGTAACCTCATACAATACTGATGGCAATGTAAAAACACGTGACCTTTTTTTTTTTAAACACTTTAGCAGCTAAACAAAGAGCTGACCCAGCGACTCTACTCCTAGGAGTAAGCCCAAGAAAACTAAAAAAAAAAAATTCCAAATGTCCACCTAAAACACCTTAACTACACAAGACAGTTTTATTCAACCATAAAAAAAGAAATAAAACACTATGACACACTACAACATAAGAAGCTTGAAATTACTATACTAAATAAAAGAAAGCAAGCACAAGAGGCCACTTGCTATAGATTCCATTCAGGAGGAATGTCTACAATAGTCACATCCTTACAGACACAAAATAAATTAAAAGTTGCCAATGACACTGGGAGAAAAGAACAAAGAATTACTATTAGCATACATATTAACAAACATAGCAATGGCATGAGCTTGCTTTTTTTCCTTTTTTTATTTTTATTTTTTTATTGTTGCAGCTGCTGCTGGTGGTTGGATACACAGTAACACGACAAAATTACAGAACTGTGAACTTGAAAAGGATGAATTCTGTCTGTTATATCTATAAATGTTTGAAAAAGTGAAATAAAAAAAATACTTTTAGGGGAAAACAAAGTATCTAACACTAGCTGCTGTGAACTAAGAAGTCCATTTCAGCACAGGAGGAATAATCCCAGAACAGAAGGGGGGGGCGATGGGGACGGGGACGGGACTGAAAATGAATGAAGGGTTTAAAGAGAGGTAAAGGTGTGTGACGGTGTGAATATGCTCCGCCCAGGGAATGGCACTATTAGGAGGTGTGGCCCTGTTGGAGTGGGCATGGCTTTGTTGAAGTAGGTGTGGGTGTGGGGTTTTAAGACCTTCATTCTAGACACCTGGAAGCCAGTCTTCTCCTAGCAGCCTTCAGCTGAAGATGTAGAACTCTCAGCTCTTCCTGCACCATGCCTGTCTGGATGCTGCCATGTTCCCACCTTGATGATAATGGACCAAACCGCTGAACATGTGAGCCAGCCCCAATTAAATGTTGTCCTTATAAGAGTTGCCTTGGTCATGGTGTCTATTCACAGCAGTGAAACCCTAACTAAGACAGTTGTAATTCAGATGGTCTATAATTTACTATCTGACCATGACAACTACGAAAAGGAAGAAAAATAAAACATGGCTTCCAATATATGGGAGAGGGTCACAAAGCTACATTTTTTTTCCCAAAATCACAAAATCAATTCTAAATGAGAGAAAAATGTAAGGTAGGATCAAATACACAGGATGGTGAATTTAAATTCAAATATATCAGTATTTACTTAATGTAAATAAACTGTTTCTAGAAAAAGACAAAAATTGTCAAATTAGGTGAGGAAAAAAAATCTAACAAACACCTTGTTTCCAAAGAGATATTTAAAGTATCAGAGCATACAAAACGATATTTTGTAGATATGAGACTAAAACAAACAATGAGGTCTGGCTATAGGAAAATAATGCACATCCACCATGAGGGGGAAACCCCGGGACTGGAGATGGAGCAGGGACCTAAACCACCCAGCTCATCAGGAAGATGAAGCCAAGTGTGCTGACACTCGGCACTTGGGAGAGGACGCAGAAGGACCAGGATGAGTTACGGCCAGCCTGGGCTTCATAACACTCCATCTCAGAAATGAAAGGACAGAACCATCTTAAATTTGCATGTTCCTAATAATCCGGCCCTCAAATATATATGAGTAACAACGGACAGAGCTACACGGAGAAATAAGGCAATCCATAATGAAAATGAAATCATGTTGGTAACAGACACAACGAGCAGACTTAAACTAATAAGAAAACAGCTATGATTAATATGTTTACAACTTAGCTAAAGAGAATGTATAGCACTTTGTAGTTAATCTTTTCAAATCCATGGGAATGCCTTTCAAAAAGCAGAGCAGCAGATTTCAAAGGATTAAACTCTTAGAAAGCACAATCTCTGAACAATGTGAACTATGCTAGAGAACCAACTAAGAAAATATACACACGTCTGCAATGTCTCAATAGTTCTCTGAATTACCTGTAAGTTAAACGAAAACTCATAGTGAAGGATTTTAAATAGATTGAATAAATTAAAACAAATTAAATTCTATAAGATACAATGGAAGTATCATCTATTAGAAAACATATCATTTTTAAGCACATATACTAGGGGGAAAAAAAAGAACAACTATAAATTAATTAGGTGTCCATTTCAGATTAGAACGGGGCCAGCTATGAGGGAGAAAAACCAGAATCAACTTTCACTCACAGCTTGGATGCACAAACCTCATAAAGAAAACTCCAGTCATCCGAGTCTAACCATACATCCTAAGAACAAGCTGGCAGAACACTTAATATTTCTACTGTGGCAAGATTATTCAGATTTTTTAAAATTCTGCTTCTAATGCTGTTCTTTATTTTAAACATCTTTCTAAATAAACATACTTTAAGATAATGAAAATATTTTTAGTAATTAGTATTCTGCTGACCTCCCTCTTCATGAGGTCAAGTAGATAATAAGTGGTGAGGACTAGGCTAGGTCAGAACAGCCATTTTGTCTGAGTAAAACAAGCCCACCACACCTTGTGTGTCTTAGTGTCTCTATTCAAATGCCTGAAACCAATTGACAGATAGGAATATAAAAAGATTTACAAAGACAGGAAGTGAAGAGAATGTGTAAGCTTTTTCCCAAATATTAAGGTAGCGCCTCATATAAACATATCTATAAATAGAATCTATATTGTACTTTAATGAATAATTTAAAAGCACTTTGCAAACAGGGTTAAGAAAACAGGAACCTAAATGCTCAAAAATCAATACTTCTGTCCTATCCCAACCTGGTGGGTTATAGAAACAGACATTTAAATTGTACATTATTTTTTTTGGAAATGCTGTTAGGCTAGATAGTAAGGTATGGAAAGGCTTAAAAAGCATTTACAAGCTTTGACGGAATAGTTCTGCCTTCTGAAAGATATCCTACAGAAATATTCACCAATACACAATCATTTTGTATAGACTATTTACCAAAGCTTAAATTCTACATAAAGTAGACTATCTAGTCAGTTACGAAGAAGCAGTTTGGTAAACTGGGACATCCCCTGGAATAGGGTGCTGCCATCCACAACCGTCTTTCAGATTATTCATGATAGGGTGGGAGTTCTCATGATTTAGAAGTAAATGTGCTTGTTTGTTTGGTTGTTGACATGGGAGCAAACACACAGCCTCAGGAACGCTAAGCACACAACTCGACACTGAGCTACAATCCCAGGCCTAAAGGGGGGGGAAGTATTTATGGAATATGTTTATGGAATGAATCACGATTTTAAGATATGCCTGGCATATCATACATTATACATCACAAGACACATGCGCACATGCACACACACAGTAGGTGAAAGGTGTTGTATATCTTTTGATAATTTTCTACTTGCTTTTTTTTCCTAAACAAAGCATTTGTATTACTTTAAAAGTAGGAAAAACGCTTTATAAATTAGATATAAACTACCTCAACTAGATAGACTCTTCAGCAATGCAAACCTATTTCTACTGAGTCTAACTGGGAGGTTGGGAGACATCTGCACATTAGTTTTCTATGGCTGTATAGGCCATGATGACAAACTTACAGGCTCAAACAACATGGCTTACCACGCCACCCTTGAGAGTCAGGAACCGCAGCGGGCTTCACTGGCCCTTTCTAGCTTAGGGTCTCCCAAGGCCATGGTCAAGGCACTGGTCCCCCTGTGCTCTCCCATCTGAGGATGTAACTAGCGTGTGTGTTGGGGGAGAGGGCGGTCTCCCTGTACCGTAAGACCTCTGACTATTAGTTCTGAGTCCACCTCGGCTCCAGGAGGCTCTCCGGCATCTCTAGCCTTCCTATCTACTTTTTAACAAGTCGAAAAAGGATACTATACATCAGATCCCCAACAAGATGGGGTTTGGCATAATACAACATGGGCTAGAAGAAAGCCACAGGTTCCACCTACATTCACCCAAAGAGATTTTTTTTTCCTTTCGGAGATGAGTATCATGACGGGGCCACCTTAACTACACCCAGCTTCTCACCGAGAGCCCAGGCAATGGAGGGAAGTGTGTGCTTGGATCTGAAGCTCTCTGACCAGCTGACCACAAAGAACACAACACTGTTCTGAGCACAGCAAAGGCAAGACAATACTAGAAGAAGAGAGAAATGTGAACTCACTGAGGGTCAGGGTGAGCACAGAGAATTGCCACCAGAGTCCAGAGGGTACACCTGCCCTGAAGGAAGACTGAGATTTAGATATCTGGAAAGAGGAAAATAAAGATACTTTTCTCTATAGAAATGCAGTATGGCCAGAACAAGTTTTAGAAAGAGTAAGAATGGGGCTACCTAAAGGTCCAAATATGAAGGTTTAGTAACCCAAGGCAATGGTTCTAGGAGGTGCTGTGGTGGTGGTGTGCCCACAAGTGCACTATAAGACTCGGATCTCTGACTTTCTGCTCAAAGACACGGGCACTGGTTTGATGTGGCAAGCGCTAACACCATGATATACACACCACACTCGGACCCAGGGGACCACCGCTTCATGGGATTAATCCTCCACAACCGTGAACTTACTTTACTGCACAAGGAGCTTATTCCTGGGTATACATGGTGATGCAGAGCTGACAACTCCACAACAAACACAAATCACAGATGAGGTCTAGCGTCCCATCCTAATTGGCCTCTTAACAACCAACAAGCCTGAAAAGTCTAGGCAAGGCCTAGAGGGTAACACATGAAGGGTTTGGTGCCCTCTACACCGCCAGAGTCCATTAATCTTCCAGTACAGTGACTATCACTAATATTTGCCAAGGTTCAGGTTTCCTACGCTTGTGAGACATGAGAGATTCCACTCACTGGCCCCATTTGATGAGAGCAGATATACTAGCAAGCCCTCCTAGGTGAATGTCCATCCAAAAGTCTTGAGGTTCTTTCTAAAAGGAGCGAACCCAGAGCATCTCGGCAGTTTTGACACAGGTATGTGGCATCTGGGAGGCTTACGCAGGGAGATTTTGAGTTCTAAGCCCAACCTAGACTGCACAACAAGACTTCAAAAAAAAAAAAAAAAAGGTGATTTTGTCAACTTCCAGACGACAATGTATGTTCCCTTCCAAAAACTGTTCCAGAGTGGGTGAAGCAGCCCCTTGATACCAAATCTGAAAACGGCAATACAGAAAAAGATCATCAGTGACCAGTGCCCCTATGAATATGTATGAGGATCCTAAATGAAATGAGTATAATTCCAATAATAGGGCTTAATGTGGTACATCATAACGAAAAAAAAGTATATCCCAGGAAATTAATGATAGCTTAAAATGTGCAGATTTAAACTAATTTTATTTCAGTGGAAGTATAAGAAAGAAAAAACATTTAAATGTTCTAAGTACGTACATTTGAAACATCAATAAAAATTAAAATATATTTTTAGTTTCTCTGACACAGGGTCTTACTGTGTAGTACAGGCTGGCCCTGAGCTCAAAATCCTCCTGTCTCACTCTCCTGAGAGCTAGGATTACAGGCATCTGTCATCATGCCCAAGTGACTGTTTAAAAAACGCTTTCATCAAACTATTAGTAGAAGAGAATCCATAACCTAATAAAAGTAATCTACTAAGATATAAAAGCAAAGTTCACTATTAAACTTCTAACAGGATTATTCCTATAGTGAGAAGCAATACAAAATTAATCTTCTCCAATTTCTAGGAGCTTTGCCTAGTACTCCATCAAAAGTAAATAAATTACTTAAGAACCATAAACAAAGAAATTAAATTATCATTATGTATAAAATACCACACACATACACAAAGACCAGGCATGATGGGACATGCAGGTGGATTTCTGAGTTCAAGGCTAGCCTGGTCTACAGAGAAAGTTCCCGGACAGCAAAGGGCTACATAGAGAAACCCTGTTTTACAAAACAAACCAAAAACAAACAAAACAGAAAATTCATCCACACCATGTGTGAAATTCAGTCTGTTTCAAAAGTAGCATTGCAGATCACTGGGGAAAGGGTGGTAATAAATGGTAATTGTACAATTAGTTAGGCATTTTTAAAAAAAAATTCTAAAAGCAAACCTCTACCTCACAATGCATATAAAAATGAATTCCAAGTAAAATATAAAAACCAAATATTTCATCTTTTTTTTTTTTCAAGACAGGGTTTCTCTGTGTAGCCCTGGCTGTCCTGGAACTCACGCTATATATATAGACCAGGCTGGCCTCGAACTCAGAAATCCGCCTGCCTCTGCCTCCCAAGTGCTGGGATTAAAGGCGTGCGTCACCACCGCCCAGCTAGATTTCATCTTTTTAAAAAGAAAAGTCTGTCTTATAACTTTCAAATTACATAGATTTCTCAAAAAAGGCCCAATAGCCACAAATCATAAAGAAAAGATGGATGAATGTGAGTACATTAGAATTAAACATCTATTCATCAAAGCAACATTTTAATAATAATAATAATAATAATAATAATAATAGGATAAAATTAGAATAAAAAAATCTATAAAGAACTCCAAAGAAGGCACAAGGGCACAAGCCAGACAATAAACAGATGAATGACATAAGATTACAATTTATAGGGGAAAAAAATCCAAGTAGAAAAAAAAATGAGAGATGGGGTAGAAAAAATCGTCAAACTCAGTAGTAATCAGGGAAATGCAAATTAAAACTGTGAGATATTTCAGAGCCACCTGATTGGCAGCACTATTATCTAAATATTAAAGAATGCCTGAGGCTGGGAATCTAGCTTTTGGAAAGTAATTGACAACACCAACAGGGGCCGTACCCATGGTCTCAGTGGTGTGCACCAGGACTGCTGCCTCCCAGGGGCCCAGCACAGAGCAAGGGTGAGCCAGCAGAGCATGGCGGTCTGCAGAAGCAGAGGCTGAGCCAGCTGCACGGAGGAGACGGGGAGTGGAATCAGGTCAGACAACACTGCCTCAGATACCCCCATCTTGTCTGGGAATAAAAGCGGGCATCAAAATCACGTTTACTTGTGGCGAACTCCCAAACAGCAGGAATCACCTCGTTTTCTAAGGCCCATCTCACTATGTGACTTTCTCCTGAAACTTGGCAGCTAAGAAGACACAAAACAGAGTCCCAGGCTACATCAGTTCTCTGACGCTGCCACCGCCAATTTCCACAAGCATGTTAGCTTAAAACAACACCCTTTGTTACCCTACAGTTCTGAAGGTCAGCAGACAGTCATGTCCCACTGGACTAAAATCAAGGGCTGGGCTCCTTTCTGAGACTCTTTTCTTTCCTTCTTCAGGGGCTGCTACATTCCTTGGCATATCTTATTTTGTCTTCAAAGCTAACGATGGCATCTAAAGCCCTCACCTCACCTCACTCTAAAACTGACTCTTGTGCTTCCTTCTACCACCTTTAAGGATGCTTGTGACAACCCAGGATACCTCCCAATTTTAAAACCAACTGATGACCAACCTTTCTCTGCCTGCTACCCAACTCCCCTGCCAAACAACATAACACATCACGGGCTTTGGGGATGAGGGCATAGTGTCGGGAAGCCATCATTCTCCTTACCACACAGCCCCTCTCAAACACACACACACACACACACACACACACACACACACACCAACAGAATCCCAGCTCCTTAGGAATACCCATACACATACCCTCCCACTTCTGTATCAATGCTCTGTTTTCCAGTCACACTAACCTCCTCATCTTTTTCTAATCAACTTATTCCTTCTGTGCCCAGACAACGCATCCTTTAAGGCTCAGCCCAAAGGCTGCTTCCCTCTCTGAAGCCTTCGGATTTTCCAAGCTTATCACCCCTCAGACATCCGGCAGGCTGCTCCTCCCAACAGCATCTCGGTGTAGCCATTTGCAGCGACCGATTTACATGCTCTGTCTCAGTACGAGTGGGGGACCCGTCTACAACAAGAACTGTTTCACTCCCACAACAGACTCCCAAGTCACAACACAAGATTTAGCAAGAACACGAGTCCTTGTTTTAAGTTTCTCAGAGTACTCCTGAAACCTGGATGGAAAAGAGACACCATAAGAAACTCAGGACCAGACAACCAGTTCAGGTAATTATTCCAAAACCCAAAACCATCCGATCAACTTCGTGCTGATGATGATCAACCTTTCTCTATCTGGTACCCAATTCCCCTGGCAAGCACCATAACACATGGCACCTACTACCATGTGAAAAAATGTATACGAAGTGACACCTATCACTTCTTATTGCTAACTTATGGAACAATTCTAAAGTAACCAACGAAATTATTCACAAGAGAAATAAAGACTTTATCGGAAGTGGTTTCCATTCCTCAAAGTTATACACACAACAGTAGATGTTGCTCACCAAGGAGTGAATGCTTGACAATCACCAAGACTCACGTTCTCAGCCTCTCTCCAGGGAAGGCTGAGAGAGAGGAGAGAGGTGTGAGGGTGTTACAAGTGGCACTGTGTAGGGACACGCTGCCCTGAGAACAGATACCTGTACATAGCGCAATCAAGGGCCCTCTTTGGTTTTATGCTACTTATTAAGAAGACAGACACTTGTTTAATTTCAATACTCATTACTTGACGTCCTTAGCCAGAAACTCCCTACCTAGAGAGGAGAAAACAAAACAAAACACTATCTTTTTAAAGGGAGAAATACTATTTGTTTAAATGGTACCTCTCATTCGCGTTCAGCATAGCTATCCTGTCCGATTTTTCAGTAATGTGAATTCTGAAATTATTTTAAATGTAATTCTATAAAACCCATTCTCACCGAACAGAAAGTCTGAAGGAAAACAGGGGGAGGAAGGGAGGAAGGGAGGAAGGGAGGAGAGAGAGGGGGAGAGAGAGAGAGAGAACACGAATTCACTAATTCAGTACCATGGACAGCGGACCCACCGCTCGTCAGTTTTCTCACTATACAGGCTAAGGGCTGCCCCAAAATCTTTAGCCTTTCACCAGCTACTTAGGATGAAGCAATTTCAATGTGTACGGAAGTGTTTTTATACTCCAAAGCACTCGTCTCCTTTGCCAAGGGTATATACAATACACATCTACCTATTTCCTTTAGACATCTTTACAATAAAGCTCTGAGGTGTCTGTGCCATGGACACACTGGTATAGATCAGAACTCACAGAAACTGATACAAAATCCAGCCTCTATTGTCTGAACCACTCCAAGAACCTGACTTTTACAAATTACACACACAGCATCCTCTCCGGTATCCAACAAGGCAGAAAGGACAGCCTCTTTAAAACAGCTAACAAGGCCTGGTACAGTGGTTCACGCCTACAGTCTCATCATTTGGAAGGCTGAGATAGGAAGATCTCAAGTTCCGGGCAGGCATGTCTAACCTGTGTCCCAGTGGCCACATGAAGCCAAGAATAGCCATAAACGTGGCTTAACACAAAATCACAACCTTTAAAATGTTATAAGATTTTTTTTTCTTTAGGATTATTTTGTAACTCAATTGTGAAATAACTGAGCATGAAAAACTTTATAGATGATAACCCTATCTCACAGTGACATGCTTGAAACTTGGGTTCAGAACAATTCCTGACTCAAAAATGACAAGATATAACCGTGCCTTGCGTGTTGTACATTGTGTGCTTTATTTTTTCTTATAAAAAGCTGCAAAACTCATCATAAATCTATGTGACTTTTCTTCTGCCTACAGAAGAACATTACTGGGGCCCACACCAGCTCTGAATTCCAGATACAGTGTCTGACCTTCTCCATTATGAAGACCCTGTTTCTAACAAACGTATTTCACTAGTGAGTGAGTCTGTCGGCGCACATGTGCACACAGTCATGCTGGCCAGAGGACCACTTTCAGGAATCAATTCACTCCTTCCACCGAGGGCTCCGGGGACTAAACTCAGATCATCTGGCATACAAAGCAAGCGCTTTCACAGGCCAAGCCCTCTCACCAGCCTGGAAACTGCTCTTCCCAGGCTTTACAGTACTAAGCTCTAACTATGTGTGCATGAAATTATATAAATTGCAAAGCATGTGCACGGAATATGCATCGTGTTAATAATGGCACCTACGAACAAGCAAGAGAGGCAGCGGAGAGAAGGGGCAGCCTCAGCTGAGCTTGTAGCTAGAAGATGGAACTTGCTGAAGGACCTCAACTCTCAAGACCCTGTGCGGGGGCTCCACCAGCCTTTCTGATGCTCCAGCCATCTCCGCGGAGAGCACTGATCTGTACACACTCCTCTCTGGAGCAAAATGGTCGTATCAGATGTTAGATAATGAACTGTTCTCCTTGTGGAGACTGAGGGTCAGTTCTCAGTAGAGACACAGCCCGCAGTTCTCCTGGAACTGAAATCACAATTAAGTCCAAAGAAGCGAAATGGGCCACAAGTTTGGCCTCAGAAAGCAAACTAAGTTTCAGGAAGGCTGTGTCAGAGAACTGGGTTCGAGAGGGTTTGTATGCTAGCTAGGCAGTCTGGCCTCAAAGGGTCTTTCTCCAAGGCACTAGCACCCAGGATTCCTTTTGGTAGGGCACTAAAAGACCTTCTCAACCTACAGTGCCATTGGTTCACATACAAAGCTAATGAAATTTAAAAGTCCATAGTCCTGCAGAAAAAAAAAAAAAAAAAAAAAGTAAAAACAAAATAACCAATCCTGGGGCCCACCTTGCATTAACTTAAAATTCTCCAATATGCACAACATAGTGAAGAATAAGAAGGGAAACTGGACAACCATACACTTTCACTAAACAAAACACTTCGGGGAAACAATAAGAAACAGTTCTGGAACACACCTCTTTTCCAAAACAGAAAACATAGCCATCAAAAAGAGGAACCGGCGCCTGCCTCGTCTACCTGTGCTGGTTCTAATGGCTGGTGCGGGAAAACCGAGAGGAAAAAAGAAACAGGAGTTCGCGGTAGTAGAGGGGAGAGGAGAAGAGGCCGCACCCAGCCCTCGCCCCACATCCATCCTCTGGGCTTCCTTTTTTTTTTTTCTTTTTTTTTTTCCCTCCCCAGCTCGCCTCAATCACAAGACATCTGTCTAAGCCTTACAAGTCCCAGTGAGATCACAGCTATTGTGTGCTGACCCGAAAGCCTGCAGAGTAATGTGTCCACTGACAACTTCTGAATTTGGGGAGGGAGTGAAGAGGCCTGGATCCTCCTGAGTGACTCCACCCCACACCCCCGACGTGGGCCAGGGTCAGTTACCATCAGACTTTCACAAGGACCCTAGGCCGTGCCTGAATCCAGGAACCACACAGGAAAGACCATGCAGGGCCGGAGACCGTGCCCCTCGCTGGAAACTTCTAAGACCCTGCTCTGGCCCCGGCTCCAAGCCCAAGAGCTACCAAGAACCACTCTCAGCCCGACCCTCAGACCCTCAGACCCTCACTTCCTCTCTCTCTCAGCAAGTGATTCCTTGCCTCAGCCTAGGACCCCAGTCTCAGCCTGGTACACTTGCCTCTGGGATCCCCACCTTCAGTCCTCTGACCGTCGCTTTGGCCTGGGACACCCCCACCCTGCTTTAAGCCTGGGACTCGGCACTAAGCCCTGGAACCTCAGCCTTGAGCCCTCAGATTCTCTGTACTCGGTCCTGGGATCCCCGCCCTCAGCCTAGGACCTTGGTCTCGGCCTGGGACCCCCACCTTCAGCCATGGACCCCCGCCCTCAGCCTGGTACCTCCATCTTCTCTCCCAGGACCTCCGCCCTCAGCCTGGGACCCTCACCTCAGCCTGGAATCCTCGCCTCAGCCTGGGACCCTCGCCTCCGCCTAGAGTCCCGGCCCTAGTACTGAGATCGCCAACCTCAACCCTTCCCCCCAGGACCCCCAACACCCCGGCTCGAATGAAGTTTTCTGACTGCGAACTGTCCGGTCCTCTGGCCTTTGGCGGGGTCTCGGCCGGCCTGGGACGCGGCATGCGGGCTACCTCCGCGCTGGACCTCCCCCCCCCCTTCAACCCGCCGCCACTCACTCACCTGCCCCGCCGCGGACAGGGAGGCCGCAGACCAGGTAGAGCCTATGCTGCTGATCGGGTGGGGCAGAGGAGGCGTACACGGCGCGACGCGAAGCCCGAGGCGACCCAGCGGCGGCCGCGGCGTCTCCTAGCTCAGGCGACGGTAAGCAGCGCCTCGAGCTCTGGCCCGAGCACTGCGCGCGGCGAGGACCCGCCCCCTCCGCTCAGCCAGCCACTCCCGCGCAGCCCGCCGCCTTTGGCCCCGCCCCCGCTCAAGGGCAGGGCCTGAGAAAGCGGGCGCCGGGAGCCAATGGAAGTGCGGAACGGTGACCATCACGGCCAATCAGAGCGCGGGAAGCTCTCCGGCTAGAAGCCGTTTAGCGTCGAAGGGCGGTTAGGGTTGGGCGGGGCCCCACTCTGGGGCTGAGAGGAGGCGGGGCTTCTGGGAAGGTTAGTCAACTGGTGGGGGCGGGGACAGGACAGGGCGGGACCTAGGCAGGAGCAGAACGGGGCGGGGCCTCCAGAAGGCTAGAGGAAGGGAGTGGATGCTTGGCTGTGAGATGGCTGCAGGGCCTGCATCTCCAGTAAGATCGCGGAAAGTGCTGGCACACTCGGCTAGCAGGAGACTGCAGACACCCAGTCTCTCGCGCGCGCTGATATTCTAGGGCGGTCAGTTGGACCCACAGCCCTTCGCGACTATGTGGGCCTGATCCATTCACCCGCAGCCCTTCGCAGGGTGCCCCTCTGCTTGGGAGCCTTTGCTAGCCAACACAGCCCAGACTGCAGAACTTATGTCCAGCCAGATTCTGGGCCTGCACACCTGTCCACAAATGATTCAAAGCTGATGGAAGAACTGGCTGCGGTAGTGCTGTTGGAAAACATGTCATGTTGTTGTTGTTGTTGTTGTTGTTGTCTTTCGTGCACCTTTCCCAGGAGGTGCCAATTAACTATCGTTTTCATCAGACTAAACTCATCTGATTGTTCTGTTAGCTTATTCCTTTCTGCACAGCACGGAGAAACCAGGCCATATTGTAAACCCGGCACTGGTAGAAGCTGGGAGTCCTGAGAACCCTGCCTTCCACCAGTACCTAGATACCCAGGAGCCCAGGGTCATCCTGACTCCCTAAGACCTTCCTAGAGCAACCTGAGCCAGCCAGAGAAGGCCTCTTTGGACTCAGGAATCAAGATTTGCCCTCCACAGGTGAAGAGAGTGGTCCACGCATTTACCTCCAGACTTTCGAGAAGCATCTCTGGGAAACAGGGTTGCTTCTTTGTTGTCATATGAACAGATGAGTGAGCAGAGAAGTGGGTTGAGGGTGACAAAACCCATCCAGCCCTGAGCCTCAAACCCACCAGTGACTCACTTCGGTGCCAATAGCAATATATCATACATGCAAACGGGTATATACATAGCTCTGTCCCCTCAGCCCTCCATCTGTTACGATCATGATCTCTATGGTAGAGTCAGGAAGACTGTACGTCTAAAACCTCGTCATAGTAATCATAGAGCTCTTGGGAATGTCCAGAATCCTGTGGGAACGATGTCCTGGGATGCACTCTGAGGGGAAAAGTCCTGGTCCCCCATAGCAGACATATAGTCACGTGGGATAAATGGGTCTGAAAGGAGTGTGCTCGTATTTGTCTTCAAACATAACCTGTGTGGTTCAACAACAACGTTAAGAAGAAAGGGCCAGGGCTGGAGAGATGGCTCAGCAGTTAAAGAGTGCCGACTGCTCTTCTGAAGGTCGTATGTTCAAATCCCAGCAACCACATGATGGCTCACAACCATCCATAATGAGATCTTCTGGGGTGTCTGAAGACAGCTACAGCAAGCGAGTGGGGCCGTAAGGAGAAGAAAAAAGTGTCTGAGGACAGCTACCGTGTACTTACATATAATAAATAAATAAATCTTTAAAAAGAAGGAGGAGGAAGAGGAGGAGGAGGAAGAGGGGGAGGAGGAGGAAGAGGGGGAGGAGGAGGAAGAGGGGGAGGAGGAGGAAGAGGGGGAGGAGGAGGAAGAGGGGGAGGAGGAGGAAGAGGGGGAGGAGGAGGAAGAGGAGGAAGAGGAAGAGGAGGAGGAGGAAGAGGAGGAGGAGGAGGAAGAGGAGGAGGAGGAAGAGAGGAGGAGGAAGAAGAAGAAAAAAAGAAGAAAAAGAAAGAAGAAGAAGAAGAAGAAGAAGAAGAAGAAGAAGAAGAAGAAGAAGAAGAAAGGATCTGGGGTCTGGGCAACCCAGTGGGGAGGGGGGAAGGGGGAGGGGGGAGGCCACAAGTCCTAGAATCTAGAGAGCACCTTAGCCCTGTGCTATGGTAGAGAGGAGGACAGAAATTTGGGGGAGGGTATATCAGGCAGCATGCTGGGAGTCCCTGAGACAAGAATTTCCCCTGGGGATGAACACACGGATGTTAGAGATTGACATTGAGCCCACCAGCAGTGCCCAGATCTAAACCAGGATTTGGACTAAGATCCAGAGTGTCTTCAGGACTAGCCCAGGCCACGGGCCTCCTGGGCTCTGCGCAGTGGCTCCGGAGGCTGGAGCTGCATCAGGCTCTGCCGAAGCACCCCCTTCTCCAGATTACAGGTTGCCAACCTCCTACTCTCTACTCCCCAGGAGCCGTGGGGTTGGGGGGGGGAGGGCTCAGCTGCCTACATCTCCTCCTGGAAGACACACTTAGTCATTAGGAGAGTAATGATAGTGTTTTCAAGGCAGTATGTTGGACCCTAACAACTTTCAATTATTTCCAGTTCCTGCCAACCCTGGGAAGAGAAAAAGCGGTTCATCTCGGAGCCCCACCCTTGACACGGGAGACAATCGAGTAGGCTCCGCGTTCGTTCCATATCCCGGCAGATCTCTAAGAGCAGGGGGGGGGGCAGCCCCGCCCCTTGGCTGCTTGGCAGCTGCTTGACCCATTACCCTCCCTCCACACATCCTGCATCCCTCCAAACACAGGCTTCCTGCCTTCCATTAGCACCACCAGTACGCTGTCAGCATGGTCCTTCCCAGGAGAAGCGCACCCAGGGGCTTGCATTTATAAATAACTCCATGGTGTCTTGTTGGGGTGTGGAGAGTGGGGAGCGAAGGAACCTTGTAATTATCATCTGCTTACTGTGATGTCAGACCAAGCCCTAGGAAGTCTCTGAGCGCTTGGCCCTCCAGATCGCTGCACATGTCCCTGCCACCAGAGAGCTGGGAGACCACAGTTTCCAAAGGTTGGGACATCTGGAGGGGGTGGGGGTGGGGGGGCCTTTAGGCTCCACATTAGATGGCTCAAAGTGCCAGTAAAATAGTTACACACAGAAAGCAGTCACGATGGCAATTAATGTCAAATCCTCTGAGACAATCAGGCCTCCCCCTCCCCCCCCCCTCCGCCCTAGTGGAACACAGCCCAAGCCCACACCAGCTCGACAGCTGCAGCCCCTCCTGTTCCGGCTGTCAGAGCTACGGGTGGGCAGAGAGAGCAAAGGGACAAAGTGCGGGGCAGGACCTAGAGTGGCCTCTGCTGACCTTCAGCTGACGCCGCCTCCTTGCTGAGCCTTCCTGGAGCAAAGGACCCACCGGTAAACCGGAGAAGCTGTGCAGGGAAGTCCCTCTTGCTGAAGGGCCCATCTCCAGTTGTTTCTACTACTAACTCGTTCCCTTCACCAGGACAGCTGCCGTGCTCTCTCGAGAAAATCTGCCCCAGCTGAGCAGGCTGCTCTTAGAGCATTCTGGGAGGCGGAGAGGGTATAGGGAAAAATCAAAAGACACGAAGCCAGTGCTGTATTGAATAGCCTGTTAGAGAACTACAATCACCATCATAATCACCATCATAATCACCATCATCATCATCATCATCATCATCATCATCATCAAAACTGAGGTCCTAGACCTACCTCCTCTAACTTACCCAGTTAATCCTGTATCTGATTGTTTCGGGGTGGGGCAATCAATGGGGCTCTCACCTCGCCTCACTGCCCCATGTGAGAGGCAACAGCCACATGCGAAAGCCACATGCTACCCTCATTTGACAGGATCCTGTCGTTGTGACCCAGGATGGAGTGCCACAGAGGCAGCCCCACTGAGGGGCCCCTGGCTAGGGTGGCCGGGCTGTGGATAGCAACAGGAATCAGAGCCATATTCACCCAGAGACCTCCGGGGGGAAGGGGGGAAGGCAGAGAGCCTCCAGTTCCCACACAGTCTTCTCTCACAGCTGGTGTCGTAGCTTGTGTCCCCTTCCCTTCTTCCAGAACACGGTTCTGTGGAAGTCCGTGGTTTCTGCATCCTAAGAAAGTTCTGGTCACCTTGGACCTCCCCATATTCCTCCAACCCCATTCCTAGAGGACCACAGTGAGCACAAGGACCAGGGACCAGCACTGCGGCGCTGCCTGCAGGTAGTCATGCTGTGACGGACGGATCTTTCCTCTACAGAGGGGGAAAGAGTAACAGGGTCAGTATCATGGGTCCGGTCGAGCAGGGAATCTTAAAGGGAGAAAAGAAATGGTTGGATGTGTGCAAGGTGTGCAAGGCTACGTGTACCAACTCATCGATGACTCTCGTGCACCTTCCAACATCTGATTGTGGGAAGGACCCGGGTAGCACAACTCCCCCACCCCCCACCCCCACCCCCACCCCCGGACAGCTACCATACCCAGAGGCAAGTGAACCAGCAGCCTGCCTTAAAGTAGCGCCTCTGAAACGGAGACTTCATAGGCCTGGAGCCTGCATCACGGCTGGAGAGAGACAGAGACAGAGACAGACAGAGAGAGACACAGAGACAGGCACACAGAGAGGGCAGGCAGAGACAGACAGACAGACAGACAGACAGGACCCCTCCTCACTGCACTCAAGCAGCTCCGGTCTCATCATTTTTTATAAGCGAGGTTTCTGCTGTGTTTGTGTAAATGGGAGAAAAGCCAAGTCTCTGTGTATGCCACGTGGCAGCCGAGCCCCGGGGTCAGCCGGGGCTTTATTTCGGGAAGACTTGCCGTGCAAAGGCAGCCAAACACCCCTCCCTCCTCGGTGCCTCAACTGGCGCCATTAAGACTAAAATTAGAACCACTCTCTGCTTTAGTCATGAGCCCCGTGGCACCCACCATCCTCCCCCTCCCGCCCCCCCCCCCCAAAATAACTTCCACTAGGTAATTAGAAAGATACCGGAAGGGAAACGAGATGCTCAGACTCCAGACCCTGAGGAGAGGCTGAGCAGACCGAGAGGGAGGGCAGGAGCCATGCGAGACCTTGGTATACCTGCATGCAATTAAGGGTCAGAGCAGACTTTCACTCTCACGTGCTGCTTTTTAAAATGAGAGTCCCCTTAGACTTCAACGTGATCGTCTCTAATAGCCACGGAGGATTTAAACATATGGGGCTATTCAGACAATCACTATAATAGAAAGAAGCTGGCCGGGAAGTGGGGGGAGGGGGGGCAGGGGGGATCTCCAACTCTACCAAGGCTTTACCAATTTTCTTGGTAAGTGTAAGTACACCCTACTTCCTCATAATCAATGATCTCCAGAAAAGGTTTAAGGTGAAAATTCAACAAAATGAATGACAAAAAAATAATAATAAGTCACGAAAGAGTACGTTAACACGCGGGGAGAACAGGCCACGCTGGGAAGGAACACACTGGGAGGGTAAGGGGTCCTTCCCTTCCTTTCTCTCCCAGTTACAATTCCCACCACAGTGATCCTGGGTCCAGCACAAGCCCATGCCTTCAGGATCCTGGCCGAGCCAATAGGAACTTGTCTGAACTCCATCAACAAGGCTAGGTCACAAAGCAAACCACTAAGAGGTCTACAGGCGGGCTGGAGAGGTGGCTCAGCGGTTAAGATCTTGCACCGACTGCTCTTCCAGAGGTCCTGAGTGCAATTCCCAGCAACCACATGGCGGCTCACAGCCATCTGTAATGGGATCCGATGCCCTCTTCTGGTGTGTCTGAAGACAGTGAGGGTGTGCTCATATACATAAAATAAATCTACAGGCTTCCACCCCTGGCTCCCTTCCTGGACACACTTTGCTCGAGGAAAGAGCAATAAGGAAGCTCCCTCCTCCGTATCTGGGGTAAAGACCACGTGACGACACCCCCACCACCTCAAGGACATGGGCAGCACCAGAGATGCTAGGACCCTAGTCTTATAGCCTTGCATGTCCCCTCTACTGCTAGACAACCTAGCACTTCAGAACCTTCCACTCCTCTATAACTACAACCCACCCCCACCCCACCCCCAACCCTCCACCCTGCCTCAGGTCCCAGAAAGATCAGAGGCACTAGTTCCTCTGGTGTTAAGATATATAAGGGGCACCTGCCTTTCCCCGGAGCACTGAGCAAGTGCAAAGCCTTGTTAAAACATTGCTAAAAATCTATTAAGATTAGTAGGTGTGGTGGCACACATTTTTAATCCCAATGCTTGGGAGACAAAGCCAGGTGGGTCTCTGCGTGTTCAAGACCAGCTTGGTCTACACAGCAAGGTCCTAACTAGCCAAGACGACATAACGAGACCACAGCTCGGGGTGGAAAAATTAAGAATCACTTTTAATGTTTAAGCTTATGTCATAAACACTCCTTCTGACGTTCATTTTCCTGTAAATAAGCAAAGATGATGGAGATGGGCAATTTGAGTCCATGGTTAGTAGCTATTGGCTTCTCCCTTATTCCCTTTGGTAAATAAGGAACAATCTAACAGCCAGTCAGACTGCGCATACGCCAACACCAGCGTATGAAGAGGTCTCGACACAACTTTACAACAATCACAGCTGCTTGCCACGACGGTGTAACCTCCTCCGAGGCTGCCGGAAGCAACTTAGGCCAATCTTTTTGCTACCGCGACCCTACATAACTCTGCAAGCATTTCTACCTTTAAAAACAAAAACAAAAACAAAACCCAACAACAACAACAACAACAACAACAACAACAACAACAACAACAAAAACAAACAAGAATTGCCCCTCTGGCTGTCTATTAGCGGGAATCATTACAACTTCTACAGGCCAAGCTGTGATTGGCCAAAACCAAACGCATCCACAACTGTGATTGGTGCCAAACAACAAGATGATGATTGGTCCAAAAAGAAGCACTAAGAAACAAGGTTGTGATTGGTTCAAAGCGAACAGCTCTGATAAGTCCTGCTTTCCTTCCTCAGACTTTATAAGCAGGTTTCTCCAGCTCCCTGAGTGCACTGGGAAACACTTCGCCATGCTGTCTCCCTGTATTAAGCCCAATAAAAGACCTTATTATCGAATTCTTCTTCCTGTCTGCTTTCGGAAACCTGGGCTGAGCTGGAAGCATCGAGACGTGGAAGAGAAATGGCGGAGACCGCGGTGGTCAAGCCAAGGAGCGAAGCTGCGGAAGGAGCAAGGCACCCGGTAGTTTGACAGCTGAGAAGGTAGCCGGCCCTGCCGCACGCCCAGCTCAGCCACCATTCAAATACAAAGACCGGGAATGTGTCACAGACTGTCTCTGAAGTGGCCCCTGAAAGTGCCAACCCAAGGAGAAAGAACTGAGGCCCAAAGGAAGATGTGGTTTCAGAAGCCACAAGGGATGAGCTTTGCGACTGTGACTTAGTGTGTGTCCACGTTCAAGTGTTTGCGTACATGTGCAGTGTCCGGTGTAGTAGATGCGTGTGGACAGCAGAGGTCGGCCCCAGGCGTCTTTTCCAATCCCTCTACATCTCATTATTTTTTTAATTAGTTATTTAACTGCGTGTATATGCGCGGTGTATGGGCACGTGGCCACGGACCTGTGGAGGTCCGAGGACAGTTTGTGTGGGGTCAGTTCTCTCTTCCCTTCTGCCTTTGTGCTGGTTCTGAGGATGAGGTTGTGACTTGCCCCTTTGAGCCATCTCACCAACGCTCTGCCTCATTTCCTTTCTAATGTTTATTTTTATTTTCTCTTATTCTAGGTATCATAGGTGTTTTTCCTACATGGTGTGCAATTCTGGTACCCACGGAGGCCAGAAGAGGGAGTCAGACTCCCTGGAACTGGAGTCAAAGACAGGTGTTAGCCTCCCTGTGGAGGCTGCAACCAGATCATGGGTCTTCCAGAAGAGCAGCCAGTGCTCTTAACCACTGAGACATCTCTCCGACCTCTCTCTGCCTTATTTTTGAGACAGGTCTGTCACTGAACCTGGGAGGTCACCAATCCAGATAGGCTGGCTGGTCACTGAGTCCAGGGACACTCCTGTCCTCATTTCCCAGACAATGGGATCATGGACATACACCCTCACACCAATCTTTTTTTTTTGGGGGGGGCATAGGCACCGGGGATTTGAACTCAAGTCCTCCCGCTCGCAGGCAAGCACTCTACCCACTCAGCCATCACCCTGGCACCAGCTTTTGGCTCCTTCTGAATTGAGCATATCCGGGGTTTGGTCAGAGTGCTGCAAAGCCGACACAGCATGCAATGGGGGCGTCTACAGGGTTCCCCGCATAAATCGCTTGAGATTGTTCGAGTGTCAACAGCCATGGGCAGCTAAGCAGGCCGTGGCCGGTATGGAGAATTTGAAAGGAAATATGACAGCCGAGGCTGGGCTGCAGGATGAATCCACAGAACTTCTCTTCCACCTCTGCCTGGGCGAGCCGACAGGGCTGACTAGAGCTCCTCACTGTCAGGAGGTGGAGCCTGTGTCTACTCTCTTAGGACCACAGACCGTCCCTCCCTGCAGATGATCTACATCTCTCCACTTCCCATGCCAGCCCTGTCCTTTCCTAAGGGCTGACCTGCCCAGCCAAGCCTCTCTACCACACCTTGGAAACAGCCCACCTCCAGCCAGCCACAGGCCAGGGCAGGGGGCACTCAGTCTTTGGATAGTATGCTTGCTCAGTTGCCAGGAACTTGGTCTAGGGACTCGGGCTAGGATCTATAAAGGAACATATGAATCTAGGAGGAGACCCTGGCCTCAGTGTCTTGAGCTGCAAGGGAGGAGCCCTGAGAGGACTCCCATCGGCGTGGGGACAGATGCTCTAGGTATGGATGCTGGAGAATGGGGGTGGGGTGGGGTGGGGGGGATGTTACAGATTCCTTATCTGTAACTTACTGTCCCTCACAAAGTAGATAGTCTGCTTTAGAAGACACACACACAACACAGGCACTTGACCATGGGCGCTGTCTTAGTTTCGGTTTTATTACTGTGAAGAGACACCGTAACCAAGACAACTCCTATGAAGAGAAACCGTCTAACTGGGCCTGGCTTACAGTTTCAGAGGCTTAGTCCATGAGCATCATGGCAGGAAACAAGGCTGCAGGCAGGCAGACATGGAGCTGGTGAAGGAGCTGAGAGTTCTCTGTCTTGATCAGCAGGCAGCAGGAAGAGAGACTGTGTCACACTGGGCAGAGCTTGAGCATAAGAGACCTCAAAGCCTTCCCTCATAGTGACACATCTCCTCCAACAAGGCCACACCTCCCTAAGAGTGCTACTCCCTACAGGCCAAGTGTTGAAGCACACATTGACTCTAGGGGAGCCGTTCCTATTCAAACCACCGCAGACACAGGCAGCCCCGGAACAAAGAGCAGACATTAAGGCTATTGTTGCCTCTCACCTTCTGCTCTAAAGTCTCATCCAAAGGCAGAGCAGAAGCAAAGCCCCAGCATTCCCAGCTTCCTGAGGAGGCAGCGTCAGCAGAATTTTGGAGATCTTGTATGCAGATCTGTTCTTCTTCTATGTAAAAATGAAGTTTTCTATGATCAATGGAAAATGGAACTACCCTGAGGAGAATGGAGAGGCGCAATAGCACCGCGATAACACACACCCAGAACTGTGTTTAACACCATGCGACATCGTTTCTAAAATCTGTTAAAACTGTGCCCTGTAACAAATGATTGACATACTCGTTCATTTTAAGATGTGGGACCATTTATCTAACCAGAGGGGGAAAAAACTCTTCCACAGTGCTTTCCGGTCAGCATGCTAGGACTGTGATGCGCGGGGGTGGGGGGGGGGAGGGAGGAAATTTACCAGCTGAACTTCACCAAAAGCCTTTGCATAATTGACGGATGGTCTGAGGGAAGAACGCTGTGAGTTTTGGAGGTACAGCCGGCAACACACTTTTTAAATTTTCGATTTGCATGTTCTTCCGAGATGTTCCTTTGCAGCGCTGACAGGCAGCTATTGAAGCAAAGCGGCTTAGACTGGGACCCTTAGAATCACAGTCTCCACGAGGCACTAAACCAAGGTGTTTGAAATAACAGAGCATATTCATCCACACTAGACTCCTAAAATAGGACCATAATTACTAATTTTAAATTGGTAACTGTAAATTAGTAATTGTGTCAAATTGCATGTGCCATGGTTTTTTTTTTTAAAGCTGTTGTTAAATAGGTAGAGTTTTTGAACCATTTCATTTTCATCTCAACCCTGCTTCAGTTTAGATGTACTTGACACTGTACTTAATATCCTCCGTTAAATAAATCACACATGTTGGAAGAGAATGAGTCACGTGATAGGCTGGCCGAGCAAAAATAAATAAAAAAATAAAATAAAGGCCATCAGGCTAAAGAATTTAATTTGCATATGTAAGTATGTGTGCACATGTGTTTACTGGGAATTGAACTTAGAGTCTTGCTCATACCAGGCATGAACTCTAGCACTGATGTTACTCCTAGCCCCCAAAAGGTTTTAAAGAATTTAAAACAAAAACAAAAACAAAAAACTGTCTTAGTTAGGGTTTTACTGCTGTGAACAGACACCATGACCAAGGCAACTCTTATAAAGGACAGCATTTAATTGGGGCTGGCTTGCAGGTTCAGAGGTTCAGTCCATCATCATCAAGGCAGAAAAGCATGGCAGCATCCAGGCAGGCATGGTGCAGGAGGAGCTGAGAGTCCTACATCTTCATCTGAAGGCTGCTAGGAGAATACTGGCTTCCAGGCAGCTAGGATGAGGGTCTTAAAGCCCATGCCCAAGGAGACACACCCACTCCAATAAGGCCACGCCCACTACAACAAGGCCACACCCACTACAACGGGGCCACACCTTCTACTAGTGGCACTCCCTCAGCCAAGCATATTCACACCATCACACTATCAAAAGGGAAATTAGAGACATAGGAAACAAGCGCAGCTGGCTGCGGCCATAGATGACAATACTCATTTATTTTCTTGAGGAGTCTGTGAGGAGAGTCCCATCCCCAACCCTGCCTTGAGTCCCCAGCTATAAAACTGGAAGGAGAGCCAGATGAAGAGGCCTGTACTACCAGCATCACCAGTACTTGGCATACAGCAGCTCCCACCCGAAGGCTTTCCTCTGCCCAGATGGAACTGCTTGGGTCCCCAACAGCGAGCTGCCTCCACTCGCAGATGGGCCCGTCACCCTCATCACCTCAGAGGTGAGGGAAAAGAATCACAGAAGAGCTGATGTAGCAGCTCATGCTATACAAATGCAAGTGCGCTATTTCTGCCCTACATTCTTCGAGAACTTGCTACTCGCTCTCATAGACACAAGACTGAAGCCATTCCCCTGGGCTTGACTCCCCCTCCACCCCCACCAAGTATATTGTAGGTGACCCATCAGACCCTGAGCCAGGGTAGAAAGGACAGCATTTGCTCTTCTGGCTCCCCTGAGCTCTCTGGGGTCTGAACCACTGTGTGAAACCGGAAGTCTGCACTGCCCTCTTGACAAGAACTCGTGGAGGTACAGCAGGCTAGCAGGCAGCATTCCTCCATGGCTCCTGCCTCCCTGCTCCTACCTTGAGGAACTGCCTGATTCCCCTTAAAGGTGGAGTGGCACCTGAAGGCATAAGGTGAAGTAAACCCTTTCCTTTCCCAAGTCGGTTTTGATCAGTTGTTTCTTCTTCTTCTTCTTCTTCTTCTTCTTCTTCTTCTTCTTCTTCTTCTTCTTCTTCTTCTTTTCTCCTCCTCCTCTTCCTCCTCCTCCTCTTTCTCCTCTTTCTCCTCCTCTTCTTCCTTTTTCTCCTTCTCTTCCTCCTCCTTTTTCTCCTTCTCTTCCTCCTCCTCTTCTTCTCCCTCCTCCTCCTTCTTTTTAATCACAGCAACAAAGAAATGAATCTGGAAGAGCAACCTTCATTTCTAAGAGGAGGTTGCTAGGCTACTACATCCCCTCCCTGGCCCTCACAAGGACCTTTGTTCAATTCAAGGCAGCCTGGTCATTGCTGTCCAGAACACAGTCATGAGGTTGGTATCATGTTACTGCATTGTACTTAAAGGCAAAAGAAATAATAATAATAATAATAATAATAATAATAATAAGCTACATCATGTCATTGTTCCTTTAACTTACAGTAAAAATGTAACCAGTCCAAAGCTGGGACAGGTCCCCCATAAGCCTGGGATTAGAAGCTCAGACCACAACAGCACGCATCCCGTGACGTCCATGACCTCGATGCAGGATGGGTCCTCAAAGCGCCTCAGTCATGAGAACCCTGCAGAGCCCGCCACCCTGTGTGTTACTCGAGATAACAAGTGACACTCATCCCAGGACAAAACCGGAATTAAAATGTTCAAGGGGGAAAAAAAATCTTCGGCTGAGTTTGATGAGGATGACGTGACTGATCCTCCCTGCGCGCTTATGTCTCAGCACGAGTGGTGCTTTGGATTAAAGCCCTCAGTCCTGGAGACATAAAACACTGTCCTTCTTGCTGCCTGTCACTTGAAACCCAAGTATTTGGCTTAAGCTCTCCCCCCACCCCCACCCCCACGCCCGCCTTTAAGCTGCCTGGCACCTACTTTGCCCCAAGAGTGATTTTATTTCCCAAGTCATGGAAAATCAGTACCCCTCCAAGCGACCTGTGTATGTGAGAAGTTAAAAGATTGAAGCACTCATCTGTGCCATGAAGCTGAGGAGCCTCGGGGCCCAGACACCACCGGGCCGAAGCCAACGCCTGACTCCCTAAGAGGCCCACCCTGAGACAAGACCCACCTTACAAACATAACTGCGTCAGTTTTTTTTTTTGTTTTGTTTTGTTTTTGTTTTGCTTCCGGCCTGCCTTAGTCATTTTTCTGTCGCTGTGACAAAACATCCTGGCAAAATCACCTGGTGGGGGGTGAGGGAGGGGTTATTCTGTCTCACAGTCCAAGTTTTCGCGGTCCGTCATGGGGATGCAGGGGAGACCAGTCTTGCAGGGGCTTGAAGCTTCATCGGGTCTGCTGAATTAATGAACGCACGTGGCTGCTTGGCTCCCTTCCTCCCCGCGTACAGGCTGGGATCCCAGCCAGGCAATGGCCCACCCACAGTTGGGTGTGTCTTCCCACTTCAAATAAGTCAATTTAGATAATCCTCTCCAGGCATGTCCGGAAGCCTGTTTCACAGGTGATTCTGGAGTCTGTCAATTGATGGTTGACACTGACCAACCCAAGGTCATAAGCAGTACCTGGGGGTCAAGTCAAATGACTAAGAGGAGAAGGACCCCAGCCTTAGGACTCCCTATCCTGCTCCTCCTAGCAAGGCAAGGGTCTGCTCTTGCTCCTGTTAGTTCCATCTTCCTCCTACATGCTACACTTCTCTTAGCTGTCTGAAGATGCTTGTCCATCATGCGAATAACATGTAGTTAAAAAAAGAAACCCTGAAGGTAAATGTCCCATAAATGCCCTGACAGCACCCTAGACACATTGCTGCTATTGAAATGAACATGCGCCCAGACACTGATATTGTGGGGGTCGCAGTTGCCTCTACGTGAACATGGGTGCTTTCTGGTTGCGACCCTGCCGCTCTCCAGTCTGCATGGGCAGACTTCTTCCTCTGGTAGAAGGGCAAACATAAGAATAGACACAGTCTATATATCTGGAGACCTTGCTTCCACAAGCACACTCAAGGCTAGCCTCCCACACCTTCAGTGATGACATCACGCTAGCACCAAACAGTACCCAGAGGAAGGTAGGAAGAATCTCACCGCTGCTCCTCAGGGATCTGAGCAACTCATAGCCTGCTCTGGAAGTACCAGCATGTATCCAGGCCCTAGAAGTATCCGTGTTTTAGCTGGCCATGGTAGCTCCCGCCTTTAGCTCCAGCACTCAGAAGGCAGAGGCAGGTAGATCCCTGTGAGTTCAAGGCCAGGCCTGATTTGAATCGTGAGTTCCAGGACAGCCAAGGCTGCATAGAGAAACCCTATGTAAAAAAAGCGGGGAAGGGAGGGGAGAGTATTGGTGTTTTAAAGACTCATGATGTAAGTCTCCTGCTTCACTCTGGGAGGTCTTAGGAAACAGGACCTGTCCAGTTAAGTGGGAGTTGCCACTGGTGTGTTTACAGGTTGGCACTGTCTGTGTGACTATGGTGCTTTAAATAGATTTGGTCCCCATAGATTCTTGACCATGGGTGTGCCCTTGTTGGAGTAGGTGTGGCCTTGTTGGAGAAAGTGTGGCCTTGTTGGAGTGGGTGTGGCTTTGTCAGAGTGGGTGTGGCCTTGTCGGAGAAAGTGTGTCACTGTTGAGGTAGGCTTTGAGGTGGCCTTCCACTTTCTTCAGTAGAACTTTCAGCTTCCCCAATATCATGTCTGCTTGTACTCTACCATGCTTTCTGCCATGATGATAATGGACTAAACCATTATCTGAAACCGTAAGCCAACCCCAATTAAATATTTTCCTTTATAAGCGTTACCTTGGTCAAGGTGTTTCTTCACAACAGTGGAAACCCTAAGACAGAAACATAGCCATGACTCACAACAGTCTGAGGAGAGCTGTGGCGTCACCTATTCCACACAGACAGCAGATTCTTGCCGCTGTGGATGATGTCTCCCAATCCAGAATGGTGATGTCTCCATATCTGCTTCTGACAGGGGTGAGGTACATGGCAAAAAAAAAAAAAGCAGTGATACACTTGTGAGTCCATCCAGAGGTCTCTTTCTCTCCTGACATCCTCTCCCCCTCCCCCAAAATTGACACAAAAGCCTCTACAGCAGGAAAGAAAGATAAAGAGAGCTGGGAGCTTTCTCAATGGTCCAAACAGGCAGCACAGTCAACTGAGAAGGGACAGAGAGGAGCCATGGGGTTGGAGATGTAACCAAATCCAAACTGCGTCTTCCTAAACAGTTCACAAAATCAGCAGAGGGACAGACAAGGAAAGGAAATGATAAGCTATTTCTCCACTGGTGAAATAATTAGATTATATTAAATGCAGGCTTATTGGGAGGTCAGGGAAGCCACCATAGGGAGAGTGAAAGGGATAGAGGGAGGGGTAAGGGAGGGCAGAGGGAGGGGACAAGAGATGGGGAGGGAGAGGGGGAGAGAGAGAGAGACGTTGAGAGAACTTGGAGGTCAGGTCTGCCTTGGTATGTAAAATATGCACCGCAGCCCCTTGTCCTGGGATCTGAAACTAAACATCAAACACGGTTACTATAGTCGTCAGTCCTGAGAACTGAACATCCCTAGTGGTTCTTGATTCAGGAAGTTGGGTGCCAGATGAAATGGATACATTTACTGAGACCACCAAACGTGGCAGCTATTGGAACATTAAAAACGTTACTGCGCCTAGTTTAGATGTGCCATCTTCGGGTGGCTTGAAAACTGTCATCTTAGGGAAGAGTACATGCCTTCTATGTGTACGTGTGCTTAGTCAGAAAACAGAGACAATCATGCCTGACATGGCCAGAGCTCCTCACAGAACCTCCGGAAACCCCACCCCACCCCCAAGGGCAGTGCACAGTACAGAGGATGTATCATCACCAAATGACAAAATAAAGATCAAGTATCATTGCCAAGTCATCAAACTGAGAAAAAAAAAAAACATATGGCCTCCTCAATAGATAGGGAAAGAAAACATTTAAAAATATCCATTTTGTTTGTGACTTAAAAAAAAAAAAAAAAAAAAAGCAACCGGTCATGAAGAATTTCCCAGGAAGCAGCGGTAGCTCCTACTGAACCTTCCACAAGGCTGACTAACTGATTAGCACCTCGATGATTGCACAGAGGCTGGAATGCTGCTGCTCCAGAACCTAATTAAAATTTCTCTTGAGCTATCATTAGCCCCCTTAATAGCCGTCCCTTACCCACCTCTGTGGGTGACCTGACATCCTGTGACTAACAGACAGATGAGCAAAAGCCCTGCTTTCCAGCAACCGAAATGCTAAGAACGTCATCAGCAGCATCCGAGGTCTAATCACTCGCTGACATTCCCATCACTTAAAAGTACTCACAAACTGCCTTGCTTCATGACTTTATCTTCCTTCCTGTCTGTCTGTCTGTCTGTCTGTCTTCTTTCTTTTGCTTGAGATAGGGTTTCACTATGTATTCCTGACTGGCCTGGAACTCACTAATGTAGACCAGGCTGGCCTCAAACTCACAGAGATCTGCCTGTCTCTGCCTCCCAAGTGCTGGGACTAAAGGTGTGCACCACCACACCTACCTTGATCTATGAAATGTTTTGTTCTGTTACTACAAAAACTCCCTTAGACTGTCATACTGCCACGTGAAAGTTTAGGTAAGCCTAAAATCTGTGCTCTTGAGTCGTGCTCAACCTATTTCTTTCTTTCTATTTTTTCTTTTCTTTTTCTTTTTCTTTTTGGATTCAGAATAAAGTATCTCTTTAGCCTCTTTGAGGTGAGACCTGTGGTTTTATATCCACGCTGTGCCACACCCTTGAACCTGTCTATGAAGAAGCTCATGGCTTCTCAGTCATAGCCACAGAGGCACAGAAGTGATCTCTGTCCATGGTGCTGCAACAGTTGCTGTCGGGAGGCAGGACAAACCACAACCCTTATTGCACACCACACAAAGATAGATTTGAAGTGGACCATAAATGGGAATAGCAGGAGAACAGACAGGCATTACAGAGCCCCGAGAGGAAGCACGGAAAATGTTTTCTGACCTTGGTATTAGAGAAGGTTCCTCAGGCAGGATAAAAATTATACTAATGGTAAAATTAGAATCAACAAATAGGATTGCATCAAGACGAAACACTCTGCTTAGCAGAAGACACCACAGAGAAAATGCAATCACAAATCCTGGGCTGCTGAAGACAGCGTCGGCAGCACAGTTGTAAGACAGAGAACTTCCGTCCAGATAAGGAAAGCTAATCCAATAGAGCTGGCAGACTTCACCGGAACAAACCCACACGGGCAATATAAGTAGTGGTGCAGCAGACCACTCCGTGAGTAGAAAGAAAGATTTATTGGGGATCAAACTGCCAAGGCCATCTCTCAGGGGTGGGGGACAATAGAGAAGAGCAAACTGGCAGAAAAGCAAGCAGATTGTATATGATGATCAGCAGGGCGGGGATTTGAACTGAAATAGATGGTCTAGATTGAACAGGAACTGCCTTGGGAGAACTGCTTTCCTAGTAAACATTAAAGCAAGGTCACTAGCACTGCCATGTGGGGTGTGTGTGTGTGTGTGTGTGCATTGACCTGACAGTTAATAATCCTATAAAAAGTAATACAAAAACCACTATTACTTATCTGGAAATTCCTCTCAGCACCCTGGATAACTAAAACTACAAAATGATAAGACTAAGTACAGGCAAAGATATATAACAATGGGACTTCTCATACATTGGTGATGGCAGTGTAAGGGCATCTTATAAAACATTTTGAGAGTGTCTAGCCAAGCTTGACATGATCTCTACCCCACAGCTAGGCAATTCTACCCCAAGGCAATCGCTACCCCCAAGAAGCGGGTGCTTCTGTCCACACAAAGCCCTGGCAACACATTCATGGCAGTCTTACTCAAGTATCAGGAGCCTGGGTAGGGCCCACATCCAGCAACAGCAGTATGGGCACTTGAATAGAGTTTATCCACAGTGCAAAAGACTACTCAACCATCTCATGTATAAGTAGGCCACATGTAGTACTCAGAGACCAGAGTAAATGGAAGAGGCCAAACCCAAAAGAACACATATTTTATGTGACATAAAAAATGCTTGAAGTAAGCCAGGTGGTGGTATGTGACTTTAATCCCAGCACTCAGGAGGTAGAGGCAGGTGGATCTCTGCAAGTTTGAGGCCAGCCTGGTCTATACAGTGAGTTCCAGGACAGGCAGGACTACACAGAGAACAATCCTGTCTCAGGGGAGAGGGGAAAGAAAAGAAAAAAGGAAGGAAGGAAGGAAGGGAAAGGAAGGAGGAAAGAGAGAAAGAAAGAAAGAAAGAAAGAAAGAAAGAAAGAGAAAAAAGAAAGAAAGACACAAAGAAAGACACAAAGAAAGGGAAAGGAAGGAGGAAAGAAAGGAGGGAAGGAAGGAAGAAAGGAAGGAAGGAAGGAAGGAAGGAAGGAAGGAAGAAAGAAAGAAAGAAAGAAAGAAAGAAAGCAGCAAGAACGCTTGAAGCTAGAAATTGGAAATTAGAAGAGGCTACTGCCCATTATGTAGGGCGAGGACATCCAAGGGGCAAAGATGCTATTTGTAAGAGTAGAGCATGGTGCAGACTATTGAGATCCCCATGCTATATGGATGGATGGATGGATGGATGGATGGATGGATGGTGAGTGGATGGATGGATGCATAGATGGATGGGCGCATGGATGAACAGATGGGTGGATGGATGGATGGATTATGAGTGGATGGATGCATGGATGGATGGACTGATAGATGAATGGATGGGTGAACCAATGGATGGATGGATGGATGGATACATGGATGGATGGACAGTGAGTGGCTGGCTGGCTGGATACATGGATGGATTCATAATGGATGCATGGATAGATGGATAGTGAGTGGATGGATGAATGGATTCATGGATGTATGGATGCACGGATGCACAGATGCATGCATGGACAGATGAATGGATGGTGAGTGGATGGATGAATGGATTCATGGATGTATGGATGCATGGATGCATGCATGCATGCATGGACAGATGGATGGATGGTGAGTGGATGGATGCATGGATGGACTGATAGATGAATGGATAAATGACAGTGAGTGGATGGATGGATGGATGGACAGATACATGGATGGATTCATGATGCATGGATGGATGCATGGATGGATGCATGGACAGTGAATGGATGCATGGGTGAATTCATTTTCTTGCTTGTAAATTATATTTAAAAACATACAGGAAGCTCTCAAAACCCAGGCACAAGGGACACAGTGAGCCTGTCTCAAAATAAATAACCATTTAAATAAATAAACTTTAAATGGATTGAGTCTACTCTGACTTGTTTGTTGTTTTAGTTGTTTTTCCTCCATGTTTTCCCAAGTCAAGACTGGCACATATGACATGCACATAGTGATGAACAGTGTGATGACCTTTGGCACGCTCTTACATGAAACCATCTTCACAATGCAGATAAGGAATACATTCATCACCCCAAGTTTGCTCCTGCCCCTGGTGGTCCTCCTTCCTCTCCTCCCATGTCCCCAGACAGACACCATGTGCTTCTGCGCTGTGGACATTTGCAGGGCATAGTGTTTATGTGCACTGAAGAATCATATCTATCTGACCTCTTTTGGACCAGAGGTAATTATTCTGAAATTCATTGTGTATGGCCGGAATCAATTCCATTCCCTTTATCTTGGCATTGTTACCTGCTCATCTGTTGTCGTTTTTTGTTCGTTTGTTTTGTTTATTATTCTATTCTGTTCTATTACCTCTTCCTCTCTTCCAACCCTTATTTCACTCTGATCCTTTCTAACCCCCAACTCTAGGTAAGACAGAAAGAAGGCTAGAGGGGAAATGGGAAGCATAGACCTCTATAGGCTATTTTCTGCTTATTAGGAGTGTTGGGCTCCTTGGAGCAAATCTAATCTTCTATCATTGTCGTCAGAATATCCAGCAGTCTAGCAAATCAGTAACAGCAAACCAGTAAACCAGCAAACACAGCAGCTGGACAAACCATCAGCAGGAGGGGAAGTATGGGGGAAGGCTGCAGGGGGAGCTACATGGGGACCAGGCAGGGACAGCAGGCAGGGAGGGTATGGGAAGGGGTATGGAAGGGGGTGTGAGCAGGGGGAGTGGGCAGGGAGAGCCACAGGGAGAACAGCAGGGGTAATAGTAGCCACCACAGACCCCCTTAGGGTTCTCTAATTTATTCCCTCTCCAGAGTCCCCATAATTACACTATCTGCAGCTGGCAAAAATCACACCCCTACTAGTGCACGAGGCAAATCATAATCACCTGCTGTGAAGAAAACTCTCATCCCACACTTGGGATTAAAACAAAAACGTATTTGTGTAACGTAACCAGGTTTTTAAAGGAACCAAAATTCTCACTACACAAGTCTTATGAACACTTGGTGTTATTTCTCTCAGAAAGTTATGGTGAGCCGGGCAGTGGTGGTGCATGCCTTTAATCCCAGCACTTGGGAGGCAGAAGCAGGTGGATTTCTGAGTTTGAGGCCAGCCTGGTCTATAGAGTGAGTTCCAGGACAGCCAGGGCTACACAGAAAAACCCTCTCGAAAAAAAACAAAAACAAGAAAGAAAGAAAGAAAGAAAGAAAGAAAGAAAGAAAGAAAGAAAGAAAGTTATGGTGAGTGAAATAGTTGGGCTTTAGGACAGGTATGATGCAGCAGGCCTAGGGAACTCCTCTGGTACCCCACCCCACCCCCTCTGCTAGGTCTTCACCACAGAGCCCTTAACTCACAAAACCACAGAATTTTGTTTATATAATTTATTTTTCTGTTTTGAGACAGTGTCTCACTATATAGCCTTGCCTGTCCTAGAACCCACTCTGTAGAACAGGCTGGCCTCAGACTCACAAAGATTCACCTACCTGCCTTGTCTCCTGAGTTCTGGGATTAAAGGTGTTTAATGCCAGCTTATTTTATTATTTTTAGTTATGTGTATGTGAGAGTCTGCATGTGGGTATGTGCATGTAAATAGGCAGAGATGTTAGATACCCACAGAGCTAGACCTGCAGGCTGGTGTGAAACACTAGACTTGAGTGCTGGGAGTCAAATTCAGGCCTTCTGCAAGAACAGCACATGCTTTTAACTATCTCTTCAGCCCCCAGCATGAAAATCTTGATAGTTCCCAGGGGAAGGTCAGACCACCTTTGGAGTCCAAAAGAGAAGTAAGAGCTAAGGCTCATGAGTTTAAAAATATAAATAAAGCTTACATCCTCTTCAGCTATTCCTGTCTCTGGAAAAGTATCAAGGTCCTCAAGACTAGCAACCCAGCCTCTCTTGCCCTAGCAATGACTTGGGCAAGATTTTAGGTCCTTCCCTAAGGCAGTTACACATGTAACAGGACAAAGATGGCCACATTTGTATCTTTGTGAGATCATAGGGAGGATAAAGAGAAGTCCAGCCATTTCCTCCTGTACTGGCTGGTTTTGTGTGTTAACATGACACAGGCTGGAGTTATCACAGAGAAAGGAGCTTCAGTTGGGGAAGTGCCTCCATGAGATCCAGCTGTGAGGCCTTTTCTCAGTTGGTGATCAAGGGGGGAGGGCCCATTGTGGGTGGTGCCATCCCTGGACTGGTAGAAGAGATCAGGCTGAGAAAGCCAGGGGAAGCAAGCCAGTAAGAAGCATCCCTCCATGGCCTCTGCATCAACTCCTGCTTCCTGACCTGTGTGAGCTCCAGTCCTGATTTCCTTTGGTGATGAACAGCACTGTGGAAGTGTAAGCTCAATAAACCCTTTCCTCCCCAATATGCTTCTTGGTCATGATGTTTGTGCAGGAATAGAAACCTTCACTAAGACACCTCCCATCTGGGGTTTATCATCCAGCTCTCACCACACAAACTGTGGCACATTATTTCCCAGAATGCACTTGTCTTCCCCTCATTGATTTCCCCCTCTATGTGATTCTGTAAATGAGGGAGGTGGCTCTGAGGGGACAGGGATGCAGCTGGGGCTGGAGCAAATGGTGAGGACCTAGAAGTGGAGAAGGGTAGGGATTTCGAGCAAAGCCACATCCCTCAGTTACCATCCCCTTCCTCCAAGCAAGAAGCTCTAGGATTGGCCCTGCATCTGTTGTTGACCAAGATGTGCTCCTGGGATACAATTGTAGCACATGATGATATATGATGGTGAATGCTGATACCTGTTCCATGTTGGTGTGTCAGGTTAGGGCCTTGTGACATAGCTACAAGATGGTCTGGAAAAAAGAGAAGAAATGCCATAGAGGGAGATGTGTAGGCTTAGTTTTGTTTTTGCTTGTTTTTTGTTTTTTTATTTTTTGAGACAGTGTTTCTCTGTATAGCCCTGGCTGTCCTGGAACTCACTCTATAGTCCAGGCTGGCCTCAAACTCAGAATTCCTCCTGCCTCTGTCTCCCAAGTTCTGGAATTAAAGGCATGTGCCACCACTGCCAACAGGCTTAGATTTTCTTAAACCTATTTTAATTATGGTTCTTTAACGCTTCAACCTCCCTTCTAGTCCACCACTCACCAGAGGTTGGGAAAAAGAAAGGTTAACAGTAAATGGGGTATATGGACCTGTTTAGATGTAGTTCTTTGGGACAATTTCAATCTCCATGGTCAGAAGTCCAATCTTCTAGCAAAACACCAAACACAAATCAGCAGCATCTGGATCCAGAAGAAACTACAAGGCTTTGCCAATCAGCATGAGTCCACAGAAGTGGTAAGAAGCAGCCAGAATACCACAGTTCTTTGGTGTGTTTTCCTCTAGGAAGTCGAGACAAGTGAAGATCAGCAACAAAAGGTGAACCAATGGAAGAATGTGGCCAGGTAAGACTGGTCTCAGTGAAACCTAACCCTAACCCTAACCCTAACCCTAGCCCTAACCCTAACCCTAACCCATTGCCCTAATCCTAACCCTAACCCTAACCCTAACCCTAACCCTAACCCTAGCCCTAACCCTAACCCTAACCCATTGCCCTAATCCTAACCCTAACCCTAACCCCCAAGGCCAGCAAAGAGTTGCAAGGTGAACCAATGCAAGAGTGTGGTCAGGGAAGACCAGTCTCAGTGAAGCCTAACCCTAACCCTAACCCTAACCCTAACCCTAACCCTAACCCTAACCCTAACCCTAACCCTAACCCTAACCCTAACCCTAAGGCCAGCAAAGAGTTGCAAGGTGAACCAATGCCAGAGCATTGTCCACCGTGTGTTGGGTTATCCTTCCACTCTTTTTAAACACCACCCATCTGCTTCAGCAAAACATCACATACCCTTTCATAAGGCAACGTCCAGGAAATCATCACACGACACAATTAAGTCATCAAAAGAAACCAAAAATTTCCACTGCAAAGATGTCTGAATCTAGATAAGACATGACCTCTTGGAGCCCTACTCATATAGATGCCCTGAGTTCCTATGTCTTGAGTCAGCCTTTTTACCCCACAGAGCAGCTAGATGACAGCTAGAAACCCCATATAGCTCTCTGGGCTTCGCATGTTTATATAAAAAGCTGCCCATGAATATGTCTATTGGTAAGATGGACACCTCACGTGGTAGGCCAGGCTTTCTTGGGGGTTTGTGCACTCACTAGCAAAAGCGGCATATATTAAAGAAACAGAAAACCATGCCACACTATTTTCCAAAATAGGCTTATCTTCTTGTGTTTTTTCTTCTATGTGATACTACAAATGATGGCGGTAACTCTGGGGACAACAGTTTGATGTCTGCTCGGAAGATGCAGAGACACACACTCTTGAGGACAGGACGATTCTCTAGACTCTGAATTGCCTGTTTTAGGACCCCTGGCTGTTGGCCCTGCACATGGGCTGGTGGTAGATGTCTACATAGAACATCTGTACCTAGATCTACCATGACATGGGGACACAGTGAAAGGGTCTGAAACTATGTGCTGTGGTTCTGGCAGGCATGGATGGGGATAGGCCCCCATCCCATCAGCAAAATGGGATGCAGCACATCAGGATGTATCTGTTGCAATCAGCTCCTAGTTCACCTTGTACACGTTCCAGGTAGGAACGGAGAGCTTGGTCATCCCTTCCAGCACATGCTCTGCCTAAGAAGCTTCAAGGGACCTAGAGCTTGCCCTTGCACACACCTAGGTCCTGTATGTTTTATTCACTTATGTTCTGAATATTTCATGGGTCCTTCTCCCCCAGAGACCTGAGAGCACTCTCAGAACGGGATACAAATGCACACAGCCTGTCCTTGTCAGCTGCAACTCCTTCAGCGAGCGGGACGAACAGCTTCCACTCAAATTAGAATGATCTGTCTCACCAAGCAGAAGCCTGCTTCTAGGCTTTTGTGTCTTGAAGGCATGGCCTTATGTTTGTGCAGTCGGCGAGGACAGGGCGGCAGGCCTGCTGAAGAGCCGATCCTTGTCCACAGGGTTCTGCTGCAAAGTTGTAAAGGCGCCTGGCATGTTTCCCTCTGGAGTCGCAGCATGCACCAGGCTCAGCAGACAGCTACAGCGCCTCCCAGATTAAAGCTGCATCCCTTACTGCATCTGTCTCTGGGAGAGCCAACAGAGCCTGCTGTCACCGTGAGACCCAATCCCCTGGAGAGGACAATGGAACTGTCACCCACCACAGTCATCACAGCCCACTCCTTTCTGTCTACACTGACCTTAAGTCTCTAGAGTATATCTAGGGGCTGAGACAATGCCCCGTGGTATCCTGGATGCTCAGCCAGAGAAAACAGGATTCACTGGTAGCAGAATGGATCACATGGGTAAACACATTATACCCACATACTGCTAAGTGTGCACACACACGTTCATACAGGCATGCATGTGCGCATGTACACAGGGGCCAAATGAAGTTCACTACACACCACTAATCAACCCAAGTTTATACCTAAGACTCTGTGGGTCTGTCTACAGAGGCTGACCAGATCACCTGTCAGAACTAGAAAAGTTGGAGAAACTAAAGTGTCTACTCAAAAATCAACGGAGACTTCCTAAAGCAATGGAAATGCTTAGGACTGAGGCCTGAAAGACAAGGAAGACAAGGATGATGAGCTGCCTGGAAAACCTTGTGCCCTGAGACAGACCAACAGCCCTGACAACAAAACTTGAGGCTGAACCATAGAGGGGAGATCGAAGTCTAAGCATCAAGGTGTGGAGGACCAGGGGGACCAGGAGGACCAGGACAGGGGAGGGGAGAGTCCAGGACAAAGGCCAGTGATGCCCTAGGTAGGAATGAGGGGGATAGCCAAATCCAGAGTCCTTAGCCATTTGCTGGCCAAGAGTTTTTCCTTCCCTAAGTATAAATGCCATCGTTCTGTACAGATGACTCAGGTGAGCCTAAGACTTCCCACCCATCCCAAGAACACTTTGAACGGAAAAGATCAGGAACCCAGATCCGGTGATGCTTGGTCCAAATGCCTGGTGGTGCAGTCCTCTCAATCCAGGTATTTGAAAGGCCAAATAGAGAGGATCAGAGTCTCAAGACCAACTTGAGCTTCAGAGTGAGTTCAAGGCCAGCCTTGGAGGATGTACTGAGATCTTGTCATGAATTCTTGTATAATTAATTTTTATTTATTTATCTTGGATGTGTCTCTGTATACCCATCCCAGCATGGGTGCACACACACATGCCACGGCACACATGTCAAGGTCTGAGGACGACTTACAGGAGTCCATTCTCTGCTTCTACTATGTTAGTCCTAGGGAATCTCATTCAAGTCTCGATAAGCTTACAAGGGTTTGCTTTGTTTTCTTAATAAAAAGAGAAGGCTGGGGACATAGCACCGTTGTAGTGTATAACCTAGCATTTTCTGAAACCCTATGTTTAATCCTCAGTATCATGGGAGGGAAAGAGAAGGAGAGCGAGGGGGGAGGGGAGCAAAGGAGGAAGAAATAAGGGAAGGGAAGGAAGGGGGAGGGGAAGAGGGGAGAAGAGAGAGGGAGGAGGAGGAGGGAGAGAGGGAAGGAATAAAGGAATGGAAGGAAGGGAGGGAGAGGGAGGGAGGAAATGAGGAAGAGAGGGAGAGAGGTGAGGAGGGAGGGGGAAGGAGGGGAAGGGAGGGAATGCTAAGGACCACAAAATGAAAATCAACAAGCAAGACGTCCTGGCTGGTTTTGTGTGTCAACTTGAGACAGGCTGGAGTTGTCACAGAGAAAGGAGCCTCCCTTGAGGAAATGCTTCCATGAGATCCAGCTGTGGGACATTTTCTCAATTAGTGATCAAGGACGGCAGGACCCCTTGTGGGTGGTGCCATCCCTGGGCTGGTAGTCTTGGGTTCTATAAGAAAGCAAGCTGAGCAAGGCAGGGGAAGCAAGCCAGTAAGAAGCATCCCTCCATGGCCTCTGCATCAGCTCCTGCCTCCTGACCTGCTTGAGTTCCAGTCCTGACTTCCTTTGGTGATGAACAGCAGTGTGGAAGTGTGAGCTGAATAAACCCTTTCCTCCCCAACTTGCTTCTTGGTCATGATGTTTTGTGCAGGAATAGAAACCCTGATGAAGACAGAACGTAAGAGAGAAACAGCTGTGAAGAGAGAGCTGTGTCATCGATAGTCCACTCTGAGGGAGGAAGCGGTTCCCAGAAGTAGGCTTGAGGGTGAGGAAGGGGGCCAAAGGAAGGGAGGGCAGAGAGGCACGCAGAAGCAAACCCCAGAGCAGGACAACGAAATTAGAGCATGTGAGAACACTAGCGCCCGGGGTAGGTTTGGAAAGTGCCTCAGAAGAGTCCATGGTCCTTAGGGGAATCTGGCCCAAGATGAAGGAGTAATTTACACCAAACTAAAGCTATTCCAACCCAATCCCAAGGGTAATCACTGAAAGAATCATGAATCTGGGCAGATCCAAAAGGATCCACATAGAATAAGAGCGATCAACTCAAAAGGCCAAGGAACCGAGGACGTGTGGGGAAAAAAGAAACCGGAAGCACTGTGAGCTTGAGCCATGTTGTTAATTAAAATGCAAAGAGCCACGTTTCCGCTAAAAGGTGAGGATTGTGAGACCGTGCGAGGCAGGACACGTGTCCTGACAAAAAGGTGTGAGCAAGAGGTGTGAGCAAGAGGAGGACAGGACAGGCATTATCGCACAGGTGGGGGCCGAGCAGGCATGTGTCACCACACAGGTGGGGAGGCAGGGTCCAGACCCTTGGGAAGTAGGGGGCTTGATGGGCTCGGGCGGCTGTTCTATGGGAAAACGTGACTGAGTTTGCAAGTAGTTGTCTCCAAATACAGAAAACAAAGTTGCAATGTATCTATTCTGAAGGGAATAGATACATTTATAGTTTCGTAGAAAACTCCAAAGCCCTGCTTAGTAACTGGCAGAAAGCGCGTGTGAAGCTAAGGTAACCAAGGAGAGACAGTGTGGGAATCAGACCCGGCTGGCAAAGATCATCGTGTTCGACAACCTCACAGTGGTGTGGGCACTCAGAGCCCCTAGCCCCATCAGCTGCTGCCTCCAAGTCTCCCTGACCAGAGCCTGCCTTCCATTTGGTGAGGCCTATGATGTCTCTACAGAGTCACATGGTCCAGTTCCCAGCAAAGGTTTACAGTTAATGGGAACAGAGTCGGGCTCTGAGCAGGCGCATTTGCAGCTTCTGTAGAAGGAAGGAAGACAAGTGGGCGGAGACAGAAAGATTGGGGAGACATCCTCACAGGCTTCCCTTAAAGCTCTCAAGTGGACACCAGAGTAGGATCTCCCAATAGGAATAGGGAAATGGGTTTTTGTCCTGGAATCCTAGAAGAATGTAACATCCTGGGTTCAGTCAGTTGCAGCCTGAGGGGCCCACAATGGGGTGAGGTGCCCAAGAGCTTCTGAATAGACACGCTGGTGCCAAGCTCCAGACTGTAGCAGCTGGAGCCCAGGTCTGGCCTAAGGTCTAGTCAGTCGTTCTCCACCTTCCTAATGCTTCAACCCTTTAGTACAGTTCCTCAGTTTGTGGTGACCCCAATGATAAAATCCTTTTTATTGCTACTGTAGTTTTGCTACTGTTATGAGATAATGTGACACCCACCCACCCCCAGCCCCGTGAAAGGGTCTTTTGAGCTCCCAAAGGGGTCACAGCCCACAGGTTGAGAACCACTGGTCTAGTGCAAGGTCTGGTTGGATCTGTTCCCCTTTAGCACAGCCTCTAATCAGGAAGCAGGCAGAGCTCACAGTGGTGGGCTCTAACCCTAATACGACCCTGCCTCTTGAGTTCCTCTGTCCAGCATGTAAAAGGGATGGGTGAGCAGGGCGATGGTGGCGCACGCCTGTAATCCCAGCACTTGGGAGGCAGAGGCAGGCGGATTTCTGAGTTCGAGGCTAGCCTGGTCTACAGAGTGAGCTCCAGGACAGCCAGGGTTACACAGAGAAACCTTGTCTCGAGGGGAAAAAAAAAAAAAAAGATGGGTGAAGGCAGTAGTGTTGCAGGTCCAGGACCTGTCCGGCTCCTAGTGACTCCCTAGACACCTTCTCAGGACAGAACACATCTCTCCACATTCTCCCTTGTGATGGATATTCCTGGTTGTCACTGTGACTACATCTGGAATGAACTATAATCCAGAAATGGAGGACACACCTATGATCCAGATCTTGAGGCTGGAAGCCCTGGATCTTGACATGGAGGTCTTGAGGCACAGTGGCCATGGAAAGTTTAGGCCCAGGCAAGGTAATCCATGCCTTTAATCCCAGGAGACAGAGGCAAGCAGATCTGTGAGTTCAAGGTCAGCCTGAGACAAAGCGAGTCTCAGATATAGACATGGTGGCGCACACCTTTGATCTGGGCCACACCTTCTGCTGGAGACCTACATAAGGACATTGGACGAAGGAAGACTCGCTCTTCTTCCCCACTTGCATTTACTTACCAGCACATGTGTTGGAACCTACTTCTACGGAAGACCAGCTGAAACAACTAGCCTTGTGGAGCTGAACAACTACTAGACTCCTGGACTTCCCATCCACAGCTGACCATTGTTGGGTTAGTCGGACTACAGACTGTAAGTCATCACGATAAATTCCCTTAATAGATAGAGACATTCCATAAGTTCTGTGACTCTAGAGAACCCTGACTAACACATGCTTACGAAGGGAAGTTGGAGGCCAGGCCATTTTTCAGAGAAGATCCCTGTTTTTCCATTGGCGAGTTGACTCTCAGTCACACCGTTCCAACAGAGAATCCCTGACTCATCCCAGCCGACAAGCTGTTCCATTTCTAAAGCTTGACCGAGGAGCTTCAAGGGGGGAAAAAAGGTGACTTCCCGAAGCCCCTACAGTATCTGAATTCAGAGGTTCAAGGACTCTTGGGAACAAGCATCCTCATTTTTAAAAGATAACAGTGAGTCAGGAACCCACAGGGATCTTGAATAGAGACATCTGAATGTGAAAGAACCAAACCCTCAGAGAAAACCTTTGCTTCAGACCCAGCTAACTGATCAGGAGAAGTTAAAAGCAGAAAGGAAGAGCCTGCTCTGGCAGCCAGCATGAGGCCTGAGTCACCTCCCAGAACCCCAAGATAGAACGTGGCTCAGGGTGACCCTAAGCTGCCAGTGTCCTCTGGAAAAGATGCTTAATAAACAAGAAAAGGTATCAGGCTGGGGCTGTAGCACCTTTCTAACATGGGGGAAACCCTGGGATAGAACCTCTGTACCCCAGGGACTGAGTATGGAGCTTATGCCAGGTCATAGCAGGTTCAAGGCCAGCCTGGGATGCATGAGACCGTGTTTTAAAAAAAAAAATAAAAAACACCGGCAGTGGTGGCGCACACCTGTAATCCCAGTACTTGGGAGGCAGAGGCAGGCGGATTTCTGTGTTCGAGGCCAGCCTGGTCTACAGAGTGAGTTCCAGGACAGCCATGGCTACACAGAGAAACCCTGTCTCCAAAAAGAAAAACAAAAACAAAACAAAAAAAATAAAAAATAAAAAAATAAGAGAAGAGAAGGCACTTAAAGTAGATAGATAGAAGAGCATCAAATCCAAGAAGCAGACGCAGACACAAAATTAGGACGAAGAAAAGGATGGGTGGGGGCTGGAGAGATGGCTCAGTGGTTAGGAGCACTGCCCGCTCTTCCAGAGGACCTGAGTTCAAATCCCAGCAACCACATGGTGGCTCCCAGCCATCTGTCATGGCATCCTATGCCCTCTTCTATGTCTGAAGACAGCAGTAGTGTACTCACATATATAAAATAAATCCTTAAAAGAAACAGAAAAGAAAAGGATGGGGTGGACTTGAAACCATTGAAAAACTTAGCAACACATTCTACACAGGTGCACATGAAATCGGACCGTGCTGGATATCAGTCAATTTCTCCATTCTGTGACAGAGCGCCTTACAAAAACAAGGACGTATTTAATCTCATGATTGACAGCCTACAGCCCCTCTGGACAGGGAAAGGATGACAGCCGGATGTAGTTTATGGCTACAGCCATAGGACACTGAAGTAGCATCATCATCATCATACTAGTCAGAAGTCATACTGCTCAGCCAGAACTAGGGCTGGGCTATGTCCCATATGATCTGCCACTGACCCAGGCTGCATACCCCCTACTGTTTCCACAGCCTCCCAGAACAGTCCCACCAGCTGAGGACCAAGTGTTCAAACTCATTAACTTGTCGGGGGACATTTCATACTCAAATGACTTCAACACAGATGAAAAAGCCACCCGTCCATGGCGCAGAGGGACGGAGCTGAGAAATACCTCCTCGTGTCAGAGATCGCACCTTGTGGATCGAGGGTCTGTGAAGCTGGCTGAGATTAATGAGAAGGAGAGCGCAGGTGGAATGAGCCAAGGCGATGGGGAAGAGCTGGAGGGAGAAAAAAAAAAAAAAGCCCCAGGTGCCAGTCAGACCCTAAAGCTTCAATGAATCTAAAAAGAAACAAGTAATCTGCACCTGGATGTATCCAAGCAAGACTGGAATTTTTTTCAAAGACAAAGAGAGTCTAAAAGCAGCTAGAGAGAAAAAGGTAATTTAATTAAATAGCAATTAAGTGTCCATTAAACAGCAACACAGAAAGTCGTGAAATAGTATTCCCACCCCCAAAGGTCTGAGAGAAAATAACTTTTAACCGAGAATCTTTTATCCCGTGAAATTATCTTTCAAAAACAAAAACAAAAACAAAAAAAAAACCACCAAGGCAAAAATGTCTGTAGTTAAACTAAATCCGTGACTTCCACTAATATCCATAATGGAATAATTGGGGCCAGATTTCCTCTCTTGTTAAACCAGTAGAAATCTGGACAAAGTATGTGAGCCGTCTCTTAGGAGACAACGGGCAGCTTTGAACAGGGATCGCAAAGTGGTCGGAGAATCTGCAGGATAGAATTCAAGAGACAAACGGGGCTGGAGAAGGAGAAAGAGACAAGAGGCAGGAGCAGGGAGAGAGGGACAGACAGACAGGAACAGGGAGGGAGGGGCAGGGAGAGACAGAACATGTTAGCTATTTTCCACCATGTGACAAAATCCCTGAAAAGTTCGCTTCCAGAAGGAAGCAGTCAGTCTGACCCAGGTTCAGCCCATCAGCAGCTGGCTCCACTGTTTCGGACCCAGGAGAGGCAGTGCGTCTCACCAAAGAACTTGTGTGCAAAGCTCTTCGGCTCACAGTGACCCAGAAGTAGAGAGCAGGGAAGGTGGTGAGGACAAGACAGGTCCTTCAAAGACACACAGCCAAAGGCCTACTTCCTCTAACTAGGGCCCTCCCCGTAAAGTTCCCACCCACTTCCCCCCCCCCCAACTCATCAAATTATGAATCCACAAGTACGCACACTCCCTGAGAAAGTGCCACCTTGTTTGAGATGGCGGTGGCTGCGGCATTGGGAGACAGGCCTCCAGGGCAGACTCAGATCTGAGGAGAGCGAAAGGGAGACAGGAGGCTAAGGGAGAGGAAGAGAGAAAGAGCAAGAGGGAGAGAGGGATGGAGGGAGAGAAGGAAGGGGGAGAGGAGGAAGGGATAGATGGAGGGAGGGAGGAAAAGAGGGAGAGACAGAGGGAGGGAGAGAGAGAGAAGAAGGGAGGGAGAGAGGGAGGGAGAGAAAGAAGGAGAGGAGAGAGAGACAGGAAGGGAGAGATGGAGGGATGGAGGGATGGAGGAAAAGAGGGAGGGGCAGAGGGAGGGAGAGAGAGGGAGGGAGGGAGAGACAGGAAGGGAGAGAGGAAAAGAGACAGGGAGGAAGAGAGAGGGAAGGAAGAGGAAAGGGAAAGAGGGAAAAAGAGAGGGCGGAAGAGAGTGACAGAGGAAGGGAGAGAGGGAGAGGCAGAAGGAGGGAGACAGGGAGAGAGGGAGAAAGGGATAGAGGAAGAGAGAAGGGAAGGAGAAAGAAAGAGGGAGAGAGGAAGGGAGGGAGGGAGGGAGAGGGGGATGGAAAAACAGAGAAAGGGAGAGGGAGAGAGAGAGAGAGAACAGACAACAAAAATTCCCTTTGAGTGTATACTGGTCTGTATAAATGAAGTAATAAAGGTCTTTTAAAATACTGGTTTTTATTTTATGTATATGTGTGAGTGCCTGCGTGTGTCTGTGTGCACCATATGTGTACTTGGTACCCATGGAAACAAGAAGAGGACATCAGATCACCTAGAACTGGAGTGCCAGGCATTTTGAGCTTAACTATTGAGAAAACCGCTCCAGCCCCATTAAGGAATTTTTAAATCTTTAAGTAAAACTTTAAACAAACAAGTCAACATTTGGTTGAGTTTGGAACTATCTTCTAAATTTTCCTGATACCAGAATGTTCTTAAAGTAAGAGAAGACCTCATAGCAAATATTTCAAGTCCACTGAAGCCTTTGGTCAACGTTCTTGACTTGGATGTGAGTTCTATACATACAGACTATGTGAATAGAACTCACATCCAAGTCAATGGAGACTTCAGAAATATTTAAGAAGTGCCTTGTTGGCATTTTCCATGAGATTAGAGGATTCATAACAATATTTACTGTTTGAGTGAGCTCCTATAAGATTTATGGGAAATCCAAAGTTTTGACGAAGATTATAGCAGCATAAGCATTGTTAGCATGGAATAAAAGGCACAATTCAAAAATGGAAAGAGGTCTATGGGTCATCAACCTCCAGTGCCCACCCAGGAAGCCTTACTTCTCCTGGACAGAAAGATAACACTGAAGGGGAGGAGTCAAGGACACAGAGGAAGGAGTCAAGCACTTAGTGGGAGGAGCCAAGGACACAGAGGGAGGAGTCAAGTACATAGGAGCAGGGGTCAAGAACACAGGGGGAGGAGTCAAGAACACAGGGAAGAGTAGGAGAGATGGCTTAGTAGTTAAGAGCACTTGTTGATCTTGCAGAAGACCTGCCTTTAGTTCCTAGCACACATAGCAGCCCCTACCTGCCTGTGAGTCCAGCTCCAAAGAATCTGTATGCCCACTTCCGGCTTCCTTGGGCATTAGGCCCACCCTGGGCACCTCACAACTGCCTGGACTGTGAAGTGACAGCCTCTCTGGCCCCCACCTTCTTAAACAGTCAAACCAAACCGGGAAAAGCAGGAAGTTGGTCATGTGCTTGCCCGAGACACATGCAGAGGCAGAGACAGTGAATCTGAAACGAGTTCCACCGCCAAAGAGTAGAAAGGATGTGTTCATAGAACACGCAGTGTGGAAACTGGCACGGGCCACTGAATCGATACCCAGGACCGCGGAGATCAAAAGGAGCCACCATAATGTCGTTCTGGTCCACCTAAGGCTCCACTTGTCTGAGATGAACCGACGACCCATGTCTGTCTCTTCCTATGTTTTAAAGCATTCCCCTACCTGCTTTGTGACGCTCAGGCTGACTCAGGGCCTCTCGTCCACTGGCTATATAATGTTGTGATTGTGGTGGTCCCCCTCCCCCATCCACAGCTTCGACCACCCAGGAGGCACAGGAGCCCAGGTTCCTGGGGTCCTCAGCCATGCCAGCAGCCGTCCCTCATTAACTTTACTACTTTGTATTGAAGTAAGTTTATGGGAGGGTTTTTCTGCTCCCCTCTTTCCTTAGTTCAGAGATATCAGAATTTATTAACAAGCGACAAACCTAAGCTGGGCAGGTTCTGAGACTATGATAACCCAGCTAGGCTATTAATAGCAAGATAAATGCCCCATTGCTTGCCAAGCGAGACTGGCTCTGTTTCATGTGTGTTCTCAATGTGAGCTCCTATAGGTCAGGTGCTCGTGGTCATGCGCATGATTCATCCTGACTCATGGTGACCTCCTTCTGTCTCTCCTTTTCCCCATCGTCCCTACCTGAGACCTCTTACTTGATCTCAAGTATCGCCTTCCTCTCTCCCCTGCCCAGTCACAGGCTCTAACCTTTTATCCTCCAATCAAAGATTACTAGGGAAAATTCTTTTTTGTTTTTTGTTTTTGTTTTTGTTTTTTTGTGGGGTTTGTTTTGTTTTGTTTTTTGTTTTTTTGTGGGTGTTTTTGTTGTTGTTGTTTTGGGATTTTTTGTTGTTGTTTTGGTTTGCTTTGGTTTGGTTTGGTTTGGTTTGATTTGGTTTGGTTTGGTTTGGTTTTTCCGAGACAGGGTTTTTCTGTGTAGCCCTGGCTGTCCTGGAACTCACTCTGTAGACCAGGCTGGCCTCGAACTCAGAAATCCGCCTGCCTCTGCCTCCCAAGTGCTGGGATTACAGGCGTGCGCCACCACCGTCCAGCTTATTAGGGAGTATTCTTTACAGCACATTGGTCAATGCAATGCCCATGTTCAGACTACATCCTGATCTTGGGGCACAGAACTCAGCATCTGAATACACAGTGCATAAAACCAACCCCACAACATCATGTCAGGCACACACACACACACACACACATACACACACACACACACATACACACACGAAAGCAGAAGCCAGGGAGGATCTGAGACCATGTACTAAAGGAACCAGGCCTTGGCAAGACAGAAGGGATTCCTAGACAAGGCAGGACACCCTTGGGCAGGCTTAGGGGAAACATGGCTACCTGGTGATGTCCTGAAGCAGCAGCTAGGGTGACCCCCTGCTGAGCAAGGAGGGGCCCAGGACGAAGGGCCTTCCCCCTCTGATCTTCCTTCACCAGGCTTCATCTCAACCCCTAAAGTCCAGCAACCCATGTGAGCCTGTCTCTGCCTGGTCCCCACATGGTTTGCCCAGCAGTGAGGGCTTCACGGTTTTCATAGCTTATCTTGAACTATGGAGGCCGTGAGAAGTGTCTGGTAGATGAACAGAGGGAACAGGGATAGGTTGATTGGGCCAGAGGGCACCCAGGGCACAAGCCAGGTGTGCGAGTTGTGTGAGGGAGGATGCCTGGAGACAAAGTACACGTGAGTATAAACTCGTGTAAATGGGGGAGTGTGGGTATGGGGAGTGTAGCAAGCCCTGTGCATGTGTGTGATGTCTCATGTTGAGTGGGAAGCATAGCTGTGTGGGTGAGCAGATAGAAAATATACGTGTGTGTGTGTGTGTGTGTGTGTGTGTGTGTATGTGTGTGTGTGTGTGTGTGATGTCTCATGTTGAGTGTGAAGCCTGCATCTGTGTGGGCGCCACTCACACCCACAATGGTCTGAGGCAGCACAGACGGTTTTGCCCCTCTGAGCACCCTCACCTTCCCATCTGGTACCCAGAGCCCATCTCCGTCTCAGGGAGTCCCAACCTGGCCCACATCTCACACGTAACAGTAAATAACTTCTAGAAAATAAAGCGAAACAAAATCTGCGGGTTGAAAGTTAAGAGTGTATTTGGGAAAAACAACAACAACGAAAGCTCTTGGTAAACAAAATCCAGATGGCGTGTGCCGGAGGTGGTTCACACCAGCCTCGGGAGCTGTGTTGAGTTTTCAAGGGCATGCGAGTCACTTGTGAATCCCAGTCACCTCTGTGCACTAAGTTGATATGAATACACAATTAGATCAAGTATATTTCTCAAAAGGCAGTCTTTGCTTACACCAGGGCTTTCTAATTATTTCCCATGTGACCAGCACCCCGAGGCTACAGATACAACTGTCTTTAGGGAATCACGAGGTGACTGTCCCACTGTGTAACCACATTTCCTCCCAACTCCGAACTCAACCCCAGCATTCGGCTTACAATTTGCCAGCCTGGGGGACTGGAGAGATGCTTCCGAGGCTAACGCACTTGTGACACAGGCATGAAGACCTGAATTCAGATTCCCTGGAACCCATGTAAAAGGTCAGGTGGGTGGGGTGGCCCATCTGCAATTCCAGCCTCGGAAGGTGATGTTGGGAATCCTCCGGGCAAGCAGGTTAGGGAGACAAGCCATCCCATTGAACTTGGGGGTTTAGCTCAACAAATGAGGGGAAACCACAATCACAGATGATTCCTACCATCAGTCTGGGGCCTCCACACATAGAAACACGCATATGCATTCATGAAAGCAACACACACACACAGAGAGAGAGAGAGAGAAATCCACCAGCATGGGAGTTTTGTCAGAAATTTGCTGTTCAGTTCCCACTTCAGCTTGACCCCTGGGAGACACTGGTAGCAAAAGCAATGCTCTAGGGACTGTCTTACAGAAGGTTTCTATTGCTATGGTCAAATAGCATGACCAAAGACAACTTTTTTTTGGGGGGGGGGTTTCTTTGGATTTGTTTTTTGTTGTTGTTGTTGTTGTTTGTTTGTTTTTGTTTTTTGTTTTTTGTTTTTTTCTGAGACAGGGTTTCTTTGTATAGCCTTGGCTGTCCTGGAACTCACTCTGTAGATCAGGCTGGCCTCGAACTCAGAAATCTGCCTGCCTCTGCCTCCCAGAGTGCTGGGATTACAGGAGTGTGCCACCACCATCCGGCTAACCAAAGACAACTTAAGGAGAAAGGGCTTACTTCAGCTTATAGCCTCTCCATCATCTAGGGAGGTTAAGGCAGGAACTCACTCAAGGCAGGAAGTGATGCAGAGGTCGTGGAGAAATGCCTCTTACTGGCTTGGTTCTCATGGTTTGTTCAGCCTGCATCCTTAGACCATCCAGGACCCACCCGCCCGATGGTGGCATTGGGCTCACCCACATCAATCATTAATCAAGAAATTGCCCCACAGGCTTGCCCACTGGTCAGTCTGATGGCAGAGGCATTTTCTCAATTAAGGCTCCCTCCTTCCAGGGCTCCACCCCTTGTCAAGTTGGCATGACACTAATCAGCACAGGGGCTGGATAGAAAGCAAGTCACCTATGGTTAGAAAAGAGGAACAAAAGAATTGAGGTCAAAAGAGCTCCAGTTTTAAACCATCCGAATTCCCAGCTACACTCAATCACAGAAGGCTGAAGAGAAAACCCCAGCACAGTTGAAGAAGTTTAGGCTTCAAATGGTGGAACTTTACAAAGTAATGTGTGTGTGTGTGTTGTGTGTGTGTGTGTACAGGCACACATATCTCATAGCCCTTGAAAGTGGGAGGACAACTCTTGGGCTGTCTGCTGTAGTGTCTGTACTATTAGCTCTGTAGTAGACTCTCTTTGCTACCTTGTCTAATATAAAAAAAAAAAAAAACTCAGGCAAGCCTGCACATGATTGTACCCACTGATCCATCTCGCCAGGCAATGGCAGGTCTTTATGAAGGCATTTTGTGAGCCCTTCCAGGTACCTAAAATTACATTAAGTGCTGCAAGGATCTATGAAAAACACCTACCACTTACTTCCTGGGGTTGGGAGAAAGAACTTCTTCCTCGTTTCTTGCCTGGGGTGTTTGCATTATGTACAGTGTACCTATATCACCACACTATTGCTATTGCATAAACATGTTCTTTAGGAGAGACATGCTACACGGGGGAAAAAGAAACAGTGATGATTTATTAAGCCAACACTACCCAGTGGAGAGCTAGTTAGGTGCTAAGCATCACGCCAACCCTCCAAAGTCAATGTAGATGGCGCTGTGAAAGTTAAAGAAGAGAAGAGTAGCTCTCCAGGTCAGATGGGTGGGGAACTCATATACACCTAAGAACACAGCTCCAAACACAGAAAGAAAACCCTGGCAGAGCCACAAGTGTCAGTCATATGAATCATATATCTCCTCCAATGACAGACAACACCAAAAAAAAAAAAAAAAAAAGGAGAGTCCAAAAGAATAAGCTAGGTTTAGTTTAATCCAAGCTAACACATATCTGCTGTTATTTATTCAATGTCAAGTCATAGAGCTGTGTTGTATGGTATGATCCCATTGATGTTTTTAACTTATTTGGGAGGAGGGCTCATACATTCTCCTACACATACTCTTGGGTTTTGCAAATCATTTTCTGAAAGACTACATGTGTAAGACAGGGCAGAGAAAGATCGTCTCCAGTTTTATCACCTTTCTTGTGTTTAAAATTTATCATGCACATATATTAATTAGTTTTAACCCCATTTTAAAAAAAATGGGGGAAGGAAAAATAGTTTAAAATTTGATTAATTAACTTGCCTTATGAACGGTATCCAGCTGGTTTCCCAATTATTGTGTCAAGTCAGATTGGTGATAGAAATAACTACACAAAGTCAATCTTCAGAGGAGAAGCCATGTGGCATCTGAGTTTCAGTCTATTTATTAGGAAACTGAAATATGTACTGAAACATGACAGACCTTTCTGGGGGAGCGTGCTCTTGTGAACCTCTATCACCCCTTAAAGCAGCTGTACCCATTAAACTTTGCCAACCTTCTCCAGGGGACACAGAGAGGATGGGCAAGATGGAGAGGGGTTAGGACACTCCCCACATTGGGCATCCACCAGACAGGAACCCATCGTGGACTACTACTGATGTGCTTGAGTCATTCATATTTCAGATGTATTTGTCTCAATACAGGGCAACCCCAAGGATGCATGATGAAAGAATGAAAAAAACTGGAGTGAATGAGTGATTGAATACATGAATGAATGAATGAATGAATACATGAATGAATGGATAAATGAAAGAATGAATGGATAAATGAATGAATGAACAAATGAATGAATGATTGAATAAGTGAATGAATGATTGAATAAGTGAATGAATGATTGAATAAATGAATAAATGATCAAATAAAGTGAATGAGTGAATGTGTAAATGAGTGAATGAATGAATGAATGAATGGTCAAATAAGTGAACGAGTGAATGAATGAATGAAAGAATGAGTGAGTAGATGAGAGATACCGGTGCCCATGTTTGCACACTCGTCCCAGAAGGATCTCTGAAGAAGGTTCTGGAACAGGAGTGATAACTCCTCAAGCATCCGTGCCCACTGTTCATTTTCCCTCCCCCCTCCACTCAATTCTCACACCCTGAGGCAGCACTTCAAGCCATGTGCAGGGGCCTCCATACATGCTCTCTCAAGGTCTCGCCACCTCAGAAGTGGCTCCCAGAGTTGCCCTTGAGAGGGAAGCTGCGGACGCCGAGAGAGTCCTCACAGTGGCCCAGAGCCAAGTGGTGATGCTACTCAGCTGGGCCAGAGGCCAAAAGCAGTCATGGCGTCCCCTGGGATCTGCACAGGAATGTGACCCTCTCTCCTCTCCTCCCTCCCACAGGCTTCGGTGGTGGGTAGACAAGATCATGTCTGTATGAGCGGATCTAAGGCACCATTGAAGGACCGCAGTGGGGGGTGGACTCAGACAGATGTTCAGGGAACACCTGAGATGCAGCGATGGGGCGGAGGGAAGAGTGAGCCCAGGGCCCAGCCCAGCCAGCCAGCCAGCTGCGGGGTGAGGATATCTCACCGTGGAATCAGCCGTGGGTCTGCCTTGGGACAAGGACAGAGCTGGAAGCACTGACTGTCAACGGGGCTTGCATGCTGGAGGCTACCGCTGTTCATCTGATAACAGGTCCAAACCTTTATAGCTCTCTTGGTTCCTAGCTGAGGGTAGGATCTCATGCTGTAGCTAGTCTCGGGGATCTGGATTTGCACCCCTGAGCAAGGACTGACTCTCTTGCATGGGTCACACACTCAGCTGGCAAGACTTCCCTACACATCTGTCTACTTCCCACGTGGTCCCTGATAGCCCACGCCCTATGCCTCACCCATATTGTCTCCAGGATCCCACCAGTACCTGTGCATCCCCTGTTGGGTCCATGCTTTCAAGTGTTGCTATTACTATTAACATTTTAAGAACTGAAAAAAAATACTATTTAGGTCAAAGAGAATATTTCACATGTACTAGTAAGACATTTTCCATTTGGAAAACAAAGGGTTTTTTTTTTCATATTTTCTAGAAGGAGGGGGCCCATGGAGTCAAAAATACCTCGTCTCATGGAGCTCCTGAGGCCCTGGACCTACACTGCGGCTTCATTGTCCGGCAGTAAGAGTCACGTGGTTCTCAGGGCATTGGCTGTGTGTCTTCTGGACAGAGTGGGACCCTTGACCCCTAACCTCTAAGGTCCACGTATCTTGGCAGCAGCTCATGTGTCATAATAAATCTCTCCCATTCCTATTAAAAAGTGCACAGGAAGAGTGACATCATACCAGGAATCTCTCAAGTACCCCCTTCTTCTCAGCAACCCCTCCCAAATAACAAAAACAAATAACAAATTACTCCCTAATCCAGGGGACGCACAAACAAGTCAGGTGGCCACATACGCAAAACCTAGTCGACTCATCACCGCTCCCCACCCTTCGGAGAGACTTTGGACACAAGGACAGCTGGTGGAAGAGGTTTGCTTCTATGTCCCCGGGGAAGCATCCCCAGGACAGCATCATGTCACACGGTGGAGACTTACTGCCACTGGGGTCGTAAGTACAGGGCCACCACTGTCCTGCTGGAGATAAGTATCCTGACAGCACCGCCCTATGTTAACTGGATGTGGGACCCGCCTGCTATGCCTCGGCCAGCTGGAAGTTTCCTTCACTGGTCTACTGACTCTGTCATTTCACTAACCCTATCTGCGCCACAAGAGGACAGAACCTTCTCCTAGCTTGCTACCTGCCTTCCTGGCTCCTTAGGAAAGCAGTCATGCCACAGGAAGCAGCAAGACACCAACTCTGGCATGCTCTCTAAGGCCAGGCAGGGCTGCAGAGCCTAAGGAGGCAAATTTGCGATAAGCGTGTCAGGCCAGGCTCTGCAGGAAGGCCACAGCTAGGAGGATGAGGTCACGAACATCCCGGGCCAGCAAGGACAATGAACCTGACTCTGCAGGAAGGCCAGGGCTGACCAGTAGGGTCACAAACATTGTTCTGGGCTGTCTCCAGCCACTTTTTCCTGACAGGTCCTCCTTGATGCAAGGAGGGAAGGCACGGGGCGGGGGGGGGGGGGAGAGGGGGGGAAGGGAGGGGGGAGAGCCAGATCTTCAAAAGGAATTTGCTGGGATAGAGACTGTCTCCCTGCCGGGCGGTGGTGGCACACACCTGTAATCCCAGCACTCTGGGAGGCAGAAGCAGGCAGATTTCTGAGTTCAAGGCCAGCCTGGTCTACAGAGTGAGTTCCAGGACAGCCAGGGCTATACAGAGAAACTCTGTCTTGGAAAAAAAAATCAAATCCAAAAAACAAAAACAAAACAAAAACAAAGAGAGAGAGAGAGAGAGAGAGAGAGAGAGAGAGAGAGAGAGAGACTGTCGTCCTGTATTTTATCAAGATGCAGGCAAGTCCACCCAGAAACTAGAATGGACCCAGGTCAGTAAGAGTGTTCTCTGATAGTATTCATCAGGTGTCACATGATGAGTCTAGAATTCCCTGGCTTAGCCTCTGTAGCACACAAGGACATCTTACCCTGAGGAAGGCGACCAAACATCACAGGGACAGAGGGAGAGCCTCACATTGCCTGCACCTTGACCCTCCGGAAGCCAACTATCAATCAGGTCAACGGCTCACGAAAGCCAGGAGCCTAAACCCGGAAGCTTCTGCCTCATCTCGCATCATGCCGAACCAGCCCAAAGACTCCAGCGGCCGCCCCAGGATCCTAGGTGCTAATCGGCTTCTCGTCCCTCATCTCAGGTCTGGAGCGTAGCTCCACTCTATGTGAGGTCTGACGGGGAATCTTCTATGAGCTTAGCGAGGTCTGGAAGCACCTAGGTGATTGGTACGGCACATTTCTGGGAGAGTCCATAAGAATGGTTCTAGACAGCTGGGCGGTGGTGGCGCACGCCTGTAATCCTAGCACTCTGGGAGGCAGAGGCAGGCGGATTTCTGAGTTCAAGGCCAGCCTGATCTACATAGTGAGTTCCAGGACAGCCAGGGCTATACAGAGAAACCCTGTCTCAAAAAAACCAAATCAAAAAAAAAAAAAAAAAAAAGGTTCTAGAAGGGATTAGCTGAGATCTACCCTAGATATCCTATTTTTCATAAACTAGGGGCATGAATGGGATTAAAGAGAAAGTGAGGAAAAAAAATCTCATAATAGAGACATTCTACTTCCTCAATGCCATGATGTAAGTCGCTCTGCTATACCCTCCCCCACCGTAACGGCCAGGGTGTGGCCGGCCAGGGTGTGGCCGGCCAGGGTGGGGCCAAGGAGACTAGGGAAAGATTCGCTGCCAACAGTGAAGAGAAGCAAGGGACAAGAGAGTCACCCAGACTAGGGAGGGCTTAGAGAATCCGGCCAAGTTCTACTTCTACAAATGAAGGATGATAAGAAGTGTAATTAGCTAATGGAACCAAGACAGGCCACGTAATGCGGTGTGCAGGGCTGGGAGCCACGGCGCTTCTGTGTCTAAAATACAAATCAGCTCTGATCACGGCCTTTCAGAGGAACCAGGCAGATGACACTTGAGCTTTACACAGGGCCCGGCCATGCAGCCCAGACAAGCCACTAGGACCAGCAGCTCAGGCCGACAGTGTATACCAGAGGCAGCAGGATAGCCATGTTGACAGTCCTTTACATAGAAATAAATGAGTACATTGTCTCGGCATGCGAATTCTCCTTCTTCTTTAATAAGTGGCTAACTTATATGTATACCAAAAGTCGGTTTTTGAAATAAATTTATTTATGATTTGTAACCAATAAATGCCTGAACCCGGTTTTGTTCTGAGACAACGTCTCACTATGTAGCCCTGACTCGGCCTAGGACTTCCCATGTACACCAGGCTGGCTTCCAACTCCTAGTCATCCACCTGCCTCTGCCTTTGGAATGCTGGAATTAAAGGCGTGTGCACCACACCCAGGTACATGTTTGACTTGTCTGTCTATTGAATAAACCTATATACCCAGGGTTGAGATGACTGGGGAGAAACCTATACAGGGTCCTGCTATGTCTTCCTTGAGAACAGTTATTAATAGTCATAAGTGTGTGTGTGTGTGTGTGTGTGTGTGAGAGAGAGAGAGAGAGAGAGAGAGAGAGAGAGAGATGCTCCAGAAGTCTCTATTGTCATTTTCACGCAGGCCATAGAAGAGCACTTCTCCTCCTGTCCCAATAGAAAGCCCGTGAAAAACAAGCAAAGCGGAATAGGCCAGCTATCTGGATCACTTTTTGAGCCATCTGGGAAGCCCCCATCTTGTGCTGTTTCCTGCTGCCGCATCATTAGGTCCATGAAAGGCTTTTCGGGAATGATCTGCTTGCCTACTTTTGATCTGTATCATTAACTCAGAGAAGACAGAGGAAGCAATGGCGGCGGCGGCAGCAGCACGGAGAGGGCAAGCGGTGTTCTAGAGACCAGCCAGGGCAGAAATGGCAAGGAGCAGCCGTGATGAAGATGAAGGCTGGGGGGGGGGGTTGAAAGCACGGGACTTTGGACCTTAGCTCCTGGGAAAGTTCTAGGGAGTAGCCAAGGATTTCAGCTACTCTAATCCTGGACCAGATGCCAGAGGGATCCAACACAAGCACTGCTACTGACAGAAACACGGCGCTCGCTCTTCGATGCTGCTTTGCAGAGCTGTCCGTGCTGCGGACCACAACGCCTGCGGAGCCCCCCTCCCCCCAGGGTAATACTTCTCCGAATCCTACAATAATAAGCCCCCGGTTCTCAGGCCTCAGAGCTCAACCCATTTCCTAGACCTTGGACACCTGAGGGTCTGACTGAGGTTTCTAGTCTCCTCGTGGTTCCTTTCCAGGTAGAACGGAAGAATAAGTCCAGGCAGCTGATGGGGTAACACATGGCGCAGGCGCAGAGAGGTGCGCAGGCGGAAAAGCCCGCAAAATAGCCTAGGATGGGACAGGTGGGATGCGAGCCTCAACCGGGCAAAACGCACAGGCAGACTGACTGCAGCTTCATTCGACCAAAGCTGCAGACTATCCGGCGCCTCCTCCCTAAAACGGACACAGACCGTGATGAATTGAAAGCTTAACCCTGAGCCGTGAGAACCTGATCCTGGTGTCGGAGGACAGGGCGCGTGGCACGGGAGTGGATAACACAGGGCCAGCACCTGAGCTAGCGCCTCGGCTCTTAGGAGACATCCTTAGGATCGTGCTGTTTCAAGACGAGCCAATTAGCTCTATCGGTAAATACTGCTTAAAGTCCCACGAACCCAGTTTCTTACTGTCTCTTGAAGCTCCTCAGGCTCTTCTTGGGCCCCCAGGCAGGCTCCCCGGTGACATGGTGAACCTGTATGTCCCAGGAAAATCCTGTATTTAGGGCAATCCTGAGCAATGAGGGTGCATAGATGCCTCTCCAAAGCTTTCCTTCCTACATATCTGCAAGGCGCCCGCAGGAGAACCGGTTCCTTGGCCCCTCCTGGGGCCTGGCACAGACAGGTGCTTCTTTCTGGAGTAAGTCCCACCTTGAGATCTTCCTTTCTATGTGTTCTTTACTTCTCTGAGAGCAGATGGTTTGTGCCCAGCTGGCTATTCACTTTAGTCTTAAACTCCAGGGGGCGTTGACTATATTATAATTTTCTCATGTTACCCAGAAACTAGTTTCAAGCATGTTGCTATAGAGCTGAGGAAAACTTTGAACTTCTTTTTCTTTTTAAAAGATTTATTTATTCTAATGTATACGAGTACACTGTAGCTGTCTTCAGACACACCGGAAGAGGGCATCAGATCCCATTACAGATGGTTGTGAGCCACCGTGCGGTTGCTGGGAATTGAACCCAGGACCTCTGGACGAGCAGTCAGAGCTCTTAACCTCTGATCCATTGAACTTCTGATCCTCCTGCCTCCACTTGCCAAGTGCTAGGAATCGAGGCATACACCATCACGCCTGGTGTCTTACTTAAGGTTTCTTGTGTTGTATCAAAGCACCATGACCAAAAAGCAAAAAGCTTTTTGGGGAGAAAAGCATTTATGTGGCTTAGACTGACCACACTGTAGCCCATCACAGGAGGACTCCAGCAAAGGAGTTCAACAGGGCAGGAACTGACGCAGGGGTCTGGAGGGGTGCTGCTTACTGGCTTGCTCCTCATGGCATGCTCAGCCTGCTTTCTTATAAAACTTAGGACCACCAGTCCAGGGATGGCCCCACCCACGCTGGACCCTCTCGCACCAATCGCTAATTCCGAAAATGCCTTACAGACTTGTGCACAGCCCTATCTTATAAAGGCATTTCTGCAAGCAAGGCTCCCTTCTGATATCAATACCTCGTGTCAGGTTGACCTAAAACTAGCCAGCACATCTGGTTTTATGAAGAGCTGAGGCTCTAGCCCTGGGCCTTGTACATGTTACCCTACCAACGGAGGTGCCGTCTCCAGCCCCTGAAGCATAGCTGTAAGGAGATGTATTGCACTTACTTATTTGCATGCACATGTGTCTGTACATGTGTGGATTCATTCCACAGAACATGTGTGGAGGCCACAAGCCAACCTGTGGGAGTTCTCTCTTTCCACCTGTGGGTCTCGTTGAATTCAGATTGTCAGACTTGGCAACAAGAATACTTACATACTGAGCCATCTCACCAACCCTAACGCATGCTTTTAGAAGAGGTAGGGAGCAAAAGGAAATCAAGCCAAACCACAATTAGGAGATGCCCTGGGACCCACGTCCTGACACAGATGCCCTGGCTTTGACCTGGGACATCTTTCTGGTCCTGCAGTAGGGAGGGCCAGCCTGTTATGGAGGCTCAGCTCCTGTTAGACTCTTGTAAGGGGACACAGCAAGAGGGGTCTGTGGCCAGCTGTGAGGTGTGGGCCCAGGGTGTATGACATAGAGCCTGCCCCCAGGCTGAGTGTCCCTCAAGGCAGTTCCTTTACCCTTCCTGGGCAGGGCCAAGTTATGCTCCACATTGGTTTGACTGTGAGCAACCCAGGGGTCCATCTGCTTCCACTCAGCTCTGCTGCCCTCTACTGAACGGGAGGTCAGCAAAGGCTGCCCCTGCTCTTGGGGCTCCTACCATGTGGCTGTTCCACAACCCTGACAGGCCAGAGTCACATCTGCCTCAAGCGTCAGCATGTGAAACAAGCACCGGGTATTTCATGATTATTTCTCTGCCTCAGAAAAAAGATCGGAGTCAGGGAATGGACACACACACACATATATGTATATGTATATATGTATACATATATATACACACAGAGAGAGATATACACACATATATTTATACATATATATGTACACATGCACACATATACACAGAGATACACACATGCATATATACATATATATACATATGCACACATATACACAGATACACACATGCATATATACATATATATATATACATACGCACACATAATACAGATACACACATATATTTACATATATATGTACATATACACACATATACACAGATACACACACATGTATATATACACATATGTACACATATACACAGAGATACACACATACACACACTCAGAAAAGTTTTCAAGAAAGACACAGTAGGACCCTGTTATACATTCCCGCCAAGATAAATGTAATAACAGAGAAACATATACACAGGCCTCACTCACAGATTCTATCTGGAATCAAGGAGCCTGGAGAGAGATCAGGAGCCTGCCCAGGGCCCCTGTGGCAGTGGACGATAGTGACTCTCAGAGACCCGTCACCCTGCTGGAGCTGCAGCAACTAGGGAGCCCATCCCCACCAAGCATGGCCTGAATTATGAACAAGGGAAGGGTCAGCATGAAGGCAGCAGCTGAAGGGGAGGGGCAGCAGGGAACGCCTGCCTCCTGACAGCCCTGGGCAGGCATTGGGGGAGGGGCAATGGGAGGGGGGAGGCTGTGATGTAGATAGGAGCCTGAGATAAATCCTGGACAAATCCTGGAATTCTTAGTTCATTTCTCGCCCTGTAAAGACATCACACAGGACAGGCTCCCCCCACAACCCCCCACCCCCACCCCAAGCCATGTGGGAAAAGCCCCAGACTCCTGAGTCAGGCAGACGTAGCTGAAGGATGAGGAGAATCAGCCAGCCAGTGCAGTGAACTGGGAAATGCCAGGACACCAGATACAGGACTATTCGGCAACTGCTGAAGTTTGCCTGACTAGGAAGGAGCTGGGTAGGGGACCTGGAGGCTGAGGTAAAGCTTCGCACAGCCATGGGCCTGGAAGAACAGGGGGTATGACTCACTAAGAAGAGCTCAGAGGCAGGAAATAGAGCAACGGGAGAGCTGAGGCTCTGCCCAGGGAACAGCTAGCAGGTAGTCACAAAAAGAATGAGTTGGGCAGAGTGTAGGTGCCGGGGAGGGTTCCAGAGGTCTGAGACCAGGCTTCTCCCAAGTCCGGTCCTCTCAGAGCCAAACGCAGATTAGATACGGTCACAAGTCTGATCTGTGAGGTGGAGAATGAGTCTGCACACAGAAGAAAGACAGAGGAGGCAAAATTATTAGTGGAGGCACGAATCAGGATAGCCCACTTTTTGAAAAATTAAAAACAATTTAAAAAAAAAACAATCAAAATAGAAAAGACCTTGCTGACTGTGTGCCAGGTCCTTCCCCTGAACCAAAGTGGAATCTGTGGATGCAGAATGAGATGTTTATGATGATGCCTTAAAAAGTCAAAGGGAGGCCGGGCAGTGGTGGCGCACGCCTTTAATCCCAGCACTTGGGAGGCAGAGGCAGGCGGTTCTCTGAGTTCAAGGCCAGTCTGGTCTACAGAGTGAGTTCCAGGACAGCCAGAGCTACACAGAGAAACCCTGTCTCAAAAAACAAAAAACAAAAAACAAAACAAACAAAAAAAAAAAAAAAAAAAAAGCTGGGCAGTGGTGGCGCATGCCTGTAATCCCAGCACTTGGGAGGCAGAGGCAGGCGGATTTCTGAGTTCGAGGCCAGCCTGGTCTACAGAGTGAGTTCTAGGACAGCCCGAGCTACACAGAGAAACTGTCTCAAAAAACCAAAAAAAAAAAAAAAAAAAAAAAAAAAAAAAAAGGGAAAACAAAACAGATGCATGCTGGGAATATAGATTTTCAAACGCTGCTATGTGATCTATGGGGGGGTACAGGGCGGGGCAGAGGGGCAGTCCTATCCACTTTCCTCTTACTACAGTGCACCTGCTGAGGGGAAAGGGTAGTAGGGGGAAGGGGAAAGAAAGAGGGAGGGTGTGAGAGCCCAGGAAGTCAGCTGAGCATAGAATTTCAGTGCTACCATCTTGCCCTCCCCGCGGAGGACATCAGTAACAGCTCAGTTTCCTCCTCAGGCCAGCCTCCATGTCTGCAGGATGGAGACAGAGGTACAGTTCCAATTCACAGTGCTTTCGGGAAGACGACAGGCCACTGCCACACAAGGGTCACACAGCGCTGAGCACAGAGCAGTGCTCCCAGGTGGCCTGGCCCTGTATCATTACACAGTTATGATGTCATGGGGGAGATCAGCAAAGATAACTCCAGGGGGCTGGAGAAATGGCTCAGGCCATTAAGAGAACTAGCTGTTCTTCTAAAGGAGCCAGGTTCAATTCCCAGCATCCATATGGCAGCGTACAACTGACTGTAACTCCAGTTCCAGGGGAGCTGACACCCTCACACAGACATACATGTTAGCAGAACACCAGTGAACATAAAATAAAAATAAATCATTTTTTAAAAAATAAAAATGAAAGGAAGGAAGGAAGGAAGGAAGGAAGAAAGAAAGAAAGAAAGAAAGAAAGAAAGAAAACTCCAGCAGTCAAGGGCTCTGTGAGCTTTGCTGTTTGAGAGGAACTATCAGTTCTGTCCAGATTCACCCTCCAATCTCCAGGATACCCAGAACAAATGGCCTTAGATAGGTATTTCGTTTATTTTCTTCCCCTTTCTTTTTGAAACCAACTCATTCTATTGTATCTTTAAAGGTAAACAATACGAAGCTGGAGAGAAGACTCAGAGGTTAAGAGCAATGACTGTTCTTTCAGAGGTCCCGAGTTCAGTTCCCAGCAACCATGTTGGCTCATGACCATCTGTAAAAAAACATGGACCCCAAGCCCTAAGAATGCAAGAGCTATGGGTCTAAAATACTGTGTGGTCTGAACTTCAACCCTTGAGTCTAGACTGTCTAGAGAGTCATTTCTCTAGCAGGCAGTGTTCCATAAATCTCATAGTATCAATATAAGTATTGATAGGTATCAATTAGTGTTGCTAGTATCATAGGGATAAATATCAACATAGTATCTTATAGGATCAGTGTTACTTGTATTGCTGGGATAAGTATCAACATAGTATCTAATAGTATCAAAGTAGCTTTGCTATTTTCAGACTTCACACCCATTCTCTTGGGCCACCTAAGAAAAAGAAAGAACTTCCTTCCATCCTGGACCTCCAAACACACAACAAAACAGCCTTGATGGTGGAAATGGCTTGCCTACTTCGGAATCAGACCTGGGTGGAGGCTGGACCATGTGGTTTCACATCACCAGGGCAGAATCTTCAGTTGTGGAGAGTGAGTCTGCCTGGGGGAAGATGGACAGCCAGGCAAAGTGTGTGTGTTCCTGTGTGTGTGTGTGTGTGTGTGTATGCATATGTGTGTGTGCATATGTGTATGTGTGTGTGCATATGTGTGGTCTATCAAACCCAACTGCATATAGAACCCAAATAAGAAAGCAGTCCCTGCAGGTTTCCAGTCACAGGTATAATGCTATCCTGGCTCACTCACCTCAGTTTCTGCCCTTCTCTAACATCCAAAGTTGGTGCCAAACCCTCACCCGGAACTCTTGCCAAGGCCCCTGCCTCCCTTATAATCCCCCCTGGAACTCTGTTCTGCATGTGCCAAATGGCTGACTTTGACCTTTGACCCAGTCACACAGCTTACTCTGGAGAAGTTTGACCTGTTCTCTCCCTGGAAGCAAAACAACAGGGCCATGAAAGACTTTCCAGAGGGAGGAATGTGATGGCCAGCTGTTTACAACCTTATAAAAAAAAATACCCAAGTAGGGCCGGGAGGGCTCAGGCAGGATAGCTGAGGAGAGATCTCGTTCCTGGCTCCAGGGCACAGGAGGCTGGACCCGGAGAGAATGCATTACTTTCTCAAGGTCACAGACAGGAGCCGGCTCTTACCCCGAGCAAACTGCATTAAGGCAGACCTCTGAGCAATTCTGATGCCAGACTCACCTCCACTCCTTTCCAATCGAGATGGGAGGAGAGAGGGTGCCGTCTGCGCAGGCTTAGCCTGGAGTCTGAAGGCTCCCCTGGCAGGCCCCGGCTGCAGAGCAATCTGATTAGTGCGCAACGCGGAGCTGTGATCCGATTAGGCCCTCGGCCCCATCCTGGTTTCCCTGGATGGAGGTGGCTGGAGTCGGGCAGATGGCGGATGGAAGAGGGGTCTGGTTTGATGCTGGAGATGAAAATGCTTCCCTGGGGAGCTGCCAGCATTCTCCTGGCCTTGGCAGCAGCGTTAGCCTGGCAACTGGAGAGAGGTCCATTTGAAAAATTAAAGATGTGAGGGAGGTAGAAATGTCTCTGGAAATTTCCATCAGTGTGCTGGTGGCGGGGGTGGGGGTGGGGTGGGGGTGGGGTGGGGTGGGGTGGGGCCCAGCCTGGCCACCCCGCTCCACCCAGGTTTTGTCATAGGACACCATCCTCCTGCCAAGCTATCTATTAGGCTTCTGCCCTGGGTCTGCCAAGGGACTGAGCAACATGGAGTTTGTTTTCAAATCCAAGAGACATTCAGAGACAGACATCAGTGGAGGCACACAACTTCCGGCTTCTTTCCCCCCACTCTACCCAGGCTGTGGGAGGTGTAAGGAGAGTGGACACTGGCCATTCCAGTGCCGGAACGTCTGCTGTGTAGACCAGGGTGGATTTCTGGGTTTGTAGACTTGGCGAGCTGGCGTTAGCTAGCGCCTTAAAATCCAGAAAGAAGGGCTGGAGAAGTGGCTCGTTCCTCTTCCGGAGGACCTGGTCCGATTCTGAGGACCCACATGCTGGTTCCCAACTGCTTATATATGGCTCCAGTTACAGAAAATCTAACCTCCAGGGACATCAGGACTGCATACAGTACACAGACATACAGGCACATATAATACATACATACATATGTGATAAAATGATAAAAATAAGTAAAACGCAGAAGCAACGTGAACATGTTGTTAGGTACAGAGAACAGGCAAGCACTGAGGCCCTTGGGATGTCCCTACATCATGATCTGCCTCCAAACCCACATGCCCAGTGTCTTTCATCCCCTCTGCTTCACTGTGAACCCAAGGCAGCACTTTGAAAAATACAGTCTGATATCGGACAATGATGGCACACACCTTTAATCCCAGAACTCAGGAGGCAAAGGCAGGAGGATCTGTGAGTTCGAGGCCAGCCTGGTCTACAGAATGAGTTCCAGGATAGCCAGGGCTACACAGAGAGACCCTGTCTCGAAAACAAACAGACAGCCTGACATGTCAGTACTTATAAAACTGTTAGTAAACATCACGGGCCGGAGAGATGGCCCAGTGGCAGATACTTGCTGCAGAAGCTTGAGGATCTGAGTTCAGTCCACAGGATCCCTGTGAAATGGCCGGGGAGATGGGTGGTGTGGATTTGTAATCCCAGGGCTGTAGAGGTGGAGGCAGGCAGATTCCTAGTGCTTGCTGGCCAACTAGGCTAGCCTGCTTGTCAGGTTGCAGGCCAGTGGAGACGCTGTCTCAGAAAAACAAGGCTCCAGAGGAACACCCCCCAAGATTGATGTGAGAGAGAGAGAGAAAGAGAGAGAGAGAGAGAGAGAGAGAGAGAGAGAGAGAGACTGAAAATGAGAATATCATGAACATATTCCATATTCATGGAATTTCATTGTGGCCTCCTTGTGGCCTCTTTTTTCTGTTCCTTCCTGGCAGCTGTCACCCTGCACTGGTCATCGTAGATGAACCTGTGCTTCCCATAGATTGTGGAAGTCAAAGGGCAGTGGGACTGTTTGGCTCCATTACTCTGCACGGTTACTCCAAAACACTGCCCGCATTGTGTGGGTCAGTACCTCACCCCTGTTCATAGTTGTATAGCGTTTCAGTGTCTGGGTGAGCCCAGCCTACTCATTCATTTACTCGGGGATAGTTGGGGACCTAGACTCTAACGTCATAAAGCCGATTGGTGGAGAAAACAGGAAAGCTATGCCTGGTCTGCAGAATAGGCTCGTCTTTATTTTATTTTCCGTGTATGGGTGTTTTGCCTGCATGTATATCTATGCACCACATGTGTGAAGAGCCCCAAAGAGGCCAGAAAAGAGCACCAGACACGCTGCAATTGAAGTTACAGGTGGTTGTAGCCAGCCATGTGGATGTTGGGATTTGAACCCTTGTTGTTGTCTACAGTACCCAGTGCTCTTAACCGCTGAGCCATCTCTCTGGCCCCTTCCCACCCCTGATCTTTAACTTGTAAAGTAACTGAACCTGTTATTTTCCCACTACAGGGCAAGCGGTCCGTTGCTCCTTTTCCCTGCTCCAGACAGCATGTCCTGTTTTTTTTGGGGGGTTTTTTTGTTTTGTTTTGTTTTTGTTTTTGTTTTTGTTTTTTGTTTTTTTGGTCTGTGACCGCATATTTTTTATTTGTTTTTGGCAGAGCTGGGCTCGAACCCAGACTCCTGAAGGCTGGGCAGGCTGCACCAGCACAGCACATCCCCAGCCCTGTCAGGTTTGTTGATTTTTTGTTTTTATTTTGACCACGGCAGTGGGTATGTTGGGCAACCTATCCTCACGTTTGAATTTTTTCCCCTAATGAATAACAACTTTTCATAGGTTTCTTTGCCACCAGTGAAATCTTTCCTCATGTTTTCCTAATATGATTTTCTTCTTTGAAAATAAACCTTATCTCCCTAACAGCTTTAGATGTGCGGGGAAATTATGAAGCTGTCTCAGCACTCCCCCCTGGTCCCACACCAGTGCCACCATCCTCTTGGCCAACTAGGACTGAGGAACTGCTTCCAAAAGCTGTCCTTCTGGTTTCCTCAGTTTCCCCTCTAACTACCTTTTCCTGCTCCAAGATCCCACTCAGGGGACACAAGGCAGGCAATTCACATGTCCTTAGGCCCTCCCTGGAGGTGACGGCTTCTCACACTCTCGTTTTTTTGATGACCTTGACCGTACTGTTCCAGAATGTTCTGCACTGACTCTTGCTGGGGTCCACTGTTTTCTTCTGAGTCATCTGGAGTCTTGGTTGTTGGAGTAAAAAGATCCCACCTGAGCACAATTTTCATTGCATGTAAGGAAGCGCCTAGCGCCAAAGACCTGGCCCCGCTGAATGTGTTTCCAGGTGCCTCAGCCTCTCTCCTCATCCTTTTCTTGGTGACTTCTTTGGAAAAACAGTGTCCCTGCACAAGCACACTCAGTGGGGCTTGGCACTCACCCACAGAGAACACAGTCTCGTGAACCCTGCCTTCTTGCTTACACCCTAACTCACCTATTACCCTGGCCCGGTCTACTCTTGCGTGGGTCATATAATCTGGAAACAGCTTGTATAGCTCATCATCACCCCCGTGTTGGCCTCTGGATTGCCCATTGGAGTGATGTTGTGTCCCAAGACGCCACACCCCTCTGGCACGGACACTCCAGGCTCACCATTTGCATTATTAGCTCAGGTTTGGGGATCGGTCATGTCTGTGGAACCCCGGCTCCTGTCACAGAAAGTGATGTCAGAAACCAAGATCTGGATTCTCCCGCTGCCTCTCTCGCAACCGTCATCAGACCTGAGGCTCCTGAATCCTACAGACAGCAGCATGTTGTCCTCTGGGAGGCTCTACCCTGTGGCTGGCTCGGACAGATGCAGACACCCACAGCCAAACCCTGGGTGGGGCTTGGGCACTCTTATAGAATAGGATGAGGGATTGTGACTTGGAAGGGATGGGAGCTCCACAGGAAGACCAACAGAATTGGCCAGCCTGGACCCTTGGTGCTCTCGGAGTCTGAACCATCAATGGGGTAGGTGGAAGGCATGCACAGGCTGGGCCTAGGCCTCCCTGCACATATGTAACAGATGTTCAGTTTGGTCTTCATGTGGGTCCCAAGCAGCTGGAGTGGAGGCTATCCCAAAAGCTGTTGCCTGTATGTGGGGTGTGCTCTTCTAGCTGGGCTGCCTTGTCTGGCCTCAACAGGAGGAGGGAACCTGGCCTAGAAGAGGCTTGGAGTGCCAGGGTAGGGGGGATGCTTAGGAGGGGGTGAAGGAGGAGGAGAAGAGGAGGAGGAGAGGAGGAGGAGAGGAGGAGGAGGAGAGGAGGAGGAAGAGAGGAGGAGGAGGAGGAGGAGGAGGGGAGGAGAGGAGGAGCAGGAGGAGGACGACGACAACGACGACCAAGATCTGGGGAGCTAAAGATGTCGCTCATTTGATAGAGTACATGCTAAAAGCATGCTCTGGAATACAGCCCCAGCACCTTGTAAACTCGGGGTTGGTGGGGTACACACCTAACTCCAGCACCAAGAGCTAGCGGCAGGGAGAGAGGCAAAGGCAAGGGAGAGGAAAGGAAGCTGTGAAGGAGACACCAGAGGCCAACAGCGGGGTAATGTGAGCAACACAGTACCGCGTGAACATTCAAGGCCATCCTTGTATGCACGGGAATTATTTTATTGACTGCATGGGCTACAAGAGACTCTGTCTTAAATTAAAAAAAAAAAAAAAGGCTACATCTAAGCTCTGAATAGCTCACTACACTAATGCTCCTGGGCCCCTCCGTGCACTAAGGGAAGTATGCACACATGTGTCTGTGTGTGCATGGCATGCACCTGGAGTGTATTAATGAAGCACCGTTCCATTCTGATGTCCTCAGCTTCAGTCTGCAGAAGGGCTCGCAGGGACCCTCTGGCTTCTTACTGCCCGTGTGGTCTGTCATGACCCCTTTGAGATGCCATCAGCTTTACCCAGTTGTTCAAACTATGTACAGCACCGTGGGAATTGCTAGACACACCCCTGGAGGGGGGGGTGACTCTGCCATCAAGAACCCAGGACCCTTCTTCTCCTGACCCTGCTCGAGTTAGTCATACCTGCAAGGCTGAGCCCTGTCCCTCCCACCTCAGCATGTTCCGTGAACGGGAAACACAGGTAAAGGAGACAAGACAACCGTTCTGCCCTGGGCCCCTCCTTCCTGAGGACGCCGATTGATGCCGAGGAGGGGCCAGGACCCCGTGTATCTATGCAAGGAGTTTTTTCAAGGTCATAGCAACATTGAACCAAGAGCAAGTTTTTCTCCTAACTGGGGGAAACCCACTGAGTACTCAGCTCTATAAATGATGCTTTCCTCTCTGGCTTCATTGGGGCTTGGGGGACTGTCCCCTGTAACCGTAACTTTAATTTTTACAAATCCGATTTTTAATGATGGTTCTTAAATGCTTGAACCTTCCTTGTAGCCCACCAGAGGTCATAGGAAAGAAAGGACATAGGGGTGGGGAGAAGTGGACCTGTTTAGAAAGGTTCTTTGGAGCAACTCCTGTCTGTGCTGTCTGGAAATCTGCAGTTTGGTGCACAGGTCAGCAGCGGCAGCTCGATCCACTGGCAAACACCTCACAGATACACCAGCAGTCCACTTCGGTAGAGTCGGGCTAGCAACAGCGGTGATGCGACCTAGCGGAGACAGGCGGGCCTCAGCCTCGGCTCGAGTCAGCAGGAGGGACCCAGCTGTGCCTCTCAGGAAAGCAGAGATGGGTGAAGAGACCCACAAGCGTTGCACAGCGAGCTGAGCTCTGTGCCATCACTCCGTGGAGTCCTGTTTCCACCCTCCAAACATCACGTGTCCTCCACGGGCCTCGCCTCGGCACGTGCATCCAATCAGCCCGAGTCGGCGGAAGTGGCGACACACTGCAGCACACCACCAGGAGTGTTTTGGTGCGTTTCTCTCTGTTGCAGTTCCCACAAAGGCAGCTCTGCTATGCAGTGTAAGGCAGACCAATGCATGCATGCATGTCATTAGCAAAGAATCCTTCATCACGTGTCCTTTCACGTGTTTGCTTTAGCAGAACAGCCTCTCCCCTGGGACTGCTTCAGCCAAAAGTTCCTTCACGAGTCGGCCTGAGCCTTCCACACCTGTGTCCACTTTAACAAAACATTCCTTCCCGTGTTTGCCCCAGCAAAACGCCATCCAACGGACTTTCCAACCAACCCTTTCATTTCCGCTTTAGTTCTCTCTTCCTATCTGTGGTTTCTTCGGCCTTGGGTTCTTCTCTGGAACACGTTCTCCTAGATTCTGGGGGGGGGGGGGTAGGGCAGTATTCAGAGCTTGTCAGGCCTCGTTTTAACTCTGACCCCTAACCTATGACCTCAGCCATCTTTACGTCTCGGGCTTCCGACTTTATGTCCTCAGCTATAGGATACCAGTCCGCCAAAGAGCTCGGGTCTCCCTGTCCTGGTTTGTTCTGGTCTATTTCTACTCCCCACTATCACTACTAGGAAGGCCAGTCCCACATCCCTGGGGTATCCAGGGATACCATGGGTACCCAGGTCCCCAGCACCATGATTCCAAGAGCCCCGCCACACTTGAGTTATTTGAGGCAGGCGGAATTCAGGTTCCGTAGCTACTCCAGCTGGGCTAGAGATCCCTCTAAAACACTCCCAGAAGTCAACCCCTAATAGTTGTGATGATTTCCCTCCAAAGCACCTATGATCTGTGTAGCACGTGTCGTGCGTCATCTCCATACAGGTTTGACGTCCTGAACACCCCTTGTGGAACTAAGCAAGTCTTGCTGAATTCGGGATATGTGTTTGGGGGGTGCATCTTCCGCCGCCAGGCCTCAGCTCTGACGTTGTGACCCAGTTCTTCTGAAGATGCAAGCCTGAGAAAGGGCGCCGCGATGCCATTTTCACACGCAAGGACAGACACACAGGCCTGCTGTGACCGGAGTCTCGCCACAGTGAAAGGGCTAAGGTCACGAGCTGCTCCTCGCTTTTTCAGTCTCGGTTGTCAGAGCCCATCTGCCCAGAGCTGAGAGTCCCTCGGGCCTTGAGCTGACATCGTTGCACAGGACCGGAGCGCGGCATCCTCTACCACGCCCACCAATGGGCAAGTGTGACAAGAGCCAGGTCGGGAGGGGATCGAGTTCCTGTCTTCTTCTTTCTCTCAGTTCTAAGAGTGGCTGAGAACCGAGAGACAGCCCAGAGCAGAGGAGATCTCAGAATGGGAAAAAGAGCAGGCATCTCTGTCCACGCAGCCACCATATATCAGGGCTGTGGTCACTTGGTAGTCGGAGAAGCCAGGCCTCAGAGCAGCTGACCCCGTCCGTGCCTTTGTGGGCCCATCTCCATCCGAGCGTGCCTGAATCCTTGGCTCCCTTCTTTCTCAGCATCCCAGCACTTAGCTCATTCCCGTGTTGGTGGGCTCCGGCCGTGGACCGCTGGGTGGGCGCCTACCCCAAGGTGAGAAAGCCCGGGCTGTGGAATAATGGGGTTAAATGCATATCTGCCTCGTCCTGGGTCGTGGTGGCAGCGAACTCTGCCGTCTAGTGATCTACCTTATAAATATCCCGGCGTGTGAGTGAAGCCATGAATATTCAGGTGATTCGTTCCTCACTGCTGCTAAACAAGGGCGTGGAGGAGCTTTGTGTGCCAGCGTGTGGAACAGTCTCTAAGGCATTGTTAAGTGGAAATGCACAGCGATGCTGGCTGGCTCTCCATGCCATGTGTTGGGAAGATGAGGCATTTCCTGGCCAGACCCTGCCCGGCAGCCTCTACTGAGCTCCTCTGCCTGGAAGCCCCTAGCTGGGCGCTCTGCCTGGACGCTCTGCCTGGGAACTCTGACCCCACACAGGCCTCCTGCTCCTTTGAATGGGAGTTATAGATAGTAAAGAGGCTCCAGGTTAAGTCCAGTGTATGAACAGGAGACTTCTCACTGGGTTTGGGGTTTGAGTTATGCAAACCAACTATCCATGTAATAGAACAAAGACTTTAGAATTTACCTGGAAAAAAATCCAACCTTGATGACGCACACCTATAATTCCCAGCACTTAGAAGGCGGAGGCAGGAAGATCATCATGAGTTCATGGCCAGCCTGGGCTATATAGTAAGATCACATTCAAACAACGCATCTTTTAAACTCTGGAAGCTGCTGCCCTTGTTTCCAGTGTGTGTGTGTCTGCATGCATGTATGTATGTATGTATGTATGTATGTGTATGTATGTGTGTATATGTGTGTGCATGTGCATGTGTATGCACACATATGTATTGTGTGTGTACATGTGTGCATGTGTGTATGTATGTATATGTATGTATGTGCCTGTGTGTGCCTGTGCATGTGTGTGTATGTATGTGTGCAGGTGCATGTGTATGTATGCATGTCTGCCTGCATGTGTGTGTATGTGTGTGTGCATGTGTGTGTGCACATGCATGTGTGTGTGTGTGTGTGTGTGTGTCCTCTTGTTCACTGACCTGTGGATACACAGACACACAGCACACTCCCATTGCTATTCACCTACTCCTAAAGGTGCACTGGAGGGTCGCTTTCCACCCTGACCAATCCAAAGCCTGCTCACTGTCTTCTGCAGCAGCCGTGAGGGCTGTCTCCACCCACGGTGGGGCATGAATATTGACTGCAGGGGGTGCTGCCCAGGCCTGCGTGCGTCCTCCCTCGGCAGCTTCCTCATACCTGACCTGCATGTTTCTGTTTTACCTCTTGGTACTTTAAGCTTTGCCTTTTCTACATGTGTGTTCCGTGTCTCTGCCAGCTGTTGCGTTTACATGTGTTGTCCCATGAGTGCCCTCTCTTATCCAGCAATGCTCCGCCTCACTCTGTGGGTACCACAACCTGCAGCCCTGTAGCCACCCAGGCTAAGAAACCGGTCTCCGCCCTCACCTCAAGCCTAGTGCACCCCACCCCCGCCCCAGCATGACAGTCACCAGAAGGTGGCTCCTCCACCTGCCAGCCTTTGCTGAATGAGCCCTGAGTGGGCGTGCCTACCTGTCCCCTCTGGAGATCCCCCTCCCCCCTCCCCCAGGGTTCTCAAGAGTCCCCAACACTGTGACAACAGGAGCAAGTCCTTCCTTCTCCTCTGAGGAAAAATCAGAAGAGCTCATCTACTGGAAGTAGCTAGTCACACTTGTGGACCCAGTCCCAAGGCGAGCTCAAGGCTTGTATTCCCACCTGGGTGTGCCCGTGTGATGACAGCAGGATTGACAGATAGCCTGGCAAGGAGCCGCCCCATAGCCACCCTCACCCAGGCCATCCCCACTGTCCCCGAGGTCCCCACCGCCACATCCCCCAAACTCCTGCACTTCCAACAACAGGAGGCTGGGCACTGCTTGGTTTAGTCTGTGCAGCATTTCGAGAAGAATTCAATTACTTTTAATTAGAACAAATTTAATCCATTTTAATTAGTTTTAACTAATTGTAAACTCTTAATTAGTAAAAACTCGGGCTTTACATCCAAGAATTTCAGACCGAAGGCTCCCCTTTACAAGCTGGAAATAACAGGGACGTGGCAGATGTTGGCGGGGAGGCGGTCAGGACCTGATTCCCACACAGGGCCTATGCCCGTTGCTGGCTTCCTGCAATATGCCTGTCAGTTTCCATTCCCGCCTATGTGATGCTTTGATCACGTGGGCTGGACCCTAAAGGCGTCTATCTATATGATATAACGTATCTCCTTATCACTCCCTACTCTTTGGATCCTTGGAGTCTGAAGGGCAGCTCCTCCTGGCTCCCCAAGTCCCTGGTCCCCCTTCCCAGCTCTGTAAACTCCTCCTACCAGTGCCTTTGTGCTTTGGGGCTTTTACCATGACCTATGACCTTTGATCCTGGGTGCCTGCCCACCGAAGAGATGAAATTCAGAGAGATGCCCAATACCTCTGTCAGTCCCTCATCTCCTGTACTCCCCGCCTCCAAAATATCGGGGAGCCAGGACGCTGAGGCAGAGTACCCGCCTGCCCAGGCTCCCATTGTCATCCCCCCCTGCCCCCCCCCGTTCCCCACCCTTCCACAGCTGCCTTGGTCCTGAGGGCTCAGAGGACAGAGAATGGTGAGGAAAACCTCTAGGTCTGGAGTCAGTGCCCTGGACTGAGGAGGGTCTCCTTGCCTTCCGTGTCTGTATCGGGAATCCAGATTAGCCACGGCTTCCCAGGCTGCACACAGGATGGTGGAAGCCTGGAGACACTGGGCAGGCAGGCAGACAGACAGGCAGACAGGCAGACAGACAGGCAGACAGGCAGACAGGCAGACAGACCATCTTCCTACAATGCCAATGGAGGTCATTGGCCTGTGTCAAGTGATATCCCTTCTCCGGGTGACCTGATGTCACCTCACTTCCATGACAATGGGTTTCCAGCTCTGTCTACTAGAGATGTGACCCTGCCAGCTGGGGCTGTGCCTCAAGCTGGCATGGGGGGAACACCAATAGAGGGGACACCTAGAGGCACTTAGCATACATGGGCAAAGCAGAAAGGCCAGCCTACCATATCCAACAGGAGGGGGTATGCTTGGTCACACATTCTCCACTTTAGATCACAGCCCAGCCGAAACAGGAAACAAGGGACCACATATCTCAGGGACTCTGGGAAGTATAGTTCCGGCAGCTTTCCTGCCTTTTGTAGCCCAGTTCCTGGCTCTCATGGGCTCAGATGTCCCTAGTCAGTGTACCTGCCTGGAGCCTGCACCTAACCTCATCTCCTCTGCCCCATAGAAAGGAGGCCGAGCCTGGGACACAGCACCAGACTTTGACAAGGATCTATATCCTGAATTTCAGGAAAAACAACTAGAGAAAAATCAAGTTCCCAAGGTGCAGCGTGAGGAAGTGTTGCTTAGAAATGCTAGCGAAATATCAGGAGACAGTATTTTGGAACTAGGAAACTGGATCTGTAAACATTGTCAGCTAACAGGTAACCCCCAGGGAGAGGAGGAAGGAGGCAGAGGAAGTTTTGCCGATTCTCAGTTCTCACTAGAAAAATACGGATCAACATACTGTGTTAGAGTTGACTGAATCAAGACAGAACCCAGAAAACAAACACACGCTAGGACAATTCTTATCAGTTCAGCAACAGGAGAGAAACAAGACTTAATGCTATTAGCAATAGCCAGAGGCAGATACCACCCACGCATCCATCGTGGGTGACAGGCAAAGGGAATGAGGCCCATGCACACAACGGAATCTTACTCATCCGTTCAGAGGAAAAGCATTCTGGTACGTGCTATCGCGTGCAAGGACCTTGAAGACGCTGTGCTAAGTGAAACAAGCCAGTCGCGGGAAAGGCGCCGTCGATTTCGTTCACGAGGTTCCTGCTTTGTTGAACCATCAACACAGAAAGCAGAGAGGTGGTTGTAGGGGCTGGAAAGTGGAGACAGAGTTTTGGTGCGGGATGATGGGATAGTCTAGAAATGGCGGTTATGACTGTACGGCCACGTGAAGGGTTCTGCTGCTCGGCCAGTCACATGAAAGTGATTCAAACGGTAAATGCCATGTTATGTGTTTTACTGTTCATTAAGAATAAACTCGGGGTTGGGGATTTAGCTCAGTGGTAGAGCGCTTGCCTAGCAAGTGCAAGGCCCTGGGTTCGGTCCTCAGCTCTGTTTAAAAAAAAAAAAAAAAAAAAAAAAAAAAAAAAAGAATAAACTCATAATGACAGCCTGGCCTGAGTTAGGGTGGGATGGGGGCCAGCTGTGAGGCCAGGGACCACCCACTGGGACCACCCTGCTCTCAGTCCACTGGGACTTGCCACTTGGGAATTCTCTCGGGTTGGCCGGAGGAGGCAGCCTTCGATGCCTTCACTGTATGGTCTTGCAGCCTGGTGATGTGTAACAACTGGCCACCTTAGGGCAATGATTCTGGACCTTCTTAATTCTGTAACCCTTTAATACAGCTCCTCACATTGTGATGAACCCCCCCCCACACACACACACACAACCATAAAATTACTTTGTTTGCTGCTTCGTAACTGTGATTTTGCTACTGTTATGGATCATAACGTAAATAGTTTTGGAGATAGAGGCTGGCCAGAGGGGTCATGACCCACACAGGTTGAAAGCCACTGTCTTAAAACTCACCCCTAGCCGGGCGGTGGTGGCGCACGCCTGTAATACCAGCACTTGGGAGGCAGAGGCAGGCAGATTTCTGAGTTCGAGGCCAGCCTGGTCTACAGAGTGAGTTCCAGGACAGCCGGAGCTACACAGAGAAACCCTGTCTCGAAAAACCAAAAAAAAAAAAAAACAAAAAAAAAAAAAAAAAAAAAACTCACCCCTGGGCAGCCCCACCAGGAAGGACCCGAAGAACTCATCCTGTAGAATACACTAGCTTCCGAGCCCCCACCCACCGGGGAAGAAGCTCCCTCTAGGGAAGCCCCCCCCCCTGCCTGCTAGCCACCAGATCCAACAGGCCCATGTCAAAGGGCAGAGGCAGCGCTGAGCTCAAGCTAAGGCCAGCCAAGGCTTCCTCTCACCCTCAGAACCATCTTGGATAGAGCAAGGCAGGCTTGGGGAGGGGGTGGGTGCTATGTGAGCGTGTTCTGCACACACACACACACACACACACACACACACACACATCTTGAATTTGAGGAATCTGTGGAATCTATACCCTTGGGTTCGCTGGGAGGTGAGGAGCATTGTCCCAGGCCAATGTAAAAGAAACTTGGTACCCTTTGTCTCCTGAAATGTCTTCCTGTTAGCAACAAGAAGCATGAGCTGCTGGTTCCTTCTGTCTGAGGGCCCCCATAGACCCTTCCGAATCAAGGAGAGCCTCAGGCCAAGACTTGGGCTCTACCTCTCAGTCCTGAGCCAGGCATCTCCTGCATGCCACTGTGGATGGTGGTGACGCTGTTCTATCTCTCCTCCCAGGAGTCTCAGGACAGCTGAGTCTTGGGATTGGAAGCCAGAGGTAGGGACTAACCTGACCTGAACTGTGGAAGGTGTTAGCCCTCTGCTCCATTAGGCCTAACCTGACCCAGGAAGACCCTTCATGTGCCCTGAAGCCACTATGTGACCACACTGCCCCCTAGTGGCAGAACGGTACACCTCCCTGCACCAGCAGCCAGCCCGTTCCACTGGGTTTTATTATCTCAACAATACGTGCAGCCTACCAGTGAAAGGTGTGCTTCCTGCCACCCAGGAGAGACATAAAAACCGAGATCGGAGGGTGCTCTGTAAGATACTTCCTGTTCAGTGAGGCCCAGTACGGCGACCTCTTTCTGCCTTCCAAAGACTGCATGCATCCCCGGAATCCAGAGAGCCCACCCTCGGGTTCGAGGAACGAAATACACGCAGAACCGGAACACGATGGGAGGGGAAGGAAGGGTGTGCAGGACCCAGTCCAGCCCGGAGCAGCAGACAAGCCCCCTCACCCCATCCTCGGCTCCGCGGGGCACAGAAAGAGCACACTTGGTTGGTTGTCAGATCTCACCATCTGGGCCGTGCACGGCAGCAACGATGGCTGCTGGGAAGTGGGTCAAGAAGTCTGGCACTCAGCTGGACGCCGGTGGTATGAGAGACTGAAGGATGTCACCAACCCCCAACCTGAGCACGACATTTCCCCCAACCACAGCCATATGTAAGAGGTTCGGGACATTGTAGACTTGTACTTTTCGAGTATCTGGGTCTTTCCAGGTTAACTGGCCCACATTCTGACTATTTTAACAATTTTCTTTCTTTCTTTCCTTCTTTCTTTCTTTACTTCTTTCCTCCTTTCTTTCTTAATATACGTGAGCACACTGTCACTGTCTTCAGACACACCAGAAGCTGGCATCGATGGTTTTGAGCCCGGATGTGGTTGCTGGGATTTGAACTCAGGACCTCTGGAAGAGCAGCAAGTGCTCTTAACCACTGAGCCATCTCTCCAGACCCTTAACTGATTTTTTTGTTTTGTTTTGTTTTTTTGTTTTTCAAGACAGGGTTTTTCTGTGTAGTCCTGGCTGTCCTGAAACTCACTGTGTAGACCAGGCTGGCCTCGAACTCAGAAATCCGCCTGCCTCTGCCTCCCAAGAGCTGGGATTACAGGTGTGCGCCACCATGCCCCCCCGGCCCTTAACTGATTTCTTAAGATCATTATAAACTGGGCGTGGTGGCGCACGCCTGTAATCCCAGCTCTTGAGAGGCAGAGGCAGGCGGATTTCTGAGTTCAAGGCCAGCCTGGTCTACAGAGTGAGTTCCAGGACAGCTAGGGCTATACAGAGAAACCCTGTCTCGGGAAAAAAAAAAATCATTATAGATTCTCAGACAATCTCGAAAGATGATGCAGAAAAACTCCCGGCACCCAGGTGAAGGGCACCCTGCTTCCCCCACGGGGAATGCTACCGAGTTTTATGACAAGATCACATAACTGGACTCCTAGACCAGTAAGTTCCAGATACCGGAGGGTTTCATCACATCGGGTCTAGCTACTTACAAACAAAGTAAACCAGAGGAAAAGCGAGAAGGCAGGAGAGGATTTCAACCATGTCGGAAAGGTGGAAGTCACTCATCTCAGACTACCTCCAGCCTATATGGTTAAGGAAGGGACCAGAGAGAGGTGCCTGTGACCCCAGCAGCCTTGATCCCTGGCTCAGTCCTGGTTCAGCAAGGAGGCTCTCAGAACTCTTCCAGATGGAGGCTTCAGCAGATGCCTGTGAGGTGAGTGTGGAGCTTGGGGGACGATATCATCACAGGTGACACAACTGTGGCTCTGGAACCGCAGGTGACCGTAGGGCTGGGACAGTGTCTGGAGACCACACCCTGAGGCTCTGGGACAGTTCTGAGGACGGTATGAAAGCTGGCTGTTCCTGGTTTCCATGGTCTCACTGGAGTTGGGCTGGACACTGTCCTTGGGCGATTAGGATGTCTGTGTGCGGTGGGGTCAGAGTCTGCTCCAAAGGGATGAAGACAGATACAAAACAAAGAGCTTCCAGGCTTCCTCCTGATGGTAGTTCTCTTGTGGATGAGGCAAGGGTCAGTGCTTTCAGCAAAACTGCTTCTTAGTACCTGTCCGTCATAACTAGAAGCACCCTGAATTGAGATTTACAGAACTTGACGCAAAGATCTGACATGATCCTTGGGACAGCCCTACCGGGCTATCTTCTGTCCCCAGTCCCAGCTGGTTCTAGAAAGTGGGGATATATCTGAGAGACCACCCAGGCCAGCTAATTTGGTATCTTCAAAGCCCAGAAGTGATTTTGGCCCAGGCTAGGCACTGGGTCTTGCCATCACTTGTAGAGGGCTGCGAAGTGCCACGCCTTAAAGATGGCGCTGGTTTCCGCCTTCCTCCCCCCAGGGGGAGAGTGCCCTTTGAAACAAACAACTCCTTATTTGGCTTCGTGTGATCAGATGCTGTCCTTCCGCCTTGAGGTAGCCTATCTGCTTTGTCCCTCAGGGATTGGCCAGCCTTTAGGATATAAGAGAGTGGTGGGGTCCAGGTGGGGGGAGACGCCATTGTACAAGAATCCTGAATAAACTGCTCTGAGAAGGACTTGCGTTTGTCCTTCTCCGCTGGTCGGATAGGGTTGCAACAAGCACTAAGGATCCAAACTCTCCTGTTCTACCTCCTTTCTCTGCAGTGTTTACAAGCCATGGGCCAGTCGTCAGGGGTGGCTGTGGGTAGGCACAGGCCCTGGTCCATCTGAGTCCACTCTCTGGTGTCACACCAGCGTTCCAGCAGAGCCAGCTCCGTGGAGGGACCTGGCAGGTCCTGGCCAGGATGGCGAGCCAAGGCTAGGACAGTCCTGTGCAGAAAAATAGTCCACCCTCGCTGAGAGGAACTCAAGCAAAAAGTCCAGGCTGCTCTTGAAGAGGGAAAGGGGGATCTGCATCAAAGCAGGTGCCGAGAAAGGCGGATGTAGGAGAAGCAGGTGCCAAGGAAGTAAAAAAGAGCGTGTCCTGGGGGACAGCTTATGGGAGTCCCGCAACTGTGCTAAAGCGTGGGAACATGTGGGTGACGGGGAAGGAGGTGGGCGTGCCCTGCCTCAGGGTGGTCCTCCTCTCAGCACAGCGCCAGGGACACACTAGAAAATGCACCAGGTCTTAAACCATGCTGCCAGATCTTCTTATTTTCTTGCAAACTTAAAACACACTGCATAGAAAAATGCCTTTGAGAGCCCGTGAAAAATTTTAAAGACAGCTCCAAACCCAGCCGCAAAACGAAGCTTAAAGCAGTTTCTAAAGATTTCTTAAAAAACAAACTTTAAAAAAAAAAAAATGAAGGTTTATTTTTAAACTTCTGTGCGTATGAGTGTTTGCCTGAATGTATGGATGCACATTGTGTGTGTGTGTGTGTGTGTGTGTGTGTGTGTGTGTGTGCCGTGTCCACAGAGGCCAAAAGAGGGTGTCAAGTCTGGAATTACAGACTATTGTGAGCCACCATGTGGGTACTGGGAACAGAATCCAGATTCTACAAGAGCAGCAAGGTCCCTTAACCTCTCCAGCTTGAATAATAATAATAATAATAATAATAATAATAATAATAATGGCTGGAGAGATGGCTCAGCAGTTAAGGGCACGGACTGCTCTTCCTAAGGTCCTGAGTTCAAATCCCAGCAACCACATGGTGGCTCGCAACCATCTGTAATGAGATCTGACGCCCTCTTGTGGGGTGTCTAAAGACAGCTACAGTGTACTTACATATAATTAATAAATAAATCTTTAAAATATTAATAATAATAACAACAACAATAATAATAAACTTTAGGCCACATATCTTAACTCTGTAAAACTGAATATTAACTAAACAACAATAATAAAAAAAAGTATAGTATCACCTGGGATGGGGGCTGGGAAGATATCTTAGTGGGTTCAGTGCTTGTCATACAGGCATGAGGACCTAGGCATGATCTCCTGTGCCCACATACAAGCCTGGGACAGCAGTAGGGGAATGAGAGCCCAGTATTGGCAGAACAGGGGTCATCTGGCTAGACAGTGTTTCTAAGGCAGCATGTTCCAGGTTCAGGGAGAGACCCTGTCTCCAAATACAAAAACAAACAAACAAACAAAAAACCCCAGAAGGGCAAGCAAGATGGCTCAGGAGGATAAAGGTGACTGCCGCTCAGGGCTGAGGTCTTAAGTTCAATTCCTGGGATCCACATGGTGGAAGAAAAGCACCTTCTTCCACGGGTTGTTCTCTGACCACTACATGCGCTCCACGGCATGTGTGCACACATCCACACACAAAAATAATTAATTAATTAATTTTTAAAATGTGTTTTTTTTAAAGGTGGAGAGAGCTATAGAAAGATAAACCCTGTCAACATCTAGAACATCTACACATACATTTGTCCAGGCACGCGCACATGGAGATAAAAAACAATCACAGCCCTGAAAATATTCCAATCAGTCTTCAGACTGAGCCGTGGACCAGAGGAAATCAAACAAAACCAGCAGCGTGTCCACAGACCGGTGAATGGGCACGAGATGGTTATCCCGCGCACCAACGCGTCTCACCCGAGAACACACCGAGGAAAGTTAATAGTTAAGTGTTCCTTAGCTTTATCATTCACGGAGGAATATGTGTGGCTGAACTATGCCAGTCATGAATGCTACCTCTTGGCTCTAGGACACTGCGTACCGCCTGTTCCCCAAAGGCCAGTGTCCTACTACCCAGCTGGCCACGTGCCCTGCCACCCATGGCCTCCCAGGTCCCGACTTCCTGCTGCTGGGTTGGCCCGACTCCCAGTAGAGCAGAGAGGAGCTTGCAATCCATCCCGCCCCAGGCCTTTCAGAACGGATGAACCATCTTTATTGAGGTGCAATTCACAGGTAAGAAGCCCACGGTCACGTGATTGAGGTTGCTGTACCTGATGAACACATTCTGCCTGTCACAAGAGTTCCCACTTACCCCGCCCGAGAGCCCAGCCCTCCCCAGTAGCTCCTGCTAGTCCCAGGCTTCCTGCCAGAACAGAACCTTGCCACCGGACAGGGCACCCAGGAGGGACTCTTGCCCTGGGCATCCTATCAACAACACCATAATTCTGAAGAGTCATCCAAAGCTCCAGTCACCACAGAGGTCATGGGACTGTCCCTTCGGTCCTGCTGCATTGTCTGAGTTGCTGTTAGAGGTGAGCAGTTTTGAATAAAAGTGCATGAGTCTTGTGGGAACGGAACATGCTTTGCTCCTCCGGAGAAGGGAGCCAGAGAGTTGGACACAGTCTTTTCCAAAACAGACTTGCCACCCCGTGACTGCTGCGTGTTGTCACCAGCACTTAGCGCTGTCTGGTTTTAAGTATTAACTCCCTTGAGGGCACGCCGCGATCCCCCACTGATTGGTGAGGAACGATAGTGATATCAGACACACTTTCACACGCTCAGGACTCAACTGTTCAGATCTTACATATTTCATTTTTATTACATTTGTCTAGTGTGTGCGCCTGCTCGCCACCACACACACACACACACACACACACACACACACACACACACACGTGTGTGTGGGTCAGCAGACAATTTGCATGAGTCAGCCCCCCTATGTGGGTCCCAGGAATCTGCCTCAATTTGTCAAGAGAGGTAACAAGTGTCTTCATCCCATTTGCTGGCCCAGATCTTTCGCATTTTAAAAATTGGCCATTGCCGAGCAGTGGCGGCGCACGCCTTTAATCCCAGTGCTTGGGAGGCAGAGAGGCAGGCAGATTTCTGAGTTCGAGGCCAGCCTGAGTGAGTTCCAGGTCAGCCAGGGCTACACAGAGAAACCCTGTCTTGAAATACTGTTAATTAATTAATTAACTAATTAATTAATTAATTAATTTTTAAAAATTGGGCACCCCATCTTCTTAGCCTCGGGCTCTGAGGCTTGTTTTAGGTATGTGATTAAAGGCATGGTTAACACATGCCCTAGATGGACATTTTCTCCCAGGTGTGGCTTCCTTTGTTCATTTATGGTATCTTTTTGATGCCCAGGCTGATAATTCTCCCTGTTGGAGACTTTGCTTCCTAGGTCCTTAAAGCCTGCCCAGAGGAAGGACCCTTGGCCCCCTATTTGGGAAGATGGGGGTCTCCTTTTCAATCCCAGAACTTAGTACAATAGTTTGGATGCTGAATGTCCCCTGATGGCCCATGTGTTGAAGGCTTTGTTCCCAGTGAGGTATTACAGAAAGGAGATGGTACTTCTTTTTTTTTTTTTTTTTTCCTTGAGACAGGGCTTCTGTGTATAGCCCTGGCTGTCTCACTTTGTAGACCAGGCTGGCCTCGAACTCACAGGCATCCACCTGCCTCTGCCTCCTGAGTGCTGGTATGTACTGCCTTATATAGCTGTTGATGGTACTGACTGGGAGTGGGTGGGTTGGTGAGCAGGGGTGGGGGTGGGAGTTGGGGTAGGGGTGGGGGTGGGGGTTGGGGTTTTGGAGGGGAAACGAGGAAAGGGGAATACCATTTTAAATGTAAATAAAGCAAATGTCTAAGAAAAAAGAAAAAGGAAAGAAAGCTGAGCAAACCAGTAACATCCCTCCACGGCCTCCGCATCAGCTCCTGCTTCCTGACCTGCTTGAGTTCCAGTCCCGACTTCCTTTGGTGACGAACAGCAGTGTGGAAGTGTAAGCTGAGTAAACCCTTCCCCCACATACACACACAAAAGGGTGGGACCTGGCGGGAAGTCTTTAGGTCACCGAGTGCACACCTTGACCTTGAAGGGGACTGTTCCGATCCAGCATTTTCCCAGCCCCCTTTGCTTCCTGGCTGCAGCATGAGCAGCTGGGACACTCTCCCTGCTCCTGCCACAGCCCTCTGCCGCACTGCAGACCCAAAGCAATGAGGCCAAGTCACTATCACCCAGGAGAACCCTCCCCTTTCGGTCAGCTAATTGCCGCAGGACTTCCGGTCAGTGGTAAGGAGGCACGTAGATTGCCACAGGACTCTGAGGACAGAAAGGGGCCACACCCAAGTGTTCCAATCCTCTGCCACCAGCTGCGGGCAGCGGGCAAGCACAAGACATTCACTAGGGAACTGAAGTTTACCTACCGAAGCAAATGTAAGTGGTGTAGACAGATCGGTTTCCCACCTGCACAGGGCTGGGAATGGCATCCAGGGTCTCAGGCAAGACGGGCAAGCTCCCGTGTTGGAGCGCCCTCGTTCCTGGTGTCCGCTCCGTTCCCACGGGGACCTCAGTCCTTCTTAAACTCCCTGAGTTCTCAAGACTGTCTTTCTGGACCAGAGAGATGGCTCAGCGGTTAAGAGCACCGACTGCTCTCTCAAAGGTCCCGAGTTCAATTCCCAGCATCCACATGGTGGCTCACAGCCATCTGTAATGGGATCCGATGCCCTCCTCTGGTGTGTCTGAAGACAGTGACTTACTCATATACATAAAATAAATAAATCTTTAGGAAGAAAAAAAAAGACTGTCCTTCCTCAGCGAGACACTTTTACAGAGACAGTTCTTCATAGACACTCTTTGGGTCATAGGGTCTCTATGTGCCCCCAACATTTTTTATTTTTTTCTTTTTAAGATGGAGTTTGATGTGACCCCAGGCTGGCCTTGAATTCGCTGTGTAGCAAAGGTTGACTTTGAGCTTTTTGGTTAGAGACAGGATCTCTTTACACACTCCTGGCTCTTCTGGAACTCATTACATAGACCACAGTGGCCTCAGACTCATAGAGATCTGCCTGCCTCTGCCTCCTGAGTACTGGGATTAAATGTATGAACCACAAACCACCATGCACGGTATTGTTTTGTTTTTGTTTTTGTTTTTTTAATACCATGAGCTTTAGGTCCCTTTGTCTCTACTTTTTTGAGTCCTGGGATTGCCAATAGATTAGGATTTTTTTTTTCCACTGTGAACTGAAGTTTTCAGCAAAGCAAACACACCGCACATGCTGGTGTTGAAGATTTCACAAGAGCGATCCACTGATTATAACCTCAACATCGTGACAGGATGGAATGCTGCAGATCCGGGAGTCGCTTTCTCCCGGGCTATGTTTAGTTTCCTGAATAGCAGCCTTTGCAGGCTGCTGTGTCTGACCCAACACCCTTTGGATTAAATAAAACCTTTAGAATGTATTAACGGCCTCTGCCAACCCTGAAGCTAAGAATGTCCTCGGATAGCACCCAAAGCCCATAGCAGAGACTGCCTTGCTTGCCTGTAACCTGCCTACCTAGCTTTTTCCACCAATGGACTTGGGAAATGCCTTGACATTCTTTTATTCCCTGGGCATAAGTTTGTGCAACTGCTTCTGTGTCGGAACACGTTATTCAGAGCAACCAGAATCTGCATTCCTGAGCCACGGCCCCTCATATTGGCTTGAAATAAACCATCCCGTTCTCAAAGGGGATGATGGGAGGGATGGGGGCTCCCTCATGTTCTGTATTATGAAGACATGTTTGAACTCCACATTGTAACAAGGAGTTGGGGGATCCATGATACGTACCGCCCAGCACGGACACACTGCTAACAGCTTGTTTGTTCTGAGTTAACCAGCCCCAGCTCAGCTGGCTCTGAGGTCTACGAGGCTGGCACCAGGGGAAAACAACTTGACTCAGCGTTGTAAGAAGTGCCTGGGCCCAGGCGTCCACAGAAGGAGGGAAGAGAGAGAGCAAGGGATGGTTAACAGGAGGAACACAAACATCACAAGTTCAGATGTGTGCCTGACCCCCGGACCAGAGGGACAGGACTGAGCTCTGGAAAGACCTGCATTTCTAGTTCTCTCTCACTGTTCTCCCCATGTAGCTTCGGGCCAGAAATGAGATGCAAGGTTGATGTCTAGGAAAGGAATAGAGGAGGAGGAGGAGGAAAGTTCTGTCTGGGCCAGCCGGGCTGCTGAAACCTGAAGGGGCACGAAGGACCAGAAGGCACCACTCATCACCCTTTAGGACCTCAGAGTAGGGGTGTGTGTGTGTGTGTGTGTGTGTGTGTGTGTGTGAAGTGTGTCAATGTGTGTCTCTGAGTGTGTCAGTGTGTGTGTATGTGTGTGTGTATGTCTAGGTGTGTCAGTGTGTGTCTGAGTGTGTCAATGTGTGTCTGTGTATGTCTGAGTGTATCACTATGTATATGTCTGAGTGTGTGTGTCTGAGTGTGTCAGTGTGTGTGTGTCTGAGTATGTGTCTAAGTGTGTCAATGTGTGTCTCTGAGTGTGTCTGTGTGTGTCTGCATGTGTGTGTGTGTGTGTATTTGTGTGGATGTGTCTATGTCTGGGTGTATCAGTATGTGTCTCTGTGTGTGTCTGAGTGTGTCAGCGTGTGTCTGTGTATGTCTGAGTGTGTCAGTGTGTTTCAGTATGTATATGTCTGAGTGTGTGTGTCTGAGTGTGTCAGTGTGTGTTTGTGTCTGTCACTGTGGATGGTTTCTCTTCTGCCCAGGATTCTGGATGGTTCTGAGTGTGTGTTTGTGTGTCTGAGTATGTGTTAGTGTGTGTCTGTGTGTGTGTCTGAGTGGGTCAGTGTGTGTCTGAGTGTGTCAGTATGTGTCTGAGCATGTCAGTGTGTCTGTGTGTGACTGAGTGTGTCAGTATGTATTTGAGTGTCAGTATGTCTGTGTGTCTGTGCCTGAGTATATCAGTTTGTGTGTCCGTGTATGTCAGTTTGTGTGTCCACAGGGGTGTGTGTGTGTGTGTGTGTGTGTGTGTGTGTGACAGCAGGCCCCTCACCAGGCAGCCTGCTATGCCCTACTTCCTTGCTGACAGGGTGTAGCAGACATTTTTCCCTCTCACTGACAGAATCTAGACCTGTGCTAGAGCAAAGGCTACCTAAGAAGACCTGTGGATTGGGAATGGGCAGCAGGTCTCCTGAGATGCCCACTCAGAACCATCCAGAGTCCTGGGCAGAAGAGAAACCATCTACAGTGACAGATTTGAGGTGCCCTGCCCAAGATAGCACCCTGAGCTGAGCTTGCGAGTCTGTTTCACCAGGGCCTCCCAAACACTGGGTCCTGAGGCTCTTAAGACCCAGAAGGGACAGCAGGGCTCCCTGGCAGAGGAAACCAGCTGCCTGGTCTCCTGTCCCCACCCATGCTGATGCCAGGGCTGATACAAGAACCACACTAGGCCTACGGACTTGTGTGTCCACGCCCAAGTAGCGTCTCAGCCTTGCTCTGGCGGCCCCACGTCACTGATGCAGCGGCTGTAGGAAAGGGCTAGTCACACCCCACTGCCTTTACGACATCCAGGAGTCACCTTGGCCACTGGGATGGGATGGGGTGGTCCTCTAGCACACAGCACCGGGCCCCTATGCTATGGATGCCTTCCAAAGTCCTCCCTCCTCGGTTCTCTCTCCCTTCTTCATACGCCCTCACTTGCCCTCCCACCGTAGGCCCAGAGTGCACTCAGACAAGGCTGAATGGTCACTTAGCTCCTCCCCCTTCGCTGGATATGTTGCAAACTGACCATTGCCCGTCACAATGCATGGCAGCGGGACTCAACTCTTACTGTTTCTTTTCTCCACTGGCTGAAGGCCATCTGGCTGCCCTTTGGTACTAAGGTACTAAGTCCTCCTGTCCTGGGAACCGTGCTCCTGGGGGGGGGGGGAACGGGGGACAGATGGTCCTCCCTGCTTCAAAGTAGGTCCTTCTGAACCTGGGCAGTCTGGCCAGGAGCTAGACAGGGCCACTCTTGCTGTCATGGAGCCTATAGGATCCTTATAGAAGGCCACCAAGTAAGTGGCCTGTGAGTCAATTTCCTCCCCAGAGGCATAGTGTCTTCCAGGCTGGGTCAGAAACAGATGCATCTCCTAGGTCAGGTCATGTACTTGGTGTGTGAGCTAAGCTTCGTTTCTTAGGGTTACTGTTGCTGTGATCAAACACCATGGGAAGGTTTGTTTAGCTTTCAGTTCCACATCACGGTTCATTTTCGAAGGAGGTCAGGACAGGAACACACACCGAGCAGGAACCTGGAGGCGGGAGCTGATACGAAAGCCATGGAGAGGTGCTGCTTACTGGCTTGCTCTTCATAGCTTGTTCAGCCTGCTTTCTTATAGGAGCACCAGCCCAGGGATGGCCCCACCCGCAATGGCGGCCTCCCCCATCAGACATTAATTAAGAGATTGCCCTACAGCTTGATCTTAGGGAGGCATTTTCTCAATGGAGGGCTCCCCCTCTCAGAAAATTCTAGCTTGTGTCAACTTGACATAGGACCAACCAATACAACTGACCACTTGTCAACTTGATACACAAACACACCACTGTCAAGCTATAACCTTTCCTTTCTAGTTCTTCCCCAAGATGACACAGTAATATCAATTTTAAAAGTCCCACCGTCTTTGAAAATCCAAACACTTAAAAAATAATCAGTCTTTTCAGAATAGCCAGTCTCACTTAAAATCCAAAGTCTTTTAAAATTAAAAGTCTCTCAGGGCTGGAGAGATGGCTCAGTGGTCAAGAGCACTGACTACTCTTCCAGAGGTCCTGAGTTCAATTCCCAGCAGCCACATGGTGGCTCACAACCATCCGTAATGGGATCTGATGCCTTCTTCTGGTGTGTCTGAAGGCAGCCACAGGGCACTCATATACATAAAATAAATAAATTTTAAAATATTAAAAGTCAGGGCTGGAGAGTTGGCTCAGTGGTTAAGAGCATTGACTGCTCTTCCAGAGGTCCTGAGTTCAATTCCCAGCAATCACATGGTGGCTCACAACCATCTGTAATGGGATCCAATGTCCTCTTCTGGTGTGTGTCTGAAGACAGCGACAGTGTACTTGCATAAAACAAATAAATAAATCTTTAAAAAAAAATTAAAAGTCTCTCAACTGTGGGCTTCTGTAAAATCAGAAATATATTAAATACCTTCCTACTTTAAGAGGGAATAACCAGGGCACAACAACAATCAACTCAAAGTAAAACTAAACTCTATAGATTACTCAATGTCCAATGTCTGGCACTTACTCACCATCTTCTGGGCAGCTCCAAAGGGCAGTTCTCTGGCTCTGCCCTCTTCAGCACACAGCTTGTCTCCTTGGGTTCTAGCCGGATGCACTCCTCTGCTGCTGCTTGGCGGTCCTTTCATGGTGCTGGCATCCCCTGAGACTGGAGTCTTCTGCTGTGACTGGGCTCCACTCTCTCCAGGAGCCTCCCCTGAGACCTCTTAACCCTGTCACACACAGCGCCAAGCCCCAGCTGCTCTCCACATGTTCACACCTTCGAAATCAAAGAAGCCTTCACCTCAGCGATGCTGATCTCGTCTTAATCACAGCTGATTCTTCGGCCCCAGCTAACCGGCATCCATTGTCCCAGCAAAGCAAAGGTTTTACTTTAATGGTTCTGGTCTCTTGTTAATCACAGCTAATTCTTCAGCCCCAGCTAGCTGACCAGGCACCACAGACCCTTCACACAAACGGCCCTGTAGAGTCTTTGCTTCTTCCTGAAACCTCACAAGCCAGGCCTCCATTGTCTGCACGGATCTCAACATTTTTCTCTTCCAAACTCCTAAGAACAGCTCACCAAACTCTCAACGCTCAATGGCTTTTCTAGCACATAGCTCCAAAGTCCTTCCACAATCCTCCTCAAATAATCAGGTCTGTCACAGCAACACCCTACTATCCTGGTCCCAAATTTGTCCTAGTTAGGATTATCAAAGCTGTGATGAGACACCATGAAAGTTTTAATTGGCTTACACTTCCCTATCCCTGTTTATCACCAAAGGAAGTCAGGACAGGAACCCAAACAGGACAGGAACCCGGAGGCAGGCGCTGAGGCCATGGAGGGGTGCTGCTTACTGACTTGCTCCTTGCGGTTTGCTCAGCCTACTTCCTTAGAGAACCCAGGATCCCCAGCCCAGGGATGCCACCACCCACAATGGGCTGCACCCTCTCCTATCAATCACTAATTAAGAAAATGCCCTACAGCTGGATCTTATGGAGGCATTTTCTCAACTGCCCTCTGCCCCCAGGTAATTCTAGCACGTGTCAAGTTGACATAAAACTGGCCAGCACTCCTTGTTGAGGGAAGGTTGTTGTTCTGAGAGGAATGGCTTGCCCTAGTCTAGTACACGCTTAGATTTCCAAGGTGTGTTGGGATACCTTATGCTGCTGGTATAGAAAAGTAGACTCTTAGAAAGCAGTCGCCCCAATAGATTCTGACTTGGCCCTTTATGCTGAGGAGATGTGAGGCCTGGTTTTTCTGGAGCTGGGCAAAGGGTAGGCAAGCCACCAGGGTCAGGTCCTTCATCCGGAACAATATGGACTTTGGGACCATTAGCAGGTTGCTGAGCTCCCTGGCTGGAATAGGGAAGGCAGGGAAGTCCCAGGCTGTTCTTTCTCTTCCTGGATCTGACCACAGCAGCTCAAGTTTCAAGAGAACCTGGAGAGTGTGAGGAGGTGGCAGCAGGCCTTTCCCTCACGAGCCCTGCCAGCCCGAGGCTAGCATGGTGTCCGGGGCCCATCAAACTCCTCTGCACAGCACAAGTTCCAATCTATCTCGCCGGTAGGAGGTGTGGAGCTAAAGGGCTCCCCAGAGGCACCCCTGAGTTGAGGTGGACTGCTTGTTCCTAACCTCAGAGCCCAGCCCCCGCCAGGCAGCCTTGTTTCTCACAGACCCGCTGGGAAATAGACTGGAGAGGTAGGTTATTAACAGACATACCTTAGGTCTGTGGGTTCTCAGCCTGTGGGGGATCAAATGACATTTTTACAGGGGTCATTAAGACCGTCAGAAAACACAGATATTTTCCACTATGACTCATAACAGTAACATACTTACAGCTATGAAGTAGCAACAAAAAAAAATGTATAATTGGGGGTGGGTAGGTGTCACCTTTAACTATTAAAGGATAGCAGCACTGGGAAGGTTGAGAACCCCTGCTCTGGATGATACTGGATGGGCAAAAACCACTGGTCCTCTAAGGGTAGCCATGCTGTTATCAGGGAGTGAGTTAGGACCGCCTTCTAGGGTTTGGTACCCTATGGGATTGATCTGCAGGGCTCACACGAGCTCCTCCAGATGTCTGTGGATCCAAACTTCTGGCCTTGCAGCGGCAACTGTGACTAGAACTTATAGGCTGGTTGGGGTTTAGCCCGTGGTTCATCCTGACCCCTCCCATCCACGGCTCCATCCTGGGTCCCAGCTTTCACTCCCATGGGCCAGACTGAAGGCAACAGCCATGCTTACACTAGCACTTAAACACACAGTAGGTCACTTTATAGCTAAGAAACCATTCCTCAAGGCACGTGCTCCATTCCCGAAAATGACCGTGCCGGGCATATGGAGCCCTCCCAGTGCCAGCCTCTGGTATCTCAGACAGCAGACATTCTGGAAACTTCCTTGTTCTTCCCTAAGTCTTCTCCAAATGACCCAGGGTCGGTGGGATGGGATGGGATGGGGGAGGCTAGAGAGATGGCTCAGGGGTTAAGAGCACTGGCTGCTCTTCCAGAGGACCCTGGTTCAATTCCCAGCACCCACACGGCAGCTTACAAATGATACAGGGGCCACTCTACCTCTGACCTAGCCCTAAGGTGTAGCTCTTTCTGGAATCCCAACACAGTGATAGACAGGGCGGAAGGGAGCCCAGTGTCCTAGTGTAGATGCGGAACTCGTCAGTATCTTCCCCTCCGTGACATATGGGTCATGAGGACTGGGTGCCACCACCTGCTCCTGTGGGTACAGTGTTCTCACCGAGTCCCCAAAGGGCACAGACCTGTCTGTCTGGTACAGAGATAGCCACAACCTTCCTCCACACCGCATCCTCTACCTCGTCCAGGGGTGGGTTCTTGTACTCTGATTGATTTACCACATATATTCAGGGCAGTTGCTCTGAGGCCTTACCCTTCAGACTATAAGTAGTACGTGGCCCGAGGGTGCAGGTAACGGACCCAGTCAGATGTGGGTGTCGTCATATCTCACCCTAAAATTCCTCCAGCTACCTGACCATCCGTTCCAAAGAATTCGACATTAGATCCTGTTCCTTTCAACTCACAAGGACTCACTGTTGTTGGACCAAGTCTGGCACGGTAAAGCAAAGGGTTGTGCCGGATTTCCCAGACCATAGGTGGGGGCAGCAGCCAGCCCCAAGAGCGCATGCGTGCATGCAGCCAATTTGTAGAGAGCAACCATTGCGTTTCCCAAACGCCCCAGGATGCCGCCATTGCTTTCCATAGCTCTGGCCTGAGAAGCACTCGAGCTAGCTTCCTGGACAATTCCCTTGTCTAGCAACTAGGTGGCCAGCACCTTTACGCATACCACAGAAGGCCCAAGTCCGGAGGGGTGTGGCCGCCACGGGCTGGGGAGGAGCAGTGCTGGTGTGGAGACTGGGTGTCCACACCTGAGACCCCTATGTCTATAGATGACCACTGTGTCAAACCTCCCTGCACCCTAACACCTTCGGATCTATTAAACCAGAGTTGCTGGTCGGCCATTCCTCTTTGAACCCATGCCCCTCCCAGTTTGTTCTACTTTGCTCCTAAAGTGCATGGTTTCTGGGTCGGCCTCACAAGGCAGCTAAGGCAGTGACCCTGCCCTCGCAAGTACTCCACCAAAACCCATCAGGAGGAGAGGGGCTGGCTTCCGGGAGCCCCGCCTCCTTCCACCCTACCCCAAGCTGCCAGCAGCCTCCCACCTGCTGAGCATCAGCTGAACATCCCTGCTGGGGTGAGAGTTTGGAGGATTGGGGGATTGGCGGTGAAGGAAGGTGGGGTGGGGCCTAAAACCGCTTAGGCCAGCCTTCTGTCCCTGTTAACAGACAGGTTGATATACGGTGAGTGGTTGTGTGTGTATGTGTGGGGTGGGGTAGGGTGTGGGGGGGTAGGGGTCTCCATGCATAGCCCAGCGCAATCCGTCGGTGCCCTTGGAACCTAAAGACGCTGATACCCAAACGAGCTGGTGCAGGCAGTGCAATTCTAGCGGGCAGTCCGTGGCCGGCCAATGAATGACTTGGTGCCTGGACTGCTCTAGCAGGTGGTCGCGGGGCGCTCGTCTTAAGAGGAGCCTAACAGAGCCCGTGAGACTTCTGCAGACCAACAGGGGTCAGGGGCGGACCCGGGGAGGGGCCTTGGTCTTAAGCTCGCGGGTCACCGCTGTGCTCGATCAGATCTGGCAGTCTGCTGTGAGCTGAGACCCGGGCCAGCGCTGGACGGGTAGGGGACTCGTTAAGGGGGCTAAGGCGAGCAAGGGGGGTTGCGGGGCACAGGGGTTGGGTGGAGAGGAGTCAGGGTCGAAGGGGGCAGGGAAGAAGGGACGTGCTGGAGAGGCGGACAGAGAGGGTCGGTTTGGGAAGGGAGGACAGGAGCCGGAACACAGGGCAAGCGTACTGAGGGGCGCTTGGAGTCTAGAGATGTAGGGTCTCAGGGCACGGGCTGGCAGACGCGCCGCGGGTAGTCCGCGCCTCGGTAAACCACATGACCCAGGCGGTAGCTAATGGCCAAGTGTAGAGGGCGCATGAGCGAATCCCTTGTGGGCGTGGCTGTGGGTGTAGCCAGGTGTTGCCCCGCCCCCTGGAAGTTCCGCGGCTGCGCCTCCGGCCTACCATGACAGCCACTCCTTCGGGGCGTGGTCAGGTGAGGTAACCACGCCCCTCCACGCGGTCCTTGAGACTACGCGCGGGGTTTATGGGTGTTGTAGTCTGAGTGTGTGCGCCCCAGAACGCCGGCTGCTGGTTGAACCTGGTACAGGCCTGTGGGACGCAGGGGATCCATTCTGTGCGTTCCTGGAGAGCCACGGGGTAGTGCAAGGTGCGCTTCTGTTCCTTCCGGTGTCCTGAAGAGGAAAACAGCCTGAATTCTACACTACAGAGTACCAGGGGTCCCTGGCACGACTGCAGAGCTCCGGGCAAGGTTTGCAGTAGAGCCTGAGGAGTGAGTGGAGGGCACACGCGGGGTCTGCTGGGTGGAAGACAGGCAGAAGTCTTTGGGATGCATATGTGCAGTAGGGTCGGTGTGGGACACGGGCTGGTGGTATCTGTGGGGTGTCTGGGTCCTTGTGTGAATACTTAGCCTAAGCTAGGACCTCGGTGTTAAGAGCTCCGGGGCTCTTAGCGGGTCTGAGTGCTGGCCGGCATACTGGGCGCATGGTTGCAAAACCGTCGCCAGGGTAAATTTCCAGGCTGCCTGGTGGGACCTCAGAGCGCCATTTCTCTCCTTGTCATCCCTCTGGAACGGAGTTCTTTTTGCCTTCAAAGTATCTTCCTCAGGTCAGGAATCATCACCACGTGCGCCTCCCCAGCGACTCTAGAGCACGGGCCGGCAAGGCCACCCCACTGCCCACGCCCTGTACCGTGGCGGGCCTCCAGGCCCTATTGTTTAGCTCAGAGGTTACAGGCGCCCGGACAACTCGTAACAACTTCCCTTTGGAACAGGTGGCATCTGCATTGCACGGCTGCCTGTAGCAGCCAGTCTTTTCTGTGCTTCCAGGATCTCTGTGACAAGGGCTACTTCTCAGAGCTCAGTCCACATTCCCACTTAAAACTCCCGAGGAGGAGTCTTGGCTCATAGCCTAGGAGTAAACCATATTCACGCGACTCCTCACCCTGTAGAGTGTTCCCATGCTAACCTGCGTTCCCATGCTAACCTGCCTGTCTTTACGATGCAGGTTGGATCAGAACCTCAGCAGGCCAGAGGGTGGTTGTGTGGTTGTGGGGCTTCTCTCAGTGAGGATAGACTAAATCCTTAGAGTTGTTTGCCTGACTGGAAAGAAGTGGCCTCCTCCCAGGGAGACGGAAGGATTCCGGTGCAGCTCAGGTGGACTCTGCAGAACACAGACCCTGTGACATTCTCCAGGCTAGGGAGTCAGATGTGCCCTCCAACAAGGCCCTTGGGGCTGAGGAAAGAGATTGATTCTGATCATTTGAGCCTGTGGCAAAGACACAGTCAACACTCTGCTACCACAATGAGAGAAGGGCAGCGGGCGCCTCGTTTCCCCTCTTCCTTAATACAATCATTCCAAGATTAAAAGGAACCTTCTTTCCCGTTTCAAGATAAAACAAAACTGCTGTTCGTTTTGGGGTGCTGAGGAAAGAATTTTGTGAACAGTTGTAGTCCACACTTCTTATTCAACCCCCCACCCCCACCCCACCCCCATCTCTCAGGCAGGTGCTAGGCTGGTCAGAAAGGACTGTGCAGCGCCCCTCCCCCAACACCACAACCCACTTGGGCCGGCAAGGATTCCTTTCAGTTGCCCGCAAGAGGTTGCAAGTTAAGAAGCAACGCTATGCTGGGGCATATGGAGTCTGGGTCCACTGTGATGCCCGCAAGACATGAGCTTCCTTCCATATTCAGTTTCAACTGTAGAGGACAGGATTTCCCACCCCCACCCCCACCCCCACCCCCAACACCTACTCCCATCTTTCCTTTGACAGAGTTGAGCTGTGCTGAGCTGAGCCTAGCTTTGTTAGGAAGAACAGCCTGGGCTCTGCCTTATGGAAGGAGGGTGTTGTGCCAGAGCTGGACACTTTAACTATGTAGGATTGATTATTTCCTCCAGTAGAGTGGAATAAACTGACCAGGGCAGTCTCTGCCTAGGTACCAGCCTGGCGCTCCCTTGGCACTCATTCCTGGAGGTGCTGAGAATCCAGGCAGAAGCCATCTGCCCCATGCAGACGAGTTTGAGCCCCTGTTTCCTTCAGTGACAACGTGGAAGATAGATTTTGACTAGGACCCTGGGCTCTGGGCCACTCTCCTGAGTAGCAGCTTTTCCTCTGGCTGGCCTGTGGCCTGCCCAGTAGTCACTGGAGTTGTCAGCTCCAGACCTAGAAGCTCTGGGAAGTGGGTGCTTCTAAGCTCTCCGACCCCCTAGTCCACCCGATGCACGATGCACGTTAGCAAATCCTGTGGGAGGGTGGCAGGGCCGTGCCGGCTACTCTGGAACGGCGGCGGAAGGCAGTTCCAAAAATGTTTCAAGTTTGAGCAGAGCAGCAGCCTGAGAAGGCCAAAGGGCCTGATAGTTCCTGTTTCTGCTTCCTAGGCGTGAGGCTTTCTTCAGATCCAGGCTTAGATCAGGCAAGCAGCAGAGTGGGTCCCAGGAGCCTGGGGTGGGGATTAGGGATGGAGCTTGTAGCTTTACCAGGAACCAGTCCCGAATTCCTAGTCCCTAAGCAACTAGGTTTTTCTGTTGAACGGGTGATTATGGTGGAAGGCGTGAGCTGGGCAGGGGAGATGGACCAGCCAGTAGACTCTAAACTTGGAATGTGGTTCCCCAGAGAAGAGGAGACGCCCATGTGTCTGCTGGGAGCACATACCTGGATCCTTATCAGTCGTGTGGTCTGAGCATAAGAAGCCCAGGGGCTCTGGTTAGGCTCCTGGGTCTTGTCACTGAGACTGCAGAACATCTTGGGATGTAGTACAGTTCCCCGGAACAGACTGAAGTGTGGGCTGGGTGTGTGGGTGGATGGAGTTTTCAGAATCTCAGAAGACAAGCAGGAGTCTCTTGCCTGGGCCTAGAGCACGAGTCGAGCCGTTGACCCATCTTAGCGCTAGTTAGGGTAGGACAGCCTGATAATCCTAGTGGGCTCCAGGCATTCTTCAAGTGGTCTTTCTAGCTTTGGGGTGACCTGTTGAAGGACAGATCATCCTACAGACCCCAGAGTTGGGGAGGGGGAGGGAGGAGGGGACCCTGATGAATTCTCACCGTGGTATAAAAGTATAGTTCTCTGGGTGTAGCAGCCTCTGGAGTCTGTGGAGGCTACACATTCAGATGAGGGCCAATTCTTGGGGATTCTTAAGCCCATGCTCGGCACAGAATCCTAGATTTAGCTATATTCCTGGCCGCCTAATACTTAGCTTGGGGGCTGTTTTAGTTTGGGCAAACGCGGTTGCCATGGACAGTTGCCGGACCTGGCCAGGCCTGCGTGTTGAGGAAGGGCTTAGCTCTGCCTGCATCTGCCTTGGCCCCTGGGGGGCGGGGGGGGGGTTAGTGTCACAGGCTGAACCTCCTGAGTGCTGTGTCCTTTACTGGCTGTGTGTGTAGCTCTGGGGACCTCTGAGATGAAGCGAAGCACGGAGCTCAGAGCTTGCCCAGCTGAGATGATTGGAGCCTGTGTTTGCATGTTCTCCAGCCAGGCCCCCCTGCCTGGACGCTTGTTTCCATTCTCGCATGAGAATGTGGGTCCTGTCCCAGGCCCTGCAGCTTCCTTCCCCGGGGCCACCTGCTGCCCTAGCATCTTCCCAGACATTCCTTCCTTCCTTCTGGACCTCTGGAGTTCTGCCCCCCGCCCCCCCCCCCCCCGGCTCACCCTTCTTTGCAGCTCTCAACAAGCCCACAAACCCCTGCTTCTCCAGGGGGCCAACTGTCACCCTGCTTCTCCCTTGTCACAAAGGCAGGAGTTAGAAGGAAGGGCTCCCGGGCAGTCCTTACAGGGAGCGTACACACTGTCACCTTCCTTTCTTACAGGTCACCTTTCTTTCTTGAACCTCTGGGTTTAGTAGGAATGCAAAGAACACCCTCTGTCTCAATGTAGGGTCTATGGGCAGAGAATCTGGACCCCCAAAGTTCTTATATCTGGGGAGTTTTCTTTGCTCCTGGCTCAGGATTTGAAGAAGAACTCTAACCTAGCTCAGATTAGCAGACAGTTCCAGCTCCCGAACTAAAATTTTAAGTGTTATTCACTTAGTAAATAAAGTAAGCTAATTAGTTAATGTGACCTTGATTGATATTTGATTAATAGGCCTGTGTGGCTGAGACTGGCTTGCTCGAAGACTCCTGGAGGCTGTGCTGGCCTCGTCTGAGGGACTGGGCTCCTGGTAGTTCTCAGGTTGGCAAAGTAGGTTGAAGGTTCGGGTCTGGGGCCTGCAGCCACCCAAGGCTAACACTGGGTCTCAACGGAAAGATTGGGAAGGCGTGGCTACCCGTGGGCTCCTTTGCTGACACCGGACTCTCTGCTTTTCTCTCCTTCTAGGTGGACTGTCATCTTTGCTCACCAGGTCCCATGAGGACCTGGGCAACATGGTGCCCACTGGCCAGATGGCAGAAAAGCAGGCATGCGAAGAGGCCAGGCAGGACCCCGAGCTTAAGTCCTGGCGGTGGCTGGTGTTCTATCTCTGCTTCTTTGGCTTCATGGCCCAGTTGAGGCCTGGGGAGAGCTTCATCACACCCTACCTCCTGGAACATAACTTCACCAAGGAGCAGGCATGTTGCTGGGCTACGAGGAGGTTGGGCGATCAGCAGCATGGGCTGGGGCGGGGCTTCTCTTCGTTTGATATATGGGCAGCTGAGGCCGTGGGAGACTGGGCCGGATGTGACATTGGCTCCGCCCTAACCTCCACCTGCTGCACGGAGCCCACAGAGAGCCTTGGCTCTGATTCATGAACCCAGCCGGATAGTGTGTCACTGGGTACCATAGAAAGGAAACCTGAGGAAGAGTGTCACCAAAGGAGTGCTAACTTCTACTACCAGGTGGCTCATCTGCCCTCCAGGGGAGAAAGCCCAGGCCCAGCCACAACCCCCACCTTGCTTGGCACCTGCCTGCAGCAGGGACTTAGCTGTTTATGTGAAGAGATTATTGAAGACATTTTCTTCTTACTCAGCCATGGGGACAGAGGGTCCTATTGAAAGTCGGCTAATGAGCTTAAATCCAAGCAGACATGGAGACAGACGATTTATTCTTTTCAAAGTGCACCTCATGCCATATGAGACAGGGCTGAAAAAGAGGCAGGTGGATTTCTGAGTTTGAGGCCAGCCTGGTCTACAGAGTGAATTCCAGGACAGCCAGGGCTAGACAGAGAAACCCTGTCTCAAAACAAACAAACAAACACACAAACAAACAAACAAGTAGACAAACATCTGCAGAACACTTTGGCTTCCACACGTATGCCCACGCTTGTATACCCTTACATGCACGCACTTATGCACACACACAGATTCCAGAGGTTAAGGCGTTCTGCCAAGCCTTACCTATCACTAGGAGACAATGATCGCAGGTACTGTTCACCAGTCCAAGGGTGAACGCCGTGGTCATAGCTCTTCTGGCTACAAGGTCAGGACGCCAGCTGGGGACCGGGCAGTCTGTTCTTGCTGGGCCTCTGTCTTTATAGCAGATCTTCCTGCCTGGTTTCTGGAGGTTTATCACATAGATTCAGACTTTTCATATTTGAGGCTTGTGTACAGATGGAGTCACCCAGTTTTCTGGTGCTTCAGTGGGCTGAGCAACTAGCTCCCAGGGTGTGTGTGTGTGTGTGTGTGTGTGTGTGTGTGTGTGTATGGTTGGTTTAAGTTTTGGTCAGTCTACTAAGAATACTTAGTTGTAGGGAATTTGTTAGACTCCTTAGGTGTAAAGGTATAGGAATACTCCAGAGTACTCTTAAGGGTATGCATGTGTGTCCTGTGTATGTGTGTGTGTGTGTGTGTGTGTGTGTGTGTGTGTGCGCGCGCGCGCACATGCATGTGTGTCTGTGTGTGTATACCTGGGCAGAGCAGATCTTGATTTGGAGTTCCAGTTCCTCTGACCTGATCCCCCTGCTTCATAATGCAGGCTGCTACCCTGACTGGCTTTTGTAGAATAAGGACTCTCTCAGTGATCTGACCTGACCTCTGACATGGACACTTGAATCCCCTCTATTTCCTTCCTGGATGGGGGGCTTTTGGCAACCCAGTGCATTGCTGCTGTCCTTGAGAAGGGTCGCCTTTCTTGTTGCTCTGGAAGACAGAGACACTGGCCAGGTTAACCCTCTTTCGAGTAGTCTGTCCTGAGTTCATGAAGGTGCTCATGGTCCGGTCTGCCTGGTTTGTTCCATTTCAGCTGTGGCTCTTGGGAACCATGCTGGTTCCTGATGCTCGTGCCCCATGCCCCACTCAGATCCTTCCCAGCTCTCTTGGACCAGGTCGAGCCATGGCTCCTGTATGCTGTGTCAGAGCAGGCCTCCTGTTCCGTTAAGAGCAGCCGACCCTGTGCTCATGGCGTCAGCGTGGGTGCTGCCCCTTTGCCCTGTGCCCGTCTGCGTCTAGATCGGGGCTCAGCTCTGTACTGCACAACCAATTGGGATCCTCCGCTGCCTGCGGCTTGTTGGGCAGTGCTGGGCTCAGGTGGCGGGAAGAAAGCTTACGCCAACCGGTTGGCTATCTGGCAGCTCCTACATGTTACAGAGACCTTTTATAGATGTCTCTTCCCCGGTCACCTTCCAAGTGGGACCCAGCACAGAGACACTCCTACCCCTCACCTCCACCCTGTAGACTCCTTAACCTCCCGTCAACCTCTTAACTGAGTCAGAGTGAAGTGGAGTAGGCCAGGGACCTCAGGTTGTTTGCGGCCTGAGTCATCATTGGTGTTGAAGATCTCTGGAATGTCTAGGCAAGGGTGGATCTTTGTGGGAGGGACTGTGAGTACTTAGGGGGTACCAGGATTATGTGGGGTGAAACTTGATCTTTGTGGGGCACAGGATCAGGATTGTCTGATTCTCTGGAGCTTCCCAGGGTGTTGGCACTCCTACTTCCTGAGCCTCATTCTCTGAGGTCTGATTCATCAGCAGCCTGAGGTAGCCTGTGGTTGGCCTGGGGGTGTCAGCAGTCCATCTGGGCTTGGTACATCCTGTGGATCTGTGTACTGGAGGCTTTCCACAGAGATCTCTGGCCTGGCCAGGTATGAGCAGGAAGGGGGAGACTTCCCAGCCGCCTCCACTGTTGCAGCTGGCTCCACCTCAGTCACCTCACCTGCCTTCTTTCTCAGTTGCTCCATGTTACCCTGCACTGAGGGCTGGCTGGGCCGACTAGCCAGCGAGGAGAGCAGGGGGAGCTTCTGGTGGCATTTTAAGAGAGCAGACCTCTTCCCAAGCAGCGGTGTTAAAGCTCTTATGACAGAAGCTCCCAGAGGACGGAGTAGTTCTCACACACCTTTATTCCTTCCGGATAGAATTCTTGTATACAGTTTTGGGGTGGGTCGGAGTCCGACAGCAGGTATTTCTCATTAGCTTGGTCTGAGAGCTTGGAGATACCTTATCTGCATGTGGGAGGGCTTGGTGCTGCTCCTATGTGACTGATGGCCACAGACCTCTCTGTAGGGGGTTGTGGGAGGCCGTAGACATGTGACAGGAGCCAGGGGCCCAAGGGGCGTGGCCAAACGCCTGCCATTTCCTGCAGGCGACCGTCACCTGCTGGGGTTTTAAGCCTGTGCTCCACCAGGGACCAGGCTGCCTATCAAAGCTCACCGCCCCACACATGTCCCTACATACCAGCCCACATTCTGTTTGGGTTCTTTATTTTTCCATCTGTGAAGTGGGGCTGGCTGTGGATCTGCTGGTTTCTTGGGGCAGTGGGTCCTTTCCAGTTGGGTTGGTGGTTGCTCGTGGTTGGGCTGAGTTAGCACTAGGGTGTGAGTCACCGTGACTAAGTCCCAGTCTCTGGGAGCCCAGGAGGACCCATCCGTCTCCCCTGCGTGCACATTAGCTAGATCTAAAATGAGGTCTAAGGGAGCGTCTGCTGAACCTCATTTTGGCCTAAGAGGAGATCCCAGGCGTGTCCTCCTCCCAGGGAGAGAGGTCAGGAGGACCTTCCGGCTTCCCTGGGATGGGGGCTCTCCCTCCAGAGCATCCATGGGGCCTAAGGCGCCTGGCCTGGCCTGGCCTGCCCACAGGTCCTTAGGCAGTAAAGAAGAGTCTGAGGCAGTGTCTTCTGATACCCACCCTGCAGCAGATAGCTCCCATCCACCCCCCCAACCCCACCCCTGCATCCTGTGCCACAGCAGGAGCCAGGTGAGGGTGGCTACCAGACGCTGGCCTTAAGGAAGGCCACGAAGGGTGGATTCTGCAGGGAGCATGCCCAGTTCTGCCTAGTGAGGTGAGGTGGGGTGGAGGGATGGCTTCGTCCTCCTCCCGGCCTTCCCTCCTTCCTGTGTGTGCTCCCTGGCTGACTGTTGTGCTCCCCGCACGCCCGATAGGGACTGAGGAAACCTGGGTTGGTGCCCACTGGTCTTTGTACTCTTCTCTGCCTAGGTTTTAGATGAGTGCAAATCAGAAAGCCTAGGGTAAGGCTATGCACTTGTCAACGAACGGTGACCTCCCCTACAGTTTGACAGCTTCCTGTGAGTCCTTCCTAGGGCCTGCAGTTTCTCAGGCTGGAAAAGCCATCTTGGTTTCTAGGCTCCCGGAGTGTGGCCATCAGGGAGACCCCGGGGCGAGGTGGACGCTTGCGTGCTCACTCTGCGGTCCTCAGGGGGGCAGCCAGGTGTCCTTACTAACCGGTGCCTGCCTGTCCACAGGTGACCAACGAGATTATTCCTGTTCTTCCCTACTCCCACCTGGCCGTGCTGGTTCCCGTCTTCCTGATCACCGACTACCTGCGGTACAAGCCAGTCCTGGTCCTGCAGTGCCTGAGCTTCGTGTGCGTGTGGCTGCTGCTGCTGCTGGGCACGTCTGTGCTGCACATGCAACTCATGGAGGTCTTCTACAGCATCACCATGGCGGCACGCATCGCCTACTCCTCCTACATATTCTCCCTGGTGCACCCGTCCCGCTACCAGCGCATGGCCAGCTACTCCCGGACAGCAGTCCTGCTCGGAGTCTTCACCAGCTCTGTGTTGGGCCAGGTGCTGGTCACCCTTGCGCGCATCTCCACCTTTACGCTCAACTGCATCTCCCTGGGCTTCATCCTCTTCAGCCTGGGCCTCTCCCTCTTTCTAAAGCGCCCTAAGCGGAGCCTCTTCTTCAACCGCAGTATGCTCGCGCGTGAAGCCTTACCCTGTGAGCTGGATCAGATGCACCCGGGGCCTGGCCGGCCAGAGACCGGGAAACTAGAGCGCGTGCTGGGCACTTGCAGGAACTCCTTCCTGGTGCGCATGCTAAGTGAACTGCTGGAAAATGCCCGGCAACCACAGCTGCGTCTCTGGTGCCTCTGGTGGGTCTTCAACTCCGCAGGCTACTACCTGATCACCTACTATGTGCATGTCCTGTGGAAAACCGTTGACAACAACCTCAACTACAATGGCGCCGTGGATGCCGCCTCCACACTGCTGAGTATGCACCGGAGGGCCCTTGCCGGTCCCAGCTGGACCCCGGTGGACCTGTGGTCCAGCCCTACCCCTTGCCCTGGGATAGACCACCAATGTAGGCTGCCCTATCCCTTGTCCTCCCTTGGCCTTGCTCCAGAGTCACCCTCACTCAGTCCATCTCCCCCATGGTCCCGCTGGCCCAAGCTCAGCCATGACTGAGTGCCTCCTACCTCCAGGCGCCATCACGTCCTTCTCCGCGGGCTTCGTGGACATCCGCTGGGCTCTGTGGTCGAAGCTGGTCATCGCGAGTGTGATAGCCATCCAGGCCGGCCTGGTGTTCTGTATGTTCCAGATCCAGGACATCTGGGTCTGCTATGTGACCTTCGTGCTTTTCCGTGGGGCCTACCAGTTCCTTGTGCCCATTGCCACGTGAGTGAAATGGTATGGGAGGGGCTTCTGGAAGGTTCTGTTGGGGAGCCTGAGGCCACGCGGGCAGTTACGTGGGAGGCCTGACTGGGTCTAGACACTTTTGGCTGTGTCCACTACACTGGTTTCCCTGGGCCTCACAACTCCTATAAGGAGAGAGCATCCCCTGCCTTCCCAGTTCTCTCCCATCTCTGCCAGTCCTCCCTGAACCCCTATAGTGTTGCTGTCCCATAGACCCCCTAAAGTTGACCGGTACCCCACCTTCTCCTTACCTTGGAGACCCTCCTTCCATTTTTAGCCTGCACCCCCTCCTGCTCCCTTTTCTGGCCTTGATCTGCTTGCTCTCCAGCCCCTCTGAACACTACTTCAAAGCCGCCCGGTACTGACCGCAGGCCACCACTTCCAGATCAGACTAGCATGTTGAGACCCCACCCAGGCTGGAACGAAGGGGGCACACTCATATGTGAGGACACACTGAGCTCATGCCACGTAGGCCTCAAATATCCTGGCAGAGCTGGGAGTGGTGGTGCACACCTTTAATCCCAGAATGCAGGAGGCAGAAGCGGGCAGATCGCTGTGAGTTCCAGGACAGCCAGAGATTCGTGGCGAGCCCTTGTCTAAAAGAAACCCAAAGGATGCTCATAGACACGTGCTCACATCAGATGGACAAACGCACACATACCATCCACTACATGTGCAGTACATAGTCCATGTTTATACTCTACATGTACATGGATCAGCATGCCACCATATATATTTATGTATGAGTATGTGTATGAATATATGTGTGTGTATATATATATATGTATATATATGCATATATGTGTGTATATGTATATATGTATGTATATATGTGTGTGGATATATGTGTATATGTATATGTGTATATTTATGTGTGTATATGTATATATGTGTGTATATGTGCATGTATATGTGTATGTGTATATGTGTATGTGTATATGTGTATATATACACACATACACACACATATATACATACATACATGCACACGTATATCTTAGGTTTTATATACCATATGTACTTAGAGTTTGCACAGCATACATACATGTGCTCATACCACACATAGACACTTGCCTTCTGGTACGTGCCAGCTTTTTGCCTGCCCACTGTCTACTCCTTCCGGGAAGAGCTTGGCTCCTTCCTTCCTCCCAGGACTTCCTAACTTGCCTTTCTCCCTACTCGGACTGCCTTCTCACATCCCCTGGCCACGTACTCCTGCCCTCCGAGTTGAGGGCACACTCCTGTCCCCAGTCTTCTGGAGCCAGTCTCTATAGGCATGTCCTGAGCCCCGCTCCTGCCCTGGGTCAGTGCTGTTGGCTGGCGGGTGTATGTCAGGAGGGGAGGGCAGTGCTGTGCACAGGTGTGCTGGCTGGGGGTGGGGGTGGGGATCTTAGAGTTGTGTGTCTGTGGCTTATGACTTGATACTTTGCTGTATTTCTGGGTAGATACAGGAGTCTCCCTGGCTTTGTTCTTGTTTGTTTGCTTTTTGTTTTTGTTTTTTATTGTTGTTGTTGTTGTTAATGTATTTAATTAGATGGGATCTCACTATCTAGACCAGACTGACCTGGAATCTTCTGCCTCCTGTGCTGTGCTTAATGATGTCAGGCTCTCTTACCCCCGCCCTGTGCGGCAAGTTTGATCACAGTATTTTTTTTTTTAATCTCCCAGTTTTCAGATCGCGTCTTCCCTGTCTAAGGAGCTCTGTGCGCTGGTCTTCGGGATCAACACTTTCCTTGCCACTGCTCTTAAGACCTCTATCACACTTGTGGTCTCCGACAAGCGGGGTCTGGGACTCCAAGTCCATGAGCAGGTAAGCTCCAACTTCAATCCCATGTCTCGTGTGGTCATGGTGGGGCCTCCTGATGGGGTTCATGGTCAGGGGACACCGACCACAGATCCACTGTCCCCAGAGTATACAGAGTGTGGCCCACATTCGGTGCAGGATGTAAGACGGTCGGACAGGCTCACATTTCCACTTGATGTGGTGAAGTTAGCCACTTTAAAAAAAAAGTATTTATTTATATAGTATTTCATCTACTAGTATGGCTACACAGCAGAAGAGGGCACCAGATCTCACTACAGATGGCTTCATAACCACCAAGTGGCTGCTGGGAATTGAACTCAGGACCTTTCGAAGACTAGCCAGTGCTCTTCACCGCTGAGCCATCTCTCCAACCCCAGAGTTAGCCATTTTTATCTTTCCACAGGCCCCTACCCTGCTCCTGTCCAGGTCCAGGTTGGGCCTCTGGGACTTGAAGCCCCGGTTAGCTGGGTCTCCTCCAAGGCTGGCTGAGTTGTCTGCCATTTCTGAGGAGACTTCATCAGACCTTGCATGTCCTCACCTGGACCTGTATTGATGACATCGCATGGTTACAGCTCCTTAACGTTCATGTCACATTTCATGTAGGTGCTTGTCAAGACCTGATGGCCCTTCAGCCCTGATTGGATGATGTCTGAAGTGTTCATGTCTAGGCAGAGACCCTAGGTTGGAGCTGGCATCAGATGGCATTGGTCTACCGCCCCTCTTGGGATGCCCTCAATTTTCTCACAACAGCCAGAGTTTTTCTTGTACCCGAGAAAGCCCCTGCCTAGTCTATGATGGGGACAGAATGATGCAGGTACTAGCCAAGCCAGAGTGGACTTGGTAGTTGGCACATGAGGAGGGATGGTAACTAGCCTCCTTAGTGACAGTCCCCAGGCTATGGTTGTGTGGTATCCTAGGCAACCTGTGAAAGCCTTTGGTCTCTCTGGGCGGTAGACCTGCAGGTTGGTGTGCGCCATGGAGGAGCGCTGACCCACCAAGGGTCCCGAGTTGGCACAGCCCTGTCATTGAAGCTTGGAGTGAAGTCTGGTGGGCCAGTGAGGAGGCAGCAGGAGCAGGCGCTTCCTTCCGCATGCAGGAGCGGACCAGCATCTCTCTACCTCACTGGGAACTGACTGGTAGCATCTGAAGAGACGGGTGAAGTGAGGGTGCCAGGCTTACCATTTCAACCTTGAATTTGCCAAAGCCCCTCAGTGCACAGCCCCTGCAGACTGAGCCCAGAACGGTTAAGTCTTGCCTGGCCCGTAAAGTGGTAGATCCGGACCGAGCAGGCTACATACATAATTCCTTATCACTGCCCAACAGCTTTTGGGTACACTGGAGCCTAGCGTTGTCTCACGGTTCTGGGTGAGGTAAAGGGTAAGTTGGGCCAGGAAACAACTCACTGGCTTGGAAGGGCATGAGTTCCCCTGAGAAGAGACTGTCTGTCCTCAAAGAGTAGGGGCTCCTAGTCAAAAGAGATGCGGTCTCCTGCTCTGCCCCCTCAGGCCTCATCCTGAGTTGGGGGACGGGCTGAGGCAGGAGTCAGGGCAGTGGGAGCAGAGTCAAAGACCACTGAGAACCAGCGTGGAGCCCGGGGACTGTGGCCGGGAGCCAGCCTGGATTTGCGGGGTTTTTTAAGTTTGGCTTCATTCACGTCCAGTTTAAGAAGCCATGCGGAGATTCAGGCTGCCGTTTCTTCAGCTCAGTGTCATAATCAGGATGTTGATTTTTTTTTTTTCTTCAGTCAAAATCCAGAACATTTCATGCCTTCAGGGACCCTTGGGATCTGTCTTAGTTAAGGTTTCATTGCCATGAAGAGACACCATGGCCAAGGCAACTCTTATAAAGGACATTTAATTGGGGCTGGGTTACAGGTTCAGAGGTTCAGTCCATTATCATCAAAGCAGGAAGTATGGCAGCATCCAGGCAGGCATGGTACAGGAGGAGCTGACAGTTCTTCATCTTCATTCAAATAGGGTCTCAAAGCCCACCCCCACAGTGACACACTTCCTCCAAAAAGGCCACATCTTCTCCAATAAGGCCACACCGCCTAATATTGCCACTCCCTGGGCTAAGCATCTTCAGATTACCACAGGATCCTTTCATGGAGGATCCTCCCAGCTACTCCCTTTACCTGTGGTCTGGGAATAGGTGTTCTCCCTGGAGGTGGCTCCATCCTCCTGTGCACTTACGAGCCCTTGGGCTTCTCTTCACACCAGGGCAGGCTTCTCCTCACACCGGGGCAGGTGGTACTGTAGCTGCAGGCTGTCAGTGGGCCTGGGGTAGCTGCTGAGCTTCCAAAGTGCTGTGGGCTGCGTCCAATCCTTAGATCTTACAAGTTCTTCCCTAGAGTCTGTGAATGTAGGTTTTATTTCTCCTGGATGGGAGCCCAGAAGCGGAGCTGTAGATTCCCAGTGGGACCATTGCTGTCCCAGCAGCAGGGCATGAGAACCAATGTCCCTAGATCTTTATCAGCACTTGATACACCTCTTTCCTATTACACGGGTTGTTTTGCAATTTTTCTCTTGGATTCACTTGTGAAACCAGAATTTGGTCTTTGCTACCCATCTCTTTAGAAGGCAGTAATGGTCTGGTGTTTGGGACTGCAAGGGTATTACTTTACAACTTATGTGTAGTGTGGAGACTATATATCACTGGGGCTCTTACTGTTGACAGGCCTGTTTTCCTGATGTTTTGCCCATATACCTTCAGAATCACATAAGACAGTGTTAATCAAATCCGTTTTCACCATCAGACATAACTTAGAAAACACAAGCCAAGCCGGGCGTGGTGGCGCACACCTGTAATCCCAGCACTTGGGAGGCAGAGGCAGGCGGATTTCTGAGTTCGAGGCCAGCCTGGTCTACAGAGTGAGTTCCAGGACAGCCAGGACTACACAGAGAAACCCTGTCTCGAAAAACCAAAAAAAAAAAAAAAGAAAAAAGAAAAAAAAAAGAAAAAGAAAACACAAGCCAGGCATGCTGTGACTGCCAGCACTCAGGTAGCTAAAACAAGGGGGTTGTGAGTTCAAGGCCACCTGAACTACCTAGTGAGCATGTCTCAGGAAACAGAACAGGGAAATCAAGGGAGGGGAGGGAGGGTTTGTTTGCTGTGGTCTCTCCTGATCGATGAATTCCCCTTGTTCCACAGGCCCTCTTGGTTAGCGTCTTTGGTCTAAATGTCTCTTATCTCTCATCCCTTATTTATGCCCACTGTCTCCTCTTTGTATTTCTGGATTATTTTTGTTGCTTGATGACCCATTTCACGGCGGTTGCTCTAAAAATTTTTCTCACATGATTCCAGCACCTACTGACTGACTGACTGACTGCCTTTGGTATCCGGAGGCCTTGGCGTGAGGTCATCGGTTTTGATGTAGTGAAGCAGTAGGGAACGGAGGTCAAAGGTCTCCGGATGCTGTGTGCTGAAGCTAAGGGGTCTAAAGCCTTGCCCTCCCAGCTTTGGCAGTGTAGGTTGGCGTGCCCTTTGGGTAGAGTAGTTCTAGCACCCGTAGTGGGCCTTCAGTGCAGGTGGAATGCCTCATTACTCCTGGTGTGTGTGTGTGTGTGTGTGTGTGTGTGTGTGTGTTCGGTCCAGTCACCCTGAGTGGTTGTTACTGACATCATGAGGGTAAGGATAAGAAGCAAGGTCATTGCCGGGCCCTACCCAAAAGGTCTTCCTTTGTGTCTGGTGCGACTGAGGTAGTCAGGTAGTACCTTCCCTCTAGCTGGGCTCTCCCTGTGTTGAACTTCCGGCTGCTTCCGTTCCAAGACCCACGACGCAAAAAGAAGTACCCTAGTGCTTGCCATACCTTTAATGGATCCTAAGGTCTGGCTGGCTGACACTTCTCTCCACCCTTTCCCCAGTGGGTGTGGCCCACAGCATCCAGGAGTTTGATTGACACAGGGGAATGGACAACGGATGTCAATCCTGTCTTCTTGATAGCAGAAGTCCCCAATGGTCAATTCTGAGTTTGCTTGAAATGTAATCACTTCTGAAAGGGTGACAAGGGGCTTCAGGAAGCTCACCTGCTGCCACTGGGGCCACTCCCAAGTTCTAGGACCTTCTGGAAACAACCAGGTTTCTCTAGGAGGGAATGTGGCTGCCGGAGCCCTGTTGCTCACTGCTGTGCTGCGCAGGCAGAGGCTATGCCCAGGCTTGACTGTGGCCAGGGCCTAGGAGAAGTTCCATTGTCCTGGAACCCTCCTGGTGGCCATGGGAATCAATTCCATGAAATTAGATGTGCCCTTGAGGACCACACAGCCGCCAGACACTTGCTGGGTTCTCTGGGGATCTTTGGGGAAGTGATAAGTAGCCTTTTGGTGGTTGACCATGCTGTGAGAGAGAGAAGGGAGCCCTCCATCTTGAGTCCGACCCCCCGGGGTGGGCTGGCTGGGTGATGGAGCACCTCAGTGGGACTCCCTAGGTAGCGCAAGTGAGCAGAAAGCCTGAGGTCACCCAGATTCTCTCTCTCTTTCAGTTCCGTATCTACTTTGTATACTTCCTGATGCTCTCGGTCACCTGCTTCGCCTGGGCTGGGCTGGACGGCTTGAGGTACTGCCAGCATGGCCGCCACCAGCCCCTGGCCCAGGCCCAGGAGCTGAGGAGTCCCTTGGAGACGTCCGTGCAGGCGATAAGCTTACAGGATGGAGACCTCAGGGGACCGCAGCCCTCAGCGCCACAGCTGCTCTCGGAGGACGGCATGGAGGAGAGCAGGGCAGACTCGAGAGTCGAAACCAAGGCTTGACCTACCTTGACCTTCCTAGCTTCATTCCCAGTTCAGCGACCGGATTCCTGACTCGGAGGCAGCCCCTCCTGTGTGCACTCCACCCTGAAGCAGATGCTACAGACGGTGCTCCCAGTCTGTGTGGCCTTGAGTCCAAGACATGTGGGGGGCACCCATGTTGCCTTTCAGGAGCCCTTGGGTTAGGCCACAGAACTCTCCTTAGGGGCCAGCTGTTTGAACTGAGGGGCGATAGATCCTCCGGTAGCCTCTGAGGACCCTAAACCCAGCCTGCTTCATGCTTTAGCGACGGCTGGAGCCTGCTACAGACACTCAGGGCAGCTCTGGCTTCGTGAACCACGTGCCAGGCCACCGCGAGCCCGGGCTGCTGCCTATTGCTTGCCAAGAAGAACCTGTGTCGGGGTCAGTTGTGCCCACCAGGCCAGTCTGCCCCCAGGGCTAGGGAGGTAGGCCAGATACCAGCTAAGGTCCCCTGACCCCGCAGGGTGCCCGGATGCCTGCCCTGCCCTGCCCTGCGCTCCTGGCTAAGCCGCCATCCTTCTACTATCAGAGGTGCTTGTTTGAATGGTTATCTGATTTTTTTTTTTTTTTTAAAGAAAAACAAAAACAACTTGACAATAAAATGGAGAACTACATTGGGCTTTTCTGTTGTGAGAAGCTGGAGTCAGGGGCACGAGGCACATTCCCATCTGGTGAGGCGGTGGCAGACTTCAGCCCAGCCTCCTCCCTTGTTAAATGAGTTAATACACACTTGGCACATTCGGGGCAGCCCGGGGGACCGTAGGCGTGCCAGCCTTGATCGGAACCCGGGTCCTCCTAGAGGGGAGTGCCTTTAGGGGCTTCCACTGGGGAAGCATGTCTCCTGGCTCAGCTCCTGAAAACGCCACCGGAGTCAGCTGCCAGGTTAGACTATCCGCGGCATAAGCACATTTACTACTTTAAACTGACCCCTGTATGACATTTCTCATTCCGTGCTGGCCTAGCCTAGCACATATGGGCTATGGTTGATGTCACCCAGCTAAAGCGAGGATACACATCAGATGCTAGGCCTCGGCTTGTCCCTGAGTTGACTCCCAACCCCAGAGCAAGATCTGATACCCATAGGGCATACGAGCAGCATCCCTCCCTCCTGGCTTGCAGGGATGTGTAGCCCGCTCAGCAGAAAGCAAGAGGCTGCTGAACCAATTGTGCCTTAGGACCTGCCCGCAGGTCCACTTCTGGAAAGGTTACCTCGGAGACCCTGGGTGGAGAAAAAGGCTGCAGGCAGGGCTGGTCTGTCACCTGCTGGTGATTACAGAGGACCCTGGGCCTGCTAGGTCCACTCTGAAGCCTTGCTGAGGAGGGCTAGCTCCATCCCTTCTGGACTCGGCGATCTTGTAGGGACACCATTGATGGACCTTTACCACAAGCAGAGATGGTGTATGCCCCGCCCGCCCTGCAGCCTTCAGTGGTTCCCAGTTTGGTAAGATGGCGGCTTGCAGGTACTGAAACCTCTCCCAGCAAAAGCTCTCCCCGACAGCACCTGCCCACCCTTCCCTGCAGCTCTGCCGCCTTCACCTGACAACCCGTCCTGGCTGAGGACAGTCCCCTCTCTGCTCCTGGACCTCTGTCAGCCACCAGCTGTTCTTTACTTCTTTACCAGGCTTTGGACCTGGTCTCTGTCAGGCACAGTCTGACAGAGCACAGTCTCTTAGGGTAGCCACAGCCAGGATATGGTAGCGAATACAAGTGGTGGTCCTGAGGCTGAGTAAACAGATAGCGTGTAAAAATTGGGCAATTTCTTTTATCCGCACAAGCACTTGCTTGCATGTATGCATATGCATCACATGTGTGCCCGGTAACTTTGGGAGCCAGAAAACAGCGTAAGAGCCCGTGAAACCAGAGTTAGGAATAATTGTAAGTTGCCAGGCTGATGCTGGAAACAGTACTCAACCGATGAGCCATTTCTCCTAGCCCCGTCTGCATGATTCTGAAGTCACCAGGTGTACACTGCTGGACACCAGGTGGAGAGTACTGTTAACATCTGCACGTGTGGACAGTACGTTGTGTGCACGTGTATGCCTGTGCACCTGCATATCCCTTTGCATACCTATGCACACTTCTGTATACCACACATTCACGCATGCACATTGCACGCCCGTGTACATATCCATGAATGTGGTCCCATGTGCAGTCTGTACCCATCCAAACCTGTGGATATGCCTACCTGACAATGTACACCAGTGTACTCATAACACAGGTGTTTGCCTGTTCATGTGTGCACATACAGGCCTGTATCCATGTACACACAATGATATCCATGCTCACCTGTGCTCCCTTAGTAGGACTCCAGTTCGCAAGTGCAGGAACAGAAGCTCCCGGGTCTCATCACGGGCGACTCGTCCTCTTAGTAACAGGGAAGGCGGCTTATAAACCAAGCGTCTGTATAAAAGGTCATTTTTATTTGGTGCCTCTTGGAAATGGCTTCATATCACACATTGTCACAGACCCAGACCCACTGGATTGTCCCAATCCTCGGACAGCAGAGCCCGAGGCAGGCACAGTGGCTTTGATTAGCCATTTGTGACCCTGAGCACACAAGTCCCTCCATAGGACAAGCGCTTTGTGCGGCTGCTGCGGGGTTTGTGGAGTCAAGCTGACGAGCACGGTGTTGCCTTACCCTGGCACTTGGGCTTGGCTGGGGTTGGGTTCTGCCCTGGACAGGATCTCAGGGGGTCACCAGAGAGGCCAGTCTGAGAGACAAACCTGAGGATGGGCCCCATGTCACATATGGCTGTCGGAAAAAATGAGCACGCTGGCGAAGTCTGGCCACATTCCTGGCCTCTCTCTGCCCATGGTGACAGGGGGACAGGGTCAGATGTGGGGGTCACAGTGAGTACTAAGCTGGGAAACTTGCTCTGGCAGGGAGTGTGGTTGCAGGAGAGTGGGGGAGGCAGGAGCTCAAGTACGTGTAGACCCAGTTACCACCTAGATGAGCAGGTGCCCGCCCGGACAACTGGCACAGCCACTGGGCGGTGAGGGAGGAGCCTGTACTGCTTGCCCTGTGCTGTCTCCAACATGTGCCTGTGCCTGTGCCTGTGCCTGTGCCTGTGCCTGTGCCTGTGCCTGCTCTATGAACGGTCTGCACAGAAAGATGCCAGGCTAGTGAAAGTCTGCAGGTCTTAGGCAGCAACTGTCGGTCGACCGTCAGCCTCCCGCGGGGACCCAGCTACGATCCGACTTCCGCCAGGAAGCTCTCTCTACCAAGCGTGGAGGAAGACGGGACCGTGACAAGGGCTGGCCAGTTCAAGTGGGGGTGCGGAAGGGCAGGAAGTCTGTTTTAAATGTTTTAAAAAAATATACTCTTTGGCTTCCTTTTATTTCTTGAGGATTACATAGGATGGGAACTCTGCGGGAGCGTAGCCCAGCCAGGCCCTGGGTGCTGCTGGCTGAGTACTCCCGGCACTGTGTCAAAAGTTGTGCAGCGCCTCCGTCCGCCATCCTGGCTGGCAGAGGCCCTATTTGGAGAAAGAGGTCATGAAGCTATTCTCGATGCACAGGACGACGTAGCTGTTGTGGCAGCTGGCAGCCTTCTGGTCCAGGAGCCTGCCGGACAGCAGGGACGAGGCCTGACCCGTAACTGCTGTCGCCTCAGTCCTCCAAGTCTCACAGTAACTTTCCATCAGCCTGCGCCCACTGGGGTCCGAGCCGTGCCATACGCTCTTCTGCGGCCTGCAAGGTACACAGACTGTCAGCTACCCGGAGACCACTGAGGCCGAGAAGACAGAGGCCAGCCGCCATCGTTGGGAACAGTAGGGCAACGGGACCGTAAAAGGCCCCTTGTGACCTACAGGACTTAGGGTCCGCCTCTCAGATGTGCAGCCCTGCAGAGGAAGAGGGTGTTGGGGGGTGCAGCCTGGGCCAGACAGAGGACCACTGAGCTGGTCTTTCCCCCACTGATAAGGACAGAACTGGCTTTCCGGAAGCCTCGCTTGATTGACACATGCTAAAAATGAGCTCTAATACCAGGGCTTAGACATGCAGCTCATGTAGGGGCCTCGTGGGCGTGCCTCTTGGGGAAAGCAGACAGATAGATGATGGTCAGGGCCCAAGTACTGCACTAGACACGTGCGTCCAGCTCTCCAAATCACCCTTCAGAGAGCAGGGTCATTGAAGCAGGTGTCTCGGCTGCCAGGTGCAGAGTCATGGGGTATGATACCATTCTGAGGACCGTCCAGCTGTGGGTCAACAGTTCAGGTGCCTTCTGCGACCAAGGGCTATGCTGGGGAACTGTCTCACGGGATCAGGACTTTTCGATGGCATTCCCATGGCTGAGCAGTATGGCTAAGTAGTCACGGGTGATGACGTAATTTGCTATGGCTTGAAGGGTTCCCACAACCTCATTGCTTAAACCCACCCTGATCGCCCATCCCCATGATCTAGGTTCTATGATTTTATGTACAGACTTGTGTCAGTCTAGAAGACTGAGGTCTTAGTCACATCTCCTAATGCTTGGTTGGGGGAACCTACCAGGCTGGGTGTCTCAGGACATCTCTGCCGTCAAAAGAAAAGATGCGGGCCCCAGGTTGCAGTTGACCCTGGGAGCCAGTAAACAGGGAGTCCCAGCTGGGAAATAGCACCTCATCCTACAGGAGAGAACGCAGGGACTTCAGTTACCCATTACATCCGGTCAGAGGAATGACTATCGGGGAGATCACAAGAGACCAACACATGGGGCTGAGGCACAGAGAGCCCCTTCTCCAAGGTAGGGCCGACCACAGTGAGTGACACCCACAGCTACCCTCCCAAGCCTGAGACCGTGGGATCTGTAAGTCCACATCATGGGCCCCCAGAATCCCAACTCTCTTTAGAGGAAAGACCCAGGAATAAAGTCACATGATGGGTCCCGTGGGAGAGGGGCCAGGCTACATGGCACATAGATATGACTCCATGTCGCTTTGGGCTACATGACCAGCAGCACAGGAACCACTAGAAAGACCCATGGAGAGGAGCCAGGGCCCCTGGGTGGGTCAGGGATCCGAGGGGCTTTGTGGGGGATATTGGGGAATGGTAAGGCCCCGCTATGAATTCACACCTGAGACCAAGGCCTGGGTAAAAAATGGAGACTGACTTTTGGCCTTCCAGAGAACCCTCGGGGACAGGTTCCGCCTACCTTCAGGTTGACGATGGGCACGGACCCTCGGTCAGCACGGCGCACGATGCTGTAGAGGTCCTGCAGCCGAGAGGACAGGAAGGCCCGGAAAGTGCCAGATAGCCCCACGGCTCGGGCTTGCTGGAAGCACTGGAAATCTGCCCCACGGATACCACGCATGCCTCCAGACAGAGGGGTGTTCAGTGCCACCAGGTGGAGCTGCCGGAAAGGTCACGTAAGTGTCACACGAAACCCTCTCGTCTGTGGGATGCATACCCACAGCACGGTGCGCTCAGGCAGAGCCCACAGAGGGATGAGACCAGTCACTTCAGTGACAACCTTCAAGCGACCCTTTCCTGGCCGCTCTCAGCCTAGAGCAGCAGAGGCAAGCCTCAGGATCTGAGTGATCCCAGCAGATCCCCAAGATAGCCCCGATACCCCTTTTCCTGTGAGCAGAGACAGGGACCAGCTCAGCCTGTTCCGCCCTGGCTGTAGGGCATGGCTGGCTGCCCCAACCTCTGCAGGACAGAGGCACAGCAAGTGCATAGCCCACTGCCCTTATTTCTGCCACATTAAAGACTAGTAGAGACTGGCTCCTAAGTGCTTGATTTCACTGATAACCACTAAGTCACTAAAGAAAAGGCAAGTCCCTGGCCTAAATGATGAGCGACCCCATGTAATTGAGAAACCTACTCATAGATTCTCTACCCAAAGTACTCCCCCTGGGAGCTCTGGGGCGATTTCCCTCTATCCTGCTCGGACCGGAGCTGGATGGACGCACAACCCTCCATCCTGGACACTCACCACTGGCTGAAAGTCCTGGTGAGTATGGGCAGGTGAGGCGGTGGGGCGGGCTGGCGGCGGGTGCACGTAAGAACCGTGGTGGTGTGGAACTCCGGGGTAAGGCTGGCGGTCTGGCAGTCGTGGTGGGTTGGCCAAGATGTCATCTGCTCGCCAGGGTCGTGCCGTGGAGTAGGAGTGCTCCCTCCGGGTATACGGGCTGCCCTCGTGAAGCTGTACCAGTGGGGGCTGCAAGGCAGCCACCTCGTTGCCCTGAGAACAGACACACACAATGCCTGGAGAAGCTCTTCGCCTGGGGTATGCCCTTCCTGTCTATTCTGTACTCTTAGGCGGGACAGGGCTGGGCCTGAGGTGGTTAGAAGGAAGCTGTACCCTGAGCTCTGGGGGTACAGGCTTGAGCCAAGTAGGAGCCTGGAAGACAAGTTCTGTCTCACCCCAGCCTCCTCAGGGTTCTTGAGTGCTGGTCAAACTAAGGCCCCACATTGTATTAGTCAGCTGTCGCACGTCCTTTAAGCTCACTGAGAGAGGCTGGCTCTGGACTTACCCCTTCTCCCTGTCTCACATGCAAGCATATTCATCCCAAAGCACCTTCCAAGGTCTGTGACGGTTTTTCTAAGCTTGACCCAGGGAGTGGCATTACTGGAATAGGTGTGGCCTTGTGGGAGGAAGCGTGTCACTGTGGGTGTGGGCATGAAGACCCTCATTCTTAGCTGCCTAGAAGCCAATCTTCTAGCTGCCTTTGGGACAAGATGTAGGACTCTCGGCTCCTCCTGCACCATGCCTGCCTGGACGCTGCTGTGTTCCCACCTTGATGCTAATGGACTGAACCTCTGAACCTGTAAGCCAGCCCTAATTAAATGTTGTCCTTTATAAGAACCAGCTTGAGCTGGGCATGGTGGCGCTTGCCTAGTAATTCCAGCACTTGGGAGGCAGAGGCAGGCAGATTTCTGAGTTCAAGGCCAGCCTGGTCTACAGAGTGAGTTCCAGGACAGCCAGGACGACACAGAGAAACCCTGTCTCGAAAAACAAAAAAGAAAAGAAAAGAAAAGAAAAGAGAAGAGAAGAGAAGAGAAGAGAAGAAAGGAAAGGAAAGGAAAGGAAAGGAAAGGAAAAGAAAAGAAAAGAAAAGAAAAGAAAAGAAAAGAAAAGAAAAGAAAAGAAAAGAAAAGAAAAGAAAAGAGAAAAAAAGAACCGGCTTGGTCATGGTGTCTGCTCACAGCAGTAAAACCCTAAGACAAGCCGGGAGGTGGTGGCACACTCCTGTAATCCCAGCACTTGGGAGGCAGAGGCAGGTGGATTTCTGAGTTCGAGGCCAGCCTGGTCTACAGAGTGAGTTCCAGGACAGCCAAGGCTACACAGAGAAACCCTGTCTCGAAAAACAAAAACAAAAAACAAAAAAACAAAACAAACAAACAAAAAAAACCCTAAGACAAAGGGTCCCTTGCCTGGAGGTGGCCCCACTCACTGTGGTGTGGAGGAAAGAGACTACAAAAACAGGCCAAGAGCAAAACACACTGCCTCCTGGACTTCAGGCACAGTGTGCCTCCAGAGGCACTGACTCAAGCCCTGGCCTTCCTGTGCTCCAGGCTACCTTCTAACAGCTGAACAGAGGGGAAAGGCGCCTTACCGTCCCGTGCGGGAGTGCTGTCCGGGCCTCCAGCTGAAAGGCAACAGCAGGGGTTATTCCGGCATGCTTCCGGGCCAGGGCCTCTCACCTGCCACCCTCTTCCCACAGCCCCTCCCTCTGGAGGAGGCCTGTCCAAATAGGGATGTGACTGCGCCCCACACTCTTTGGCTCTAAGTGAAGAGTGGGTCCTCATAGGACCTAGAGTCGATACCGCAGACTCGTCTAGACCAGGCAGAAGGACTGGTAGACAGGAAGGAACTGCAGTACAGAACTGCCAGGCTCAGAGGCGTGGAACCTAAAAGCTGCTACCCAGCAGTTCATCCATCTCCAGTCATCCTTCCAGTACTGCGGATACTCATCACAGTGATATTTATTTATTATTGTATATATGTATGTGTGTATCTATGTATGTATGTATGTTTATGTGTGTGTGTATAAATGCATGTTCATACATGCATGAATATGTATGTGCACATGGTATGGTGTGTGTGGAGGTTGGAAGCGTGAATTCTGGAAATCAAACTCACGTTGATAAGTTTGTGTGGCACATGTCTGTACCCACCGAGCCACCCGGCCATCCCCATCATGGTGTTTATATAGCGCAGCACTCCAACACAAAGCATCGGTAGCCTACGGGCATCTCGAGGCCAGCAAGGCACCAAGATGAGCCCTGATACTTCATCCCAGCATATCCCCTTATAGGACAGCTTAAGGGCATCGGCCATGAGCCACCTGGGGGCTTGCGTTAGGACCCTACCTCGTGTTATATTGCTGTAAGTGGAGTCTGATCTCTAAACGTTTGAACCCTGGGACCATTTGGCTTCCTGACAGCAGAGGCGACCATGAGCCCAAGTAAACCCAGTCCTCCCTTAAGGTGCCTCGTGCTGGGTCTTTGGTCTCGGCGATAATCAAATAAGTAAGAAAACGTTCATTTACTGCTGACCCTAAAAGTGCAGAGGAACCCGCTTACTAATTTTGCAAGTGTTATTTACTCTTTAAAAGAGTTCAAGAAACCCTTCCATCCTCTGCTGTGGATACTAGAGGGAAGAGGGTCCCCGAGAACTCACCAGCACCTTCCGGAAGCCATTTCTAACGCGTACGTAGAGCTCTTCCCTCTCGGCCACAAAGATGAGCCAGCCTTCAGGCACCTCACGGATCTTGTCCAGCATGGTCTGGTAGGTGGCCCAGATCCTTACCTGCTGCAACCCCAACCCAAGTCCAATGTGAGTCCCACTGCCCAGAGCACCCAGAACTCCCGGGATTCGGGAGGCCAGACGGTGACTCTGGGTTGGTACCCTTCTTCGTCAGGCTGTCCCCAAGTAAGAGGAGTGAAGGTGGTAGAGGTAAGCACCTGGGGACTCCAGGGTCCCACGGACACCGATCCCTGCACCCAGCGGGCTGATGGTGAAGACTTCCTGATGTGCCATCCGCCCCTCCACCCCTACTCCTGATTGTCACACCTTGGCCAACTGGACACTTACCCCGGCAGAGGCACCCATGGCTCCTGGGGGACCTGGGGGGCCAGGTGGGCCCGGAGGACCAGGAACACTGACAGCTATAAGAAAAATGGAGCTTTGAACTCCTGACCACATGGGCAGCCCTCAGGGACCCAGACTCACTCTCCTCGTTTTTTTTTTTTTTTTTTTTTTTTTTTAACTTACTCTGTCTATGAGGGCCAGGGAAGGAGGGAGGTCCTGGAGGTCCTGGGGGTCCTGGGGGGCCCTGGCGCCCCTCATAGCCAATGCCAGGAGGTCCCTGAGGGCCGGGAGGGCCAGGTGGACCCCGGATGCTCTCTCCCTTTGGACCCTAGGAACCACAAAGAAGTCCTTCATTGTACCTTGCACGCCCTGGGCTGGAACCGTATCTGCTCATAGCCCCAGAGGTGTTGGTAGCCTTTGAGACCTGTACAGCCCTGCCTACCACAGGGCCCCCTTTTGCTGAAGATATGGTCCCAGGGCAAAGGAACAGCCCCAAAGCCCCCCAGTATTCCAGTCAGAAGCTAGGCCCGTGGTTCCCTTCAGTCCTCTCGACTGATGTGATGTCCCACCCCTGGGGTCTGCTCAATGCTGCTGAAAGCTAGGGACAGCAGCCAAAGCACAGCCATGGGATGCACACCAGGCTCGCCTGCCCATGTGCCCGCCCAGCCTCGTGCCCACGGAGAGGCTAATAATGTGGGGTCTCGGGCAGCTGAGCTTGGTATACAACCAAGCACGATGTGTCCCTTGACTGTGCCCAAGCCCACAGTGTGTGGACACCTACAGGAGGCCTGGGGGTGGGGTGGGGTGGGGGCAGTGGTGCACTCAGGCTTACCGGAATTCCAGGGTATCCAGGGGGGCCAGGGGGGCCCGGTACACTTGAGCTGAAGAATCCACCACCAGGAGCCCCAGGTTCTCCCCTCTCTCCTTTCTGTCCGGCATCCCCTCGGTCTCCCTTGTCCCCCTAAAATGGTCATCACAGCCAGAGGAGGATGATAAGTTGGCATGGACCCCATGAGTCCTGAGCACCTCCTTGGTCCTTAGAGCTTGCCCCACCCCCATCCAGCTCAGCTCCCACCTCCTGCTAATATCAGCTCCGTCCCCACCGACAAGGGACCGCGGTGAGTGTCCAGATGGCAGGACACTACCACAAGGCCACTGTTCCTCTCGGGAGAAAGTGGTTTCCTGGCTCAATGTCATTAGACACTTGTCATCAGGGACAAAGGCCTGGACACCAGACACCCAATCAAGACATCCATGTCCTCCCCACACCCCACCCCCGACTCGACCGACAACCTCACCTACCTTCATTTCAGCTTCCAGGTGGAACAGGTCAATGGGGAACTGCCCTGCAGGGGAGGGGAGGTACGTTAGGATGGTGTTGAGATGATAGTAGACCGAACTGACTATAGAAACTCCCCTCCCCCACCCCGCTGGCCTTCCTTGATTTGTGTAAGGACGGCGCATTTTCTGAATTTTACTCCCCGTTAATGGGTTTTTTAAAATTTTTTATTTATTTATCTTTATGTTTCTGGTCATTTTGTTTTGTTTTGTTTCAGAGTTGCATTTGCGAATGACCAATCACGACTGGCCGTTGGTCATTTTCTGACCGCTCTCCATCCAGGGGCCTGGAGAGATGTGCTCCCTCATTCTGACAGTCACCCACAGATCCTCATGGGGGGTGTGCATCAAAGTCCTGCTGTGTAAACTGCCTTCTTCCCCTAGGCCCCTTGCTTCGAGAAGCCTGGTCCGGTCCCCTCAGGCGGGAGGTCTCAACAGGGCCCGGGGCTCCTCCTCCTCTGAGCCATTTCCTGTTTGTTGACTCTCTTCTACAGAGGTGGGGGAGAGGTTTTGGGCATCTTGTGAGAAGTAGCTAGATATTTCTTTGTTTACGTCATACATAATGTAACTTCATTTGTTTCTGTCTCTAGAACACCTTCTTGTTCTCATCAAATGTGGTGTTTGGTTTCTCTAGTCCCTTGGACGGAAGGCGGGGAAACCTTCCATTCAAGGCCTGTAATTCTGTGAATAAAGTGGTTGACCCAGTCTTTCAGGGATAGTGAGCTCCGGTCACCTCTGCCGGTTGCTGCCCTCTTCAGAGTCCGGGCCTTGTGGAATTACTGTCTCGGAGGCCTCTTGCCGCTCTATAAGATAGTCCTGAGCTGTGATTTATAAGCCCCGTGGCCCAGCCATCTTACGGGTGTGTTACCGGGATGGGAGGTGACAACTGTCACTAGCAGGACCTAAGCTCCAACCCCTATCCTAGGACCTCTGTAGAGCTAGGTCATGGTCTCTGGGACCCTGTGACCTACAAATGAAGCGTCACACTGACCCAGCCCAGAGGGAGCTTAGAGACCCAGCCATTCAGGCTTCTAAGATGGGCCTCACCGGCATCCCCAGCCCAGGCTGCCTTATGGGGTCTTTTGTTTCTCCTTTGCCTTGCAAGCTGCCTGGACCAGTCCTCCAAGGCAGAAGCTCACTCACCACCGGTTCTTACTCTACATTCACATTCACAAGACCACCTCCCACTAGGCCTGCAGAACCTGCTTCTGCCTGCAGGGACTGGTCCTTGTGGTTGGCCCATGGCCAGAGACGATGTGGACAAGCACTGGTGGATGCTGAACCCTTCTGTCTCCAGGTTCTGTTTCTCAGATAAGGTCTGTGATGGTTTGTGTATGCTTGGCCCAGGGAGTGGCACTATTAGGAAGTGTGACCTTGTTGGAATAGGTGTGTCACTGTGGGCGTGGGCTTTAAGACCCTCATCTTAGCTGCCTGGAAGCCAGTCTTCTCCTAGCAGCCTTCAGATGAAGACATAGAACTCTCAGCTCCTCCTGTACCATGTCTGCCTGGATGCTGCCATGCTCCTGCCTTGATGATAATGGACTGAACCTGTGAACCTATGAGCCAGCCCCAATCAAATGTTGTCCTTTATAAGAGTTGTCATGGTCATGGTGCCTGCTCACAGCAGTAAAACCCTAACTAATACAATGGCCTTTTTTTTCTTTTTTCTTGTCCATTTTCCTCTGTACCCTGATGCTCTGCTATTACAGGTGAGTGAGTTCAGTTCCTGGATTGTCCTGGAAGATTGACTTTGAGCAAGATGAGCACTTTTCTATTCCAAATCATATTTCCCAAGATGTACTTGGTCACAGACGCATTTGTCTGTGGCACACCTTGCTGGCCATCTCTAGCTCCCTTCTCCCGGGACAGTTCCCTTCATCTCCACCTTTTAGCTTGCCCGTCCTAAGGGAGGGGTCTCCATATGTCTCTCTGGGCAGCCAGGTCTACTCCCGTCCTGGCTGCCAATAGAAGCGCTCAGGCTCAGCCAATGAAAACCTGAGTTTAAATCGATTCTATTCCCTCTGTTGTCCCTGCTGTGTTTCTTCTCCCTCGTCTTGGTTTGCATCAAACTTTCTGTATTCTTGTTATTTATCTTTCGTCAGGCATCCAGCTGCACATTCCTGGCTCTGGAAAGTTCGTCTGCACCCTTGACCCCACGTAAACATCAGAGATGGTCCAGAGAGTCTGAGCCTATGGCGGTGCAGCCTGGAGCCTTCCTGCTGTGTCGGTCAGCTGTTTCCCAGCTTCGGGCCCTTTCTGGGACTGTTTGTCTCTCCCTGGAGGCTTGCACTGCACACCAGGCTGCTTGATGCTCAGGCTAGTTGGGAAGAGTCAGACCATGGAATCCTGCATGAATTCTGATGTGGAACATCAGAGTCCCCCTCCCCCACCCCTACCCCCTCTGACATTCTGAAGCACTCGGGGTCTTCTGCTTTCACTCGCTTCTTTCTCCAGCTCTCTTGGGCATCTTTTGACTGTGGGAAGCACGGCAAATCTTTTCTTAGCTTTGCAAACTGAGCCATTTTGCCCTCGACCGCCGTTTCTCTTGGATTCTCCAGTGACAAACATGCCAGATGTCTGTTGTATCCTTCCCTGGGATGCTTGTCTCTTTCTGGTTTTCCACTGGCTAGGTGCTGAGCTGGCTTTCTCACAGCTAACCCTTGCTGTCTCGAGGGGTCATGCCCCCTAGTACTCCGAACTCTCGCATCCCAAGATTTACCCAGACTCCCCTCTCCTCTGAGACGATTCTCTTTCCTTTTAGGTCTGGGTCTCTATAAGTCTTGATCCCAACCTGGTGACTACTTCCCAGGAGGCCTAGGTACCAGGTTTTCTCTATCTCTGCCTGGTTCTCTGTTCAAGTGCCCATGTTTTCCTTATAATGTCACACATGGTGAGTGCTGTTCGTGGGCAGAACTTGGTTTGGTTTTCAAGACAGGGTTTCTCTGTGTAGCCCTGGCTGTCCTGGAACTCCCTCTATAGACCAGGCTGGCCTCCAACTCAGATACTCCTGCCTCTCAGTTACTCCTCCCGAGGACTGGGATTAAAGGTGTGCACCACTCAACTCTTTCCCTGCTTTCCTAGATGGTCTTGGCAGAGGTCGGTCAGGCCAACATGGCTGCTGTCAGGGAACATCACTGGGAAGAGCAGCCCTGCTTGTTGTATCTCTCAGCTAGCAGGTGACAGGAGCATCCCACTGAGCTGCTCTTCTCTGCATGCCCCGCCCCCCTCACTAGCTCTAAACTGAAAGGCTGACTGGGGTTCCTCAATCCAGCTCAAATCAAGACTTGGTGAATTGAGAAAATGCTTTGTCCCTCCAGAGGGTTGGACAACAACCATAGAATAGTGGGTGTCTAGCACCCCAAAGGGCTCTGGTCCCCAACTCTGGAGCTGGCTATACCCAACAACTCTCCGCCTGCTCCGAACATGCTCACCTGGTGGCCCAGGCGGGCCCACCTCTCCTTTGTCACCCTTTGGTCCAGAAGGCCCCGGCATACCTGGAGGGAGAAATCCCAAAGCGATCAGGGAAAGCCCCTCCCACCAATGTTCCTTAGCCCTGGCTATTGTATGCTCATGGCCGGCCTAGACCAGAAAGGCTGCAGGTGGATGGGGTGGGGGAGGGGAGCACAGCCAGAATTAGAGCTGAGGAGGAACTAAGGTGTTTGGGAGGTGAAGGGGAACAAAGCTGTATGTTGGGGGAGGGGAAGCCACTGCCCTTTGCCCCCACTGATGGATGGGACTGTTCCTGCTCCCGAGATTTCTCGGCATGGGTGCAGGAACAGTCCTATCATCCATCAGTAGGGGCATCAGAATAGCCCCCAGCATCGGTGACCCTAGTTAGACTCTCTGAACAGTCGTCACGCCAGATTGGCGCACTATTAGAAGTAGGGTATGGGGGCTGGAAAGATGGCTCAGCGGTTAAGAGCACAGACTGCTCTTCCAGAGGTCCTGAGTTCAAGTCCCAGCAACCACATGGTGGATCACAACCATCTGTAATGGGATCTGATGCCCTCTACTGGTGTGTCTGAAGAGAGCAATGGTGTACTCATACATAAAATAAATCTTAAAAAAGAAGAAGAAGAAAAAATAGGTTACAGGCACAGCTTAGCTAAGCTCAGGAACAAGATAGTCAGAGCTAGCAGAGTCAGGTCCCACAACTTCCTTTTTTTCTAATCAGTTTGATGTTACTGTCCTGCTGCTGTCTCCTACCACCCAAAACCTCCAAATGCACTGTGAACCCCAAAGCCCTCACCTTGCTGTCCTGGTAGTCCAGGTCGGCCAGACTCCACAAATGCCTACAAAGACCAAGTGGGTTGGGGGAGAGGGGAAGTGTGGGCAGAGGGTCAGCGCTCTAGAAAACAGGACTACCAGAGTCCCCAAAGCAAGAAGTCCCAGGGCCCCTCCCTCCCCAGAGCCAAGTCAGCACCCTTTCCACAGGAACTCTGAAGTAAGGGCAGGGTCTAGATCAAGAATCCTGGGTGCTGGAGAGATGGCTCAGCGGTTAAGAGCACTGACTGCTCTTCCAGAGGTCCTGAGTTCAATTCCCAGCAACCACATGGTGGCTCATGACCATCCGTAATGAGATCTGGTGCCCTCTTCTGGCATGTAGGCATACATGCAGATAGAACGCTGGATGGATGGATGGATGGATGGATGGATGGATGGATGGATGGATAGATATCTAGATATCTAGATATCTAGATATCTAGATAGATAGATAGATAGATAGATAGATAGACAGACAGACAGAAATGGATGGATGGATAGGTAGATAGACGGACAGACAGATAGATAGATAGACAGACAGACAAACTGACAGATAGAATCCTAGTCATGGTGACCCATTCTCACAAGTCACTTCTTCCCTTGCCAAGTTTAATAAAACTGGGGCACCCCCACCACCTGGATGCAGGACCTGGGTCCTTCCAGCTTGAGACGTCGCTTGAGACTGTCTCTAAGCCCCAGAGTTAAGATCCCCTCCCCTCCCATGTGGGATCACTACTCATCCACTGGCCCCAGGTGCAGCCTACCCAACAGACCCAAGCAGCCTACCCAACAGACCCATCCCAGACCCCATTCCAAGGCCAGCAACTGGTGAGAAGCCGGTATAGAATGAGTCTCTGGACTCTTACATTGCTGTCATAGATGGGCATCCCTGGAGGACCTGGCGGACCTGGAGGCCCAGGTGGGCCAGGCATTCCCTAAGGAGGGACAGAAAGCTCTGGTTAGTCAAGGTCATAGCTAAGCCATCCGTGTAGGCTAGGGGAGCAGACATGGGCTGAAAAGCAGTTGAATGAGAAAGCTGAATGAGTCTGAGGATGTAAAAACCTCTGGTCCACGTGCCCGCCAGCTAGCCCTGCCCGGGTCCCGCCTAGGGCACTCTTGAGTCACATGGGGTCACACGAGCTGCGGATAACGAAGTGTTGCTTCTCCTGAATGCTAGCCGCAAGCTCAGAGCTAGCTCACTCAAGAAGGCTTCGATGACTTGAATACATAAAATTTTATTTTTACTTATTCAAAGTAAGGAACAGCCTAGCCCGAACTCCCAACCATCACACGCTGCCTCTGTGAAGAGGCTCTGTGTAAGCCCCGAGGACCCAGGCCAGGAACAGGCATGACCGGGGCTTCCTCATCGCAGGGGGGCACCCTGCATTGTCTGCCTTCCCCTGGACAGCTATCAACATGTGTCCTTGCTTCAGACTGAGGGATATACTCCTCGTGAGGAACAGCATTCAACCTGATTTTACAAATCATAACAGCTGGGTTGGGAGAGACGGCTCAGCAGTGAAGAGCACCGTCTGCTCTTCCAGAGGTCCCGAGTTCAATTCCCAGCAACTACATGGTGGCTCACAGCCATCTGTAATGGGATCTGATGCCCTCTTCTGGTGTGTCTGAAGACAGAGACAGTATACTTATTTACATAAAATAAATAAATCTTTTTTAAAAAGAAATCATAGCCGGGGGTGGTGGCGCATGCCTGTAATCCCAGCACTTGGGAGGCAGAGGCAGGCGGATTTCTGAGTTCAAGGCCAGCCTGGTCTACACAGTGAGTTCCAGGACAGCCAGGACTACACAGAAAAACCCTGTCTTGAAAAACCAAAAAAAAAAAAAAAAAAAAAAAAAAAAAAGAAATCATAACTGAGGATAAAATCCAAGAGGCGGTCTTTTGCATTGGGGTGGACGTGACTGGTCTGTGACTGCGCCAGGCCTGCAGCTCTGCAAACTCTACAGTTAGCTCTTGATTTTTGCATGAGAAACCCACAGCAGCAGCAACCAATCAGGAGTGCGAACTCTCTGAAGTACTTATATCTGGGTCTCCATGACCATCTCTGCTCTGGGCAAAGCAGGTGGGAGGCAGGAGCCACAGGCTGGACACAATCACTCTGGGGAAGTCCCTGAGATTCTGGGTGGCTGTGTCCAGTAGAAAGGCAAGAGATACCATGAAACAAAAAGTCCTGAAATCCCTAAGGCAGCACATGTTTTTGTTGTTGTTGTGGTTTTGTTTTGTTTTTTTTCAAGACAGGGTTTCTCTGTATAGTCCTGGCTGTCCTGGAACTCACTCTGTAGACCAGGCTGGCCTCGAACTCAGAAATCTGCCTGCCTCTGCCTCCCAAGTGCTGGGATTAAAGGCGTGCGCCACCACCGCCCGGCATGGCAGCACATGTTTTAAAGGTTATAAAGCTACGTGGATGGATCCAGAGAAGGGCTATCGCAAGGTTCCATCCCATGATTCTCATTCCTGGTATAGGAAAATGCAGATATGTTTGTGTACGTGTAGTTGTGAGTATGCCTACATAGCATTTATGCAAAGTGTGCCAGTCAGGACCAACATGTCTGGTTAAATCACCAGATACCTGAAATGACTCAGTAAATGAGGTGTAAGCCCCGGTAGCCATATTTGTTCCCCGGTGTTCAAAGCCGCCACCCATTCACCATTACAGGACACTTACCCTCATGCCATACGCAAGGCTGGCATCTCCAGGCTCCCCTTTCTCTCCCTTTAAGCCATTCGTTCCGGGACGACCCTGGGCAGGACAGAGAAGCAGGCCCTCTGGGACACCGGACAGCCTGTGCATGGCCCATCCTCCCCATGGTCAAGGGTTCACAGTCTAGCCCCAATCTAGCTCTTGCCCAGAAGCTAAGAGAGACAGGATACCAACTAGAAGGACCCAGGTCGGAGCCCCCCCCCCCCGTTTGCCCAGGGCCTCCTATTGGGTGTCAGATGAGGTGTTCTCTTAGCCAAGTACAAAATATTAAGACATTGGCCATATAGGTATGATAGCTGTATCCAAGGAACGGACCGGAGGGGCGGCTGTCCATTTTCTCCAAGGCCCAGCCCTCTGTAGCCTTCACGGGCTCTCCACCCACTAGGTCCCACTTGTAAAGTCATCAAATCCTCACCGGCCGTCCAGGGAAGCCAATTTCACCCTTGTGCCCAGGTCGTCCATAAGGACCCTACAGAGAGAAAAAACAAACAAACAAACAAACAAACCAGTGAGTTGAGGGATGGGCGGGGCCTCCTAGTGAAGAGGGAAGGGCCAACCCAGGAAAGGACCAGGACTGCCATCTTTGGGGAACTGCCTGTTGCCATGGGGCGCAACCCAACCCCATGTTTTTCAATGCTACAGTTGATACAAACCCTGGGCCGTGACCTCAGTGTCACAAGAAGGGAGCTACTCACCGGGGGTCCTCGGAAGCCTGGTTCTCCCTGAGAATCAAGAGGTATGTTAGGCAGCTACGGCTAACCTCGCCCGCTGCCTCCCAGAGTCCTTGCTGCAGCCGTGAGGATGTGCGAGGCTGACAACCAAGGCTGATAACCACGCCAGCGGGACAGGACGGACATTAGCATTAGGGACTAGGTCCAGCTTAAGAACACAGATGGTTGGCCCCTGAGTCCCCGAGGGTGGGCTCAACTTACAAAGCATATAGCTAAGGTCACCCAGGTCTTAATCAGCTTTAGAGCCTCTGAGAGCTGAGGGATCTCTGGGCCTGGGGAATCTAGTATTATTAGATCACCTTTCTAACAACACTGTAGGCCAGTGAGAAGCTATTCTTCAGAGGCACCAAAGCTTTCCAAAACCCTTCCCCCAGTGCCGTCATGGAAGGCCTGCAGGGGTGGGAGCCCCAAAGACAGTATGAGGAACAAGCCCTAGGCAGCCAAGCACCGTCGTGCGCTCAGGTCCCTGCAGGCTCAGGTCCACGGGAAGGGGGAGGTCTAGATCCCTGTCACCCAGGGTAGATGGATGCCTGCCCATGGCGGGCAGGCAGCAGGCCTTGGTCCCCTTCATCTCCCATAGAAAAAGGCCCCGCAGAAGACGGAGCACACTGGAACGTGGTCAGTATCATTAGCCATCCTACAGGTGACGTCAGCCAACAGTGCCAGGGGATAATGCAAGCCACTTGCGCGTTTGGGAACCGTGAGCGCATACCCAAAGGGCAAACAAAGAGAGGACAGATCCGGGCTATGGAAAGCTCGGGAACCCCATTCAGGAGAGGTCTGAATGTCTCATGATCTTGCCTCTCTATTGGAACACCACACACACACACACACACACACACACACACACACACACACACACTCATGGAGTCTTCACAGTATTAGGGAACCCCAAACTCATTCTCACCTTGGCTCCCTTCTGGGCGTGGCCCAGGGCTCTGCCATCAGAGCTAAAGATGGCGCCTGGTTCTCCCTTCTCACCCTGAAATGGCAAGGCAGGAGAGACAGATCAGGGATCAGCCAGTGGGCCTCAGATACCCCACACACAGAAGCAGCAAGGGGGTCTTGGACTAGTTTGGGGAGTTTATGACCAGAGCCCTCTGGGTTAGAGTAACAGATATGGCATATCCCAATATCCACAGGGCCCAGCCTGCCCCAAGAGCCATCATCTAGGTAGTAAGATAGACTATCTGGCCTGGAGCAGGTCCGTGCAGCAATAAGGCTGTACCCTGGTTCCTGAGACATGAGCAGAAGGCACCACACCCCAGCCCCTTACCTTGGGCCCCGGAAGACCCTGCTCGCCTTTGGAACCCAGGTCACCCTTCGGTCCAGCAGGTCCCTGTAGTGACAACCAGATTGGAAGGAGGATCCGTGACCCAAGGTTCCTCAATCTCTGGGACTCCCATATCCCTTGCCCTGTGTTTTCTCCCTGGTCCTGGGCCAGCCCTTCAGAGTCCTGACCAATTGCAGGTGGCAAAGACATGCTACGCCTTCCAGACCCCATTATTTTCCTGATAGCATCATGTCCTCAGAGACAGTGACTGTCCCCACCCAAGTTTATACTGCTGTCCTGTGTACACCCAGAGCACAGCCCGAGCCCGCCCCCAGGGCCAGGGTGTTACTGGACAAGCATGCACCTCGGAAGCAAAGGTACTTACAGGAAAGCCTGCGTAGCCTGGCTTGCCCTGTGGAAAGAAGGTCACCGTGAGTTTGGGGGACACACCGCTCTCCCTGGTGTTCTCACCCAGCCCCCCTGGGCCCTCTGTGGACCCTCTGACAAGCAAGACGGCACTTACCTCAGGTCCTGGCGTGCTCAGTACAGCTCTCTGTCCCACCACGCCACCAGGAAACACAAATTAGAGAAGAAAAGAAAGCTGCCTTTGAGTCGAAAGTCACCTGATTAGCCACAATCTCAGCAAAGCTAGCCCGACGCGGAAGTCAGGAAAAAGCTGTATTTTTAGCGGTGTGCCTGGGTTCTCCATAGGTGCCCAGGTGACAGCTGACCCATTTTGTGGGGAGTCCCCCTTCCCACTTTGGGGTCCGCTCTCCAGTCCTGTTGCATATAGCTGACTGCCTGCATATGGTCTAGTTAGTTCATCGTGTGGAGACGGCCCCACCTACTGGAGGCCTTCTCCTATGCCTCACGGTCCTGTCAATGACCCCTGAATAAAGCTTCAAGCTTTTGATCTACCCCAGCCCTAGACCGTGATCCTGCCCCGTGCCCCCCAGCCCCAACCCCCTCACTGCAGGGCCACCCTGGAAGCGAGAGGCCAGGGCCAGGCTCTCTTGTGATCACTCACAGCCTTGTTCCCAGGCCTCTATTGTACCCATGTCGGAACTGAGGGAACAGAGACTCCAGAAGGTGAAGTAACCAGCCGGGATCACAGGTGACAACTACAGCCGGGACTTGGGTCTAGTTAGCAACCCAGGCGAGCTCGTCTCCGTCTCTGGGAAGCCTCTCCCCTGCATCGTCAGCATCGCTGGGCCCTGCATCTCCCACCCCAGAGGCTCGGGCTTATCCCTGCAGAGGAGTGGGCTTGGGCAGCAGCTTTGGCTCCTGCCTTCTGTGGTGGGGCTGGGAGGGACCCATTTACAGTGGGGCGAGGCCCACTGACTATGTTGCTTCCGCCACCGCAAAAGGGCAATGGTATAGCCTTTATAGCCAAGAAAGCCTAGAAGCTTTGGCAAGGAGAGAACTTGTAGCCAACCCAGCCTTTTCCTGAGGAGCCGGGGGCCTCTCACGTCCTTTTGAAGAGGCAGTTAGACCATCTGTAGGCGGTACCTACACTAAGGGATGAACCCCGAAGTGCTCCGGTGTACTGACCTCCTCATTTGACACATAGATCACAGGCCCTGGAGGCCCTGGGGGGCCAGGGAGGCCTGGTTGGCCCACTCCATCTTTTCCTGGGTTTCCCTGGAAGAGAACGGCAGAGAGGTGAACATTCTGGTTACTGACCCCAGAGCCTACCCCTAGTCCAGGTACTGGGTTTGTAGACAGTAGCGGAGAGCTATCCCTGCTGACGTAAGGGCCTCTGCTCAACTCTCTGATATCACGGGGGCAGCCAGGTTGGGTGGTTTGGCCCTGAGGCTAGGGCATGGTGGGATTTCCCCACCCTGAGGCCAGAGCAGCTCAACTCTTTGGCCTTTGTGTACGGCTAGAGAGACACTCACCTTTTCTCCCTGAATGCCTTTCTCTCCTTTTGGCCCCTGCAGAGACAGAAAATGAGTCATCGTAGACAGAACCAGGAGACCCTTCAGACACCAGCCTACCTAAGCCTGGGTCCCAATGCAGACAAGGACTCTGTGTTTCCGAGAATCTTGGAGGCTAGAGATAGATACCCAAAACCCTGACCAGACTTGGCTCCACAGGGCACTGGGTAGCAGGTGGGGGACACAGATCCAGGATACCCCAAGGGCCACCTTGGATGCCAGTTCTCTTCCCGAGGGCTGCTCTTCTATGGCCCCTTACTCACCGGGGGCCCAGCTGCGCCTTCTCTTCCTGGGGGACCAGGGATGCCCTGGGCTCCGTCCGCTCCGACTTCTCCCTGGGACAGACAAACGGAAGATCCAGAGTCAGCCCTTCAGCCTGGCAGCAGAGACTCCTAGAGGGGAGGCCACAGCAGCCATGGCTGGGCACGGCCACATCGCCTAGGTTTCGGGTGGCTGCTGCCTCAAGCCCTGGAGGGTAATACAGCTTTCCCTGGAGCGGTGAGGAAGATGAGGTGAAGGGGAGATAGTAACAGGGAAGGGGGAGGGGAAGAAACTCATTTCCCTCTAATTGGTGCAGGGGTCTGTGGGTGTGACCTATGGCAAGGACTTAACCAGGGTATGGCCTATGGGACATGATTTCTGGTCTCTTCAGGCCTCTCCCTATACCCAGTGGACAAAGTACTTACCTTGGCTCCAGGCGGCCCCGTCATTCCAGGATCCCCCTAAGTGGACAAAGGGTTCCATAAACTTGGGGTATCCGCTGGCCCACCCGCAAACCAAGACACATTAATCACTCAGCATTTTCAGCCCTAGCACTTGGGATCTCCTCCCAAGGGTCCTAGAATCCTCGGTGACTAAGCTGGGATCTTGAGACCCGTATTGGTGAAAGGTACGAAATACATCTGAGCATCGTGGCAGTTGGATAGTTCTGGATATCATAAAAGCAGAAGGCAGGTCTTATCATCTCCACTATTAGAAACAAGTAACTTCATAACAACAACAACAACAACCACAAAGTCCACTACAGGCACATCTAAAATTCCAACCTTCGGAAATGTCCATCCCACGTTTTGTAAATCATAGAAAAACATTCTAAAAGGAGTCCAAGCAACAGCAGAGGCCAGTTTTGACACCCTGGTTGGGACTATTCTGGTGTTCTCTACCCTTACCCCTGCCCTGGGGAGCCTGACTCAAGCCTAAGAGAAGGTAGGGGCTACCGGGCCAAGTCTGTGGGCTGCTGTCCCCAAGGATGACACGGAAGCTGAGAACCACACTCTTGGATCCTCCGGAAAACACCACCCTACTGTCCCTGAAGTTGAGAACATGGGGAACCATGGGGTGACCCTGGGCTCTTCGAAATTCTATCATGCTTCAGACGTATGAAGCCAGGAATCTCAATTTGTGGGGATTTTGGAAAGATAGGGTATGACGAACACTCAATGCACCGGAAGGGGCATGTGGTTATTTTTTTTTCTATGAAGCCATGGGCTGTATTTTGCAAACTTCCATGCTGAAGTCCCAAAGTATTAATCAGCTAGGCAGATCTCCAAGAAAGGCCTCCCCAACTCACCTTGAGTCCCGGCAACCCCGGAGGTCCCTGTCAGAATACAGAAGACAAATGTTAGTGACCGCATCTGCTTTGTCCGTCCTCAGTTGATTAGCCCTTTCCAAACCTCAGGGCTCTAGTGAAAACCAGGTGCGTGGTACCCAAAAGCTCTAGGGCCAGCCTTCTCTTGTAAAAGCTACCTGCAGGGGAACTGAACTGTAACAGAGTATCCAGCCGAAAGATACATGGGGATTCTTTCTATTATCCTTACACCTCCCAGTCCACATTTGCAATTGTTATACAGTAAAACGATATCCTGGAAAAAACTTAAACTATTGTCACAACAGTAGTGGCCCCGGACACTGGAGGTCACCCTGGTGTCGACCAAGGTCAAGGCATGCTGCGGTTCCTCAGGGAAGGGCAGCAGTCTCAGGGAGGGGTGATCTCCTGGACGGGGCCATTGAGTATGTGCATGCCTGCACACATGTGCCTCGATGTCCCCACTACTTGGGGACTAGAGCTCTTCTTTGCTGACCTTATCCAAACTATGCATAGGTCAACAGAGAAATAGGAACCCCCTACCCCGTGCCCCAAACTCCAGTTACTCTGGCCAAGTATCTGCCATTTTCTCTAACAGCAAGCATGGAGGGAATGAGATAGGGAAAGGCCTATCTATCTGACACCCCCTCTCCCTTACTGTCTGGAACCAGGTCTTTCCAGGGTGGAGGGTACTGCATTCCTGAGCCACTGGGGACTCCTTGCTCGACCTGAGTTTGCACCAAGGACACCCCTGACCTGGGACCCTCCTCCTGCCCGGCAGTACCTGCTGCCCATCGGAGCTTCGGGTTGCTGACCAGGGGGGTATTCCAGAACCTTCCATGTCATCCTGAAAGGAACATAAAAGGGATGCTTAGTTTCTGACCCTGACTAAGAAGGAGATGTCCCTGAGGCCAGGAAGGTGGGGGGTAGGAGTCGGGAGAACCGTGGGCAGTTGACAGAGCTTGGGTTGTGTGTGTGGTGATTAAACCCTGGTAGGTGGGCATCCTACTCAATCACAGGGCTCTGGATTGTGTGTGTGCAAGAGCAAAGTGTACCTGGGCCCAGAAGCAGGCTTTGAGCAGCTAAGGATGGAGGTATGGAGGGGCTGAGGAACAGCAGCCACAGACATTGGGCGTAATAATGTCTGTACCCAATCTGAGTACACTGAGGCCAAGCCAGCACTGGGCCAACCCACGCAGGCATTCAGGGCTCAGAAGTGTGTTTGGGGGGGGCAAAGACAGGGACAGAAGAAACCCACACGGTGAGCCCACAAGGGCTGGGCCATGCCTAGAGAGCTGTGAGCTTCCTTGGAGCCAACGGTAACCCAGACTCACGAATCCAGCAGCAAATCCTGGTCCTGGTGGTCCCGGAGGCCCTGGGGGTCCTGGAGGTCCAACTGGCCCAGGGGGCCCAGCCAAGCCAGACTTTCCAGGCATACCGATGGGCCCAAGGTCTCCTTTGCTCCCCTGCACAACAGAAGGACAAGGTCACCAACCTTGGCCCTGGGCATGAGCAAAATTACAGGCAACCCCAGTGAACATGTACTTCCTTATGATACTTGTCGAAAATCTGAAGAGACAGATTTTAAAAAAAAAAAAAAAATCACATTCCTCAAGGGCATACCGACAAATCCTTGATTTAAAACAACGGGGCCAAGTGACATTCACAGGTGCACAAGCCTGACACTGTGGCTTTGGCCATAACCCAACATTCACAAAAGCAGGCAATATGCCATCACCTGGTACCTTGGGTCCTGGGCTGCCTGACCGTAGAGACAGAGATAGCAAGAAGCAGGGAAGGAAGCCCGACAGGCCATTGGAAGGTACAAGGAGAAAAAGTCTCAGGGTGGGTCTGCATGGGATCCCGTGGCCACAGAGTGATTTGGGCAACAGTCACGGGTATTCCTCTGACTTTATGAGTCTGAAGAACGCGGGGAGCAGAAGCTAGCAGAGATGATGAGGGCTCGTCGGGGAGTCCGAGGGACCAGATCGAGGAAGCACACAGAGGAGGGAACTTGGAGCTCAGGCAGGGAGGGCCTCCTCCAGAATCTGGCTCTGCTCCAAGCAGGTTTAGTCCTGACCCGGTGGGCCAGCATGCCCCAGGCACCCTCGATGAACTAAACCGTAGGAGAAATGCCCTGAGCCGAGCCAGACACAAACGTTCCTATAAAAGGTCTAGCTGGGCTCAAAGACAGCCTGGGCTACATGAGATGCTACCTCTACTAACAAGTTCCTTTGCGTGATGCTAGGATGTACGCCTCCGTGTGGGTGTGGGGTCTCCTGCAGAGGGTGTTCAGTTCCAGGGGTGTTCCTAGGCCAGCTGCCCTCTGTAGCCTCAGTAAAATACTTGTCTTATTTACTTACCCTTGAAGACCCTCCGCATGTGTAGACACAAGTGCGTGTGGGCAGGCACCAGTGTCGGGGCAGATCACATGCGCATGGTACAAAGACAGAAGTGTGTGTGCCCATTTACACACTCGGCCCCATCAGCCCATCTCTCTTTCATCTCCTCCTGACGGGTCTGTCTACCCTCGGATACCCAGGTTCTCTTCTCCGCTGGATTTTCCTCTCATCCCCAACTCTCTGAGTGCGAGCCAGGATGACTATCAGAACGCAGGAGGGCCAGCCTGGCACTCCCGGTACAGCCATGGGGAAGGAAGGATGCTGGGAGTACCACAGGGGTACGCTGTTGAATCGGGAAGCTCTGATCCTGAGGTACCTGACTGCCTGACACCCTTGGTTCCACTGCATTGGCAGAATAGAACTGAGTAGAATCTTGTTCTCTGTGTCTCTGTCTCTCTCTGTGTCTCTGTCTCTCCCTCTGTCTGTCTCTCCCTTTCTGTCTGCCTGCCTGCCTGCCTGTCTGTCTCCCTCTCTGTCTCTGTCTGTCTCTATCTGTCTGTCTGTCTGACACACACACACACACACACACACACACACACACACACACCACTGGTAGGGCTGGTGTCATAGTCAACACCGAAAACTATATCTGCTGACTGGGATGTCCTGCAGCCCGCTGGGATCTGTTTCCGAAGCAGATAGCCCCAGCCCTACCAGAAAGAAAACTGGCTTGTCACATACCTTGAGTCCTGGGACACCCACATCGCCCTATTGGGGGAAAAAGGACAAGATTACAATAAAATCAGACACGTGTGTAGCAATTAAAGAAAATTAGACCTAGCCGGGCGGTGGTGGCGCACGCCTTTAATCCCAGCACTTGGGAGGCAGAGGCAGGCGGATTTCTGAGTTCGAGGCCAGCCTGGTCTACAGAGTGAGTTCCAGGACAGCCAGTGCTACATAGAGAAACCCTGTCTCGAAAAACCAAAAAAAAAAAAAAGAAAAGAAAATTAGACCTACTACCCATAGTAAAAGGATAAAAAAAAATACAGCTCTAACTCCAGCCTCCTGAGAAGCCCTAAACAACTCAAATTCCAGACCCTGCTCTTTGTTAGAAACTAGATAAAAAGGCCTTGGGTACGTGATCCTGGCCCCATAAGGGAAAATGAGCTAACTAGTTGCTGTCTGGCGTCTATAGAAAGCTGATTGGTCCTTGGAGCGTGGGCTTGGATAATTTAAACTGATTGGCTTAGAAGCTATGGAGTGGTACAAATCGATTGGCTTGCAATGCGTTGGCTTTGTTATGAACTTATAAAAGGTGTCCCGATTCTGCACTCGGGGTCCACAGTCCTCTACCCCTGCATGGTGTACGACTGTGAACCCCAGAGCCTCTGGAATAAAAATCCTCTTGCTGTTGCATCAAGACTGTTTCTCACGAGTGATTGGGGTGTCACCTTCTGAGGCGTGGGGCGCCCTCATTTTTCCAGGTCTCTCAATAGTATACAATATATCAGACTAATAGTTAATATATTATGCTGATTCTACAGGTTTCTGGGCCTGTTCCTGCCCTCCTCCCTTGTCAGGGATGGAACCCCTGAGGAGCTCAGCAGGGAGCAGAGAACCAAAGCAAAGCACAAAGCACCAGCACCTCAGCGCACCATCCCCAGGAATGCCCCTCAGAACCTCCTGACCCCTGACCCTTTCAAAGGCTGAGCTGGAAACAGACAAACTCTGTGCATAGTTGACTGTAAACGGCAGTTGGTTCTCAATCTGTGGGGTCAGATGACCCTTCCACAGGGGTCACTGAAGACCATGGGGGAAAATATACTTAATACTTATATTATGATTCATAACAGTAGCAAAACTAGTTATTAAGTAGAAACAGTTAACTTTATGGTTGGGGTTACCACAGCAGATGGAACTGGAATAAAGCATTTGGAAGGTCGAGAGACAATGATTTAAAAGCATCTTCAGCCACACAGCACCAGTGGGGAGGTGGCGGGGCGGGGCGGGGCGGGGCGGGGTCTTCTTATCCAATCCCAGGAAGTTCTGGGAGCCGCCCTCCATGTAGGCACCTCACAACTGGCCTCCTCCCTCAGCAGTATGAGACCACAGTAGATAGATCATGGTTAGCAGAGGCTGGCCTGCCTCTGAAGACTTTTATCCATCCAACTAAACTGAAACTTGGCGTAACCCTTTATAATCCAACGGAGCACTAACTCCTAAGCTGCTAGTCCTTCTACAGTGGTAAGAAACACGTGGAGACCCTGACTTTAACCTGAACCCCGCTGGCCCCAGTACCAAGAATCTTCCTACACTGAGGATGCAGGCCACGTCTAGGGCCTCACCCTGCGGCAGGCACCGTCCACAGACCCCCAAGCATGCAGTGTCTGCCACCCTGCACCTGTAGGGGCTGACTTACAGCATTGCCTTTCTGGCCGGCCGCTCCTGGTGGGCCCTCTTTGCCTGGAGGACCTGGAGGTCCCTGGGGGACAGAGAAAACAACGAGGTGAGCTGGACGGGATCCGTAAGGAGCAGGTAACAGCTGGCAACCAGACTTCCTAAGAGCCAGGATATAAACTATTCCCCCGCAAGGTGCGTGCAAGGCTCAGAAGGCACCGCCACAGGACGGAGAGCATTTGTGTGGGCTCTTTCTTTGGAGCTGCTGATTAGCTGGGGAAACTAAGGTGCAAGGTTCAAATCCACTCAGCCCTGAGAGGCTAAATATGTGGCTCAGAGCCACGTAGTGGGTCAGCATCCCCAGAACCTCCCCAGGGTAGCCTACCCCGCAAACCCCCCTCCTTAGAATAACCCAAAATGTGAATCTCCTCCACCTTGCAAAGGAACATGGGAGTCCTGAGGTAGATCCAGCAGGAAACCTCACACGATCACACCCCACATTCCTAGTCAACAGGGTGCTCTAGGGCAGGGAAGGCAGCAGAACTTACCGGGGGACCAGGAAAACCTGGGGGTCCTTCCTTCCCAGGCACACCAGGAAGGCCTGCGGGTCCCGGTGCATAGGAACTGTTGACCCCAAAGCGGCCTGGCTCACCAGGTAGTCCTGGGACACCAGGGGGTCCTGGGGGGCCAGGGAAACCTCGTGGGCCCTGGACACGAGAGAGACAGTCATAGAATCCATGGCCCTGCTGGGCAACGAGCACAACCCCAGCTAGTCTTGTCCCACCCACAAGGGTCCCCCCCCCCCCCCGTGATGTCTCAGGCATCACTCTCTGCACGTGCCCAGGGACAGCGGGGGTGTAGCCACTTACTCTGAGGCTCTCCAGGTCTCCGCTGAAACCAGATCCCTCCATGTCAATGAAGGTCTGAGGAGAGGGTAAGAGAAGACATCATAGGACACTGTCCTGAGTGCCAGGGAACACTACCCGGCTATCCCCTAACCAACCAAAGATGCCTGAGATGGGAGATGGGACATCATTGTCCCACAGCCTGGCCCTCATCCCAAGCACATAACGGGAGCCCATTCTCTTGGACCAACACTATCAGGAAGACCCAGTTCCTAAGGTTGATTACTAGGACCTGGCGTGGAGGAGCCGAGGGTGGGACTTACCAGCTTGTCCTGTCTGAAGGAGGGTCCTGGTGGCCCTGGTGGCCCTGGAGGTCCTCGGGGTCCAACACCAGGATCTCCCTGGAACAGAAGACAGATCTGTCATGCTGAGAACATGCTGCCCCCACTTTCAGTCAGGAGCTGAGACAGGAAAGAGGCCACGCCCTTGCCGGCACACACTTACCTTCTCACCCTTAGGGCCCACGTCTCCTGGGGTCCCTGGAAAGCCTTGAGGTCCGGTGTCACCCTAAAAGACAAGGGTAGGGGCTAGACAGAGAGAAACGCCTCTCTCCCTTCATGCCGTGATTCTTGAGTCCCAATGTTCCTCATTCCAGAGCAGGGGACAGATGGGAGCCATGCCACTCAAGGGACACCAGAGAAAAAGCCAGGGTTTGAAAGGGACATCAGTAGCTATGGAAAGTACCCACTGAGTCTTATCACAGTGCCTGGGCAATGGCCTGGGCTCTCTTCAGGGATATCCACTCGGTTGGTAAGTCCACTGTGTGTGTGTGTGTGTGTGTGTGTGTGTGTGTGTATGTTACATGTTTATGTACAAACTCAACAAACACTTTGGGCTCAGGGACACCTCCAGGTTTGACTGAGCTTGCTTGGGCTGGGTGATTTCTCATCCCTGACTTTTCTCAGCCCTGACTGTCTGTCGGGTACAAAGAGCTCCCTGTGGCCACTCTGGCAGCATGAAGGACCCCATCTGCTCAGCACTGCACCAACACACACACACACACACACACACACACACACACACCCTCGCACACTGGCTTCCTAGCTCTTTGTGGTGCTCACTCCCCTCAGAGGATCTGCGAACACCACCTCGTGGTTCTGTAAGTCTCAAGGGCACAGAAACGCACAGGCTTAACTCCCTTCAGCCACCTGGAGTTAGACAGAAAGGGCAGCCCACGTGAAGCTGCCTTTCTGTGGCAGCTCTGGGAAACCATATCACCCTTGTGCCGTGTGCAGAGAAAAAGCAGAGGACGTACCGGTCTCCCGTCTTCACCAGGGTCACCCTGGAAAATGCAAGAGAAGCCTTTATTGATGGAAACGGTCCTGCTGCAACTCCCTCAGAATAGACACGGAAACACCCGCTCCCCCGCTCCTGTGGTGCAAGGCTAAGAACCTGGCCAGCGGTATGCTCCTGACGGCGTAACGGTTAACACCGCATTTCAAGTTTAGACTCGCCACACTTCAGAGCCCAGAAAGCCCGAGATGCCTCTAATGTAGAAGCCCCTAACGGCTCCCTTCCTGCCCCTACCCGGACCTTGATGTTGAAGAGTATTCTTTTTGTTTGTTTTCTTGAGACAGGATTTCTTTGTGAGCCCTGGCTGGCCTCGAACTCACAGAGGTGTGCCCGCCTCTACTTCCGGAGTGCTGGGATTAAAGGCACACTGCCAGCACTACCGGGCTAAAGACTATTCTTACGTGATTGATTCTTATAAAATTTGCTGTTCTAGTAAGATAACGGATCATAAAAGGGCTTGCTGCTATTTCTGCCTTTGTAACTAAACTCACTCTGATCAATGGTCTGGGACATCATGGTCATAGTAAATCTCTGAATGACCCTAGACCCATAACAGACAGCACTTCTGCAGTAGAGCATATGTCCAGGGCCGCCTTGGGCATGCCTGGCCTCTATCCTCCAATCCCCTTCTAGTTCCGGTGCACATCAGGAAGCAAAGATGTTATTGCCATGATCCCAACCAACTCCCCCACCAGCCTCAGTCAGAGGCCCCAGCTCTGGCCCAGATGACAAGGAGAGGTCAGTAGTACTCACCGGTTCACCATCCCTTCCCGGGACACCATCCCTCCCTGGAGGCCCCTGAGGTCCCGGGGGTCCTTGTGCTCCAGGGATAGGTTGCGAACTGGGGCTCTGTACCACTGGACCGGCAGGACCCTGGGGCCCAGCTGGGCCAGGTGGGCCCTGAACACCTGGTTCTCCCTTCTGTCCTTTCAGACCTCCCTAGAGACAAGAGAGGACATGGGGCCACTGCAACCAACGTACCAATCCACCCCACACCGCTGCTACATTCTCTGGGCATTAACTCTAGGAAAGGACTTCAGCGGGGTGGGGTCAGAGGGTTCAAGGCAGGGAGATGTGCAAGGGAGGGCGGGGTGTGCACAACACAGAACAGCAGGCCGGAAGAGGGGGTGTGGGCCTGAGGACTTCGGGAAAGTCAGTGAGATGCACGGAAGGCACTGAGGATTCAGGGTGCTCTGAGGTGACCCTCACCTTTATCAAGCCACCTCCGGGATTCTGGACACCCTCATCCCACGCACCGCTTGAATCTGTGCCAGGAAGGGTCTCAGCTGGGAAGAGGGAGAGAGGGTCTAGTCAAGCTTCCCGCAGGCCCGGGCTCTCAGCTTTATTCCCAAGCTCTGTTTTCCCACTCCTCCGTAGCCCAGGGGACTTGTCTTTCCACCCACCACAAGCCCCGAGGACAGGGGCCATGGGAATGGTGAAGGGGAATGGCCACCTAGCCCTGGTGACAGGAGAGGAAAACAGACTCACACAGCCCTTTAGAGCACGCACAGGGACAAGTGAAACCCTGAGAAGATTCCTGGATTGGTTTGAACCGTGCACCATGAAAGCCCTCTTCCGCCAGCCATGCGGTTTGAATAACAGAAAACCAGTAGGAATTCTGAGGGATGAGCCCCAGAGGCTCCCCGAGACTTTATCATCCACACTGTGCCTTTTGAGCGCGCTACTCATGCACACACACATACACACACACACACACACACACACACACACAGGCACATAAGCACACACAGAGGCACACACCTACATCATTTCCCCTTCTGCACAACTGTCTGGACATTTGTGGAACTTGTCGAGACCGCTGTCCCGAATACTGTCCCTCACAAGACAGCCACATTCAGGGAGCCCAGCCTTGATATGGAGTTGGACCTGATAAGTGGCCCATGCCTAGTTCTCCCCTGGCTCCTTCCCTGGGAACAAGAACCACGAAGACACCAACCCAGGATCTCCTCTTGGGTTGGATTCACGACATTCCTACGTGTTCAACCCACAAGTGCTACTGGAGCCGAAGTTCGGCCCAGTGGGCCCGCTGCCTGGTTTCGGATAGCCTTTGAGCTGAGAATGGCTTTTATAGAGGTGTATGGACAAGAAACACTTATAGACTTCAAAGGTTAGAGACAGACAACGCCACGGAGACCTGGGTGACCCCAAACCTGAAGTGGAAGTCAGCTGACTCTATCTCTGCCTCCCCTAAATTCTGGGTATCAGCCATGGCTCAGGAGTATATCTGGAACCCCATGCTAGGCGCTTCCTGCGTGTTTGGGGTACCATCTCCTTTTGATTAATAAGAGGCTTGTGGGGTGACACCTAGAAGCGGCTGCTGACAATTTCTCACCAGTGGCAGACAGTGAAAACAGACCTTGTTAACATGTCATATCTTTGGGGACCAAGAGAAGGCCCTAACTTTTTTTTTTTTTTAATATTTTAGCTTTCTTTCTTTTTTTTTTTTTTTTTTAAGATTTATTTATTATATGTAAGTACACTGTAGCTGTCTTTAGACACTCCAGAAGAGGGCATCAGATCTTGTTAAGGATGGTTGTGAGCCACCATGTGGTTGTTGGGATTTGAACTCAGGACCTTTGGAAGAGCAGTTGGTGCTCTTAACCGCTGAGCCATCTCTCCAGCCCAGGCCCTAACTCTTGAGAACTATTTAGAAGCGTCTAGTGGACCTTGCCTGGGCACAGAGCCCCCGTCTTGGGTTGGAACTGACGCTCACACAGCTATTCCTGGCTGAGCTCACTGCCTGGCAGGATTGAGGATGTGCAGCGGCAAATGAGAGTAGCCAAACCGCGAGCTCAGGACCCTCACTCATTCTCGGGGTTCTGGGGGATAGCGCTCTTAGCCCAGAGGCTGAGATCATTCCCTGGGGGAGGGGCATGCTGACAGTCTTGCCCATACCCTGTCATAAGCTAATTTCCTTAGTAAGGAGTAAGCCAGACACGTGATCAGGATGACCCCAGCCCCCAACTCCACCCCATCCCCAACCTCCATCCACCATGGCCAAACTGTGCCAACTGCAGGAGCCAAATACCAAGTCTGAACACCAGAGGGCAGCATGGGCTCTCCCTGCAGCCACAAGGCTTCCTGAAAGCAGTGCCTCCAGCGGTCTTTAAAACTATACAAACATGGCTAAGAGAAATCAAACAAGACCCAAACGAAAGACAATAATGGGTCTCAAGAGTCATTACCAAGACGACAAGACTGCCAAAGCTGTCCCCATCAAAACTCCCAGCAGGTTTTGTTTTTTTCTTTCTTCTCTGTGGATGTGTGAATGCCAACAAGCACAACTGACAATTCAGGCGACCATGCAAACCAGACGGGAGGGCTGAGGTACCTGATGTCAGGACAGGCAGCTGTACCCATTGCTCAGAGAGAAGGGTGGGCAAAGGTTCAGAGACAGAAGCAGTGGCACAGCTGGAAAGGCATGGAGATCTGCAGCCCAGAGTATAGACCCGAAATAGACTCGAGCGGGGGAGGGTGACTCCACACCCCAGAGTCAGCTCAGCAGGGAAAGGGGTTTGTTTTGGTTTGGTTTTGATTTTTATTTTTTTAAACAGTGACAAAGCCAAGTGGGGAAAGTTTTTTTGTTTTTTTGTTTTTTAAAGAATTAAAACTAGGTTTTTTAATTCCCTTGGGCAGAGTCTTAGCTGATACCAGGACTTTCAGCAAAAATCCAAGTTTTTCTTTCCTAAAAACATTTAAGAAAACGAAGCTGGGGGGCTGAAGAGGTGGCTCAGCAGTTAAGAGCACTGACTGCTCATCCAGAGGTCCTGAGTTCAAATCACAGCAACCACATGGTGGCTCACAACCCTCTGTAATGAGATCTGATGCCCTCTTCTGGTGTGTGTCTGAAGATAGCTACGGTGTGCTTACATATAAAAAATAAACAGCCGGGCATGGTGGCACATGCCTGTAATCCCAGCACTTGGGAGGCAGAGGCAGGCGGATTTCTGAGTTCGAGGCCAGCCTGGTCTACAGAGTAAGTTCCAGGACAGCCAGGACCACACAGAGAAACCCTGTCTCGAAAAACCAAAAATAAATAAATAAATAAATAAATAAATAAATAGGCCAGAGTGGGCGGGGCCAGAACGGGTGGGAAGAAAATGAACCTGGATGTTGTGGCTCACACCTGTAAGCCTAGCGCTTGAGAGGCTGAGACAGGAGGGTCACAGGTTCAAGACCAGCTTGACATACACACTCATACACACATATGCATAGAGATCTCTATACAAATATAGTAGATATTATATCTATATTTAGATTATATATACACACACACACACACAGAGAACAGAGCAGGGTAGGAAGGTATTAGGAAGGGGAGGGGGAGAGGGAGAGCACAAAGCAGGCCACCTCCCATCAATGACACAATGATGTCTGAAGACCTTCAAAGGTGAGGTGCAGAGACACCCTGACACATACTGGGGTGGGTGACAAACAGATAAACCCCAGAATAACTTTCTCTGAAACCCCCTCAAACGGGACATAGTGTATACGCCCATCACTAGGTACACGGGCAAACACATGTGGTCTGTCCACACCGTGGCTGACAGGTCAGCACCTGACTGGCTATGACACAGATGACTCTTATCAAAGGGACATAGCGCCAAGCAAGTCCAGATGCTACTTACTGTGTCCCCATAGTCCCCATACAACACATGTGCAGTTCTGGGGAAAGCCGGTGGTGACAGAAGCCAGAGCAGTGGGTGGGAGGGAAAGGGCTGCCCAGGGAAACCTGGCAGAGTAGAGGTCATGCTCCCTTGTCCTCCGTGGGATCCGAGAACACAGGATGATGGGAGTGAAGGCAGATCTCACCTCAAGGCCATGGGCCCGCACAGCACAGCTGGGATGTAAGACCCCACCCATGAGCCAGGAAGTCAATACCTCTCGCCCTTGCTTGACTTGCGCATTAGCAAAGGGAGGCGGGCAGCCATAGCTGGTGATCTGTGGAAATCTAGACCCTGCAGCTCTGATCTTTGAGTACTTGAGCCCTGACAGCATCAGGAGGAGGCATAGCCTGCTCTCTCCAGAGGATTGGAAGCCCTGGGGACTCCCAGAGGCCCATTCACAGGCTTCGCTGTGCTGCAATCCCATAGAGCTGAGAGGTGGAAGGAGACATTCACTCAGTGTCCTGGTTGGTTTTATGTGTCAACTTGACACAGGCTGGAGTTATCACAGAGAACGGAGCTTCAGTTGGGGAAGTGCCTCCATGAGATCCAGCTGTGGGGCATTTTCTCAATTAGTGATCAAGCGGGGAAGGCCCCTTGTGGGTGGTGCCATCTCTGGCCTGGTGGTCTTGGGTTCTATAAGAAAGCAAGCTGAGCAAGCCAGGAGAAGCAAGCCAGTAAGTAACATCCCTCCATGTCCTCTGCATCAGCTCCTGCCTCCAGGTTCCTGCCTGGCTTGAGTTCTTGTCCCGACTGCCTTTTATGGTGGACTATGGTCTGGAAGTGTGTCCTGGCTGGTGTTGTGTGTCAACTTGACACAGGCTGGAGTTATCACAGAGAAAGGAGCTTCATTTGTGGAAATGCCTCCATGAGATCCAGCTGTGGGGCATTTTCTAAATTAGTGATCAAGGGGGTAGGGCCCATGGTGGGTGGGGCCATCCCTGGGCTGGCAGTCTTGGGTTCTATAAGAGAGCAGGCTGAGCAGACCAGGGGAAGCAAGCCAGTAAGGAATATCCCTCCATGGTCTCTGCATCAGCTCCTGCTTCCTGATCTGCTTGAGTTCCAGTCCTGACTTCCTTTGGTGATGAACAGCAGTGTGGAAGTGTAAGCTGAATAAACCCTTTCCTCCCCAACTTGCTTCTTGGTCATGATGTTTGTGCAGGAATAGAAACCCTGACTAAGACACCCAGAATATTCTGATACCCAGCAACACAGAGACTATCCCAACACACACACAATTTACATTTGGCATGTCTCAGGCGTCCATCCCCGTCTCCTGCAGGTCTCCCAGACAGTGGCTTCCACAGGAGACATGTCCAACCCTACATGCCGACCAATGGCACGGTCTGGGCTAAAAACATACTTTCCCTTACATCGTCCCCCCTTGGCTCCGTTCACACTCTCCTAGCAAACAGACGGCCCTGAACCAGGAGATGGCATCTCTGGGAAGTTTTTTCCACATGACAGACAAAGGCCACGCAGGCCAAGATCTCTGACAAAGGATGTGTCACAGCTGTCTGACTCAGAACTCTCCTGGGGCCCAGCCAGGAGCCTGCCTCAACAGGACCTTCTTAGAAGGCAGAAAAGCTTCAGAAGGGGACAGTTCTGGCTCTGAGACAGCTCTCATTCAATACACATGCGCGCATACACACATATAAACGCACATGCATACACACGTACAAACACTGCACACATACACACGCATGCACACATGCATATTCACATGCACACACATATACACTACACACATACACATAAATGCACACATGCATGCACGCATACACGTGCACGGGCACTCACACACATATACACATATACTACAACACAAACCCATATACATGCACATGCATACACACTGTGCACTTGAGCACACACACATGTTCACATGCATACACACACAAATACACTTACTACACACTACACACACAGAGTACATCTAGAAAATTTTTACCTCCTATAGAATCTACCGTGGCTTCTTCCTCCATTTTGTCGGTTCTAGAATCTTCTGTGGTGGGGCCTCCAGCCAGGGGTGGGGAGGTGACAGGAGGTGGCTGGGGGAGCCCAGGTAGTAGAGATGTATCCTGCAAGAGGAGAGCAGGACCCCCGGCTCTGTTATTCAGCAGTAAGGCTATCCCAAGCAGGTATGAGCTGACCATTCTGTCTCGCTTTGGGGTTTACGGCTTATGAAATGGAATGCCCTGTGGGCTTTTCAGGAAGATAAGAACATTATTTGCCGGGTAGTGGTGGCACACGTCTTTAATCCCAGCACTTGGGAGGCAGAGGCAGCTGGATCTGAGTTCGAGGCCAGTCTGGTCTACAGAGTGAGTTCCAGGAGAGCCAGGGCTAAAGCCGGGCGTGGTGGCGCACGCCTGTAATCCCAGCACTTGGGAGGCAGAGGCAGGTGGATTTCTGAGTTCGAGGCCAGCCTGGTCTACAGAGTGAGTTCCAGGACAGCCAGGACTACATGGAGAAACCCTGTCTCGAAAAAAAAACAAAACAAAACAAAACAAAACAAAACAAAACAAAACAAAACAAAACAAAAGAGCCAGGGCTACACGGAGAAACCCTGTCTTGAAAAACCCAATAATAATAATAATAATAATAATAATAATAACAACAACAACAACAACAATAATAATAATAAATGTATTCACTTAGAATACATTTCTACAGAGGTATATGTATAGGTTTTCAATAGCCTGGAGGTTAGTGTCATATACCTCAGGAGTCCTTAAATGGCAGAGGACCAAGGATAAAGAACATCATCCCCTGGTCTAGTCCAGAGACTTCCTTTGGATGGATAACACCAGGGATGGCTCAGGTGATGTCCTCTGGTGTCACTGAAGGGTGTATGGAGCAGGTATATCCTTTCTGAGACTTTCCCCTCAGTTCTAGTGCAAACACTGGCCCACCACTGACTTCTTATTGTTCATACGGAGGAGGCTGGTCTATCCCACAGACCCTCTGCCAGGTGCCCAGTTTCAAAAAATACTCAGCCAGGGGAACCCGGCACCTCACATCAGCATAGCCTCTATCCCTGACAACTTTCTATCAGTGACTGTGCCGTCTGGGTAGATGGGCCCTGGGGAGTACCCTGGCTGAGGAAGTGCTGTGGGGCCTAGACAAGGCCTCCGCCAGACACTCTTGATGGGGTCATGACAGGTCATCCCACGGGCATCACAGACTTGGGTGGGAATGGGACACCTAAAATCCATGGCTTTAATTCCCTTAAGGGGATGCTTCCACGTGGACCCCCAGGTTGGTCAAGCCCCTCACGGTTCCAGTGACAGCAGGGTCAGGCTCCTCGCTGGAGTGATCAGGTCACAAGAAAGAATGAATCACGAATGCTCACACTAGTTATAAGCAGCCCCTGGTCTACAGAGGAGGCTGTGCTTGTCCGGCACGGGACCCACTCCAAGGCGAATCTGAACTTCCAACATCTGCCGTGCCCAGGGTACCCTGTGTAGAGGCTGCGGTTTGCAAGTCTGGCCCACAGCTCTTAGGAGGACAGCTTATGGCCTGTGAGGAATGCAGAGGCTACTACTGGACCCTACTGGGGCAACACAATCCAAGATGGCTGTGTCCCCTGTCCCTAGGACTTGCCTGTCCCTGCCTGAGTGTACACATATGAAGGAGTCCTCAACGCCTCTTCTGGGATTGGTGGTAGGGACCATTCCCCTCCCTTAAGTCACTTAGTATCCTGTAGTTTCCCTGGCGCTGACACCCAAGGTCCACCTTAAAGACAGACTCTGCACCGTAGATGCTGGGGTCACAGAGGGGCCCAGGGGGTTTATTCAAACATCCTTTTCCTACCTGGAGTCCCTCTGAGTTCTCTGGAGCCTGGACTACTAAAAGCATGCAACGTGGTGGCCCAGAAACTTCCCAACAAGGCCATTTGCCTTGACCTCATGTTAGACACCAGTTATGGTCTCGTAGCAGCCATCAGCAGCGACAGAAATGCTAGCTCATCTCTGCTGAGAAATCTCTCTCTTTAGAGCTCACTCAGGGCAAGAGGCATCAGAGCCAGAGTAGATGGCCAACCTCAGACTGGTCCCTGCTGGGCATGCATCTGCATGACAGAGGGACGGCTGGAATATCATATAGACCTGTACGCACTGGGCACAGACTATGCCCCTCTGCCGCCTGAACCAGGGGATACCCTGGCCACACCTAGCAACTCACCTCCCTGTGTGACTTGCTGCTCTCTTCAAAGCCACTTCCAAAATCTCCCGATGCCTGCAAGGTGGGAGGGAAATGAAGAAGTTAGGACCAGAGATACAATGACAATGACAGGGCCATCAACTAGACATCAAACAAGACCCCCTTGGGCCAGCCAGAAGGTTGTAGATCAGGCCTGTGTAGGCCTGTCATGTGACATGGCTGTTCTGTCCTCGGATGCCATCCTCAGGGGACTGGCGAGGTGGGTGGACAGGTACCCTAAGCAGCCACAGTTCAGGCTGGCACTGAAGAAACAAACATGGAGTGTAGATGCTTCCAATCAGTCCCCATCCATCACCCCCCTGGACTGGCCGCCTTCATGTGTTCCCTTCCCAGCAGCCTCCAGGAGCTCTGGGGAGGCCAGGGACCAGTCGTTCCTCCTACCAAGGGATGTAACTTAATATAAACCCAGAGGCCAAATACCACCCGGGCCCATAGAACCTGCAGCAACATCGCAATGTCACGGTGGCCGGGGTGGGATAGACACACAGACACCCAGCGTGGGCAGCATGTGCGCATGCGCGGGGGGGGGGGGGGTTGGCACGCTCAGGTGGGAGCGTTATAACCCATCCACTAGAGACGAGTATTTGCTACCAGACAGAAGCCAATTACATTCCTGATTTCTCTCCGGGAAAAGGTAGCAGGAAGGAAAGGCAGGCATTCTCAACGGCTCACAGCCAAACACAGCCAGGCTCTGCCCAAGAGAGCTAGCCATGGGGGTGTTGGGGTGTACCACCTCCACCTGGGACATCTCCCCACCCCCACCCCCTGGCAACAGAGGGACGATTTCCTTGGATGTTACGATAATGTGCATACGCATGCACACAGAGACAACAGGGGCACCCAGAGACATAGTACATCCACACCACACTGCATGCACCCCACACATACGAGAGACACACGGCATACAGAAAATGAACACGACAGCAACACACAAGAAAGGCATACAGTAACGCACAGACGCACACAGCACACACACAAAAGATACGCTGCACATGGAGATAACACACAGCTTATAGATAACAGCAGACGCACAAAGACATACATACATACATAGCACATAGGCAACCAACAGACAAAACCACGTAGACAAAAGAGCACACACACCATACAACAGACACACATAGCACATCAGGAGACACACAGCACACAACAGGCAGACATAACTCCCTTCTCTCCCATAAACACACATCATATAAGACCAAGTACATATGCACTTTCCTTGGGGTGATTCCCCCATCACACTGTGTCACTGGGGTAGGGTTGGGGGGTGGGTCTCTGACACGATTCCCAGGTTTCTGAGATGGAAAGTTAAGGCAGGGGAAGGTATCTGGAGACACGGGTTCCTGAAACCCCACCGGCATCTTCTGGTTTTTCCCAGCATATCGCTTGAGAACCCTTGCTCACGGTGGGGAGACCCACCACCACCACCACAGACACTCACCCGGTCTTCATCATCATCATCTTCATCCAGACAGTGCACAGGGCTCACCCGGGGGGTCTGACGTACCTTCAGCTCCGAGATCATTCCCTAGAGAGAGAGGCAGAAGATCACTAATTAGAAAATGAAATGCCCCTCAATGGATCCGGTGTTTGGACCCTCCGCTGCCCGCTGGTAGCACCATTTAGGAAGGTTGTGGAGTCTTTAAGAGGCGGAAGCCTCACCAAGGGCACTGGGTTCCTGGGAGACTGCCTTGACATTTTCAAGTCCTCCCCTACTTCCTGTCCCCTTTCTGCTTTGCTTTGGGACCTCAAAGTGACCAGCCGCCTCAAGTCTCCACCAAGCTTTCCTTCCCCGCCCGACTATCTCCTCTGAAACCGCAAGCCAAAATAAACACTGGCTTCCCTCCTGTAAGTTATACCTGGTCACAAAAACAGGGAGAGACACTAAGACCCTGCGGCTCTGGAGGCGGGCGGGTGCTCACACAGAGCCTCTGACTCACGCTGGCCCCCAGCCTAGCCTGAATTTACCAGGGAATCTCCCTTTTGTCAGAAAGACTAAGGAGCGGGCTGTGTGGCGGTTTCTGGGCCAAGCAGATCAGAGACACCCTACGACAAACGGGGCCCCTCCCCTCAGGCTTGGTGCCTGGATCGTTGGCTCTGGGGCAGGCTCCAGGGTCGGGGTGTCAGTCTGAAGGTACCGTGAATGCTTCCCAACAGGGTATACTACAGTTAATGCACACTTGCCCTGTGTTTGCATTTTTACGTTGACCGTACCCTGCTGCGCTCGCTAATTTCAGTTTACTGAGTAGAGAAGGCGCTTCCTCAATTCCAAAATGACTGTTTAACAATGATCAAAGAGAGGCCTCAGCGGAGGGGGAGGGGCACAGCCTAATGGGAGATGCCAGCCACCCTCTGACTTTTCAGTCTGCCTATGTGAACAATACCTTACGGACAGTAATGGCGGTCCTAACGAGACTGAAATCTGAATCTCATACCCAATTTCACACATCGCAAAATAACTTTTGGATGATCCCAGCCATTTGAAAAATATAGCCTTCCTATTACTTTGGGAGCCTGTGCTATGGGTAGCAGGCGATGGCTGGCCCAAGCTTGCTGACAGGACTGGGGTCCCAAACTCAGATGCTTTCTGATCCTCAATTACACCTCCCTGTTCCCAAGGAACATGTGACAACTAACAGTCCCACCTCCGTCCCCAGCTGGGTCCTGGCCTGTGGCCTCCTCTATCTCTCCTTATCTCAGTGTTCAGCTCAGTCTGGCTTTTCTGGGAAATAGTCCCCAACACTACACACGGGGAACAAAGCCACCCTGGGCTAGGTCTACCCGACACCCATGTCCCACAACTCTTCCCAAGCAAAGTCTCTGTGTGTGCACATGTATGCATTAACTATCACACATGTAATACTTATGTGTGCATACACCCGTGTATATACACAGTTTGGCTTACTTATAGTCAGTGAAGGAGCTAGATGACTATGAACCCAGGTAAGGGAGAGAGAGGTGGGTTTCAGGGGAGCCCTGCACCCCACAAACACTCTGACCTGGTCATTTCCAGCCAGAGCAAGGCCTTCACTAACCATGAGCAAGCATGTACACAAAGGGTGATAATTTCATGGCAGCCAGGTGCATACTTGAGAATCACACCTGCGCCACCCAGCAGGCCAGGTGCATACCTGGAAGTCACAGCTGCAGCCACCCAGCAAGCCAGGTGCATACCTGGGAGTCACACCTGCAGCCACCCAGCAGGCCAGGTGCATACTTGAGAATCACACCTGCGGCCACCCAGCAGGCCAGGTGCATACCTGGGAGTCACAGCTGCAGCCACCCAGCAAGCCAGGTGCACACTTGAGAATCACACCTGCGGTCACCCAGCAGACCAGGTGTATACTTGAGAATCACACCTGCAGCCACCCAGCAGGCCAGGTGCATACCTAGGAGTCACACCTGCGGCCACCCAGCAGGCCAGGTGCATACCTGGGAGTCACACCTGCAGCCACCCAGCGGGCCCACACTGAAGGTGGTTTGGCTTCAAGTCCTTAGATAGCTACCAAGCACCCTGTCAAGTTATCTCAGAAGCAGTATGGCGTTGCGGCAGGCCACATTCTCCCCACCTAACTGTGGAATATTCCAGAAGACCCACAGCAAGAATTACCAGTAGGCAAACGATTGACGACCCTGCCCCCATCAGCTAAGCTATATGGAGACGCCCGTTATCCACAGCTCTGTCCCTGTAATCTCACACTGACCCACACCTGGATCCACTCCCCGGAGGTAGCAGGTGGCTTCACTAGCTCTCCAGAGTCTCAGGTGCAGACCAAGGACCAATGCTGGGCTGGGTGCAGCATTTGGTGACATCTAGTGTCACCTAAGGGAGACACTACAAGACAGACCTCACATACCCAGGGGAGCAGAGACATCGTTGGTGTCTACTGGGCTATCCCCAGGTATGTGTGTGTGAGGGTGGTGGCAATGTACCTCACCAGCAGATTGAGAACTTGTTCTCAGTGACAAATGAGATGAGATATGGGGACTGTCACCTCCCAGGTGCTGCCCTCGGTAGCTGGGATGCATAGCCTGACACTAGCGTCCCTTGCTTAAACTGAACTGGTGAGACTTCAGGTCCCTCTGCTTGCTCTCTATCCTCACTACCTACCTCCCCACCCCTCAAGGTCACCACAGCGTCCTCGTCCTCAGCACCTGAGAAGGTGCAGAAAAATCTCTACAAACTCCTCAGGCCAACAGAACCCATCTCAGGAAACCCAGACCCTGGGTCCCGGGAGAGGAATCTCTGAGGAGGAGGAGCAGAAAGCAAGTCCTGGCCTGTGTCAATTCTGTGGGCCTCAGAGGGACCCAGAAACAAGGCTTGACCCTTCAGGACCAACCCTGTGATAGTGGGGACTCTGAGACCCCTATCCCATAGGCCATGGTGATCTGAGGCACAGGAAGTCTTTAGGTCGGGAAAAACGGAACAGATATTTGTACCCCCAAAAGATTAGAGGGGCCGGGTGATGGTGGCACATGCCTGTAATCCCAGCACTCTGGGAGGCAGAGACGGGCGGATTTCTGAGTTCGAGGCCAGCCTGGTCTACAGAGTGAGTTCTAGGACAGCCAGGGCTATACAGAGAAACCCTGTCTCGAAAAAACCAAATCCAAAAAACCAAACCAAAAAAAAAAAAAAAAAAAAAAAGAAAAAAAGAAAAGAATTAGAGGGACAGTATCAAGCCAGCAGATGAATAATAAACTGGTTGTATCTAGTCCAAGGGGATTCTGGGATATCCAACCAGCCAGCACCAGGAAAGCATGCAAGTATATACCATTGCGGGAGAAGGAGCATATGATTGTGCCTGCCTGTGAGTGTGCGTGTGCGTGTGCGTGTGCGTGTGCGTGTGAGCATGAGTAGCACCCACGTCTGGGAGCCCAGCACCAGTCAGGCACAGGTCTAGTGCACAGAGAACAACATGGATTTACAGGTAGGGAGATGCGTATTTCCTGCCAGGCAGCTTCCCAAGTCAACAGAGCATCTGGGAACAGAATGGATACCCAAGAAGTCAGGTACCATGGTAACCGTTAAGAGCAGCCAGGGAGGAATTGGGTTTAAAGACTAGAAAACTATTCCCTAGGGGTAATACTGGTGCCAGGAGCATCTGGGATGACCTTGGCTAAGGGACACACGGCATTCCACCCAGACGGGCTCAGTGGCGTGAACAGTGCCACACTGTGCCAAGGCTTTCGGGTGCCTGCATCTGTGAAAGGCCGGAAGAGGGCAGAAAAGACTCGTGTCTGCACTGAGTTCCGCTTTGCATCCTGCCCGTCCATGTGACTCTTCTGCGCCCCCCCACACACACACCTGGGAGTCCTCCCAACCTCGAATGGGAGAGACGACAGTTGTACAAAAGCCCTAAGACCCACTGCAAATATTTAACGGACTTGGACCCGAGAGTTATACAATCTGGACCTTGGAAACTGGGGGGAGGACTGTCAACATTGACAGATGAGTGCCACGTGGAACCCTTCCTACCACGCTGACCCGCGGTGCTTTGGCCGTGGGCAAGTGACTGAAACTGGCCAGCATCAGGAAGAGCCCCACACACCGTCTGGGCTCACCTGGACCTGCTACAGCAGGAACTGTATTCCAGTCAGCAGAGGTCAGAGGCTGAAGCCATGATGTGGGGCTACCGGCTGTTTTGTCTCATATACTGTATCTGGGTTTCCCCATGGCCTTCAGGGTAGCCTCTCCACCCCCACCCCTTTTCCCTCAGCCTCAGAGTCATCAGACCTTTTCCTCCCTCCCTTTTTCTACCTCACATGGCCAGCCCAGTTCCTGCAGCCCTGTGACCCAACCATGCAGCCTGCTCTGGTGGCCGATGCCTCACAACTCCCGTGGCTACAGCCACTGCCTTTGTAATCATTCTCCCACACTGCTGTGCGAGCCTCTGGCTTCATTCAGGTCTTCCCTCCCGTGACCAGGTCCCAATAGGCCACTTCACCACAGCCAGCCTCCTCTGGTCTCTTGCCAAAGGAGGAGACGGCGTACATGTTGTAGCAGTATACCCACCACGGGCTACTCCCGCTTCAGATGGATGGAAGAGATGTGGGTGGAGACTTACAAGAGGGAACGCTGAGGGGACTCAATGGAAAAGACTGCAGAGAAGCACCCCGGTTCAGGGACAGAAAGGAGACCTAGGAGTGTTCCATTGTCCCTTGAGCAGGAACAGAACTGCTGGCGTCAGACTTTGATCTCTGCTGCTTACTCCTCACATGGGCAAACCTGATATCATGAACCTGACGCCTGGGGCAACCTCATGGCCCCAGAGCACACATTATTTTTTTGGAGGGTGGGGGTGGGGAGTATTTCAAGACAGGGTTTTTCTTCATAGGCCTGGCTGTCCTGGAAATGGCTCTGTAGACCAGGCTGGCCTTGAACTCTGAGATCTGCCTGTCTGTGTGGTAGTTTGAAGATGCTTGGCCCAGGGAGTGGCACTATTAGGAGGTGTGGCCTTGGAGTAAGTGTGGCCTTGTTAGAGTGGGTGTGGCCTTGTTAGAGTAGGTGTGGCCTTGTTGGAGGAAGTGTGCCACTGTGGGTGTGGGCTTTGAGATCTTCCTCCTAGGTGCCTGGAAGACAGTCTCCTTCTGGATGCCTCTGGATCAAGATATAGAACACCCAGCTCTTTCTAGATCACTACGTTTGCCTGGACACTGCTATACTTCCCGCCATGATGATACCATTCTGAACCTCTGAAACTGTAAGCCAGCCCCAACCAAATGTTGTCCTTTATAAGAGTTGCCTTGGTCATGGTGTCTCTTCACAGCAATAGAAACCCTAACTAAGAGAGCCTGCCTCTACCTCCTGAGTGCTGGGATTAAAGGTGTGTGCTGCCACCGCCACTCCACTCATTAACTTTCATAGTAGAGGCATGGCTGCACTCTGAGGAAAATTCATAGCCTCAAGAGCTTTGAACACGGAGCTATATTCTAAATGAAGGAAACGAAAGCTGACCATGAGATGCTCGGAAAGCCATGCTTAGCAGGGTCTCTGGAGTCACAGACCCATGGATCAAGGGGGTGCTGGAGTTGAAAGAGAACCACAGCCGGGCGGTGGTGGCGCACACGCACGCCTTTAATCCCAACACTTGGGAGGCAGAGGCAGGTGGATTTCTGAGTTTGAGGCCAGACTGGTGTACAGAGGGAGTTCCAGGACAGCCAGGGCTACACAGAAAACCCTGTCTCAAAAAAAAAAAAAAACAAAACAAACAAAAAACAAAAAACAAAAAAACAGAAAACAAACAAACAAACAAACAAACAAAAAAAAGAAGAGAGAGAGAACCACAAAAGGAATCTTAAGCCAATGTACTAGCTAGTTTTGTGTGTCAACTTGACACAGGCTGGAGTTATCATAGAGAAAGGAGCTTCAGTTGGGGAAGTGCCTCCATGAGATCCAGCTGTAGGGCATTTTCTCAATTAGTGATCAAGTGGGGGAGGGCCCCTTGTGGGTGGTGCCATCCCTGGGCTGGTAGTCCTGGGTTCTATAAGAAAGCAAGCTGAGCAAGGCAGGGGAAGCAAGCCAGTAAGTAACATCCCTCCATGGCCTCTGCATCAGCTCCTGCCTCCTGACCTGCTTGAGTTCCAGTCCTGACTTCCTTTGGTGATAAACAGCAGTGTGGAAGTGTAAGCTGAATAAACCCTTTCCTCCCCAACTTGCTTCTTGGTCGTGATGTTTGTGCAGGAATAGAAACGCTGACTGAGACAGCCAAGAAGATGGGGGAGCTCCTAAGACATAGCAGGGTGTGGCAGGGCTCGGTGGGGAATACTGGCCTAGCATGTGGGAGGCACTGGGTTTAACCCTAGCATCCCACACAGGCGCAGAGGCATCTCTGGCAGGAGAAAGCCAGGAGGAGTTTTAACGACAGGACACATAAAATAACAAGCATTACTGGATTAAAACACGGTCCAGTTGGAAGTGATGCTTTAAAGAGGCTGATAGCATAGACCAATGCTCATGACCACACTCAAAGGGACAGGCAGCACTCTGTGAGGACTGTCACCCAGCAAGGACCAGTCGGTCGGTCGTGGGAGGCTGGAGGCCCAGCCAGGCTCTCCCTGGCAGTGTGTGGATGCAGGTGGGACTGAGCATCCTCAGTTGAGATGACTCAGAGGAAGCCTAGCTCTCCCTCTCCATCCATCTGGCTTCCAAAAGCCCTGGGCTAGCTTCCGTCACGTCGTGAACCACACAGCACAGTGACTCTTCTCCAGAGACCTCCACACCAAGTCTGCACACATCTTGTGCTAAATCCAACCATCTTCTACTCCCCCTCCCGGCACATTCCCCGCTCTCCAGCTGCCATCAGATTTGAATCTATGCAAAAGATCCCACAGACCCAGTCCACAGGAGCAGGCAGGGTCAGACTGCCGAGATCTGGGGAGGAGCCTGTGATGTGCACAGAACCAGCATGGGTTCCTGAATGTGCTCGGCCTCCTTCCTTCTAAAGGTTTTTCAATATGAAAGGTTGTGGGTGTTTTCTCCAGACCCGAATTAACCAAAGAAACATATTAAATGCCCCAGTGCTATTGTTGTTTATACATGCAAAGAAAAAAATGGTGTAATAATAATGGGAAATAGATGGGAATAAGTAATAAATGGGAAATAAAATGTGTGTATACACAGCCAGGGATCAGTGTCTTTCAAATATAAAGAGTCTGTATAAACCAATAAGAAATGGCTGAACTCTAACAACAACAACAAAACAAAAAACAAAGCAACAACAATAACAAATAATAAAGAGATTTTTTTAAAAAGTAAAAGTGTGCATTCACAAACACACCAAGAAATAAAAATGCCCAGATACAGTTTGTCTACATATCCAGCATGTAAGTCTGGCAGGCCCCAGTCTGAGATGAGGTCATCTCACGGGGGTGGGGGGCGGTGGGGGGGCTCGAGGGCGCCCGGGCGTGTCCCTTCATCAGCACCTCTGGGTGTGAGGCTTTGCCCTCTGCAGCCTCAGGCTCACTGTTCCTCATCCAGCTCTGCTGCTGAAGCAGGAGACACACAGGGCCTGCCGGGCCTGCCATGCCCCCCGCCCCCCGGGGAAATGATGGGGACAGTACAGCACAAATGTCCCACTCTGGAAACGATGACGCTCCCTTCTCTGGTAATCGTGTTGGAAGATCAGAAGGAAAACACAGAGGCCCCGTTTGCTGCCAAAGTCCTGGTAGCTTTTGAACCCCGTGGGTTAAAAGTTCTTGCTGGGGGGCAAAAGGTCATCTCTGAGAGCTGTGGACGTGGGACTTAGCACAACTTACAACAGGAGGTCCTTGTCTGGGTCATAATTGAGTGTCTGTCCCCTGGGGACATGTGCTTCTTTACACACACAGGGACCCCTGTCTGGGTTGGGCAGGGGCGTCCCAGCTGCTGACGGCTGCTGTACTGGATTCAGGAGGCATGAGTCAGTGCCTGCTTAGGGTCCCCACGCGCTTGTTCCCAGGAGGCTGGGATCCCAGCGATAAGAAATGAGCGCCCAGAAGTGAGGGACTTCGGCAGAACATGAGAGAGCGCCACAGGCCTGTCATAAAGTCTTCGTTAAAATAACAGACAGCCGCGGCTGAGCCAGGCGGAACAGTTGTGTTAAGTCCCTGTCCCCGTGGCCAGCAGGATGCCCCCTCAAGTGTGTGTGCAGCCAGAGAAAGACCCTACTCTGGCCAGCCTTAAATGAGTAATTTTTCTTGTTGTTTTGAAACAGGATAGTCCAAATGGACCTGGAACTCTAGATATTTCTCTCTGCCCAGATGTACATCTCTACAACTGTCTTGTTAACTTTTTCGCTAAATGCCTGGGTGCCCATTTTTTCAGAAGGAATAGCTGAGCCCTGACTAAATTTCACTCTCTCCCTGTCTTAAGTTTGGTGCCTCCAGTTTTCCAAAGGCCCCAGCTCATGCCTGAGAAGGTGGTCTGGATCAACTCAAGATGGAAGCCTGGGTAGAAATAGCCACCAGCAGCTGTCTTATAGACACCAGGGTCTCAGAGAATTCACACGCGCCCACCAGGATGCTTCATGTCATCAAACAACAAAAGTTGGGGAGCAGATGCCACTCCTTCTGCAAATGGGGAAGCCTGAGCTATTGCCCCAGGCTGCACCATCAACTGGAGCAACCTGCTTTCTCTCCTCCCCATTGCCCCCTCTACCCCTGGGTCAGCACACAGTAGGGCAACTCATGTTACCTGGAACTTGTCAGGGTCTGCTGCTCCAGCCTGACCCACAAAGACGACAGAGCCACGCTCTAGCTCCAGACCCTGTGAGGACCGAGCAAATGGAACTCTCTGGAACTCCTCACAGTCTACGTAGAGAGCCACAGAGCCTCCATCCACGCTGAGCGCGAAGTGTGTCCACTGGCCAACAAATGCGGGTAGGCGGAAGCTGGCTCCCATCTGGGTCTGGCTAGCCCCGGGCTCCGTGTAGAGCAATGAGATGTTTTGCTGTCCATCTCGGACCTCTGAGAGCTTCACGCCCAGCGAGACTACCCCCTGGGCGGCATCTGTGATGGCAAACAGCACCCCCGCGGCCTCTGTGGCTGGCCGGACGTGAAACAGCAGCGAGAAGTCCCGGAAGAAGAGTTTAGGGAAGTGATAATGGGCCACCTGGCCACTGTTGGAGTCTGGCCCAAAGATGTAGGCGGGACCAACGTGAGGGTCGTCCGTTTGCGAGATCTGCTGGGGCAGGGGGTCTCCAAGGAGCTGCAGCAGTCCCACCTCCTCAACCACATTGTCTGCAAAGAGAAGGACATCCAGTGAGGTGACTGAACAGGACCAGACCAGAACATAATGGCATCCTGGGAAACACCGTGAAACCACCCCCCAACGGCCATGAGCTCACAGGCTGAAGCAATCTCAAGATGGACATGAGAAAATGAGGTGTGGAGTCTCCCACCCTCCAGACCCAGACTCTGCAGGAGAAGCACAGACGTGGAGTTCGACCTCTCTCTCTACTACAAAGCGAGAGGAGGTTGTGCACAGTACGTCCGCTCTGGGAACCAGCTAGGCAGCAAATCGAACTTGGGAGATTCAAACAGCCAGGCTCCCAAAGTTAGCCGTCTCTGGTTTCATTCGATCATTATGGTTTCTACATTGATACCAAACCCTCGCTCTGGTTCTCCGCAAGCCAGATGGGATGTTACGGGGCAGAGAGGCAGGACAGCTCTTCCTTGGCCATTTCTGCTCCCTGAAGCTTGCCACCACACTGTGACACGGAAGAACCACGTGAAGGCTTGCGGCCACAGCCCTGTACAGACTCTCCCAGAGTCGCTGCTCTTCCGGTGTGCTCCAGTGACCCAATTCACAGACTCGCTTCAGTCCTTGCGCCATCTTGATTTGGACACAGCTGGGCAAGCCAGCCCTTGTCCATAGGCCAGGGCCATCAGACCCACTGAATACACTCACGTGGCATTAGCATTACAAAGCCTGGGAGGAGGGGCTAGGGCAGGGGGGCAAGGTTTGCCATTGAGAGCTCTCTTCAAGGCAGGGAAGTGTGCACATGCGCAAGAAAACCGTGCCTCAGGTCAGGTTCCCACCACAGGGCTGGGCTGACCAGGCTCTACAGATTAGGAGGTGGGAAACCCCGAACCCCCAACTGCACAGGATAAGCTAAGTCAACGAGCCCCTTGAAACCAGAAGACAAGAGCGGCCATTGAATACATCCCTCAGGCTTTGTGCGCCACGTGGACAGCCCGACCTGCCTCGAGGGTCTCCCCAAAGCCTCACCCTGTCACGGGTCCCCTAATCCCCCAATGCTGACCAGACATGGTGTTTGCTGGGTGCAGAATGGACCCAACTTGGTCAGGGTATGGCTTGCAAGGACTGAGTGTCTGCAGCCTTCCAGAAAAAAGCAGAGAAGACAGCTGACCATCCCTGGGCAATCCAATTGTTCATCCGACACCATCCCAGCTGTCACAACGTTCCCTTCTCACCAGAAATGCTAGGACACGGTGGGCACTGAAGTTTAGAAAAGCCACTCTATTCCTCCTTCTGGACAGAAAAAAAAAAAAAAAAAAATCCCCGATGCTACATTAGCACAGCGCTCGGGACCCTGCAGCTGCTGGCTTCCTGGGCTGGAAGGCACCAGTGTGCTACGTGATAACCCCTGGATCCTGGTACTCAGCTATTCCCAAGTCCCTCCATTATCCTTTCCATGAAATTCTTTTCTGGCTCTGTTGAGAGGAGCTGCCACATGCCAGGGCCATAAGATCACTGGCTCTGTTGTCTGGTGAACGGCGGCGGCGGCAGGGGGGTGGGGATGTAGGGGAAAGAGGCAGAGGGGGCCAGGCGGCCCTGGCTGCCTATGCCAGGAAGCTCATTCCCCTGTAAGAAGCAAGGTCTGTGCCATGCTCTATAAGCTCAGAGGGCTACTGCAGGAGACTGGCCCCTATGCAAGCTAAGGCCTGTCTAATCACTCACCTGAACTCAGAAAAGGAGTCCTATGTGGTTAAGGCCCACCTTCTCTAAACTGAGTGGGTATAGCTCTGAAAGCCTGTATTTTCACACATACACCCTTTTAGCTCCACATAGAACCAACTGCAACTGCACTCAGTAAACCCCCCCCCCCCATGAGCACAGCCAAGGCTTGGCTCTGGAGGACCAGCAGCAAGGATGTCTGGTGCTCCCAACCGACCGCACCAGGCTCCTGATGGTACAGGAGCCCCTGACAGCCTCCCTCCCTGGACTACAGCCAAACCATTCCCTCCACAGGCAACCTCGCCAAGCAGGGCCTGGTTTGAGAACATGGAAGGCAGACCGTGCAGCCTTTTGGCGAGAGTTAGCCTTCGGCATAGGCTCAGTAATGGCAAATGTCATGAGAAAAATGACCCGTAACAGGGACCCTGGCAGCCCCAGGGCAAGAGGGCACACTCCCTCACTGAATACCTCTAAGCAGGAGACATCCCTCAGCAAGACTCCTGGCCAATCGTGGTGTCTGCCTACCCTGGAGAAAGGCTTCCAACCCGGCCAGTATCCATCTACTGGGATGATCGGGGATTTCTCTAACGGAATAGAATAAGCCTCCTGTATGACTGGTGCTTCTGACATCCAGGGCCCCACAGTTTGCCAACTGGCTCTCCCAGGGATGTGTAGCCTGGGGACTGCACATCCATCCCTGGGCTAACCCCTGGCTCTCCCCACACACTCTTGGCGCTATCTCGTGCAGGGCTCGGGCTGGGGGAACCTGTCCTTGCTCTCCCCCGGCTTCCAAATCCTGTAGAAGTCAGGCTGTGGCAGCCCTGCCCCAGAGCCTAGGCCTGAGTTCCGCCGGATGTGCGTCTGGCGCTCCCAGAGCCCGGGTCGATGTCAACTGTCAGTGATCTCCCAGTCCAGGCAGAGGGGAACATTTCTGAGATACCCAACTGCCAACCAAGCAGCTCCTGTGGAACCTTCTAGAGAAACCAGTGTCTAGACCGTACATTTCCCTTGAGTCAGAGGGAAATATGGCAGCCCCTCCCTGCTTCTAACTTCTGGGGTCTCTTCAGATACAAACACAAGCAGCATCTGTGTGGGGACCTTCTACCTTGGACCCATCCCGGGTACCCAGTGGTTATCTAGTACATAGCGGCAGAACCCAGGGGACAGGCCCAAGCAGCATTAAGACGGTCTAGACGGCTGTGGGAAAGGCTCGAGAGCTGTGGGAGCTAAGCGGTCAGAGGGGAGAGTTTTACCACATCCGCCTAGGCCTGGCTCTGCTGAGCTGTGGACGACGAGCCGCACCAGACTCATGGTGGAATGAGGCCCTGGAAGGGAGTTTCGTGAAGCCCTGAATGGAGCCATTTATAGAGATATTCAGAGTCAGAGTCCTTGTAGAACTGAGAAATTTTAAACCAATCCAGATCAGAGTAAAGGGAAAATACATACATACATACATACATACATACATACATACATACCATAAAATAAGAGGACAGTTTGAGCCGGGTGATGGTGGCGCACGCCTGTAATCCCAGCATTTGGGAGGCAGAGGCAGGTGGATTTCTGAGTTGGAGGCCAGCCTGGTCTACAGAGTGAGTTCCAGGACAGCCAGGGCTACACAGAGAAACCCTGTCTAAAAAAAAAAAAAAAGAAAAGAAAAAAGAAAAAAGAAAGAAAAGAATCTGGCAAAAACTGCAGTTTAAGGCTGAGGGGGCGTCAGCAGGCAACAGTTACAAGATGAGCACTGAAACCATACCAGGAATGAGGCGTACCGAGTAGAACGGAGTTCGAGCTGAAGCCATCATCCTTGATCTTTGTCTGAGGGCTGCCCAGCTGGGTACATGTGTATCTAGGTATGTATGCTGTGCTAGGCACACACAGCAAAGCAGGTGTTTCTTTCTCTCTCTCTCTCTCTCTCTCTCTCTCTCTCTCTCTTTTTTTTTTTTTTTTTTTTTTGGGTTTTTTCCGAGACAGGGTTTCTCTGTGTAGCCCTGGCTGTCCTGGAACTCACTCTGTAGACCAGGCTGGCCTCGAACTCACTCACCACTGCCTGGATAAGGCAAGTGTTTCTTAAGGCCGCCCTCTAAACACTTTTTCTGTTCAACTTGAAAGAGGTACAACCTCAGGATGTTGGACGGTCCCTTCCTGAGCCTCAAAGATGTTGTGTTCCCTAATGCTACTTTGTAACCCCAGTAGCAATTCAAGCATGCACAAGCCCAGGGTGGGCAGATACCTGATCTCCTTATTAGAAGAAAATCACATGGAACAAAACATCCCCAGAAACAGCATTGCACCCAGCCTGAATGACAAAAACTGACTCCGGGTGACATGCTAATCCATACCCCATAATATCCCAAACCCCTACACAGTCAGCATTATCCAAAAGTGGCTGGGGCAGGGGGAGGGGGTATTTTCTGATCAGGAGGAGGTGCTCAGGTGTGATCACGCTTTGAAGAGAAAAATCATGGGTCTGGAGGATGGGGCAGGACCTGGGCAGGGTTATCCCAGGAATCCAGATCAGGACCTTCTTGCGGTGCTGGACCAGTGTTTAGTATGCACAGGAGGAGGAAGACTAATGCACCAGAGGGTAAACATCCCATTAAAGCAAGAAGCAAGAAACACCTAAAGGTGCAGTGGGCAGTTATCCCACGGTGTTAACGAAAATGCCGAAGCATACAACCACAGGAAAGAAAGGCGCGGAGCAGCTCACTGGGAAACACAGGAGATACGAAGACAAGGGACCTTTCACATACACTTTGAGGCCATTCATGTAAAGTGAGAATCAATTTCGCTGTTCCTGTGTATACACATGTCCACAGACCTCAGTGACCAGAATAATGCTCTCCAAAGATGTCTATTACAATGGATGCCGTGACCCTACATAGGAACACTCCAATGGGCTGCATATTTTGAGATGAGGATGAGTTGTATATTTGCATATTCATGAGAATGAGGCTGATATATTTGCATATTCATGAAGGTTGTTACTCCAGGCTAGCGGTTCATGCTTAGGTAGAGAGGCTGAGTTATGGACCAGAGATGGCGACTACAGGAGCTCCTGGCCTTCCACTGATCCAGGCTAGCCACTGATGCATAACCTGCACTAACTGTGTCTATTTATTTATTTATTTATTTATTTATTTTGGTTTTTCAAGACAGGGTTTCTCTGTATAGCCCTGGCTGTCCTGGAACTCACTCTGTAGACCAGGCTGGCCTCGAACTCAGAAATCCGCCTGCCTCTGCCTCCCAAGTGCTGGGATCACAGGCATGCGCCACCACTGCCCTGCTAACAGTGTCTTAAGATTTGTGGTTTTGGAAGAAAAAAAACAATGTTTCAAAGTGAGGACTCTGAAAAAATGGCAGGGCAGAGAGAACCGGGAATGGCATCTTTGGAGCAGACCAGCATGCTGTAACGGCCATCAAATACTCAAATTATATAACGCTGGAAATCCGGCATCTAGGCAGGGCCCGCTCCCTGCTGCCTTCCCTGATACCTGTAAAGGAATCAGAGAGCCCAGCAGCTGTGAAACCATTTTCCTCAGAGAGCTCCAAAAAGGGACACCCCTCCCCCACTCCTGCCTGGAGGGCCTGACCCCCTTCAGAGTCCATCTCGTACTGGTGTTTTTAGTCCGGTCTGTCCACGGCATGAATAACTCTTCTAATAGACTCCTTACCCCTAACACTAGGTGTCAGTGCCCCCTTGATCCCTCCACACCAGAATGTGTCCTCCACTGTGAAATCAAAGGACAGGCAGGGATTGGAAGTCTCATGAACGCAAGAAGAGTCAAAGACCCTCATAAAGGAAGAGGCACAGCCAATCTTAAAAGCTGTGCTGCTGTCAGAACACCTGGCTAGGCCATGTTTTTTGTTTGCTACGTGATTTAAATGTATTCAAAGGATGATCACATTGTTTTTGGTTTTGGATGGGTAAAAACATATTAAGTAAGGGGCTGGGTTTAGTGGGGTGCGCCTTTAATCCTAGCACTTGGGAGGCAGAGGCAGGTGGATCTCTGTGAGTTCATGACCAGCCTGGTGTACAACATGAGTTCCAGGGCAGACAGGGCTGTTACAAAGAGAGACCCTGGTTTGAGGTGCAGGGTGGGGGAAGGGTCGCCAAGGGATCTCAACAAAAGGCAGAGACAGAGCTACAAGAGAGACGCTCATTTGAATACCACCGAAGTTAAGCTAGTGTATATTCAAATTAGAAAGTACAGCTTGAGGATGACAAATCTAATTATATAGACATATGGTAGCTACACACACGCACTCACGCACACACATACACACAAATAAAATATACATAATGAATTTAAACATTTCGTTACAAAATCAACTAAAGAGGTGAGAGAGAGATGGCTCAGAGGTTAAGAGGACTCACTGGTTGCTCTTTGCAAAGGAAGAGTACCCACAAGGCACCTCACAACTAACTGTCCATGACTCCAGTTCCAGGGGACCCAGAGCCCTCTTCTGGCCTTTGCAGGCTCCAGACATGCATGCAGTGCACATACATACATGAAAGCGAAACACACACTCACACATATGAAATATAAACAAATCATCTCCGCAGTGGGGAGCGGAGGTCTTAGATACAAACTGTATCAACAGCAGGGACAGAGGTTCTGGAGCAGCAATTACAATAAATGTAAATGGACTAAATGTCAATCTAAAGTCAAGAGACTGGGGCTCAGCAAGTAAAGGTGTCTGCTTGGGCTCCCAGGAAAGAGCTGATACCTCTAAGCTGTCCTCTAATTTCTCATGTGATCCAGAGTATAGGCACATGCACACTTGAAAAGACACACACACACACACACACACACACACACAAAATATTTAAAAATCTAGAGACTGGTGAAATAATTTAGAAACTATAATCACATACTCTCTACATGAAATGCTTTCTATCCAAACAGGCTGACATGGAGAGAACAGCCTACACAGAGAGGATACTGGGTAATAGTAAACAGAGAGAATGCTGGGTAATAGTAGACAGAGAGGATGCTGGGTAATAGTAGACAGAGAGGATGCTGGGTAATAGTAAACAGAGAAAATGCTGGGTAATAGTAGACAGAGAGGATGCTGGGTAGCTGTAATACTAGACAGAACAAATTTTACGTCCATGTTACAAGAGGCACAGGGACAGAAAGGAATCAGTACAGGAGGAAGCAGTGACAGAAAAAGACCAGCAACATACATGAAGCAAACAGACAGAACGAGAGAGAGACAGAAAGTTGTACAGCAGCGGCCAGGGACTCCCGCACCCTCTCACTGAAGGGCAGAACACCCAGACTGAAGATGAGGAAGGACTGCCCGGATCTGTAGGCATGCACAGAGCATTGCCAGCTACAGTGGCGTCCCGAGTTCCTCTCTGATGTAGATGCAACATTTCCAAGATAGACAGACAAATGTCAGGCCACGGAAGAACATCAACAGACATGACACATATTCTCTGGCCACGTTGGGATCAAGTTAGACATTAAAAACAAACAAGTGGAATATTTACAGATTTGTGGAAATTACACTTCACAGTCCTAAACAACCAGGAAATACAAAACTCAAGGCAGAAATGAGAAAATAAACACTTAGAAACAACAAAAAGTCAAGTGTGTGGCCGTGAAAATTGGTGGGGCGGCTAAAGAAAATCTGAGAGGGGAAATCTATAGCTATAAATACTTTTCATTAATAGACAAGTGGTCTCAAATAAACAACCCATATTACATGCAGAATTAGGAAAAAGGCGGTGGGGGGTGGGGTGGGGAATCCAGAGCAAACAGAAGGAGAAAAATACGGAAGAATGAAACAAAATTAATCAATAAAGCAACGGACGGGAAAACACATGGGGGGGAAAAAATCAATGAAAGCAAAGTCAACTCTTTGGAAAGATAAACATAACTGGTGAACCTTGTAAAGCCAACCAAGACAAAAACATGGGGGAGACCCATGACCGAGGTCAGGAGAGCAGGGTCATTGCTGACTACAGGAATGGAACGGGCTGTGACAGGGCCCTGAGGAAACCACAGGAAGAGGCCGATTTCTAGACACACAAAAGCTACAGAGAAACCCAAACCCTTAGACAGAACCAGAGCTAGAGAGGAGACGGGGGAAGAATTGTAAAAAACAAAAACAAAACAAAACAAACAAACAAGCCCTGCTTTGGAGAACTCTGTAAAAAAAAACATTTAAAGAAATTACATCCATTCTTCTCAAACGTATCCCAAAATACTAAGGAGAGAAAATGTTCTATCTCATTCTATAAGGCCAGTATTACCAAAAGCCAGATAAAGATGCTATTAAAAAAAAAAAGTTGAAGAGGAAAAGGAGGAGGATGAAGAGGAGGAGGAAGAAGAGGAGGAGGAGGAAGAAGAGGAAGAGGGAGGAGAAGGAGAAGAAGAAAAGACAGGCCAGAGGCAGGCAGGTTGGAAAGGGAGATGAGGGAGTTGTCAGTATAAACACCCAAAGATTCTGCAACAAGTTTCTTAGAACTGTAAGCAGTCTGGTTAAAAATGAAAGTACTCTGAAGAGACCTTTGTGTCTCTCACTCTGACTACAGATTGTTGAAACAATGTGCCCCAAAGAAATGGGAAACCCCCTCCCCCAACCCAGAAATGCCATGCTGGGAGAAGAAAAGGGTACCTGTCAGAGTGGGAACTTGTCTCCTGGAAAGAGATTTCACACGGCCCTAACATCTTTGAGACTACCTTACAAGACAAGGCTAAAACCCAGTGGACGTTGGACCAGTGATTGGTAGGACCACATCCTGACCGGGACTGCTTTGATGTGCATGCCCCTGGCCCTCTGTTGAAACTCTCTTCTCACATCAGGACCTGAAGACAGAATTGCTGGATCTCTTCCTCCCTCTTCCCAATGTAACCACTAAATGCATCTCTCCATGTTTTCCACTTCTAATTTAGCTTTTCTAAAAATGGTCTCATTGAGGATGGGTGGCTGGAGTGTAATTGGCACACAGGTTAACACACACACACACACACACACACACACAAATTAAATAACAAAGAAATGAACTCAGCAAACAACAGGTAACACATCCATCAAAGAAATCACTGTTATCCACCACAACAGTCAGTAAAGGAAAGATCAATGCAATTTCCACATACAGTAACACGGAGAAGAATAAAATGCCTAGGACCTAACGTAACCAAGAAGGGGAAAGTCTTGTATGACCACAAAAACAAAACCAAAAACTCGGAAAGAAATTAAAGACATCAATGACAGGCCGCCCACACTCACTGTGCCTCCAAAGCAACCCAAGACAAAGCAACTTATAAATAACAGAAACGGATTTCTCACAGTATTAGGTGCTGAATCCAAAACCAAGGTATTTTTGAGAGCTAGTCCCCATTCTAAGATGGCACCATCTTACTGTGTCCTCAAGAGGGGACTGTATCCTTACACAGCTGAAGCGAAGGGGTGGAGAAGTACACACATCCCCTGTACCTTCATGGGGGTGTGAAACTCATTCAGGAAACCACAGCCTACAGTCACCTCTAAAAAGCCATACCCCTCAGCAGCATTAGATCTGGAGGAGACACATTCAAACTGCAACCATTATAAAAGCACCCAAGGTGACCTACAGGCTATACACAATCCCTACCAAAAGCCCAGTGGCAGGTTTGATTTGGTTTGGCTTTTGGCAGCAAGGGCTGCCACCCATGTGGAGGAATGTTCTAGCACAGTCTTCAGTCTTCCCAATGATAGTTTTTGTGAAACACAAAAGAGCCATCCAGAAGTTCATGCCAAATCTCAAAGAAGCCAAAGGAATTGTGACAAAGACTAAAGCTTGCAGACTCACAATTTCTGGTTTTAAAACTTCCTCCAAAGCTACAGTCACCAACGGTGGTGATTTGAATATGCTTGGCCCAGAGAGTGGTACTATTAGGAGGTGTGGGCTTGTTAGAGAAAGCGTGTCACTGTAGGGGTGGGCTTTGAGATCTTCCTCCTCCTGGCTACCTTCAGATCAAGACAGAACTCTCAGCTCCTCAAGCACCATGCCTGCCTGGATGCTGCCATGCTCCCACCATGATGATAACGACTGAACCTCTGAACTTGTAAGTCAGCCCTAGTTAAATAGTGTCCTTTATAAGAGTTGCCTTGGTCATGGTATCTATTTTTTTTCCCTGAGACAGGGTTTCTCTGTATAGCCCTGGCTGTCCTGGAACTCACTCTGTAGACCAGGTTAGCCTCAAACTCAGAAATCCGCCTGCCTCTGCCTCCCAGAGTGCTGGGATTACAGGCGTGCACCACCACCGCCCGGCATGTCATGGTATCTCTTTACAGCAATAAACCCAAAGTAGTATACCAATACTGTCTCTGGCATAAGGACAGATATATGGACACAGTGTGGTGTTGCATTATCTGTAATATCCTGTAACCAGCACTGGAAAGGTCCAATCAGTATCTCTTAAGCCACACAAGACCCCATCTCCAAAACAAAGCAAAACAAAGCAAAAACAGAAAACAACAGAAAGACAGACCAATGAGATAAAGAATCCAGAAATAAACTATCACATATATGACCAAATGATTATTTCCTCCAAAGCCACAGGCTTTAATGTTGTCAGGTCCTTACACCACGTATTAGTCTTCTCTAGAGTCACAGAACTTTTGGATAGTCTCCATACAGTAGGGGAATTTGTTGATGACATACAGTCTGTAGTCCAACTCCCAGCAATGGTCAGCAGCAGCTGTGGATGGAAGGCCAAGGATCTAGCAGTTGCTCAGTCCCACAAGGCAAGCAGGCGAAGAACACAGAGTGAATCTTCCTTCTTCCAATGTCCTATGTAGGTCTCCAGCAGAGGGCGTGGCCCAGATTAAGGCATGTGCCACCAAGCCTGGATCTGGGACTTGCTTCATCCCAGAGGACCTTGAACTCTGAGATCTCCCTGTCCTAATCGTCTAGGATTCATATCCACTGTGCCTCAAGATCTCCATGCCAAGATCCAGGTCAGACACTTATATCTCCCAGCCTCCAGATTAGGATCACAGGTGAGCCTTCCAATTCTGGACTGAAGTTCATTCCGGATATACAACCAGAACAACCAGGAACAGCCACTACACACTGTGGTGTGTGTGAGTGTGTATAAGTGTGTGTTTGTGTGTGTATACATACATATATTTTTTGTTTTTTTTTAATTACTTATTATATATGAGTACACTGTTTTATCTTCATACACACCAAAAGAGCGCATCGGATCTCATTACAGATGGTTGTGAGCCACCATGTGGTTGCTGGGAATCGAACTCAGAGCCTCAGGAAGGGCAGTCAGTGCTCTTAACTGCTGAGCCATCTCTCCAGCTCCCCCCCCCTTTTTTTTTTTTTTTTTTTTGTGAGACAGGGTTTTTCTGTGTAGTACTGGCTGTCCTGGAACTCACTCTGTAGACCAGGCTGGCCTCGAACTCGGAAATCTGCCTGCCTCTGCCTCCCAGGTGCTGGGATTACAGGCGTGTGACACCACGCCCGGCCATACATATATAATATATGTGTATATATATATCATGTGTATACATATTATATATACTGTATATTTTATGTGTGTGTGTGTATGTGTGTATTTGTACTGAAAGGATAAAAAATAGAGCCCTAACTCCAGCCTCCTAAGAAGCCCTAAACAACTCAAATTCCAGACCCTGCTCTTTGTTAGAAACTAGATAAAAAGGCCTTGAGTGATCCTGGCCCCATAAGAAAAAAAAATGAGCTAACTAGTTGCTATCCGGCTTCTATAAAAAGCCGATTGGTCCTTGGAGCGCAGGCTCGGATAATTTAAACTGATTGGCTTAGAAGCTATGGAGTGGTACAAATCGATTGGCTTGCGATGTGCTTTGTTGTGAACCTATAAAAGCTGTTCCAATTCTGCACTCAGGGTCCACAGTCCTCTACCCCTGCATGGTGTAAGACTGTGAACCCCAGAGCCTCTGGAATAAAAGTCCTCTTGCTGTTGCATCAAGACTGTTTCTCGTGAGTGATTGGGGTGTCGCCTTCCAAGGCATGGGGTGCCGGGGCACCCTCGTTTTTCCGGGTCTTTCAGTACCTGTACATGTACACACATGCACAGATACAGGCACAACACACACACACACACACACACACACACACACACACACACACCACAGTTGGGTTTCAAATGGATTGAATCTATCCCTATTCTAAATCCCATGCCTGCTCTACCTTGTGCTCACCTTGTCGTCCCCACAGCATCCTGGCTGCATAGCTCACACACGCTGTCACTCACAGGCACCATCCTGGAGCCTCCAAGCTGAACCAAAAAGAAAAGGCGACCCCAGCTCGCTGCTTCTTGACCGTGGGTGTCCTGACTGCAGGTGTCCTGACTGTGGGTGTCCTGACGTCTGCTGTCTCACCCCTGCTGTCTTGCCTACCCCACCCCCACCATGGTGGACTGCCAGAATACACCCTTCCTCCCTCCAACTGCTTTCCTCAGGTTGTCACAGCAACATGAGAGGCATCATCACACTTGGTACCCAGAACACAGGAGAAAGGGTCACACTCCACAACGGAACAACCTGACTCCAAACTGAGCTGAGAACAGGACAGACAGGAGGGAGGGATTGGGGCACTGGATAGCATTAACAGAAATGGAGGTTCAGCTTGGGGATACGGGGGTTCTAGGGGTAGATGGTGGGTGGTAGCCAACAGCACTAACCTGTACGCGGGACAGCGGACACGGGGCATGCTTTATGCTAAGTATATATTTTATCATCTTAAAAATATTCCAGAATATTAAGGCAGAATAATAAGGCAGAAGGACAGACAGGTTATCTGCCAATGGGATCCTGCTATCAAGGAGCCGGCCTTTAGACTCACTTGGAGACTCTGCTGGCCCCGGGAGATGTCACGTATCTTCTCCCAAAGCCTTGACAAGGACAGACCCACAACCCACTGTCCCCACCTGCCTGCGCTGGCGCAGTGGGACCAGGTCCACTCTGCTGGATCCCACCTCAGTCGCCCCCATCGGGAAGCAGACATTGTGGTTTGAATGTGCCATGTGCCCCACGGGCTCCTGGGTAGAAGGTATGGTTCCTACACGGCATTGCTTCCGAGAGGTGACTAGGTCCTGAAGGGACCTCTTTGTTGGGTTAATCCAGGAATGGATGGGAAGGTTTGCTGAAGGCCTGTCTCTGAAGACTACTGTCTTAGTCAGGGTTTCTATTCCTGCACAAAACATCATGACCAAGAAGCAAGTTGGGGAGGAAAGGGTTTATTCAGCTTACACTTCCACACTGCTGTTCATCACCAAAGGAAGTCAGGACTGGAACTCACACAAGGTAGGAACCTGGAGGCAGGAGCTGATGCAGAGGTCCTGGAGGGATGCTTCTTACTGGCTTCCTTCCCCTGACTTGCTCAACTTGCTTTCTTATAGAACCCAAGACCACCAGCCCAGGGATGGCACCACCTACAATGGGCCTTCCCCGCTTGATCACTGAGAAAATGCCCCACAGCTGGATCTCATGGAGGCATTTTCTCAACTGAAGCTCCTTTCTCTGTGATAACTCCAGCTTGGGTCAAGTTGACACACAAAACCAGCCAGGACAGCTACCCTGTCCCTGGTCCCTTGCTCTCACTCCTGTGGCATGAGCAGTTTTTCTTGGCCAATGCCCTTGACTGTGCCTCACCACAGGCCATAAGCAGTGCAGACACATCTGGGCCGAAAGTCAAAATCACACTTTCCTCCCCTAATCTGTTTTAACAGGCAGTGGACCACGGTGACAAAAAGCTACCACCATAGATGAGCCCTACAGACAACGACGCTGACATTTTGGTGCTGACAGGACAGCCAAGAACGCGCCTGCATCCTCCACGACAAAGGAGGCTGGGAGGGAAGGCCAGTCCCCAGGGCTGAGGCAGAATTCACACAGCTCAATCACAAAGCAAGCAACCAGATGTTAAAATGGGCACAAGACCCGAGCAGGCATTCCTGAGAAGACACAACAGTCTGCAGCACAAACCCGGTCCCCTGGTCCAGATTGCAGGTCACCACCGGAGACGCAAACGAAATCCACAGCGGGACACACCATGTCACATCTGTTAGGCATGAAGCAACAGGTGGTGGAGAAAAAGGAGGAACCCTTTACACTGCTGGCGGGGATGGAATCTAGGTCAGCCACCGGGGGAAACATGGGGAAGCTGAGAGAGAGAGAGAGAGAGAGAGAGAGAGAGAGAGAGAGAGAGAGAGAGAGAGAGAGAGAGAAACAGGAAGGGAGGGAGGAAGAAGAAGATAGAAGCAGACAGAGAGAGAGGGAGAGAAGGAAAGACAGAGAAAGACAGACAGGGAGGGAGGAGGAAGACAGACAGAAAGGGAGAGAAGCAGAGAGACAGACAGTCAGAGACAGAAAGAGAAATACAGATAGGGAGGGAGACAGACAGATAGACAGAAACAAAGACAGAGAGAGGGAGAAAGAAAAAGACAGGAAAGGAGGGAGAGAAAGACAGAGATAGAGACAGAGAGAGATACAGAGAAACAGAGAGACAGACAGGGAGAGAGAGATAGAGACAGAGTGGGGGAAGGGAAATGAGAGGAGAGGGGGGAGGAAGGGCAGGGGAGGAGAGAGGAGAGGAAAGGGAATCAAAATAAAACCACCAAGGCCGGGTGGTGGTGGCGCACGCCTGTAATCCCAGCACTTGGGAGGCAAAGGTAGGTGGATTTCTGAGTTCGAGGCCAGCCTGGTCTACAGAGTGAGTTCCAGGACAGCCAGGGCTACACAGAGAAACCCTGTCTGTCTCGGAAAAATAAATAAATAAATAAATAAATAAATAAATAAATAAGACCACCATGATCAGCAGCAGTCAAAGGAACTAAGGGGTTAGGCTGTGGAAGACACACCCGCACCCCAGCTGCTGCCGAGAGGCCCCGTGGGTTTTCACAGACATGAGAGAGAAGATGCTGTACCCACGAAGCAATACTGACCACAGTGGAACTCCTGTCCCATGCCATGACCTGGTGGACACTGCGCTAAGCGAGACAAGCTGTGCACAGAACAGACATCACGTGACCTCCATCACAGGTCGCCGCTAACAACCTGCAGATACAGTGCACAAAAGGGGGAGGGGAGTTGGCTGGTGGCAAAGTCGGGAGACATTAATCCAAGGCCAAGAGCCCCAGACTGGCAGCTGGAAGGGCTGCCATCTTAGTGTGTAACGGGTGACCACAGATGGCAATCTATACTCCCTGCAGACTGCTCAGAGAGGGTCAGTGGTAGAGAACCTGCTTGGTACGTGTGAGGCTCTACACACACACACACACACACACACACACACACACACACACACCATGCACAGAGAGTGGCTTTTAAGTGTAACCCTGACAAGAAACAGATAACTTCGGCTGTCAGTGTTACACAGAGTATCTGCCTATGAAGCCATTGCATCGCACACTCTAAACCCTTGAATATTCGTGAGGTCCTGCAGTCTCTCCCCAGGCTCTGAGTCCTAAGCCTGGGTGCCCCCGAGTCGGCTGGGTGTTGGATCTGGTGTGCCTGGGAGGAAGGGCATGTCTGTGGGCAGCTCGGCTAGCACCATGCACACAATATTTATCCGCGTGGTTGCCAGGAGAGAGAGAGGAGAAAGATAAGGATTCGGGTATTTTTCCACGGAGGGGGTCTTGTCTCCTGGGATCAAAGTTAAACAGAAACTCGGGTTAACTGAAGCGTCCTAAGGAACAGCCGCAGTTTGGAGTCTCTCGTTTGATGAAAGAGCCAGATATGAGCCAAGGTGGGACCACAGCAGAACCCCCCACAGTGTGTCCACCCCCCCAACAAACGCTCCATGGTCCACAAGGCTCAGCGGTTCAGTTCCACTCTGTGACTCTTGGTGGCACCGAGTTCGCTGTAGATGCAGGATTTGGGGCTCCACAGTCCTCGCTTTCTCCCAAGAGCCTCCAGGCTCCCTGGGAAATCGTACCTGCCCCTGTTGTTATTCGAGGGGCAGACAAGGCTCTGAGATGCGGACACGTGAGAGTAAGGCCAAATGCCGGATCTATGCAGCCCCTTGACCGAAGCTCTGTCATTCTCAGATCCCACGGAGATACCTACAGGGCTCACTGCAGGCCGCAACAGGCCCAACGGTATTAGTGAGGGCAGAGAGTCGAGGATCATGGGTACGGTACCCCTGAACCCCGGGACAATGCTTACTCTCTGGCCCCAAAGGGCAAGCCCATATACATAAGGCCCAGCTGCACGCTGACCTAGCGTGCTCGTCAGAGACGTAGCCCTGTCCGGGAGTTCCCATGGAGTGACCTCCCCACTATGACCTCACATACCGACTGAATGCTGTAATGCTTGCCCTGACACCTTGGCACCGGGCCACTCGCCTCGTGGTCTCCCTCAGGGGTCAGAAGAAAAGACATGGGTGAGGGGCTACAAGCTCTGCTAGACAGAACAACACAGAGGCCTCGGGGTGTTAGGCGGGGCCAGGTGTGTGGGTGTCTAGGGCGCAGGCCTGCGGCACCAGAAAAGTGTCTTGGCTCTTCAGATCGACGGTACACAGAAACTCGAGTTAACTAAAGCCAGATAATCTAAGTCGGGCTGTGCAAGGTTAGGTTGGGGTTTAGGGTGACTGCAGAACTTAATTCAGGCCACACCCCACTGGCCTGGTGAGGTTGGAGAACTGGGCAGGGCCCGCTTTATAGTGGAAAGTACCCACCCCGTGGTTCTGGTCAGACCCTGGGGAGGAAGTGCGCGCTCCCTGATAGGAACTCCCCGCTCCCAAACCCTCAGCCTCCTGATGCGGCCCAGGACCCTCCATGCCCCCTCACAGTCGTGGGGCTAAGAACTGACCCCAACATCTCCCACTCTAAAAAACACACAGCTGCCGCTAAGGGGAGAGACACTACACTTTCGGGGAGGGGTCCTCTCGGGAACCCCACCTGCCCTTCACCATACTGAGGTAGGAGTCATCAACCAACCAGGGTGGCCCAGCAGGAGTGAGGCTCACCCTGAGAGGATGAACCCAGCCAGGGTAGGGAGGATGAGAGGCCTCCTGCTCCCCCCCACCCCCTCCCCTCCAACCACGCCCGGAAAGGGGCCTTAGTTCAATGAGATTTGATACCCAGCTGCGGCCTGCACATACATGGGCCATGAGTGCTGATGGACCAGTCCCCCCAGGACCTTGCCGGGGATACAGCTTAAAGTATCCAGATGTTCAGCCACTGGCTGGCCAGGCATCGGTTAATGACATTAGTGCCCTACAAGGCTCCAACGCTGGCCCTGCACCATTGTGGATAAGTCTTCACTCAACAGGGCCTTGGCCTTCTTCACAGTATCTGGCTGCCCCTGAAACAGACATGACTAGGTATTCCTAACCCCAAATAGCAGCCCTCTTGCTTACCCATCATCCTGCATGGCCTAAACAGAGGATATGATAGGTTGGTTATCTTCCTGTCAAGACACATCCCTGGCTCTGCCAGCTGAGGCCAGGTGTGGGCCTCCTGCCACTCCACATTCCTCTGTTCCGAGGATGGAATGTGTGTGGGACTCTACGGGACACCAGCTGGGTCAAATCTGAGCCTATAGCCCTGGCTTAGCCACACCCTCTCGGGCCCAGCTGTGGCCCCTAATGCAGCCATGAGCGATCCCTGGGCTTCTGCCGAGCCCAGGCCCATACATCCATCTCCCCTGCCTGTGGCTCGACCCTCACCCTTGTCCTGTATGTATCTTCTCAGCCAGGGCTCTGTTCATCCCCTGGGTGGTCCTCCTGCTCACCTGCCCCTCCATCCCAGCCCCTCATGTGCCTCTTTACGGAGACAGAGTACTACTATGTGTGGCTTGACCCTGCCTTACCTGGAACCCCCCTCTTGCTATATCCTAGGCCTGTGCAGGCTCTGGACCTCTGGTGAGCATTCCGGCCAGCTGCTTACCAAGAACCATCCAAGCTCATCCTGCTGGCATCCAATAACATGGCATCCAATAAGGTGGCATTCAATAAGATGGCTGGCACCCTCATGGCTTCGAGACTACATAGCTGACATTACTACAGGAGACACCCGCCCCCCCCCCTTGGAGTCCAGCATAGCCTCCCAGCTCCAGAGCCCGCTGACTAAAGGTCACGCCCACTTCCCCACAGGCAGAAGACAGACACCGTGTCCTGCAGGCTGGCTATTGCCTCCCAACATGAAGGTATCTAAGGCCCTACCCCCATCCATCCATCCATCCATTTGTCCGTCCGTCCATCCGTCCATCCCCTAGCCAGAGGCTATGTAGTCCAAAGCTGGGCAGAAGCGTGTGGGTGGTGTAAGAGGCTGGCTGGGGCCTATGACCCTGTGTGCCTGGCACCTTTCAGACCTTTGGCCAGGATGGTGAGGGCCACAGGGAGAACATCAAACAATGTGCCTCAGAGGCTAGGAACAAGGAGGAAGCAGCCGGCGTTTGGTTGAGGGAATCAAAGCTTCCCTCAGCCGTGTCAAGTTATCGCCGGGCCTCTCAATTTCCAGTCTGTGACTGAGGAAGGCACCTGGCTGACTCAGGGCCAGGACACATCAACACTCAGAGAAGCACCTGGGGCAGGTGGTGACCTGTCACGCCGGCTACAGAAATAGAACGTGTGGTCATAGCCACGCCCAGACCCCAGCCTCCTCCCTGCGCGGAACACCACACCCCAGTACCTCCTCCAGTACCACTGCCAGGCTCAGGGAGGCAAGGGCGGCGAGCCCATGTCAGGCTCTCATCAGCTCATGACAAGAAGCAAAAACAAAGAAAGGGGCGGATGGTAGCCACTTGGTTACCTGCAGCCGGCCCAATGAACACACAGTACCCATCCTCCTGAGACGGGAGAGAGGCACAGGCGACAGGCAGCCCGTCCCCAGCTAGGTAGTCCCAACACTCGTCCTCCAGGGCCTCGCAGAACTGCCGGCAGGGTGGCAAAGCGGGTGGCGGGCCTGGGCCACACGAGGGAGTCAGCAGCAGACAGAAGAACCAGGCGAGGAACGGGTGGCAGTTTGTACGGAGGAGGCGCCCCCAAGCCTGTGCGGTGGCCTCTACCTCCGCGCTGTCTGTATGGCGGAGATGATTAGGCAGCCAAAAGCGTCCGATACCTAAGTGGCTGCAGACGGCCAGAGTGGGCGGCAGGGGCAGGCAGCGGCTGGTAGAGGTCAGAGAACCGTTTCCCACCAGGGCAGAGTCGTTAGAAAGCTCAGGCCCTGAAGAAGGAGCCACGTGGGAAAGCCAAGCACCGGGGGACCCAGGGAGAGCCACTACTTGAGAGAGTCGGGCTGAAGGGTCAGAGGAAGGAACAGAGAGTAGACCGTGCACGCTCAGAGAAGCCGTCACCAGAGGACCCATCACCAAGGGAAGAAGAGGTGCGTGCCCGTGGGCATCAGAGTGTCTGTGCTGCTGGCTGGACCTGGCTGCCTTGGGCGAGAGTCCTTTCCCCTCCGGATGCTGGGACTGCCTGGGGGGCTCTTGACTCCCCCAGGGAGGAGCCCTGATCCGCGTAGAAGAGAGAAATGCTCTACCTGGCGATGCTGGTGACACCGAGGGTCTTCCCAGTGGTGTCTGGAGGCTGCTCTGGAAGGGAGGCGCCTGGGTGGGCACAGCCAGCGCGCCGGCCTCGGTTGTCTGAGCATCTGCTGAACTTGGAGCGTCACTGCTTAGCCAGAGAGTGGTCTTACCGCCCTGGGGAGCACTGGAGAGCTCAGGGGCGGTGGGGAGGACTGTAGGGATGAAGGAATCTGAAGGCTCAATCCCAGGAGAGTGCTCAGTAGTGGAGTCCTCATCCCACAGCTGGACAAAGCTCCGAATGCCCTGAGCCACATTCAGGATCTTGGCTCCAACGCCGGCAACGTTCTCCTCCTTCGTGTCTGGGCTCGCCTCGGGGGCCACCAGGGGAATGGGGACAGCAGAGGTTGCAAGGCTGTCACCCTGGCCAGCTTCCCGATCCTTCTCCTCCTCCTCCTCCTCCTCCGGGGGCAGCTTGGGGCTAGCAGTTGTCTGTTGTTCTGTGAGGCCATCCTGGGGGACCACGTGCGTGGTGGGGTTCTCTGTGGACTGCACAGGTGAACTGATCTGGGGTTGCGAGACCGGACGTTCCAAGGAATCAGGGGTCTTGGCAGACCAGAACCACACCAGGGGATTCAGAGGACTCAGGGAATTCCCATCAGTGCTGGCAGACACAAGGCGGCAGGGCAGCAGCAGCAGCAGCAGCAGGCAGAGGCGTCCGCTGGGCTCGGGAGCCATCAGAGAAGTGCAAGCCTCAGAGCTGGAGCTGGGGCGGCTCCTGTGGTCCTGGAGGTGGGGCCTGCCAGGTCCCCACCCTCCCCCATTCCTGGTTCCCAGTCTCCTTCCCTCCACTGCTTCCCTCTGGCAGAAGGGAAGGAACCCAGCCTGAGAATCAAGGTGACCCACCAAGCAGTACCTTCAGATTCCATTTAACTCCTTCCTGTCTGCACCTTCCGGGAGCAGACAAAGCAGAGAGGTGGGTAAGAGACACCCAGCCGAACTCCAGCTTGTGCAACTTAAGAGTGCTGCTGAGTCTCTGCTGAGAATGGGTGTGGGTGTGGGGGCCTGGCCAGGGTCCTTGGGGACATGGAAACCACACCCCAGCTCCTACTGCCTCCATTGGAGAACACCCGGAAGTCCTGGCTGCTGGCCACCATTCTATGATGAAACCGAGTTTGAAAAATGCTCGGCTTGGGGCAGCTCTAATTCTTGTTTTACAATTGTTGATTCAGAGAAAGGGTGGGTGTCCAAGGGTGGGTGTCGGTTCCTTCCCCCCCTTCCCCTCCCCCCACTGCAGCCTATAGCCCTCCTACCTGCTCAAAGCCTAAAGTCATCAACTTGATCTGTCCCTTAGACCCCCCCCCAAAAGCCCACTAGTTCTCCCCATGGGCCTCGGTGGCCTCATTACTTCTTTCTCTGGTTTGTTCTTAAGTCCTCTGGTATAATCGGCCTACAGCTCTCTGTGTCTCTGCAGTGACCTGTTCTGTACCTGTGTTTTAAGGTCCAGCTAGTGTTTCAATAGGAATTCCTGGGGGTTGCTTCAAAGTAACAAACTGTAGCAAGTAGTTGGGCCTCAAGATGAAGGTAAAGGAAAAAACGTGTGGGATGTATCCAAGGGCCACACCATCAACAGCAGGCCTCCGCCTCCGGTCTTATGGATTCCAGCTGCGGACAGAGGGCATGGCGTGGCTTAGCGGCCTGTGTCTCAGGAGCTGGCAGTCAGGGCACTGCCGTTACTCTTGGATTTACTTCATCAGGTCGGTCTGCAGCTGGGTGTTTCCCCCACACTGTTCCTTTCCTTTCCTTCACACAGCTTCAGGTAAAAATCTCACTTTATCTATAATACACCAGGGGCTATCAGTGGCTTCTCCATCCTGCACTCCACAATGGGTTATAGCAAATGGGGGACCTGTCAACCGCCACTATAGCCACCCTGACCCCATGAGGTCAGGTAGGTTCTTCTACACCATTCCCTTCACAGATGTAGCTGTATGGTCATCTGGGACATCCTCCTGTGCTGACTCTGTATGAACTCCCATCTGGAGGGGTCTCCTCCTGCCTCAGCGCCCACCTGCCTCACAGTGAGCCCCTAGGGAACAGCGAGATGTAGGTGGGAAAGGGACACACTTGCCTGGCCACCTGACCACACGTCTTCCCAGCCCCTCCAGCACTGAGACCTTTTGGATAGTCAGACTTGGGGATTAGGAGACCCACATATCCAAGGGCTTTGGACAGAGAGGTCCAGGATGTAGCTGGGTTTTTTAATTTCGGAGATAATCCTGTATCGAATCAAAGTCAACGTCCACGGACATGAAGCCGAGGAGATGGAGCACCTTGCCATCGATCTCCCACATTCTGTGGCCATACATCCAAGACCCCCCAGGGCACAGCTCTCTGCCTCACACCCATCGCTGCTGAAAGTCATAAAATGGTCCTCGGGGGCACCCAATGGGGTAAATACTTTGGGGTGTGGAACACTGGAATTGTAAGTTGCCCTGGTCCCTCTTTTCTCAAGGCCTGGTGGGAGGAGGAGTTTAGCCTCTCTAGGCTGTTACAGCCCACCCCCCAGATCTGTCTGAACACTTCCACCCTGTACCAGGGACCCCCGCCTCCCCCCCCCCCCGCCCCCGACCCAGGAAATGCTAGCATTTGTCCAAGAACTTTGCTCCTCCCCAGCTCTGTACGGAGTCTAAGGCAGTGTGGATCTGGGCCAGCAGAAACAGGCTCGCTACATAGGAGGAGGAGCAGGACCTCAGTTCAGGCAGAGACCCGAGAATGAGAGGCCAAACCATCTCAATGAAAACAAGTGTCGAAGCCGGGCGGTGGTGGCGCACACCTGTAATCCCAGCACTTGGGAGGCAGAGGCAGGTGGATTTCTGAGTTCGAGGCCAGCCTGGTCTACAGAGTGAGTTCCAGGACAGCCAGGACTACACAGAGAAACCCTGTCTCGAAAAACAAAGAAAGAAAGAAAGAAAGAAAGAAAGAAAGAAAGAAAGAAAGAAAGAAAAAGAAAGAAAACAAGTGTCCAGGGAGCTGGAGAGATGGCTCAGTGGTTAAGGGCACTCACTGACTGCTCTTCCAGAGGTCGTGAGTTCAAATCCCAGCAACCACATGGCAGCTCACAACTGTCTGTAACTCCAGGACCCAACCCCCTCATACAGACGTACATGCAGGCAAAACATCAACGCACATAGGGAGGGAGGGAGGACAAAACAAGAAAAGTATCCAATGGTCACCGGGCAGTAAGGTAGAAATACTGAGATCAACTATGGGAAAACAGCTGCTGCTGAAACTGACTACCCTCAGTCCCATTCAGAGGGACAGAGCTCCTGGCCTGGGGTTCCGAGCAATGATAAATCAAAGCAGGACTGAACCCCAATCCAGCACCATTTCTATATCTTTTTGTTGTTGTTGTTGTTTGTTTTGTTTTGTTTTGTTTTGTTTCGAGACAGGGTTTCTCTGTGTAGCCCTGACTGTCCTGGAACTCACTCTGTAGATCAGGCTGGCCTTGAACTCAGAAATCTGCCTGCCTCTGCCTCTCAAGTGCTGGGATTAAAGGCGTGCGCACCACTGCCCGGCCCAGCACCACTTCTAATTGTCATGTTATAGAGTCTGTGTTTTCCTCAGTTTCCCCAGTGACAAAAATGGACAGGAACAAGTTTCCTATCACACTGCACAAAGCTGTCAAGCTCAGCAGAGTCCCCCCAACACTGGCCAGCCAGGCACATGCTAGGTGAGGTCCGGTGAGCCCCCATTCCTCAGAATGAAGAAATATAGATACAGAGGCCATGGGTCCGGAGTCAAGAGCACAGACCTCTTAAGAGTTTAGAAACAGGCCGGGCAGTGGTGACACAGGCCTTTAATCCCAGCACTTGGGAGGCAGAGGCAGGCGGATTTCTGAGTTCGAGGCCAGCCTGGTTTACAGAGTGAGTTCCAGGACAGCCAGGGCTACACAGAGAAACCCTGTCTCAAAAAAACAAATGAACAACAACAAAAACCAAACAAACAAAAGAAAACAAAGAAGAAACTGTAGCTGGCAGCCTTCGTATGTACAAAAACATATTCACTCATACAAACATGCATGCACATTCTCATGTAATCAGCATGCACACATGGCTTTACTACCAGACTCTACACGAGGCCCCTTCTACAGCCTCAGCCAGCTGTCTCTCCTGGCTCCGCTTTCTCTAAGCTGTGGGCAGAGTTACTGCTGCCCTCCCCCAAGGCTGCCCTTGCCCTCCCCCAAAGGCTGCCCTCCCCCAAGGCTGTAGTGGCAATGCTTCAGGGTGATGAAACAGCCTCAAGGCATGTCCCCAACTGTCCCACATCAACACGTAAGGGAATCATCAATCAATGCCTGTCTAAAGGGCAAGGGCTGTGCCGTTTGGCTCAGAGTCCAGCTGCAAGCAGCTGGATACCAAGTCCCTCTCTTAAGAGCGAGGCAGGCAGGCCGAGGCCCACATCCATGCCTCTGAGCTCCTCGTCTCCGGGTTAATCCCACGATGATTGCATCTGTCTGAGAAATGGCCAGGGTACAGTCCGCCTGCCTGAAAATTTCCTAATGTGATTTCATGCTTCAGAGTATCCCTGGAAAATCCCAGGACTGAAGTCCAGAACCCTGCTCCCTACCCCGCGTCCTGCATGCTTGAGAAGAGGGACTCGGCTCCACGGCAGAAAGGGGGGGGGAGGGACCCTAAACTCATGTCATACCCTGGTCCCCCGCCCCATCCAGATGCTTATCTCCAGGACCCCTTGACTGGCAGGCTGACTCTGCACCCGGGGACAAAACCAAAAACCAAAGACGGAGGCAATGGAGTGGCCATAGCTCCTATTTCGAGGCCCTACTCGGTAAGAGCACCCAGTCCCTTGCACCCTGAGCACCCACACTAACACCCACTCTTGCTCAGTCCCCCAACCCTGCTGCTCACATCAGAGCGTCACATACCCAGTACTCACTTGGAGTCACAGCTCAGGGTCTAAGCTTTGGCCCCCATCTGCAGCCTTTCACTACATATGTGTATATACATCATATACACACGTACACACATACATATACACACTACATATGCATACACATCACACACGTACACGCATACATATCCACACATACACATACACAGACATACTACATATGCATATGCATGTGCATATACATCACACAGACGTACACACATACATATCCACACATACACATATACATACATACTACATACATATGCATATTACATATACATGTACATATGCATATGCACATACATATAATGCACACATTCACGGACACACATATTCCCACACTTTCTCACATGTATGTTCAGGCCCACTCCGTACACTCAAACATGTATGTTCATGCTCAAACATTCACACACACACACACACACACACAAACACTTGCACTATCCAGTAGCACTAAGGTCCTGGCCTACCAGACCAGGTCTCTGTCCCTCTCTCCCAGCCCTGTCCCCATCAGCCCCTCGATCTGGCTTGACTCTGTGTGCTTGCAAGCAGCACAGGTCATGGTTTCAGACAGGAGGGAGGACGGAAGCCCGTGTGAACCAGGAACAGCACCAGCCCGTTTCCCCTGCCCCTGCCCCTGCCCGGTCAAGGGTGACCTCACACCCTTTGGAGACAGACAGCATGTTGTCATGCAGGATTTTCGGGGAAGCATGGAGATTGCTTTGTCCAGATGAGGCCAGCCACCATGCTGGGAAGAGAAGCCAAGGTAAAGAGAAAGAGATCCCTACATCCACAGGAAGGTGGAGAGGGGACACCTTAGACTCTAAGGACTCAGTGAGATGGAAGAGTCCCAGGATACAGCCCCTATCCATCTGACTCAGGTCCATTCCCCGGCAGGGGCCCACAGAGCGTCCAACATGGGGTTGGGGTGGAAGGGATTGTGGACCTGGAGCACACACATCGAAGTACTTAAAGAACTCATCACAAGCTGGGCTCAATCATCCTGTCCAGAGGGCAGCTACTAAAAGACTCTACCTCCCATGAGACCCACACACACACACACACACACACACACTCCAGCTCCTAGAGAACAGGAGGGATTGGTCAGAAACAAGCATACCCAGGAACGGCACCCCCAGAACAGCACCCGACAGGAAGCAGGCATCCGCCACGCTCCTGATTCCCAGCCCCCAGCCCGCAGCGTCCGTCCTCTCTCTGGCAGCCGTCAGAACAACTTTCCTAGAAGCCGGTGTCCACTGGCAACCCGGGCTCTGAGGACATTAGTGCCTGAGGCTTTCTTCGAGTGCACCTGAGTCTGACCTTGGGCTGGCTCTCCTGCTTTGTTGTCCCTGTCACCTTGTGAGGAAACAAGTCACCAGTGCCTGCCTTGTTCCAGAGTGGCCCTTGTCGTCTGGCACGTCTAACTCTCCGGAAGCCAAGGCTCCCTTTGGCAGGGCTCCCACAGTGCGGAACCTGGAAGACAAGCCGTCCCACAGGGCCTGTGGTAACACACCCACGCTGACCTCTACAGAGCCGGGCACGGCCCAGCTTACCTATGAGTTGACTGAGTAGCCGGTATAACCCAGAGGGCCCTTGAGAACAAGGACTCAAGGGCTGGCACAAGCTGTACCTACAACAGTTGACAATCGCTAAGGTCCCTCTTCCTGCCTACGCCAGCCAGCAGGGATCGAGACGTTGGTCAAGATGGGCACCAGCAGAACACTGAGGGGCGATTACCCAGAAGCCCCCGGGAGGACAAAGGAGTTTATCTCAGTCTCAGAATCAGGGTACCAAGACATGAGCCGTCCCTTACCCTCGCCTGCCAAGGACCTTGGGTGTGCCCAGCAAGTTCTTGCCAAGCAAGAAGCCACGTCCTCTGCACCGTCAGTCCCAGGGAAACAAAGATTCTCAGAGATTTGACAAATCAAGAACCTAAAGGCACCATTTCAGCTGTGTTTCAATCTGACAAACTCCCTCTAAGAACCTAGACTATCCCGACTGGCTACCTGGTTACTTCCAGTTTACCAATGCCCCACCCTCCTCATGTGCCCTAGGGTATCCCCGTGGCTCCGGCAAGCACAGGACTCCATACTCCCAGAAGACTCGAAATCTTCTGCAGGTCAGGGTCACTTTGGCTTGGGGACTATAACCTCCTCCCATCACCGTGGGGACAAGGGACAAGCACCCATCGGAAAGGAGTCTTTAGCTCCCTGTGAACCGTTCCTCCCAGCACCGGTCCCTTCCAAAAGTCCCGCCCTCTCACTTCAGTGGTAAGACAAACCCCTGCCCGGAGCGAGGGTTTGTTCTGTCTTGTTGGCCCGTCTGGTCTGGTTTAGATTCCTGAATAATGCAGTCTTCTATTTTCATTAAAAACTCCAAGACACCCACCTACGAGCAGGAACTGGCTCTCAGCAGTGTGAGTTGGTAAGACAGATGAGGTTCAGTGAGCAGCAGGATGGCACTGGGAGACAGCTGGGAGCTCATGGGTCAAAAGAATTTCCACCTCTTTGCCGGGCGGGGATGGTGCATGCCTTAATCCCAGCACATGGGAGGCAGAAGCAGGTGGATTTCTGAGTTCGAGGCCAGCCTGGTCTACAGAGTGAGTTCCAGGACAGCCAGGGCTACACAGAGAGACCCTGTCTTGGGGGGGAAAGGGGGAATATTTCCACCAATTATCTGTGTCTAGGCTACCCTGGTAGCCCGTGGTATCTCTGGATTTTCTACATCCCCATGGGCCTCTCAGGGTGGATACTGCCTGTCCCAAAGCCAAGTAGGAAGGTCAGTAATGGCGGAACCATGAGCCAGGTCCCCACAGCACACTGCCTGATTCCATGTGATTCTCCCCCTTGTCCGCTGGCTGAGGCCAGTGTGCTCACTCTGGTAAGACTCGGGGCTACTGAGTCTTGGGAAACAGAGACCATATGGGGCCCTGAGAGAGCCAGTCAGCAGTGGAACAGTGTCCTCACTCATTGACCCAGTCGGACCCCGACAAGGGTCCCCAAGCCTCTGAGGGACAGAGAGAGGTTGGACATCTGTCATCCCATCTAGAGAAGGTTCACCCACAAGTAGTCAAATACTGCTTCTCCGCTGTCAAGAGGAATCAGGATCACCGACTACTGAAGCAAAAGGTCTACCAGGTCAAGGGGAGGAGAGAGGCTCCCAGGCACTGTCACCACCACATGCCACCATGCAGCCTTTCTAGGAGGCCAATAAATAAATAAATAAATAAATGGCTTAGTGGTTAAGAGCACATAATGCTCTTCCAGAGGACCCAGGTTCGATTCATAGCACCCACACCAGGCAGCTCAGACCTGCCTGTAACTTCCGTTCCCGAGGGTCTGGCGCCCTCTGCTGGCCTTCACAGGGACTGCACTTATACACATGCACAAATATATACATAGACACAATTTATAAAATAATAAATATTTTTTAAAAAAGAAACACATTTAAAGTATCTATAGAACATAATGAGATTATGGGGGGGGCGCATCTGAATATGTCCTTCTGTGTTACATGGCAGACGGGTGTCACAAGCTTCTCGGGTGTGATAAGAAATTTGGATCTTCAGGAGAATGTTCAGAGGACATAGACAGGAATACTAAGGTGCAACTTATCACACACAGGAAAAGGCCTGCATGTGGACATGCAAGAATATGAGCATGCAAGGGGACGCCCATGGCTGTGTGAAGGCACAGACCCAGGCATGGACATGCAGATACATTGTATTACATATAAATGGCAGTGTGCTCATGTGCACAGACAGGTAAAGAACAGTATCCAGAGAGATGCATATGGCTCTGCAGGCATGACTTCCACATAAATGGTTGTGTGCTAAGAGGCATGCGTGGTTCCATGTGCACAGATTGCATGTATATGTATGCGTGCATGCTTGTGTGCCTGCATGTGTGTATGTTCATAAATATAAGTATGGTATATTTACATGCTATGCACAGATGTACATGACTGTGTACAGATTTTTACATGCATGGACACGTGAGCGTGTGTGTACAAGAAAGAGGGCGCCAGTAAGAAACGAGGCCAAGTTTCCCATGGAGCCAAAGGAGCTCGGGAACTGTTTATTGGGGAAACAGAGGTTTCTTTCTGATCATCCTGGGCGGGGCCACTCCTCCAGTCTCCTCACTTCACCCCAGGGACTCGAGATGACTCAGCAGAGGTGGGAAGAGATGCATCTCTCTCTCTCTCTCTCTCTCTCTCTCTCTCTCACACACACACACACACACACACACACACACACACACACACGGGGACTCAGGAGGTTGTTCCTACAGAGCCTTCAGAACCACCAGGCAAGGCTCCAGGAGAAGCTGAGGGAGGCAGGGGGAGCAGGGAGGGGGGTCTGGAGGGCGGGGAAACTGGATACAGAGGACACGCCCCGCCCCCCAACGGACCTTACCTCTCAAGAGTTGAAATGTAATATTCACTTACACAAAATTGATCTGAATGTACTCTAGTGACTATAGACTCTACAACCATCCATACCTGCCCCAAACACAGTACATTTTTTTTATTTTTACCCTTCAAAAACCAAGCCTGTTTGGCTCTTCTGGGTCCCTTGAGGCTCTTCACAGCTGGAAGTCTGGTAAGAGCTGCTCTGGTCTGTAAGCAGCTGGGCTGGACGGACCACTGGCCACTGATCAGAACTTCCTGATATCCCTCCAGGGTCCTTTAATAGTTTGAAAGTAGACTTTACACTTCTTTTGTTAACTTTATTCCTTGATGTTTTATGGATTTTGGGTGCTGTTTTGTTTTTTTTTTTCAAAGATTTATTTATGTACATGAGTACACTGTAGCTGTATTTAACACCCCAGAAGAGGGCATCAGATCCCGTTTCAGATGGTTGTGAGCCACCATGTAGTTGCTGGGAATTCAACTCAGGACCTCTGGAAGAGCAGTCAGTGCTCTTAGCCACTGAACCATCTCTCCAGCCCTTGGGTGCTGTTGTAAGCAGGCTTTTTCTCTTGACATGTTTGTGTGTGGATCACCTGTTGCCCATGTACAGACCCACACTGGCTCTTGGGTATTGATCTTATCTCCTGCGATTTTGCAGAACTCATTGGCTCTGACTGATTTCTAGGGGATTCCTTGAGACTTTTTATAGTTCCAGGCCTGGCATCTGCAAACAAAGGGAGTTTCACTTCTTGCTTCCCGGTATGGGTCTGTCTTTCATGCTCTTTTCTTGCCTAACCGCCTGGCTGCACTTCCAGGACCGTAATGAATGGAAGTATCACGAGGGGACACTCTCGCCTTGTTCCTGACCTCTTGGGGAGTTTCCAGCCATTCACTAAGATTAGCTCTCCGCTTTCCAAAAATGTCATTTTTCTGAGTCAATGAAGTTCTTTCTGGAGGAGTATGGATTTTGTCAAATGCAATTTTCTGGACCCGTTGAGAAGTCTATGTGATAGTTTTATTCTACTGACATAATGCTTTGTATTGGTTTTCACATGTTAAGTCAACCTTGCTTCTCTGGAGTAACTCTCACTTGGTCGTGGTCTATATAATCTCTCTGGTATGTTGCTAGATTTTGGTTGCTTATTTTTTTTTCCCAGTCAGGGTCTCTCTTTAGAGCACTGGCTGGCCTAGAACTTGCTATGTCTACCAGGCTGCCTTGGAACTCCCAGAGATCCTCCTGCCTCTGTGTCCCAAATGCTACAATTAAAGGCGTGTGCCACCCATGCATAGCCTGACGTGCTTACCATTTTGTTAAGGTTCTTGTCTGTGGCTTTCTGGTTTTGTGATGTCTTCTTTGTCTAACTTTGGATAGTCTTGTCTTATCTCAAAAATGATTTTGGAGTGGGCCAGCTGGGGCTACATAGTGAAGCTGTCTCAGAGAGTTTGAGGGTGGGAGATATCTCGTTCTTGTGTCTTTTGAGAGTCCACAAAGAGCTATTTAAGTGACTGAGCCACCTGTGGGGGGCTCTGGTTTTTCTTGACAGGCTGATTTCCGCCTTGCTGAGTCTACCTTTCTGCTTTTTGGCAGGTTATCTCACTTTCTTCTCTTGCTGCTGTGATGAAATAAATACCCGGATGAGTATATAATTTCAGAAAGAAAACAAATTTTCTTTCGCTCACAATTCCAGGTTCCGGTCCACCACCGTGGGCAAGCCAAGGCATCAGGAGTTTGACGTTAGATCCAAGTCAGAAGCACGAAGCGAGGAAGGCTGACACACAACTTGCCTTCTCCGAGTCATACGGTCCAGCACCCCACCCCATTCCACCCCACCCCCGCCCAGGGAATGGCCCCACCCACAATTAAGATGCCTCTACCCGCCTTTAATCCCAGCACTTGGGAGGCAGTGGCAGGCGGATTTCTGAGTTCGAGGCCAGCCTGGTCTATAGAGTGAGTTCCAGGACAGCCAGGGCTACACAGAAAAACCCTGTCTCGGAAAAAAAAAAAAATGCATCTACCCACAGCAATTAATGTGCTCAAGGTTAGTTCCCCACAGGCATGTCCAAGGACCCTAGATTCCGTCAATTGACAGTCAGCACTCACAGTCTTCTATTAAGAGCGTGTATTTCAAGCAGGGTGGTGGTGGTCCATGCCTTTAATCCCAGCACTTGGGAGGCAAGAGGCAGGAAGATCTCTGAGTTTGAGGCCAGTCTGGTCTACAGAGTGAGTTCCAGGACAGCCAGAGAAAATCTGTCTCAACACCCTACCACTACCGCCAACACCAACAGCCAAGTGTGTGTTCCTTACTGCTTCAGTTTGATAAGCTAGTATCGTTTTAGGAATGCATTCATTTCATCGGTCATCCAGCTTGCTACCATTTTTCACAACACTGTGTGGGAGCCAAATCTGGAGGACATAGATTCCTGAGTTTCAAGACTTTACTGCAAAGCTCTGATCGCTGGGACAGGGAGAGGGACAAGGGGGCGTGGACAGATCGGAGTGCCAGAACCGAGAGAAACAAAGCCCCTAGTCTGCAGTTTGGTGACTCTGGACATGAGCGCCAGGATTGGTCAGTGGGGAAAGAGTTGCCTTTTGATAGACAGTATGGTAAGGTAGCCATGTATGGGGGATGATGCCAGCCCATGCCCAGCCTCACTTCATGGACCCAGGAAGACCCAGAGGTAAGAGCTAAAGACACAAAACTCTTGGAAGAAGAGATGGGAATAAACTTTCAATGGCCTTGGATCCGACCAATAACTCTTATGGCCCACGTCGCTGGGACAACAAGAATAGAAAGGCAAACCACACCCGTCAGAGACCCCGTCAAGAACGGAAGAAAGCCTGTGCTTGTATACTCGAGAAGGGTTTCTATCTGAGCTACACAAAGGACCCACAGCACGAGAGTAATAAGCAACTTTATTACCAGCGATCGAGGAATCCAAATAAGCCCCACTGCAGGGGAGATAAACTCCCAGCAGAGACAGAGATGCTGAACCCTCAGCCACGGCGACTGCCAGCACCAAAAGGCAAAGAGCGGAGAGCTGGCCTGACAGAGAAGCAAGAGTCATCCACTACCGGCCGGCGTAGATGCGGTCAATCAGACAATGGAATACGACTCAGCCACAAAAAAATGAACGGAGCGCCAGCACATGCCAGGCCGAGGAGGAAAGATGGCTTAGCCTCCCCAGAGACATCTTGCTGAGTGACAGGCCTGGACACTCCATGATTCATTCACACAGAATAAAGAGTTGGCGATCCTCTGGCAGAGAGCCAGAAACCGGCTACGGCTGTGGGGCGGGGGGGGGGGGGGGGGGGCGGCGGGGGGGGGGGGGGGGGGGGGGGGGCGGGGGGGGGGGGGGGGCACACTAAAAGCCAACCGGTTTAAGGAAATGTTCTAAAGTTGATATTATTATCTTGGAATGCACCAAAAGCAATGGGTTATATCCTTAAATGAGTGGGTCTCGGGCTTGTGACGGATGTCAATAAAGCCTCAGAGAAAGGAACAAAACGCCCACCTCAAGATCCAAACCTGCACGTATTTGACCTTTAACGAGGCAGATTTCTTTTCGAGGATTTCAACTGTCCCCTTTGATAACTTCCTCAGTCTTGTTTTCTAAGGGGGGGGGGTCCTATTCATAATTTCCTTAAATTATGAGTTTCCTCGGTTTCCAAACTCATCAGGGGCCTTTTTTGGGGAGCCAGATCGCTGCTATGGCCTCCCCAGTTCCCCTCCCCCCATTCCTAAAGGAGCAGCTCTGGCACCCCAGCACTCAGCTTCAGACATAGCTGCTGGGATCAGACCCACCCACCGGTGCCCACCATCATGTAGACGTGACAACAGCGGGGACAGCCGGACACTCTGCCCTCGTAACCCCTCCCACCTCGTGGACAGTCCCTCCTTCCTCCTTCAGGAAGCACCACACCTTGTCTGCTCTGGCCCTCTGGGTCTATGGCACAGTGGATGGTCTTGATCTCATGGCCTCGGGGTTCCCGCTCTGGAAAAACTCACTGCCAAATGCAGAAAGGCGGCTGAGGGGGAGCCTCGGGACCAGGACATGGTGGCGGCCCTGGGAAAGAATGCTCCCAGCAGAGGGACAGCACCATGATGAGGTCCCCTGATGCAGGGGCCAGGCACCTGCCGGACAGCAGTATCCAACCAGCTTGGGAGAGGAGCACACCCTCATGGGCAGGAACAGCATTACCTTCGTAGGAAGGTCAGGTCTACGTGGTGCCAGGATTATATATACACCATGTTTACTGTCCCTGTTGCTTGCAATTAACTGCCCCCCTCTCAGTGGCTGCACACAGCAAGCCTGAGCTTTCTTTCAAGTCAAGACTCTTGACCCAGGAAATTAATGTTTGACTGGACACAGTCACCTCAGCCTTCACACGGGAGGGCAACTGCTGCCCTCCCGGGCCATGACTCACACAGAGAGGGTAAACACAGCACCACATCCTTGCTTCCAAGACCTGTGAGGACCTAAGAGAACACACAGGACAGAGCAGAGGCGGAGACCGAGGCCTGAGGCCTGTTGCCCAGGATGGCGGTCCTCGGTGGTTGTGGTTCGCAGATGGTAAACGGCGCCTTTGCCTCTGCGGTATCCCTGGTAGAGCCAGGTAGCCTCGGTTAGTGAATGCCTGTCTCACTTGGCCTTTAAGGGTTTAACAGTTGTTTATTAACTGGATCCTTTCACGGAAGGCCGCACAGCACGTTTCACAGCGTTAGGTTCCCATGGGCAGGGAGGTAAGGGCTTGCCTTAATTGGGTTAGTGGGGCCTCAGTGGGGGGCCATGGGGTCAGGCACACCCAGGAGCCGGGACACATTCTCTTGCAAATCAGTCAAGTCTTTGTGACCCCACAACAATGACCTGGGCCAGCTTGGGTCCCTTAGCTATCCTGAGGATTAACTGAATAAAAATCACCACTCTCCAGAGGCCTGGAGACCTGCGAGATAATCTGTTGCTTCTAAAGAAATCAGATCTGGCCTGGAATTATGGGTATCTCTTGACAAGTGTCTCTTCCAATGTATGTACATAACGGGAGGTAGGGACCCACAGCCTGTAGCTACATGTCAAGGCCACTGTCAGCAAGGCTACCCAGACACCTGGCTTGCTCCTGGTCGAGGAAGAATGAAGCCCTATGAACCAGGACACTGATATTGGTAGCAACGGGAGCAATAATCCTTCACACACCCACACCCGTCTTGGCCCCTTTCTATTTCAAGATTACCCCAGTACCCAGCATATACCCAAGTATGTCTATTGGGGGGAACACACTGGCACAGCGTGGGAACCCTACCACCACAGAGGAACAGGCTGAGCTGGCCAGCCTAGAGAGCTCAGGTGAGGATGTACTGGAGGCCAGAAGGGGCTGTGGCAACTCAGCTGATGCAGCTAGAAAATATACAGCCTCACGGCTTCTTCATAATCGCAAGAACAAAGCTCGCGTAGACATCCCGTTCAGTCGCCAGCTGGGCGTGGCCAAGCATGCATGGCCGTATCCAGGCCCAGGCTGCTCCTCCAGGCGCCACGCAAAGCTATACTGATTAGGCAACTGATCACAGTCCTCTGGTGGCAATGCTGGGCTGGCCTGGGGATAGCAGTGGGTAGCATCCTACAAGGCCTGCTCTCTCTCTCTCCTCTGGATGACGCCTGTCCTCTCGTCTGTTTCTTCTGCATCCACATCACTCTCCTGTATCCCATGTGTGATGGTTTGTATGTGCTTGACCCCGGGAGTGGCACTATTAGGAGGTGTGGCCTTGCTGGAGTGGGTGTGGTCTTGTTGGAGTAGGTGTGGTGTTGCTAGAGTAGGTGTGGCCTTGTTAGAATAGATGTAGTCTTGTTGGAGTGGGTGTGGCCTTGCTGGAGTACATCTATCACTGTGGATGTGGGCTTTAAGTCCCTCATCCTAGCTGCCTGGAATCCAGTCTTCCACTAGCAGCCTTCAGATGAAGACGTAGAACCATCAGCTCCTTCTGCGCCATGCCTGCCTGGATGCTACCACGCTCCTGACTTGATGATAATGGACTGAACCTCTGAACCTGTAAGCCAGCCCCAATGAAATGTTTTTTTTTTTAAAAGATTTATTTATTTATTATATGTAAGTACATTGTAGTTATCTTCAGACACACAAGAAGAAGGCATCAGATCTCATTATGGATGGTTGTGAGTCACCATGTGGTTGCTAGGATTTGAACCCAGGACCTTTGGAAGAGCAGTCAGTGCTCTTAACCGCTGAGCCATCTCACCAGCCCCCGAAATGTTGTCCTTATAAGACTTGCCTTAGTCATGGTGTCCGTTCACAGCAGCGAAAGCCTAAAACACTGTAGGAGATCCAAAGGTGGATGAGGAATATGGGAGACAGCCAGATGCTGCGAGGGAGTCCCTCTCTATCCCATCAACTCTCGAGGACACATGGGGGACTCATCCTCCACTATATCGTGGTAGGCGCCTCCTATGCTCACTAAAACATCCCGCTGGAGTCTCCCATGACGATGGCCACCAGGCCCGTGGTAAGAGGATAAGTGGACCTGTCGCCTTCGGGACTGTTGACTTAAATGCCAGGTATAGAAGAACAAAGACAAACTTGAAGCTGGAGCTGATCACCCTTCGGGGATCTAGGGCCCCTGGGAGACAGAAAAGTGTTAAGGATATTGTGGAGGATAAAGTACCCTGCCTTACCCAGGACCTGTAGACAGCCCCTGGGGGGGGGGGGACACAAAGGAAATTTTGCAAATGTCATCAATGATCCCATGACACAACCCTCTGGAGAGCCGGGTTGAACCTGGATTTCTCAACCATTATTTTAAGAGATGGAAGTGGGGTACAGACCCAAGAGGACTCCACTGAGAACGGAAGCAGATGCGATCGTATCCTCCAAGAGACCCTGGGACAGCCAGGATGAGGCCTGAGGTCTTGTTTGTAGCTACCCAGGATGTGGGATTTTTCTATTAGACCTCAGTAACTCCCAGAACCACCCAGGAACAACGGGGACAGGAAGAAAAGGCTGAACTCCCAGGGTTACAGTGGCCTCTGCTGGAGACTGCCCAGGCTGGCATGCAGTCATTGCTAATTCATGTGACTGTGACCCCGTGACCTCAACTCACAAGGGACCCTGGCCAGGGAGGAGCCAGGTGTCAGGATGGATGCTGCCAGGCTCACTGGGCCTATCGGCTCCATTAAGTGCAGGTCCTTTGATTCCGTGGGCTTTGGCCACCATCCCGGGCACCCCAGGGGGGCTGCTCATTAAGCCACAGGGAGCCCAGCCCTGGTACCTCGCCGAGGTCAGAGGCCCCACAGCCCAGAGCCAGAAACAGAGGCTACCTCATGTTTTATTTCTCAGAATGTTCTGTTAGAAAACTACCAAAGTAAGTGGGGCAGCGGTGGCGCACGCCTTTAATCCCAGCGCTCAGGAAGCAGTAACAGGCAGATCTCGTGAGTTTGAGGCCAGCCTGGTCTACAGTGTGAGCTCCAGGACAGACAGGGCTACACAGAGAAACCCTGTCTTAAGAAGAAGAGAGCCAGGCGGTGGTGGCGCACGCCTGTAATCCCAGCACTTGGGAGGCAGAGGCAGGCAGATTTCTGAGTTCGAGGCCAGCCTGGTCTACAGAGTGAGTTCCAGGACAGCCCGAGCTACACAGAGAAACCCTGTCTTGGAAAAAAAAAAAAAAAGAAAGAAAGAAAGAAAGAAAAGAAAAAGAAGAAGAAGAGAGGAGGGGGGTAGGAAGAAGAAGGAAGGAAGAGGAAGAAGAGGAGGAGGACAGGTGAGATGGATCAGCGGGTAAGAGCACTGACTGCTCTTCCAAAGGTCCTGAGTTCAAATCCCAGCAACTACATGATGGCTCACAATCATCTGTGATGAGATCTGACACCCTGCTCTGGTGTCTGAAGACAGCTACAGTATGTTCATATATAACAAATAAATAAATCTGAAGGAGGAGGACGAGGACGAGGACGAGGAGGAGGAAGAGGAAAATACAGTAGTATCTTAGGGTTTTATTTCTGCACAAACATCATGACCAAGAAGCAAGTTGGGGAGGAAAGGGTTTATTCACCTTACACTTCCACATTGCTATTCATCACCTAAGGAACTCAAGCAGGTCAGGAAGCAGAGCTGATGCAGAAGCCATGGAGGGATGCTTTTTTGTTTTGTTTTGTTTTGTTTTGTTTTGTTTTGTTTTGTTTTGTTTTGTTTTTTGTTTTTTGAGACAGGGTTTCTCTGTATAGCCCTATCTCTCCTAGAACTCACTCTGTAGACCAGGCTGGCCTCGAACTCAGAAATTCTGCCTCTGCCTCCCTAGTGCTGGGATTAAAGATGTGCGCCACCACTGCTCTGCCAAAGGCATGCTTCTTACTGGCTTGCTCCTCGTGGCTTGCTCAGCCTGCTCTCTTATAGAACCCAGGACTACCAGCCCAGGGATGGCTCCACCCACAAGGGGTCCTCCCCACTTGATCGCTAATTGAGAAAATGCCTTAAAGCTGGATCTCATGGAGGCATTTCCTCAAGGGAGGCTCCTTTCTCTGTGATAACTCCAGCCTGTGTCAAGTTGACACCCCAAACCAGCCAGTACAGAGTGAGACCTTGAGCCTTCACACAAGGTGGCTTTCCCTGTCTTCTTTCAGTTGTAGGGAAACGGAGGAAGCAGTCCCAAGAACGGAGTCAGGAAGAGCAGGGAAGGGATACAAGGAGCTTTGCTGTCACCAAATCATTAAAGGCCACTTCTGTGCCGGCCTGAGACTACACCAGCACACTGCCAATCCCTGAGTCAGAGGTACCTGCTAGCCGGCCCACACCGGAGCCGACATCAGATGTGGGGTTTTTCTCATTCTCCAGCCCTTTCTCTAGCCTCTTGCCTTTCCCCTAGCAAATCGCTCACAGCATTAGTATTGCAATGTGCCTGTATTCCCCAGGATTCAGCCTCTGGTCCCCTCCATCTTCTGAGATCCCCCTCCCAAAACTGGCCCCAGGGAGTCTCAAGACCTCTCCCCACAGACCTGAGAGCTACTTGGACCTTAAGCGCCCACCGCATCTCCCCTAGGAGGAGGGACTTGTAGCCTCCTAGAGCTGCTCCTGGGGGCTGGCTATGTGGAACAGAAAAGAAACAGTGTTCACTCAACAGAGGCTGGGGATGCTTGGCCTGGGCCTACAAACCACCGTCCTCTCCAGAGTTCCCCAGAGAAAGCCTGCTTAAGGATCAGGTGGGGAGACAGACAGAGAGAGAGAGTATCTGAGAGCTGTGGTGAAGAATTCTGTCTTCATCACGCAACAGCTGGTGATGGAAATTCCCATGGTCAGGAGAAGACATGGCGGTCCTTGACAGCCTGCATCCTGGGGGCCCACTGCTGTTTTGCATGGCGGGAAGAAAGGCTAGCCTCCCCCTGACTGGGGGGGCCATGCTGTGCCCAGGCCCATGGCCAACAGTCCATTCTCATTTCCTACTCTTCCATCAGACTCTTTGAAAAAAAATCTGAGATGACTCCCAAGTCCAGTTGATTGAGCATGTCACTGGGGTCACAGCAGGGGGTTGGGGGTGGGGGAGACAAAAGTCCCTGGTTTCTGGAAGACACTGTCAGCTCTGGGCCCCAGCCTGACCCACTTCCTCCCAATGGCAGCTCAGAAACCCACCCACCTGTGGCCCGCCAGGCCACGCCTGGCAGCTGGTTTCCTGGCTCTTCACCCAGCTGTCTCACCAGGTGGCACGTGGTCAAGTGACACAGTAAATCCATGGAATGCAATTAGGAAAGAGCAGAGATGCCAAAAAAAAAAAAAAAAAAAAAAAAAAAGCGGGGCAGCAGGGCTGGGTCACACACACACACACACACACACACACACACACACACACACCCTTTCTCCATCTCCTGCAGCCTGGAAGCCAGGTGGGCGATGCAGCCAGCACAGCCTTGGCACCCCAAATCAGCTTCCCACAAGCTCTGGGCTACTGATGACACGGGAAAGAAACGGGTAGGTGGTCCAGGTTCTCACGCAAACCGAGTTCCACCCACTCAGACCACTGAGGTTACTGAGCCCCACGCAGGCCATGATTCACTCCACAGGACTTAGCGCTGAGTTGCCAAGGTAACTTCTGAGATCCCTTCAAAGTCGGCCTCTGACATCCTGAAGTGTGCTGTGTGTCCACTAAAAGGCAGGAAGGAACCCCAGGGAAACACGCTGGCTCTGCAAACGCCCGGATTTGTGGTCCGGCAGCCAAGACTGCCAGGACACGGGCTCAGGCTAGGCGGCGGCCACCAGGGGGAGCCACAGACCCAGCTTCCTTAGCCACTTGCAAGCTTTTCTAAGGAGCTCTTTGTATCAGGAAAGAAATTGATATGCAGTAACTCTAAGTGAGAGAATAACTTAGCCCACAATCGACATATGACACCTCTGCTCTTACACACACACACACACACACACACACACACACACACACACACACTGGAGCCTGTAGGCATAAATGGAGTATGTCTCCTACTGTGCCCTGTTTTACAGAGGTGTCAGGCCTCCCTTGGGTGAAGGCATGTGGGCAGCCCCAGTCCCGCCAGCATCCTCTAAGCCCCATCTCTGTCTGCATCACTAGGTGCTGGCCTGGTCCAGCACCATACAGCAACAAACAGATGACGATGGACTGTCTCCTGGCGGATAGCACTTCCAAACTCCACGAATGGGGTTCCGGGGGTGAAGGGTGGAGACCCCAGAAACTGGACAGCAAAGGCACAGGGCCTTATGCTCCACGCAGGGGAGTGGATTTTCCCTCTACACCAATGCTGGAGAAGAACCAGGCCTCTCGCCCTCACAACCAGGTAAATTCTCCCTGACGTTGCCACAGCTTGGTCACATGGATCGGAAATGACCCATTTTATCTTTTCCCCTGTGAGCTCAGCAGAACAACACCCAAGGTGCCTGACATCCTTAGAAGCTATGATTGCTGTGCCTCAAGTCAGCGGTTACTCTGCTGCAGGTGGATGTAAAAGACGCTGCACTCTGGAAGCCAGGGATCCGAGGTAGCCTAACCCCCGGGGTTCTCTTAGGAAGAGAAGGAGGTCAGCCTGAGGGACTCCCCGCCATGCTAGCCTTGAGAGCGGAGCAGAAGAATTACAGGGGTGAGTGGCTTCCAGATTGTAGGAAAGCCAGAATAGTTTTCCCAGCAGGAACCTGCCTGTTAAATTTCCTGACTACTGTAACAAGTCGGATACATTTCCTGCTTCCAACTGGGTACTACTGATAAACACGTCTTAAGCCAAGGACTCTTGGCTTATTAGAGCAGTTTCAGAAAACCTAGTTTTACCTGTGACGGTTCGAGCTTCCTTTGTAGCCTTGACCTATCTCTAGAATCCAGAGTTTCTGCGCATGCCCCAGGCCCTCACTACCCCCACCATCCCACCGTCTGTCCCTGTGCCTCCCCGCTGTCTTCTGAGGCCTCGTCTGTAAGTTCTGCCTTGTGTGAGGCCCTAGAAGATCCTAAATGAGATTCCAGTGTTTCTTGGATTTCCTGTTCATCTCTGGACACTTGGCCCCAGCTTCTCTGATCTCGACTAGTCTTACCCCTCGTGTTATGGACAAATAATCCTGCAAAAATACAATAAAACTGTCTTGGCCACGCCGTGTGGCCAGAAAGGTTTCAAGCGCGTCACTCTTTTACGCTTTGAACGAGCACTTGGCGGACCTCACCCCGAGGAGCCTTGCGACGTTTCCATCTGGAAATCATCTTTGCAGGTCAGCACGGAGCATCGCCCAGCTGCAGGCCAATCGGCAAACAAGCTGTTCTCTGGAGGAACTGGCCGGCGGCTCCATCCCACGTGAATCACAGGAGCTGTGGGCTGGCCCCCCACGGAGGCCTCCGAAGCATGCAGAGATCAGCACCCATCAAAAGGACCTTGGTTGGGGTTCCACCCCAGGGAACCCGCCTTCCTTTTGCCCAGGGGGGAGAAGCGGCCTACACATACTACCAAAGCCCAAAGGGCATATTTCCAAAAGTGTGCGTTCCTTAGCATGTAAGATGCGAAATACACACCCTTGCAGAACCCCGGCGATTTGGCCCACCGTGCATGGCTGTAAGCTGTAGGAAGCAGAGGCGGGATACAGGCATTTTCCTCTGCTTGCCTGGCGGCTGGCCACGGGTCCACCCAGCTCCACAGTCTTCCCGATCTACAGCCCCCACAGTGAGGAGGGAGAGCTGCCCGTGCCTTGCTAGGCCCGGCCTGCAGGCCCCCACGAAGCCTACTTTTGCCAAATTAAAAAGCTGTTTCCCTCTACATGGGAGCTGGGGGTGTATCCCGTACCGGGCTTCAAGAATCACAGGGAATGTGGTCTCGGGGAGTTACAGGGGACACAGAGGATGGTTGTCACACACAGTCCATCACGTGTGTAATGGAGGCAAGGCCGGGATGGCTACCTCTAGAGTATGTGTCCCAAAAAGGTTAAAGGTAAGACAATGGTCTACCGTCCACTATTCCTAGGGCTTTCCTGAGCCCCCATCCCTCCCATTTTACAAAGAGGTGACCCTTACAGCTTAAAGCCATGAACTGCCAAGGCCACTGTCACTCATATGGTTACATAAAAGACGTTAGGAGACACGAGAGAACTTAGTAGGTAGGGTTTTCAATACCCTTCAAAACATCTCTCAGCACTGCCTACAAGGGCCACCAGTCATTTGCCCTTAGGGAGGTCCCCTGTGATGGTTTGTCTATGCTTGACCCAGAGAGTGGCACTATTAGGAGGTGTGGTCTTGTTGGAGTGGGTGTGGTCTTGTTGGAGTGGGTGTGGCCACCGTGGGCATGGGCTTTAAGCCCCTCATCCTAGCTGCTGGAAGCCAGTATTCTGCTAGCAGCCTTCAGATGAAGATGTAGAACTCTCAGCTCCTCCTGCACCATGCCTGCTTGGATGCTGCCATGATCCCGCCTTGATGATAATAGACTGGCCCTCTGAACCTGTAAGCCAGCCCCGATTAAATGGTGTCCTTTATAAGAGTTGCCTTGGTCATGGTGTCTGTTCACAGCAGTAAAACCCTAACTAAGATATCTCCCCCCCCCCAGATTCACAGACCCCCTCCCTGTCACAGGCTTCTCCCCTCCAACTAGACCCAGGTGGGCAGGGCTAAGCCCCGCCCCAGCTAGCCCAGGCCTTGCTATTCTGGTGTGAAGGCCAGACATGGATAGGACACCTGCATACTGCCCAGAGGGGCTCAAAGGAAGAGAGGGACCTGGGAGGCCGCATTTTCATGGCTGCCCCAGGTTGTCCACAAACTACCTTGACAGTAATGACCCAGAGGACCTGTCATCCCTGTTGGCAGAAGCCTCTCCAACTCCTGTGTCCAACTTGACAAGTATCACTTTCCTAACCCTATGCCCCAGGCTCACCCAGGATGATTGCCTGGTCTCTGCTCACGGGAAAGGCCAGGGCACTGTAACATAGCAATGGACTCTGAGTGGGCATCCAATGGCCGGTCCTCCAAGCCCGTGCCTGCAAACCTACCAACCATAGAAGAATGCACGCAACAAAGGCTTGCAGAGAGCCCCGTCTACAAAGCACATCTGCCTCTGCAGAGGTACTACAGACTATCCCTGCCTCTGCACATTTGCCAAAGAGAAACACTGAGGCTTAAAGGGGGCATGCGTCCTGGTGGGGTCCCCCTGATGGAAGAAGGGGGTGCTGGTGGCCAGTGTAAAGAGAACAGGATCAGAGCTCACGCTGGGCTGCAGACTGGAGTCCTGTGTGCTCGGCGGCCCTCTCAGTCCCCTCTCTGAGGAGTGGTCCTGGAGCCGGGCACCCTCGGGAGGGCAAACCCGGGACCTCAGACCTCCTCACGGATCCTGTGATGTGGTCTGTGGACTTGGTATTTTTAAATCTTCTAAGAATACTAACTATAAAAATAAAAAGTTTTACTATTCCTTATTTAAAAAAAAAAATCAAATAAAATGTCCCTTTATCCCCTGGGCTCCATCTGAACAAACAGTATCCCCCCCCTTGTCCTTCTCAATACTGACAAGGTCAAACGAAGCTGAACATTAAAGGGATCCCAGACCCTTTTCGGAAGGGAACAGTTGTTGTTATTTTCTTTGGCCGAGCTGGTTTCAGAGTTTCAAAGAAGACTATCATCTATGGGAACAGCTGGCTTTCAGACCCTATTGGCGGCTGTCACAGTCAGAACGGGGAAGGGGTGGGTGGGTGGGGGGTTGTCTCTCCTCTTGAAGAAGATATTTCCAGATAGAGTCAAGAGGGGGTCAGGGGACCAGGCATGGTGGGGGAACTCCAGTGTTCTCTGTCTTTGGTTTCTGTCTCCGGGGAATGTGAACAGGTCTCTGCAGAAGGTGTTGGGGTCTTTCCCGCTTCATCTTGGGGTCCTCTGAGCTCGGCGTATAGCAGCGTGGGAAAGCGGAGCCTGAGCCTCTCAGCCTGCACTTACCCTGTAGTGCCTACTCGAAAGATGAGCTGCAGGCCCGAGGAAGCTTCCAGATCCACAGAGACAGACAGACAGACAGACAGACGGACGGGCGGACGGATGGACAGACAGACGGATGGATGGATAGAATAGAAGGTGGCTCTATCAATAAACCAGACAGCAATGGGCTGTTTTCCTGCGGGGTCTTGAACACTCTCTGAGCTGTGTAGCCCAGACAGACCCTCTAGGGCCCAAGAACTGAGAGAGGGCAAACCTACAGACCTCGAATTTGGAACACAAGGGTTACTCACATTCAAATCAGTCTAGATGCAGGAAAAGGACATGGTGGCTCTCTCCAAAGCCTGTGTGGCCAGAGGCGACAGCAGCAGAATGTGCGTGGAGGTGGGGGAGGGGCTGCCCCACCCGCAAATGATCCACCGACAACCCCCCCCAGACTAGCCCTTGCCCCGTTTGTATTTATTCACTTCAAACCCAACAACAGCTTTCTTGGACCAAGTGGCCTTAAGACATCAAAGTTGGGCTGGCGAGATGGCTCAGTGGTTATTAAGAGCACTGACTGCTCTTCCAGAGGTCCTGAGCTCAATTCCCAGCAACCACATGGTGGCTCACAACCACCTGTAACGGGGATCCGATGCCCTCTTCTGGTGCATCTGAAGACAATGACCAAGTGCTCCAAAGTGCTGTGAGGGAAGTCAGCGGGCACGGTGGTCGGCACCGGGACGGGCAGATGCCCACAGAGGTGTCCATGTGACTCCGACTTCCTGGGTAAGGGAAGAGTTAAGATGGCTGACACCCTAGGCTGGAAAGCACCTGCTGGCCACATGAGCCCTCCCCATTCCCACGAGCTCAAGGACACCCAAAGTAGAACGAGCTGGTCCTACTATGCTCCGGCCCTGGAGACTGAAGGCAGCAGCTCTGTCCCACAGACACTCACGGCTCCGGCCCGACCATCCAGAGCAGCAGGCCTGAACGTCACCAAAGGCACACACAAAGCCTCAGTGAGCACACGCTTCTCCCCATGTCCGAGGCCTTGAGGAGAATCACACGGGGTTGGCGGGGCCTTGAGAACATCACCATTTTCCAAAAGCTCAGAGGGATCCCCCTGGCTCTCACGGCTAGCATGCTATCCGCTGCCTCCCTCATCCCTGTTCCAATAGGGAGTCAGTAGGAGTCACGTCACGTCTCCTCCCCTGCTGTCCTCATTAACTCAGTAAAGGCATCTATCCGTCAGTCCACCGTGGAAGGAAGGGGCAAGAAGCCTGCCCTGCCCTGCCCTGCCCTGCCCTGGGTCAGGCCCCTCCCAGGCCAACGCACAGACCAGAGAAGCCACTGTGAATAGAAACGTGTCCCCCTCCCCTGTCCTCCAGATGGACAGACACACCTGGAAGTGAAACCACCCACCCCGTGGACACGTACTTGAGGCTGGACCAGATGTTGAAGGATCCCTTGGGCTTGGCTTTTTACAAGAGATTGTTTATAACCTTTTCGATGGATTTGACAGGCCTTCCCACCTGACCAAAGCCTGCCCTGGACACACCCTTGACTGAAGGAGGCCTGGGCGTGGAGTCGCAGCCAGCATCTAACAGCCGACCCTCAAAGCCCTCCCTGTGGGCTCTTTGCTAAGAATAAAAGTAAACACTTGCTACCCACCCTGGGACCCCAGGCAGAGAAGAGTCTGCACCGCATTCCTGGGCTTCCAGAGCCTTAGCTACCCACCCACACTCTCTGTCTGCCTTTGTAACTAGACCCAGGGTCACCAAGAACGACCCCAAGCCTGTCCTGGATGGGCCGGAGCCCACCTCTCTCCTTGACTGCCCATCCAGGCTCAGGTGGAGACGCCCGGGATATTCATTTTGAATACGCCCCTTCAAAGCACACAGGGGGCTGAGGTCCAGGGCAGGGAGAAAGGCCCTCTTCCTGCCTATGAATCCCCTCAAAATGGTCATCAGCCACAAGGGTGCAGACAAGTCATGGACTAGGGCCCTAGGCTGGCTAGAAACTGAACTGTAGTGGTGACCCTGGAGAGAGCGCAGCGTAGAAAACAAAGGGAGGGAACTAGGGTGCTACCCCTAGCCATGAACCAGGGCTCCACACCCTGAGGCATAGACACAGCTCTTATCCCCACATGAGTATCCAAGAGCATGCTGGGAAACCGAGGTAGGAAGTGTCAGGGTTGGCAAGAGCCTCAAAAGCAGAAGAACCTAACGACAAGGTGACCATTGGTGCCAAGGTGGCCATTTTATACCATACCAAGGAGGCAAAACCATGGGTCCAAGGGACATTCACAATGGGAACAATGACCAGACCAGAAAGCAACATCCTGACCATGGGACAAAGAAATTCCTAGGACTGTCCATCCCTAAGGGGTGTGGCCTGCAGCCTGAGGGAGTCACATGACCTGTCAGGTGTGGGAGGTGTGAGCCCGGAACTGGAGGGGGAGCCTGCCTGCTTCTGTTTGGTGAACCTTGGGGCTGGGTGGGAAGAACTGGTGTCACCAAGACAGGCAACGGATTCAGAGCAGGCACACGGGGAATTTTCTAGGCGAGTATGAGGATGGACGGACGGACAGACGGATGGATACACAAACACACCAGTGAATGAATACACCTCAGACCTGGACTTGGTGTGACAATCATCCCTATTTCTCCTTCCTCTTCCACTGGGAAGAGTTCCTCTCTCACAGGGGCACAGCGGGAGACACGGATTCCCCTAGTATAGCTGAGATCCAACCCAGGGAACAGAGACCCGCCCTCCATCTCTTAGGCTCCTACAGCCTTTGTGCCTTGGGATCTTCACTGTGATCTCCAAAGGCAGCTGCTTCGGGGCCATGAGGAGAAGGAAGCTAGGTGAGACCAGGGTTGCAAAGAGGCCATGGTCTCCAATCAGACACACGGAGTCCAGAAAACACATTTGTAAAGAGAGTAGTACAACAGCCCGCCAGCCAGCCGGCTCGCTACACAGGCAGGCCGAGAGACTGCGCCCACGAAGAACCCGGTCTCCGAGGGTACATGCAGGTTCTACCCACACCAGGTTCAAGACACACATGGAGTAGTCTACCCAGGCGGTCATCCACAACAGACAGAGATCCAGGGGTGCCACTGGGGACCCTCAATGATGCGGGGCTTCCTTCTGGGACAATGAGAATGTTCTAGAGCTAGTTTGCAGAACTAGATTGCCGAACAACACAACAGCTGTGCCAAATACCCCTGCGTCACTCGCCGTGAGATGCCTCGTTTCAGTGCTACGAGAACTTGGCCTCGAGAAAACATAGAAGGTTCCCGTTGTCCCCAAACAGAGAAGTCACAGCACAGGACGCTAAAGGAAGCTGTCACCGTGTACCATGGTCTCCCAGAATCTGCTCAGTTAAGTCTCCCCTCAAACAAAGCGCTACTTGAAGCCACAGATACCTCGGACTGAGGAAGCCCCCCTGGTGCCTGTGGGGAGGCCAGTAAGAGAAACGGAATTCCATGTGGAGATTCGATGCACCCAGCAAGGGTCCAGGGACGGATCTAATGGGGGGGGGGAGAGAAGATAAAGACAAACACACAGGCACCTAGAAAAGCTGGGAGTGAGTGGAGCCGGCCCTGTGAGGGAGAGTCTGCAGCACCCCAGCAGCTCAGTGTGGTTATTATATGCAGTCAATCAGAGAAACGTGGCTACTGTATCGTACTGGCTGGATTTGTGTCAACGACACAGCTAGCGTCATCAGAGAGGAAGGAGTCTCGGTTGAGAAACGTCCCCATGAGATCCGGTCGTTAAGGCATTTTCTCAATTAGTGATCAATGGGGGAGGGTCCAGCCCATTGTGGGTGGTGCCAACCCTGGGCCGGTGATGCTGGCTTCTATAAGTATCCTTGCTAGGTACCCTTCAGCCCTCTCTCTTTTTAAAATAAAGTTCGAATGCATTTGCATTTTGATACCCCAAAGCCTTCAAAGGGATATGTACTTTAAGTCTATTACCTTTTTTTGTTGTTTTTTGTTTGTTTGTTTGTTTTGTTTTGTTTTTCCAGACAGGGTTTCTCTGTGTAGCCCTGGCTGTTCTGGAACTCACTCTGTAGACCAGGCTGGCCTCGAACTCAGAAATCTGCCTGCCTCTGCCTCCCAAGTGCTGGGATTACAGGCGTGCGCCACCACGCCCGGCTTTTTTTTTTTTTTTTTTTTAATGTATGAGTGCTCTATCTGCTTATCTGCCTGTGTGCCAGAAGAGGGCATCAGATCCCATTCCAGATGATTGTGAGCCATCATGTGGTAGCCGGGAACTGAACTCTCAGGAAGAGCAGCCCATGTTCTTAACCACTGAGCCATCTCTCCAGCCTCCGGTCTATTACTTTTTAATTAAACTTTATTCCAGTCTTCCCGATATAGGAAGAAAGCAATTATGTTCTTTTCCAGAATATAGCTTGACTGTCCTCTAACCTGGTTCCCAGTAGAGTCCTCGTTCCCATCTGAAACCTCATGAACACAGTGATCTGTCCACATCCCCCAGTCTCCTGCTCATATATGCTCCCACCGGAATCATCTGCTAAGGTCTGCTTACTGAAATCCATGTCTTCTGCCAACCCCCCTTCCCATCTGGGTCACGCACCAGTTCCAACAGCCCATAGACCACAGCAATGGCGGCTCCATCTCTCAGGCGCTGATTTCTGTTGAGTTAATTTGGCTTTGATCAAAGACCTGACAGAAGCCATTTTAAGAAAGAAAAGGGTTGTTCTGACTCAGTTTCAGGAAAGAGGGCCTGACGGATTTCACAGCGGTGGGCATATGAGGTGGCGGCTACCCACGAGACGCAAGCAGAGTGTAGAGATGGAACAGAAGCAGAATCTTCAATGCTCTACTGCCACACACACACACACACACACACACACACACACACCACACAGACACACACACACACACACACACACACACACACACACACACCAGGCTCTACTCCCAGCAGCTAGGCCTCACCTCCTAAAGGAGCACCTCCTAAAGGAGCACCTCCTAAAGGAGCACCTCCCAAGCCTTCCATAGCTTCCCAAGGAGCACTCAAATCTGGTGACCTAGCTTTCAAAATATGAGCCTGTCGGGATAGTTCATCCTCAACCTCAAGAACACTTTCCAACCTATGCTGGACCCAATCCAGCCCACAGGAGGTGCAAGCCACCACCCTAAATACAACAAGGTACACAGGTCTCAGTACAGTGACCAAGGGTGGCCATGCTGTAGGAAGGTGACGCCTCGACCACTCACACCAAGGAAGCTCGTGGGGGGTGGGGAGCTCTCCCACCCAGAGTGCTTCCTGTCCACCCAGCTCTTTGAGGTAAGGGGCTGAGCTAACAGGGAGGCTTCCCCGGGCTCTCAGGCTGCTCAGGTGAGTCACCTCATTAGTCAGACCTCGGAGCTCAGAGCCCAGGCGTGGCCAGGTGCCAGCACATTCCTGAGCCTGCCCACTTCCCTCCCAGCACGCTGGCTCAGCCTGCAGAGGCGGCAGAGGCTGGGCGCCGGCCCCAGCACACTGATTACAAGACAAGGGGAGGAGAGGGAACGGGAGAAGGGAGCTAGTTCAGTGTGTGGACTGGCAGAGCTGGGAGCTCAGAATCCCCCGGGAAGCCTCCCTGTATAGAAAAGAGGCCGAGGCAAGCCACCACAGGTCCAGCCACTGAAAGCCAAGCACGGTCAGTGGATCAGTGGCCCACAGAGTCAGAGGTCACTGCAGAGAGCTCTCCCCATCCCCACCCGGAGTTTGCTCTCCCTTGCCCACACCAACACAGCTGCTGGGGGGTGGAGGGAGCTTTGAAGTCAGGGGTCAACATGGAGCAGGAGAACTCTTAGCAGGGGAGAGGGAGGGAACTGGAGAATGCCATGTTAAGGGCCCTGTAGATGCTGGTCACCAAGGAAAATGGGGTGGTGGTAGGGATACGCCTTTGCAGAGTGTGAGCTATGGGTGGTCTCACTCAGTCTCTCAGGTCCATAGCGACCTTGAGTAAGAGATGAAAGTGGATAAGGCATGAAACACACACACACACACACACACACACACACAGCACAAACAGGCAATACGGCCCTTTTCCTGGTGTGCAGCCCGTTTATCACCGTGCAAGGACCAAACATAGTTTATCTGACCTGGAACCTCATGAACTGACCTGAGAGCCTGGCTTAATAAATGGCAAATGCCCATTTACAGTTTAAAGAGGCCAAACGGGACATGGCGGGTTGGGAGCATTTGGAGCTTGTTAGGAAGCCTCCTGTGTAGGACCTCAGCCAACAGGACAGAGTTCTGAGAGCAGCATCCGGTCTGATCTCCCACCCTCAGCCCCCACATGAGGGCATGCATAAGTGTCGTGGAAGACAGACAGACAGGCAGGCAGGCAAGCAGATAGGCAGGCAGGACGTCAGGCAGGCACACCACACACACACATACATACACACACACACACACACAGGCGTGCATACACAAACACACATGCACACACGCACAGCACACACACATACACACAACACACATACACACACATGAATGAACACAAGCATGCACGCATGCACAGCACACACACATGCACAGCACACACACACATGCACAGCACACACACACATGCACAGCACACACACACACACACACACACACACACACATGCACAGCACAACACACACACAAACACATGCGCACACAGCCTTGGTCTCTCTTGGCTCCCGTAGCCCTCAAATAAACCACAAATCCCTGAGAAAGGACAGAGGCAGCCCCACACAGAAGCACGCCGGGGGAGAGGCAGATGGTAACACTGCCTGCCAAGGCGCACAGCCACTGGGAGATGAGCCCAGGGAAAAGCCTTTAAGGACACCCAAGCTATCACCCAAATGACACTCTCAGCTAGCCAGCAGTGTCCCACGGCTACAAGACATCATCCTAGCGGGACAGGAGCACAGCAGTCTGCACACAGCCACTACAAGCTCGGCCCACACTGCCATAGGTGGGAAACAGTTCCTGGGAGCGTCCCTGAGCTGACTCACTACCCAGAACCTCCTCTGTCACTTCTCCATCGCCTGTGGCTGATCCCTGCCCTTGAGGACCGCAAAGACCAACTAGAAGAACCACCTCTGTCTGGGAACTCCTACCCCAAGGCACTCGTGGGTACCTGATGGCTTAGAGCCAAAGTGCCCGCCCACTTGCCCCTCCCCACCGCCATGGCCGCTTTGAGAACCAGAGGGCTGGCCATTTTGGAGACAGACGTGGGGCATGTTTCTCAACATTGAAAATAAAGTCCCAGGAACTTCCTCTGGGAAGGATCCGCTGACCTATCAGGGATTGGCTACCACTCACAATATTTCCAGGCCCATTAAGGCTCCTCTGCCTTCTAGGAAGGTACAGTAGCAAAGCTGTAACTGACCCTAGGCTAAGCCTTTTGCACCAGGTGTGGCCCTACTAAGAGACGCTTGAAGTCGCATTCTTGCTTCCCCTCTGCCACATGGGCCGTCCCTCTGCCATTCATAGACCCTTGACCCCCCTCCCTGGCACACTGATTGGCACAGGGCAGAAAGAGATAGCTCTGTTTGTGGTTTCAGGGTAACAACAACTCCTCACTTGGAAGTGGGGGCTGGGGGGCGGGGGTCCTCCCTCCGTTCCTCCCCCAGCATGCAGAAGTCAGCTCAGGCTCAATTATGTTGGCTGATGCCCTGTCGGGAGCCCTCAGGCACAGGCACGGGGCCCTGCGTGCTCACTGTGCGAGGCTCCCTCTGCAGTCACATGGAACTTTAGACCTTGGGTCACCAAGGAAAGGTGAAAAGTACAAGGAAGCCTGCTTCGCTGTAAAGAAACTCCAGCCTTGCCGGGCGTGGTGGCGCACGCCTGTAATCCCAGCACTTGGGAGGCAGAGGCAGGAGGATTTCTGAGTTCGAGGCCAGCCTGGTCTACAGAGTGAGTTCCAGGACAGCTGGGACTACACAGAGAAACCCTGTCTCGGGAAAAAAAAAAGAAAGAAAGAAAAGAAAAGAAAAGAAAAGAAAAGAAAAGAAAAGAAAAGAAAAGAAGAGAAAAGAAAAGAAAAAAAGAAACTCCAGTCTTCACAAAGCACCGATCTAAACAAGAAGCTGAAGAAATGATGCCCAGGCAGGTCCACCATCATGTGCGTCTTAGTCAGGGTTTCTATTCCTGCACAAAACATCATGACCAAGAAGCAAGTTGGGGAGGAAAGGGTTTATTCAGCTTACACTTCCACACAGCTGTTCATCACCAAAGGAAGTCAGGACTGGAACTCAAGCAAGTCAGGAAGCAGGAGCTGGTGCAGAGGCCATGGAGGGATGTTTCTTACTGGCTCGCTTCCCCTGGCTTGCTCAGCCTGCTCTCTTATAGAACCCAGGACCACAAGCCCAGGGATGGCACCACCCACAAGGGGCCCTCCCCCACCAATCACTAACTGAGAAAATGCCCCACAGCTGGATCTCATGGAGGCATTTCTTCAAGGAAGGCTCCTTTCTCCATGATAACTCCAGCTTGTGTCAAGTTGACACCCAAAACCAGCCAGTACAGGGTGAGACCTTGAGCCTTCACCCAAGACGGCAGGCACTAACGGACCGCTCTGAGGTCTCAAACAAGAAAGATCTTGATAAGATCCTCAACATCTATCCTTAGTCTCGCATCCCCTCCATCTTCTCTGTCTGCTTCCTCTGGTGGGTTACTAGGTTTTAAAACTGGAACCCAAGTTCGAATCTAGGCTCAGTCATTTATTTGGGAGCCCTGAGGAGAGCCCTCATCTTTGAGTCTGGTCTGGTCACTGTGGGGAATTTGGAGTCCCCCCACGTCTCCCCGCCCCACCCCCACCCCAGGCATGTAACCCGGCGGCAGTTCTAGAAGCTTCCTTCTGTTTGGTTTCCAGATAGACGTGGGACAAGGGTCTGAGGTGTACATTTTACACATCGAAGCAGGCCTGGCCTCCAGGTTCTCCTCAGTTCCTACCTGGCATGCCCCACCTCAACCCTGAACTTTCCAGCTCAGGGGCTGGGCTGCCCTTCCCCCAGAAGCTCCCCCCTATATAATCCAGACATTTTGGAGTCGATCTCTCCCTTTTCTCTCCCCCTCTCTTCCCCTCTCTCCCTCCCTCTTTACCTCTCTCCCCCTCTCTCCCTCTCTCCCCCGCTTTCCCTCTCTCTTCTCTCTCTGCATGAATACCCTCTCTCTCCCTCCCCTTTGCTCTCCCCATGGGGACTTCCCTGGCCTCTGTCCCTCGGGCAACCTCACTAGCTTCTCAAGAAGCCTCCATTTAAAATAATCTGATCTGGCTTGAGTCGGCTCATTTCACAGGTGATGGAGAAATCATCACTGTCAACTGTGATGTCACTTTCAACTGCCTGTCATCCTAAGCCCAGAGCCTGCAGCCCCCTTTCCTCTCTCTCACCAGGAATCAGACCTAGAGAGGCAGGGTCTAGGCGGGTGGAGAGCCTGGGGGTGTCAGATGAGGGTGCCCGGAGGGCTTCCCGTTCTAGCTGGACTCCCTCCCTCCCAGGGCTGCGCAGTGGATACCCAGGACAGCGGTGGGAAAATGGCAGAGCCCATATAGGGAACAAGGAGGTTAACAGAATGAGAACTCCCAGAACAGGCTACAGACACCTAACCTACTTCTTTCGCTCCCTCACCAGAGACAGGAGCAAGCTGGAACTGGGCAGCCCAGCCAGCCACGGCCAAGGCCAGTTAGGGAGTCTGAGCCTATTCAGCTGCCTAAGGGAACCACAAGGCAGGTCAGGTGCTTCCTCCTGGAAGGTCTCCACCTCCCACAAAGCCAGTGCCTAACTCCACAGGGCTGTTCCACCAGCCCCAGCTGCCGGCTTCGCAGGCCCCGGCTGTCTGCTGGACAGCAGCGGTGACCTAGCACAATGCCTCTGCTCTGCCCGCCTGAACCAGTGCGGATCAAATGCACCCACCGCCTACCACGTGAAAACACCAAACAGAAGTTGTCCTTCCTGGCAGGGGAGCCGGGTGTGCCCAGCCACTGCCTGTAAGGACCATGCAGACTACTGGTTAGAGCAGACCCAAGCTGGCCTGCTCGAGGGGATGGTTGGCCATGCCTTTCGGGACATCATAGCCTGGGAGGATAAACGGGTTATTCTTCAACAGGGGCCAAACTCACCTGTTAATGTTTGATCGGAGCTCAAGTCAGGAACTCAGCAGTACTGGTGACTGACTCAGTGGCCTAGAGCCCACGGCTTTGTGCCACATTTAGGGAGAAGGGGGTGGGATATACTGGGTAGACAGACTCCAAGGAATGAGACCGCATTCCACAGAAGTCAAAAGCCCAGCTTAAGTGTGACTAACAGGGGCTCCCACACCGGTCTCCCTTCAAGGCCCTGGCACCTCTAGAAGGCACACACTTAAACAAAAGATGGTGGCCCAGCTGATGTTAAGGGATGACGTCAGACAGGTACACAGTCATTCTCAATTCCCCTAAGCTCAGAGGCCACTGGCAAATTCAATTCTCTGGTGAATAAAGAAAAGAGAGACTCCAAACACCTCAGCTAAGCACCTGTGGGGAGAGATGGTTTTGTGCTGATCTCTAAGCCCAGACATCCGGTTGGAGTCTGGATCAAGGCGTACTGGGTCTCATTGTTATGTAAAAAATTATTCTTCATCACCTCTGATTGGTTAATAAAGAGCTGACCAGCCAATGAGCTGAGCAGAAGAGAATAGGGCGGGACATCCGATCCCAGTGTTGGTATAGCCCCCATAGACTCATGAGTTTGAGTGGAGGTGTGGCCTTGTTGGAGGGATTGCGTCACTGTGGGGGGGCGGGCTTTTGGGGTGTCAGATGTACAAGCTAAGTGTGGCCCAGTTTCCTTCTGATGCCTGCCAGTCAAGACATAGAACCCTCATCTCCTCCAGTGGCATTTCTACCTGCATGTCGCCACATTTCCCACTATGACAATAATGAACTAAACTTCTGAAACTGTAAGCCAACCCCAAATAAGGGTTGTCCTTTATAAGAGTTGTCTTATAAAGTTGTGGTGGCGCACGCCTGTAATCCCAGCACTTGGGAGGCAGAGGCAGGCGGATTTCTTTGTTTTTTTTTTTTTGTTGTTGTTGTTGTTTTTTGTTTTTTTGTTTTTTTTTTTAAGACAGGGTTTCTCTGTATAGTCCTGGCTGTCCTGGAACTCACTCTGTAGACCAGGCTGGCCTCGAACTCAGAAATCCCCTGCCTCTGCCTCCCAAGTGCTGGGATTACAGGCGTGCGCCACCACCGCCCGGTCCAGGCGGATTTCTGAGTTCAAGGCCAGCCCGGTCTACCGAGTGAGTTCCAGGACAGCCAGGGCTACACAGAGAAAGCCTGTCTCGAAAAAACCAAAAAAAAAAAAACAAAAAAAAAAAAAAAAAAAAGAGTTGTCATGGTTATGGTGTCTCTTCACAGAAACGAAACCCTAAGGCAAGTGTTGCTACTTTGTTTCCAACCCAATTCCCCGGTAAAAGAAATCTCAATTCAATCGGTAACAATACAAGCTACAAGCCTAATTGGGCAGGTCTCCCACTCCACTACTCTATTCCCATCTATATTATCCCATATAACTTGCGGCCACGAGCTTCTCTCTCTGCAGCCACTCCTTCAATCCATCTCCGTGGCTCCTCCCCTAAACTCTCAGCTCCTCCCCCTTCTCCCTGCCCAATCATTGGCTCAAGCCTTTACTTGAAAAGTTAAGGTGGGGAGAAGGTTCACAAGGCAACTCCTCATCTGCAGCCCCTCTGAGGAGTGGAATTAGCATCAAAATACAAGCCCAGGACTATCCACAACGAGCAAGATCCCAAAGACAGGAGACTAAGGTGTCTGCCGTGCGAACAGGAACACCTGAGTTTGATCCCCAAAACCCCATTAAAATTTGGTTATGGAGGTACACCCTCATAACCCCAGCGCTGGAGAAGCAGGATGGCTAGGGTCACGACAGTGGTGGCGCACGCCTTTAATCCCAGCACTAAGAAGGCAGAGGCAGTCTGAGTTCAAGGCCAGCCTGGTCTACAGAGTGAGTTCCAGGACAGCAAGGGCTACACAGAGAAACCTTATCTAAAAAAAAAAAAAAAAAAAAAAAAAAAAAAAAAAAATAAATAAATAAAACAGAAACAAACAAAAAAATCAGAAATGAACCAGAAGGCAAGAAGCACCTGAAGAGTGAGCCCTGAGGCTGACTTCTGGTCTGACAGGCACATTCACAAGTGTGCACCCGTGCACACACGCGCACCTGCACGCTTAACAGAGAAACTCCAAAGGCGCACCAGGTACGGAGGACAAGCGTCTCGGGACAGCAAGCTCCTGGAACTTTAGGGCCTGAGGGTTTCGTTTCACCCTGATTTGGTTGGTTTTTTGTTTTGTTTTTGTTTGGATTTTTTTTTTTTTTTTAAAGAAACACACTCACTAGGTAGCCTGGGCTGGCTTGGAATTCAAGACAATCCTCCTGCCTCAGCCTCCCAAGTGCTGGGATGACAGCTGAGCCCCTTCACACATGGAAGGGTCTCTCGGAGTTTTAAAGTTACCCTCAATTCGCTCGTCCATCTAGCTGAAACTCATGAGCCTCCTTCCGGCCAGCAGCTGACCACCCTCCCTGCCACTCCACTGGCGATGAAGCTGGACTTCTTGTTGCTATAGCTTCATCTACCCATCCCCACTGCTGGCTATCCGTCTGCAAAGCTGCCTCCTCCCTCCCTGCCTTCCCAAGGGTCCTGACCCACACAAGGTTGTGAGCTGCCCTGCTTAGCCCGTGTGTGTCCCCATAGCTCTGTCTCTCCTGTCCAGAACCGCCATTAGGGCAAACCTAACTGCTTACAGAAGCTCTTGGGCCAGGAACACGGATGGCAGGAAGTCCCTATGTAAAGGACAAGGATGCCTGACTCATGATGTGAATGGTAGCCTTGCAGTGGCTGCCTGAGGAGATGTCCGATCCTGAGGTAAAAGTCCGGTCCCACCTAGAGCGTGCTACCTGCCTGCCATCCTTCTTCTCCAAGAAGCCTGCAAAGTATGATGTGGGACAGACAGACACAAATCTCCTAGCTTAACCAGGAACTAAAGCAGTCATGGCGGAAGCCAATCAGAAAGGGCAGAGTGACATGGCGGGGGGAGGGGGTGGCTGGAGTCTCCAAGCCCGGAGCAGAACACACGGGCATAAGCTGCCCTCTGGCCCCTGGAAAGATAACAGTCTGCAGTTAAGACACCCGAGTAGCCTGAGACGAGAGCAGAGCGGGTACCTGCCCTTGACTACAGGCGGACCCCACCAAGGTCTTGGCTGCCCATGGCTTCTCGGGTTACCGCTCAGCCTCCCCCACTTTACTCCAGGCTCTGGGGAACAGAAGGTGCCTCGATTTCACCTCACACCTGCTAGCGCCCTGCCAGCCTCTTGATTGTCAAGCCTCCTCCACAGGGCTCCCCTTGCCGCCCTTGCCCTAACAGAAGGAGCTGGGGTCCCCTGGCCCAGCCCCAGAGTACTCACCCCCACCTCCCACCAAATGTAATCCAGTTGCCAGGATACGGTACAGTAGAAACTCAAATCTCGGGATTAGCGTCTAGACAGCACAACCTTTCCCCTGGTTCGCCACCTATAATTGGGACCCAAATCGGCAGGCAGATAGCAGGAATAAAGGAGGAAGTTGTTTTCGGGAACCTCGTGGGGACATCCGTCAGCCAGGGCCATGCACTACCTGCTCTGGGACTGCGGTGCACGGCCGACCTAGGGCTATGCGCCCAGCTGCCCGCTGGCTGCACACAAAGAAGCTTTCATCCTCCGGAATGTCACGTCTTCAATTAGCTCAGAAAGAGCCGGGGAAGAAAGAACTGAAGATCGCGGCCTCCGGGCACTGGGCTGGCCCGCAGGGAGCCCTGTCTGTTAACTCTATGCTGCCCACAGTCCTGCCAGGCAATTGGCACAGGAGCTAATGACTAGGTATGCCCCCACACTGCGAACACGTCTAACAGGGCTAGTCAAGAAGGGGGCATCCGCCCTGGGTAGCAGTACCTCAGCTGGCACTGTCAGGACTATGGAGCCAAGGTTAGCCCTTGGCCTTTCTACAGCTGCTTAGGGACAGCTCATCGCTAGGTCTAGGCTGGGGACAGTGCCACCTGTGCCTAAGTTCAGCGTCCTCCTGATTCTTGATTCTGTTTGTCCATACTTGGATCTAAACAGCTCATGTGAGGCAGACCCACCTGGGACCAGCTGCCAGGCCCATAACACGAATGTGGCTACGGATGTGACTAACCGGCCTGTGTGGAAACTGGAGTTCAGCCAGGCATGGTGGTGCGTGCCTGTCATCCAGCCTCAGGCAGAGGCGGGAAGAGGGTGAATTCAAGGCCATATTAAGCTACACTGTTTCAAGTAAACTAGGGGCATGGCAGGGCACACACGTGGCACTCCGAGGCTGAGACAGGAGGATCAAGACTTTGAGGCCTGGAGGATGGGCTACACTGTATCCGCAAAACTCATCAAAGTGTCAGGATTTAGTCTGACGGAGCCCGTCCTTCAAACACATGCCCACTGAGGCCCTGAGGAGGGTCCGTCAGGCCTTCATTTAAAATGCCCAGCAAATCTGCTAAAAAAAAAAAAAAAAAAAAAAAAGGGAGAGGCCACACACAAAAGTTGTGGAAGGGAGGGGCTATGCAGAGGGGGAGGGGCTACACTGAGAGAATGAAGAGGGGAGGGGCTATGCAGAGGGGGAGGGGCTACACTAAGAATACAGAGGAGGGGCTATGCAGAGGGGAGGGACTACACTAAGATAATACACAGAGGAGGGGCTATTCAGAGGGGAGGGGGCTGTACTAAGAGACTGTACAGGGGAGGGGCTATTCAGAGGGGAGGGGGCTGTACTAAGAGAATGCACAGGGGAGGGGCTATGCAGAGGGGAGGGACTACACTGAGAAGATGCAGAGGGGAGGGGCTATGCAGAGGAGAGGGGCTACACTAAGAATACAGAGGAGGAGCTATGCAGAGGGGAGGGGCTACACTAAGAGAATACACAGAGGAGGTGCTATTCAGAGGGGAGGTGGCTGTACTAAGAGAATCACAGGGGAGGGGCTATTCAGAGGAGAGGGGGCTGTACTAAGAGAATGCAATGCACAGGGGAGGGGCTATGCAGAGGGGAGGGACTACACTGAGAGGATGCAGAGGGGAGGGGCTATGCAGAGGAGAGGGGTTACACTAAGAGAATACAGAGGAGGAGCTATGCAGAGGAGAGGGGGCTGTACTAAGAGAATGCACAGGGGAGGGGCTATGCAGAGGGGAGGGACTACACTGAGCGCATGCACAGGGGAGGGGTTATGCAGAGGGGAGGGACTACACTGAGAGGATGCACAGGGGAGGAGCTATGCAGAGGGGAGGGACTACACTGAGTGGATGCATAGGGGAGGGGCTATGCAGAGGGAGGGGCTACACGGAGAAGATGCACAGGGCAAGGGCTACACTGAGAAGCTACGGAAGAGGGGCCATGGGAGGCCCACAGAGGGACTGAGAGAAGAAGCCACTGCTAATAGGGAGCCAGTCTTAGAGATATACTGGTTCCCTGGGAGGCAATATGCCCCTAAGCCCTAGATGGCTATGAGCCAAGGAAAACATAGTCACGTCACGGGTGGGATGAGGCCCAAGGCGGAGGAGGGCATGGGACGGGACGGGAGACGGGAATGAGGAGTCACAGGTAAGGGATGTCCTCAGCAGGAGGTCCTCTGTGTGTACCAGTGTGGGGGCAAAATAACCGGGAAGACGCTGGTCCAGGGTCCCCTGGGGAGTTCGTGTATGTACAAATGTGCCTTCTGCAGCTAGACTCCTTGGCAAGGCTGGCGGCTCTGCGGGGGACCGGGAAGGCGGCTGGACAACAGCAGACCCACTTAAATCCGCTCTGTGATAGAGCTTACGCCTGGGTGAGGCATGAGGTTCTGTGAAGGACTTTGATCAAAAGTACATCTTTTAAAATATTAACTACTGCCGGGTAGTGGTGGTGCACATCTCTAATCCCAGCACTCGGGAGGCAGAGGCAGGCAGATTTCTGTGAGTTCGAGGCCAGACTGCTCTACAGAGTGAGTCCCAGAACAGTCAGGGCTACAAAGAAAAACCCTGTCCTGAAAAACCAAAACAAATAAATAAAACTTATTTAATATCAACTGTGCATACAAATGTCTCAGGAACTGAATTCTCCAGCTTGGGAACTCTAGGGAGCACATGAAAGCTCCCACCGTCCACTGGATCTCTGTTAAGGACTTAGCGATCCCTGTGATAAAAAGAGAAGGGTAATTGTTCAAACACGCATTTGCCATGTTCACATTTGTTTGCAGAAGACAGATCGCCGTGGGGAATGCATGGTCACTAATTCTTGTGGTCATATCCAATGCCAGGAAAGACTGAGACAAGAGGTTTCCAAATGGCCAGACACACACAAGTCCCAAACTGCATATACACGCAAGTCCCATAACTACAGACAGTCCTGGGACATTTATTTCCTTTTTCATAAAAAAAAAAAAAGTGACATGCAGAAATGTCCCCAGCAAGTCCTGGGCTAGTGGGCAGTCCCCCATCCCTGGTACATGTGTTTCTTCCAAGGGTTTATTATGTAGCTGGAGGCTTTGTTTGAGAATGATACAAGTATTCACAAGAAATCATTTGAGGCTTTGGGCCAGGGCTGGCAGTGACACAGCTGGATGTCACTGGTTCAAGGACAGGACTCACCAACCATATGGAGGTCACCAAGACTTACAGGAAAAAGGCTTAGGTAAGAGGGAGGGGGAATACTTCGGAAGAGTCACGGTCTGCTGGAGAGAGCTCTGGGACCAGATGCCTCAGGGAAGTGGCCTGATTCTGCCTCACACAGAAAAATCAGGCCAAGCCACAGCCTCGCTGGCTGAGATCAGATTAATATTCAGTCTGGGTGATCTCTAGTAACAGGTTCAACTCGAGACGTCAGCTATGTTTAAAGGTCCCCTTAAGCGTGGGAGGAGGCAGAGGTGGGCACAGGCCGTGTTTCACAAAGACTGAGAGCCCTTAAAGACAGATAAAGTGCAAAGTGCCCAGCCACAGGGTGGCAGGCAGGCAGGCAGGCAGGCAGGCAGGAGTCCTGTGGAATTGTTCGTTGCTAGAGGTCAGCTCCAAAGAGGGAAATCAAGACCTCCTGATGAACCGGGTGTGGGGGTCAGACGCCTTTAATTCCAGCACTTGGATGGCAGAGGCAGGCAGATCTCAAGAGTTCAAGGCCAGCCTGGTCTAGAGATCGAGTTCCAAGACAGCGAGGACTGTAGAGAGAAACCCTGTCTCAAAAGAAAACAAAACAAGAAGCCCAAATGAGTGCAGACATGGGACGGGGAGTCCAGACTGCAACTGCTCACCAAGAGGAGAGAATAAGGTGGACCAGATGATGCCAGTGGGTGGAATTTCGGTCCAAGCTGAGTGAATTAAGACACAGCCCAAGCTGTAGGAAGATAGCCAGCTCCCTGCTTCAGGCTAAGTAACGCCGATTTGGAGAGCAATGGTCCGCAGAACCACTCCGAGGCAGCAGTATCCTGCACAAAGCAATTCCCCCAAGGTACATATTGCCTAAACTGTGATCAGCCAGCGAGACAGGAAAGGAAACTTTTAAAAAACCCTTCACTAAAACCAGAGGGCAAAGGTCAGATAGGACGTCTGAGAACTTAAGAGCTAAAGCACCAGAACAACTGCTATCTTTTGTCTTATCTCAGAAAGAAAGAAGGTTGTCCCGGACAATGAAATGCAAAAGGAGGAAATGGAGCCTTCTGAAGGGGGTTGGGGAGAGGGGCTGAGGATAAATAGACCACCATGTGGGGGAGGGACTGGCTGTGGCGTTTTAGTTCAACTATTAACTGTTGCTAAATAATTGAAATTCAGAATCTAATTTAGCTTGAATTTAACCAAAGGAACAGAGGATATGGGAAGGTTTGGAAGGATGAGAGGAAGCTGCTAGGGGCCCTGGAGAAGAAGGGTGGGGGTCTGTGGGGTGGGGCTTAAGGAGAAGGGATGAGGAAAGGAATGAATGAGGCATGCTGGGAATGCTAGAGAGGAGGAATCCTGGGACACTGGTAGGAAAAGGAGGAGGTGCATTTGAAGGCAAAGGAGGGAAGGATGGGGGTGCTGGAGGCGGGTGGGTAAGATGCTGGCGCTCAGAATCACTGCCTTGGTCCAGCTGCTCTGTATCCTCACACCTGACTCCTGAATCCGAGGAGAGAGATGAGATGCCACCAGGCCCTACTCTCCCTGGGCCATAGCCTCAAGCCTTGTGTCATTTCCCTGGGCACAATGGTGTTCCTATTCCATAGGGGACTTGGTCAAAGTGTGTATGTGTGTCAGTCCTCCAGCCAGCGAGCGGGCTTCAGGGGAGTGGCCAGGGCTGGCTGACATCGCTGAATCATCACTGCAGACCCCAAGAGATAACGGGGAGGGGGGGCTATCAGCTTTCATGACAGATGAAGTCCAGAGGTGCAAGCACTGTACCCCGATAAGCCCTGGGTGGAGCCCCTGCAGCTCCCCTCCTCAGGATACAAGCAAGCTCCTCTGTTTCTCCCCTGACCTTGGACAGGCAGACTGCATCCTCACACCCGACTCCTGAGAAGCTGGGTTGAGCACCTGGCCAGAGGTTCCCTCAGAGGCTTTTCCTACCTGTGTGCTCTCAAGAAAGGTCACAATCCCGGGATGGGGTGGAGGTGGGGGGACAAGCAAAGAGCCCAATATGGCTGGTTTGGTCCAGTACAAATGAAAGATGTCATTTAAAAAAAAAAAAATATCTTGCCGGGCGGTGGTGGCGCACGCCTTTAATCCCAGCACTCCGGAGGCAGAGGCAGGTGGATTTCTGAGTTCGAGGCCAGCCTGGTCTACAGAGTGAGTTCCAGGACAGCCAGAGCTACACAGAGAAACCCTGTCTCAAAAAAAAAAAACAAAAAAAAACAAAAAAAAAACCCCAAAAACCAAAATCCAAAAACCAAAAAAAAAAAAAAATCTAGAAGTCCACTTGCTGGGAGTGGTGGGGGTGGTTTGGTCATTTCCATAAAGTATAATGTCCAGTTCCCAGATCTGCATTTGCTACCATGTCTCTGCAATGGACTAAGGGCTTGTGGGATCCATTCTGTTTTGTTTGTTTGTTTTTTTGTTTGTTTTTTGTTTTGTTTTTCGAGACAGGGTTTCTCTGTGTAGTCCTGGCTGTCCTGGAACTCACTCTGTAGTCCAGGCTGGCCTCGAACTCAGAAATCCGCCTGCCTCTGCCTCCCAAGTGCTGGGATTACAGGGGTGTGCCACCATGCCCAGCATGGGATCCATTCTGGATAACCGAGGACATAGGAATCACTCTAGACAGCCGAGGCCTGGGCAGTGCTCAGAACAACCAGAGATCAGCAGCCTCTGCTCCACAGACAGGCCTGATAAGGTACCAATAGCCTACTGGGCACACAGCCTTCTGCTTTACTTTAGGGAAATATTTCCAGCTCCACTCTCATACCCCTCGGGGCTGGCATCAGCCGGTTCTCCTAGGATTGAAGATGTTGGTGGCTGATAGGCCAAGTGGGAAGAAGCTAGCTTTTATACTATGTATCTATGTATGCTATGTAGCAATGTCCCGGGCAGTGATCTGTCTGATCTGGGAGACTGAACCCACTCTGCAAAGCCTCTAGGTTGTTGAGTCCTGCCTGGCAGACCTCCTGCTATATCTCGGGGACAGCATCATGGGCGTTGCTCCCAGCGGCTCCCGCCAGCCTGGCAGCCACTTCCGTAATGCGAATTGCTGCTCCCCGACAGTTAGCTGGCCCCCCTCCACTCTCCCGCTTTGGACAATGGCTCTAAGCCAAACCCTGGTGTAAAGAGGCTCCGGGGGCTGCTGTGCAGGCTGTGTTGGGAAGACCTGGCAGTGGAGAAGTCCATTGAAGATCGGGGAGTGTCCTCGGAGGGGGGCGGGGTTCGTCTTTGGCTTTTTGGTAGAGAACCTTTAGGATTAGACAGGCTTATGGCTGGTGGGCTCCACACCACAGCAGGCACCTTAGTCCTCTGAAATCTCGGGATTTCCTCCCCTTCAGTGAGCCAAGGAGCCTCCGCATCTGCTTCCAAACGTTATAGGAACAAATACCCAGCCCGCTGCGCAAAACATGAGATTCTTCTCTTAGAGTTGTGCGGGTCACGAGAAAGTCAAGGCGTTGCAGAGATGGGTTTTCCAGGCGCTAGGGCAGACCACCTCAGCTTTCCCAGAAGGTGTCTAGAGGTGCGTGTGTCACCTAACGGCTGCCTCTGTATTCAAGGCCAACAGCATAGCATCGTCCATACTGGGCTCTCTCCTCACATATCCACCGTCAGATGCATATACTCAAAACTCATACCTCCATCCTCATATCTGACTGACTCTTCTGCCCATGACCTCTGGTAAGCACCCTGGGATCTCACGTCAGCCACCCAGAGGTCTGATCATCTCCCTACCTCAAAATCCTCAATCTAACCCTAAGTGTAATCATGTGCTCCTGAACCTTCACAGTCCGCAGAGGAAGATGCGGGCATCTTTCTGAGACACTCACTGTACAGTCTAATAGACACGCCAGACGGGGGCATGTGTCTCCCATCCTTAGAGTCTAGCGTCTGACCTCACTGGTCGACTAGCTGTGTTTCCCAGTCTGGCATAGAACCACAGCCAGCTAGATGACCTTAGTCCCTAGGGCTAGCTACTAAGAGAGGAGCTGTCCACAGGGGGGAGGACCAGGTCTAGGCAGGCACCAGGGTTCAAGCCTGGCCAATCTGTCTAAAGAATCCACATTTCAGCCAGGCAGTGGTGGCGCAGGCCTTTAATCCCAGCACTTGGGAGGCAGAGGCAGGCGGATTTCTGAGTTCGAGGCCAGCCTGGTCTACAGAGTGAGTTCCAAGACAGCCAGAACTACACAGAGAAACCCTGTCTCAAAAAACCAAACCAAAAAAAAAAAAAAAAAAAAAAATCCGCATTTCCCCTCTCCCACAAACAATAGTAAACAATGATGGAAAAGAGAGGAGGAAAGGGTGGTCTCCCTGGTTACCGTCCTCCATGGCACTCCATTGGGCTGCTTTCCTTGAGGGTGGAGAGTCACGCCATCAAGAAAAAGTCAGATCCCGGGTGCTCTGCGGGAGGGGGCTCTCCAGGAGGGAGCTCTCCAGGAGATAGGGCTTTTAGCTAAGCACCCGGAATGACCCAGAGGGCCTTACTAATACTCGTTGAGTGCCAAGAACAGGTGCGTGATGGGAAAAGTAAAAGGTCAAAGGGGTGGGGGGGGACTGTTAGGAGCCAGAATGAGAAGCAGAGATAAGACACCTGGGCTCAAAGGACATCAGGCTCAGCATATTTCTCCTCCTCCTCCTCCTCCTCCTCCTCCTTCTCCTCCTCCTCCTCCTCCTCCTCCTCCTCCTCCTCCTCCTCTCCCTTCTCCCCCTCCTCCCCCTCCTCCAAGGGCTAGTGGCTCAGAGACCAGTATTAGCTCTTGAAGATAAGAGGAAGGACAATGAGCTCTCAGCTCTAAATTCTCCCAGTTTGAAGGACCTCCCTGTTCACAGGACCCTGTCCTGGGCCTCCCCGTCGTCCTAGGAACCTGCACCCTCAGCCATCACCACAGAGGCTTCTATAAAGCAAGAAGGTGACCAGGAAGAACCCAGGACCACATCAGTGTAAGAAAAGAAAGGAATGGTGTGGACAACAGAGGCTGTGCCTTACCCAGCCCCACAGGCAGGGCTAGTGAGGAACCCCGGGCTTGCACCGGACGGGGATTAATTAAGAGTGGCTCTCAGTTTTCTTCCTTCCTTTTTTTTTTTTTTTGCAGGGGGTGGGGCCCGGCTCTCAGCTTTCTAGGTGAAAGGCTGAGATGACATTGAAAAGGGAACGGAGGGTTCCCTTGTTCACTCCCCAGACAGGACCTCCTCTAGGAAGGGATACCAGCCCTTAGGAGTCTTCTGATAACCCATTACCTCAGCCCTATAAAGATACCTGTTGGGCTGGAGAGATGGCTCAGCGGTTAAGAGCACGGACTGCTCTTCCAAAGGTCCTGAGTCCAAATCTCAGCAACCACATGGTGGCTCACAACCATCTGTAATGAGATCTGATGCCCTCTTCTGGTGTGTCTGAAGACAGCTACAGTGTACTCACATTTAATAAATAAATCTTTGGAGCTGGGCGTTGGTGGCGCACGCCTTTAATCCCAGCACTTGGGAGGCAGAGGCAGGTGGATTTCTGAGTTCGAGGCCAGCCTGGTCTACAGAGTGAGTTCCAGGACAGCCAGGGCTACACAGAGAAACCCTGTCGCAAAAAAACAAAAACAAAAACAAACAAAAAAAAATCTTTGGGCCAGAGGGGGCGGGGCCAGGTCGTGCAGAGGTCCTGAGTTCAATTCCCAGCAACCACATGGTGGCTCACAACCATCTGTACAGCTACAGCGTACTCATAAAATAAATAAATAAATCTTTTTTTTTTTTTAAGATACTTGTTAACTAGAAACGGCAGGTGGCCCTGAAATCTCTCTGATAGCACGTGATAACTTAATGTCACCATGCTGGACATCTCACTCAGGCAGTCTAGGAAGAACTCAGAGGCGGAAGGAGCTATAGTCCCCTAACATAATGTCACAGTAGCAGGTTCAACTCAGAGCTGGGTCAGAGTTCCAGAAACACACCTCCTACTCCTATTAAGGACAGTCTTTCCAGGGTACTGCCTAGAAGCCGGGACGGAGGCCCCGTAGGGCATGATGGGTCCTCTGAACCTACCCCAGGACTGTCAGGACTCAGAGAAACTGAGTCACAACTATGCTCTCTTTAGGCTAGGCTAGCTTTTTTTTTTTTTTTTTTTTTTTTTTTGGTTTTTCAAGACAGGGTTTCTCTGTGTAGTCCTGGCTGTCCTGGAACTCACTCTGTAGACCAGGCTGGCCTCAAACTCAGAAATCCGCCTGCCTCTGCCTCCCAAGTGCTGGGATTACAGGCGTGCACCACCACGCCCGGCTAGGCTAGCTTTTATACTGCCTTGTGGCAAGCGATCCTCCCCCACTCAGCCCCATTCAAAGGGTCAGGAAGCCAGTAATGTCACACAGCACTGGGAATGCAGCCAGCTTCGAACCTCCATCCTGCGCTCTTAGCCACCACATCAGCTTCCACCTATGAGGGCAACGCTGACAGCCAGGCTGCCTGCCCGATATTATCCCCAGGGATCTGATGATTCTACAACTGCTTGCTACAAGAACTGGACTCCCGCAGAAAGCAATCGATACACAACGCATATCTCCCTTACACAAATGCCTAGCCGCACAGAGTCCTCCCCGGTGTGGGCATCTGGCCTCACCCAACACTTCCCAGAGAAGGCACCTAGTCTCCCATAGTCCTTTGCCTTCAGATAATGAGCAAACCAGCCCAGGAGGACCTCCCTGAGCTAAGCCCATCCTTAGCTATGTTGGCCTCTAGGGGATGGATTAGAAAGTCCAACAAATGGAGAAAAATGTTATGCATTGCAGGCTGACACACACACACACACACACACACACACACACACACACACCAATGTGGCATGCAAAGTTACCCCCACAAAAAGACAGGGTCACAAGGAAAGAAACACCCCCAAGAAAGGAAGACAGAGGTATGATGGGTAATACAGTGACCCTCTACAGGGCAACTCGGAAACGTTTGATCAGATTAGTTAAGATTTTTTTTTTTTTTTTGTAGTGACCATAGCTAGCTCTGGCATGACCTGATAAGAATTAGTTCTGCGCCATCTGGAGGGGCCCTACCTCTCCTGAAGGCCCGACCACAGCCCCCGCACCCAGCCCCAACTCTCACTGGAAGCATCCAAGATAAGGACCGTGAGAACACCGAGCTGGATGGAACCCAGGCCCCGGGCACTCTGCCTCCAGAGATAAGAGAAAGCCCTGCTCCCCGTCGGTCGACGCTCACTCTCCCCTCGGCCCCTAGACCGCCGGCATCTGGAAAGACTCGCTGTCTACCTTCCCTCCTCCCTCTCTCGGAGCAGGCACCCGAGGAGTTCGGAAACACACACAAGAAAAGAGAAAACAGGTGACTGAGTGAAACTGTGAAAGAGCGACATTCGCCCCAAGGTAACCAGGATGGCCTCTCCGTACACACCTTCAGGCGTGGACCAGCCAGAGCTAAAGGGGGACCTGTGAAGAGTTTCGCTTCACGGAACACTAATGCTGGGTACCACTCTGCTGGCTGCCCTCTGTAGCCACTGTGGAAGTTTGGGATGCCGCTCCCATGAAGACACCTGGCTTACCCACGATGAAGGGACCTTCGGAGAAGGCTGGACTACTTCAGCAGACCCCTGGCTCCTACAGCTCCAACCCGCCTGGGGTCAACTGAGGCTGGAGCTTTGTCTACCAAAAGGCCCTGGGAGACTGTACCCTCCCCCGCCCCCACCTCAGTCCCCTCTTTCAGCCATGCTCTCAGTAGGAGGGCAAACACCATCTACCCACCCCCACCCCGACCAGAGGTAACCATCACGGACATCTAAGAGTTGGGGGTGGACAGCTGCACCTGACACACCTGAGGGGTCAGATCTCATATATTACTGCGTCCGCCCGATGAGTAAAACTCAGAAAATGGTCTGCAGCTGATAGATGGGAAAGTCTATCTTTGTCCTAGAGGCATGAGGCATCTAGATTCAGGTCTGCAGGGATTCTTTCTAAACCCACTGCTCTTCCCAGCCCTCCACGCTCCCACGAAAGGCTGGGTGTAAAGTTAGCAACTACTACTCGAAAGAAGCCCTTGCTCTGAGCTCTCTCCAGTTCAGCTTCTGTAACAGTTGAAATCGCTGCTCCTGTTCCGTGAATGGCTTGTGCCGGCAGGCTTTTTGAAGATGCAGAACCCTGCTACAGAAATCTGACACTGTTTCAAAGACATCTAAGCTCAGCTTTGAAACAGGAGGCCTGGTTGCTGCTAATTATGAAGGTACTCAAAAACAAAGCAAATCAAAAACAAAACAACAACAACAAAACAGTGAGTGAGTCTAAACAAAAATGAATAAGTGGATGGTGGAAGGATGGATGGATGGATGGATGGATGGATGGACGGACGGACGGACGGATAGGAGGGGCAGACAAAAGATGTGATGCCGTCCGCAGAATTTAAACCTTAGCTGGGCATAGTGGCACACCCCTTTAATCTCAGACAGAGGCAGGCAGATGTCTGTGAGTTCAAGACCAGCCTAGTCTACAATGCAAATTCTAGGACAGCCCAGACTATTACACAGAGAAATCTTGTCTTGAAAAGCCAACTATCAATAGTAGTAGCAGTAGTAGCTATTAATTTTAATTTATTTTAATGATTATTATTACTATTTAAACCCACCACTGATGCCTCTCTGAGGCTTTTGTCTGTCTATCATCTTTTCTGTAGGACACCCTAGAGTCAACCCTCACCCGTGGCCAGTGCTTGTAAATAGCCAAACCCAGCACTTCTTACATGTACCTGCAGAACATCCTGATCTTCTGGAAACTGGGGATAACTGAGGGCCTGCCATGTCCTGATGCTGAGTACCCCTGCCCTGCCCTGCCCTGCCCTGCCCCATGACAACACCTCCCCCGTGCATCAATGTGCCCACAGGGAATCAGCCTCGTAGTGACCCCATTTACCAGCATAGAATTCCAGAAAGGTGTACAGGCTTGTGGGCAGCCTCTCCGTACTTTGGCTCTGACTGCAGCAGCCAGAGAGGGCTGTGCTTAGGCTTGCCCGTAGGAAGGAGCCCGAGGGAAGATCTGCTCCCACAGGCGAGGAGGACCAGACGTGCGCCTGCAGCCCAACGCTGACCTGACTCAGCGCATCTGGGATCGGAAGTTCCCTGACAGCCAACCCCCAAGAGTGAAGACCCGCCAACCTGAGCTACATCTCCCAGCCAGCAACCTGGCTCCCACAGCCCCAGCCAGCACGGCTAGAGCTGCAGACCAAAACACCTGTGTGGTGTCTGTGCATGAAGGGGCTGCCTTTCCCAGGAGAGATACAGCGTCAGTTGCACAGATACATTGTACGTCATGAAAACAGCCCTGAATCAAAGAAAAAGACACAGAGCAGTATAGACAGCTTTACCAAGGGCTCTTGGCTGCCCACAAGGCCCACTTGACTCCCTCTATGAGGGATGGGGAAATCCATGCTTCGAAGCCAGGTGACAGCCACCATACCATCTGGGCACACAGGACTGGGCACAAAGCTTACCCTGCCCCATCCTCTGCTGCCTCAGGAGAACACAGGCCTGCATGACCTCACTACAGAGTTGGGAAGCCTTCCAAGATGGCTCCAAGGGAGAATTCCGGGGCTGGCAAAAACTGAATCCTGGGCCCCAAAACCTCAGGGTGGGAGCTAGATCGAAAGCAGATGACCTGGCCAGAGCAACAGAGCTGATTCGCTCGCTCATGGGGTACATGTTAGACGCCCCCAGATTATTCTAGGATTTCACCATGCCACTTGCGATTCAAAAATTCAAATTCTCAAACCTCATAAACATACCAAATATATTTGAACTATTTCTTTTCTGACTAGTAGCCCCTAGCGGAGAGCATCTGAAGAAGTTCTGAGTTCTGATTCTCTATCTGTGGTCCAAAAGATGTTCGTAGAGGAACCCTTGGACCTCCCAGTGAACCCAACCTTTCTAACACCACGGATGGAGATTGAACTCAGAAGTTTACATAGACAAAGAACGTGTGTGCGTGTGTATATGTGTGCATGTGCACATGTGTATGTGTACATGTACACGAACGTGCGCACTCAAGCATGTATACATGTGCAACATATATACTGTTCTGGTCCATTTACTTCTATGTGTTGTGTTTTCTTTTGTGGATGGTACTGCATTTCAGGGTGTGTGTGCACACACATGCATGTATGTATGCATGTGCAACTGTTCTGGCATGCCCTGTGTACTTCCATGTTTGTGTGTACGTTGTGTTTTCCTTCCTGAAAGATGCTGCATTAGAGGGGGCTTGTGTGTATGTGTGTGTGTGTGTGTGTGTGCGTGCAAGCACGCATACATACATGTGCATGCATGCAAGGTATGCATTTGTGACAGTGGAAACATGTGCCAGTTTGTGTGCACATTTATATATGAACACACATGGGCATTTGGGGGCACAAAGGTGAATGAATCTGTGTGTGAGTGCATGTGTGGTTTGCACTGTGTGAACATGTATGCATATCTGTATGCCCATTCATGTATGGGCACATTGTGATCCGAGCACAGACATGCATTTTAATGGTCCATTTTCAAAGTGGGACAGCGGTGAGCAGAGGCAGCACTCTGGCCTGATTAGCTGCAGCATCTACCTGCCCCCTGGGGAGGTCAGCTCTCTCCTTCCAGGTTTCCTCAGGAAGAGGGCTTCCCCTCTCTCAGTCCCCCACCTCTTCCTTTGAAGGAAAAACAGGAGTACCCTGAAAAACAAGTTTTGCTGAAATTCAAAACTATCTTCAAGGTCTTTGCGTCGGAATCCTGAAGACTCCCCAGCGGGTGAGCCAGGACCGGGAGAGCCCTTTCCCACTAACTTAAAGTCTCAGGTTACCAACTGCCTGTATGCCCCATCCCTGCAGACCTACTGAGGGGCGCTGCTAAAGCACCCGGAGACAGCAGTATTGCTAGGAGCCAGACGTAGAGCTCAGAGCACGGGGAGACTGTGGAGACTCTTCATGTCAGGGAGGATATGAAGACAGCACCGGGGTGGCCATGAGCATCCTCACAGATGCCTCCTTGGCGCGTCCTCTTCCCTCACAGAGCCCTCTTAAAAGTCTATAACGGAGCTGGGCGTGGTGGCACACGCCTTTAATCCCAGCAGATTAAAGGGAGGCAGAGGCAGGCGGATTTCTGAGTTCGAGGCCAGCCTGGTCTACAGAGTGAGTTCCAGGACAGCCAGGACTACACAGAGAAACCCTGTCTCGAAAAAAACCAAGTCTATAACCACATGGCATACTCGAGTCCACAAGAGGAGAAACTGCAGACAAATGGGGACCTTACACATCCCAGGAGTCCTAGGGGGGTGTGACAGCTCCCCCAAGGCAGCTGAGGACTAAAGGTGCAACCTAACTATTTCAGAGCATCCAATCGGAGCCCAGAATCCCAGGACCAGTTCAAAAAAAAGAGAAAAGGGCTTTGCTCAGCATCAGGACGTTTATTTGGAGATGTAGCTGGGCCTCCAGGCAGCTGAGGGCGGTTTCTACACGACCCAAGCAAATCACAACCTGCCACTCAGGATTTCAGGCAAATTAGCTCTTCTCCTCCATCCCCATTCCCCACCCCCAATGACTTAAGAGCACACCAGTTACCCAGGTCCAGAGGACTCAGCCCCACCCGGATGAGGAACCCTGCCCCTGTTGGGGGAGGCGCTGGTGAAAGCAATACAACCCACCCCCCACCCCCACCTCCCATCCCCCACCCCTCCATCCCCCCCCACCCCCGCTGTGCAGCTTTTGGCTCTACCCCCAGGACACAGAAGAATCACATTCCTTGGACATCTCTAGAGGGACCTCCCTGTCCCTGAGGGCACAGGGCTAAAAAACCCCAACCAACAGTAGCCACAGTAAGCAGACAGACGACATCACCTTCCAGGCTTATCCTTAGATCGATCACACCAAAGCTTTCAGATACACAGGTTTGTTCTACCCAAAGGCTAAAATCACGATGCATCACCTTTCTGTGCTTGAAATCAGTCTAGCTGGGGGCTGTGTGTGTGTGTGTGTGTGTGTGTGTGTGTGCTGGCCTCTCCAGCATCTTTCCTTTGTTGTCAGTGGTTACAGAAGAGGCCCCAGGCTTACAAATCCCTGTCTGCAGCCCCTGCCAGGCCCTCAGTTGATTAATGGACCCAAGTGCCATGTGGTTGGTCAGTAAGAACGGCCTGGCCAAGACCCATCTCTGGCAGTTGCAAGGCGTTACCCTACCCCCACCCCACCCCACCCCTTGTAGTTAACACAAGTAAATGAAGAATTATCTGCTACCCAAGCCAACAGGTGCTTTTCAGATCTGCTGTTGAAAAGATCTGCTGTACTGATGTTTAGCCCGAAGTGTCTAACGCACTGAAGCAATGGACCGGGTTACTTTTCCTTCCCAGAGTGATTCCGGTCCTCCCTTTATCTTTTATCCTTCGTGATGCTGTAGCAAGAGGCATGGGACCACAGCAGGTGATACTGCAGAGTCCGGGTTTGGTTCTTTGGGGAGGTCACCGGCAGGCGCCTTTGTGATAAAGCGCGGGGTTTCTACCCGGGTAGTCTGGCATTGCACCAACCCCCAACTCAGGGGCCTTGTGGATATGTTGAGCAGGAGGAGAGCAGCCAGTTGCTGGTGGTTAGCTGCTGAATCTCAGAGCTGGTTGCAAAGCAAAGCTCTCAGCGCGCCCATGCTGCGGTCCTTACCAGGCAGCAGAGAAGGCGACGATTCCGTGGGCTTAGGAGTATTGTGGCCGGCCTGACTGCGCCAGGCGCTCAGCTGCATCAAAGGGGACCGCGCGCAACCCGACACCACCGCAGGCGCGGGGGGACAGGGGCCCTGAGCTGCAGCGGCACACAAAGACTAGCCGGCCACCGGAGTCCGGCCCGGGCAAACGCGCGCAGTTTTGCCTCAACAGGTTGGAAACTCAAAGATGACGCCATGCCCTTAACGATCTTTCGATCTTTCTCGGTTCTTTCTCAGCCGTGACAAACCCCGCCCACGGTCCCTCCCGAGGACCTGGAGGGACCGGCGGCGGCCACTCGCTCAAGCGTTGACCAGAATGAGGCCAGGGAGGGAGGGCGACACTGGTGAGATGGGACACGGGTGTATGCCTCTGCTCGCCCAGCCAGCGGAGCGCAAACTTCTCCGCAGAGCCGCTTAAGTCTGGCCACCCCACAAGAGACTTTAAACAGGGACAGCTCGCACCCCGGAACCCCAGACGCTCAAAGCCTAGAGAATGAATGGCTCGCATAAGCAGCACTGCGATGAAAACGCCACCACCGCGCTACCCCCCTGAGCGCTCCAGCCACCGCCCGCCACCTGCGCGTGGGCAGGACCGGGCCGCCACTGCCTCCCGGCGGACCGCACAGGATAAGAGGTGGCTGTCTCCGGGACAAGCCAGAGAACTGCACAAAAGGCACGTAAGTCCGTCCGGCGAACCCCGGGGCACCAAGTTATGCTTCCATCCAGGCTTACCTGGCTTTGCCCAGGAGACGCGTGCCACCAGCAGCAAGACCAAACTAGTGAGCACGTCCAGGAGGTGCCACCTGCGGAGGACAGTCACAGGTTAGCGGGCCTCAGGAGACCCCCACCCCCTCGCATCCTTTAACCCTGAGCCTGCAAACCTGGGCGCCATCTCCCCAGGCCAGGCCGTCTACCCCCCGGATGCTGCACCCAGCTCCTCGGTGAGCCGCTTGCCCACAGCACTCCCGACCGCTGCTGCCGGCTAGGGCAGGGGCGGGCAGGGACGAGCAGGGGCGGGATGGGGCGGAGACCGCTCGATGGGCGGGGCCCTGGGCTCTAGGCGCGGAGCTAGCCCCGAGAGGACCCGGTGAGCGAGCGATCTGGTAAGATCGGAACCTGGGTACAGAGTGGACAAGGGCATCTATAGCAAGTTCTAGAACTCCGAATGGCAGTCTCTTCCTCCTCTCAGTATCTCCAGCGCGCCTGTTGTTCCCTCACACCACGCTGCCTCACGAAGCTGCCAGAGGCAACATGTGAGATCTAGGTTCAAACCCAGGGCAAGGTGCGAAGAGGTCCCGCATTCATTAATTCATGCCCACTGCAGCGCATGCATTCAGCCTGTGAGGCGATCAACGGGAAGGCCAAGGATTTGAAGAAAAGAAGACATTTACCACCAGTGGACACTGGGGAGCCACGGTGGTCACTTCTTACGTCCCCTGCACTCCTGCGTCACTGGGTGTGTCATGAGGGTCCTGCCAGTCTCAATATCTCCACTGTCTCCTAGCCCAGGGCAGGCTCTCTAAACCGTTGCCACGGTGCACTCCCACGGGCACCACCTCCAAGAGCTACCTGCTACTGTGCTATGAAGCCTGCCATGCCCAGGGGTGACCCCTGCCCCACCTCCACCCCCACAATTGTGATACCCAGAGACAAGAAGGTACCTTCAAGTAAGCAGACAGACAGACAGACACACACACACACACACACACACACACACACAAACCCTTTTCTCTCCCACCAATTCAGCACTCCTAACACCACACACACACACACACACACACACACACACACACCCCTGATCTAGCTTTAGGTTTCTTCCTCCAGCAACTGGGCGGCATGGCCTTCCTGGCCTGGTCTTTAACAAAATCAGACAGCAAATCCAGATTCCCGGAAGCCATTCGAGTTGGCCTAGTGACCTTCTCCCAAACTCCCTGGCCCTTGTCCTGGCGCATCCCCACCGTCCTTCTTGGACAGGCTCATTTCCTGGACCACAAAGAGCTACCCCCAGGGTCAGCCTGGCTCCCCAGACCTGCTCAGACCTCCACCCTGAAGCATTTGTACCGACTGAAGTGACTCCTACTTTTTCTGCAGACCCACTCCCTTTACACACCACCCCCTAGCTCTACTCCAGAGTCCCCCCCTAACCCTCCCGGGCCCCTCTCCTGTCTCCCTGCCTCTCCTTCCCCACACTGCCTCCTGACCTAGGCCGGCTCTGCCCTCCTTCTGCCCACTGCTCTGCAGCTGCAGCCTGAGGCCTGCTTGGGATTCCCATCTGCTCACATCATCCGCATCCTCTCCCTCCTCTCCCAGCTTCAAAGGCCGGATCCTGCCCCAGACCCAGGGGCCTGCCCAGGCTCGCCCATCCACCTGGCCCGCATCCCCACTTCATCCGCTCTCAAACGTGGAGTCCCTGTCCAGGTGAAAAGGGCACAAGGGGGGAAGAAGGGAGTCTAGAGGACTGGGGTCCCCACATTTTTTTTAAAGACTAGAAATGATTGATTGCCCTGTGCTCTTTTTCAAAACCATTTCAGAGGCGAGAACAGATCCGTGCGCTGCTGTCTGTGCCTGGCGGGTCTTCATATGTAAGTCCATGTGTGGTTGTGTTTTCATAGTTACACTTAGTGTGTGCACACGTGTGTCAGACGACATGCAGTTGTGCACACATACATGTAGGAGCATGTCCTGGACCTCAGTAATCCTGTCTTTCTTTGTATTCATGTCTGTCTACCTGCAAGCCATGCCCAGGTGGGGAGTCTGAGGTAGACGTGGGGGAGGGGAAAGGTGGGGGGAGGGGTGGCGGGGCTCTTGTTTCTTTTACCTGCCTCCCAGGTCAGCTCCCACCACAGCAGGCCTAATTCTTCAATCTTCAATGAGCTGATTGGAGCTCAACTATGTGTCCAAAAATGCACGCCTCTGCAGGTGTCAGGAAGTAGCCCCCAGGGCTGTCTGTAGTTCCTGGGAGGAATCCTGAATGGAGGGGGGGGGCACTCCAGCCATCAGAAGGCTTCCGAGTCTGCTGCCAGCCTTCTTCGGGTTTGACCCCTCAGGCAGAGGAGAGTCCATTTTGGAAGACTTTGGTGATGGTGAATGGGGAGCAGCAGGAGACAAGCTTCCTTGTCTTTCCCTGACACGGGGAAGATTATTCAAAGGACCCTAGAGTTGAACAAAGCTACTGACAATGGAAATCACCCACAAGGAGCTCTTTGCTGTGAAGGTAGTGCCTGGCTGCAACCCTGGCTGTTAAAAACCCACATCTAAATTCTACACATCTATTAAACACATCTATTAAAGATGCACAGTCTACTTGTCCTTAGTCTCTGTCCTACCCGAGGGCCCGTTACAATGTCTCCATTAGTCCCACAATAGTCCACACCTTTTTCCTAGAAGGGTTTTGTTCCCTTTCGGATATATGATGACCCTGACACTTGACCACTCTAGAAGCAGGGAAACACCTGAAAATACAGATGTGCACTTAGGAAAAATCTCAATTAACGCTACACTCTATGCCCTTCCTCTTCTTCCGCATAAATATGGGATGTGCTTGGGAGAACAGGGCTCAGCTCCAGCCCTAGTTAATTCTCTGCAACTGAGGGGCACAGAGGAGGAAGCACACACATACACAGAGAAAGAGAGAGACAGAGACAGAAAGAGAGACAGAGAGAGGGAGGGTGGAGGGAGGAAGGGAGGGAGGGAGAGAAATCGACTGATCATCAGTTCTCAACATGGTGGTCCTAGCACCATGGGATCAACTGCAGACTCTATTTCTCCACCAGAGAAACACCGTGGAGTTGGCTGTGAGCTACGTGTGAGTCAACTTCCTGTTACTATGACAATTTTTTTTTTTTAAAGAAAGACCTGTGTACTTTTAGAAATGAGTAAGGTCTAGCGTTAGTATCTTATATAGAACACTGCCCAATGCTGTTCATACTTGGCAAAGGTCATAGTGAAATGCAGTGGAAGAGACAAGGTTTCTTTTTTTAATTTATTTATTATTATAACTAAGTACACTGTAGCTATCTTCAGACACACCAGAAGAGGGCGTCAGATCTCATTGCGGATGGTTGTGAGCTACCATGTGGTTGCTGGGATTTGAACTCAGGACATTTGGAAGAGCAGTCAGTGCTCTTAACTGCTGAGCCATCTCTCCAGCCCCGACAAATTAAAAAAAAAAAAAAAAAGACACTTATAAGGAAGAATGCCTCCTTTGGGATCGTCATTTCTTAGGGTTCGAACTACGGTTGGCCTAGTCACACTGGTACCCTAAGCCCAGCAGAACATCATGACAGGAAGCCTATCACAGAGGAGGCCGCCCACTGATGGCGCCTGGGAGAGGATAGGGTCCCAACAGCCCCCCTGAAGACATGCCCCATGACTTTACTTCCCACCACGAGGACCCCGGTTTCCCTTCACCTCCCAGTGACACCCAAGACAGGAGAACCAAACCTTCAACACGTGGAGGTCTAAATCACAATGGCCACCAAGTAACTTTCCACCAGGAAGGGGGAAACTACAAAGTGGGCCAGGTGGCTATGAAAAGGTAACTATGAAAAGCACAGTGTCCATCAGAGGTCGAGTCTCAGCCGGGCCCCATCCTGGAGCCCCTGAACCTGAGCTCAAAGCGAAGCTAAGCTATTCAACCGTTTACTTTCAGGCTGTAAACTCCCTTCGGAGACCTGCAGAACATTTTCTATGCTGGGGTTGGGGTGGGGATGGCGGGGGGAGGGGACACTCTGTCACTTGGCTCTGTCACAATCTATCTCTGCCCAGCTCTGGTGACCGTGTAAGTTGTCCTTTGACTATATAGTTTCTTACTTCACAGCCTAGCCACACCCCCAACCCTTCTGATGGTCCACATCATACTGTGGTGTCATCCTAACTCCTAACACTTTGTATCTATACCCAACCTCTGCCCCAGGCTTGGTCCTAGTAGATACTTGCATAGAATGGCAATCCTGACACTTTGTATCTATACCCAACCTCTGCCCCAGACTTGGTCCTAGTAGATACTTCCATAGGACTTCATGCGGGTCGAGTAAATACCTCATAGTGCTGCACTGTGGGTGACAGATTTCCAGTTTCCCTCTTCTGTGACCAGGGCTCGGCACTGTGGCTGTCTCTGACAAGCATCCCTGTGCTGGACAGATAAGCAAGCCTTGAAGGCAGACTGTGCGTGGAAGGACGTATCCTGGCAGAATGTTGTAACTGTGAGTTACAAGATGGTGGCACACCCACAGAGCAAAGCACTGTGCCCCTGTGAAGAGACCTTAATTAAAGGTGTCACCGTGGAAAAGTCCTGTCCAACAAAAAACTATACCAAAGCCGGGCATTGGTGGTGCACGCCTTTAATCCCAGCCCTTGGGAGGCAGAAGCAGGCGGATTTCTGAGTTTGAGGCCAGCCTGGTCTACAGAGTGAGTTCCAGGACAGCCAGGGCTACACAGAGAAATCCCCGTCTCGAAACAGCACAGATACAGTGTGGGGCTGGAACACTCCCGCCAGGAGAGGCTGGCCACTGTTGAGAAATGGTTGTCTTGGAGTACGGCAGGTGCTCAGCTGTTAGACAGCCCACAGTTTCTGAGGTTTGAAGTAACCACCCTCTCCTTGATTTGCTGGGCCCCTTGTTTATCTACTTTCCAGAAGTGAGGAGGAATCAAACCGCTACCTTCCTGTCACTCACGGGCAAAGGGCATCGCGCGAAGACCTAAAGCCTCTGTTTGCACAGGACCGAGGCTCCAAGAAGGAAACATCACCTCGACAGTCACACTGTTACAGATGCTCCAGGGACAAAGGGCTCCAAGTGGCTTCTCACTCCCTGCCTGACAGACAGCAGCCGTGTACTGCACAGTTAGCCGTGAAGCCTGCACCCGACTTTCCCCTTCCCGTACTCCCCTCATGGCGCCAACTCAGCTAAAGGTGGCAGTTCTCAACCTGTGGGTCGCGACCCCCAGGGCGGTATATCAGATATCCTGCATGTCAGATAGTCACAGTATGATTCCTAAAAGGAGCAGAATTACAGTTCGGAAGTAGCAACAAAAATAATTGTATGCAGCCGGGCGTTGGTGGCGCACGCCTTTAATCCCAGCACTTGGGAGGCAGAGGCAGGCGGATTTCTGAGTTCGAGGCCAGCCTGGTCTTCAGAGTGAGCTCCAGGACAGCCAGGACTACACAGAGAAACCCTGTCTCGAAAAACCAAAAAAAAAAAATAATAATAAAATAAAATAAAATAATTGTATGCTTGGGGGGGGTCAACACAACATGAAGAATTATAATACAGGGTCGCAGCATTAGGAAGGTTGAGAACCACCAGTTAACGGCACGGTGGACCTCACTCCAGTGTACATGGTGTCTCCCTAGAGCTGTGAGGACCACTCAGCTCCAACCTAGGCCAAGCAGGGGCTGGGGAACGGACTTGCTGCTCTTCCAGAGGATCCGAGCTGGGCTCTCAGCACCCATGTGGGGCAGCTCATAACTGCCTGTAACTCTGCCTGGCTTCTAAGGGCACCCACACACATGACATATGCTTACAGATATATGTATATACATATATACATACATACATACATACATACATACAAATAAGCCTTTAAAAAAAACGATACCAAGTACTCATACCACAATAGTACAGGTACACATAGAGCTGGGCGGTGGTTGCACACACCTTTAATCCCAGCACTTGGGAGGCAGAGGCAGGTGGATTTCTGAGTTCGAGGCCAGCCTGGTCTACAGAGTGAGTTCCAGGACAGCCAGGGGCTACACAGAGAAACCCTGTCTCGAAAAACAAAATAAAACAAAACAAAAAAACAGGTACACATAGAGACAGAACAAACATATACACAACCAGATACATCATAACTCTCTCTCTCTCTCTCTCTCTCTCTCTCTCTCTCTTTCTCTCTCTCTCTCTCTCTCTCCCCAACACAAAATCTGCTTTTGTTGACTCTCAAAGCAATATGCACTTTTTCATCCCTTAGATTTCACGGGACCTTCACCCTCCCACAATGCCTCTGCTGCACCTCTTTTTCCAGCTCCCACCACCAACCTGGGTAAACCTAGAACCGCCCCAGTAGCCTGTTAGAACCTGAGACCTATGCCTCCAGCGCCTCGACCGCCCCACGCTTTCTCTCCCTCCTCCCTGGGTCCTGCTGAGTTGGTGCCCGTGGCCATGCTTGGTGCGAGGCATGCTGAGGCTGGGTCTCCAGGAAGGACAGGAAAGCTGAGTCCCAGCTGAGGCAGGAGTCCCAGGGTGCCCTCTCACTGTGGCCGTTTGCAGACCCTAATGGGCAGGGCTAGCCTGTGCCTCCCTGGTTTTCTCCCCTTCCTGGCAACCCTGCCTCTTAGTCACGTGGGCTCCCGCCTCAGACCACACCTCCCACCCCCAACCCCAGTCCAGCCTGGGACTCTCTGAAGACATACACTGACCATAGCAATAGTTTTCTTTTAAAGCCCAAATGTCCCCTGGGACCACCCCTCCCCGCCTCCTCTCTGTTCTCCTTCTCCTACCCAATAAGGTCCTTATTATCTTCTTATATTTTTCCTTCCGATATATGTTATTCTAGAAATATACAGATGCCTTGGGAAGTCGGAGAAAGAAAAAACATCCATGGTCCAAAAACTATATTTTTAAACATTTACAATGCTTTAAACCGCAGCTGCTCTTTCCCGGGTTTCTTGTCTTGTTTTTTTGTTTGTTTGTTTTTGTTTTTGTTTGTTTTTTGTTTTTTGGGGTGTTTTGTTTTTGTTTTTGTTTTTTGTTTTTTGGGTTTTTTTTGCATACACATGCTTTGACAGGATTGTCATGAAACCATGTGCCTGACTTACAATCCCACTACTGAGGAGTAAGAAGGTGTTTCTGAACTCTCGCTTAAAACTAATAAACTTCCAGCCGGGCGGTGGTGGCGCACGCCTGTAATCCCAGCACTCTGGGAGGCAGAGGCAGGCGGATTTCTGAGTTCGAGGCCAGCCTGGTCTACAGAGTGAGTTCCAGGACTGCCAGGGCTATACAGAGAAACCCTGTCTCGGAAAACAAAAACAAAAACAAAAACAAAAACTAATAAACTTCCTCAAAGGGATAGAAAGACAATACCCAAATCAGAGGCCAGCATGCAAGGACTGGGGTGTGGCTCTAGCAAGCTGAGCAGGGAATGCTCCCTATGAGTGAGAGATACGGCGAACTGAATGGAAAGCCAGCTCTGCAGGCGCTGTCCACCTTCATGCAGGCACGCAGGAACACACACACACGCACGCACGCACGCACGCACGCACGCACGCACGCACGCAAAACCATGGAGACCAGAAGCCATGGCGTTCTCTCCCACGATAGAGGACTGTTTCTAACAAGTCCACATGCGGGGGGGGGGGGGGCGGAGGGCAAGAGATATTTGAAGAACTAGTGCTTGAGAAATTTTTTAATTGATGACAGACATAAAACCATAAGTTGAAGAAGCTTAGAAAAACAAACAACAGAAAACAGAAAGACGCTCGCGTGTATCCAAACTAGAGAGAAGAAAAAAGAACAGAGAAAGTCTGTCTGATTTCTGTAGAGAAAGAGAACTGAGGGAGAGAGAGTACATACGCATCTATAAAATTTTAATTGGGACTCATTAGGTTGGCTTACGTAGTAGGAGAGCCAGAGACGCCAGTAGCTACTCCTTGTGAGAATTTGGGATCAACAGTACAGTCTCAATCAAGGGCCTAGAACCATCCCTGGACTCCCCCGGCATGACTGCACATGTTGCTCTTGCAGAAGACCCAGGTTCAATTCCCAACACCCAAATTGCAGCTTACAACCATCTGTAACTCCAGTTCCTGGGGACTTTGACCTCCTAGGACACTAGGTACATACATGGGTAAAACATTCATACTAATAATATTAAAATCAATTAAATAAATCTAAATTTAAAAATATTTTTGTGCACCTGAAGGCAGCCCTTGAGGTTTTAAAAGAAGTAAAGGGGGGGGGAGGGCTGGAAATGTGTCTGACTTAATAGAATGCTTACCTCAAACACACAAAAACTTGGGTTCACTCCCAAACCCCATTCTTGTAGTCCTAGCATTCAGGAAGTAGATGCAGAAAGAGCAGAAATTCAAAGTCATCCTTGGCTACCTAAGGAGTTCAAGGCTAGCTTGGAATATGTAAAACCCTGTCTCAAAAATAAAATAAAATAAAATAAAATAAAATAAAATAAAATAAAATAAAATAAAATAAAACTGGGCGTGGTGGCGCACGCCTGTAATCCCAGCACTTGGGAGGCAGAGGCAGGGGGATTTCTGAGTTCGAGGCCAGCCTGGTCTACAGAGTGAGTTCCAGGACAGCCAGGGCTATACAGAGAAACCCTGTCTCGAAAAACTAAAATAAAATAAAATAAAATAAAATAAAATACTATTAAACAAATACAAGAGGATCAGTTGGTAACATGAGAACATATGTCCATTCCCAGAACCTATACAAGACCAAAATCTGGGCACGGTAGCACACGTTTGTAATCCCAACAAGGGAGAGGGGGACAGAGGCAGGTCAGTTCTCCAGGGCTCACGAGCCAGCCAGCTTAGCCTAATCAGAAAGCTTCAGGCCAGTGAGAGATCCTAAGAAAAAGGGGGACAGCACCTGGGGACAACACTAAGGAGGTCCTGTAGCCTCCACATGCCTGCACACACTTCTGAGAGCATGTCCTGTCAGCAGAAGTCTCAACAGAGAAAGATACAGGGACACCCTCCTAGACTCCCCAAGACACTCTCTTAGAAACTGGAGATGAGCAGAGTGGTGGTGGCACACATCTTTAGTCCCAGGGAGCAGAGACAGACAGATGCCCGAGTTCGAGGCCAGACTGATGCAGTTTCAGGATAGCCAGGTGTGCCTTTCCTCCAGCCTTGAGTAGGCTAAATAGACCTTAAGTGCTCGCCACTTAAGTGTTTGCCAGTTAGACCTTAAGGAAGCACCACCTTGCCTCACCTGCAATTTCCTACATGAGTAGACCGCCCGCTGAGCTTGCTTTGAAACATAATTCCGCTTAAACAAAGGATGGAGTCTGTGGGCTTTCCCTATATAAACGCAGTGCCGAATATTAAACTCTGAGCCTTGATCAGAAACTTCTGTCTCGGCTTCATTCATCCAAAGCTGCTGGACAGCTACAGCCAGGGCTATACTGAGAAACTTGGTCTCCAAAACAAACAAAAACAAACAGAAAACCAAAAAAACCTAAGCAATGATGGTGAGAGAGCCTTTAAACCCAGCACTCAGCATTTAGGAAGCAGAAGCCTGCAGATCTCTGAGAGTTTGAGTCTAGCCTGGTCAACCGAGTAAGTTCCAGGAAGCCAGGGTTACAAAGAGAAACATTGTTTCAAAAAAACCAAGGAGAGACAGAAAGAAAGAGGATGAGAGGGTAGGAAAGGAAGGTAGGAGAAAGGGAGGGAGGGAGGGAGGGAGGGAGGGAAAGAAGAAAATGAAAAGGGAGGAGGAAGAGAAGGAGAAGGAGGAGGAGGAGGAGGAGGAGGAGGAGGAGGAGGAGGAGGAGGAGGAGGAGGAGGAGGAGGAGGAGGAGGAGGAGGAGGAGGAGGAGGAGGAGGAGGAGGAGACGACTACAAAGAAAGCCTGGGAAACTACTCGTATGTACAACACTCTTCCTGGTGAAGGAAATCCCACGGTTTCCTACCCATCCTGTCTTAGCTTAAAGAAGGTGTTTTGGGTTGTTGTTTTGTTTTAGAACCCACACAACCCCAGAAGGGCAAGGCTAGTCTCAGGAAGAATCTCCAAAGGGATTTTAAAAAAATCAAGAAATCACTATGAAAATATAGCCAGACTTTCTCTCTAGTCCAGGCCAGTCCCTATTTATAAACAATGAAGAAAGTCCTCATGTGCGGGAAAATCTCACAAAGTCTCCAAACCAAAGATTGTCAAACAATCTTCAGGCGTCCTCGGTTACTCTGTAGCTCACCAGAGAAGACAGGGGGATGAGAATGTCTGTCTGTCTGTCTGTCTGTCATCTGGAGGGGCACAAAAGCTTTTTTATCAGACCTGAAAACGAGGCCATCAAACCACGAGAAACCTTTCTGGTACCTTATGTGGGGAAGACTGCTTCAGCCACTGAACCAAGTTGCGGACTCCTAAGTGGGTTCACACACAGGAAACCCGACTGAAGCTCCCTTCCCCAGAAACACTTCAGCCAATCACCCACATGCATCTTTCCCGTGGGGCCTCCAAACAGACTCCAAATTGTCCCTTGTACACTAGAGGCTTCCACAACTACTGCCTTAATATACTACATGGAGAGAGAGAGAGAGAGAGAGAGAGAGAGAGAGAGAAGCTGTCTGTGATACTTAGCCTGAGTTCGAGGCCAGCCTGGTCTACAGAGTGAGTTCCAGGACAGCCAGGGCTACACAGAGAAACCCTGTCTCTAAAAAAAAAAAAAAAAAAAAAAAAAAAAAAAAAAAAAAACAAATCCAAAAAACCAAAAGGGGGGGGCAAGAATAAATAAGTAAATAAATGCAGCCCTTGACGTCAACAACGAATAATTCAAAAATTAAACCCAGTCAATATTTATAAGTAGTGTTAGGGGAAAGTAAGAGAAAGAGAAAAAAGTCACCCAAATTGGAGAAAGAAAGAAAGAAAGAAAGAAAGAAAGACGGACTAAATAACTAGTTCTCAGATGACCTAAACCTGCATTAAGGTCCCACCAAAAGCTCCAGTCATAAAGTCGTGGGACATAAAATCAACACAGAGAAATGAAGAAAATCCCACCTGTAAACGGTATCCTCCCAAATAAAATTCTCATGAGTAAATTTTAATGGGGAAACAAAAGATCTATATGCCAACCTCTAAAGCACAGACAAAAGAAATCGAAGATGCAGATAAACGGAAAGGTCACCAAGTTCACCTAGAGGAAGAGTTAATCTCATGAAGGTGCCATCAATGCCGGAAGTGACCAGCAAGGTCAAGATGGCACCCATCGAAAATCCAAGAGCATTTTTTCACATGACTAGAAAAAAAAAAAAAAAAAAAAAAAAGCTAGGGCTGGAGAGATGGCTCAGCAGTTAAGAGCACTGGCTGCTCTTCTAAAGGTCCTGAGTTCAATTCCCAGCAACCACATGGTGATTCACAACCATCCGTAATGGGATCTGAAGCCCTCTTCTGGTGTGCCTGAAGACAGCTACAGTGTACTTACATATAATAAATAAATATTTTTTTAAAAAAGAAAGAACTAAAGAAAAAGCTAAAATTTGTAGAAAACTATAGAAGACCCCCCCAAATGGCCAAAGCACTACTGAGTAAGGAAAAAAAAATTGGAAGCCGGGCGTGGTGGCGCACGCCTGTAATCCCAGCACTTGGGAGGCAGAGGCAGGCGGATTTCTGAGTTCAAGGCCAGCCTGGTCTACAGAGTGAGTTCCAGGACAGCCAGGGCTACACAGAGAAACCCTGTCTCGAAAAACCAAAAAAAAAAAAAAAAAAAAAAAGAGCACTGTTTTTCCAGTGGTCCTGAGTTCAATTCCCAGCAGCAACATGGTGGCTTACAACCGCCTATAAGGGGAACTGATGCCCTCTTCTGGGGTGTCTGAAGACAGCCACTGAGTATTTTATACTCAGACATAAAATAAAAGAGTCTTTTTTTTTTTTTTAACAAAAACAAAAAAATCTGGAGCATCACACTGGCCAACTCAAAAGTACATCATAACACTGTAGAAAGAAAAACATCATGCTACTTCAAATAAAGCAGAGTGAGAGCCCAAAAATAAATCCACACATTCATGGCTGCTTTGGGATTATTTATTTATTTATTTATTTATTTTGCTGCTGTTGTTTTTGTTTTTTCAAGACAGGGTTTCTCTGTGTAACAAGCCTTCGCTGTTCTGGAACTCAGTCAGTAGACCAGGCTGTCTCCTGAGAGGCTCTGCCAGTGCCTGACAAATACAGACGTGGATGCTCACAGCCATCCTTTGGACTGAGCAGAGGATCCCCAGTGGAGGAGCTAGAGAAAGGACCCAAGGAGCTGAAGGGGTTTGTATAGGAAGAACGACAATATGAACCAACCAGTACCCCCAGAGCTCCCAGGGACTAAACCCCCAACCAAAGAGTACACATGGAGGGACCCATGGCTCCAGCCACATATGTAGCAGAGGATGGCCTTGTCGGGCATCAATGAGAGGAGAGGTCCTTGGTCCTGTGAAGGCTCGATGCCCCAGTGTAGGGGAATGCCAGGACAGGGAGGCCTACAGGAGTGGGTGGGTTGGTGACGGGGGGGGGGGGATGGGATAGGGGGTTTTCGGCGGGGAAATGAGGAGAGGGGATAACATTTGAAATGTAAATAAAGAAAATATCTAATAAAAATATTAAAATACCAGAAGAACAGGCAGGGATAAGGATCTATCCACCAGTCTGAACAAAGCTGACATACTTAGGTTAAGACGATGATTTCTCTGGACAAGTGAATTCTATCAAGTTCAAGGGCTTCTGCTGAAGCAAGGAACCAATCAGCAGAGAGAAGAGACAGGTGCAGAGGGGGAGAAAATGCCGGCAAGGCAGACAGCTGATAAGAGCTAACAATCCAAGGTAGAGAGAAAAAAATCCAAGGACTCAGGAGCAATGAAACAAATAATCCAGAAGCAGGCAGCAGACCTGGGGGCCATTTCTCAACAGAAGACGTACAAGTCACCAACAAGCCCAAGAGGACCTGCACCTCGTGACGGCCACTTTCCTCGTGACAGCCACTTTCAGAAACATGACAATACAGGGATGGGGGGGGAGAGTCTTTGCACACTGCTGGTGGGAATGTGATTGGTACAGCTGCCATAGGACAGTGTGGCAGTGTCTCAGAAAACTGAAAATGGAACTGCCACATAACTCGGCAATCTAACTTCTCCAGTACACACGCAAAGGAAATAGATTTGGTGTGCCAAAGAGACATCTTAATTCCTGCGCTCACTGCAGCGTCATTTATAACCAAAGGAAACCAACCACCCGGGTGAGGAAGGTGCATTTGGTACAACGCCATCCTATTCTGTCAGGCAAAACAGGAGAAAGGTCAGACAATGGTGACAGCCAGGAGGGCGTGTAGAAGACTTCGCTGTGCTCAGTGAAATCAGCCAGGAACGGACAACCGAAGCTGCATTATCTCCGTTACCTGTGGAATCTGGAATAGCGGAACCCAGAGAAGTAGAAATATTTAATAACTAAACCGCAGCGGCGGGTTCACTACCCACCCAATGGTCTATGTTTCTGAATGAAAGACACACACACACAGCCTTTATATTTAATATGTCTTCACTCAGCACAATAGCTGGCCCACGCCTAACCTCCACCCGGTTAATCCCTGTTGTGGATTGGTTCTAACGCCACTCCCTCATTGGGTCTGGGGTAGCAGAAATGAAATATAAATTTTAGTAAGTAATAATTCAGGAATATCGGAGGGGATGCGTTAGCAACATGCAAGTTTGGGAGTGGCCCAGTCATTGAGCTGCTTAGGGCATATTAAAAATAAGGCTGAGCCGGGCATGGTGGCGCATGCCTTTAATCCCAGCACTTGGGAGGCAGAGGCAGGCGGATTTCTGAGTTCGAGGCCAGCCTGGTCTACAGAGTGAGTTCCAGGATAGCCAGAGCTACACAGAGAAACCCTGTCTCGAAAAAACCCAAAAAAAAAAAAAAAAAAAAAAAAAAAAATAAGGCTGTGTGTGTGTGTGTGTGTGTGTGTGTGTGTGTTTTATTCTTGAATCCAAAACATGTGAGCAGGTAGCACAGAGCACACTCGAACCCCGTTGGGGAGTTTAGAGCAAATTAACATGTTAGCCCTTCAAATGCCAAGTTATTACTTACTAATTCTATGTTCTATCTTGGCTGCTCTGGACCCAGAGGGCTGCCCATGGTGGCCATGGCTCTCTGTCCCACACTCTTCTCAGGCATGGTGTCTCTCCTCTCTTCCACATTTTCCCGGCATCTCCTCCTTCCTCTTCTCTATCCAGGTCCCAAGCCCAGGCATCCGAAAGTCCCACCTCTGTCTGCCCTGCCCAGCCATTGGCTGCTGGCATCCATATTTACCAATCAGAACCAACCCAGGGCAGGTTCCCAGAAGCTAAGAGCAGGCTTCCCACAGCACACAGTTATTTAGGGAGCCAAATTAACATTAGAATTCAAGCAGCGTTAGGCCAAACCCACTACAGTAGGAAGTAGAAAGGTGGCTGCTAAGAGATCTACTGAGGCAAAAAGAAGTGTTTTGATTTGTTTTTAAAGCTATACATACACAAAAGCATAAAAACACTGACCAAGTTTGCTTTTCTGTTTGCCGTAACAGGACCACAGAGGGACACCCCTTATCCGCTTGCTCCCAGGCTAATGTGTTGTTAACTTTTTTTCGTTAACTTTTTGATACAGGCCAGGACCACCAGCCTAGGGGCGGTGCCACCCACAGTGGGCTTGGCCCTCTTTTATCAATGAGCAATTAAGACCTCTGAGTCAATCCCTCAGTTACGGTTCCGTTCTCCCAGATGACTCTAGGTCATCTACAACACAAACCACCCAGAGAGGATGAAAATGTGTCTAAAATCTGTGTGCCCCCCAAAAAATCTACAAAACTTTACTGATAATCTGAGGGAGTTGCAAAGAAAAAGGTGGTCACAGCATGTGTTTAACTCGAAAGACTCAAATTTTGTTTCAATCTTCTAAATTTGTTTCAGTCCATTAAAAATGTGTTTTCTCTTAAATCGATGTGGAAATTAACATACACCCACTTTAGGCCCAAATAAGTTTGCTTTCTAACTACCAGCATGCTGCTTGTAAACTATGTGTAAAATACAATGGTCTAGGGTAGCCTATGCTATTGGAGGAAAAAAAAAAAAACATGTTGGGGAATGTGTCCAACTTATTTTCAATATTTCACTATGAATTCACATTTTGTTGTTGACAATGATAAGTGAAACAGAAGTATTGGAAGAGTAATAGAACAAAAAAGTAAGTGAACAAAAAGAAAAGACTAGAAACCTAGAGATGGATCCCCAGGTGCAACTTAGCTTCGCGAAGATGCCCAGGTTTTCCTGTTCTACCAGTATGGGCTCAGATGTGAGGGGCAAACCCTGCATAGCTTCGGGTCATCACCCGCCTAAATCCCTACAACCTGAGCTCACCTCTGAGGTCACAATAATTTCCAGCAAGGCGCCATTGTGGGTGTGGGCCATGTATGTGGGCACCCGTACACATCACCTCACCTCCACGTGTTTCCATAGCATGCTGAGACCTGTGAGTCCAGGAGGAGCAGTGAGCCACACAGGAATCATTTTTGCCATGAGCACCAACCCCGTCTAAAGTTCTGTCCTTATCAGATTTCCACGGCAACAGAATGAGACAGTTATTCCCAAACCAACACTCCCCACAGTGATTGAAATGGGTACATCTCTTTCTGACTCATCAGGAGGACTGTCCCCAGGAACAGGGAGGATGGTGCCGAGTCCCAGAAAGGACGTGAGCATCTGGGATGTTCACTTCTTGCTGCTAGGAGCAGAGATTAGCAGAACTTTGGAAAACTAACCATATCGAGCAAAATGAAGCATGCATTCCAATGCCCAAATCCTTCTCTTGGGGATACATCTGACAGCTACAACTATGTGTATCCCCTAAAGACATGGACAGGAATATACACAGCAGAATGCAAAAGCTGTGTTAAAGTCACAAAAGGGCTTTAGCATGAGCACTAGTAGACACAGCCAAGTGGGTGAAGTTCACAAATACCACTGTAGGACAGACACTGAACACAAGAGAGTTCGTAGTCAATGGTTCCACGGCCACAGTTTTTCACTGTGTACTAACTGGAAGTACTGAAAGGCACTATTGTATATCACAGTAAACTAGGAAATTCTCCCAATTAAGAATACAGGATAGCCGTGTGGTGATGGCTCACGCCTTTAATCCCAGCACTTGGGAGGCAGAGGCAGGCGGATTTCTCAGTTCGAGGCCAGCCTGGTCTACAGAGTGAGCTCCAGGACAGCCAGGGCTATACAGAGAAACCCTGTCTCGAAAAACCAAAAAAAAAAAAAAAAAAGTATACAAAAGTATACAAGATAGTTATATCCTCCAGAACTATACCAAGTATGCATACCATATTATATGTGTGCACATGCATATGTGTGCACACATACCCAAGCTAAAGATATTTCACTTATGCATTGAGGCATAGTGTCCTATCCAGTGGAAGCCATCTATACATTTACTAACTGTCAATAAAGAGAAAGGGGGAGAAGGAAGGGAAGGGTGAAGAAATCAAATTCAATTCAAAACAAAATTTCCAACAACTTCTGAGATGGCCCTAAAATTACTCCTGGCATTTTGTTCTGCATAAGTGTATAAAGTAGCTGGGCGGTGGTGGTGCACATCTGTAATCCCAGCACTCTGCGAGGCAGAGGCAAGCGGATTTCTGAGTTTGAGGCCAGCCTGGTCTACAAAGTGAGTTCCAGGACAGACAGGACTACACAGAGAAACCCTGTCTCGAAAAAAACCAAATCCAAAAAAAAAAAAAAAAAAAAAACAACAACCCAACAAACTGTATAAAGTAGTCTCAGCATTGACAATTATAAAATCAAAATATCAATCAACTAAAAAATGGTAAAGATGCTACACACCAGAGTATTAAGTATTTCATCAAAACTTAATTCTGTATGTAAAAATAAACAAGTACATCTATCTCATTGATATACAAATTTGGTTTCATGTTAATACATTGTGAAAGTATATGCATAGCAAATAATTGTAAATATTTTAATGATCTGCCGGGAGGTGGTGGCGCACGACTTTAATCCCAGCACTTAGGAGGCAGAGGCAGGTGGATTTCTGAGTTTGAGGCCAGCCTGGTCTACAGAGTGAGTTCCAGGACAGTCAGAGCTATACACAGAAACCCTGTCTCAAAATAAAAAAAAAAATATATATATATATATATACATATATATATATACATATGATTTATTTAATGATTTAAACATTTATTATCAATAAATGTTTGATTTGTATAACCTGCCACATACATGGTTGAATGAAAATATCTCAGATGAATATAAATTATAAGTGGAAAAAATGTAAAGGCCCTGGTTTACCAGGTGCTCTAATGAGGTCTACCAGATATCCAGCCTTGGTATACTTAGATCACACCAATGAGGTCCACCAGTTGTCTCCAAAGTGGTCTATCAAATGGTTTCACTGTGCTGTACCAGATGTCTCCAGAGTGGTTTGCTATAGGTAGGTCTCCAGCATGATCTATTAGTTGGTTCCAGAGTTGTCTACCAGATGGATCTACAGTAGTTTCTCAGATGTTTCCAGAATAGTCTATCAGATAGCTCCAGCCTTGGTATATTTAGATGGCATCAATGAGATCTACCAGATGCCTCCAGAGTGGTTTACTATAGCTCTCCAGCGTGATCTACCAGATGGCTCCAGAACTGTCTACCAGATGTGTCTACAGTAGTCTCTCAGATGTTTCCAGAATGGTCTACCAGATGGCTCCAGCCTGGTCTACCAGATGTCCTCATCCTAGTCTACCAGATGTTTCCAGAATGGTGTATTAAATGTTTTCATTCTAGTCTACAGATGTTCTTAGAATGGTGGCTCCTTGGTGGCTCCGTTCTGCCTCACCTCACCACTCTGCCTGAGTCTTCAAGGAAGACCAGGAAGGAGGCCAGAAAGCATCACCCACAGCGAACATCTGGAACAGCTCGTATTGAGGCTGCAGTATGCTTGAGGGCAATTTTTATGTTGCTATTCTTTACATTACGCATGTGCAGAGTAACAACACTTCCAGATACATGAAGTACATTACAACAAGCAAAGGAGAAAAAGATGCTTAGCTTAGCATTTTTTTTTTTTTTTTTTTTTTTGGTTTTGGTTTTTCGAGACAGGGTTTCTCTGTGTAGTCCTGGCTGTCCTGGAGCTCACTCTGAAGACCAGGCTGGCCTCGAACTCAGAAATCCGCCTGCCTCTGCCTCCCAAGTGCTGGGATTAAAGGCGTGCGCCACCAATGCCCGGCTTAGCTTAGCATTTTTTAGGAAGGCAAATGTGAATGAATTTTCCCCTTGGAGAGAGACTCCGTGGTTAAGAGTACTGGCTCCTTTCTCAAAGGACCCAGGTTCAATTTCCAGGACCCACGTGGCAGCTCACAACTGTCTGTAACCCCAGGTCCAGGAGATCTGACACCTTCACACCAATGCATACAAAATAAAGTTAAAAAAACAAAACAAAACTGAACTCTATTGCACAAAGTTCTGAGTGGAAGACAGGCCATGAAGAAAATAAGCTCCCTCTGTCACCAGGGTGCCCTGGGGACACTGGAAGGCTCTGTTTCTATCCCCAGCTTAGGAGATCTAGGGTTCCTGGAAGGAGCTATAGGGTGAGAAAAACAAGGGGCTGTGACGTCCAGGCCCAGTGAGCTGAGTCTAGGGAGCTGCCCAGTGCCCTGCCCAACCCAGCCTAGGGGAAGCATTGTTATACAGCTCATTGTGTTCTGAAGCTGTTCTCAGCCCTGTCTGCATCTCATCCTCTCCTTCCTCCCCCTCCTCCCCTTCCTCCTCTTCCTCCCCTTCCTCCCCTCCCCTCTCACATTGTTTCCCTCTTCCCTCCAGCTCAGTCCTGGCCTCCCCATCTGCTTCCCTCTTTCCTGTTTTCTGTCCAGCCCTTATCCCTGCCACCCTCTAGGGGTTTCTATGAATGGGCAAAGAGGAAAACACAAGCTCAGGACCCAGCCCAGGGAGCGCACAGGCCCCTGGTCACATGGCCTTGGCCAGGCCTGACCTGACTGGGCATGTTCTTGCAGTTGATGTACCCTGTGGCCAGTCACTCGAGCCTTGTATGTTTCATGACATGGCTAGACAAGAGTCCTTTCAGAGTCTGAAACTGATGTTCCCTATTCTGCCTCAGAGCTGAGCACCCGCGACTGTATCGACCAGTAAGTGTATAAAGCATATCAGAACCTCCCCTGAAGCCGGCCAGCTCCGCCACACGTTGGAGGACTACAGAGCCTGTGTTCTGGTCAATATTATTTGAGGGTTTCTACCCCATCTTAGATCATTTAGTTCCCAAATAAAAGACACAAGCCGGGTGGTGGTGGTGCACGCCTGTAATCCCAGCACCCTAGGAGGCAGAGGCAAGTGGATTTCTGAGTTCGAGGCCAGCCTGGTCTACAGAGTGAGTTCCAGGACAGCCAGGGCTATATAGAGAAACCCTGTCTCGAAAAAAAACAAAATAAAACAAAACAAAACAACAACAACAACAAAAAGACACAAAACTTTTTGTGAGGATTCTGTCCAAGCTCCACCCCACAGTTACCTTGCCATGTTCCGCCTGGGCTGCTGCGACTCCCAGGCCAACCCTCATGGCCATGGCTCACGAGTCATCTACCCCATGGAGCCTTCTTCCTCCCTCCTCCTCTCTTCCCCATGGTCTCTGCCTCAGACCCCAGGCCCTGGAACTGAAACCCTGCCTATCTCTCTTTGGCCCAGCTACAGGCTGTAGGCATCTTTATTCAACCAATCATTTTAAATTAAGGTGCAGGGTTTGCACAATTAAAGCCGGTATATGGGATAATTCACTTGTCTTGAGGCAACTAGACCTTGGGGTACAGAATTTAGCATTACAATACATAGCAACAGACTAAAACCTCAGCAAGCCATGTGATAGCAGAGAGCCACGTGACCCGTCTGAATGGCCCTGGACTGTGTCTGGAAGGCCTGCCAGTGCCTGTCCACCTTCCTTGCTGTCTCGTCTTGGGGCATTGCCCCCTGTCCTGGTAGAAGAACAAGAGCTGGAGTTATCACTGTGGGTTCCTTCTATGCTGTGATCTCGCGAGGTAGCTCCTAGCTCCATCCTCTGCCAGGTTTGTTGTCCCTTAGAGAAGTCACTGGGGATGGTGGCTGTCTACCCAGAGTGGCAGTTAGACCAAAGGATCTACAACCAGTGAGCTCCCGATGGAAGGTAAAAGGATAATACGGTTACAGCGAGATGCGATGTTCCATCTAAACTGGGCTATATGCGGGGGTAAAGAAGCATTCTGAAAAGTTACACTGGGGTAGCTGGGCATGGTGACACATCCCTTCAATCCCAGTACTCAGAGCTGGAGGCTGGTGGAGCTCTGTGAGTTTGAGGCCAGTTTGGTCTACAGAGCAAGTTCCAGGACAGCCAGGACTACACAGAGAAACCCTGTCTTGAAGGGGAAAAAAAAGTTATACTAGGGAGGCTGAGGACACAGCACAGTCCCTGAAGTGCTACTTAGCAAGCACAAAGACCAAAGTTCAACACTGAGAATCCATATAAAATAAAGAACAGAAATAAATCACCAGGAGTGTGACGGTATGAGCTTGCAATCCTTTTTTTTTTTTTTTTTTTTTTTTTTTGGTTTTTCGAGACAGGGTTTCTCTGTGTAGTCCTGGCTGTCCTGGAACTCTGTAGACCAGGCTGGCCTCGAACTCAGAAATCCGCCTGCCTCTGCCTCCCAAGTGCTGGGATTAAAGGCGTGTGCCACCACGCCCGGCTGTGCGCCACCACGCCCGGCTGAGCTTGCAATCCTAGTGCTATGAAAGCAAAGCCAAGCGGATCTCTGGAGCTCGCTGGCCAGCCCGCCCAGTGCACTTGGCAAGTTTCACGCCAGTGAAAGTCTTTGTCTGAAGAAATGGTATGACTGGTGGCTGAGAAATTATATTGATGTTGTTTTCTAACTTCTATATGTATGCATAGGTACATATATATGAACTTCCATCCACACATCTCTATATATGAACACACACAGGAGCAGAAGCATGCACACATACATTAGTACTGGGATTGACCCAACTAGTACTGGGATTGACCGTGTCTAGCAATTGTTACAAAGTGGGACAGGCACTGACTTATCCAAGTATGGCCCCTGTTAACGTACGTGTAGTTTCATGCACCCGGGTGTGTATGACTGAGTCTGCGCAGAGTGCACACAGCAGAGGAGTCTGGGTCTGCAGTTCATCAAGAAATCTGAGTTTAATCCTGGTGGGATTACTGAGGGCTCTAAATGCATTAGAGACCTGATGGCTTGCAAGCAGGGAAGGTGTTCTCTGTGACAGTAAGGTCAGCTGGAGATGCATGGGGGAGACAGCGGGACAGATGAGTGGTATGTGACCTGCCCTGGGGACAACCGTCAGGCCAGACTCATAATTAGCTTTTCCTTGTTCACTCCTTGGGTTTTCTTGTTAACTTGTTTGTATATTTTACTGTGCTGGGGATGGAACCTAGGGTGTTGCATATGCTAAGTAAATGCTCTACCACTGAACAACAATACAGGTTCTCTCGTTCTATTCACAGTACCCTGGAGAACGTAAGTTTTTACAGAAGCTGTCTCCTCTGCCCATGGGTCTGCAGTCTGGCAGTCTGAAGTGTGCCTAGGGTTTTTTTTTTTTTTTTTTTTTTTTTTTTTGGTTCAGCCAAAGGCTGAGTATGGATGGAACCTTCCCCATTCCTGAGACCTCCAAGATTCTAGTTTACTGTGTCCCAAATCAACCTGGCCTCATCCAGAGGTATCTCCCTACACTGACCGCACTGTGGTGTTAACCTATGCCTGAAGCCCCAATGGCAACCAGGACTTCTAGGCTCACAGATGAGCTAAAGCCACCAGACATGTTTCTTCCTTGCAGAAAGAGCCTGCACAGGGTTATACGAGCGAGCAAGTCAGTGTTGTGTGACAAATTTTCCCTGGGAGATAAAACATGCATGTCTATTCACCCCAGACAGGGAACCCACAACAGACCAAAGTATGGATACAACCAAATTTGGTGAGCCACGCATTTTATTGGGAATACTTACAGGTATATGTGTGAGGGGTTACTCACAGAAGCAGAAATGACACAAAGCCAGCTGCAACACCAGAGTCTACCCCAGTGTGGGTGACAGCTTACAAAGCTGGGGTAGCCTGGAGCATACCACACAGCCAACAGGAAGCTCACTAGGAAGGAGAGATCCTTTCCAGGTGCTCAGTTGGTCTAAACCTCTTCCAGGGAGTACTGTTGGTTTCTGCTTCTTCTGAGCAACTGGTCTGATCTCCGAGTCTTTGCAGTTCAGTTTCCCTTTGTTTGAGAGGGACTTTCAGCTCTTATTACTTGTCTGGGAGGGGCCTAGTGAGCCTGGTCAGCTTCAGGGACTTACTAAAGCTAATTTGACTTGTTTACCTTCCTGTATAGAGAATTTTCTTGCAGGACAGAATGTTTCAATCTTGAAGGAAACTGTTATGCAACTGTCAGCTTGGCTTCTCTTTCCTGAAAATAACTTTGTATCCCTCCTCAAGCCTGCCAGGACCCTCAGCCTCACACTGAAGCCTAGGAGCCGTGCCCCACAGTCCACCAACATCATCAAGATGGCCTGTGGTTGATGGAGTGGGGGAAGAGGGGAGTGTTGATTCTGAAGGTCAGCGTCACCCATTGGTGATGCTCTCAGACACACTTGTCCCTGGGAGCCATCTGCAATAGCACCCAATGGTGTGTGGTTCCAATGGTGGGTCAGCTTAGTGAGCTAGCACTGAAGCTTGTGTGTGTGTGTGTGTGTGTGTGTGTGTGTGTGTGTAAGGGAGCAGGAACAATGCACACCTTTGGGTGAAGATGCCGTGAGCTAGTTTCAAAGCATCTTCTGAGCCTTCCACCCCACTGTAGGCACACAGGGAACCTGGAATCTGACAATAAGGAAGACAGTGTGTCCAGCTTCTAGACACTGGACTTCTAGAAGCACTTCTGAGACTTTCAAGAGTAAACCAGAATCTTAAAACATCATGCATGGTTGGAAGGCATTTTAATATCACCTTGACCTCCTTCTCGTGTGCACTGGGCTCCGCCCTGCAGCCCAGCTCCTGTACACTCTCACCTTTCTGTGAAGACCATTGATGGCGGCACTTGTACTTTGTGTCTTGTGCTTGCTAGAAAGATCTTTTTTTTTTTTTTTTTTTTTTTTTTTTTTTTTTGGTTTTTCGAGACAGGGTTTCTCTGTATAGCCCTGGCTGTCCTGGAGCTCACTCTGTAGACCAGGCTGGCCTCGAACTCAGAAATCCGCCTGCCTCTGCCTCCCAAGTGCTGGGATTATAGGCGTGCGCCACCATGCCTGGCTAGAAAGATCTTTCTTGACTAAAATGGAACCCATCACCACGTGGTTGCTATCCCAGAACCTAAATCTGTCGAATAATCCATTAGGAATTGATGAGGAGAAGATAGAGCTGTCATTATTTTTAGGCATGATGATTGTTTACATTAAAACCCAAAAGACTATATAGGTGTGTTATTATAAATTACAGAACTTAATGAAATCATCGCAGAAAACATGTATGTATGAAGCCCAGTAGTATGCTAGTAGCAGACATTCTCCCAAAAACAACAAATAGAGGACACATTAATATCAGTATTACAGAATATCAAATACTGAATAAACCTTTTTTTTAAAGATATATATATATATGGTCTCTGTAGTGAGAATTACAAACTTCACTAAGATGTACTTTGAAACCTCCCTTCATGATAAAAGTCCTGGAGAATCTAAGGATATAGGAGGCAAGCCTTAATATAATAGGACATGAATATGCATGATATACATGAATATGCATGAATAAATAAAGCCCACAGCCACCATTATGCTAAATGGAGGGAGGGGAAAAAAGCAAAGTATTTCCAAAAACATCAGGAACAAGATAAGGACACACATTCTCTACAGTCCTGTACAATACAGTTCATGAAGTCTTAGTTAGAGCAATAAGACAAGAGAACAAGGTATAAATAGGAAAGGAAGAAGTCAAGATACCCTTACTCATAGATGACATAATTCCATCCATAAAAGATCCTAAAGCCTCTATCAGAAAAGTCCTACAGCTAACAAGCACAATTAGCAAGGAAACAAAATACAAAATTAATGCAAAAATCAGTAGCCTTCTAGTATACCAGTGGTTCTCAGCCACTTAGTATGGTGACCCCAACAATAAAATTACTTTCATTGCTTTTTTTTTTTTTTTTGGTTTTTCGAGACAGGGTTTCTCTGTGTAGTCCTGGCTGTCCTGGAACTCACTTTGTAGACCAGGCTGGCCTCGAACTCAGAAATCCACCTGCCTCTGCCTCCCAAGTGCTGGGATGAAAGGCGTGCGCCACCACCGCCCGGTTTCACTGCTATTTCATAACTACGTTTTTGCTAGTGTCATGCATGAACTGTAATGTAAATACACGACATGAAGGATATCAGATATGCGACCCCTGTGAAAGGATTGTTGGATACTCCCACCATCCCACCCACACTCTCCTCACCAAAGGAGTCCACAACACCCACAGGTTGAGAACCATCCCTGTACATTAACACCAAACATGCCGAGAAAGAAATTGGGGAAATAATCTCATTTGCCATAGCCTCAAGGTTGGAGAGATGGCTCAGCAGTTACAGGCACTGACTGCTCTTCCAGAGGACCCGGGTTCAAATCATAACTGTAGCTTACCACAGCCTCAACAGCAGCAACAAATCCTAAGATAAATCTAATCAAATAGGAGGCTGGAGAGATGGCTCAGCAGTTAGGAGCACTGGCTGCTCTTCCAGAGGTCCTGAGTTCAATTCCCAGCAACCACATAGTAGCTCACAACTATCTGTAATGCCCTCTTCTGGAGTGTCTGAAGACAGCGACAGTGTACATGAATAGGGTAGCTGCGACAAATCCGAAAATTCTCCCTCAAAGACTGCATAGATCCTGTGCATTTCCAGCCCAAATGTCCCAGAACTTGATGGAATTTTTCAAAAACGTACATATGTGGAAAAGGACCAGGGGCAGGGAACGATTCTGAAGTAGGAAGGGAAACCTTCCCATTTATTACACTGCGATGGTTGAAACTGAGTGTCTATGAGGGGGTTTCTAGATTGGGTTCATTGAATGGCATCGTGGCGCCATTCCATGAGCTGGGGTCCCAGACCAAATGAAAAGGAGAACGAGCCGGGCATGGTGGCACATGCCTTTAATCCCAGCACTTGGGAGGCAGAGGCAGGCGGATTTCTGAGTTCGAGGCCAGCCTGGTCTACTGAGTGAGTCCAGGACAGCGGACTACACAGAGAAACCCTATCTCAAGAAAGAAAGAAAGAAAGAAAGAAAGAAAGAAAGAAAGGAAGGAAGGAAGGAAGGAAGGAAGGAAGGGAAGGAAGGAAGGAAGGAAGGAAAGAAAGAAAGGAAAAGAAAAGAAAAGAAAAGACAAAAAGAAAAAAGAAGAAAGAAAAGAAAAAGAAAAGGAGAACGAGAACTGAGTGCCGACTAACATTTATCTATTTCTGTTTTCCTGTGACTAGCCGCCTCACGGTCCTGCCTTCCATGGGTGGACTATATCCGTAACAGGACAAATAAGCCCTCCTCCTCCCTTCTAAAGTTGACCGAAACACGTCTGATGAGACCATCACAAAAAAATCACGCAATCGGGATGATGGAAGATTGACAGGTTAGACAAACGGGCGCCTGGACTGGGGAGAGAACGGGAGTGGGTTTGTACACGGGTGGAGCGGACGGTATGGGGTCAGTGGGCAAACGAGAACGGTGTGATGGAGCCAGAAAAAGAACCGGTTATTATACGGAAAAGCAAAAGCAACTCCCGAGGGATTAGCTTCAGTGTCAGAGATGAAAGATACATTCTAAGTGGAAAATACAAGCGAACTCTCCTTTAGCGGTTGGGAGGGGCAAAGCGTTTGTAAACACAGCATGCGCAGCGCAGTTTAGATCAGGGTCCCACAAGGCAAGGAGCAAAGGACACGGGGGGGGGGAGGGGATGTTTATGGGGATGTTGAGGGGGACATTACGTTGCAGGCTGGTGCAGGGATTTTAAAGAGTCTGATGGCAGGCTCTGGATGCTCATCCTACCCAAGAGCCCTTCAAGAACAGCTATCTTCAATGAAGCACAGGACTGCATCCCATCATGCCCTGCTTCAGGCTTTGCTCGTGGGGAAACCCCTCAAGAGGCAAAAAAGCAAGGAGCCCAGTCTAGGCTATCCTCCAAGCTCTGGGCCTCGGGGGAGGGGCGCAGCGCGGAGGAGAAGGGGCGCCTGGGGGAAGAGTGGGAAAGAAGGCTACAAGCGGAGGATGTTTGTCCTTCGAGGATAAATGGTCAACAGGGGGAAATGTTTAACCTCCAAGGCAGGTCACAAGGCGGTGTAGGGGATATCTACAAAAGGCAAGCTGGCGGGAAAACAGAACAGGAAAGGCACGTGGCTGCAGATGGGGGTAGGGGGTAGGAGATCAGCCACAGGAGTGATCAGAGATCACACAGCAGAAGCGAGCTATGCGTGGCTTCAGACCCAGTTGAGAAAGGGGAACTGCTGCTTCGGGAACCGTTTTGAGACCGCCCCATAAATCTGAACTCTATGAGCTTCCGTTTGGCTTCTCGGCATATATGCATTTGTTTATAGCAGCACTGTTCACATGCACATGCGCGAGACTCGTGGAAGAATCCACAGAGAGAGTTTGGACCTGGGTGCCCCATGGGATAGTATATGGCCCTCAAACCAACACAAAGAAGCAACCATGAGGGCTGCATCACAGTTCTGTGTCAAAAGCAGCTTGAGCCGGTGACCCCTTCCATCCAGCGGAAGACATCAAAATGGAAGCGCACAAAAGCCATGCAGTCAAACTGGAAATAAGCAAGCTAGTGTGGTGAGAATAGCCCAGGGTATCCTTGGTGGCCAGACAACAAACTTGGTTGGACCCAAAGTCAAGAGCAGGCCACAACTGGGATCTCGGTTGTGCCACGTCATTTAAGAGAACAGAACATAAAGTTAAAAAACGTAGTTTCCCTCTGTGGACAGGTAGAGAGAGGAGCCCTCTCAGGGCTTGTATCTGGACAGCCTCATAGGCTGGGCCCTGTGGTTGGAAGGAAGTTTTGTGCTGAGGGAATCCTTGAATTTGTCCCCTTCAGGACAGCATAGATCCAGCCCCCTCCCACCCCAGCACTCCCGCTGGTCTAGTTGGGCCATCCTGGAAATGACAGAATCCAAAATAGCTTTTAAATTCCTCAGAGCTGGAGAAAGCTGTGACCCCAGGCCACAAGATCTTTGGGGACTGGACAGATGTTCCTGAGCAGGGTCTGCCTCTGATATCTGGCCTGGAAATCCCTAGACAAGGGTTCTGGGGGGGAACACTCCTTTTAGGGTATCATGCCTGGGACTGGGAGTTGTTCTCAGAGCAAGAGCTTCTGACGTTCTGGCGGAAGCCGCCAGCATTCCATGAGCAGGGTGGTAGATCTGGCCTTCCCTTTCTGAAATCTCAGACCATGTCCAGTATTGGTGTCAGGAGGTCTGTGGTAACAATGTCCTACCACCCGTCACCTGAAAGACACCATCTCCAAACAGGCAAGGGAGGAAAGCTGGGACTTGGCCAGGCACCAGCTGGCTTCTCTCTTGTTCAGTGGTTGTATGTGAGTCAGGGACCCTTAAGAGTTTAATAAATGAGCAAGGTCTTTACTGTGGAAGTTCCTGGTTGGGCAGGAGCCCCAAACTGCCTCGAGCTGCATTTACACACTCCCAGTCACACACATACACACATACAGGCATAAGCATATACTTACACACACACACACACACACACACACACACACACAGAGTCACACACATTTGCACAGCACAAACTCTCACACATACACAGAAGGCAGAGAATAGCTTGGGGGCCTCACCAAGAGCATGGGGGTCACATTTCGCATAGCCAAGTGAGCTTTATGAACAACCACGATAGTACTGCCGGGATTGATTTTGGAATTGTCAGTGAATTTTATCCAGAATGTGAATTTGCAAGTATGAGACAGTGCTCATTGAGACTTGGATGTATTTTATTTAAAAGGAACTATAGAGACCACTGCATTGTGGGAAAGCAACACTGCCAGACTCCTTTTACTACCACAGGGTCCCCAGTCCTGTGAGGCAAAGCCAGACCCTTCTGACTATTCCAGGGACACTACTGAGCTGGGCAGTGCACTCGAAAGGAATGCTTGCCGAGTCAATGTTGTGATTACAAAAAGATAAAAGGTAATAAGAATATATTCTGCGCTGGGCGTGGTGGCGCACGCCTGTAGTCCCAGCATTTGGGAGGCAGAGGCAGGTGGATTTCTGAGTTCGAGGCCAGGCTGGTCTATAGCATGAGTTCCAGGACAGCCAGGACTACACAGAGAAACCCTGTCTCAAAAAAGCAAAAGCAAAAACAAAAAAAAAAAAAAAACAAGAATATATTCTATGGGGTGTGGTGAGGTGTGAGGGTAGGGGGTGCCTCTGCGGGCCCATGCAGAGGCATCCCTTCCCCCTGAGGGACCAGCCACACAACAGTATAGAATAGAGTTTATTCAGGGCATGGTGGGGGGGGGGAGTTAAGAGAGTAGTAGAGGCAGAGAAAGGCAGAGAGGAGAGAAGTAGAGGCCGGCTGTGACCATGTGGAGTGGGGGGGTAGAGAATGAGGAGAGAGGGAGAGAGAACAAGAGGGCAAGAGGGCAAGGAGACGCAAGAGAAGAACAAGAAAGAGAGGAGGGGCAAGCAGCCCCTTTTATAGTGGACCAGGCCTACCTGGCTGTTGCCAGGTAACTGTGGGGCGGAGCTTAGACAGAATCCTAACAGTCAGTTCCTAGGAAATGACCCTAATGGTGAGCCCCTAGCACCGAAGTGTGGGGTCATGTCTTCTAGACGGCTTTCATCTGCAAGTAACAGGTAAATGGTTCCTAGCTCATGAGTCCTGAGCCAGTGGGGCTGGTTTCAAGAAACCCCTCATTGTCCAATGCTATATGCTATCTTTAAAAGAAGAAGAAGGAGAGAGAGAAAAAAAAAAAGATGAGATTTGTCCCCGGATGAATCATCTGCTCTCCCTGGGGATAGCTCATTTTTAAGTAGTCAGGATTTCTTCAAGGTCACCGTGACTTTTATGGGCTAATAGTGCTAAGTTACTTGCAGGGGACCTCAACGGAACAGAGCCCCGGATAGTCTGACTTTCTCGCAGGTTAAGCTGGTGTGGTAGTTACAGTCTTCACAAGAGGCTTGCACCTCCAAAATTAAGTTTCCAACAGGGCAGCTCAAGCTCTTTCTGCAGGCTCTCATGAGTACCGATCAGGTGGGGTTGGGGGCGGGGAAGCCCTGTAGCCAAGGACCACCCACCTTCTTGGACACTTAAGCAGCCCTGTCCAGCCCTGGCTTGCTGGCTGGGGAATTCACAAGGAAGGGATGCGCCTGACCCTGCATGCCCGTTGCCATGGCAGCCACCCCATGCTGGTGGGCTGCACAAGGGCTGGATTCCTTACATAGCTGGGAGCCCAGGTGGGGGTGGGGGTAGGGATGGGGGTTGGTTGCGGGTGGCTGGAGCCTGGGCACTTAGACTTCTCGCTTTCCCAGAACTCAGCCGGCGGCGAGCTGCACACCTCTACCCCTCGGTCTCTGCCCCTCCCCACCCGAGGCTCAGCTCAGCTCTAGTGGACTCAGGAATGGGTCAGATCTGGGGTGCAAAGGGGGAAACCTGGGGATGGGAGCAATCTGGAGAAAGTGATGCTTCTCTCCATTGCTATCCATCAGAGCAGGATCCAGCTCTCCATGAGGAGCCTGTTCAACTCCAGGTAGATCCTGACCCTAGGGCTTCCAGGAGCCTGGGCCTTAAAGCAGCCCCAGGAGACAGCAGAGCGGCCATGCCTCCTTTCCCCCTTCTGTGAGTTGGCGTCAGGGTCACCTTCCTGGAACTGAAAGGGGCAGGAAGTGCAGGGAATAAGACCTTGTGTCTTCTTTCTTCCCGCCTTGCAGGGGAACAGCTCTGCTAGAGGGTTCTGTCCCATCTTAATTAGGGTTTCTATTACTGTGATAAAACACCATGACCTAAATCAAATTAGGGAAGAAAAGGTCTATTTCAGCTTACCGTTCCACTGCGCCATCCATCACTGCGGGAAGTCAGCACAGGAACTCACAGAACTCACACCGGGCAGGAACTGGGAGGCAGGAGCTGATGCAGAGGCCATGGAGGGGTGCTGCTTACTGGCTTGTTCTTGTGGTTTGCTCAGCCTGCTTTCCTGCAGCACCCAGGACCAGCATCCCACAGTGAGTTATATCCACCATCAAGCAAATGAATGGACACTGTCTTGCCCATAATCAATCAGGTAGGGGTATTTTTTTCAATTGAAGTTTCTTCTTCCAAAAGGACCTTAGCTGGCAGCAAGGAGAACTAAAACCACCAGCACATACTCCAAGGCTCCAGCTCCAGCCAACCCCACTGTCCCTCCGCCTGTTTCTGGCCCCCCTCACCCCAGCACCTCACAGCTCAGGTACAACAGTGTCTCTGTATGCCCAATGATACCCCATCTCCACCCCTATGTACCTGGACCTCCATTTTCATTCTTCTCTTTCCCAGACACAAAGAGATGGTCATAACCCCTTAAAACAGTGGTTCTCAGCCTGTGGGAGTAAGGGGTGTGTGTGTCAAATGATCCTTTCACAGAGGTCAGCTAAAACCATCGGAAATATCAGATATTCATTACAATTCATAACAGTAGCAAAATTACAACTATGAGCTAGCAACAAAATAATTGTATGGATGGCGGGAGGAGTCATCTCATTAGGAAGGTTGAAAACCGCTGCCTTAGAAGGTTGCAGATCCTGGAGATGGTCTATTTAAGTTTAACCTCACCACAGGTAGTGAGGGGTTTGACATGGTCACTAAACTCCAAAGGGACAGAGTCTGGCTCCCAGCCTCCATGCTGAGTTCCACACTGTGTCCCTGCTTCTGGGAAGCAGAACTTGTGGGGAGCAGATAGGGCCATTAAAGGATCCCAGCTGGAGACAGGGCTCTCACCCAGCAGCGGGGACCTCGGAGGTCAAAGGCAAGAGCCTTCCTCCCCCTGGGGGAACTGATCTCTCAAAAACCTACATCGATTTTACTTATTGCTAAGAAAGTACTTTGGCTAGAAAAAATAAAATAAAATAAAGACAGAATTAAGTCAACTGAGGGCTGTGGGTAAAATAAACAAGCAAAAACATAGGAACCCGTCGCGGAGGCTCACGGGAGCGTGACGTCACGATGTACGCATCTGGCAGCATCTGCTCATCCAAACACCTGCCGCTCTTCTCAGTGGCCGCACCGCATCTGGCCTCTCTGGAACATCACGGGCTCCACTTTGCACCGTTAAAGCCGATTCCCGATACCCACGTCAGCACTGAGCTACTGGCCTGGCTCCCACAGGGCCAGAGGGGTCATTCCGTGAGGAAACTATCACCATGCCTTGACTTTGGCTTCGCTCAACTATTTCGCCTCTTGGACATGAAGATGGCCGCCCCGGCCCTCAGGATTTCCAGGGTGCTCTGTGCCGCCGGTTCCTTCACCTTGTCCAGGATGGCAGGGCGAGGCACTGTTCAACACGGGCATCCTGAGAAGCATCCTGAGAAGTTGTATTTTTTTTTGTTTTGTTTTTGTTATTGTTGTTTTTGTTTTGTGTTTTTAAATAGAGACTAACGTAAAACTGGAACTTTTGGCTTCAACAGAGAAAAGGATTTCAGTATGAAGCAGAATTAAAAGAGATTTCTAAAAGTACATTTTAGTTACGTGTGTGTGTGTGTGTGTGTGTGTGTGTAGGTCAGAGACTGACATGGGGTGTTGTCACAGATTGCTTTCCACCTTTTTTTGTGATTGTTTTCATTGAGGTGGTTGTTGTGGTTGTAGTTGTTTAACAGGGTTTCTCTCATTGAACCTAGAGTTCAATTGCCTACACTGGCTGGCCATCAAGCCTCAGGCATCCTCCTGCCTCCACCTCCCCCAGTGCTGGGATTACAGATGTAACAGGCTCTGCCCAGTTTTTCCATTTTGTTTTACTCTGTTTCTGAGGGCTCAAGCTGAGATACACCCCCCCCCGCCCCGCCCCTTTGCCCTGACTGAACCATCTTCCCAGGCCTCCATTGTGGCCAAATAGAGGATTTTGGTGAGTTTTAAAGTCATTATCTTCAAAGGGACTCTAAGGAATTTAAATGAGACAGGATCTTTTCCGAGGGCACCTGACAAGATGACAATTGATAGGTTAAAACTCTAGATCTCAGGAATGAAGGAAGCCAGGTCGCTACAACGTAAACAAGTTAAAAGAGGCTTGTTTGTAAGGTTCCCAAGAAAGTGTCTGGGGCTGAAGTGGAGTCCTTCCCAAGGACATTCCGGACTTAGGCCTAGATAGCTATTTTAACAAGAAATATCTTTCTACATAAGGAACATTATCCCAAGTTATCAGCCTTCCCAGCAAATGATGCTAATTATTCTAGAATTCTCGTTTGGTAGGAGGCTTCAGACAGACTCCAGAGAGAGGGCTCCGTCCCCATCCCATGCCCTCTAATATTCCTGTCCTATACTATATAACCTGACCTCCCAGAGCTCCAAGGGAGATGTGTATTCCATAGACTGAGCATCAGGACAGGAGACCTGAGGACCCATGGAGACGGATGGCTGCCGGACGTTCTTGCCTCTTCCACACACCGTGTGGGACCTTGACCTTTCTCTCTGTTTAATGGGCCACCATAGCCACCTTAGCTCATGGCGCCCGGGGGCTGAATCCCATCACAACTAGGATCTGTCTCTGGGACAATCCAGTAGGCGACAAGCTCCTACAGATCACAGGGGTCACAGGGAAAGTCCTAAACAACTTAACTAAGTGCTCCCCTAGCCCCTGAGGGCTTCCAGAATGTGACACTGTCTCTGACTTGCCCACACCTTGGCTGCAAAGCTCAAGGCTCAGAGGTGGACCCAATTCGAGAGTGTCTCAGATTTCACCATGGCTGTCATCCTAAGCAACGCTGTTCCTACTTCTGGGGTCTCACAGTACCCCCTCTATATGGCTAACTTGGCCTCTCAGGATTCAGTGCCAGAAGAGTTGTGATTGTAAAAAGATAAAGCGGTATAAGAATAGCCGGGCGTGGTGGCGCACGCCTTTAATCCCAGCACTTGGGAGGCAGAGGCAGGCGGATTTCTGTGTTCGAGGCCAGACTGGTCTACAAAGAGTTCCAGTACAGCCAGGGCTACACAGAGAAACCCTGTCTCGAAAAACCAAAAAAAATAAAAAATAAAAAAAAATAAATAAAAGAATATGCTCTATGAGGTGTGGTGAGGTGTGGGGGAAGGGGGTACCTCAGCGGCCCTTGCCGAGGCAGCCACAGGGAGGCAGCCACATGACGGTATGATATAGAGTTTATTCAGGGAATGGGGAAGGGGGGTTAAGAGGGTATTAGAGGCAGAGAAAGGCCGAGAGAAGGTGAGAGTAGAGAAGTAGAGGCTGGCCATGACCACTTGGAGTTGGGGGAGCGGGGAGGAGAGAAGAGCCCAAGAGGGCAAGAAGAGAAGCAAGTAGAAAACAGGAGTAAGAGAGGGAGGAGGGAGAGGGAGGAGGGGCGAGCAGCCCCTCTTATAGTGGGCCAGGCCTACCTGGCTGTTGCCAGGTAACTGTGGGGTGGAATGTTAACAAGAAGGATTAGAACCTAAGGGGATTTTTGTCATCTGAGGGATGGCCCTGCCCCCTTCTTGGGATTGGGTCATCCCCTACAAGGAATAATAAATGGATCAGTGAGAATGGTGGCCTTACGGCACTCAACCTTGTGGAATGGATATTGTTGCCCAGACCCACCAGAGATCCACTAAAGGCTTGGTCTAGTCAGGTTCTACTAAAGAGCTAGAAGAACTACAAGTGATGGTCTTCCCAGAGGAGGACAGACCACACAATTGTGTTTTTAAAATTCATGATGTTTTTAAGTTTATAATTTCTGTTTTTAAAAATATTTATTTATTATATACATACATACACACACACACACACACACACACACACACACACACACATATGGGACACACCAGAAGAGGGCATCCCATTACAGATGGTTGTGAGCCACCATGTGGTGGCTGAGAATTGAACTCAGGAGCTCTGGAAGAGCAGTCAGTGCTCTTAACCTCTGAACCATCTCTCCAGCCCTTAAGTTTACAATTTCATGTTGGACCACATTCATAGCCATCCTGGGGTCCATGTGGCCCACGGGCTAGGGTCGCCGGACTTGCTTGGGGCAGCATTTCACATGGTAGAACAGCAGCAGCTGTAGCAAAGGAACACGTTTGTGCCCAAGTATCAGTGTTTGTGGAGGGGAGAGAGAACAATGGATGGATGGATGTACAGACGGACAAACAGAAGGAGAGGCTGAGATAGATGGAGCGCGTCTTAGTCACTGTTCTATGGCTATGAAGAGACACCTTGACCAGGGTGATTTTTATAATAGTAAGCACTTAACTGTGGGCATGCTCAGAGTTTCAAAGGCTTAGTCTATTAGCATCGAGACAGAGCCTGATTGCAGGCAGGCAGGTGCTGGAGAGCTTGAGAGCTACATCCTGATCCACAAGCAAAGGTAGAGCCTGGGCTTGGTTAGGATTTTGAAACCTCAAGCCCCCCTCCCACCCCCTAGTGACATACTTTCTCCAACAAGGCCACGCCTCCTAATCCTTCTAATCCGTTTAAACAGTCCAGCTCCCTGGTGACTAACCATTCAAATATAGGAGCCTATGGCAGCCATTTTATTCAAACCATCCCAGAGTCTGAACACTCCGAGACAACAGCGTCATCCCTGTCCCAACACAAGGGGTGACACCAAAGTGAACCAGCAGACAGCACGAAGGAAGCCCCAGCAGCCCAAATGTCTGGGGCATTTTCTTGGGGTCAGGATGGACCTCTTCCCTGGCTAGGTGCTCTGGAGCAGAGGCTCTAACATAAGCTCACCTTTCTCCCACCCCAGCTCTGCACCACAGCTGGGTTCGTGTCCCTGAGCCTCAGTCACCTCCTCTTCCTTTGTAAGACCCATGAATGTGGGTTCCTGAGGCGGCCCCGTAGACCAGCCTTGGAGAGAGGTAAGGTATAGTTAGCTGTGTTAGTTCTAGGGCTTGGAAGACCAGGCTGGAGATGAGACATCAGGCTATCAATCAGGTGAGGCCTTTGAACCCACAGTAAGGAACCCATTCCTTTGCTGAAGATGTGCCATAGTCAGGGTTTCTAGTGCTGTGAAAAGACACCGTGACTAAGGCAACTCCTATAAAGGGCAGCGTTTCATTGGGGCTGGGTGACAGGTTCAGAGGTTCAGTCCAGTATCATCACGGTGGGGAGCATGGTGGCGTGCAGGCGGGCATGGTGCTGGAAAGCCTATGGGGGCCATTTTCATTCAAACCATTCCTGGTTATAAAGGGAGCCAGGTTGTTTCCCTTTTGTGTGTATCCCTAAGAAAAGGAGAGTCACCGGGCGGTGGTGGCGCACGCCTTTAATCCCAGCATTTGGGAGGCAGAGGCAGGTGGATTTCTGAGTTCGAGTCCAGCCTGGTCTACAAAGTGAGTTCAGGACAGCCAGGGCTACACAGAGAAACCCTGTCTTGAAAAAAACCAAAACCAAACCAAACCAAAACAACAACAACAAAAAATGCTCCCAGTGAGACTCTATGTAGAGAAGAAAAGGAGAGTCACCCTGGCCAGGGGAGGGGTCACTCCTCTAGGCCCAGCCCGGGAAGGGGGTGGGGGACGTGCCTGGTAGCGGGCTTTAAATGCCATGGGATTGAGACTCAGGCGCCGCTGGTTCTGCTGTTCTGGAAGAATTGTGTGAGCGCATACATTAAAACTGACTTCCCAGCCCAGACAAATGGCTGGGCGTGGGGTTGGGAGTCTCTGTGTGGCTCAGTTTAGAGGTTCAGCAGGAGGTTAGCTTTAGAATTTGGTTTAATTACCAAACTCGGGGGATGGGGGGAGGACAATAGAGTGGGGGCTTCCTCCAGAGTTCTGCTGTCCTAGAGCAGAGAGGGGGGCTGCTTCATCTCTTCCCAGTACAGACACTGGGGGGGTGGGGAGGGAGGGCTCCTTGAAATGTGGCTTTTATATTGTAACAAAGCAAATGTTTTAATGTTTTCTTTCCTTCGACAAATAAATACCAGCTCCAACACATGTCTGAGGAGACTACAATAATAAACCCAAATGCCGGTGACGGACAGGAGGAAGTGGCCTTTCTTCTCGCTAAAGGAAGGTCCCGGGGTAGAGCTAACTACCAAAGAAGTCACAGAACCTTGGCTCACCGTGGAACCCCCCGGGAAACCAAAACACCCCTGGGAGGTCGAGTTCTTTTCTCTGAGGAGCCAGGATTCTGAGTCTCCACTCTCAGTCCCAAGGAAGGCCTCTGCTCAAAACAAACGAACAAACAAACGACTGGCCCGGTGTGGTGCTGCAAATCTTTTAATTCCAACACTCAGAGGAGATAGAGGCAGGAAAGATCTCTGTGAGTTCAAGGCCAGCCTGGTCTACAAAGTGAGTTCCGGGATAGCCAGGGAAACCTGGTCTTGAAAAACAAAACAGAACAAGCCAAGACTGTCATACTGACTTCTCCCAATGTATCAGTGGCATCGGCCAATCCAGGGGCACAGCGGGGGTAAGGTGGGCTTTCTTTCCTCGCCAGCACATCTCTCTAGGATCCTTGGGTGGCAAAGAGCGTTGCCCCTATACTTTTATAGTCTATTACCAAGGTCCAAAACTTAAACTCACAAAAGGCAGACTGACGGGAAGACGGGCGTACAAATTTAGCTTGAATTTTTATGTACTTGGACGCTTTCCAGAAAGTGAAAAACCCAAAGAAATCCAGATCCTGGGGCCTGCGGGCCATCTTAATAGAAAGTGATAAACGGTTTGGAAACCCAGAGCAAAGGAGAGGGCGGTCCGGCTCCTCAGGGCGGTGGACTGTGGGAATGCGACTGTGGCCTAGGAGGCCCTTCTGTCAGTCAGGCCCGTCCTACTGCAGGGTTCGTTGCTTTCCCGGCAGTGGGAACAGTCACACAGGCATGCCGTGCCCTGATATTGACAGAATGCTAGGCCTGGCTTCCTCCTGTGCCAGCGAGGCTCAGTGGCCTCTCAAGAACCCTGGAATCCTGTGGCTTGTGGTCTTACGGAGCTGGGAGGCCCCAGGACAAAACCCCACGTGCACATAGGGTGTTCTCAATGAATGGGGTGCCCATCCTGTCTGCGGACCAAGTGTCCTGCACTCCTGACCCTGCAGTCAACAGTGAGAGAGTGAGAGCTCTCCCTTCCCCCTATTCAATCAATCAGCATGGCACCCTCCCCTCCCTTCCTGGCTGTCAACTGGGTACACTCTGCTCAAAATTCAGTCAACAGGCTAGCCTACTTGCTACCCAATATAGCTGGCCAGTCTGCATTGAGTCAGCCAACCTTCCCTGCCCTGCTCTCCCACCCCTCTATTCCTTCACCCCGCCCCCATCCCTCACCCCAACCCCACTCTCCCACACAGTCACCAGGGTGCCTTCCCCTGCAGTCCAGTCAGTGAATGGTGGCACCATCCTCTCCATCACCACTCAGAGCCCTCCCCGCCGTCTTCATGGATAGCTTTATCCGGCCCCATGGCGCCAAAGAGTGCACCTTCGCCCAGTCCTGTGGCCTCGGGTGTCACACTTAGCGTGCCTGGTCTCAAAGTGACTGTCTCAAGACAAGCTCCCAAGCACGCCCCTGTTCAGACACTAGAACCCTCTCCCCCGTAACAATGCCGTGTGTGGGAAGCAGCCACGAGTGGGGAGCTCATCACATCCCCCGTGGGCCCTCAGGGTGGCCTTCCTTGCAGCAGACAGCACAAGGATGCACCTGTGCCTTCTGCAGATGACAGGTATGCACAGGGACACCGATGTCCCACACACCCTCGAGTTACACACTAACCTCACACATACATGACACACACACCTATGTAACACACATACACACTCACCTCACATCCTACCTCACACACCTACTTCACATGCACCCATCTCTCACACATATGTCACACACACCTATGTCACACACACATGCACACACACACACACATACACACCTACCTCATACACACACCTCAAATCCATACCCACTTTATAATATACCTAACAAACATACCCACTTCACAAACATATCTCACACACGCCTACGTCACATACATCTTCCCCACTTATATGTCATATACCTGCTTCATACATACCTCTCTCATATATATATACTTACCTCTTATAAACATGTCTCACACCTCATGCATATATCACACACACCTCATGGATCTCACATCACACACACACATACACAGACATAATACACACACATATATACATACATGTACACACCTACCCACATATACACATACACACACACACATATATACACACACACCCCTCATATATACCTACCCATGTCCCCTCTACGAATACCTCACACCTATCCACACCATATATGCTTAACCTTACACACACACACACACACACACACACACACACACCGCACACTTACCTACTTCCCATGCATACCCATGCTTGACACGCGTGGCATCTCCAGCCACCTCTTTGCCTTGAAAGAAACACACAGTGACCACACCAGCATCTGCCCTGTCAGGACTGAGTCCTCCCAAGCCTCATGTGATCCCCAGACCTTCTCAGGGCAACAGCAGGCACGTCTTGGCCTTCTGCTGTTACCAGTGATTCAAAAGCATCGAAATGGCTTTTTGTAAAAGTCAAATTTGCCTCTAGGGAAGTGAACGGAAGCCAAGAGACTCAGTGGTGATGCGGGGTCCTCGCAGATCCTGAGAGCTGCCGATGAGAAAGGCTGAGCCAGGGCTCTGAGCCACGCTGGCTGTTGGAAAGTCTGCTAAAGTGATTTCCTTTCTTTCTTTCCATTTTGCATTTTGAGGATGGAAAAAAGTATGGGAAAGAAAAAAAAGCAGATGTTGAGTTCCTCCAGTGTGGACTCCACAACCGGCGAAGACAACATGGCGGGAGGAGGGCATACAGACAGGAGGTGAAGGAGGGAGTGGAGGGATAGAGAAACCCCTGCTGGGGAAGAGGTGGACCCACATGTGAAATCCTGTCTGCCTTGTGCAGCAGAGTGCCCGCCAGGAGCTGTGTGAACCCTTGTGGGTAACACCTAAGTCTTTCTACTCTGGGAAGACCCAAGGAATCATGGCGGCCTGTAGGGTGTGAAGGGGCCCTTAAATCCCCCCCATGGCAGCCCAAGGAGGCCCCTTTCTACTTCAGGTGACTGGACCTAATGCACTAACAGTGAGGTAGCCAGAAAAGGGAACCTGACCAAGAGTCCCAGCAGGAGGGTGAGAACCTTAGCAGGAGGCCCTCAGCGAGAGGGTAAGTAGAACGCTAGCCCATGGATTCTCAGCAGGAAGAGAGAGGCTTGACCTAGGACCATCTGCAGAAGGGGGTGCAGCCTAACTAGGGAGCCTCATCAGGAGGAGGATGGCTTAATCCAGGGGACCTTTGGGGGAAGAGGGGAAGGAGCTGACAATACCCTTGCCTTGGTAGAACCTGGGTGGGTAGAACCTGGAAGGGGCCCACCCCTTCCCTGGCTACCTATTGAATCGAACAGCTTCTCTGACTTTGACATGAGCATTTTGCTACTCTGAAATGTCTTCTTCCCTTTAGCCCATCATCCATAAGAGAGATGCCCGTGGAGAAAGTCCACAGCAAAACCATCCCATGGATCAGTCTAGGTTATGTGGGACAACGAATACGGACCAGGAGGGGTTTGTAGGCAGCAATCTCTCTCAAACCTTTGATTCTGACCTTTAGGTCAAATTCTCAGCGGACCATACCCTCAACGATAGCCAGGGGGGCAGTTCCTTCATATGGGGATCCCCAGAGCCTCTGCTGTCAATGTCTGTAAGAAAGGAGGAGGCTGGATCCTAGCTTCCATATTAAGCGGAACAAGTGCTTGTTAAACCTCACGTTGGAGAGAGGTTCTCTGGTGCTAACGAACCAGAGCTGCCCAGCACCCGTCAGAGCAGCAAGCCTCTGTTATATGATTTCTGTTGCCTGACCTGCAGTGGGTGGTAATGCACAGGCCAGTCAGTCCTCAATAGCAAGCTGGGTATATAGATGGAAGATTATTCCCCAAATCCCATCTCAGTGGGGAGACTCGATTCCTCTCATTCACGCTGGCCCAGCTACATGACTTTGTTGAAATGATGCCAGGTAGAACCTCCAGGCTGCGAGAAAGACCAGCAGCTAACCTGTACCCTCCATACCTCTGCCACTGCCATCAGACTATGCCCAGGCTAGTCTGAGGGAGGAGAAGGAGCACGTGTGCAGCTGTGTGAGTCATCCGCTAACCTGCTCTGAATGTGAACCAGCCCAGACAAGACCCCAACAAGAATAAGGATGTGTCACCCATCCCAAGCTGGCTGCTCCAGACAGATCCTCCAGCAGGAATGGACAGCTGCTTCCAAAGGAGGCGGGACTCACAGCTCGCTTTAACGAGAAGACAGCAAAACCACTTCTGGTAAAGTACAGAAAGTTCCACATAGATTTTGGTAAGATTTGAAATAGTTTAACCCAACTGTTTATGTTACACATTTACTCAAGAGTTACCATGTAGTCTTCACTAGGTTCTCTTTATGGTATCATCTGAAACATTGTATCAAATATGGTATCAAACGGAAACATTTTTGGTACAAACTAACGACCAAATGACACGGTTGGAAACCTCCCCACCCCCAGTCCTTTACCAGTATCTTCCACTCCAGGGTACCTAGTTGTATTTTCTCAGGTGTCCCTCAATTCCTCAAGCCTGGGACAGTTTCTCAGTCGCTGCTATCTTTCATGACCTCAATACTCTTGAAGAGCTCTCTCTGGGCAGACCCAGAAAGCCCAAGTGGACTGTCGAAGGTCTCTCAGGGTTAGACTTGGGTATGCACTTGAAGAGGCAAGTGTCCTTTCCCATCACACTGGTCACAGTACAGAAGTCACCATGAGTTATTATTGTAACACTGGTCTTGGCCCTCTTGGGTGAGGAGGCACCCTCCCGGTTTCTCCCGCACTAGTCAGTTTCTCTTCTCATTCTGCTGATGGGAAGTGGGTCACTAGGTCACGTCCGCATTACAGGGAAGGATGCTAAACATTAGGTAGGAAATACTATTAATACTGAAGCCAGGCAAATATCCTGCCTTTCTCGGAAAGCTCTGCCCACTAACCTAAGCATTCATCCACGGGTCTTGGCTACGATAGTGATGAAATAGAATAGATTTTTACCCCTTCATTCCTTTTAACGCAGTAATTCAAATTTTATTGTCATTAAATTTCTCTTTTTCCTCATTAGTTATGAAAATCAATGTGGACTTTGCAGGTGCTTTTTTTTTTTTTTTTGGTTTTTGGTTTTTTGAGACAGGGTTTCTCTGTGTAGCTCTGGCTGTCCTGGAACTCACTCTGTAGACCAGGCTGGCCTCGAACTCAGAAATCCACCTGCCTCTGCCTCCCAAGTGCTGGGATTAAAGGCATGCACCACCACCGCCCAGCTGCAGGTGCTTATTTTATTCCAAGGGCTATAAGTCAACGATATCTTTATGTCTACAACTGTGTATCTTCTGCCCACAAAAGAAACCATTCCTAAAAGAAGGCACTGAAAACGTTCAGACAAACAAAAGCAGAAACAAGTGGTTAAGAGTTCTGCTCCATGCCTGGCAGTGGTGGCGCATGCCTTCAATCCTAGCACTTGGGAGGCAGAGGCAAGCAGATTTCTGAGGTCGAGGCCAGCCTGGTCTACAGAGTGAGTTCTAGGACAGCCAGGGCTACACAGAGAAACCCTGTCTCTAAATAATAATAATAATAATAATAATAATAATAATAATAAAGAGTTCTGCTCTTGCAGAGGACCTGAGTTCAGTTTCCAGCACCCACATTGGGTGACCCCCCCACCCTCCTGTAACTGCAACTCCAGGGGCTCAGACGCCCTCTTCTGGCCTTCTCAGGCATGCGTACACACTTGTGGCATTTACTTCACAAACGCACATAAACCAACAAATAATAAATAAATAATAAAGCTGGAGGACAGAGAGTATGAGTACTAACCATGGTCACTGAAGATGTCTAGTAGGTAAACTGATAGAGATTCAAAGTTGTGACCTCACGCTGGGGCTGGAGCTCAGGTGTTAAAGCGTTTGCCTAAAACGCACAAAGTCCTGGATTCGGTCTCCAGTACACCATTTAACAAGAATAGTAATATACACGTATAATCCAGCACTTGGGAGGTAGAGGCAGAAGGATCGGAAGTGCAGGGTCATCCACAACTACACTGTAGCAAGGAGTAACAGTATAGCCTCTGTTTCAAGACTAAAGAAATCAAGTCATGAAAAAAAAAAAAGATCAAGGTCACCCTTGGCTATATAGAGAGTTTAAGGCCAACATGGGCTTTTTGAGACCCTGTCTCAAGTTAAGACAAACTAAATTCATGAGCACAACGAGTGGAAGGGGCGGGCGTGCTCCAGGACTCCATTGCTGTGCGTGTTCAGTGGTTCAAACCTCTCCCCTGGTGCTTCTGTATGGTTAGTCCATGTGGACTTCAGGGCCACATTACTTGCGGCCTCATACAGTCAAGGCTCTATACAGCCTAGGTCCAGAGGTCCTGGGAGTGTCACTCCACGACTCTTTCAGGTCCCACCATCACGGTCCCGTATGGCTGTCAGCTGGCGTTTGAGGTCACCGCACACTCCTCATCATGGTCTCCTCAACTCCGAGCCAGAAAGATCTACAGAACTTCCTTCTGGTGGAATCTTCCAGCTCAAGATGAACAAATGCACTGCCTGTCTCAGTTAGGGTTTCTGTTGCTGTGATGAAACACCACGACCCAGAAAGCAAGTTGGGGAAAGCAAGTATCAGCTTATTCGGCTGATACTTCGAGGTCGTAGCTCATCACTGAGGAAAGTCAGGGCAAGAACTCAAGCAGGGCAGGAACCTGGAGGCAGGAGCTGATGCAGAGGCCATGGAGGGATGCTGCTTACTGGCTTTGCTCAGCCTGCTTTCTTATAGAACCCAGGACCACCAGGCCAGGGATGGCCCCACCCACAATAGACTGGACCCTCCCCCATCAATCACTAATTAAGCAAACACCCTACAGGCTTGCCTACAGCTGGATCTTAGGGAGGGCATTTTCTCAATTGCATCTCTCTCCTTTCAGAGGACTCTAGCTTGTCTCAAGGAGACAGAAAACTGGCCAGCACGCTGCCTTCAGAGCTCATGGGTTTTGGGTGGGCCCCGGGTAAATTTTGTAGGCATGGAGGATCAGAATGAGGGCATAGGGCATCGTCCTACCCATGACAGGAACAGATTAGCATTCAGAGTTCCTGGCATTGTCAGACAAGAAAGTAGTAATTCTTAAAAGTTAGCCTCTTAAAAGTCAAGGAAAGCCTGTCACATCTAAGCAACTGTTAATAGAACAATGAGAGGCAGTTAGCAAGCAAACGGTGTGGGAATGTGGAATGATGACAAAGTTGGGGAAAAAAAAACTTTAAAGAGGATCATAAAATAAAGGAAAGAGAACCAGGAGACAAGAAACCACCAGTTACCCCAATGCTGGGAATTCCATCAGACAATTGATCCAGTATACATCAAAGATTGACGGCTGGAATTTCAAACAGGAAACAAAAGTGAATGCCAACATTCAGAAAGGAGGAAGTGACAGAGGCGTAAAGGTGTGCCTCACTCTGTTGAAAGAGGGGGGAGTCCAGTTGCTAGGCAACGTGTAAGGAAGGCAGGGGGTTGTAAGACATCTCCGTGGCCAGTTGGCTGATGAGGTAGTCAGTAGACTGAACATCTGTAGAGAGGCTATGAACCTGGGCATTACCTCCTCCTTTTCTAGCTGGACCATGCTGAAGGCAAAGAGTGGAAGAAAGAGTTTACAATGCAACAAAGGAACTGGCGGGATAGCTCAGTGAACAGGAACCTGTGCAACCCACAGACCGGCACGGCGGAGAGCAGAGAGAACAGACTCCTGAACTTATCAGACCTCTGCATGTGTGTCATGGCGTGTATATATGTGTGTCATGGCATGTGTACATGTGTGACATGGTGTGTGTGCATGTGTGTCATCATGTGTGCATGTGTGTCATGGCATGTGCACATGTGTGTCATGGCATGTGTACATGTGTCATGACGTGTGTGTACATGTGTGTCATGGTGTGTGTGCATGTGTGTCATAGTGTGTGTGCATGTGTGTCATGGCATGTGTACATGTACACGTGCACACCTATATACACAATACATACATGTAAACAATTTTTTTAATGAGACAAACGAGAGCTATAAGCATGACCTCCTCATCAGACCTGGAGCAGCACACGTCAGACCAGGTGAAAAACAAGAACTTTGGGGAAAGGCAGCTCAGTGTGTGGGACTAGCATGCATGACACTTTGGGTTCCATCTTAGAATCCCAGGGGGCAAGGTAATAGCTTTTGTCATTAGAGGTCCCTACCAAGAAGATGAAAAACCAGAGAGATGGGGTGTATACCATCCCCAGAATGGACAGATGCTTTGTGTAAAATGAATGGAGATTGTTCCGTCCGTAACATACAGACCCAAGATGCAGGCTTAGCTAGTCAGGACCCCAGAAAGACTCAAGCCCCGCCCCCATCAACTCCCAAATGCAAATTAAACCACAAGATACCTGCTAGCAGCAGGGCCAAGGGAAAAATCCTGATTCCAAGTGTTAGAAAGATGTAAGTACCTGGGGATCTTGCACGATGCAGGACCATTCACAGCCACATCAGTCACACTGACTGGAAACACCTTGACACGGGACAGGAGGGTGAGCCTTGAATGTCTCAAAGTGGCCTGGGCTCTGCTGTACAGTAACATCTCCACGTGCTACTGGATACAAACAGTTGACCCAGGATATCTGAAGAGGCTCTGCTTCTCTCTTGGCCTCTCTCTCTCTCTCTCTCTCTCTCTCTCTCTCTCTCTCTCTCTCCCTCCCTCTCCCTGTGTGTGTGTGTGTGTGTGTGTGTGTGTGTGTGTGTGTTCCTCTCCATCTCTATCTCTTTCTGTCTGTCTGCCTTGTGTGTGTATGTGTCTTTGTGTGTGTGTTCCTCCCCATCACTCTTTCTGTCTCTTTCTGTCTCTGTCTGCCTCCTGCCCCCCTCTCTTTCTCTTTTTCTCCTTCCCTCCCTCAATGTCTTTTTTAAAATATTACTTAAAACTATGTAGATGTGTGTACATTATGGAGCCCGTGCACTCGAGTGCGGGAACCTACAGAGGCCAGAGGCACTGGATCCCCTGGAGTTGTTGGACTTACAGGCAGTTGGGAACAGCCCCCCATGGGTGCTGGGAGGTGAACTCTGGTCCTCTGAAGAAACAGCAAGCACTCTTAACCACTGAGCCATTTCTCCAGGTCCCCTTTCTGTTATTGTCTTTCTGTTTCTGTTTGGCTTTTTCTGACTCTCTCCATGTTTCTCTGTCTCTGTCTCCGTTTCTCTCCCTCCTTCTCCTCTCTCATTTTCTGTGTCTCTCCATCACTGCCTCTACCTCTGTCTACATGTTTCTGTTTTTTTGTCTCTAATGCAAGTGTGGCGGGTCTTGTGTTACTTGTCTTGCACTATAACGCAATACTGGGCAGAAACTCCTTACAGGGAGACTATTTTGTTCATGGTTTCAGAGGTTTCCACTATGGTCACTCAGTCCCCTTGTGCTTGGGGCAAAGCATTATGGGAGTGAGAGTGTGTGGTGGTCATTGCTCACCTCATGGTAGGCAGGAAACAGAGACAGCAGGGTCCAGGGACTTCCTTCCTGAAGCTAGGTCCCACCTCCTAATGTTTCCATCCCAAATAGCATTACCACCTGGAATGAGTCAGCTTACAAGGCCTGAGCCTATGCTGGACATCTGAGATCCAAATCACAACCAGAAAGTCCTAGTCCCTACCACCTGGCCTGGCCCAGCTCCGGCCTGACACAGAAAGGTTGCACACCGCATCACCAGCACAAGCCAGTGCACTGATAGTTTGTCACCCTGCGCGAGCTAGGTCAGCATTTGCTGGGTGACTTAAGGGAGGGGGTGGAGCCCGAGCTCGGGCAGCTTTTGCTGCTGGCTGCCTGGAGACTCTCTGGGACCCTGCTGAGTCACCGCTTCCTCGGTTTGGATTTATTTTTAATTGTATGTTCTGAACAGATGGAAATTTCTTGGCTGTTGCGAGTGAAACTCTGGAGATTTGGGAAATAGATCCAGAGGGAAGTGGCTGGGGTGTGAGTCACAGGGCCATCTGAACCCTGATGGGGTGAGCCGACTCCAGCAATTCCTGCTCAGCTTGCAGAGAGGCCTCTGGGCTAAAGCCTAGCAGTGCGGAGGGGGGCAGGGAGGGGAGGGGGATACAGAGTCAATGGCCGGACCTGGCTTTTTTTCTTCCGTGTAGAACCTGTGACATTGGCAGTGTCACTACGATGGGCTGACACAGTTACCCACCCACATGCGCGAGCACGCATGTGCTTTGATCAATGAGATGAGCCACAGGTATCCCTTCCACGGAGAAACCGGCCAGCTGTTGGATAGAGACAGGGCAGGGAAGTCGGAAGGGACAGAGAGGTGACCAGCCAGGCTCTCTAACTAGGAGATAGGTGCAGAGCCTGGGTAGGAGGAAAGTTGGGAGTAGAAATGTCCGGGAGCAGAGAGGGCTGTTTAAGAAGAAAGTCAGTTAACCAGAAATGAAAAGGGAGATATAACAACAGAAACTGAGGAAATTTAAAAAAAAAAAAAATCATCAGCTCCTACTACGAAAGCCCATATTTAACAAAACTGGAAAATCTGGATGAAATGGACAATTTTCTAGACAGATACCAAATACCATCAGATAAACCATCTAAACTGGGCGGTGGTGGCACATGCCTTTAATCCCAGCACTTGGAAGGCAGAGGCAGGCGGATTTTTGAGTTCGAGGCCAGCCTGGTCTACAGAGTGAGTTCCAGGACAGCCAGGACTACACAGAGAAACCCTGTCTCGAAAATAAAAAAATAAAAAATAAAAAAATAAAAAATAAAAAAAAATCTAAACAGTCCCATAACCCTTAAAAAAATAGAAGCAGTCATTAAAAGTCTCCCATCCAAAAAGAGCCCAGGACCAGATGGGTTTAGTGCAGAATTCTATCAGACCTTCAAAGAAAGAAGACCTAACACCAATACTCTTCAATCTATTCTGCAAAATAGAAACAGAAGGAACACTACCCAGTTTATTCTATGAAACCACACTTACGCTGTGTATTCTCCCTTGGAGACGGAACAGTGTCTGTCTAATCAGGAACTTGTCACAATTCCCTTTCATAGAGGACTTCATAAGAGATATTTTTCTACTTTTATCATGTTTACTGTTCCAAACAGACTTTAAAAAGAGGTTGAGTGCATATTACTTTTAGCTTCAGTATATTTAAGAGGCATTTAACTATTATAAATTATTTTGATGACTTAAAAAATTTCAATACTGCCTTGTATACTTTAAAATAAATTTTATTACTTTAATAAAAAATAAAAATAAAAAAACCTTAAAAAAAAAGAAGCCAGTCAGTGCCAGTGGAAGTCAGTGCCAGGCTTGGAGGTGCACAGATGTACCCCATCACTGTGGAGGCTGAGGCAGAGGCAGGAGAATCACTTTAACCTTGGCAACAGAGTGAACCTTGTCTGAGACAAAAAAGGAAATTGGGGATTTCCAGCCTGTGCTAATTTTCTGAGAGATGCAAGGGGGTTGCAGTCTGCTGTGGCCCCAGAGCACTGTCCTTAACAACAGTGGCCATGAAAGCCGGGACACGGGGGAGTTGCCATCATTGATGGCAATTCCTTACTGTGGAACAGGAGAGGGCCGGCCAAAGTGCCACACACACACACACACACACACACACACACACAGACACACGCATACACACATACACATGCATACACACACATAGACACATACACATGCATACACATACACACACACACACACACACACACACGCACAGACACAGACACACGTATACACACATACACATGCATACATACACATGCATACACATACACACATACACACGCATACACACACAGACACATGCATACACACATACACATGCACACACACATACACACATACACATGCATACACACACATAGACACATACACATGCATACACATACACACACATACACATGCATAGACACATACACATACACATGCATACACACATACACACATACACAGACACACACAGACACATGCATACACACATACACATGCATACACACATACACACATATACACATGCATACACACACATAGACACATACACATGCATACACATACACACGCATATACACATACACATATACACGCGCGCACACACACAGGAGTACTCGCATGGGAGGGTCAAGACCACCCTCTGGGGTGGGGTAACAACACAGAAGAGAAAACTTCTGTATCCAGCATACAGTTAACAGGCTTTTGGGGCTCGAGCGAAGACCATTTTTCCCCAACACTTAAGATACAATCTCAAGATAGATTCCTAGAGTTTCGAGCCTCCAGGGACTCAGGGGCAGGCCGTCCCTCCCCCCTGAGGGCAGAGGCTTGTATCTTTTTATCCCAAGAGGTTTCATCTGCGTGTAGACACCAGAGTTCTATGCCTGTGGGCTTTTCCCCTGGGGCCATTTTCCGCTCAACTGAGACTTGGCTGGGGCTCTGCAGGGGGCAGAGAGGGACCTGTGACAGTGGTATTTTCAGTTTTGGAGGAATGAAGTTTATTTAAGCGAGGCACAGTCAAAGACTAGAGAGTGAGGGAAAATATACAAAAATCATCAAATTTGACGCTCAGAACATCCAAAACATCCAAAACATCCAAAACAGAATCAAAACAGCCAAAAAATGGGAGACTAGGCCCCCATGAAGGCAGACAGCTGGAGTGTCCCCCCCACCCTCAACCCCCAAGGTCCAAGCAGAATAGAGTCCTCTCAGTGGGGCCTCCAAGTAAAATAATAAACAGCGGTGGACACAGATGACATCACTGAACTGGATACGCCCAGCATCCTGTAGAAACTGACTGGGGAAGTCGGGGCACCGGCTGGAGTTCCTGACTGAGCGTTCTCCCCGTGGGCGAGCTTATGTCTGAGCTTCCCACAGCTGACCCTCCAGCCTCTCTTTCCCACCGTGGGATAAACAGCGGCCACCTTGGTTGGAAACGGTTGACCTCTAGCCGCGCTCAAGGGCACCGAGTGTTATGCTCTTGGCCTGTTTCCTCTGTTCTCTCCACACCACAGTGAGTGGAGCCATCTCCAGGCAAGGGACCTTTGGAAGGTACTTTGGGACAAACATGCTTAGGTGTGAAATGGGGAGGAGGGGGCAACTGCGGAGCCAGCCTCTCAGTGAGCCCAAGCAGCGCACGGCTGTTTACTAATATAATGTAGATGCCATCTTTTTTTTTTTTTTTTTTTTTTTTGAGACAGTGTTTCTATGTATAGTCCTGGCTGTCCTGGAACTCACTCTGTAGACCATGCTGGCCTCGAACTCAGAAATCCACCTGCCTCTGCCTCCCAAGTGCTGGGATTACAGGCGTGCGCCACCATGCCCGGCTGTAGATGCCATCTTTAAGTTGGGTGCCTGTGACAGGGGGCTACCCAACATCAGCTTTTGTTTCTCTACTTCATTCTTTGTGCATCCTATGTGAAGGCTATGTCAAGGAGAGAGAGAGAGAGAGAGAGAGAGAGAGAGAGAGAGAGAGCTCTACTGTGATCAAATCAGCTTCCATTCAGGAGATCTCAGGGCTAAGAAAGGTATGAGTTGAGGCCTTCACTTGATGTTCTTTGAGAAGACTGCTTGATCTTGCAACCTCCTTCCTGCTACCTAAGGTGGCTCCCTCCAGCTGAGGGCCATTACAGCCCACAGGCCCTCAAGAGGGTTGGGATAGAGTCACACTGTGGAGGAAAGTTCACGCAGAACAGAGAGCAGGAGAAAAGCCAGGCCGCTCCGCCCTGATCCCCCGGGTACCTCACCCACCGGCCTCTGTTGGGCCAGCAGGGGATCGTGTGGGTGGGGAAGGTCAGTGGTGAGGGCTGGGGGATCAGGAGGCTGGAATCAAGGTTAGAGGCAGCTGGCAGCTCTCCAGGCTCAGAGGAGGGTCAGTGGGGCCTGGGAACAGAGTGGCCCTTGTGGGGGTGACTCAGACCCAGCTAGTGGGGGGAGGATACAGCCAGGCCTGTCTGCAACTGGATTGTCGGGATGGGCAAGAAGGTTTAAGGGCCTGACAACCAGCCAGACTCCCGGCCCACACGCCAGTTCTGTGGGAACCCCTTGCCCATCCCAGACATCTGCAAAATGTTCCGGAGACTTCCATGCTAGGCTATTGTAATAGTTCCAGTGGAGCCCAGCCGGGTGCTTTCTCTATAGCCGGAACACCCTCTCACCCTCTACATTTTCAAGGCCAAGCCAAGGGCAGCACAGCCCAGCCACTCATCCCAGATACACGTGTGTGTGTGTGTGTGTGTGTGTGTGTGTGTGTGTGCGCGCATGGGAGTGTGCATGCATGCACATGTGTGTGCACATTCTATGTGACAACAAATGTGCATGTGTGTGCACGTGTGTGTGTTGGGAACATATGCATGTGTGAAGACTTTTGCCCCTCAGGCAGTTCCCAGGCCAGGCTGTGGGTGGCTGTTGGGTTCTGGAGACCCTTCCTTGTCTACCCGGATCAGATTCCTTCTAGGACTGTCATCTGTGATCTCGGCAGAGGCCAGAGGAAGGAAGGTGACCTGAAGGAAATGCCTTCTGATAGGCTCGGCTGAGGAGATACCTCAGGGTGTCTGTGCGGTTGTGTCATGTAGGGCTTGACTAGGAAACCAAATGTGCCTGGGTCTGGTTTACAGCAGAAGACAGCTAGTCCAAATTGTTCGCCTGCCCCATGGCTGTCAGGCAAGTGCGAGCTTGCGTGACCTTGGAGATGAGAGAACCCAGGGCGGAGCCATTCCCTTGGCTCTCATGATCTGACCTGGACGAGTATGTATGTGTGTGCCAAGGCATGAGGAGTGTGCCAGAGGGTGGGATAGAGTCACACAGTCTAGTCCTTCAGAGCCAGTGGAGGAGGGGGAAGGTACCACTGCCCCCACGTCCTGGGACCCAAACCTCGCCATGGCCTTGGCCACCAGGGACACACAACCAATAAGATGCCTGTCTTTAGCCGGGCGGTGGTGGCGCACGCCAGTAATCCCAGCACTTGGGAGGCAGAGGAAGGCGGATTTCTGAGTTCGAGGCCAGCCTGGTCTACAGAGTGAGTTCCAGGACAGCCAGGGCTACACAGAGAAACCCTGTCTCCAAAAACCAAAAACCAAAAAAAAAAAAAAAAAAAAAAAAAAAAAAAAAAAAAAGATGCCTGTCTTTGCCAAGGTTGGCCTCCCCTCCTAGAGAGGGATAAGTTCCTGGCTTGAGGGATCTGCCGACCTGGATGCAAAGCAAGATTAGCACAAGACTTCTCACAAACTCCAGACTGACAGCCAGCCGAGGCAGGAACCACACCCAGCGCTCCTCCGGCTGGGAGAAGAAACCACCACACCACACCCCCCCAGGGGTACCTCGACCCCGCCTTCTTCAGCTACTGTCTTTCCACGGCTCATAAAGAAAATATGATCTAAAATAGAGTCTGCTCTCCACTCGCAGAGCCTCGTCAGGAAGACGGGGGAGGAGCTTCATCGAGGAAGGCCCCTGAAGGCCTCACAGGAGCGTGACTCAGGCAGGGACGGCTGGCTCGCCAGCACCTGGGGCGTGGCTTGCTGACTCAGGCCCTCTCCACCCAGGCTCTGAATTTTCCAGGGCCTCGAGGAAGAAGAGTTCCCGAGGGTAAGACTGACAGGGATCACCGTTTGGCGATTTGCCTGCGTCTGGAGAGAACAAAGAGAGGCTGAGAGGAAATCAGGGAGTCTCTCAAGTCTTTCTTTGGAGACAGTGCTCCTCACAGGAAGTCTGCCGGACAAGCAAGGAACCAGAGCCTTCGGCCCACCAGCTGACTGAGAAGGCTGAGCATGGCTCGGCCGGTGTTCCCATTAACAAACGAGGACCCAGGGGCTTCCTTGAAACAGAACATCATCATCATCATCATCATCATCATCATCATCATCATCATCATCATCATCACCAACATCACCACCATCATCATCAACACCACCAACAACAACTTTACTGCCCAAATCCCAGCCTCGGAGTGATTAAGCTCAGGAACAGAGGTCATGGCACCAGTTCAGAGGTAACCAGATGGAGCCTGAACCCCACTGGTGGAGTGTAGATGGGGGGATAGGGGTGGGCAGAGCTTTTCTCTACATCAAAACTCAGGTCAGGATTATCAAGAAACTAAAATAAGTTCACAGAGATTTCATGAAGAGGACAAAACCCAACCAACTAACCAAACCCTGAAGCTTCACTTGAAACCGAGGCAGGGCACCTAGGAAAGGACAGGACTATGTCATGGTGTACACTGATGCCTGCTGTGGCTACCATGTATCCCATGAGGACACGCCCACTTCAGCCCCTGCTAGGGACACCCCAGGCCTCATGCAGGGCAGCTTCCTTAGAAGAGAGAATGCTCCCATAGCTGGTTCTCTCTTGATGACATCCACACACTTGAGTGTCACTGTGGTCCCTCTTCTCAAGGGGAGCAGTCTCCCCCTATAACCTCTCTCCATGTCCTGATGTCAGCCAGGAGTCCAGGACCCAAGGGTATGGCCACTTCAAGTAAAGTCACCCCATCCCCTAGGGATCCAATTGTCCTGAGCCAGGTGCTCCATGGCCTCCCTGGTCTTAACGCTTTCATTTCTACCACTACGAGACAATTCCCTGACAAAAATGACTTAGAAGCCTGGCAGTGGTGGCGCACGCCTTTAATCCCAGCACTTGGGAGGCAGAAGCAGGCAGATTTCTGAGTTTGAGGCCAGCCTGGTCTACAGAGTGAGTTCCAGGACAGCCAGGGCTACACAGAGAAACCCTGTCTTGAAAAAATAAAACAAAACAAAACTTAGAGAAGGTTTTATATCAGCTCACATTTCTAGGTTAGAGTCCTTCGCTGCCGGAAAGTTCAGGCAGGAGCCTGAAGCAGCTAAACCTATCAGAATCCAAAGCCAAGAGCAGAGAGGAAACAGATTCATGCACATTTAGTACTCAGAGAGCTCTTTAACCCTATGTGGTCTAGGGGCCAAGCTCAGGGAATGATGCCGCCCACAGTGGGCAGATCTGGCCATATTGATTAACACACTCCAGACAAATTTCCTACAGAGTTGCTCGCTGACCTAATCCAGGAAATCCCTCCTTGTGACTTTCTTCCCCAAGTGATTATAGGCCGTGTCAGGTTGTCACCCAGAACTAACTGACATGCCTGGAAGACAAGGTGAAGCATTGGGGTAAGGGACACACAGGGGTTGTCCCACTGATCCTCCTCTCAGCAGGACTCTGTGCTCCAGCCTCCCCCCTACCCTGCCACCGTCTTCCACAACTGCATTCTCTCTCTGCTATACTGCCTTCCCAAGGCAGTCTCACATTTAAAAGGTATCGGACCAGGACACCCCAAGACCAAGTTCTCAGCACAAAGGAGATGTATTTGCCCCAGGGGGGGTCAAAGGTGAGGGAATAGGAGACAAAGACAGGAGATAGAGGACACGGGAGAAGAGGAAAGGAACAAGGGAGGGGAGGGGGCATTTATACCAGAGTGGGGACAAAGGTCCTCCTCTGGATAGAGAGGAGACCTTCTAGGCTTATAGGCAAATGGCTGTTTATAAAGGCAAAAGGGGAAGCCCTGTGTTAGGATGAGGACATGTTACTCAGGTTAACCAAAGGGGGCTTTTGATGGCTGGTCTTTAATACGTGGATAGCTGGACCTTGGTAGTCAGCCTCAGGAGGAGGAAGTGGCCAAAGAAGGGAACAGACCTGGGTGACTAGCTTTAGGAATGTTATTTAATGGTTTTTTAGCAACATCGAGGGACTGCGGGGAAGGAACAAAGTCGGCCAAAGCCTTTTTTTGCTACGCTTTGACTTTAGAGGCAGAACTGAGGTCGGGTGGCACCCTCCTCAGTGGCCCTTGGTTCTGAGCCCTCTCCCATGATGCCCCTCAGGGTGTCTTCTTCACAGTTGTTCCCAATACCTAGGGCGTCCTATGTGCTCAGGCTGGCTAGAGTGCCTTCAATCCTCCTCCAGCCCTACTAGGTGATACCTGCCAACACTGGGCCTGCCATCTGCCAGGGTATAGGCCAGGACTTCAGCGGTCTTTCTTCTCCTGTAAAAGAAAACCCCTACTCTGTGCCTGGGTATCTTTGAAGGGGTATCACTTTTGGAGGGAGACCAGCTGGCCATGCCCCACCAGGATCTTCTATCGGGTATTGTGTAGGGCTTGGAGCAGAAGTCCTAGGTATGGAAAGCAACTATGAAGAAGACACACCGAGGGACCGGGCATCTTGGGTGTGGAACCAAGGGCTAGGGAGGATGCTACCCAACCCTGGTTCCATCTTCAAAGCCAAAGGAGTCAGTACCTTTTCACTGTCCCCTTAGTCTCTGGAAGGTCAAAAGAACCTGGCTGGGCTCTGGGGCCAGGAACATTCAGGGGTCTCCCACTCTGACCAACAGAGACACTAGGAATGCAGCAGGGCAGTGGCTTGGGGTTTCCATGGCAACCAGCCTCCCCCCCACACACACACACAATTAAAGGAGTAAGACTCAACTCTGCTTGAGCCCCTGTTAGGGGTCTCTGTGGCAGAAGGTTCAGACTTCTGACTTGGCCTTTGCTGGGGACAGGCAGGGACAAACTTGCCTGAGCACACAGATGCCCCTGTCTCTTCACAAGAAGAATTCTGTCTACCAGGAAGATAGAGACCGTGGGCCGATCTTGGACTGTGGGATCCCAGTCTGTGATGCTGGTCTCTTCTTCTTTTTGTAAATGATTGATTTTTCTTTGGTGTGCATTGGTGTTTTGCCTGAATGCCTGCCTGCTCTGTGCGAGGGTGTCCAATCCCCTGGAACTGTAGCTACGGACAGTAGTGAGCTGGGAATTCTGGGAATTGAACATGGGTTGGCTTCTGGGAATTGAACTTGGGTTCAATTCTGGAAGAGCAGCCAGTGTTCTTAACCATTGAGCCATCTCTCCAGCCCCGCACTGCTCTCTTAATAACCACTATTTTTTTTTTTTTTTTTTTTTTTTTTTTTAGTTCCAGTTGACCAGCATGGAGTATTCCAGTAAAACAAAGGTTTTATTGGTTCTGGTCTCTTGTTAATCAGCAGTTTTTTCAGCCCCAACTAACCAGAACCAAAGATTCTCAACTCAAAAATAGCACATGCTCCCCGAGAGAGTCATTTAGTGTCTCTCAAACTTCCCTTCAGAACCCCCCCAAGCCAGGCAGGCCGCTGTCCCCCGCACTGCTCTCAACAGTCTTACCTCGCCCCCCCCAAGCTCCACAGAAGAGTGCATCAAACTTTGAACCCTCGATGACTTTTCTGGACCGAAGTTCACCAAAGCCCTTCCACAATCATCCCCAAAACAATATGGTCAGGTCTGTCACAGTGATACCCCGTGATCTCGGCACCTTAGGGTCACTATGGTTGTTGTAAAAAAAAAAAAAAAAAAAAAAAAAAAAACAATCCCAAAGATAAACTTGGGGAAGAAAGGATTATTTCACTCACAGTTCCATATGGCAGTCTATCATTGATGGAAGTCAGGGCAGGAACTCATGGAGGGCAGGAACCTGGAGGCAGGAGCTGATGCAGAGGCTATGGAGGAATCCTGCTTACTGGCTTGCTCAGCCTGCTTAGTATAGAACCCAGACAGCCAGCCCAGGCGTGGCTCCTCCCACAATGGGCTGAGCCCTCTCCATCAATCACTAATTAAGAAAATGCCCTACAGGCTTGCCTACAGCTGGATCTTATGGGGGCATTTCTTTCTTTCTTTTTGTAAAGATTTATTTATTTGTTTTATGTAAGTACCCTGTAGCTGGCTTCAGACACTCCAGAATAGGATGTCAGATCTCATTATGGATGGTTGTGAGCCACCGTGTGGTTGCTGGGATTTGAACTCAGGACCTTCAGAAGAGTAGTCGGTGCTCTTAACTGCTGAGCCATCTCTCCAGCCCCTCTTTCTTTTTCTTTCTTTCTTTCTTTCTTTCTTTCTTTCTTTCTTTCTTTCTTTCTTTCTTTCTCTCTTTCTCTCTCTTCCTTCCTCCCTTCCTTCCTTTCTCTTCTTTCTCTCTTTCTCTCTTTCTTTCTTCTTCCTTCCTTCCTTCCTTCCTTTCTCTTCTTTCTCTCTCTCTCCCTCCCTCCCTCCCTCCTTCTTTCCTTCCTTCCTTCCTTCCTTCCTTCCTTCCTTCCTTCCTTCCTGTCTCTTTAAACCATTTATTTCTCCCAACCGGAAGATGGGCATCGCCACGGGTGGATAAACACCGAACACAGCGTCCAGCGAGGCTCGAAGAACAGCGGTGCAGGTAAGTGTGTAGCCAGGACTCAAGCGAAGGTGGAACCGTTCCAGCCCACGTTGGCTGCGTTCATGTCGTAATAGTTGATGTAGACCCTGAGAGAATGAAAGCCTGACTCAGCTAAGCACGAGGTCTCGGAGAGCGCGCTGCGTGCCGGGGCCCTCTGAGCATCCCCCCTGCCTGCGGACCGCCCAGAGCTCCCCCACCCCCTACCCCACACACCACACACCACCCCAAGCACTGGTCCGGGCGATCGGACAGTCTTAAGAAGAAAGAGAAACGGTGGGGGCTGAGACACATGCGTGATCATCCAGAAAGCATCATTAACGGAAAGACCAAAAGCCAAAAGCCAAAAATTCTGCATCATAAAAACCATCTGATTAGAAAGAGAGCCCTGCCCCCCTCTTCACAAGAGGGGGCTAAGGTCAGCTCTGAAAATGTGCAGCCTCAGCACACGGCCGGCAAACAGCTCCGTGAACTTGGTCTCGGGCCGCTTTGCTGTGATTGTGAACATATGGCTACTTCCCTCGGAAGGAAATGGTTGTTTCTTACTCAGCCTACTACCCCCACCCTCCACCCTCCCCGCTCCTGCTCTGTTTAAAATAACTTAAAATGAAAGAGAAAATTGAAGTTACAGAAACAAAAACAGGCCGTTCTGATCCTTAGTCTTCCTTGACATTCTTTGCACTTGGGTCATGACCTTTATCCCCTCTCCCTAGAGCAGCGGTTCTCGACCTCCCTAAGGCTGCGACCCTTTCATAGAGTTCCTCAGGCTGTGGTGACCCGCACCATAGATTATATATATATATATATATATATATATATATATATATATATTCTATATAAGCATATATACATAAAACCATATATGATCATATATATAATCACATATATAATCATACACACATATACATATATGTATACATATGTATATATATACACACATATATATATGTAGGATTCATTCTGCCACTATTGTGAATTATACTTCTTTTTCAGTAGTTCATGAAGCTGGCATTCTTAAGCTAAGCGACTCCTGGTTTCTGAGTTCCGGTTCTCTTACACTTTTTGATTTTTTTTGTTTTTTTTTTTTTGTTTGTTTGTTTTGTTTTGTTTTTTTAGGTTTTTCCGAGACAGGGTTTCTCTGTGTAGCCCTGGCTGTCCTGGAACTCACTCTGTAGACCAGGCCGGCCTCGAACTCAGAAATCCACCTGCCTCTGCCTCCCAAGTGCTGGGATTATAGGCGTGCGCCACCACGCCCGGCTTTCTCTTACACTTTATGAAGCACTTCGTGTAAGGCATTCGGGCATTGGATTACTTCTTGTTTTCTTCTCTGCTAACACCTAATTCAGGCGTGGCATCATGGTCATGTCAGCCCCCGCATCAGGTGGAGGTTCTGAGCATCTGAGGCTGTGATGGCGACGAATCTCGGGCAGGGCATTAGGTGTTAGCAGAGAAGAAAACAAGAAGTAATGTGTATGTATATCTGTGTGTATGTGTGTATGTCTGTGTGTGTATGTGTCTGTGTGTATGTGTGTATCTGTGTGTATGTATATGTATGTGTCTGTGTGAATGTGTGTGTATATGTGTGTATGTATATATATGTGTGTGTATGTGTGTGTCTGTGTGTGTATGTATATGTATGTATGTGTGTGTATGTGTGTGTATATGTGTGTATGTATACATATGTGTGTGTCTGTGTGTGTCTGTGTGTATGTGTGTGTGTATATGTGTGTATGTGTATATATATGTGTATGTGTGTATGTGTGTATGTGTCTGTGTGTATGTGTGTGTATATGTATATGTGTGTATGTGTGTATGTGTATATATATATGTGTGTGTGTTGTATTACTCAGCATAGCAGGCAATAGTGACTACTAACAGATGAAGAAATGGCGCCCACCCAGTATAAGGACAGGGCCTCAGGGGTCAGGAAGCCCAGCAGCCTCTTCCCCTATGAGTGGGACTTACACATAGATATGGAGGCACCTGAGCCAAATGTCACTTACCCACGACAGCCCTCTAGCCTGCTGTGGGATGAGGGCTGGATGAACCTGGACTCGGGGAGGCCATGGGCCCTGAGAGACAGGTAAGAGAACGGGTGGGGCAGGCACAGGGCTGTGGGTGGAGCAGCCCGGTCTCTGAGAGCAGTGAGCATTAGCAGAGTGTGGGTGTTGAATATGATCCGTTGTCCCGTCTGCAGCTGGGCTGGGAGGCGGCCTTCCTCTGAGAAGCCCCTCCGGGCGCAGACCTCTGGCTTTTCACCTCCCAAGCGCGCTCCACACAGCCCGCTTTGATCAGGCCCCGGCATCCCCGGCATCCCAGTCCCCACGCAGGCCTGCACCTTTCCAGCAGCTGGAGCTGAGCTGGAGAAGGGGCTCTGGGCTGAGGCGCGGTCTTAGCACAAGTGGCTGCCCCCGAGGCTAGCCCATGGCCTCCAGCCAGCCCCGGGCAGGAAGTAGGTCCCAGGTGCGGGCACTTAGCAGGGTGTGCAACCTCCTAATGTATGGAAAGAGGTCAGGTTGAGGCCGTGCTGTCAGACTTTCCAGGGATGGGCTCCGTCCATTATCTGTGTGGGAGGAAGGAAGTGGTCCTGGGAGGGGCAGATAAGCCCTCTGCCCCACAGGAAGGGTGAACAATATTTTAATCACCCAGACCTCCCTTTCCCCAGAATCTGTGGGCCCGGGGTTAACCCCTGGAGGCTGAGGGAGACCCACCTATTAGGGCCACACATAGACAGACACACCTCCCAAACAAGGGCCTCTCACTTAGAACTCCCGGGAAGTGGATAGAGGAACCCATCTTAGACCCAAGAGGCGAGGCCTGGGCAGCTCCTCACAGGCTGGCACAGGCTGGCACAGGCTGGCACACTCTGGCCACTTAGCACCCAGCACTTTGATGGCTCTCTATTGTGACCCCATCCCTGCTGGACCTCAGGTGTCCTGAGGCTCCTTGCTGGCCTCTCCTGGGTCTTCTCTTTGCAGAGGCCCCAGCGGTGCCTGGCCTTGATGTCTGTTGCCCGTCCTGAACGCCTGCTACCTCTTCTTATGTTGGGCTCTGAACTTGAAGTGGCCGTTCCAGAGCCACCAAGACAGAACTTGGGAGCACTGGGTCTCCCCTCTTTCTTGGCCCTGGTTCATTTCCTGGTCAGCTGTGCTCCTAGGCTCCAAGGGCCTCAGCTCCCCAGCCTGCTTCTTGGTGTCTTCACGTCAGATAAAAGCCTTCCCTTAAATTGCATGTCATTTTGGAGCAGTTATCTGCTAACTCATCACCAGGCAAATTGTCCTAGCCTGATAGCTCTATAGATTAGGCAGGGCTAAAGAATAAAAGCCCACCCTCGCTTCTCTAGGACCTGAGGGGAGGCTCAGGTGGGCCTCCTTGTCCACGGGATCTGAGTCAGGGGAATTCTAGCCTAGGGTCTCCTTGGGAGCTTGGGAGGTGTGTTAGAAGCCGCAGCCCAGACTGGGGTTAGTAGCGGTCCCTGTTTGCCATTGCTAAAAACGGTGGGATTCTGGAGCAAACTGGGCCCAACACTTAAGGAGTCTAGAAAGATACGTACACTTGTGTGAGTATATGTAAAGACATATGACATGGACAGACATAGTATGCGTGTAAACACACATATGTATATACATACATGTGCATACTCATGTATGCTCATGCTACATTTCATGTATAATGCATTCACAATGTTGCATTGTAGATGTGATGAGACTCTCAGAGTGTGTGTGTGTGTGTGTGTGTGTGTGTGTGTCTGTCTGTCTGTCTGTCTGCCTGGCCTGAGCACACATCCATAGTATGTACATATGGATACGTGTGTGTGTGTGTGTGTGTGTGTGTGTGTGTGTGTGTGAGTGTACACGTGCATTTTCAAGCTTGAGAGCCACACCCTTGAATAGTGTAGAACAGAAGCAGAGCTTCGCGCACAGCTGGTTATCTGAAGCAATGGAAGAACAAGGCTGACCGTGTCTCTCCCCCTGGCCTCTCGGGTTCCCAAGAGGCTCATTAAGGAAGATGGATGAATCCTGGCAACTGGAAGGCCTCTGGAGTCACGTGTGTGAGCACACACACACACACACATGGAGGGGGAGGCAAGGCCCGTGGAACTCATTCCTGACAGCCCCGTGAAGCTTGCTTCCTGGGAATAACAAGGCAGGCGTGTGGACAGCGGACAGACATCCTCACAGAGAGCCACTGGGTCCTCCGCCAGCGCTTTGTCCCAGAGGCCTTTGGATTCCTACCCTGAGCTCACAAGCTGGTCACAGGACTTGAAATCAAGTGGTTCTGGGATTAAGGCCCAGGGGACTTGAAGAGCTGTTGGGGACACATGCCCATAGAAGCAGTAGAGGAAAGTAGGGGACTGTATGTCCCCTCACTCTCCCCCGCCCCCTGCTGTGGCCCTGGTAGGAGGTGTGGTCAGTACCCAGAGGCTGCTGGTTGGATCCAACTGTCATCCCTAAGGCAGAATCATAGCATGCGTGCACACAGCAGGGTATCAAGCTGGTCTGGTCTGGAGCATAAGTGGAGCCCATGAACCTGGGAACTAGAACTGCCTTTCTCACTGTGGCACTGTGTGAGTCTCCAGCAGCCCCAACGTCTGCCCAGGGGTACCTACACCATGCCTTGTACCAATCCCAGGAACCTTCATCCTAACAGTGGTGCAATATCCCATCATCTAGATAAGCTGACATTCATTTACCTGTTTGGGGGATGTCACCAACCTTTGCTCTGCCGGTTGAAGTCCCAGCTAACTTCCCTTGTATACACAAGCCACTCACTCCCCTGACAGTGAGGTCTCTGGAGCATCTATTTCTGAGCCTCTGTTTTATGTAGACAGGACACTGTCCTGTTTACTAGCTGTGATGGTTTGCATATGCTCAGCCCAGGGAGTTGCACTATTAGAAGGTGTGGCCTTAGCTGGGCGGTGGTGGCGCACGCCTGTAATCCCAGCACTTGGGAGGCAGAGGCAGGTGGATCTCTGAGTTCGAGGCCAGCCTGGTCTACAAAATGAGTTCCAGGACAGCCAGAGCTACAAAGAGAAACCCTGACTCAAAAAAAAAAAAAAAAAAAAAGGTGTGGCCTTGTTGGAGTTGGTGTGGCCTTGTTGGAATGGGTGTGGCCCTGGAGTGGGCATGGTCTTGTTGGAGTGGGTGGGTATGTCACTGTGGGTGTGGGCTTTAAGACCCTCATCCTAGTTGCCTGGAAGGCCTGCAGTCTTCAGATGAAGATGTAGAACTCTCAGCTCTTCCTGCACCATGCCTGCCTGGATGCTGCCATGTTCCCACCATGATGCTAATGGACTGAACCTCTGAACCTGTAAGCCAGTCCCAACAAAATGTCATCCTTTATAAGCATTGCCTTGGTCATGGTGTCTGTTCACAGCAGTAAAACCCCAACTTAGAGTCCAGCAGACCCCAAGCTCTTGATACCAGACATCCCTGTGATCCCTGCTGAACACATCATGGTCTTGTCGTTCATGTCAGCTCATCCATCACAACGGGACCTGGTTCTGTGCGGCATCCTTGGTAGTTCTTCCTTCTTCTTCTTCTTCTTCTTCTTCTTCTTCTTCTTCTTCTTCTTCTTCTTCTTCTTCTTCTTCTTCTGTCTTCTCATGAGGCTTCATACACTGCAGGGATTCCCTGAATCACCTGAACTGTGGTGTCTGTTGGTCAACACACCTCTGCTGAGTGATATCACCTGCCTGGTGTCTGTAGCTGTGCACTGTCTTAGCATCTGGTGGGGAATCTCCCTTTTCCTTGCTTGGGTGACCAAGTGTATCTCCTTTACTCTGGTCCCTGTGCCATCAGTGGCCCCTCCTCCCAGGCCGTACACATACATATGCATCTCGGGAATTTTTGTTTGTTTGTTTGTTTTTCGAGACAGGGTTTCTCTGTGTAGCTCCGGCTGTCCTGGAACTCACTCTGTAGACCTGGCTGCCCTCGAACTCAGAAATCCACCTGCCTCTGCCTCCCAAGTGCTGGGATTAAAGGTGTGTGCCACCAACACCTGGCAGGGAATTTTTTTTAAAAAAAATTATTGTTATAATTTGCCCCTAAGCACCTGAAAAAAATTACAGCCCTTTGTTTATTTAACTTTTCCTTCACCAACCTTAATGAATATTTTATAGTCTTCAAAATCTTTTGTGAGAGGAGATAGGTCAATGGGGAAGGGTGCTTTGCCCTGCAGACTTGAAAAGCCAGGCTCAAATTCCTGGTCCCCACATAGAAAGCCAGGCATGGCTGCATCTGTCTGTGCCCCCAGCACGGGGGGACCAAGACAGGTGGATCCTAAAAACTCATTTGCTGGCCAGCCTCGATGAATGGCGAACTTCCTGTTTAGTGAGAGACTAGCTCAAAGGCAATATGGCGGAGAGAGAGGAGGACACGGATAGCCTGCTATGGGACTCCATATGTTCAGACACAAGCTTTCACCTGTAGATGTGTGTGTATGCATGTGCACACACACACATAATCTTTTGTGATTCATTAACTATTGGGCTGTATTCGATGCTACTGAAATCAGAGCATTTTCTAAACTTTTGCTCCAGGTTTAACTCTTGGTTGACAGTTGACGTCGGTACATTTACCTCATCCGGGGTCTTTGACATATGCACTTTTTTTTTTTTTTTTTTTTGGTTTTTCGAGACAGGGTTTCTCTGTGTAGTCCTGGCTGTCCTGGAACTCACTCTGTAGACCAGGCTGGCCTCGAACTCAGAAATCCGCCTGCCTCTGCCTCCCAAGTGCTGGGATTAAAGGCGTGCGCCACCACGCCCGGCCGACATATGCACTTTTAAAAAAAAACAATTGTACTGGGCGTGGTGGCGCACGCCTGTAATCCCAGCACTTGGGAGGCAGAGGCAGGTGGATTTCTGAGTTCGAGGCCAGCCTGGTCTACATAGTGAGTTCCAGGACAGCCAGGGCTATATAGAGAAACCCTGTCTCAAAAAAAACAAAAACAAAAACAAAAACAAACAAAGAAAAAAACAATTGCTTTGTCGAGATATATTTCGCCTACTGTAATAAACCTCACCGAGTGTTTGCTGAGCACATCCACAGACCAGCGTCAGGAGAGCCGCATCGTCCACTCTCCCTGGGCAAGAAAAAAGCCAAGACCTGAACCACCCACAGAGAGAAAGCAACGGGCATCTGCACCAACAATAAACTCACCTTTAATCTAGAGGACTTATCTATGAATTCTTTGGATTTTCTACACATGCAGTCAAATTCCTGGGCTCGCAGTCCCGGGGCCTGCAAGAACCGATGGACAAGACTGATAAAAACCGGACCTGCTGGAAGCAGAGCTGGGCATCCAAAGGCCTGTCTGCAAATTGGCTGATGGAAGCCAGATGCGGTTGGCTCTAGCACGTGGACAGTCTGAGTTTTCACCAAAGTTGCCTTCTCATACCAGGCGTGAGAGATTTATTTTATTTTATGTGTATGGGCATCTTGCTTGCGTAAAAATACATATGCATACCACGATCATGGCTGGTGCGTTGGACCCTCTGGGAATACAGTTACAGACAGTTGTGAGCCACCAAGTGGGTGCTGGGAATTGAACCTGGGTCCTCTAGAAGAGCAGCCAGTGAGGCTTCCAAACGCTGAGCGTTTTCCTCAGCCCCACACAGTCCATCTTAAAGGGTCTTTCTGGCATTTATTCCTCTCCTCTCCAGAGAGTGTCTGCTGGGAAGGCTGATGTTGATGCAGCCAGTGAGGCTGTGCTGCAGGCAGGCCCCCCGCCATCCCTTGGCAATCCCCAGGATCCCACGAGACCCCCTACGTCCCTTGACAAGCCTTCTTCCCCAGCCTGGGGAGACACCAGAGAGCCAGCGGTGGATGGAGAGCCGTGAATCACAAGTTAGCCCTTCCCTTGGCGCACAGAACGAAAGCACCCGCCCTCTGCAGAGGTGCCCGCTCCAAACCCCAGGGGCCTGGCAGGGTGAAGACCGTTCATCCTCCGTGAAATACATTCTCCCTATGCTGGTGCGATCCAATCGGAGGGAGAATCTATGTAGGAGGATATGCCCAGCATATCACAGAAGAAAGCATCTCACCAGTATAGATACTTTCACTTAGGAAAGTTTGCACACTTGTAAAATTTGGTCTATCCAAAAGAATAAGATTTAAAAAAAAAATGTTTCTTTGGGGGCTGGAGTGATGGCTTACTGGTTAAGAGCACTGACTGCTCTTCCCGAGGTCCTGAGTTCAATTCCCAGCAACCACATAGTGGCTCACAACCATCTATAATGGGCATCTGAAGCTCTCTTCTGGTGTGTCTGGAAAGAATGACAGTGTACTCACACATATTAAATAAATAAATAAATAAATAAATAAATAAATAAATAATCTTTAAAAAATTGTTTCTTTGAAAACAGGGTCTCATGTAGCCCAAGCTAGCCTCAAACTCCCTGAGTAGCTAAGGATGGTCCTTGGATTTCTTAGCCTCCGGTCTCCACCTCTCAAGGGATGGGACTAAAAATCTTCAAGGATAACTAGGCGAGCCTTTCCCTACAAAGAGAGCAGAAACACTCACCCTTCTCCTTCACCCCTGCCCCCCTCCCGGCCCGCCACTTCCCTCTGTCCTGGGACCGGAAGGGGTATGAAGGGTAGGACAGAGGGCCACCTGGTCAAGCCTCCACACAACCCCAGTTCCTTTCCACAAAGCTTGCTTTTCCTCCCAAAGGGAGCAGGCGAGGCTGACACCTCTGTCTGGAAGATGCCGGCTTCTTGGCAGAAATGAGCGAGCGAACCTGGATGTACAGGGAAAGCACCCGCAGCCTCCCCCCCTTTCCCCACGCACCCCAGCGCAGCGCCAGCGAATGCTCTTCTGAGTCAAAGGTTCCATTCGGGGGTCAGCTTCCACCCGGAGGAGGAAGTTCTGGACGACGGGTCTGTAAACTCAGATAAGATAGGGGTGCAGAGGCTGCTCTGCGTGGACGGATGCCTGGAGAGTGAACAGTGGTTGCTTGTGAAAACGCTTCCTTCCAAGGCTAATATTTTCAGAAGGAAAAAAAAGTACATAACAAAGGTTATGACTGTTACATTTTAAATCTTGACAAGACCCCTGTTTGATCATTAACCTGCTAAGCAGGGTCAAACTACTGGCCATGTGTCATCAGACATGTGTCCAGCCCCACAGCATGCCGGACAGACAGCAAATCTGAAGGTATTCCTCGGGGTCGATAATAGGAACAGATCCGAATCTGCTCAGCGCTGTGCCTTCTACAGATGGGCGGGATGATGAGGTGGGGAGTCATTGGAAACGGCATGACTTTCTATAAACCTGAAACTGCTCTTTAAAAGAAAATCTACTGCTGGGCAGTGGTGGCGCACGCCTGTAATCCCAGCACTTGGGAGGCAGAGGCAGGCAGAGTTCTGAGTTCGAGGCCAGCCTGGTCTACAGAGTGAGTTCCAGGACAGCCAGGGCTATACAGAGAAACCCTGTCTCGAAAAAACCAAATCCAAAAAACATAAACAAAACAAACAAACAAACAAACAAAACAAAAACAAAAGAAAATTGCTTGCCTTAATATGTATTTTTAAAAGAGGATATCCCTTAATGATATTATCTTGAAAAATCCCATAATATTCTTATTTGATCTCACAGCAGTACAGACATTCCCTGAGGCCTTTGTACTTGTAAGACCATAACATTAACGAGAAAAAGCCCTTCCAGTTTAAAGTCTCAAATGCAAAACCACCCTCCTCACTGCTGCAGGTCATGGGGCTGATACGAAACAACTTAAGGGGAGGAAGACTTGATTTTGGCTTAGAGTCTTGAGTTCATCATGGAAGGAAAGTCACAGCAACAGGAGTCTGGACAGCCGGTCACAAAACATCCACAGTCAAAAAAAATATGTACGTGCAGTGAGTATATGTGCTCAGCCCGGGTTCTGCATTTTATAGCCTAGAATCCCTGTCCAGCAGATTGTGTCACTCACAGTAAACGGGTCTTCCCGCTTGGATTAACCTAACCAAGACAACCCCCAACAGGCATGCCCAGAAGCCCATCTCTCCAGTGATTCTGTATGTCATGGAGTTGACTTGTTAAGGGTAACCACACCAGGTCCCTCTGGGAAAAATCGTTGACTTTGGACATTAGCATGGAGCAGTTGGGGGGTGGGGGGGCCGCTCGCCCTGCCAGGCACGGCGAGGAGTCTCGGTCCCCCCAAACAGATGGCAAACGGATGTGCAAGTACCCACAGGACAGGCAGCTGTGGCTCTGCCGTGTCACCGGGTTCCTGGGACAGCTGGGAGGCGGCCCGTGGCTTCCCCCTCACTGCCTAGCAAAGGGAATTGATGGGCAGAAGGAAAAATTGAGATCAGGGGCCGTGGGAGAACATGGGGTCTGGGAGAGAGGCAGACACGGGCATCCCAGGCTGCCGGAAGAGTTGTCTAGAGATGGTTAGCGCTGGTGGGGACTGGGGGAGATAAGCAATTATGATAGTCAGGGGCTCAGGTGATTCCGCCAGAAGCCCAGAGAGGTTCTAGGAGATGGAGAAGAAACGCAGTGGCTTTTCCCAGTGACCCCCCGCGGTACCAAAGGGGCACCCAGGCCTCACTATGGCCCCTTGAGATAATGAGGCAGGGTGGGCGCAGGCACCATCCAGTGTACACCTGAAGGGGGGGTACGAGCCCCCAGCTGGGCTGCATCTGAGGTCAGGTCTTCATCAGAGGAGGTTCCCCCGCCCCCAGGCCAGGCTGCAGATCCTTGCCTGTGTGAGGGGTTATATAGCCAGGCGTGGACCTGTCTAGGGACAGCTGGGAGCTTTGAAGGGGCGCTGAAGATAGCAGCCATACCGAGCAAACAGACAGCAAGTTCAGCTGAATCCAAGTGGCACAAAGTCCTGTAGTGAAGACGCGCCTGCGTGGAGAGGACAGCCCTGTGATAGGCTGAGTGCCTTCTCCTAATGTCAAAGTCCTAACTCTCGGGACCCCGGGGATGACATTGCATTCATTGATGGGGCGCTGAGAGAGATCCTTAAAGCAAAATGAAGGGACCATCATGGGCCTGTTGTGGGGCAGTCACCAGAGAGGACTGCTCAAACATGAGTTGAAGCCAATAGAAAGCCTCTATGAAGTGGCCGGTGACAATTCTGGGCATTCGGGATCCCAGTGTGCACTGTGCCTTTCTCTGGGTGAACTTTTAAGCACAAAAACCCTGTTCTGGGTTGACAAACTTCAATTAACAAGAATAGTTAGTCAGAAGCAGAACTGCCAGGTTAGTACATTTTGAGACTTTCCCAAAACTATACGGACGTTGATGGATTAGGTCTTTGTTTTCGCTTTGGGAGCTGGTGCTGTCTACGCTCTGAGTTTTACAGCCTGAATGGTACTTCCGTCATGGAGTCAATTGTGCTAAGGTCTGGGGACCTGTTACAGGTCCTAATCCGACATAACTCAGACCTTACATAAAGAAATTAGAGCCGGGCATGGTGGCACATGCCTGTAATATCAGCACTTGGGAGGCAGAGGCAGGCGGATTTCTGAGTTCGAGGCCAGCCTGGTCTACAGAGTGAGTTCCAGGACAGCCAGGGCTATACAGAGAAACCCTGTCTCAAAAAAAAACCAAAAAAAAAAAAAAAGAAAGAAAAGAAATTAGGACACAGCCGGGCAGTGGTAGTGCACGCCTTTAATCCCAGCACTTGGGAGGCAGAGGGAGGCAGATTTCTGAGTTCGAGGCCAATCTGGTCTATAGAGTGAGTTCCCCCCCCCAAAAAAAAAAGAGAGAGAGAGGGAGAGAGAGATCAGGACACAGATGCGAAGGGGGACAGTCACCTGAGGACACAAGAAGAGGTTATCTACTACAAGCCAAAGAGAAGGACCCACCCTGTGACACCATAGTCTTAGACTCCAGACCCCAAAGTGTGAGATCATGTGACCACAGAGCACACCACAACCTGGAGATCTGTGACGCCAGCTCCCAGAAACCTAGGTGAGTGGTCTGTTGCAAGGATGGGGAATCTTTCCTCCAGAAGTGGTCTCTGCTAGGTCACCAGCAGATAGAGACACGCAGCCCCAAGTGTCTCACAGTCTGTAGAATGTTTGTCCCCGGAGAGATGTAGACATGAGTGAACTTTCGCCCATATCCATCCCCAGAGCCTTCATTGGTCACTCCCCACAGGTGTCTTTGTTACAGTGAAGAATGAAAACATCAAAGTCTTCCGGTATCAAACTGCTGTTTACTGGTTTTGTCAACCCTATACAAGCTAGAGGCTTTTGGAAGAATGACTCACAGGTGTGCCAATGCAAATCTGCGGGGCATTTCCTTGATTTTGATTCCTGTGGGAGGGCCCAATTCACTGCACGTGGCACCACCCACTCTCTGGGGCTTAGGAGGCAGAAGGCCGGGAGATCTCTGTGAGTAAGAGGTCAGCTGGGTCTATATAGTGAGTTCCAGGACAACCAGAGCTACAGAGTGAGACCCTGTCTTGAAAAACAAAAGAGCTGGGTGGTGGTGGCGCACGCCTTTCATCCCAGCACTTGGGAGGCAGAGGCAGGCGGATTTCTGAGTTCGAGGCCAGCCTGGTCTACAGAGTGAGTTCCAGGACAGCCAGGACTACACAGAGAAACCCTGACTCGAAAAACCAAAAAAAAAAAAAAAAAAAAGAAAAAAGAAAGAAAGAAAGAACGAACGAAAGAAAGACGAAAGAAAGAAAGCAAGCTGGCTGAGCAAGACAGTAATGAGCATTCCTCCGTGTTGGTTCCTGCCTCAGTTTCCCCTGATGATGGATGGACTGTAACCTGTAAGACAAATAAACCACTTCCTCCCCAAGCCGCTTTTGGCTGTGGTGTTTATCATAGCGATAGACAGTACATTAGGACAAACTGTCAGGCAAGCTGCGGCCCATCTGTCGGCCGACGTGACTCAGGAAAGGACTCGCAGCCTGGCGGCTCCGAAGCAATTAGCTGAGTGAAAGGGGCCCTCAGAAAAGAGTCACAGTGCTGACAGACTAGCGGATGCTAGAGGCCGGTGGGGGAGGGGACGGGGAGGAAGAAGAAGTGGCCTGGGCATGGTGACACAAGTCTACCGTGTGTTCGAACCCATCCCACAAAAGAAAGGACCATCCTCATCACATCACAGATTCTGGGTGTTTACAAGGTCCTTCCTTGTCTTTTGGCTAGATACAGATTTTGCGTTTCTGTTTCTCAGAAACTCACTGGCTTTCCAAATGTGGCTCTGACCCACTAATGGGTAAGCACTCCCAGAGGAAAGTAGACACCCGTGAATACCTCCCACTGAGACGATCGATCGTGAGCTGCGTGCAGAGACTGGAGCATCAAGAAGCTTCTCCTCAGAAGGGCTTGGGACTCGCCAACAAGAATCAGTGACACAAGCCGGGCAGTGGTGGTGCATGCCTGTAATCCCAGCACTCTGGGAGGCAGAGGCAGGCAGATTTCTGAGTTTGAGGCCAGCCTGGTCTACAGAGTGAGTTCCAGGACAGCCAGGGCTATACAGAGAAACCCTGTCTCGAAAAAACCAAATCAAAAAAAAAAAAAAAAAATCAGTGACACAGAGCGGCCTCCAAGTAGCTCTTCAAGACACATCTGCTTCTCCTGTGGTTCTGAGGCCCTTCAGATGAGGCTCACACAGTGTCCCTGAGTCATGGGACTCTCTGCCTCTCTCGGAGGAAGGCACTGACTGACAAGGTCATCTGGGTTAAACCGGTAGCTCCATGATGCCCCCAGCATGAGGTGAAGGAGGCACCTTGTCCCATTTCCTTACTTGCTCCCTTGAGCATCTCAAGGGTACCAGTGAGAAGCCATCAGCCAACTCTACGTTGAGGGGTGTGGCCACAGCATCCTGTCAAAGGTCGGGCCATCCTGACATCCTGTTAAGGATTCAAGACACACAGAAAATGCCACCCGTGGAAGAAACGGGGAGCCCTATCCTGAAATGTCAGAGATGCTGCGCATATCAGCGTCTGTGGTTTGCTAAGTGCAGACTGCTCAGCTGTCATTTCTGTTTCTGACAAATGTCCTGAGGTTACTCAGGACACCCACCATCAAGGCTAGAAGAGCAATGCTGCAGTTTCTCAACTTTTTATTTTTATTTTTTTAAATCAAAAGTTATCTCTTCAACAGCATGTGTTTAGGGAGACTGTCTCTGATCTCATGGAGCTGGCTGGCCCGTGAACTTGGGACGGAGACAATAAGGGGAGGGCTGTGAACCCACAGAGGCAATTGAAAAAAAAAAAAACAAACAAAAAAAAAAACGAATCCAAAAGGATTTTGTAACGGCAAGAGCTGCAAGCCACAATCACCAGGCTGTACCTGAAAGTCCTTCCTCCCCACTGCAGTTTCACAACAATGAAGCAATTATTCCTCACCCACCAAACCACAGCTCCTGAAAGCAGCGCCCACCCCCAGTATCAGGAATGTCCTTCCTCCCAGACAGGAGTACCACTCTTGGATCCTTCACATCACACTGTGGGTTCTGGGCACTAAAAGGCCTTTGTCTTCTGCCAAGATACGGCCTCGGTATTTCCGTTTCTCGAAGACCTACCAGCTCCCCCAAAGTGGCTCTCTTCAAATTAACCACTCTTAGGCTGTCTGTGCTATGTGCCTGTCCCAGGGGCCACCTGCCATGAGTGCCCATTGGCTGACTGCCCAACAGGACAGCTGCAGCTTCCAGACCTCCAGAACACCAGGTAGGGTAGGGTGTGCCCAGTGTGAGAGTCCCCACTCCCATGCCCAATACATCCAGCGTCACTGGATTTATTTATTTCATAGATGGCAAGAGGGCTTCCTGAAAGGCAAGGAAAAGGAGCCTCACCGCACACACCCTAGGACCGAATTCCACTGATTTCCAGCCCCAGAGATCTGCCTGGTGGGAATGTGTGTCTTCTCTCGGCGCTCTTTCATAGTGGTCGATACCCTCACAGGCCCTGAAATGCATACTGGGGCTCCACACATGCTAACCACGTCCCTTCTCCCTAGGGTCCACTTCCAGCCCCTGAGCTCAGTATCCTGTGTGCATGTCTACCACCCCTCGGCTCAGTCCCACATACCTACACCAGGCCCCTGGCCCTGCCTGCCTCTGGTCATGGTCAGCCAGATGCCTCCAGGCACTCCCTGACCCCACCCTTCTGAAGATGGGTATTCTGGGGTGTACCCCCAATCTCCCCTGCACTCAACGGTTCCTCTTTGCCACTGCTCTGCCTTTTTGCCAAGGACACTTGAATTTTCTGTCTCTGCCCCTGGGCTCAGGCCTGAGCCTTTCCCCCAACCCATCCATCCCATCATGCACTTCTGCTGCAGACAAGTACTGTCAGAGTTCTCGCCATCAGATGCCCTTAGACGAGGAACACATGACAACACCCCCCCACACACACCCTCACCTGTGTGTGACTTGGGGACAGTTCTGGCCTGTGTCCCATCTATCCTCTACAGCAAACCAAGCTCCACACTCATAGTGAGCACTTCAGACACTTTTAGAACAGGGTGACATGTGACTCATGACCGCATTGTCTTCCCACTGTATGAAGGCACAGAGAGGGGTGGGGGTGGGAGGGTGGGAGTGTAGGGGGTGGGAAGATGGGGGTGGGGGGTGGGGGGGTGACAAAAGCCCAGAGGCAGTGGAGCAGCCAACAGAAGCTTGTCACCATTGTCACCTATGACCTGGAAACAAGAGGGGGTCCAGATGCATCACCAAGAGCCAGCAGTGCCCAGGGTGGATGTGGGAGTCTCCAGAGATGCTGAGAGGCTCCATTTGTGGGAAGGGTCTAAGGAACACCTGTGGGGTGGAGGATTGGGGCCGAGAGTCAGGAATCCAGAGGGTCCTGGCCCAGAATAGAACACACCCCGTCTTGTGTCTAAGGCTGAGCAGAGGGATCAGAGGCACTGAGCAGCAAGCACTGGGCCTCAGGTGCATGCTGGGATCCAAAGATGGAGAAGGGAAGAGGGAAGAGCAGACCGTGAGTGTTAATGTTAAGCACAGCATCTTTACCAAGCACAGTGAGTATCCTGAAGCAAAGTGGTGGGCACCGATCGTGGGTATAAAAGCCACCCAGGGGAGGTTGAGCGGAGACCACGGTGCTTCTGAAGCAGTAGCTTCTGGGTGGCTTCATGGTTCTATGTGCCACATCCTGACTAGAACATGCTGGACCTGAAAGCGGTGGATGTCAGGTAAGCCAGGTCGGTGGCCAGGCAGAGAAGTATCTTAGTGTGCTTTCTATGGCTGTGTGTGGTCAACCCCACGGCCCAAAGAAACCTGGGGAGGAGGAACAGGTTTGTGTGACGTTACAGCTTAGCTGGGCAGTGGTGGTGGCGCACGCCTTTTATCCTGGCACTCGGGAGGCAGAGGCAGGAGGATGTCTGAGTTCAAGGTCAGCCTGGTCTACAGAGTTCCAGAATAGCCAGGGCTGCCGGGCGGTGGTGGCGCACGCCTGTAATCCCAGCACTTGGGAGGCAGAGGCAGGCGGATTTCTGAGTTCGAGGCCAGCCTGGTCTACAGAGTGAGTTCCAGGACAGCTGGAGCTACACAGAGAAACCCTGTCTCGAAAAACCAAAAAAAAAAAAAAAAAAAAAAAAAAAAAAAAAAGGAATAGCCAGGGCTACACAGAGAAACCCTGTCTCGAACCCCCCCCCCAAAAAAAAAGAAAGGAAGGAAGGAAGGAAGGAAGGAAGGAAGAAAGAAAGAAAGAAAGAAAGAAAGAAAGAAAGACATTACAGCTTAGAGTCCATCACTGGGGGAGGTCAGAGCAGAGACTCTCAAATCAGGACCGTGGAGGCAGGAACTGAAGCAGAGCCCATGGAGGAATGCAATTCCTGGCTTCCTCAGCTCACCTCTTTTTTTTTTTTTTTTTTTTTTAAATACAACCCAGGACCACCTGCCCAGACGCGGTACCACCCACAGTCAGCTGGGCATCCCACACCAATCATTAATTAATAAAACGCCCTACAGATGCCCCTACCGGCAATCTGATGGAGGTGTTTCTCAAAGGAGAGGCCTGCTTCCCAGGTGTCTCTAGCATGTGTTGAGTTGACCAAAAATAAATAAGTAGATAAATAAATAAATAAATAAATAAATAAATCGCATACTCACAGACACATATACACATACATTATACACACACACACACACACACACACACACACACTTATGGGTATGGCTGGGTACAGCATAGTCAGCCAGTTCTGTGGCTGGAGAGACAAGCCCTGTAAAGAGAGGAAGCCAGCCATCACTGAGAGCCACAGCTGCAGATGGCCTTCTGAGGCTCTGGGAGAGAACAAAGGCCCTGTGTGTCTGTCCAGGGTGAAGCCCTTGTGGAGGACAGAGCCCCTTTCAATGCTAGCCAGCTCCCACCAAGTCAAGGCTGCCATGGCCTTGGGGTCCAGGGGCGACCCTGATGTGACTGACGCAAGTGGGTGATTTCAAACGACCAGCAAGGTGGCTGTGACTGCCGGGACTCCCAGGGGACACGTTCAACTGGCTTTCCTTAATCTCAACTCTGACTCCGGGAGAATAGGCCTGGAGCCCAGGAATGAGCTGGTCAGAGGCCCAGGGGTGGAGATAAGGGTTTTGATAGCCCAAAATGGACTAGATATAGCCGGTTCTAGATGTCGAGCAGGCGAGCTAAGCCAAATGATGATGAACTCACAGCCAGTGCATTGGCGAGGCAGATGACCGGCCACAGCATAATTATAGAGATGACAGCCCACACAACCACAGGCCGCGGAGACCACAATGAGTGGGGACCACAGCCCATGGGCTCATAACCCACGGGGACAAAAACCTACAAGGATCACAGTCCACGAGACAGCCCACAGGAGCCACAGCCCATGGATTTTTTTTTTTTTTTTTTTTTTTTTTTTGGTTTTTTGAGACAGGGTTTCTCTGTGTAGCCCTGGCTGTCCTGGAACTCACTCTGTAGACCAGGCTGGCCTCGAACTCAGAAATCCGCCTGCCTCTGCCTCCCAAGTGCTGGGATTAAAGGCGTGCGCCACCACCGCCCGGCAACCACAGCCCATGGAAATGCAGTGTTCTGTAGCTAGGTGGGGGTCAGCTGAGAACCTGGGGTACATCCCCCACCCTGGATCCTGGAATATGGCAGACGGGCGCTCAGCCAATCATATGCTTCTGGCTCTCTGTCAGGTGGGCATCTCATATCTAAGACCTTAAGAGCAGAGGTTGGCACAGAGCCAGATGTCCACCAAGCTGTGTCCTCTGTATAAGTTGTAGGGGACCTAATCATGTTCCCACCGCACGGGTGGACCAGAGCCGGGGCCTGTCTCCCATTCTTTGCCCTCCCCTCGGTTCCTCAGCCAGCAGCGCCATAGCTGAGCTGGCAAATGACCTGTAAGTGGAGAAAGGGGACAGTGTGGCACAGTGGAGGCCAGGGTGGTTCTGGGAAAGAGTTGTGCTCAGCAGCAAAGCTCAGAGAAGGCAACTGGGGGTGGGGGGGACAATGGAGCAGAGAAGAGGTGCTGACCGGGGGAGGGGGTAGCTTCCGAGTCACACTGGACTCTAGAGAGACCAAGTTTAGGGTCCCATCTAGCTACCTGGTTCTCAGATCTGTCTCCCAGAAGACGAGACCCTCAGTACCTATTGTGTCCCTAACCTTGAAGCAGATGTCCAGGGACTAAAGAATGAGCCGAGACGAGGCAGTGCAGGTTTTAGCGGGCTATTTGGGATAAGCCATTAGGTGGTTCTGAGAAGGATGGTATAGATGCCAAGTCCGTATCTCCCAGGAGAAAAAAGGACCAGCATGCCTCACTCCTTCAGCAGATGCCTACCCAGGTCCTGGAAAAGAATGTATGGAGTTTTCTGGCAGAGAGCCCAAGAAGATGATGCGGAGACCCCAGTTCCATGCAAGACAGCAGCCTCCAGGGAATAGGGTATGGGCAACCAGGAGAGACCAGAGGTGTGGACTCAGCAAGCAGGTAGCTGTGCTCCTGAGAGCCCTGCAGAGACCCGGCAGGAAACGGAGTATCCTGCAGCCGGCCTCCCCACTGCCTCCTTCCTAGTTACCCCGGGGAGATGTGTTTGTCTGGGTCTTCCGGATGGCCAGCTTCTGATGGACAGCCTTTATCTAGCTAACACTTCAACCCTACAGATCTTCACTGCCTGGTGGGGCAATATCCCGGGCTTCCCCCAGGCTGCAGGGCTACATGGTGTCACACCATAGAGATACATTGTATCACACCATAGAGATACATTGCAACAATGAGTCTGAGAGGTTCTGGGACATTCCTAATCTAAGATGACTTGGACGGCAAGGTTGAGTTGTCGGTGCCGTTATTTCCATGGTCAGCAGGGTCAGCAGGGACAGGGAGCAGCTGTGTCCAATATCCGGCCCGTTTGCTGATTGCCTGTGGCTCTCAAGGTACAGCATTGCATAGGACCGGAGTCAGGGGGAGCCACATTCTGAACCCAGCCCCGCCGCTGCAGATGGAAGGATGCCTGAGACACTCACTGTGGGCATTATTAGCACCTCGCTCACTGCAGGGAGATTTACTGTGTGCCTACTGCCTGCCTACTGTGCGCCTACTGCCTGCCTACTGTGCGCCTACTGCTTGCCAAGTGCAGTTGTGGTATTCTGTGGATCTATGGGTGAATGAAGCCCATGGAGACAGAGAGCTGACTCTTTCTGGAGATCCATGTTCCCACACAGAGGACCCAACAGAGTGGCCGGCAAGATAAAGGGGCGAAGGTCACCGTGGGTGCTGCTGGCTAGTTTTAATGTCAACTGGACACAAGCTAGAGTCATCAGGGAAGAGGGAACTCGGTTGAGAAAAATGCCTGCATACGACCAGGTGGAGAACGTTTTCTTAATCAGTGATGGAGGAGAGAGAGCCCAGCCCATTGTCAGTGGGGACACCCCTAGGCCGGAGGTCCGGCGTCCAGTAAGAAAGCAGGCTGAGCAAGCCATGGAGAGCGAGCCAGTAAACTGCACTCCTCTGTGGCCTCTGCGCCAGCTCCTGCCTCCAGGGCCCTGTCCTGCTTGAGCTCCTGTCCTGACTGCCTTCAGTGGTGAACAGAGAGAAGCAAAAGCCGAGTAAAACCCTTTCCTCCCCCAGTGGCCTTTGGTCACGGCGATAGAACCGCTAACTAGGATACCATGTGTATATATGACTCACACCGAAGAAGAAAGACAAACTGGGGTCGAGCCATGGGGTCAGGATGGGAGGTCTGGAGAGGCTCGCTGAGCAGGAAGCTAAGGGTCGCTGTGCTGACGGAGGGCAGAGGTGCTGAGCAGACCGAGCAGTCCGAGTGGGTGGCCCTCTGAATGGCAGAGAGAGGGACCCCCGTGAGTACCGTGGACAGAGACGTTCTCAGGAATACTAAGGAAGCAATCTGAGGAATGGCTTCATGCCTGGGCTTCCCCCGGGGAGCACCATGTGCCGAGGAGGGGGAGCACCATGCACCGAGGAGGGGGAGCACCATGCACCGAGGAGGGGGAGCACCGTGCACCGAGGAGGGGGAGCACCATGCACCGAGGAGGGGGAACAGGGAGAATTTAGATGGTGACTGAAGCTGGAGGGACAGGGGGTCAGACCATGACAGTGTGAAAAAAGAGGGGGAGGTAGCAGGTGAACCAGCTGGAAGGGTATTTCGAATATAGAGCGGACTCTAGGTAGCCAACCCAGGGGCACTAGAGATGCCAGGCAGTGCAGATTTTAGTGGAAAAGTAAAAAAATAAATAAACTCAAAGGAAGCAGCTGGCTCAGGAACAGACAGTAAATTCACACTAAACCAGGTGGGAGAGAGGGTGCAGCCAGAGTGGCCAGCCAGGAGACTTTCATCCTGGGACAGCCGTAGGTCTCAGGCCACCAGTACTGTGTCCTCAGAAGTCCAGCGCCACACACTGAAAAAGGGCGTATGTCTGAGAAGGCGTGGTAAGAGGTGGAGGTCCTTTATCTGCTCCCGCTACACCGGTGGTTCTCAACCTGTGGGTCAAGACCCCTTTCAGAGTTGTAGAACAGATATTCAGAATATCAGGTATTTACATCGAGATTCATGATGGTGGCAAAATTAGAGTTGTGAAGTAGCAATGAAATAATGTTATGGTTGGGGGTCACCACACCAGGAGGAACTGTATTAAAGAGTGGCAACATTAGGAAGGCTGGGAATTGCAGCTTTAAGGTCCTCATACAAGGTAGAAGCCACACCCAAAGCAGGTGTAACTCATTCTCCTGTGAGCCTATCACGGGGGTACTTAGGATCAAGGGCACAGCTGGAGGGGGCTCAGAAATGCCATTGTGGGCCGGGCGGTGGTGGTGCACACCTTTAATCCTAGCGCTTGGGAGGCAGAGGCAGGTGGATTTCTGAGTTCAAGGCCAGCCTGGTCTACAAAGTGAGTTCCAGGACTACACAGAGAAATCCTGTCTCGAAAAAACCAAAAAAAAAAAAAAAAAAAAAAAAAAAAAAAAAAGAAAAGAAATGCCATTGTGACCAATAGGGAACCAGCCATTCTTTTCTTTTTTTAAGGTTTATTTATTTTATTTATGTGAGTAAACTGTAGCTGTCTTCAGACATACCAGAAAAAGTCACTGGATCCCATTAAAGACATTTGTGACCCACCATGTGGTTTGCTGGGAATTGAACTCAGGACCTCTAGAACAGTCAGTGCTCTTAACCACTGAGCCATCTCTCCAGCCCACAGCCAGCCATTCTTATCGTTACTGTGTTCTAGGGTCCTCCCGGATAAGGTCTTTCACTTAGACCTTGGGAAAGCTGTGGGGGGGGGGGGAAGCTGGGTGCTTTCCTCACAACTCCGCAGACAGCTCTTCAGAGGAGAAGACCCTGAAAAGACAGAAGCCCGATGTGGCTGAGCCCCACCGGCCTCTCCACCTTCACATCACCAGAGACTCGGTCCAGCAGCCAGCGGGGTGGGGGGTGGGGGTGGGGGTGGGGGGTGGAGACGGCGAGCCAGAGTCACAGCTCCCGTTGATCCCCGCTACCCGCGCTACCCGCCGAAGAGAAGAGGAATGAGCAGATCTGGGTGAGCTGGGTGCACCTGCACCACAGAGGACCGGTAGGAAATATTCCTATCAATCCTAGGGAATACAAGTCGACGCACACCTACGGTTCTTTCCGCTGAGTGGTTCACCAGAAAGTTTTATTTTTTGGCACTACCAAAACTAGCGTATTATTTGGACACACCCCAGCTATTGGGTTAGGGATGTCTAAAAATAAGTCCTCCCCACTGGCTCCCAGTATGGCCAGAACTTGTGTCTCTACAAGTGAGGTCTCGAGGCTCTAGAAGCTCAGTCCCTCCTCCCCACACATCCCAGGCCAAAGTGTCCTCAACTTTATAGAAAGAAATCCAAGGGACATTCCTAGGAAGCAGGAAGGGGCGTGACCTGGGTTGAAGTAGATGCCCGTGTTCTCAGCTGGCAGAGGGCAAGCCTGGCCCTGGTGCCCTGAGGGCACCTCAAGGCTGGACACAGCCTTTTAAGGAGCCCCTGGTCAGGGCATCAGCACCGAGAATAGCCTCATTTGGCCTTTGGACGGACCGGCGCCAGGGTCCCAAATAGGGCGCCTGGACAGCCAGACTGGCTGGTCAGGCCCTTGATGCCTGGTTTCCTTCCTGCTGACTACCCAGCATGACTCCCTGAGGCCGGGGGTGGGGGTGGTGGGGGTGGAGGGGGCACTGCCCAGCATGAATCCCTGAGACCGGGGGCTGGGCACACAGCACAACTTCTGGCCACGGATGCCACGCTAACCAGCTTCCACACAGGCAGTCACCTCCGTGCACGCACGCTCCCAAGTTCTCACACTCTCCGGCCCCCCCCCCGCCCCCCGTCTTGCCACAGGTAGCCCCTCCCACTCACGTAGCCCCTCCCACTCACATCCGGCTCCTTCTTGTCTCTGGCGTGCCCAGACGACTAAGTGTCTGACTGTGCCCTTTGACCCTGACCTGACTCATAAATGAGTCATTAACCTTCCCCCCTCGCCCCCCTCCTGCCCATCGCTGTCTGGAATCTGTGGGACTTTTGGCCACCTCCCATCCAAATGACCCTGGGAAGCAGGGGTGGGGGGGCAGCCACCTCTAAATGGGATCCTGTTGTTCTGCATGGGAAAAAGCCAGGGCATGCTGGGTCCCAGAGCAGGAGGCAGAGGAGTAGACAAGCAAGATTTGGAAGAGTTGAAAGCCAGAGTATTTTTTGGGGGGTGCGGGGGGGGAGTGGGAAGGATGGGATGGGGGTGGGGGTGGTCTTCAGGGCCCAGCCTCTCTTCCTTATACCAGGCCCATGTTATTCCAAGGCAAGGCATCCGTCAGCTATTCCCTGAGGCCGGGAGTCCAGGGTGAGGAGACAGGGGTATTCACATTGGTCACTGGGGTTTGCCCTTAGAGTCAATCCCAGTCCAGCCTCTGAGGGAAGATTAATCCCCACGCTTGGTGTGAGCTGGAGATGGGGAGATAAGTCAGGGGTCAGTGGGGGGCAACGTAGAGACCCCCCCCCATGTCAGAGTGCTGAGCAGAGACTGTCTTTTTTTTTTTTTTCTTTACTGGGGACTAATGGAATTAAGGGGCTTTCGTGCAGGCCTGGGGACTTAGGGACCCACAAGTGGGGTTGGAGTTTTATGAGGGAAGAATTGCTGGGCCCAAAGGCGGCTGCTCTTGTGTGTTCTTCAAGTCCCTTGAGCCCAGGTGTGTGCTAGAGCATCCGAGTGGGGCCGATCCACTGTTGCCTGTGCCCTGGGCTACTCGATGCCTGCCCCTACCCGCCCTTGGGGGTTGGAGGTGAGGTGGCACAGAGTCAATGATCCAGACTCCAGGGGCAGCTGAGAAACGGCGGGCGGCAGCACGTGCCTCTGAACGCCGCTGCAAGCCCCTTTAATCCCCTCCACCGGAGCCCCATTGGTCCCGAGAAAGCGTCTCTTCTAAACAGCCGTTCCCGATTGGCTGGCATTGTCTGCACCAGCAATCCTTGGGCTCTCAGGCAGTCCTCAGTTAGGTCCTCCTGCTTTTGTGGCTGTGCCACACCCACACCCACCCCACACCCACCCCACACCCACCCGTTAGCATTCTGTCTAAACTCCACCCCCACAGTTACCTGGCAACAGCCAAGTATGCTCCGCCCCGCAGTTACTTGGCAACAGCCAGGTAGGCGTGGCCCACTATAAAAGGGGCTGCTTGCCCCCCTCCTTCCTTTCTTGTTCTTTTGCTTCCCTCTAGCCCTCTTGGGCTCTTCCCTTCCTTTCTTCCCTATCCCCCTCCCCCTCTCTCCATGTGTTCATAGCCAGCCTCTACTTCTCTCTCTGCCTTTCTCTGCCTCTACTACCCTCTTAACTCCCCTCCCCATGCCCTGAATAAACTCTATTCTGTACTATACCGCCGTGTGTCTGGTCCCGCAGGGGGAAGGGATGCCTCAGCACGGGGCCGCCGAGGCACCCCCTTCCCCCACACCTGACTACACTCCTCCATAGAACATACCCCCTTATAGCTCTTTGTCTTTTTATGAACACATCACCCCACCCCCCACCCCGCGTTTACATAGAGGTGGCCCTGCCATTCCTGCTACAGATCCACTTGAAGGTCGTGGAGACCCGCATGTCACCAACCCATGGCCAGCCATCCCCCTAGAGCTCTCGGATCAGGGGGGACCTGGATGTGAGCTGCCTGTTCTTCCCCATAGACACCCTCTGGCCAGTTCAGCGCCTTGTCACTAAGGAGATGTCTGTAATGGTTTGGAGGCCCGATAAGAAGGCAGCCCCATGGCCGCCCCTCGCAGAGGCTCTGTTGTTATATTTTTCCAACAAAATTACCCGGTAAAAGAAATCTCAACTCGCCTGGTGGTGGTGGCACACGCCTGTAATCCCAGCACCCTGGGAGGCAGAGGCAGGTGGATTTCTGAGTTCGAAGCCAGCCTGGTCTACAGAGTGAGTTCCAGGACAGCCAGGGCTATATAGAGAAACCCTGTCTCAAAAAAAAAAAAAAAAACAAACAAAAAAACAAAAAAAAAAAAACAAAAAACAAAAAACAAAACAAAACAAAACAAAAAACCAAACAAACCCCAAAAACAAAAAACAAAAAAAGAAAGAAAGAAAAGAAATCTCAACTCAATCAGTAACAATATAAGCTATAAGCCTAGATTGGGCAGATCTCCCACTCACTACATTACTCTATTCCCATCCCTACTGACCTTAAGGGAGGTGGAGGGTAGTTTAGCCTGGAGCCTGTGACCCTGACCTGAGCAGGTTGGGGGTGGCTGTCTCGGCCTCACTGGGACTCGGATAATCACCTGCTGCACACTTCTTCCATTCCTCCTGAATGATGTCACAGGCGAGTGACCTGACTTGGCCACACAGAGGACCACAGAGTGCAGAGGACTCTACACTGAGTTAGCCTGTAGGGAGAATGTCCTCGGGCTCATAGAACTCCCCACGGCTGATGTTAAGGCCACATGGGGAAGGGACGAGACGCCCCTCCCCCAAACCACTCCAGGGTGGAGAGACACCCTGAGATGGTTTCTCCCTTCCTCTTAAACATCACATCCTTAGTACTGGGTGACACGCGGGCAAAGTGGGCACAGGACTGGCTCTACGGCTCCCAAAGGCATGCTGGGTGCCGTGTCTTCTCACTTTGGGGCAGTGCTAAGATGTTTAACAGTCCTGAGAGGAGAGCCACGGCGGGGGGGGGGGTTCTGGGTAGGAATGAGATATTGGGGCGCAGTCTGGACCTGGAGATCAGGGGCTACACTTTCACAGAAGCTAACCTGAGAACTATGGAGGTTTCCATCAGGTACACCCAGGAACAGGGTCAGGACCCCGTGCTTATCTGATTCTTCACACTTAGCCAGTGTATCTGAGGTCTGTGTGGGCAGGCGCTATATACTCTGAAAACACCCAGAGGTGGGTAGGGACCAACTTAGCTCTCCGGGGCCAGGGACACGGGCAGCAGCTGGGAGAGGTTGTGGCTGGTGACCAGCAAGAAGTGGTGTGAACACAGAGCGCCGCCCACAGAGCCCTGCCCTCGCTGTATCTGAGGGAGCCTGTCACTGGAGCACTGTCACCGGAGGGCAGCAGGTTTGCTCTCGCTGGAACCCTGAATCAATGCTTAATGGCATCTATCTGCCATTACTGTGTCATATGACAGCTTCGTGGCCCTGGAACCCCATGTGTGCAGACCCATACAGTCCCACGGCACGTCCAGGACCTCAGCAGCCCCAGATCTTCTCAGTGCTCCCACAGTCCTGTCATTTACAGAGTGTCCCACTGTGGGGATCCTGCAGCCTGAAACCCGGTTCACTTAACACCATGCCTGTAAGGATCTCTTGTCTTCTTAAGGCCTGGTGGCACGTTTCTCTCTCTCTTTCTTTCTTTCTTTCTTTCTTTCTTTCTTTCTTTTTTAATTTTATTTTATGGATATGAGTATACCATTGCTCTCTTCAGACACAGCAGAAGAGGGCATCAGGTCCCATTACAGATGGCCGTGAGCCACCATGTGGTTACTGGGATTTGAACTCAGGACCTCTGGAAGAGCAGGCAGTGTTCTTAACCACTGAGCCATCTCTCCAGTCCCTGGTCCTTGCCAGCGCATGGTCCTGTTACCTGGGTGTGTCTGCTTATTCAGCCGTTCACGAGCTACAGGACAGCTCTGTTGCTTCCTTGCTTGGCCGTCGGGGACGTGGCTGCTGCGCACGCCTGTGCTGAGGTTGCATGGGAACGAGCCTTCGGGTCCTGTGGATAACTACACGGGAGCACTGCCTGCGTGTCTGGGAGGACTGCTGAGTTTTCGAGTCTGCCCAGCTGCCTTCCAAGACTGCTCTGCCATTCTGCCTCCTGGCCAGTGACGCAGGGGAGTCCTTTGCTCCCTAGCCTGGCCAGCTCTAGGTGGCATTGGGTGGAGTAAGGAACTTGGCCCCTGTAATTATAGAAAGTGCTATCTCATTGAGTTGATTTGCATTTCCCTGATGTTACTGGAAATGATACCTCCTTTCACCTATTCGTTTGAAGCCTCTGCATTATTGAGAACCAATACCTTTTTGGTTATCGTTGGTTTTGCTGTTGTTTTGTTTTTTTTTTGTTTGTTTGTTTGTTTTGAGACAGGGTTTCTCTGTGTAGCCTTGGCTGTCCAAGAACTCACTCTGTAGACCAGACTGGCCTCCAACTCATAGGCACACCTGCCTCTGCCTCCCAAGAGCTGGGATTAAAGGCGTGCACCGCTGCCACCACTACCCACCTTTTGGTACCTTTTAAAAATCATGCTATTCATTTCTTTTCTTATTGTTGGGTCTTAACAATTCTTGGCATCCGTGGGGTATCACATGTCATTTTTTCTCCCAGCATGGCCTGGCTACACATTCTCTCACCAACATCTTTCATGGAATAGAAGTTTGCTTGTTTTAGATTTATTTTCATTTGTGTGTGTGTGTGTGTGTGTGTGTACATATTTGCCTGCAGGAGGCCAGGGGAGGAGGCTAGGTCCCTGGGAACTGGAGTTACAAGTGGTTGTGAACTACTGTTCTGGTTTTGCTTTCTTTTGCCATAATAAAATTCTAGCCAGAAGCAACCTGGAGAGGGAAGGTTCTATGTTGTCTTACGTTCTCAGGTAATAGTTTACAATTAGGGAAGTCGAGGCAGGGGCTCAAGGCAGGAATCTGGAGGTAGGAACTGAAGCAGAGGCCAGGAAGGAGTGCTGCTCACTGGCTTGCTCCCCGTGACTTACTCAGTTCGTTTTCTTATACACCCCAGGACCACCTTCTGGGGCCCACAATGATCTAATCCCTCCCACATCAATCGTAATCAAGAAAACACCCCCACTGTCTTTTCTACTGTTGGAGGCACCCTCTCCACTGAGGCTCCCTCTCCTCAGGTGACTCCAGCTTATGTCAGATTGACAAAAAACTGGCCAGCACAGCCATCATATGGATGGATGCTGGGAACCAGACTCGGGTCTTCTGTAATAGCCGTGTCTCCATCTATGGAAGGTTTTAATGTTAACAAGGCCTTGCTGGCCACTGGTAGAGCATGCCTTCCGTGTTGCAGTGGTGGCACACGCCTGTAATCCCAGCAGTTGGGAGGCAGAGGGAGGCAGATCTCTGAGTTCAAGGACAGCCTGGTCTACAGAGTGAGTTCCAGGACAGCCAGGGCTACATAGAGAAACTCTGTCTCGAAAAACCGAGAGAGAGAGAGAGAGAGAGAGAGAGAGAGAGAGAGAGAGAGAGAGAACAAAAAACAAAAAACAAAAAACAAAAAAAGTCATCATCACTCCAAGGACACTTGAGACTTCTATGTGACAGTTTGGGTGGGTGTCAGTTTTGCATTTTGCATTTAGATCTGGAACATGGAGTCCCTCTGTCCCAGTGTCACCGACTGGAACAGCAGTCCCGCCCCAGCCTTCTGGATTAGATGAGGTCCACCACAGTATTGCTGAGGAAAATGTCTACTAAGATATTCACCCTACTAAACTCAAATGTCCTCCAAACACCACACGTGTAGCTCAAAGTCATGCTCACCCAGAGACCCAGGGACCTGCCAAGTGGACACACGAAGCCAGCCCCCGGACCCTGCTTCTGCCTTGTCACCCTGACCTACCTGCTCACTCTCTATCCGCAGGGTGCATCTTCCTCCCTCCTGGTGGCTCTGGCCTCCTCAGCCATCTTCCCCACACTAGGTCTTCCTTCCGTGAGTAACTACACATCTCTAAGGACTTGATGTAGGCCATCGTCATGTGTGGATCAGCCCGGGGGAACTGACATCCCCATAGTTTTGAGTGTGATCCACCTCTACACTCTGATACAAGTCCTGAGTTCTTCCTAGCCCCACCCCCAATGACCCAAGAAAGGGCCTCACACAGGAACACCGTCACTCAGGGCAGAAGTCGGGGTGGGGTTCAGATAAGGCAGGATTCGCAGTTCTAGGTCAGTGGGGAGCAGAGCCCCTCAGGCAGAGACCTACACACTGCCCCCATACACTTCAGGGTTGGCTACAGCTCCTGATTGGCTCTGGACACCAAGGACTAGCATCTAGGGTCTCAACTCTGGCCTGTCAGCTCATCTATCTTGTTAAGGTAACTGCTGACATAGATATGGTGCCGGGCTGCTATGCACAGGGCCTCGTGTCGTTTCTGGGCTCCTTCAGGGTTCAAGTCCCATGGGCAGAATGTCCTTAGAGTGACAGAGAACACCATTCCGGCTGTATGGGTTTCCCAGGCGCCTTAGCGATCAGCCTCTCCGAAAGTCTCAGCTGACTTGCTCCACCCTCCAGAAATTGGAGCCTCCTGGCCCGAGCAGACCCCGTGTCCACAGCCGAGCAGCAGCTGATGGACATCTATTTATTTTGGCCAAGAGGGTTTTTCGGGAAATGAGAAGTGGACTTGCTTGTTTAGTCTTCAATCTCTCTGCTGGCCCTGGGAAAGGCCAGGGTGCCCAACGATGAATTGGGGTCAGTGGGCTGTGAGAAGGAAAACCTTTGACCCCCGGAGCCACCCACTGAGCTTCGAAGACAGGCCTTCTTCTGCCTTCCCTTTGGGGAGGACCCGGAACCCAGATAGATGTCCAGATGATTTCTGTCATGCCGAGGCTGAGCCAAACATTGGTCTACCCTTTACCTGCCCGTCTCTAACACGCTGGCTATCCCTCAGCACACTTATGGTGATATTGTCACTTGGCCCATGACAGAGTTTGCCCCCACCCCACTGTGGTGATAAAATTCCATGGCAAAAGCAAGGAGGGGAGAAAGACTATTCTGCCTGTAGTTCAAGGGGTACAAACAGTCATGGTGGGGAGGTCGGGGTGGCAGGAGCCTGAAGCAGCTGGTCACGTGACATCCACAGCCAGGGAGCAGAGAAGGATGAATTCTGATACTCAGTTCCCTTTATTTGTTTATGCAGAACATAGGGGATGGTGCCGCCCACAGTGGACAGGCCTTCCTAGTTGAATTAGCATAGTTAATTTCCCTCCCAGCATGCCCCCAGAGGCCCATCTCTAGGCGGTTCTAGGTTCTGTCGAGTTGACAGTGACCATAAGCCATTACAGCCTATAATGTCCTCCTCTCCCCTTCTCCCGTAGGCATGCAGAGTGCGCCTGACAGTGTGCACACACGGAAAGAAGTGTGTGGTGTGAGTAGTCCCAGGTCTGTGGCTGCATAGCAGCTGTAGGTATGCCTGTGCATGGGTGCCGACTATGCATGTGTGTGTGTGTATATGTATGCGTGTGCACATACATGTTCTTAGAGAATTGCTATCACCCAGGCCAGTGGCTCACAGGGCACACGGTCCTATCCCCACCCAGGGCCAGTCCCTTCCCTCACTGTCACTTCTGGCAGGCCCAGCCCTGGGAGCATCTTTCCTGACCATTCGGAGTGGTCCCTGTTATTTCTGGGATCCCAAGGCTACCATGAAAAAGTGCCACACTATGGAGAGAGGCCACCAATGTTCTTCCATTTGATCAACGTGGGCCCCACTGTCACAGGATTAAATCCTACCTGCCTCTTTCAGAGCCCGGTAGATCCTGGGGCCCAATCCTGGGGTCATACCCTCAAAGCTCTGCCTTTGGAATCACACGGCCTCTTGGTCTGATTTCTTCCCCGTCTCCTTTGCAAAAATCATAGTGATGTCATGTAGGTAATGCCTGGACATTTCCAAGGACCTTCTCACACAGAGCCCCCCCCATCACATTTACAAAGGCCCCCTCTATAAGGAGGGCCCCGTAGTGGATCTTTGAGAATATAGAGGTGTGACGAGACTGTGTCTTTCGACTACCACAGCTGAACACAGAGCCACTCTCCTCTGCTCACGGAGAGAACACTAGAGAGGGCTGCTAAGGTCTATGAAGAGCACAGGCTCGAGCCAGGACCCACAGACGTCAAAGAACTCGGGATTGAGATTGGTGGCCCGTCGCACACTGTGAACCCAGATTCCTTCGGACCTCCCAGCCATAGTGAGCCGTGGTCCAGCGGGTATCAGACTCAAGAGGCTCTGCCTTCTGAGAGCTCGTGCCCGCTGGGTCTACTGCTCGCTGCCGCTGAGGACACAGCTCTGCTCCACGTGGCAGACTCTCAGAACCGTGATTTCGCAATTCTCCAGTGTTTACAGTGGTCTCTTTCCATTGCTTCAGCATACTGTAAACACACAGGGCCCGGCTCTCAGCTGCGTAATTGTGGTTTTAGGGGACAGTTCCAACAACGCACTCCCAAAACCATGATATCCATGATGCCGATGAACCCTGCTTCCCTGTTCTCATCCTGCGAGGGGCAGCCATGGGACTGCCCCCTCTTATTGGATCTCCAAACCGTTACAGGCATCTCCTTAGGGAGAAGGCGCTGAGCTGGCCAGAGGGTGTCTATGGGGAAGACTCCCTAAGTCACATCCAGGTCCTCCCTGATCTGAGAGCTCTCCGGGGCTGGCTGGCCGTGAGTGGGTGTGCAAAGTTCTCAGAGATAAATTGCGATTGCAGATCTCAGAACTCTCCACGGTACTTCCGTGAGTCTGTGAAGTGTTTCGTGTGTGTGCCCCGGAGTTTTTGTGCAAGCAATTTGTGTGTGTCCCTGGAGGGCGTGTGCCTGCACACTCACGTGTGTTTATATGTGTGTGTTTATATTTATGCATGCATGTGTGTGCTCATGCACTGTGCCCATCCTTTTGTCTCCTTCCCCCACCAACCCCGGAAGGCCAGCCTTGCTGGTCCCAGTGGAAGTCAGTGAAGGCCAAAGCTGTATGTGCTGACACAAGGGACAGTCCTAGGCTATTGCCTTATGAGGGCTGCCTGTTTCTAAAACCAACTCGGTTGGTTAGTCTGGAGAGACGTCTCCAGTTCAGACGCTTCCCCTTGCAGTGAATGTCAAATGTCAAATGCAGCCTGAGGGACATGTTCCCCTCGCTTCCCCCCTTTCCAAGAGCAGCCAAGACTGGGCTTGAAGGCTCGTGATGGGCAAACACAATGGCCCTTTGTGTGCAAGGGCATCTGTAGCTGCAGCCTGAGGCTCACGATGGTTGTCTGGCCAGCCGACTGCCCCCCAGGATAGGGCTTTACCATTCGCTCCCTCAGTGCCCAAGGCATATCCTGCCAATACCCTGAGCTCTGTCCTGGAGTGTTGGGGGTGGGGCAGGGGACACTGACTGCCGGGGAGGCCATTCTTCTAATAGAACATTTTCAGGCCAACCGTATTCATAAATAGAATAATTTGCAACGACTGCTCGGAATGAGCAGAAGTAGGTCGGTGACAGAAGCCAGCGCGGGCTGAGCGGAGCCCTGGGTCTTAGCTGGAGAGAAGGAAAAGCTACCACAGGGTAGCAAGAGCCCTGAGCCTTTGCGGCCTCTGAGGGTGGTGTGGGTTCCACTTCTTCCAGAAAAACCTTTCCCCGCTGGTATTCCGAGACCCCCGAGGAGTAGAAGGTCCCTTCAGTCTGCTCTAGAACCAACTAATACTGTCCCTCACCCCTCTTTCCAGGAGGTGTCCCCTTCTCCCTGAGAGAGGCTTGGTTTCAAAGAAAGCCTCCCCCCCACCCCACCACCACCCCCCCATCCCCCACCCCCCGCTTCTTCCCAAATAGCCAGGAAGGGAGTCCGGTGGGCATGGTTCCCTGGGGTGTCCTGCAGGGATGCTGCCCATATCTAGGATGACCCTGAGATGGTTGCATTTGAGCTGTGAGCAGGTGTGTTAGTTACGTTGTCCTCACTGTGACGAAAAGCCTGATGGGTAACTTAAGGGAAGAAAGATTTGTTCTCGTCATAGCAGAAAAACGCATGGCGGCAGGCAACTCCGAGGTGGTGGGAACTTGTGATCACGGCCTGTTCCTCACATCTCAGCAGATTTGGAAGCAGAAGGTTAAACCCAAAGAAGGGTAAGGCTAAATCCCTCAAGACCTCCCTCAGTGGCCTGTTTCCTCCAAGTAACACCGGCAGATGTGGAGTTCAGACCACAGGCAGGGGGAGGGGCAGGGGACTCATTTCACACCGAAGAAACAGCAACAGCAGGCCAGCAAGCCTGTGGGAGCTGCGGATGGAGGAACAGCTGCCGGAGAAAGACAGCTGCAGTGAGTCCTGACATCTTGGACAAGGCTTAGAGGCATCGATAGGAAACCGCTGGTCCAAAAAGAAAACAGACATGACAAAATCTGCAGATAGAAGTACATTTATATGTTCTCAAGGAGGGACGTGTGTGCCCACAAGGTATGCATACATGTGTGTGTGTGTTCTCAAAGAGGGAGGCGTGTACCTTATGTGTGCATGTGTGTGTGTGTGTTCTTAAAAGGACATATGCTATGTTATATATGTGTGTTCTCAAACCCTGTCTATCACGGTTCAATGCATACCTCTACCCAGAACTCAGTCTCTCTCGCCAACTACCACTGGACCAGGGCTGGTGAAGCCACTGATTTTTGAGCAGAAGCAGTCAGAGATGAGCTTGGAATATCTAGCAGCAAGGACATAGTAAATTTAAAAAAAAAAAAAAAAAAAAGCTGTGTTGAAAGACACAGAAACCAGGGACTGGAGGGATGGCTCAGCAGTTAAGAGCACTGGCTGCTCTCCCAGAGGACCTGGGTTTTATTCACAGCACCCACATGACAGCTCCCAACCACATAACTCCAGTTCTAAGAGATCTGACGCCCTCTTCTGGCGGCTGTGGGCACTGCACAGATGTGGTGCAGAACGCCTTATACAGAAGATACAAATAAAGGTCGAAAAGACACAGAAACCAGCCTACGGCATCTCTCCTGGGTCAAAGTCGAGCATTTGGACGAAGGAAACCAACACAGCAGGAGTCATATTCAGGGGTGGTCACGGACTCTGACGTGACACAGGTGAGCCAGCACCTGGAACATCTGGGTCTAATCACAGGACAGGCCCAGCGGGGATGCATGCCTGCTCTGCTCGCCACAGTCCCCGTCTCAGCAGACTAGGGAAGTCTGAGAAGGTGCCACCAGTGAGCAAGAGGAAAAGACAGATAAATGCATCGTGGTGAGGGCCTCTGGGGTTCCCAAGGACACTGGCTGGGTTGAATGGCCTCACTCTGTCTCAGGAGCCCTGTGTCTTCACAGGTCCCGTGTCAACTTTAAAGTCAGCCAAGTCGGCTGGGCGGTGGGGGTGCATGCCTTTACTTTAATCCCAGCATTCAGGAGGCAGAGGCAGGCAGATGGCTGAGTTCGAGGCCAGCCTGGTCTAGAGAGTGAGTTCCAGGACATCCAGGGCTACACAGAGAAACCCTGTCTCAAACGACCATAAATAAATAAATAAATAAATAAATAAATAAATAAATAAATGACAGCCGAGTTTCATGGACGAAAGCACGTGACCAGAAATGATGCTCAAGGTACCTTCACCGTAAGGCAGACTCCTATGACATCAGAGATGCTGTCCTTGTCTGATAAACTGTGTGGGACAGACGAACAGACGGACAATGCCACCCCTAAGGAAGGAACAGGTAACAGGGAGCTGCAGGTCCGAAGTGAGCCGGAACCTGGCATCCAACACCATGGGATCTGAAGGCTGACAAAGACTCAAGACTCCTCACCCATTTGGGCTCCCGAGGTCTGGGTGATGTCTCCCCAGAGCTTCCCTAAGCATTGCCACAGCAGGCTTAAGCGGGACGCTCCCCTAGGCCCCAGGGCTTCCTGATCTCCCAGTGGAAGCAGCCCCACCTACATGGCCCTGGCTGCCTGCAAGCCTAGGTTGGCCTCAGCTCGGCATTGCTGACAGTTCATTCTTGAGTAGGGTCCATGAGGACCCGGCAGCTGATTCCGGGAGGATACATCAAGGGGCTGTGGCCATCGGAGCTGTCTCCTGCACCACGGTGAGTGTGGTAGGCGTGGCGGCCGCCTCTCACACACCCGGAGCTGTTTGGACATCCTTATCTGCAGAGAGCCTGGCTCCCTCAGCCTCCCCTGAGGGTACCACCTGCTTAAGCTCCCAGGAAACTGAACAACCATAGATTTCACCAAGAGTTTGGGGATCCCAGGATTATTAGTGAAAACCAGGTTGACCCCATATCTGGACCCTGTGCCAGAGACCCTGAACACCAGCTTCCAGGGTGGAGGTATAGGGTCGTTCCCTGAAGTGGGAAGATAAAACTGCCCAACACAACTACACTGGCGAAGGGATCAACCCTATAGCCAGTCAGCTCCACGCCTTTCCCTCTGTCCTTTGTAGGGACATTCAACCCCAGCTCTGTACCTCACCTCACGAGGCAGGATTCTGGAGGCTGAACCCGTGCCAGGTGCTGAGTGGACAGCAGCTGATCTACCTTGGCCAGGCCCCAGAATGAGAGACATCTGGGGAATGTTCCAGGCATACATGGACAGAAAGAAAAGCCGTCGGCTTCAAGAGTCCCAGGCCCAGCTGGACAGTGGTGGCACACGCCTTTAATCCCAGCACTTGGGAGGCAGAGGCAGGCGGATTTCTGAGTTCGAGGCCAGCCTGGTCTACAGAGTGAGTTCCAGGACACACACACACACACACACACACACACACACACACACACCCAGGACCCATGAGAAGGTGATGGTTCTCTGTAAAGTGCTGGCATGCTTTTTCTGAGGGAAGAGTTCTTCAAGGTCTGACTGGGTGTTGGTGGCGAAGGCTCAAGGGTTTGTATGGGGGATGGGGGTGGGGAGGGGGCTGGGATCTCGCAAGTGATGTGACAGGATGTTGGGCTACCGTCCTGACCCCAGGGCGCCAGGTGCTCAGGAGCTATTGGGAGTCGGGGAGGGGCAGTGGAGGAACCGGAGTAGAGCTGCTCCAGGCACGGGCCAACCCCAGCCAGCCACCTGGTGTTTGCTAAGTTCAGAGCCCCTCTTTTCCTGCCCTGGAGTCTGAGATGGAATGTTGCAGTCTGCGAAGCGGCCCGTCCGGGTAGATGATGGATGAATTGACATTCCATCCCTGGGAACTCTGGGAACCGTGTGTGGCTCCCAGAGAGAGAGAGAGAGAGAGAGAGAGAGAGAGAGAGAGAGAGAGAGAGAGAATGGGAACCACAGAGCCTCATGGCCCGAACTCCCAACAGGTGCTGCTGGGAACCTGGACACCTGGACACAGATCTCTAACCCTACACAGTGGTATGAAGAAGTCTGGGTTCCAGCCCCAGTTTGGCTAACAGGGCCTGGTTGTTTCAGACATGGATGCATCTTCAAACCAAGTGACGGATGGTACAGGCTTGCATACGCCGGCTCCTGCACTTCCTGCGGTTCATCTGCTTTGGTCACTAGAAGTGTATTCTGCCAAGTTCTTGGGACAGAGGCTGCTTCCCTGAGCAGGGCATGCCCACGTGCTGAGGGAGGGAGGGAGGGAGATAGGGACTGGGAAATGGAGAAAGAGGTGAGGAGGAGGGGAAGAGAAGCATCCCACCCCCTTCACCCTCCCCCCATCTCCCCTCCCTCATTTCATTTCTCTCCTATGCTAGTTGTTGCCCAGGCCCTTGAGTTCACAGCTTACTGTTGGAGCCGGATGCCTGGGAAGGCACACAGACATGGCCGCCGTATGGTAGGCAGTGCCTGCTCTGCCCGGGCCCTTGGCATGCTGCTCTAAGCGTCGTGTTTCCGTACTTAACATTTAACGTATATATGCCAGGAACTCCTGGTACCCTGTCTTGGAATTCTGGTTCTAAACCCTTAAGAATTCTTGCCCACCAGGCGGATTTCTGAGTTCGAGGCCAGCCTGGTCTACAGAGTGAGTTCCAGCACAGCCAGGGCTACACAGAGAAACCCTGTCTCAAAAAAAAAACCAAAAAAAAAAAAAAAAAAAAAAAAAAAAAAAAAAAAAAAACCAAACCAAAACAAAACAAAACAAAGAAACCTTGCCCACATGAGACAATCTTGTGCTAAGGTCCCCTTGGTCACACACACACACACACACACACACACATAAAACTTTACATTTTCTTTTAAATTTTTATTTATTTTTATGCTATTTTTATGCTGGGCGGTGGTGGCGCACGCCTTTAATCCCAGCACTTGGGAGGCAGAGGCAGGCAGATTTCTGAGTTAAAGGCCAGCCTGGTCTACAGAGTGAGTTCCAGGACAGCCAGGGCTACACAGAGAAACTCTATCTTGAAAAAACCAAAAAAATATATATATTTTTTTTATTATGTATGAGGTGGGTGATGTATATATGTGTGTGTGTGCAGGTATGTGTGCAAGTGTGTGCATATGTATGTGTGAAGGACAGAGGTTCACACACACACACATAAAACTTTACATTTTTTTAAAAATTATTTTTATTATGTATGAGGTGGGTGATTGTATGTGTGTGTCTGTGTGTGTGTATGTGCAGATGTGTGTATATGTATGTGTAAAGGCCAGAGATTAAATACATACACACACACACACACACACACACACACGTATATACAGATATTTTATCCACTCTGTTCCTCTCAAGAACCCTGCCTAATATACTAGCTATTGATGGGCACTGAGGAGGAAGGCCAAAGCCCAGGGTTATCTCAGCTCCACTACGATGCCTGGAAGGATTGGCATGATCAATCCAGGCTGAGACCTAAAAACACTACAGCTAACCCCAACAGAAGCAAAGAGTACTCTCTTCCCATGAGCCTCAGGGGGATGTTGGACCCAAACAATGTATCCCTCTACTGCTCCAGGAGAGGCCTCCTTTGCAGAGGCCACTGTGGGGCTGCATCACTAGTTCTGCCCTTTAGGAAGAGCATCCTCCCAAAAGGACAGCATCCTCCCAAAAGAACAGCATCCTCCCAAAAGAACAGCATCCTCCCAAAAGAACAGCATCCTCCCAAACACTGGGGACCAGAGCTGCTGGCTCAGTCTGGCACTCAGGGTGGGGGGTTGGGGTGGGGTGGGGGGAGATTAAACTTGTTTTGTAGTTTCAGGTCTCAGGGAAAGCTGAGAGAAGGTGTTAACAAGGGCAAAACAGAAATAGGAACACTGGCTGTCTGATGTCAGGGGCGGGACTGAGAATCATCAGAGCTTTGTCCTTTGAATGGTGTTAGGCCGGGAGGTTATACATGGGATGTACCCAACTCTTAGAAATAATGTTATGGGCACAAAATGGCCAACAGATCCAACAGTAAGGGGCAGGAAGAAGCCACTTCTCAAGGCTCAGTAGCATCTCAAAGCCAACATCCTGGTTGTCCCCAGAGGTCAACATAGTAGTCACAGAACCCTTGTTAAGACCTGCTTTGCAAGTCCGTAACTGAATCTAGACTGTGCATGGGAGGGAAAAGTTGGGAGATTGGCAGAGAAGGTTTAAAGGGCAGCGAGGGACTTGCTGTGTAATTGCTGCCCTAGGTCACTCTGCAGGAGACCGCAGGGGCTTGTGGGTAAGGACTGAGGCGGGATATAGAACCAAGAACACGGGGACCTCGGGGACCTCGACTGTGCTCTGAAGAGGGCGTGTGGTGTCCCTGTGGAGTTAGAGGGACACGGGGAGACTAGGAAGGTGGGAGTGGCTTTCCCGAGATGGCTGCTTCTTTGTTCCTAGAAGAAAACCTTTTGAGGAAAACTATCAGGAAGGTATGGGGGTGGGTATCTAAACTGGACCAATGGGAAAGGCTTCCCCTGGAGGTCCAAGCCTGGGTGGGTTTAATAGATGTCCAGCGTTAGGCTTCTCCTATTCCTAAAGTATGAATTGGTTACTTTGTTTCTCTGGGGCTGGGTCTTTTGTCTTTTCCAGCTGTTCAAGAGAGGGAACTGAACCCTAGGCTATTAGACTATTGTTGCACTTCAAAGGTACTTGGGGTGGGGGTAGAGATACAGCTTGGTTGGTAGAGAACTTGCCCCTAGCATGCACAAGGCCCTGGGTTCGATCCCCTGTACCGCGGAAACTGGGCATGGTGGTGTGCCCCTGTAATCCCGGTATTTCAGAGGTAAGAGGATCAGAAATTCCAGGTCACCCTCAGCTGCAGAAGGGACTGGAGGCCAGCTTGGGAAGCATGAGAAACTATCTGAAACAAACAAATAAAGAACAGTTTTTCCAATAAATGTGGTGCTGGCTGTTCTTGAAAGGAGACTATAAAACTTGCCTCACACAGCCCTAAGAGTAATTGAAGGGCATTTTCTGGCCCATGGGCACTTCTTGTTTGCAATCGCTAACACACACACACACACACACACACACACACACACACACACAGAGAGAGAGAGAGAGAGAGAGAGAGAGAGAGAGAGAGAGAGAGAGAGAGCTCTGTATATCTGTATTCTGGGTGGGATGCATCTGCTGCCCAGACCAGCAACTGGCCACGTTTATGAGATCCAGGGACAGTAGGGCTGTGACCATCCTCTCCTTGGCTTAAACATGCACCGGTCCAGCATCAGCAGACAGCACCAAGTCAGATCATGTGGAGCAGAGCGGTGTCTGAGCCAAGCCCTGCTGGGTCCGGGACTAGCTCAAACCAAGGTGGACAGCTCACCTCTGTGATTAATGCCCCTGGAGCCCCACGCGACCACTGCCAGCACTTGCTGTGTCTATCCTGTGGCTCCTATGGGGGGACTCCACGGCATCTGCCCACAGATCACAGACCACAGACTACGTCTCTCTGTCCACAGTCTTGTCTCATGGTCAGCTCTAGGAAACTGGGGAAGTTGTCACTTGGACGACCCTGACACCCAAGCCGGACAGATGCACAGTCCCCAGCCCTTCCGATTTCCCAGCCTGGCCTGTATTCTGAGTTGACTACAGTCTGAGTAGGTTTGGGCGTTGGTTCTGGAAATCTGGAGAGGGGGTGATGTGGGGGTGGGGGTGAGGGTGGGGAACATGTATGGCTCCCCGTGTTTGTGCTCCTGTTTGCCAATGTTTGGATCCCAGATCTTTAAAGTCTGTCTCCTCCCCAGTTCCTGGTTCTTACAGAGAGAGAGGAACTCAACACAGTTGCTTAGGGATCTGCGGTCTTTGCAGGACCTGCAGCCTCCAGCTATGGAGCCCTCCTGGTTGCGTGCAACTGTGGTCCTACCATAAAACTAGAGGTTTCTAATGAATCAGAAAAGGTCCCCTGTGCCTCATTCCAAGGAAGCCCCGCCTCCACCCACTCTGCCTGCATCTCCCTACGTTGCCATCGAGGGGAAGAAGGACTGCCCTTGAGCCCGGTCCTGCAAACACAGCAAGCAGCTTGTTTAAATAAGGCAAATTACGCACTTTGTGACATTTGCCAATGTTTGGATCCCAGATAGGCCAGTGGGGTGGATTCTCACAGCCCCGAGCAGCTCCAATCTTCCCCAGGAAAATGGGCTGCACATATCAGCTCCTGGACAGTACCCACAAGAAGGCTAGATTTCCTCTGTGGGGAACGCTGTCCCACGGCTTGCTCCAGTTGTGCTGAGAAAGACGCCCCTAGGATAAGAGGTAACCCCAAGTGCAGGGGAAGCCCTGGGTGCATGGGCATAATTGTTAACATTAGTTCAGCCCTCCAGGGTCTACCTTGCAGCACAAAATCCACATCCCATGCTGCCCCTTGGCCAGCCCCTCCCCCCACTTCCAAGGGAACCCCATGCTTGGTCATTTGATGGCTTAGTTCCACGGGCACTCTCAGCCGTAGAGCAGGCCGCGCCACCTCTGAGGGCTCCCTTTGCAGACAGTCCCAAGCTCCTCTGCGAAACCCTTCTGAGCATGGCCTTTAGCCATAGATACAAAAACCGGAACTCCCTGCCCAGCGGGTGACTCACAAGCTAGTTACCTCCCTGCACGTTTCCAGGGACAAAGCCAGGATTTTATTACCATGGGATTATGGTGAGCGAGAGGGTGGAATTCCACGGGAAAGCCCCAAACTCCAACGCGTGAATCCTGGTAACTGGCTGGGTAAATAGAAAAGCTGGGTTGTGATGTGCGTGTCTGTGCCCCCAAGACACCAGTTCCCAGCGTCTGGACTCCCTTTGGTGGCCGGGGGAAGCTTCCTTGCTTCTATGACCTACTTCCTAACTGTGCTGTGGTCGCAAGGGCTATAATAAAGTTCCTGAGATACTTTCTCACCTTCTGCCCTTACCTTCTTGTGGTTAGTCCATGGTGGCTACCAGTTTGTCCCTACTGTATACCTTTCTTTCCATTCTATAGGCTGGGGATCTGTGCGTGTGGCTTCTGCACTGTAACATGGCTGCATAGCTGTCTCCAGGCATGGCAGGGAGCCAGCTCCTTTCTGTGCCCTCCCCTCCTTGTCCCCTGACTGATGAGTCCCCCATCCCCGCGCCTATCCCCGCCCTGTGGAGCCCCAGCTTCCACAGGGGTGTGTCTGCTGTTTTTTGTTCTTTGTTTGTTTGTTTTGGGGTTTTTTTTTTTGGTTTTTTGAGACAGGGTTTCTCTGTGTAGCCCTGGCTGTCCTGGAACTCACTCCGTAGATCAGGCTGGCCTCGAACTCAGAAATCCGCCTGCCTTTGCCTCCCAGAGTGCTGGGATTACAGGCCAGCATCACCACTGGTTTGCCCTTTTCAAAGGCGAACCTTGTGCTGCTGAGGACAGCAGGCCTCCGGACTTATCTCCCCATCTCAGGACACTGTTCTCTCAGGGAACAGGACGTTCTCCTGATAACTGATGAGGACAGATAAAGCCTTGAGTGCTAGTGTGTGTGTGTGTGTGTGTGTGTGTGTGTGTGTGTCTGTCTGTCTGTCTGTCTGTTTATCTGTCTGTGTATAAAACTTTTGGTCATTTCTAAGTGTGGCCCTGTGAACTACAAGATACACCTGCCTCAGCTGAGATCAAATCGGGCTTCCTCTCTCCTCTGGTGGGGCTCTTAGCCTTGTCTTTGTGGGAAGCATCCGTGGTCAGGCAGCAGCAACATGGAGAACCAAAGCCTGATCTTGGAGGCGTTCTCTAGGAACAAGACTGGGTGGTCTGTACCCCTTTTGTCTATTTCTGGGCTCAGCCCTGGTCTGACCACCCACTCTTCCCATTGTGCCTATTAGGCCGGCTAATATTCCCCCACCTCCAGCAGGAGCTTCCAGAGAAAGGCTCTCTCGCCCTCTTGTGGTTGCATTAGGTACAGCAGCATTCCAGTGAGTTCTCTGCTCCCTGGACAACCAGAAGTCACACCTTCACTGTAGGCAGGGATAGAAGGGAAGCTGTTTCTTCTTCCTTCTTGGGGCTTTTCATGGTTTTGTTTTGTTTTGTTTTTTGTTTTGTTTGAGACAGGGTCTCATGCCTCCCAGGCTTGCCTGTAACTCATCATACAGCCTAGGGTGACCCTGAACTTGTGATCCTCCTGCCTCAGTCTCCCATGTGTTAGGGGTTACAAGCATGCTCCACCACACCCAGCCTTCTGCAGCCCCAGGGACTGAACCCCAACTTCAAGGATGTTAGGTTGAGACATACGACTCATCCCCCGCCCCCACTGTGTATGTGAGGGGTTAGGATTAGATAATAAAACCATCACAGTTCCCATGCGGAAATAGGTCGCTTGCAGAGTTCCGGTGGATGCCCTTCCTCACCCGGCCTTCATCTAAGGCACTGGGCATGTGTGAGAAAGACAAATGCGGGGAAGGGAGAGGTGGAGGTGGGATGGACAGACGGACAGGCACTATGCAAAGAGCCTCCAGGGAGTCATGGGCCTTGTCTTCTGGTTGCTGTTGCCACACCGTGAACAAGGGCAGTGTGGAAGGGAGAGGGTTTACTGGCTTTCTCTTCCCTTCTCTGTTCACCATCGAAAGGGGTCAGGGCAGGAACTCAAACAGGGCAGGAACCTGGGGGCAGGAGCTGGTGCAGAGGCCAGTGGACTGCTGCTTACTGGCTTGTCCTTGCCCCTTATGGCTTGTTCAGCCTGCTTGCTTTTTCTTTTTTAAAAAAGATTTATTTATTATTATATGTGAGTATGCTGTAGCTGTCTTCAGACACCCCAGAAGAGGGAGTCAGATCTCTTTACGGATGTTTGTGAGCCACCATGTGGGTGCTGGGATTTGAACTCAGGACCTTCGGAAGAGCAGTGGGTGCTCTAACCCGCGGAGCCATCTCTCCAGCCCCTTCCTTTCTTAATACGTCTTTATATTTCTGCTTCTAACCATGGGTTGTCCCTGGCGCCCTGGGTGGGACACAAGAGTCTGACCTGGGACTCGGATTCGTGGCCTCAGAACTATAAACGTGTGGTTTCTTTCCTTCGTCTCTTTTTCCAAATGCCAGTCAAAAGCCTGAGCATGCTCTTCCTAACACCCTGGGCGTTCTCACTCTCTTTGAAGCGCCAGCCCTCTTTTCCAGCATGTAGCCGCTTGCCAAACCTCCACTGCGGAAAGCACAGCTCTCTCTCTCTCTCTCCATCTCCCTCCTCTGGGAAGCTGCCAAGACTTTAAGCTTACCCACCCTGTTATTTTTCTTGAACCCCAATAAAATCAGTCTCGAGCCTCTTCCCATTCCATTCTAAAACTTGTATTAGCAAGACTAAGAACTCAAAAGGGGAGTTCTCCACTTCCTGAAACACCTGGGCTTTGTGTCTCAACGAAAACTCAAAATTTCTCGACAGCATCATCCAGGGAGCTCAATGAACAAGTCCCAGGGCAGGGGAACTGGGGATCGTAAAGAAAGAGAGGAAATGGAGGTACACACCAACACGGAGAGACTCTAGATGTCTCCTCTGTTCTGGGACAAAACGGGGGCAGGAGCGTAGCGGCTCTCTGACTGGGCAAGGCAGGGCCAGGCCATCTGCCCCAGAGTCACAGGACTTTGGCGGGGACTCTGTCAAGCTGACGTGGGGCCCATGACCTCCAGGTTCTCAGTACACACGTGGCTTTCTCTCACAAGGGGTCTCATGAGCCACCCACAGTAATGATGCAGGACTCCACCAGGAATGGAACTGGGTCCTTGGGTGGGGCCAGGGAGCCAGGACCCCCAAGTATTAGAGGCAGAGCCATTCCCTGCCTGCCTGCTGTGGTCATGCAGGTTCCAAGTCTTGGTTTGGGGGCACTTTTGTGGCTCTCCTTAAGAGAGATTGGCTTCCATGTGGGTCATTCCCAACACAACAGCTCCAGAGAGCAGGGAAGCTTGGCCCTAACTCAGCTCTGAGCGCAGTGTCTGTTCTCAGAATCAGTTGCCCCACCGCAGTGAGATGGCCCCTGTTGAAGAACCTTGAGGTGACCTGTTACTGGTGGCTGGGTTTCGGTATTCACAGGCTCTTGGCCTCTTAGTGTAGGAACTGAAATAAAAGCCCACAGGGAGCCAGGTGGTGGTGGTGGCGCACGCCTTTAGTCCCAGTGCTTGGGAGGCAGAGGCAGGTGGATTTCTGAGTTCGAGACCAGCCTGGTCTACAGAGTGAGTTCCAGGACAGCAGGGTTATACAGAGAAACCCTGTCTCAAAAAACCAAATAAATAAATAATAATAAATTTTTTTAAAGCCCACATCAGTTCACAAAAATAACAAGTATTTAAAGCAAAATGATGCCCATGCACTCAAATCTAGTTCAAGCCAGATTGGTACTCTTTTTTTTTTTTTTTTTTTTTTTTTGAGACAGGGTTTCTCTGTATAGCCCTGGCTGTCCTGGAACTCACTCTGTAGACCAGGCTGGCCTCGAACTCAGAAATCTGCCTGCCTCTGCCTCCCAAGTGCTGGGATTACAGGTGTGCGCCACCACCACCCGGCCAGATTGGTACTCTTAACCATCTCACATCAGGATATACATTGAGCCGGGCGTGGTGGCACATGCTTTGAATACCAGCACTTGGGAGGCAGAGGCAGGCGGATTTCTGAATTTGAGGCCAGCCTGGTCTACAGAGTGAGTTCCAGGACAGCCAGGGCTACACAGAGAAACCCTGTCTCGAAAAAAACCAAAAAACAAAAAGGATATACATTGGAATACATCAAAACAGTGTCTTCACTTTGTTTGTTTTGTTTTTTATTTTTTGCTGTGATAAGATACAGTAACCAAGGCGACTTATAAAAGAAAGAGTCTGTTTGGGGCTTATGGTCTCACAGGGTTAGACTCCATGTCTGTCAAAGGGGGTGGGGGGTGTGGCAGCAGGCAGGAGGGCATGCGGAGAGAGCAGCTGAGAGCTTACATCTTATCCACAAAGACAAGGCACAGAGAGAGACAACTTGAATGGCGTAGGCTTTTGAAACCTCAAAGTCCGTCCCAGAAACACACCTCTTTCAACTAGGCCACACCTCCTAGTCCAGTCACAGTCCTGTCCACCAGCTGTGGACCAAGTATTAAGCTGTATGAGCCTCTGGGGGCCCATTCTCACTCAGACCACCAGGAAAAGAAATTGTTGGGGGCGGGCGGGCGGGGTGAAGGATGCCTCATTGTCATTGAGAAAAATGTATCCCGCTGTTCCTAGTGGGTTGTGTGTGTGTGTGTGTGTGTGTGTGTGTGTGTGTGTATAGCCAGATGCTTAAGGAGTCTGGGGCTTCTAGGTGCATTGTTCAGAGGACAGTGTGTGCAAACAGTATATCTAGGAAAAGGTGGTGGACGGCCAAGAGATGGGGTGGGCATAACTCAAACAAAGCACCAAGTTCTTACTGTCCCGCGGGTGTGCTTAAACATCCCGCTCTCCAAACCCCTGCACAAAGGTCTTGCATTCTGCCTGGGAGAGAAATGCTAGTTCTTAAAGGGTTGAACAAGACGTACCCCACCCACACAGGAGGTACAGCCTGCAGTCCGAGAAAGCTAGCCTCGGGCAGCCCAGCAGTGGTAGGGACGATGCTGGAGAGTGGTGCTGGGGTACCAGGCATCTAGTCAGACACAAGTGGGCGTACTAGCTACATCTACCGCTGCCTTTCAACCCTGTCTGAGCCGGGAGCTCGCGGTAGGGAGCTGGGGAGGCAGTTCGAGCCCTTTAACACGTGTCCATGTCTATGTTTCCTAGGTAAACGCAAGGATGGGGTGTCTGACTAGACTGCTGGTGTCATCTTAGTTACATGAGAAGCCGTAAGGCTCCCGGTGCCACCTCCTCCCAGAAGCACAGAAGATTTGGCCACTCTGGGGCAGGCCAGCTGAAGCTTTCTCTGCCGGCTTGGAGGCTTGGATTCAAGTCGCAGTCCAAAACACTGAGAGGAACTGGTTCCACATAAAGTCCACAGCACCCCCATCCCCCACCCTGGAGCACTGGATACGCCAGGAAGACCATCCTATATTTCAACCCCTGTGCCTCGGGAGCACGCCTGCAGCTCTGCCCTCACGGCTTGGCACTAAGCATCACCCACATCCCAACTGGCTACTCTTGGGATGATTTGGGGAGTTCTCCAGGGCTGTCTACTTCCCCAGCAGCAGCTCTTGGGGCAGCTCCAGTCAGGGTCAGCCAGAACAGAACAGGAACTGTCAATCAACAGAACCACTTGCCACTCCTACCAGCCCTATGTGGGAATCCAGTTGTTCCACACCTTCACCAAGGGGCAACTCCCAAGCTCATCACATCGCCACCCCAGCCTTTCCCGTGTCCATCGTGTGTCCGTTTGCTCTCCCTCTCCCTCCCCGCTCTGCACTGGGTCATCTACATCTTGAGGTACTCCTGAACATTAACTATCTCTCTACGATTGGACACAAGTCCTCTGTTAGGGTGATTATTATATTCTGAGTGCTTTCTCACAAGCTCTGTCTTCTCTTCTTCCTACCCCTGTCTTTCAAAGACTAGGTTTTACTTTTTGACGAAGCTCAACTTATCTCTTTAATTCTATGCTTTCAGTCTTTGTGCCCATCTGTGACTCTCTCTCTCTCTCTCTCTTTTTTTTTTTTTTTCGAGACAGGGTTTCTCTGTGTAGCCCGGGCTGTCCTGGAACTCACTTTGTAGACCAGGCTGGCCTCGAACTCAGAAATCCACCTGCCTCTGCCTCCCAAGTGCTGGGATTACAGGCATGCGCCACCACCGCCCGGCCTGTGACTCCCTTTTTAATCAGATATCCGACTGATAGTTACAGCATACAATAGTAGCAAGCGCGGAGTCAGTGGTTTTCTGCCTCGGAATGTATATGTTAGTCTGTATGTAATAGTAACTCCATCAGAGGATTACACCACTTCAATAGGATCTGTACAAACGCTTGGATCTAGACACTTTCACGGTGAGGCAACTTAAACAGCAAAGCCACTGTCACTCCACGGGCATTTCCAGGAAAGCTCGGAGCTCCGCTGACACCTCACTACGTCCATCATTCCCGGTCCTCCGACCCCAAAACTGCTCTCTGCGCCCAGCGGTAGAGCCCTACGCGGAACGAAGAGCGCCCTCGGGTCCGGCATCTGTGCCCTCTCCTGGAGGCCAGTGCTCTGTCCTCTGTCCTCGGATGGTCGCTCAACTAGGGTCCTGCAGGACCAGTACTTACGGCCAGCTCCGCCCACACCCTGAGACTGTACGACACCAGGCAACAGGAATGCCTGGCGTCGTGCTGCTCAGCAGGTCCCGGATGAGACCAAGCGAATTCTCCCTGCCCTCGGGTCAACCTGCGCCCCGCGCAATGCTGACCCTGCGACTCAAACCCACCAGCCAGGTCACCAAAGCTCCCGCAGCGGAAAGAACAACTTGGAGAACAGGAGAAGGGCGGGACTGCGCTGAGGACCCGCCCCACCCCAGGCCACACCTCCGGCCACGCCCACATACCCCATACTCCGGACGACGTGAGGCGCGTGCGCACCGTGGGTCTGGTCGCGTTGCCATAGCGCTACTGGGGACGCGCTCCTTTGGGCGCACAGGCGCGCTTCCGGAGCGGGGCGCGGCAGCCGGAAGTGCGTGGCCGCCGGGGCCATGGCGGCGCTCAGCGTCGTCTGCCTGCTGCTGGCAGCGGCATCCTGGCGGCCGGTCTCGGCTACAGGAGAAGAATTCTGGCCTGGCCAGTCGGCGGCGGACATCCTGTCGGGGGTGGCATCCCGCAGACGGTAAGCGCGTCCACGGTGGCCGGGCCGAGCAAGGCATCTGGGACAGGGTCAGCCGCGGGCTGGGGTCAGCCGGCCCGGGGCTGCGCGCGCAGGCTGCAGGAGTGATGAAGACTGTGTGGCGAAGGTCGCCCTGGCCCTGGTCTGAGCTGGCCGTCTACTCCCGGGCGATCTCTGCCGGAGCGGAGGTGGAACCAAGCTCAGGCCACCTTAGGCGCTCTGTCCCGAAGCCCTTCTTAAGTCCTAGCGAGTTAGAAGTTCGGGTTGGCTGTCGTGGAGATGGCGCTTCCTCCTCGGCTGCTATTCCCCAAATTGGAGGGTAAACCCGAGGTCCGGTGCAGACAAACCCAGTGACGATAGGACTGAAGCCTGTCCGCCTCTCTGTAGAAAGGAATCTTGCTTTGGCAAGGCCCTAAAGTTTTAGAACCGTTTTCAAGGAGATTCTACACCACTATTTGACTTTCTCAAGTGTCATTAGTGTACCATGGAGCTTTTCCACCGGCCAGCCAATCAGATCTGTGCCATCACAGTGGAGCTTAATGCAAAAACAGTCTCGAGAACCCGGGTATGGCCAGACCCAAAGTAAAATTTCAAAAATCACGAATACTACCATCCCATCCTCTTCACTCTTTTTATTTTGAAAATCCTTGTTCATACAATGGGATTATCGTTATTTTTCAATGAATGAATGACTACTTCTAGCTTTAGCTTACAACGCAGGAACTGTCAATAGATTTAATTCATAAACCAGCTTGGTCCAACCTATGCCCATTGGCCAGAAGTGCGTTCAGAATAGCAATGAACGCAGCCCACCATAATTATTGATGACAACATCATGCCTCTTTGTCAAAGGTTTGATAACCCCGAGGAAACAACTGGCCTTTGGGCTCCTCAGTAATTTTGTTTGGACTGTGAAGGAGTCTTTGGATTGGACACCATGGAAATGGCAGTGGTACTGATTCTCAGGCTTGGCCACTGAGGTTCTGTTGATTCTGAATTATCAAGAGACTGTGTGTCTGCTGTGGGCATCATTGTCACATAGTAACTGCCCTCTCTGTAGGCGGGGAGAGGGTGCCCTGTGAAGAGTCCTCACGGCTCACGGCCTATGTCTTGCTTCCTACTCAGGTATCTTCTGTATGATGTCAACCCCCCAGAAGGCTTCAATCTCCGCAGGGATGTCTATATCCGGGTGGCATCCTTGCTGAAGACGCTGCTGAAGACGGAAGAGTGGGTGCTTGTCCTACCCCCGTGGGGCCGCCTCTACCACTGGCAAAGCCCTGACATCCCTCAGGTCCGGATTCCCTGGTCCGAGTTTTTTGACCTTCCGAGCCTCAATAAAAACATCCCCGTTATAGAGTATGAACAGTTCATTGCAGGTGAGGCGGGCATCAGGCTGGGGGGCTTTTCCGAGGCGGATGGATGGATGGATGGATGGATGGCGGCCCCGGGGCTGCCTGGCGCTTTCCGCTCGGCCCTGCTTGTAAAGCCCTTGCTTCCGTGCTTCTTCTGGGGAAGCGGGTCTGAGCCGCCATGGTGGGTGTGGTCAGTGCTGACGAGAGAGCAGCTGACAGGCCATCTTAACCGAGAGACACACACCAGGGTGTGCATCTTGTGGGATCACACCTCAGTGCTCAAGGGTCTGTGAAGAGCCCTTTTGCTTCACCTATCCCTGCTTTCCCCTTTTTGAGAGGAACAGTGTTTCCCTGAGCACAAGGGTGTTTAGAGTTGAGCATGGCTTTGGTTGGAAGACATCCTTTTTTTTTTTCTGCTGCACTGGAGGCCCCCGGGAAGGAAGGGGTTCATTTAGAGCCTGGTTGGCACCCATGATATACATCAGATCCTTATCCCACCACGACCTACGCCCCTGCCCGGGACTGCTGCCTCAGGAAGATCTATTTCCAGAATGTTCTCTACGCCGATCGCATCGTTATCGAACGTTCTGTATCATAGTTGGTCCTAGGAACACAAGAAGCATATTTTCTTACTTTTTCATTCAGGCTAAAGATGTAAAATTCAGACCATTGTAAGTGCCTGCCTGTTCCCTTTCCTGGCCCAGCTCAGAGGCTTGTGGGTCCTGGAAAACAAGAGCTGAGGTTGGGTTTTCTTAGGGTGCTAGACTCACCCAGGATAGCCTGACCTTTGCCTGAGCCGCAATCTCAGACGCCTGGAGATGCAGTCGGCGCCTCTGTGGGGCAAGGCCAGCGGATTTCTCACTGTGGGAAAGAAAGGCACAGATGAGCCCTCCTCCCCGCCCAGCCATTTGGTGTGGCATCTGGAGGCACAGGGCTGAATCTCCCTGCTGCCACCGACCCTCCCTCCAGCTGCAGCTGGAGGAGATCTGGGGAAGCCCACAGGGAAAATGGTGCCTATACTCTGGGTTTTCTGGGAAGACAGAGTGGCTTTACCCGCTGACGGAGCAGAACTGCCTGGCTAAATCTGGACTGGGGCGAGCCCGGCACTTTGAGTGATCCGTGGGAGGGAAGCTGCTTTAGCTTGGGCCACGGGTCCATCAGCCACGCGCAGACCTCGCGCGGTGTGACTTTAAAGACACATCCGTTGACGTTGCTGCTTGCCCTAACTGGGGTCATTGTCTGCACAAACCCTCACTGGTGCTTTGGGGTACAGTTGGGGGTTAAGGGTGAAGCAGACATGCTGAGAGGACATGCTGGGGTCTCAGGGAGTGAGAACAAGCTTTGGGGGGGAGGGGGGACATACCAGTCAGGTGAACATGTGTTGAGGGGCAGTGCAAAGCCACACACAGTAGGCCTGCTCCACTGTGTCAGGGTCCCGCGAGGAGAAGCAGATGACAGGGAGAGGCCAGAGAGACCTCCGAGTCCCGCTCCGTCCCCCAGGCCCGCATGCTCATACCGCCGATCCCGCCGACTGCTCTGGAGGCTTTCCCGAGCCTCTGTGGGCTAAGGAGGCTAAATAAATAAATCAATCAGTGAACGCGGTCCATGCATGGTGCACGGCCGCGGTGGTGTGGCACGTTGTCCCGGGGTCTCTTTCAGAGTCCGGCGGGCCCTTCATTGACCAGGTGTACGTCCTGCAAGGTTACGCCGAGGGCTGGAAGGAGGGCACCTGGGAGGAGAAGGTGGACGAGCGGCCCTGCATAGACCCTCTGCTGTACTCACAAGACAAGCACGAGTATTACAGGTAGCACTGTGGGTTCAGGACCGCCCCCCACACTCTCACACACAACACGGTTCGCAGGGACCGTCCTGAGGGGTCGCCCCTGATACATTAGATCAACTTACACTATTGGACAGACCTGGCCAGTTTTTTTGTTTTGCTTTTTTTTTTTTTTTTTGGTTTTTTGAGACAGGGTTTCTCTGTGTGGTCCTGGCTGTCCTGGAACTCACTCTGTAGACCAGGCTGGCCTCGAACTCAGAAATCCGCCTGCCTCTGCCTCCCAAGTGCTGGGATTACAGGCATGCGCCACCATGCCCGGCCCCTGGCCTGGCCAGTTTTAAAAACGTCTCACTAGGATACCCCTCCTTATTTTACTCTGATTTTTTTTTTGTTTTGTTTTTTGTTTTTTGTTTTGTTTGTTTTGTTTTTGTGGTGCTGGGGTTTGAACCTGGGGCCCTGTGCATGCTGAGCAGGCCCTCTCCCAGTTGAGCTACATCTCCCTGGTTTCTTCCTGCTCAGACACAGGTCTCACTACGTGCCCCAGTGCAGTCTTTGGCTTCCGATCTTCCCGCCTTAGCCTCGGAAGTACTGAGCCTTCAGCCACGCGCCAGCCTGCCCAGCTCCTCTCACGTTTCACTACTTGAGCGTGGGTGTGGCCATCTTAGCCACTCGTTGTCTGAGGTCCTGGCTGTCACTTAGCACCCTCCCTGTGTGAGGAGTCTTGGGAGAGCTTGCCTGTCTAGTCGAGGCGTGGCTTCTGTCAACTCCTCCTCCACTGCTCCTCTCCTGTCGGTGACCCGGGGAAGCGTTGAGCTCTGTGGGTTTTCTTACAAGAACCTAGCCTGTGAGCCGCAGATCGACAGGGTGGTGTCAGCAGGCTCCTGAGTGAGAGCACCCAGGCTGACGGATGGCCGGGCTCTGTTTTCCAGAGGCTGGTTTTGGGGCTACGAAGAAACACGGGGTCTGAATGTCTCCTGCCTGTCCGTCCAGGGATCGGCTTCCATTGTGGCGCCCATCCTCTTAAAAAACACATCTGCTCGGTAAGTGCCAGCCAGGCCTTCCCAATACCTCACCAGGCCCCTCCCCGCACTCCAGCGGCCTGTGGGACGCCCACGTCCACAGCGGTGGGACTAGGCTACGGAGGGTCTGGAGGAGGCTGTGTGTCTGAGAAGAATCCCAGAGAGACTCCAGGCTGGGGTTGTCTCTTGTGCTCTGGTATGGTGGGGGCGGTCTGAACTCCCTGCTCAGTGAAGCCATTTTAACCCTTACCTGCCGTTCACCTCCTGTGCCCTGAGCGGCCGCTGCAGGCGTGGGAGGTAGGACACGCTTGTGACTTCCTTCTGCATTCCTCTATGGGGCGCTATGAGGATCCTAGCCCAGCTGGGAATATGTGTGGGGGGCTGTGAAGAGGTGCCGGTGTGTCCAGTGGAGGTAGAGAGGCTTGGACAGTCGTGGGGCTCCGGGGCTTGGCCGGAAGGTGGAAGCTATTGGGCTTGAACCCCCGGGGCTTTGAAAGCATCGCCTGGTGCTGTTTCAGACCTCTCTTCCCTGAGGGCTGGAGGTTATTATACAGCACGCCCTGTTTCTGGAATCAGGCAGCTGCAGTAGGGAGTAGGTGTTCCTATTCACCCTTGGAAAGAGGCATAAGGAAGGGGTTGACCCAGAAATGCAGGTGGGCCAGGCATAAGAGTCTGTGAGATTTGTGGCGTCACCTCTGGGAAGAAGTGCCCGAGAACCGTGTCCCAGGAATGTTCTTCAGGCATCCCTGAAGTCACAAGGCCTGTCCGTGCCTTCAGTTCCCTCAGCGTCTCCAGCAGCTAGCTGTGAGCCTCGTGCTAGCCCGGGCGCTGCAGGCCACGCTCCCGCTTTCAGGCTCCGCGTCACCACCGAGGCCTCACTGACTGCAGAATGCCCAGCCTTGGCCAGTTGCAGCGGGCCTGGAAAGGGCAGCTTCCCGGTCAGCACTGAGCCTGTTGCCGCTGGCTCTGATAAAATGTATATTTTGCACACAGTTAAATGTATCAGCCTATTTTGGAAAGATTTCCTTCCATCCCGCCCCGCCCCGTGTCACTACCTCGGTGTCCTTAAGTCCTCCCCGTTCTGCTGTGGAGTTTCACTTTCTGTGTCCCCGTCCCCCCATCCCCCCACGCCCCCAGAGGACATCTGTGGTGAGAGGTCAGGCTTCGGTGACATGCTCACGTCCTTGGTTCCCAGTCCTGTCAGAACAAGATGGTCCCATAAGCGTGACACATGGAGACCCAAAGGGGTGGCCCTCTTCCTAGAGTGAGGCAGTTGCCTTTGGAACAGGAGCACACGTGTCTTGTGCCCCGTGGCACCCGCAGCCGTGCGCTCTGCTCTCCTGTCTGATGGGTGACAGAGCCTCGACACGCCAGCCGACTCCCTAGCCGTGTTAGGTCAGCGCACTGCTGAGCTTTGTAAAGCCTGTGACCCTGGTTTCTTTCCGTCCTCTTCCTGCTCCTCAGAGCTCTGCAGGGAGGTGCTGGGTGTTCTTATTGGGGGTCCCCAGCACCCTTGAACTGTCTGTCGGGGCCCAAGGCTTCCTCTCATTTTGTACAAATATAATTGTTTTGACTCTTGAAGTCGTCTTCTTCCCTTACTTTACTGCAGGTCTGTGATGCTGGACCGAGCTGAAAACCTGCTTCACGACCACTATGGGGGCCGGGAATACTGGGATGTGAGTACCTCAGAGCGGGCCCTCTCTGCATGCGCTCGTGTCTGGAAACTTAGTCAACAGCAGCTCTGAGCCTCCATGACTGAAACCCTGGGCTGTCCGCTTTGGCTGCAGGACCCGCCGCTGCCTTATGATGCGGTGTTTCATAAACCTAGTGGTCCTCCCTTGCCTCGCCCCTCCACACCTGTAGGTGGCTGGGACACTACTCCTTTGGGCAGGGGAAGGGGACATTTTGTGCAGCAAGTCCTAATGCCTTGAGCCATTTCTACCTGGAGGGGAGCGGTAGGCCTGCGTGATTCTGAGGTCACTGGCGCAGGTCAGGCTGGGAACTGCAGCTCTGCGTGCAAAGTATTTGGTGTGCAACAGGGACACAGTCATCCAGGTCAGTTTAGTTTACAAGAAACAAAGCCCGAATCGAGCAGAACATAAAGCTAGGAGCTGGGTAGACATTGAGGTGATGAGGTCACATGATGTTACCGCCCAAGGGCAGATGGCACAAGCCAGCTTTGCAGCCCAGACAGGCCCAGCTCTAGGGCTGGCTGGGGTGGCCCTCCCTGAAGTTGCCCTACAAAGGCCTTTCCCGATCTCTGTGGGTGACACCACTGCTGGCCAAGTGGAGAGGAATTAGCTAGAGGTCCCCGTAGCCGGCCGTGGTGTGGGCAGCAGGAGTCACCTAGGACCCGGTTGGGAGGGCTGAGGAGCCTTGTCCGTGGTGCCTGCGGAGGAGGAGGGGGGGCAGGTGGCAGATAGTGAAGCTGTGACTGCTCATCCGTCCCAAGGCCTGGTGACACTCAGCCCAGCCCTGTCCGTGCAGACCCGGCGCAGCATGGTGTTCGCCAAGCACTTGCGGGCCGTGGGAGACGAGTTCCGGAGCCAGCACCTCAACTCCACGGACGCCGCCGATAAGATGGCCCCGGAGGAAGACTGGACGAGGATGAAGGTAGCCACGCTGCTCTCGCCCGAGACGGAGCTAGGGACGGGGCTCATCTCTTAAGCTAGCGTGTCTGACCTGTGAGTGACACTCATTATCTATCTGACCTGCAAGAGGGCTGGGGGCCGAGCTTCACCAGGTCCTTGTCTGGATGCCGAGTTAGGGTTGCGACTTGTATTTTTGTGTAAGTTTTCAGATTTTGCCCAGCATGGTGGCACATGCGTAGAACCAGTGTTTAGAGGTGGAAGCAGGAGGTGGTGGGATCCAGGCTAGCCTGGGCTATGTAGGGAAACCCCATCTCGGAAAAATAAACCGTAAGAGAAAGGAAGGAAAGGAAGGAACAGGGAACCCCAAAGCAGAAGTTGGTAATGAAAAGATGAATCCGTCAGCATTTCCTGCGGCCTCTGCCCGGCAGAGAGGAAGCAGGCCAGCCCCCTGCCTCAGAGCTCCTTCAGGCCTTCAGTCATGCATTACCCTCTCCTGGCTGTACGTGTACTCCTCAAAGCTGGGTTCTTTCCTGAGGGCTGGCTGAGCACTGTGGGCCCCTCCCCTGTGACGCTGGATGTTAGAGCTCCCCCATATCGGCTCTGTGGGCGGTCTGGACTGGTTCCAGGTGCTGTCGCTTAAGCAGTAAATTGTCACTTAGATGCTCCTGCCTCGAAGAAGAACATATTCAATAGCTTTTCTTTTCTTTTTTTTCCTAGTGATTCATTTTTTTTTTTTTTTTTTTTTTTTTTTTGGTTTTTTCGAGACAGAGTTTCTCTGTGTAGTCCTGGCTGTCCTGGAACTCACTCTGTAGACCAGGCTGGCCTCGAACTCAGAAATCCGCCTGCCTCTGCCTCCCAAGTGCTGGGATTACAGGCATGCGCCACCACGCCCGCCTTTGTGATTCATTTTTGATTCTTATTTTGCTCAATAACGTATTTGTGATGATTGATTACTTCATGGTCTTCTTTTTTTTTTTTTGGTGTTTTTGGTTTTTTGAGACAGGGTTTCTCTGTGTAGGTCTGGCTGTCCTGGAACTCACTCTGTAGACCACGCTGGCCTCCAACTCAGAAATCCGCCTGCCTCTGCCTCCCAAGTGCTGGGATTAAAGGCGTGTGCCACCACCACCCAGCCCATTTCGTGGTCTTCTTGAGGAGACATCTGTCTCCCCCAGAAGAGTCTGTGTGAGACTCAGTCAGGCCTGGCGGGATGCTGTAGAGAGCGCGTTTGTCCCACTGCGTGTCAGGATGCCCAGGTGAACTCTGTTCAGCATCTTTCCAGCACTTGCCTGTCTTCCGTAGGTCAAACTGGGCTCAGCACTAGGCGGGCCCTACCTTGGCGTCCACCTGAGAAGGAAGGACTTCATCTGGGGCCACAGGGAGGATGTGCCCAGCCTGGAGGGGGCTGTGAAGAAGATCCGGAGCCTCATGAAGACCCACCAGCTGGACAAGGTGTTCGTGGCCACGGACGCCATCAGGAAGGGTAGGCAGCCCTAAGCCCAGGCTTGGTTCAGGCCTCTCACCCCTCCCCGACCGGTTGCTGGGCGGGCGCTTGGGACCCTCCACAACGCGCCTGCTCATCCTGGAAGGTCAGCGGCCTCTCCTCTGCCTCGCAGAACAGGAAGAACTGAGGAAGCTGCTGCCGGAAATGGTGAGGTTTGAGCCCACGTGGGAGGAGCTGGAGCTGTACAAGGACGGAGGCGTGGCCATCATCGACCAGTGGATCTGCGCTCACGCCAGGTGTGGCTTCCTGCTGCTCTCAGGTTCCCCCTTGCCCCGGTACTCAGCGGCCGGGGCAGGTGGCTGTGGCTGTCCACCTCTTCTGTCCCCGTTTAGAAAGCTTTGTTGCTTTCTACACTAACACCCAGCCCAGGGTTTCCTTGGTGGGTCCAGACCCTTCAGGTCTTGGGCGCACACATCCTCCATGCTGTGCACCTGGACCGAGTCTGATTTGTCCGTCCGAGAGAGGGGCACTGTATGTCTGTCTGCTCCAGGAGAGCAGGAGGGCAGCTGACCTTGCCCCGCTCCCCAGTGCATCGGCTGTAGGAGCCTGGGGTGGGCTCAGGTTGGATGTAGGAGCCTGGGGCGGGCTCAGGTTGGGACGTAGGAGCCTGGGGCGGGCTCAGGTTGGATGTAGGAGCCTGGGGCTGGCTCAGGTTGGATGTAGGAGCCTGGGGCGGGCTCAGGTTGGATGTAGGAGCCTGGGGCGGGCTCAGGTTGGATGTAGGAGCCTGGGGCGGGCTCAGGTTGGATGTAGGAGCCTGGGGCTGGCTCAGGTTGGGATGTAGGAGCCTGGGGCGGGCTCAGGTTGGATGTAGGAGCCTGGGGCTGGCTCAGGTTGGATGTAGGAGCCTGGGGCGGGCTCAGGTTGGGATGTAGGAGCCTGGGGCGGGCTCAGGTTGGATGTCCCGAGTAGAATGGGAAAGGAGGCAGAGTGTGACTTCCCCGTGGCTCCACGTGCTGATGAGGTGCCCGGAGTGCGCTCGCTTAGGGTCGGAAGGCTAGTGTGTGCCCGCCTTGCCCGCTGCTTTTCTGCCGTGCTCTGGCCTCCTGGGTGCCCGCTGACACCATCCCAGCACCAGGGCTAGGCAGGTGAGGGCCTCATCCTTGATCTGCTTAGGTCCAGCTGCTGTTCCCTCCCAGGCATGGCTTGTTTAGTGCACATGGTGGGGAGAGCCAGGCCATTCTCCCTGTTAGCGCTCTCTGAGGAGCTCTGAGCCTGCCCTTTCTCTCTGCCTGGGATTCTTCCCAGGATCTGCTAGACACAGCTGTCTCAGGAACCGACTAACTTCCAGCTCGGACAGTACCTCACACAGCTGATTATAGCTGCCTCCGCCATCAGCACAGCCCACCCCGATGCTCACGCAGCCCACCTGATGCCTCCACAGGTGGGGCGAGCCTCAGGCCCCAGAGTTTCAGGATAGTCATGTGACATAGCTCTCCAGTGCTCCTCTTGGATCAGTTGGTCACTCAAATGCCATCAGAGAGCCAGGGTATATAGGGCGGCCGCATTGCTCTGTCACCCCAGAAATCTGAAGGACCCTGGAAAAGGAGCTCCCTTAGCTATGACAGCATGCGTGTAGATAGTTCCTGCCACTGTCAGGGTGCCAAGATGGACACAAGTCCTCGGTGCTAGCTGTACAGCCAGGTGGAGGTCTGCCAGGCCCAGTGGCTGCTGAGGTACAGACTGACCCAGGCAGGTGCCCACGGAGCTGAGGCCTCCAGAGCCTCTGGTGGGAGGGCGTGGTGGGAGGGCGTGGCCACGGTACCCATTGCCCGTCCCAGGTAACGTCTGTTGCTCTGCAGGTTTTTTATCGGCACCTCCGTTTCCACATTTTCCTTTCGGATCCACGAAGAGAGAGAGATCTTGGGGTTGGACCCCAAGACCACATACAACCGGTTTTGTGGAGACCAGGAGAAAGCGTGCGAGCAGCCCACGCACTGGAAGATCGCATACTGAGGGCCACCTATCCACCACCTGCCAGTCACTCGGTCACAGGGTCCCCGAGGAGGCCCCCTGCCAGGGAGGCAGCACACCTAAAGCCCGTGTGCCCTTGTGTCCACGGGCCGACATCTACCTGTGTCTAGGCTCTGCCACCTTCAGGATTCACAACCGTGTCTTCTCCCAGGACCTGAGAACCCATGTCCCCATCGCAGATGTCACCTGCGCGCTTGTCCAGAAATGGGAGAACATCTGTCAGCTCCGACACCGGCCTCTCGGCCACCTTCCTGAGAAAGTTGAGAACGGTCCGAGTGTGGCAGCACCCTCAGGCGTGGAGGCAGGCTCCTGAGGTGTTGGCGTGACTAACTGCTGAGATCACTTCACACCTGGCCCGTGTGAGCAGACACCAGGTTTTGCCTCAGCCCCCAGCTGTGTGGTGACCCTGCTAATTTCCTCCTGGAGTGAACGGCTCAGGCACTGTCATCATCAGAGCACCGGGAACCTTAGGACAGCCCTCGAGCCTTGCCAATGACTCCCTCGCCTCACACGGACCCCTTCCCCCCCAGGCTCATGGCACACGCTGAGAAGTAGAATGGAGAAGTAACAGAAACGGCCTTCAGAAGGCCACACCCGAGACACGCTTTATGAATCTCTTTCCTGGGCCTCACGCTGCTCCACGGGAGGCAGAGGCGGCACAGCCTTGGCCAGGGCACCCCCAGGTCCTCCCCTCCCCCCAGTGCTGTGCACTGAGCAGCTCCCACCCAGCTACTGCCCAGGTCTCCGTCCTAAGCACCGAGGTAGACCCTGAGCACAGACAGGGCCCTGTGGCCCACTCAGCCGACCAGGTAGAATCACGTATTTATTTTCCATTTGTACATCCAAGCATATTAATAAAATACTTTTTCAAGAAAACTGCAGTGCTAGAAATGGTGCCTTTTTAATCCTTTGTTTTCTTTTTTTTTTGGTCTTTTTGACTTTTTGGAGACAGGGTTTCTCTGTAGTCCTGGCTGTACTGGAACTCACTCTGTAGACCAGGCTAGCCTCGAACTCAGAAATCCGCCTGCCTCTGCCTCCCAAGTGCTGGGATTACAGGCATGCGCCACCACACCCGGCTCAATCCTTTGTTTTCTTGGGTCAGAAGCTGTATCTGATGTGTAGACATCTACAGCTGTGCCTTTTGGGAGAACGAGGGATTGTGCTACCTGGCAATGCACAGCATGGACCCTTGTTGAGTCCGCAGAAAGCAGACTAGCCAGGTATAAGAGGTCAGCAGTGTGTCCTGGAGCCTGGGGTTTGGTTCTGTTTGTGGGGACCAGAACGACCTCGTCATTGTCTACCACAACCCGGTCCTCTGTCCGTCGGGCTGTCTGTCAGGGGAAAGCATTCATTCTCCAGCTATAGAAAATCTGGAAATTCCATCTTCTGGACTCGAAGGAGATGGCAGTAGACATGATATTTATGCTTTCTAGAGGAGTGGCCGGTCCATCTGACGGTAGCACTGGCAGATGCACAGGTTAGGGAGAGCCCTTGGTGTCAGGATAGACCCGTCTGTGCTACAGGGGCAGCCAGTGCCAAGAGCCAAGAGGCGCAGCCCGGGGCAGTGGAGCGGTGTGCTGGGCGACATCATCTGAGAGGATGGCGTGAGCCATGGAGCAAGGGTCTAAGCCAACACGCCCTGTGGCCGTCGATGGAGAGCAGCCCAGTTGACAGAAGCAACGAACAATGGAACGGGACAGTCTGAGCCAGGGGACACAGCAGCGCCCGGTGCCATGGGCAGCAGCGTCTCCAGGCGAAGCTGGGCAGCCCTGTGGAGTCTTGAACCAGTCAACCGGTAGCCCGACCAGCTGCTGTGATAGCCGGCTGTCACAGGAATATCAGTGAGCCCGCAGCTCAGTTCCGTACAACGCTGGGTTGCAGCTCACCGTGAACAGAGACAGCTCTAAAACAAATTCAGCAGGAGATCCCAGAGCCGGCTATGTCCAGGAGGGGCCAGGGGCCAGAAGGCCACAGCAGAGAGCAGTTCCAGCTATCCAGAAGGATGATAGGGTCGTTTGGGTCAGGGTGGGGCTACTGACACTTGCAACTCAGATGGGTGTGACTTGCAGTGGCTGTTTGTGTCAAGGTACATGCCACAGCCCCATCCTGTCCCAGCTGTCACCATGCCACAATGCTCCCTGTGCCGGGAACTTCTTAACTGTAGACAGTGGAGCCTGACCTCCAAGTCCCTCTGGTACAGATGACACTAACAAGGCCGTTAATGGCTGGACACACAGACATGCCCTGTTGGGGTCTAGTCTACACTCGGGCCCTAACATCTTAGGCAGCTTCCTTTGTGAATTTTCAGTGACCCAGATGTGATCTCTTACAACTCTCCCATCATCCTCTCTTCCCTGTCCTCAGATGTAGCAAGGGAAACACAATATCCACACTGGACTTCCCTGAGAGTCTCCCTGAGAGTCTGCCTGGCCCTGAACTGTTAACATGTTGCAAGTACCCTGTATCCATCAGGCTAAGGGGTCTTTTATGGACTCTGGCTTCTAATTGTCATCTGCTGGCTGTCTTCAGGCACTGACCATATACCCTGCATCTGATGACCTAGGCAGGAAGTCCACTGCCAGGAGAGAAAATGAGGAACCTAGTAGTCCATAACCCACGCGCAGCCCGGAAGCAGTGCTTCCTGCCCCAAGAGAACAAGGCAACGCTGATGCTGAGTTGGATCTGGGAAGCTGAGTTCAACTTACAAGCCACAAGCTGGGAGGAAGTCAGTGGTCAGAAGACCATTTGGTCTTTGGTGTCAGCTAAAGTCACACCTGGGGCTCTACCCAGAACAGCAGGGCATTGCAGGCCATAATGCCTTCACCGGCACCGGCAGGGCCATCCACGTAGGGATCGCAGCTCAGACCAGCCCACTCGGGGTCTCTGTGCAGAGACCACACGGATGGCAAATAACCATCCTTGATGAAACCACAGGGCAATTTGTTCCAAGGCAGCAGCTAATTGGGACACCAAGGGCTATAAATCAGGCACACACGCTGCCTAGGGCGTCTGGGACGGGCTCCGCAGCCCCTGAGGAGTTGTGTTCATCCGTTTTGAGAAGGAGTTTATTTAGCTCACCGCTTTGGAAATGTTATGGCGCCAGCTCCGCCGGCTCTGCCTTGGCTGCAGTGGCTCATGGGAACCAGCCTTGCCAAAGGAACAGGATCAAACCATCAGACAGAGGCTGGGAGCTGGGACGGACTGAGCTGTGGCCCCCTCAAGGGGTGACAAGAGGCTCCTTAGGACCACCTGGCCCTTCCGTGCACACTGAGAGACTGGAGGACCTCCCAGCTGGACCTAACTCTAAATCACTCCACCCCGTCTCATGACACTCCCAACTTCACAGCAAAGGACACTGTGGGCGTGCCCACGCCCAAACACAGCGAGAGCTAAACCTGACACCGTCTTCGGATCCACACCAGACAGCATGCCAAGCTTCCCATAGAACCACTGCCATCATGGTTCCAGGATGGGGCACTTCAAGAACGCAGGGGCCGTGTCTGCCTTCTACCTGAGCCGTCCAGCCACCATAAGGGGCTTAGTAGGTGTTCTTGCTGCCAGCTGTTAGAGGAGGACTTAAGGGGTGGGAGAGATGGCTCAGCAGTTAAGAGCACTGTCTGCTCTTCCAGAGGTCCTGAGTTCAAGTCCCAGCAACCACATGGTGGCTCACAACCATCTGTAATGAGATCTGATGTTCTCTTCTGGGGTGTCTGAAGACAGCTACAGCGTACTTACATATAATAATTAATAAATCTTTAAAAACAAATAAAGAAGGACTTAGGAGAGCAGGGGCCCAGGACACTCAATCACAGAACCAAGGCAGGTCCCAGAACAACAGGAAGCCACCGGAGACTCCAGGGGGACAAACACACGTGGCAGATGACAGACCACAGCCTCAAACAAAAATGCCATCTGGAACTGGAGCTCCAAGATGGCGGAGTGCAGTGCCACCCACTCTCCACAGTCCTTGACTCACAGAGGGAGGGGCATCATCTCCCGGTCCCCACAGAGCCATCTCTCTGTCCAGTCTCCTTCATGAGGACACAGTCGTTTGGATTTGGCTTGCCCTGGGGATCTCCGTTTACCATAGTCACTTCTGCAATAGCCCCATTTCCAAACAGAACCACGTTCAGATTTACTAGGTTAGCATTTGCGTTTGAGAAACCACTGAGCCCCGACCCCCTACATTGGCTGCATATCAATCCTGGCTCTGGAAGTCAGGGCCGATGACCCCAGAGAGCCTACTCAGAGCCAGTCCACTGAGCCTGGAGCCCACATGCAGGCAGAATCATGGGGTAGTTTAGTCAAGGTCATGCATGGCAAATTTATAACAGGACATGTACCAAGGTGGGACAGAGACGTTTCTGAGACACACTGTTCCAGGGCATGGCTGGCCAGCCAGGGCCACCGATCTCATTCCCCATCTGCCCTCGGAGGGCGGTGTCCATTGGGAGGGCAGGGGTCTATGGGGAAGGCTGAGCTGGCGTGACCCCGGTGGGCTTGGAGCCTGCCTCTCTTCAGAAGTAAGCCAAGACAGTCTCAATTCAACAACCTGATTGCTAGCTTCAGGGAGATGTGGAGAGGGACAGAACGGGCAGGAAACACCTTTGGGGACTGTATCGAGTCACACCTTGGCTGGCGCCAGCACCATCTGTCTCTGTGGTGACAGTCATTACCTCTTGCTGTCACATCAGCTAACTAACGGGAGGCTGGAGGCTGCGGCAAATGGCCTGTGACAAATTCAACCCTCGGCACCAAAGCAAGGCCTTGGCGGGACAAAGCACGGCTCCCTTCCCGTCCGGATGGCAGTTCTCGGGCCGCACAAAAGGCTTTAGACCTGCAGGACACACATGGCGCCGTGAGCTCTCCCCACCTCACAAAGGAGCCCAGGAAGACTCCTGCAACCCCTTGGAGTCTGTGGGCAGCAGCACCTCCAACCTGTCAGTTCTAGAACACGCACCTGTCTGCTCTTGAGAAAGGCAAGTGGGTCTGCAGGGGAAGCCCAAAAACGGGGCCATGGGCCCTCGGAAAAAGATGCATCCATCCCGTGGGAGTGGCACGTGTCAGGATGGGATGGGAGAGGGGATGTGCTACCCTCTCTGATCCTCCTTTGCCTCAGGGAATGACAAGGATGAATGAACACACCCTGACGGCTTTAGTGCCTATGCCGAGAGAGACAAAGGTCTGGTGGAGATACAGGCCAGGGCTGAGGAATGGGCCATGCTTCTGACACCAGGTCCAGGGCCGTGGAAGATCCAGTCTAGGGAAGCAATAAGGAATTCTAAACAAGTCCCTAGGGGCACCTAGATAGTTACAGATGCAGACAGCTGGAAAGAAATAGCCAGGACACATGTCCTGTGCCTTGGACACTGTGTAGGAAATGAACTTCAAAGGGTCTGGAAGTTTCGGTGACTGACTGTGGAGATGGCGTTCCCCACTGAGGACCTCCATACCTGGAACTGCAGAAGGGCCATTTGAAACCCATTTTGGACACAAGACTATTCCGGGGCGGATGAGAGGGCTCCCTGAAGCAGGAACTATAAAGAAAGAGGCTCCACAGAGTGACCGGAGAGGTTCCTCACAGGTTCCTGGCTTGGCATGCCCCAGGAGAGCAGCAGGAGAGGCCCGTGTGTGTCGAAGCAGGCTGGCAGCACTCTGGGGGGCAGTGAATGGGGTGGGGGTGGGGGGACGGGACTGGAGCACAAGGAAGGGGCAGGGTACTCTGGGTGTTAACCAGGGGTGGGATGTCTACAGACAATTCAGCCACAGGTCAGTGACGGTCTCCCTGGCTGTGTGTGTCCAGCCAAGGGCATCCTTCACAGATGACAGCACAAAGATTCCCAGAGGCGAGGACCGCTACGGGGTTCACCATGAACAGCCTTTACAGACTCAGGGTGGAAGATAATCACAGAGCGTCACAGGGCAAGCACAGCCGAGCGTGAGCGGCACAGCACCTAGTCCGCCATTGCTTTCTATTCCGCTCCACACTGATCCGTTCGCGTACAAGGAAGGAAACTCTCTTGCTTTGTGAGACAAGGTTTCTCTGTGTGGCCATGGCTATCCTGAAACTTGTTCTGTAGACCAGGCTGGCCTCAAACTCGGAGATCTACCTGTCTTTGTCTCTGCCTCTGCCTCCACCTCCGCCCTCTGCCCTCCGCCCTCTGGCCTCTGCCCTCTGTCTTCTGCTTCTGCCTTGAGTGTTGGGATTAAAAGCCTGTGCAACCACCACCCAGAAACTTACTTGTCTGAGGTGTGTCAGATGGTGATTTTAGTTGATCTCCCTGTCTGTCTGTCTCTGTCTGTCTGTCTGTCTGTCTCTGTCTCTCTCTGTCTCTCTTTCTCTCTCTGTCTCTTTCTCTCTCTGAGACAGGGTATTGCTATGTGGTCCTGACTGGTCTGATCTGGAACCCTAGAACTCTCTATGTAGTCCAGGCAGGCTGGCCTCGAACTCGCAGAAATCCACCCGCCTCTGCCTCCTGAGCACAGTGATTAAAGGCGCTTGCCACCATGCCCGGCTAGTTCATGAACGTTTGGTGGTCTAAAGTCTTGATTGCTTTTGGGCTCCCTGTGACACAATTCCGTGCTTGAGAGGGGGTTGCTTTAGAGATCATTAGTTTTTGGAAAGGCATAACAAAAATCATAAAGATGTGAATGTGCAAATACCACGGTGACCCAACAATTCTGTCCCTGGGACTTCAGCTTAAGAAATGAAACCTGATGGGGGGGGGCAGGGCTGGAGAGATGGCTCAGTGATTAAGAGCACTGACTGCTCTTCCAGAGGTCCTGAGTTCAATTCCCAGCAACCCCATGGTGGTTCACAACCATCTCTAATGGGATCCAATGCCCTCTTCTGGGGTGTCTGAAAACAGTGACAGTGTACTCATGTACATAAAATGAATAAATAAATGAAAAAAAAAAAAGAAAAGAAAAGAAAAGAAAAAAAAGAAATGCAATCTGGCTTGTATACTCACTAATTAAAAAAATTACACAGGATGTTGCCATTGCTTTTAGATACCCACCATAACTAGATAGTAAGACGCTATTGCTGAAGACAACTCACCTTGGATGCAGGACATAGATCAGCCTCTACTGGTTGGCTGAGGCCTGCTCCACGGGAGAGACTTCATGCCTGGTTCTGTAACCTAGTCAAAAACCCAAGACTAGGGAGATCATAAATTCTGGAGGGAAACCTGCTATTGCTATCTTACTAACTGTTATTGCTAGGTTCAATAAACATGCTATCAGACTGCTTTCTAAATGATTATGCTTAGACCCACAGATTTGTGTTGTTTTTAGCTCTGGTCAGAGAAGCATCTAAAATGAAATGACAGCCAAAAAAAGTAGCAGTTAACACACATACACACACACACACACACACACACACACACACACTTACACCTGTGCACGAAGCATCTGCATGAAACTAGCCCTATCCAAGGCAGAGGGAGCATTCATGGCAGACCATGCATGATGGTCAGAGGGTCAGTGCTCACAGGCAGGTGAAGAGCAGACTTCTTCTTCTTCTTCTTCTTCTTCTTCTTCTTCTTCTTCTTCTTCTTCTTCTTCTTCTTCTTCTTCTTTTTGAGACAGGGTTTCTCTGTGTAGCCCTGACTGTCCTAGAACTCACTCTGTAGACCAGGCTGGCCTTGAACTCAGAAATCCGCCTGCCTCTGCCTCCCAAGTGCTGGGATTACAGGCGTGCGCCACCACCACCCGGCCTCAAGAGCAGACTTCTTGATATGACAGGCTGCTGTAGTCAGCCACAGCAGCTGTGGCTACAGCACAAGATCAAGCCAGTCAAAATGACAACACTAATGGGGGAGGGACAGATCACAGTTGATGGTTGTAGAGAAACTCCCTTCTGGGGATGTTTCCAATGCCCCTGTAGCTGGGCTCATATCCATGTACGTGTGGACAGGACTAAGCGGACCCAGGGGACTATTAATAACAATAGCATCATCAACAACAAATTGGGGACATGGTATTGGGAGGGTGATGGGGGAGGGCACTAGGAGGAGTTAGAGAGAAAGAGAGAGAGAGAGAGAGAGAGAGAGAGAGAGAGAGAGAGAGAGAGATGGGTAATGGTGAATGGATATGATCAAAATACATTGTGTGAGTAGATGGAATCAATAAATAAAATAGTAAAAAGGAAAGAATATCAGTTGGGTGGTGGTGGTGCATACTTTTAGTCCCAGTACTAGGGAGGCAGGGGCAGGCAGATCTCTGAGTTTGAGGCCAGCCTGATCTACAGAGTGGGTTCCAGGTCAGCCAGGGCTACACAGAGGAACCCTGTCTCACAAAACAAACAAAAGAGAATCTCACCTGGAAGGAGATCCCTGTGAAGATGCTTATTACACTGTACAATTTGAGAGCAGATTGCTGGAAAGTTCTGGAAACTTACTGTACTTTTATTTTTTCAGACAGACTCATTCTGTTTAGTTCAGGTTGGCCTTGAACTTGTGATCCTCCTGTGCTAGCCTCCTAAGCGCTGGAGTTACAAAGCATGCAACACCACACCTAGATGTAAGTACTGTACTTTCAATAATGAGACAATCTGCCATGCAGTGGTGGCCCACGCCTTTAATCCCAGCACTTGGGAGGTAGAGGCAGAGGCAGGCAGATTTCTGAGTTCGAGGCCAGCCTGGTCTACAGACTGAGTTCCAGGACAGCTGGGGTTATACAGAGAAACCCTATCTTGGAAAATCAAAAAATTAAAAATTAAAAAGAATAATAATTATGAGACGATATGCAGGATTAGAAAGTATAATAAAAAGACTAAGCTTGGGCTATAAAACAGTAGCTTCTTAGTTTTGTTTTGTTTTGTTTTGTTTTGTTTTTGTTTTTGTTTTGTTTTTTGGTTTTTTGAGACAGGGTTTCTCTGTGTAGTCCTGGCTTTCCTGGAACTCACTCTGTAGACCAGGCTGGCCCCGAACTCAGAAATCCACCTGCCTCTGCCTCCCAAGTATTGGGATTACAGGCATGCACCACCACGCCCGGCAGCTTCTTAGTTTTAAAAGATATTTTGTTACTAGTTAATGGTGTGTGTGAGGTGCGTATATACATGCATGTATATGCATGAGTGTATGTGTATACGTGTGAATGTAGTCCCCACAGAGATTAGATGAGGGTATCAGATCCCTAGAGGTAGAATTTTTTTAAAGATTTATTTGACTTACTATATGTAAGTACTCTGTAGCTGTCTTCAGACACCCCAGAAGAGGGCATCACATCTCATGACAGATGGCTGTGAGCCACCCTGTGGTTGCTGGGATCTGAACTGAGGACCTCTGGAAGAACAGTCGGTGCTCTTAACCACTGAGCCCTCTCTCCAGCCCCCCTAGAGGTAGAATTATAGGTCTGTGATGTAGGAGCTGGGACTAGGGTCTTCTGCAAGAGCACCTCCAGCCCATGCCTTCCTATTTTCAAGACTTGCAGCCTTAAGCGTCCTTTGTTGAGTAACTCAAATGCCCTTTTAAGACTTGTCCCACCAAGTGACCTTGGATCCGGGCAGAACCAAGAAGTCTTCAATAAAGAAGCAGACCCTGAAGGAGGAGAAACAGTGTCTCAGGACCTAGATGAGAAGCAAGGGGTACAAGGACAGCCAGGGCTACACAGAGAAACCCTGTCTCGAAAAACCAAAAAAAAAAAAAAAAAAAAAAAAAAAAAAGGGGGTACAACGTACAGCGGCAGAACAGACCAGAATAAAGAGAATGGAGAGTCTCCACTACTTCCAAAGTGTTCACAGTTTCCTTCTGGTCCCCTGTGGAACAGACACGGCACGGGGTCCCAAACAGCCAGTGCTAGTTACCTCTCAGCATCCCAGGGCTTCAAAAGTCTGTCCTCTGTCTCACAGGGAGATAGCCTTGAGTTGCCTGCTGTCTCCTGATTGGCCAATCTACAATCAATCCCTTCCTTCTCCTAAAAACCCGGGGTCTGAGTACCGGTTTGTGCGTGTGCCAGGCAGCGGCCTTGCTGGGCGCCATCATGAGACATATGGGAAGATATTTGGCTTGAAGAAGAATCGCAGAACCGTGACTCAATATAAGAGAAGTAGAAAGATGGTTCAGTTGGCTTCATGCCTCTCATCTCAGTAGAGACAAGAGGATCAGGAGTTCAGACTTATCCTAGGCTACAGAGCAACTTCAAGGCCAGCTTGGGTATGAGGGCCTATCACAATAAACAAACAAACAAACAAACAAAACAATAGGGGACCTACAGTTTCATGATACTTGATACCTGATATAAGCTTGACTTCTATCAAGAACCTTGCTGCTTTCTGCTGAATGCGCTGGGTTTGCCACTGCCCAGGGTATACAGAGATACACATAAACTGAGCAACCCTTCGTCCGGACTGGCCACCTCTCCCATGAAGTCAGCGGACCCTGACCCCTCACAGGGTCATTTACAAGATCACCACACCTAAATGTGCATGGATGTGAAGCCCTTCTCCCACAAGGGAACGGAACAGGGCTCGGGAGAGGTGGGGCGCCATGTCTCCTTCCAGCAGAGCAGGAAGGTGAACGGCTGTCAGCTGCATCATTCCCGAAAGCACCTCAGGGAGGCGGGCTGGCTCATTCACCCCATTACCCTCCCCGGCCATTAGTGAGGAGAAGTGGGACTCAAGTGCACATCCACGTTTCTGTAAATAACATGCAGTGTGTTCTCAGCGAGTTCTCCGCCATGAACCCATGCAGGGGTTTGCACCACACTGCAATCACCGACTCTACATCAGCAGCGAGTCCTGCTGCCACCGAGGCCTGGCTGCTGAAGCCTGCTTCTGCCTCCTGACCGGCCGTCCTGAACATGCCTGTTCCCGGTGCCTGGTCAGGGGTCAGCTGGTGCTAGGTAAGAGGTCTGAGAAACTTCAGGGTCCGCCCCACCTTAGAGTCACATCTGGATTCACCTTGCCCCACTGAGACAGGGCCCTCCCTCCTCGGAACGGGACATGCTGATGCCACAGCCTAACGAGACCAGCTTTTTTTTTTTTTTTTTTTTTTTTTTTTTTGGTTTTTTTGAGACAGGGTTTCTCTGTGTAGTCCTGGCTGTCCTGGAACTCACTCTGTAGACCAGGCTGGCCTTGAACTCAGAAATCCGCCTGCCTCTGCCTCCCAAGTGCTGGGACTAAAGGCGTGCGCCACCACCGCCCGGCTGAGACCAGCTTTTGTAAAGGACTCCTCAGAGCACTGGGTATTCAGAAGAACACAATGTGCTCATCAGAGTCTGCGACCCGCACCCCTCCCCCCTCCTGCCCCCAAGCTCAGCGTTCCCACCCCTTACAGAACCAGCGACAGTCACACACTGATGGCCCTGCCTGCGGCACTTGGAAAAGATCTGCATGATTGCTCACGACTGGAAGGCATCTCAGAGCCTCCTGTGGAGGCTGAGGTAGAACCTGGACATCAGTCCACATAGAGAGAAGTCTAAGGTGGAGGATTGGTGACCCCAGTCTGGGGACGAACCTGGGCCTGCTGCCCCTAGGATACATTTACCATCCAACAAGACAAAACATGGGCCCCACTGAGTTCCTCCGTCCTCTCTGTACTGGCTGGTTTTGTGTGTCAACCTGACACAGGCTGGAGTTATCACAGAGAAAGGAGCTTCAGTTGGGGAAGTGCCTTCATGAGATCCAGCTGTGGGACATTTTCTCAATTAGTGATCAAGAAGGGAGAGCCCCTGGTGGATGGTGCCATCCCTGGGCTGGTGGTCCTGGGTTCTACAAGAAAGCAAGCTGAGCAAGCCAGGGGAAGCAAGCCAGTAAGAAACATCCCTCCATGGCCTCTGCATCAGCTCCTGCTTCCTGACCTGCTTGACTTCCAATCGTGACTTCCTTTGGTGATGAACAGCAGCGTGGAAGTGTAAGCTGAATAAACCCTTTCCTCCCCAACTTGCTTCTTGGTCGTGATGTTTGTGCAGGAATAGGAACCCTGACTAAAACACTCTCCCTGGCACTAAAGCTCTGTGTATCTCTGTATTAGACGGCTTTGTTCTGGGATGTTGAGGGCTGGGGCTGGGGCTGGGGCTGGGGCTGGGAATAGAGGACAGTGTGGGCAAGAGTTACAGAAGAAGATGTAGATGACTAGCTCACCGTCATCCAAACCTAACACCTTAACTGTCACCCAGGTATCCGTAGTCTATAGCAACACTGACACCCCCACCCAGCAGGAAGGCCACCTTCCACCCTCATCTGCACAAATCTTGCATACCTCCATGGCTCCCTAGCTTGGCCATGCCGTGGACTGCCAGCCACTTGGCCTGGGACGTTAGGTGCCTCTCACCTATGACCTGGGTACCTTGGTGCGGCCAGTAAAAGCCCAGATGCTCTTACAGCCACCAGAGTACCCGAGTGAGATACAACTCTCCATCAAAGGAGGTCAGACCCAGAGCACTGACGAAGAGCCAGAGGTGTGTCTGGGGCAAACTTGACAGGCTCCTCCTGTCCCCCTCTCTCTTTCAGACCCCACGGAGAGCCATTTCTCCCTGTAGCCTGTCTGGAGAAGATAGGGAGAAGGGCCGGTTGGCCACAGTTCTGCTAAAACCATTGTCTTCTAAGGTCCTCTGAGAAGGGACAATAATGGACTCACATTGAAGGGGTAACTGTGCTCAGTATCAAACAAAATAGTTTGATAATGAGGCCCTAGGAATTAGGATCACTTCATGAACTAGCAAACCGGCAAAAGCATTTAGAGCTGCAATGAGCTAGGCGTGATTCCCAGAACCCACATCAAGGTGGAAAGGAAAAAAAAACCAATCTAACAAAGCTGTCTTCTGAGTCCCACATGGACAGGCTGTGACACACACGTCCAAATACGCACAGGCACACATGGATTCATGCCTGTGCACACACAATACAATGTGAAAATTTGAAAAAATGATTTTGTAGAAAAACTTCACGGGATTTACAAATTGCTTAGCCTTTTCATCCTCAGACATGTTTTTGGTGGCTGACGGCAGAGTCTGTCACATAGGATGGTATCCACTCTATCTGGTATACAGAGTTGATATTTACCTAAAGATGTACAAAGAAGGCTGTGATGAGTGCACATGTGTACTGAATTCCAAAGAGTTTAAGTATTAAGGCATTATTAGAATTTTGAATTTCAAAAAAAAATCTAATTTTTCCCTTAAGCCTTAAATAGGTAAAAAGAAGTTAACAGTTAAATTTAAAACGTGCTAATAGAACAGTTTATGATTCCTAGGATTTTTTAAATTTAAGCTTTCTTTCTTCCTTCCTTCCTTCCTTCCTTCCTTCCTTCCTTTCTTTCTTTCTTTCTTTATTTATTTATTATGTATAGTATTCTGCTTGCATACCAGAAAAAGGCACCAGATCTCATTACAGATGGTCGTGAGCCACCCTGTGGTTGCTGGGAATTGAACTCAGGACTTCTGGAAGAGCAGTCAGTGCTCTTAACCTCTCAGACATCTCTCCAGCCCAGGACATTCTATATCAGTCTATGGATTATGCTTTTGTTGTAAGTAAAGATATAAACATTTGGGACTGGAGAGATGGCTCAGGGGGTAAGAGCACTGACTGCTCTTCCAAAGGTCATGAGTTCAAATCCCAGCACCCACATGGTGGCTCACAACCATCCGTAAAGAGATCTGACGCCCTCTTCTGGTGTCTGAAGACAGCTACAGTGTACTCACATATAATAAATAAATAAATCAAAATTGAATATTAAAAAAAAGATATAAACATTTAAAGTTATGAATGTTCTAAACCATTATCTGTTTATAAACCATAAAACAAGATATATATGTTTCAAGCTGATTATAACAAAGAGATACTTATAGGATTTTCTAGGATCAAAATTTAGGGCACAGGTCTTCTCTATCTTCATTTAAATGTGTATGAGTGTTTGCCTGCATGTGTGTGTATGTGCACCATCTATGAGCCTGGTATCTCCAGCAGCCAGGAGATGGTGTCTGAGCCCCTGGAACTGGAGTTATGGATGATTGTGAACCACTGTGTGCTGGGAACTGGACCTGGGTCCTCTGTAGGAGCTGCAAATGCTCCTGACAGCTGAGCCATCTCTCCAGCGCCTCCACACTCTACACGCAGATTTGGCAGAGGGGAGAATCTTTTGTTTTTTGTTTTATTTTTCAAGACAGGGTTTCTCTGTATAGCCCTGGCTGTCTTGGAACTCACTCTGTAGACCAGGCTGGCCTCGAACTCAGAAATCCGCCTGCCTCTGCCTCCCAAGTGCTGGGATTACAGGCCAGAGGGGAGATTCTTAACACTGCCTTTCCTCCCTAGATGGCACCAGACCGGCCCAGGTCATGCTATACCATTGCCGCGGAATAAGAAGTCAGTAATGCTGTCACGAAAAGTGCAAGATCTGAACACCCTACCCAAATCAAGAGCCAGAGTCCTGAGGACCGTGGAGATGCTTGCGCAGGCTACTATCCCTCCACTAGGTGGAGCTGATGCTTACCTTTCTGCCTCAGTTCCCATTTGTGTGTTGTGTGTTCTGCTCTTGGTCTTGGTAGGCACAGGAGGGTGGCTCCTTTTCTGAACTCGTGCTCCCGGACTCCACATAGCAATCAAATGATAGCGAACTAGGAGACAGTGTTCCGAAGCACTGGACAGGAAACGGATGGGGGAGATTCTGATGGAGGGGGGGGGGTCTAGGGTTTAGAATCTCAACAGGAAATTGCATCTTGGGAATGAATATGGCAACCCCAGCCCCTGGAAAGATTTGCCTCTGGGTTTGGTAATCTGTTCCCACGGTCTTCTGTGCACAAGTGTGCTTTCTGGTTTCTGTTTCAACTTTTCTGAAGTTGTAACACTATTGTGGGCAAGGCAGAAACAATCTGGGAGTTTCTTCCCCCCAGATTTGCAAAACTATAAATTCACTTTTCCATATATATATAAAATGTGGCTCTCTCTCCCTGTGGCCAGAATAACCATGCCATGGTCAGGGGCTAGCGTAACAGTTTGATGCCCTGGCATCCCAGGGATCTTTCCGCTGTTCCCATAGTTTTTGCATCTCCTGAAATATCATGGTGGTGCAGTGTGCAGCCTTTTTGAGATCAGCCTTTCATTAAGGCTCTTCCTTGCCCTCTCAGGGCTTGAAAGTCTGTGTTTTTCAGCACTAATTCCATGTCCTTTCGCCTGGATGCGCTATTGTATATATCCATTTGTCTACTGAAGGGCTTCTTGGCTCCTTCGGTTTAGGGCAATTATAAACAAAGTTGCTATTGTTTCCAGAATCTACCATTCATACTGCTCAGCATTCTACCCAAAGTCAGGGAGAAAGGAACTTAACTAATGAGAGGAAGTAAATTGAAGAGCCGTGAAAGGACACCAGGAAAACAGTTTTTCCCTCTCACATCTCCACCTGAGGGGCACTGCCTCAGGTCTCCCCCTTCTTCCGCGTGGGTTCCGGGGATCAACTCAGGTCTAAGGTCAGCCAAGAATCAGGATCTAGGTTTCCTCCTTTTCTTGCCCCCCCACACCCCAGGAGTTCAATAGTTTTATGGTTTACGTCTAGATTCTGTTTTGTCTGCGGGGGTCCAGTTGCTTCAGCACCATTTGTTATTTTGTGTTAGTTACCTTTGTTCCTTTGTCAAACAGCAGCTGAAGATGGCCAGTTATCGACAGGGCTCTCTTCTCTTTCTGTATGTCACAGCGGCCACCTGCACTTGTTTTAACAGGTCCCTCCAGCTGTTCCCCTGTGCAGCGGTCTTCCTTGGAGGCCCCCCTCCTGGGATTCTCAGGTGTTTCCATTCAGAGTGTGAGCTCCCGGCAGCTCACACACAGCCCTGTCCCTCCCGACAGGCAGGCAGGCAGCCAGCCAGCCACTTGGCATGTTCCTCTGCTCTGTAGACACTGCCTGTCCATCTTTCTGGCTGCTGCTGTTTCTCTCACCCAGACAGGAAGAGACCACCACAAGTCGACACTGGCCCTTTGACCTTTTATCAGACTAAAAAGCACACACTAGATAGCTTTGTCATCAAACATACCAGATCAGGCTCCGAGGCCAGAATATCCACAGACTAGTCCCTTATGGTTAAAAATATCTACTACTAGTGGGGTTCAAGATGCCACAAAAGTGAAAAGCCAACGGAGAGTCGTTACTGCAGAAGAGAAGTTTTAAGCCCCCTGGCTTTGCCTGCTCGTAGCTGACTTCAGAGTTTGGAGGCTGAGTCATGTATTATGTGCTTAATAGGTCTTGACATGGGTTAGCAGTCGCTTAGGAACTTTGCAGAAAGTTGAAGGCTGCTTTTGAGGGGGTGGGGGAAGGCTGAAGCTATCTGATAGTGATTACTAAGGAATAAAAGGCATACTATATCTGTCCCCTCCACTGTGTTAACTCAGGCCGGCCTCTGCTCGGCTTTGCAGGGAAACTTATCGCTGGAGGAGTGTTTCACTGGAGACTAACATGCAGCCAGCTGGCGGATGGCCGGCAAAGCGAATGTTTCTTCTACCCTGCTACATACTTTGAAGCTCTAGTACCCACAGTCCCTCCGCCCCTCATTCTAAGACTCAGATCTGTAGTCGGAGCACTTCTGAAGATAAAGCCAGCAGCTAACTGTAACTCAGCAGTCCCCCAGCAGACATGTGGGCACACAAGGAAAACATCTTTGGAAACCATGCCCAGGGATAAGTTCTAAAACCCTAGTCCACTCCAGGTGATTGAATAACTTCCTGCTGTTCCTTGGCTGAGTAGAATGGTTGGATGTCCTCTTATGTCTGTCGGTGCCCTCTCCTCCCAATCCAAAGCTCCAACTCACCATGATTTTTTAAATAATCATTTTTAAACATTTATTTTTATTTTATTTATATGAGTACACTCTAGCTGTCTTCAGACACACCAGAGCAGTTATTGGATTCCATTATTACAGACAGTTGTGAGCCAGGATGTGGTTGCTGGGAATTAAACTCAGGACCTCTGGAAGAGCAGTCAGTGCTCTTATCGGGTGAGCCATCTCTCCAGCCCCACCTCACCATTATCTGTCTTGTTCCTAAGTGTGTTACGGTCTCATCTCTATAGTTTCCATGTCACAAGGTCCCATGGGTTTGCTATCAGCTTTTCTCCAGGCCAAACCCCACTCAGTCATGAGTGCAAGGTCAACCCCGATCCCAGATGACTACATAAGAGTTATCTGCCTGGTTTTTACTCTATCTTGTAGGGGTCTCACCAAGAGAGAGGAGGAAAGCTTTCGGTCTGAGTCCCTTGATTCTTTGACTGAGACCCTTCCACGGTTGATCTTCCCTCGGAGAAGCAGACACAGTACAGTGTCCTTTTCACCAAACTGTCTCAATGTGCTAAAGTTCTGTGACTTCAAGAGTGTCTTAAGAGTTTTACTGCTGTGAACAGACACCATGACCAAGGCGACTCTTAGAAGGACAACATTTACTTGGGGCTGGCTTACAGGCTCTGGGGTTCAGTCCGTTATCAAGGCCAGAGCATGGCAGCATCCAGGCAGACATGGGGCAGGAGGAGCTGAGAATTCTACCTCTTGTTCTAAAGGCAGTTAGAAGACTGGCTTCCAGACAGCTAGGAAGAGATCTTAAAGCCCACGCCCTTAGAGACACACTTCCTCCAACAAGGCCACACCTACTCCAACAAGGTCACACCTCCAAATAGTGTCAGTCCCTGGGCCAAGCATATTCAAACCACCACATTAAGAGCCTCATTGCCGGACATGGTGGCGCACGCCTTTAATCCCAGCACTTGGGAGGCAGAGGCAGGCGGATTTCTGAGTTCGAGGCCAGCCTGGTCTACAGAGTGAGTTCCAGGACATCCAGGACTACACAGAGAAACCCTGTCTCGAAAAACAAAACAAAACAAAACAAAAAAAAAAAAAAAAAAAAGAGCCTCATTATCTTCCTGTGATGTAATGTGTCCTGTGCAAGTCCCAAGGCTATAGCTACACTCCTGGGCAAAGGCCTCGCTAGGCGTCCAGGCCATTTGGATGGCCAGGTGACAGAGCCTGCTATGGGGTTGGTAGCACACTGCGGTCTCTCATAGTTGTCACCAGAGAGTAAGCACAAAACTGAAACCAACAAACAACAACATCATCAAGATAGCACAATTCTAATACAGAACTCGGATCATCCCGTAGCTGGGTCACCATCCTTCCTTGTTGCTAGGCATCAGATGTGTCCACAGCTTCAGTATAAGTAGACAGACGGGTAGTTCTAAAGAGATTCCCTTCCCTTCCGCTCACAGATGGCAGGTGATGGGAGCTGATAGGAGCGCGCAGAGCAGCCTCAAACAGCCGCACATCTACTCAGAGAGGAGGAGGCACTAAGTGACAGGGTTGACAGCGCCCTGCCTGGCAGGTGACAACATATTAGCTGGCGGACAGCTAAGTAACCAGGAAATCTGACGCACGCCAGGAAAAGACAGCTTTCAGCTAAATCCTTTTCACGATTTTTCTGAAAAATAAATTACTGCACAGGTCCCTTAGGATGAGGCAATGTTCACAGGGAAGGTTCTAGAATGCACTACAAAAGGCAGACCCTATGTCTGGAGTGGATTCTGCATCTCTCTGGGACACCCAAGCATCCATATTAAGCTGATTAATTCAGGGTGAAAAAGAAAATATGGGTTCCCCCTCTGACTTGGCTTAAAACTATCCCATCTCCATACAAGCCCTCATCCACATTCTCACATTCTCATATAACTTTTGTTTTGCTGAGAAAAAAAATCTGTGTCCTGCAGTTTAAGGAGACTGAGGTGGAGGGACAGAATGTACTCACAGTAGAGGGACCCTGGCCTTAAAAGGCTCTGGGTCTGCAGCTCAGCAGACACTCTCATCGATGGCCTTCTGGTTCAGGGAGCACTCGGTGGTCTTCAGAGCGGTAGGATCTGCTGGAAATCTACCTGTGGGGTGACCAGTTTGCAAACAGCCTGGTTACAAATCCTAGCTCCCCGACCCACACAGGGGAGGTCCTGGGCAGGCTGAGAAGGGACTTGCAGCAGGGACTTTGGTCTTGTTCACTACCTCTTACATTTCTCCTTTAGAATCTACATGTGTAGCTGCTCCGAATCATCCCAGGCTCCTCTTCTTGGCTCCAGTGGACTCTGCCTGCATTTCTTCTTCCTGGCATCTCACCCCAGGTTCCCAGCCTTGGGACCACTGCTCTGGCTCTCCCTGCATCTGGCTCTTGCTTAAGAACCAGCCCCAGAACATCCATGGCGGTGTGAGAGTCTGGTCTGCTGAGCTCTGATTTAGGGGGCATGTCTCCCCACCCCACCTTCCACTTCTGCCTCCATTTAGCGGGAGAACAAGCTGCCTCTCTTGAATGGAGTCTTCATCAGGACAGAGAAGCTGACCCCATATAATGTTCCTTCTCTTCTCAAAGTTGTGATCCTAATTTCTCTACTATAGAACGTCTTAACGAATCAAAACTTAAATTTAGTCTGGTCAAAGGCTTTGTTAGTAATATTCTGGAATTACATTATTTCCATTATTTTCACACATCACAGTTTGTCTTTTCCTTTCTAAAGATTTATTTATGTATTTTATATATGTGAGTACATTGTTGCTCTCTTTAGACACACCAGAAGGACATGAAATCCCATTACAAATGGTTGTGAGCCACCACGTGGTTACTGGGAATTGAACTCAGGACCTTGGAAGAGCAGTCAGTGCTCTTAACCGCCAAGCCACCTCTCCAGCCCCCACATCAGAGGCAGTAACGAAATCTCATTGACCCAGTACCTCCTAATGGATTGATCAGGGCTTTTCCAACCTACAGACAAGGATCACAAGGCCCCCCGTTTCGCTTTGGCAGAGTCTAGACAGTTATATCCTAGCTTTGTTGTGGGTGTGTTAAGAAAATTGAACGAGGACTGGAGAGATGGCTCAGTGGCTAAGAGCATCGACTGCTCTTCCAGAGGTCCTGAGTTCAATTCCCAGCAACCACATGGTGGCTCACAAACATCTGTGATGGGATCCAATGCATACTCTTCTGGTGTGTCTGAAGATAGCAACAGTGTATTCATACATATAAATACATAAATCTTTTAAAAGAGAGAGATGGCAAAGAGAAACTACTGATCTAGATCGCTCTGTGGAAATGAAGGTTTACTTCCTTTCTCTTTTTTCATTGGTTTTTCGAGACAGGGTTTCTCTGTGTAGCTCTGGCTGTCCTGGAACTCACTCTGTAGACCAGGCTGGCCTCGAACTCAGAAATCTGCCTGCCTCTGCCTCCCAAGTGCTGGGATTAAAGGCGTGCGCCACCACCGCCCAGCGTTTACTTCCTTTCTTTGTGGGGATCAAACTGCCATCTTGGGGAGACTGAGATAGCTACAGTGTTCATATACTTAAAATAAATAAATCTTTAAAAAAGAAAGAAAACAATGAATTAAAAAAATTCACAGCAAGCCGGGTGGTGGTGGCGCATGCCTGTAATCCCAGCACTTGGGAGGCAGAGGCAGGCGGATTTCTGAGTTCGAGGCCAGCCTGGTCTAGAGTGAGTTCCAGGACAGACAGGGCTAAATAGAGAAACCCTGTCTCGAAAAACTAAAAAAAAAAAAAAAAAAAAAATTCACAGCAATAATCTCAACTGTATTCTGAATTCCTAGTATCCTTCACATCTGGTACTTTAAACATTTTAAAAGTTGCAAGAACGGTTTTAATGCCTCATCAGCTGTCAAATCAATGAGGTTTTTCATTCAGGTGTTTTAAAGCAAAGGATTAGAAAGCACTTGGCCCACTGAAGGATCTGTCATCCTGTCACCCCGAGTCACGGTGTTTATGACACCACTTATCAAGGGGCTGCCACTTACCTGTGATTCTCTGTCATCTAGTTAAGCCTAATATATTCAGAAGGGGTCCGGGACATTGAGATGCAAATTTCACTGCCTCTCCCCCTCCTCGATCCCTCTCCCACCAATTTAATATTGACAAGATGCTTTCTCTACATCATCATTTTAAATGTACGTTGCAACTGTGTGACTGCAGACTTAGCACATTCTATTTAAGGCACATGTCCTCCACGCGACCTAATCCTTCTTGTCACACCGGTGGACCAAGTCAGACCTATTTTCTATCAGAAAAAAAAAAAAACCACCCTGACCTACTTTCCCAACAGAAACAAGAAGAGCGTTAGCAAGCTCTTCTAGGGATATTGCAAAAGAAAACCATGAGAAACGAATTACAGAAGACAGCCTGGAAGAAATTACTGAGGGCAATGAAGTCAGGTTTTTAAACATGTGGATCTAATAGCACTACTCAGTTCATCTTCTATTTAAAGAAAATAAGCCTTAATTTGTAACAACCTCGTGAAACACGCAGGTGAACGTTCGGGTTATGCACGGAGACGAAAGAGAAGAGACTCTGTCCTCTTGCTTATGGTCCCCAGCGTGTTGGTTTGCACGGGTGTGTTCTCTCTCCTCCCTCAGTTTCTGTGGGACTAGGATGGAACTCTGAGGCAAGTGCTCTAAATGTACTGTGGCCTCTGTTTCATTTGTTAGCGTCCTCATCGAATGCTCCTTCATATTTACAAACAAAAGGAAGGGATGGGCTGCCCTTGGAACACAGTCCAAGAATGGCGTCAAGTGAGAGGAATTCTGAGTGCTTGTGAGAAAATTAAAACAAAAACCCAAACATACAAAAGAAAAACAAAACAAAACAAAAACTGAGGTCTTGTGACCTTTTAAAAGATTTATTTATTTATTTATTATATGTAAGCACATTGTAGCTGTCTTCAGACACTCCAGAAGAGGGAGTCAGATCTCATTATGAATGACTGTGAGCCACCATGCGGTTGCTGGGATTTGAACTCAGGACCTCTGGAAGAGCAGTCAGTGCTCTTAACCACTGAGCCATCTCTCCACCCCCTTTCAGCTGTGATACTTTAAAGAACATTTTGTTCATTCATACAAAATAAAAGGCTCAAGTAGAGAAGCAAGTGGCCTGAGACCCACCCAAGTGGCCTTCTGACCCTGGAGGAGGGCATGGGAGGAGCAGAGAGGTCACACGGGTTCACCCTTGTATGCCTCCATTTCGACTTCTCTGTTTTCAGCCTGAGATAAACAACCAAAGGCCAACGTGTTTCACTTAGTAGAGGAAGTCAGACTCTTAGCTGAGCTGGTTTTACTCCCTGACTAGTTCCAAAACAGAAGCAGGTCATGTCTCCGACCGTGCTGTTTGTAAAAGACTCACAGTGCACACGGCACTCTGGCTCTCTAAGAACACCTCTATACTTATTTTATATTTAATTACAGAAATATCAACTGAATAGGTGTTTTCAAGGGGACATGAGAAGGCCGTCCTAGGTTCTGCAGCTGCAACGCCTTCCGTGTAGATTCGCTCACACGCTCTCTTACAGAAGACACATACACATTCTCAGGACCACCCTAGAAGAGTCTCAGCCAACGCTCCCAGAATCACGGATGCCCTCCCTTCTACGGCACTGTGTGGCAGAGGTGGATACACATGCCGAGCCCTTGGTGGAGCATTCACGAGGCGACACGACCAGACACACTGAAGACAGCTCTCAGGCGGCAGCTATCCACACCTTTCAAACCGTGGTCGCGAGCGGTGGAGGAGAGGACGGCGTGAGAAGGAAGACGTCCGCACAGGTCGTAGTGAAACGTCTTAGTCTTTATTGAGAACATCTCAGTCCTTTGTCTACATGTGACAGCATCCCATGCTCAGTTCCGGCTGGGCTCGGTGTGAGGAAGCTCATGCAGGCTGTAACATGTGGTATATACATAAATATACATACAGAGAACACTGAGGATTGCATCTTAGCAACACGTTTCTTGGCTGAATTACATTCATGTAAAGTGTCCAGACTCTAAAATCAAGTTAAAAGTCTATAACTCAAAGCCTGGAAAAGCTAACGGCTTTTAGGGGCTTATTCCATTAACATTCCGCAAACTGTGCTTTTAACCTACTGAGTCCCATTCGGAAGAATGGCCCATCAGTTCCTTTGACACCACCAGCTCCTGCTGTGGCTACAATGAAGTGCTTCTGAGGCTGGGCACTTGTCATTCAAACAGCAAACAGAAAATACAGGCACTACCACAGAGACGCGAACCGGCCGTGATTGGTCAGACCATGGGACTAACTCCTCGTGGTCCCTGGTGGGTCGGAGGCTTCCCAATCCCAATTTCCTAATGTCTCATGAACCCAGGAGCCCCAGTGTGGAGCAGTTCACAGCTGCGGAGTGGGTGACCACCCCCTCAGCCTTGGGGGGGGACTGTCACATAAGATGTACCAAGAGACAAGGACACACACAAGCTGCACACGCCGAATGCACACGCTCTGCCCTCCTCACGGGCATAGTGTGGGGCTGAGGATAGGGAGGAATCTTCCGAGAGGGGTTCCCTAGTTATGAGAACTTACTGGTTTGAATTTCAGCTCGTTTTATTTCTTTCTGGAGCAAAGTTATGACCGGAAGAGCTGACATTTTTTGGATTACAGTATTCTGGGAGTGACGCAGTGCTCCCCGCACCGTGTGCATTTACTCTCGGTGAGGGGCGACGTGCAGGCCCACCCCACACTCCCGACCCTCTGGCGGCTGCCCACCTTTGGTGCACCTGTCTGAAACTAAAGTTTAAGAACCAAGCAGCACATACAGTCTGGAGGCAAGAGGCGCTGGGGAAAACTAAGCAGAGTGCAAGGCCTTATGAGACGATGGCCTGCACACTTACTAAGATATTTTTAATTATTTAAAAAAAAAAAACTTCAAAATAGTCAGAATGTTGAAAGACTCAGATTCTGATTCCAAGTTGTTCTTTGGTGTCCCTTGCTAGGAGAGCTGCTACCTCCTGACACCATTAAGGATGATCGGGGCTAACGGCATGGACACCCTGCCTACATCTAAGTGGGGAGCTCAGCTCTACAGAAACAAGACAGCCCAACCAAGACTCCGGGCGACAACGCCTTCCTATCGTGTAGCTATACCCTGCTGTTGCTGGGCCCAAGTAATCCTGAGAGATACTGCTTTGTGGAATTAACACTTCAGGCTTAGCTAAGTACACAGAACAGAGAAGCTCCTGTTCTTTACCTGCTGAAGTGTCCAAGACATCTCCACCAGGGTCTTGGAGTGCCAAGCTTTCTGCTGAGTCTGTGGCATTTAGATCCTGGGCCTGAACTACCGTCACGGGGACATCCGGGAAGTGGCTCAAAGAGCTTAGTGTCTCAAATAAGTATTTGTTTCCTTTTTCTCTGGTCAGAGATGGGCTGTTGGAGCTGCCATATCCTGGGAGCAGGGGGAAGGTGGTGCGTGCCCCATGCTGCCTCCTCTCCACAGGGTGCCTCCAGTTTTTCTCTGCTTTCCAGGCCTAGGTCAAGTCTAAGCAGGACCAGCCCCAGTGGTTTCAGACGCTCTATGCATGTAATCCACTTCCTGGCTGGGCACCCCTGTTATCTGACAGGGAAAGCCAGATGTAATGCATGGTTTTCAGTGTATATGGGATATACTTTTGCTACACTTTATAACCAAAATGTACTCAAAAACAAACTAAATCCACCTTCCCATCTCCACTAGAAAAAAATACGATTTAAAAGCAAGAGTAAGAACACACCAACATGTGTGTTCTTCTTTCTAGAAAGTGCAGGAGCCTGTGGGGAAGGTGTGGTCTTGTGATAAAACTAGACCATTTCTCTAAGGAGTCCCCCAGGGCATTTCACCCAAAGGCGGCCCAGCCATGACACACAGGGCCCTGCAATCCTGCCTGGGAGGGCTCCCTTTCAGGAGGGCAGGCGGTGATCCGAGATCGGAGATAGCACGGGTCACTAGGGAACTCTGGTAAGACCTTCATGCCTCGAAGATCAAGCCCCATGGGACGAGAACCACGGGGGACAGCCACAAGGACACGACAGGGCTCCTGACATGGGGACACACGTGGGTCTCACTTAAGCAATGACACACAGCCTCTGGAGGTCTGCTGGGAATCTGGTGGAACACAGAGTGGCTATGCTCTCGTTCTGTTTCTCTCTCAGTGTGACAAGGACACCAACACCCGGGTGAACAGCTCAGAGCAGCACGGCTGTCAGCTCTGGATGCAGCCGTGGCGATGTGTGCCGAGGGATGAGTCCGCGCCTTCCCTCCCCTTCAGAGCAACCTGCTGGAGCAGGCTGGCACACTGAGCTGACCGCCACAGCCCCTCCCCCCTCTACTCCTCCCTAATCCTGAGTGGAAACAACAAGGCACCTGGGGCAAGTCTGAGCACAGGAGGTCCAGGCGTCCACTCCAGGGCCCTGGGTACTACCCTGTGCAGAAAGGGTGCTGAGCAGCGTCTTGGGGTTCAGCCCCAAGATGCCAGGAGCACCCAGGCCTGCCTGTCGAGACACCCATGTCTGCTCTGCAGCGTTCCAGGCTCACACTGTCCCACCAGCTTCAACCTGAACGTTTTACTTCCCAGCCACGCGTCGGATAAAGCGGGAAGGAGTGCCTTACGTGGCATGCTCCGAGAATGGTACCCGCTTACACCAATTCCCGTCCTGTGACGCTCTCTGAGCCGTCGGTGGTTCCTACCCAACCAGATCCCCAGGGAGGGGCGGAAGGAAGGCTGTGCTCTGCGTGCGCAGCAGCCCTACTGAGTGCCTCTAGGTCACAAAACCTATACGGTTAGAACCCCCACAGGGTGGCCAGCCAGGACAGGCTATGGACAGATCCGATCTTCAGTTCCTTAGAAGCAAATAGAGTTCTCCATGATTTGAACCTAACCAGGAGCACGGAAGGTTCTAGAGGCAGCAGAGCCTAGCTCATGACTCTGTAGGGCACAGCATCCCGGCTGGAGGGCCAGCTGTGTGCTGAGGTCACACCATACCATGCTGGGCTCACCACCCCCGGAGAGCGGTTAGAACCTACTGTGAGAACCTAAGTGCGAAGGGCCTACGGAGGAGCCGCCCACAGATGTGCGCGTGGGGGCTCTCTTCTACTTCCTACCTCTATATTCTCGTGCTCTTTCACATAGAAATGCTTTTTTTTTTGCAATTAAAATAATGTGGCATAAAAGTGACCTGACATAATTACTTCTTATTTTATAAATCTCATTCCTAGCTCTGAATAAATTATTTATTCAAGAATCTCACACAAAGTAATTTCTATTTTCCTATACTCGAGGAAGCCCTACTCAGTAGAACTCAATGTCTAGTGTAAACGGAGATATAAAGCGGTCACTGGGTAGCTCGGGAGGGAGGATGTGTGGCGAGGGGTGGTGATGGGCCCCTGTGCCCCCATGCACCCCACTGTGCACCTGATCCCTACTCAGATGTGAGGTGCCCGGCACCCTACACATCCCTCGCTGCCCTTTTGGGGTGAGAGCCGCCGGGGATGATGCTTTATGTCCAGTGGTCCCCCCAGACTCCCCATGCTGTCCCCGAGGTGCACGCCTGTCCCAGTTCAGATGCAAGGCTCTGGGGGACGGCTCGGCACCACAGCCTCGCACTGTGCTTGACACCGCCTGCCTCAGGGAGTGAAGGAGAACTGGTCCTGCTCAGTGGGCTTCTCCACCCAGGCGCCCAGCCCTGCCTTGATGAAGGCAGTGAACAGCCGTGCCTTGGCGGCCTGGTACTCCTTCGCTGCCAGCTTGGACTCGTGGTACGTGGTGGGCTTGGTGATCTTGGTACGCAGCAGGTGTGGGGGGACCTGTGGAGGGAGGGACACGTGCACACTTCAAGCAGCTACCGGAGCAGCAACGGGAGAGAAACCTGGCCTAGTGCGCAGAAATGATGCCCAGGGCTGGCATGGCTTGGGTCTCAGATGGAATGGTACCCAGGAGGTCAGGTCGAAGGCTCGGTTTAACCTGTCTAAGCAGTGGCTTGCTGGTCAGACATGATTGCAGGGCCTACACTTCTGGCAGATCCCCCAGGGGATAGGGTCACCAAAATAGCATTCGTCTGTCCCCACGAGGAGGGGAGAGTTTCTGTCTGAGCCCCACACTGTTGCTCTGAGCTGGCCTCCTAATAAGAAAACGCCATATCCCTGGCGTAGGCAATGTCACCCCGCCTTATTATCTGCTTTTCTTGGGTAAAGGGCTCTGCGGCTGAGGTAAGTCTCCGACCCTGGATGGAAGGAAGATCCAGAGTGCCCACTGACTGCTCTTCCTCTTCATGATAAGCAGTCTCCTGCCCCGGGGTGGGACAGCGGCTAAGACAGTGTGGGAAGGGAGGGCACTCCTCTGAGGCTCTGAGGCCCGTGGAAGCAGGGCCGTACTCCTAAGGTAACAACCACCTGAGGAAATCGGGTTTCTCTCGACATGATCGTGTCAGGAGGCTGCAATGGAGACACGACGGTGGAAGGCAGGAGGGGTGGGAGGGACGGAGGAGGGCCGACACCCGGTGAGGGCGCCTCAGTACCTTGCCGTGTACACGCATCCAGCGACAGTACAGCGCGTGCTTACACAGGCGGGACGGGCGGCCGAGCTCGTCCTTCCCTGTCGTGGCGTTGATAACCTCAATGGCTGCGTCGCCCACCGTCCAGTTGACGCTGAAGTTGGGCGCCTTCCCTGGCTGCCGCGCCTCTGCGTTGCTGATGCCTGGAACCGGGAAGACAGGAGAAGTGACAAGAAGCCCTTGCTTCCCATGGGGCGGGGAGGGGCCCGGCACAGCACACGGTCAGAGCTGACAAAGTGTATTATGCTAGGACAAGGCAAACGACAGCCACGAGGAGGGGGCTTGGCTCCCAGGGTGCAGCTGTCTTTGGCCCAGCAAAGAACAGGGCTGGGGAGTCAGAACCGAGACATAAATCTATACTTGTGTGCTTGTCTGTGAGGGGCAAGAGTCCAACAGAGCCATGACTCCACAGGATCGCCTATCAAGCATGCCGTATCCCTCCATGGGGACCTACGGAGTTAGAAACCTTGCAAGGGACAGACGGGCGGGCTGCCTTAGCGTCACTCCGGTTCTACAGAGCAGAGCCAGTGCGGCTGCTCGGGCACAGCATGTAGCTCTGTCACAGAAGTGCTGCATGTCCAGGACACACGGTTTTACAGCACAGCACTCCGGGTGCCCGAGGAGTGTCAGTACATCGGCACAGGCGCACTCATGGGCTTAAGTGATTCTGTCGTAGCCAAGCCCAGGCTTGATCTGAGGGGTGAATGGGTAGGAGGCCGTGGCTGAGGAAACACGTTTACGTCTGTAGGCCATGCCTTAGGATATAGGACATGTGGGTGCTGTAGCCTTCTTCCACGCAGACAGGCTTACTAGGAGAAAGTGGCATAGGCAGAGAAATGCAGAGGTAATCTGAAGACCGGAGGGCATCTCTGAGCAGGAGGACTCACCACAGCATGCTTGTTACTTAAAACTAAAGACATCTGAGAGAACGGAGGGAAAGGTAACTACACACACACACACACACACACACACACACACACACACAGACCAAAGACAAAGCCCTGGAATCAAATGACTAGAGAGGAACCAGTATCTGAGAAAAAATATACACAATGGATTTAATCACAGAATGCGAAGTGGTAAAGAAAATACCAGTGAGCCACTAGTACGTACACACACACACACACACACACACACACACACACGAACCAGGGGGAGGGAGACAACATGAAGATAGGAAATCATCAAGATATAAGACAAGCGCCTGGCGGTGGTGGCACACACCTTTAATCCCAGCACTTGGGAGGCAGAGGCATGCGGATTTCTGAGTTTGAGGCCAGCCTGGTCTACAGAGTGAGTTCCAAGATCAGCCAGGGCTACACAGAGAAACCCTGTGAGGAGTGAGGAGTGCGGAGAGGGAGAGAGAAAAAGGAGACAGTAAAGCAGAGGAGAGGAGAGGAGCCTTTACACACTTTCTAGAACTTTTCAAAACAGAGTTTGGTCACAGACATGACTACCACCATAAAAAAGGTGATATCAGACATTAGAAAACTGGGCAGTGCTTTAAAGGAAAGTCTCACAGACGTCTGCATGCACAAATGACCCAGTGTTACCCAGCAGCTGTCAGCACGGCTGTAAGTAAACACGGCACGGGCAGGGCTCTTGTCAAGATGTGTGTGCTGAGCCTACCCAGCTTTCTAACAGCTAAGATGGCTTCCTGACATGTGTGAAGGAAAATCATCTCCTTCAAGGTTACGGCTCTGCTGAACAACTCGGCCTCCTGGCCTCCTTCCTGAATCACCCCATCTCCTCTGAGAACAGCACCCTCAGCAGTTCCTCTCACGGACCCTTGCTTCTGATTCTTCTGTAACTGCTTCTTCCTGGCTTTGTTGTTGAGCTCCCTAACTGCTGAGTGGGAGATATCAAGACAGTTCCTTTTCTGAGGGAGGAGGTACGGATGTCCACTTAGCTGCACCTCATGGGGATCCTCTGACCGTAACAGAATTGGATTGTGTATATACAAATAGCTATTCGTACTGTGTCATCTTCCCTTCCGAGTGTATTACTTCTGTGTGATAAAACCAGAATGAAGGACCATTGTTGTGTGAATCCTGGGCACTAGGCCTGCAACATTCTACATTAAAGACAAAAAAAAAAAAACGGTCAATTAACCGATAAGTAAAACTCTAAAAGTGCAGACTCCCCCACCCCTTATAGTTTAAGCCAAGTAAATTGCCGTCTTTAACAAAAATGGAGCAAATAAGGCAAAAAGGAGCCAGCTAGCCTGAGGTTCCAATTTAACCACATGCTTTATGTGAGCAGAAGGCTGGGGACGGTCACGCGAGTGCATTTCCAGTCTCCAGGGCGGACGCGGCGTGAGGGCGGACACCCATCAGCAGCTTCCCTCTCTGGGGCTGCTAAGTGAGAAGCAGGGTAATGAGCTGATCAGGGGGCCACTGTGCAGAGACGGATAGAAGCAGGAACGACCTGGCGGGTAATGAGAGTGCCCAGTTGTTGTGAATTAAGTGTGCTAAATAAGAACTTTTAACACAAAACTGCAGAGACTCTGAAGTGGCCTCATAATGGATTCGACAAAAAAAAAAAAACAAAAAACAAACAAACAAAAAAAACCTCGGGAGAGCTGCACTCGCTTCAAAGGCACACTCCGAGAGGGGCCTCGCCTGACTGAGTGATAAGAAATGGATTCTGTATGCAACGATCAATACAGATATTTATGATCACCGTGGTTTGTGCTTTAGAAATTATTATTAGTCCTTATTAGTAGATTAAGGGAAATTCACTAGTCTTTTATTCTGCAAATAAGAAACTGACCCCCCACCCCCACCCCAGCCCCTTCCTTCCAGGGGACCTGCACCAAGGGAGTTTGCATGGAAGACAAGAGCTCTCTCACTGAGTTACATCCTCAGCCCTAAGGCATGAGCTTTAAGGGGAGCCGTGTACACGGTACCTGCTCACGGTGGCCCCCAGAGCCTCCAGACACGGGAGGGAACCTCCAGACATGAGCAGTGTGTCCACCGATAACCGGTTCCTTAAGCCAGGAGCAGAGTAGCTGGGACTATCCCTCTTCCTTTCTTTACAAAAGTGGTTTACTTGCTGCTTGTGAACCTGTCAGCGTGAGCAGCCACTGCTCTCCTGCAGAGAGGAGCAGCACTTCCCCAAGGCCTGGCCCTCCTACTGTCTCCCCAGAGCACCACCCCCCCACAGGCTGCCCCTTGTTTGCCAATTCTTGTGACTATGCTGCCCTTAAAACTAGCACTAAGGGAGCCCCGTCCGCTCCAACAGCACCCTAGCAGCCCGCCTGTCACCCAGGGTCTACAGCCCTCATGTGGGGGCAGTCTGCACCCCTGGACTTTCCTCTTGTATCTCAATGAGCCTTGGACAACGGTCTTGGTCAGCGGAGGGTCAAAGTTGGGGAACCTACTGGCCAGGCGCTGACCCCGGCTGCCCTGAAACACGCACCTGCTGGGTATGCAGCTAACAGCAAAGAGTTGCCGAGAAAGCGGGAGAGGTTTCTGTTTCCAGGCACTAGAAATGAAGCCAGCGAGATGGCTCAGGAGGTGAAGCCCTGGTCCCACAAGCATGAGGATAGGGACCCTGGTTCGGATCCTCGGCATTCACGTGAAAAGCAGTGTGTGGCAGCACGCGCCTGAGATACAAGCCGCCACCAGGAGGTGTGGCCTGCAAAGCCAAAGCACAGAGTGCAGAAGTTCTCAAAGATCCACTTCCACAGGGAAATAAGAATGAAGAATTGAATACTTCAACTGTGACTGCACTCAAGGAAAGCAAAGGAAAACAGGAGCAGCAGCCCGGTGCTGGGCTTCCCATCACGGTTCGTGACGTTTGTTCTCCTGGTCTTAGTGAGTTCAATTATCCTGTGGTGTGTGTGTGTGTGTGTGTGTGTTGACTCATGTTCCTCCCTAAAGCTTGACAATCCACACGGTACACCGGCCGTTATTCTCACAGATAAAAGGGGAGGGGGCGGGGTCTCCCCAACACAACACCAACCGTAAGGGGCTGAGCTTTATACCTCAGCTGCTCGTCTCAGCCAGGGGCTGACAGGGATCGACCCACGTCCAAGGGTCCCTTTGCTCAAGCCACTTGTTAGACCAAAGATAACACCCCAGAGAGTCGCCAAGGCTCTGCTGAGACGGAGACTTACTGAGCCTGTGATCTCATAGAAGCAAGATATCAACTTCCCAGACTGCTTGTGTCTCTGTGACACCTGCTGTGGTATGTTTCCATCCTCTTCACTGCTACGGCTGTGGGTGCAGGAGTGCCCGCCTGCCCTCCACTCGATCCCTGGGCCATCCCCTGCCAGTCTCCCAGCCTTCCTAGTCCAATGGTGTCCTCACTAGAGCAGCAATGCACTGCAGAGCCATCTCCAAAGGAAACCATCTCAGGCACCTTGTCCCTTGCAGTGCCTCTGGGGCCGTCTGGGGGCCCAGCTCTGAGTTACACTCTGCCTCCTGACGCTGGGCCACACTTCCGTACTTCTCATCCAGAGGATCAGAAAATGTGGCTGACACAGTCTGCTCAGCTATGCTGGGGCATCTGTGCGCCCCGTATCCCACATTCGCACTCTGACTGACTGTAAGGCAGTGACAGCTGGAGCTGGGCACTCACTATGCTTTGGAGCTGGGTGGCCTGTGATCGCCAAAGGTCGGATGCAGCAGCTCGGACCAAAGTGGAGGAACCTTTCAGGACTGAGGCCCGGGGGAGCAGGCCAGGTCAGTGGGCACAGACCCTCAGAAGGGATCTGTGCTCTCCTCTCACAGAGCCATGGTTAGGTCCTGCGGAGCAAGTTCTTACAAACAGGGAGCCTTACCTTCCCCTCGTTCTCTTGTCAGGGGTTCGTTTCTCTGTTTCTCCACCCTTCTCGCTCTCAAATTTGTGTGTGTGCTCCTGTGTGTGTGTGTGTGTGTGTGTGTGTGTGAGAGAGAGACAGAGAGAGAGACAGAGAGACAGAGAAACAGAGACACACTACTGCACCCTGGTTGTGTGTGTGTGTGTGTGTGTGTGTGTGTGTGTATGTGTGTGTGTGTGTGTGTGTGTGTGTGTGAGAGAGAGAGAGAGAGAGAGAGAGAGAGAGAGAGAGAGAGAGAGGCAGACAGACAGACAGACAGACAGACAGACACACTACTGCGCCCTGGCTGTGTGTGTGTGTGTGTGTGTGTGTGTGTGTATGTGTGTGTGTGTGTGTGTGTGTGTGTGTGTGTGTGTGAGAGAGAGAGAGAGAGAGAGAGAGAGGCAGACAGACAGACAGACAGACAGACAGACACACTACTGCGCCCTGGCTGTGTGTGTGCCTGTGGAAGTCAGAAGAGGCATGGGTAACCGAGACCTGGAGTTACAGGAGGCGGCGGGCGCTAGGACCTGAACTTGAGTGCTCCTACCTGCCGAGCCCCACCTCTCCAGCCCCACCGCAGCTCTGCACGCAGTCCTCTCTGTTGTGACACCTTCCTGTCCCACGTGACCTAGACGCTGAAGGGATGAGGCCCCCCGATCTTGGACTTTCAGTCTCCAAGACTGTGAGCTAAGCAAACCTCTCTTTCTAAAGCATCTACCCTCAAACACCGTACTATTGCAATAGCTAATACAGCGCTCTTCCTCCAAACGTGTCACACGGAACGTTTCCCGACTCACGGGAAATCAATGCCCTAACCATACTCCGAAGTTCAACCTAACCACCCGGTCTTATGAGAAAATAGAAGTTTTGAGGGAACAGGGAGCTGCAATGTTTGATCCTAGACACCTTTCATCTTTCCCCTTCCCTGCGTACTTCCAATGCTCTGACGCGCTGTCAAACAGAAGTCCACGCTGCTTTCTTGTGGTTAAAGACATGCTAGCGGCAAGGCGCCGAGGCAGAGGACACATGCACACACCCCAACCCTCCCCCCCCCCAAAAAAAGCATTTTTTTTTTAGTTTAGGATATGATTTTAGTTTTGAGCTTACAGAAGTAAGTTAAATGTTATTTTTTAAAAAAGAGTAAAAATACCTTAACTGTGTCCTTTTAAATAAGGGTGGGCTTAGAAGTTAGGGCCTTTGAGCTCAAAAGCTCCTGTTCACTCTACTGCTAGCCACTGACACTCTAAAAAAGAAAAGAAACCAGGAATAAAGGTATAAAGGGCAGGAGAGGCACCAGGGAAGGAGAGACGAGTGGTCAGCGCGGCTGCCACACCTATTGCGGTGCAGAGGGAGCGGGGTGGCAGACGCCTGCAGCGACTGGGGTAGCGTCTGAGTGCGGATGGACGGTCGCCAAGCCCCGGCCTGGCTGGTCTGGGAAGAATGCCTAAGTCTTTGCCACTGGGGCAGGAATGAATACGAGATATATGAGAAAGCACAGAGGTGTCAGGCTCCGGCAACTTCTGTAGTGCATAGCGAGGTTCACATTTATCTTGTAGAAGGACTGCCTTAAAAGGCCCCGGGGACCAGGCCAGGAGGCTCAGAGACAAGGTCTTGTTCTTCTCTTAATGGCTTGGCGGCTGCCTGGCAGCCGGACGCCGGCTCTGGGCAGGGTGTTTTTGTGGGTGGGACTCAGACACTGTGAGCTCGGGGCAGGGGTAGGAGGTGCCGAGGGGGTACTTGCCGCTGAGCAGGGGCTTGTTGAGAGTGTAGAGTGGAGGCAGGTCCTCTATGTTGGAGATCCGCTGGTACATGGCCCTGGAGAGGTGGTCCCCGTGGTACAGGCTGCCCAGGATGATGCTGGAGAAGTAGATAGGTTCCACGAAAATGCTGAGCAGAGAGCCCTGGATGCCCACCACGTTCCAGCTGCGGGGAGAGGGAAGCATACCTCAGGAGATGTGTCCGCGCAGACAGCACAGATGCACACGGCGATGCTGGGGCCTGCGAAAGGCGAAGGCCGCGGCAGTGGAAACGGCGGACCCGGCGGCTCAAGTTTTAAACAAAATTGTATCTAAGAATTACCTTATACCATGAGATAATTTTGGGGTCATAACATTAGGATTTCTATTGCTGTGATAAAAGGTTGCAAATAAAAGCAACTTAGAGAGGAAAGGGTTCATTTCAACTTAAAACTCGGGGAAGTCCCACTCCATCACTAAGGGAAGTCCGCGAGGGAACTCAAGGCAGGCGCTGAAGCAGAGGCTGTGGAGAGGGGCTGCTTGCCGGCTTGTCCTCCAGAGCCTGCTCTCTTACGTTGGCTGTGACCACCTGCCTAGAAGAGGAACTGCCCCCCCCCCCAGCAACCATTAATCAAAAAGATGCCCCAGGACTTCTGGCATCGTTTTCTGTATGAAGATTCCCTCTGTCCAGCTATGTCTGCGTGTGTGTAAAGTTGACAAAAACTAACTAGCACATTTCCCCATGACAACACACTTTCTGGAGTTTTTTTCTTAAAAGGTATTATGAAGGCGCATGTTGTTGTGAAAAACGAGGTAAATTTCACAAGGGCGAGTGTGTGTGTGTGTGTGTGTGTGTGTGTGTGTGTGTGTATACACTTTGTCTGCTTCTAATAAAATGGCTACTCAGTCAGGGAACAAGTGTGCTGACTCAGGGCTACAGTCTCATGTGGAGCTCCTCAGAGGATGGTAAGTGTGTGTGTATGTATGTGTACATGTGTGTGTGTGAGACAACGGTGGTACATGCACTGGAGACAGAGATGGTGACAACGAGCTGGCAGTTAACACAGCACTGCCTGACATCTGCAGGGCAACACTCTGACACACTGCTGGCCTCCCATGTGTCTGCTCTCTTCACCCCAGAGTCAAGAGACGCTGGGAAACCTGGAAACCACTGCGTACCAAGCACGTGTCGCATGTGATGGGAGGAGACAGGAGACAACACAGCCCAGGGGCTAAACAATAAAGCAGCAGAAAGGCGAACAAATACACGAAGGGCCAGGGACGGAGGTACAAGCGATCTGAGGCAAAGTCAGACTCCGTGAGAGAAGGAGCAGGAGGCTGCCCACTCAGGAGGAGGGACCCACTTCAGGAGAGGCTACCCACTCAGGAGGAGGGGCCGACTTCAGGGGAGGCTGCCCACTCAGGAGGAGGGGAGGACTTCAGGGGAGGCTACCCACTCAGGAGGAGGGAAGGACTTCAGAAGAGGCTGCCCACTCAGGAGGAGGGGAGGACTTCAGGGGAGGCTGCCCACTCAGGAGGAGGGGAGGACTTCAGGGGAGGCTGCCCACTCAGGAGGAGGGGAGGACTTCAGGGGAGGCTGCCCAATCAGGAGGAGGGGCACACTTCAGGGGAGGCTCCTTGAGTCTGTGGCTAAGCCCCAAAGGGAGGGGGTGCAGGAGGACACGCTCAGCCTTTGGGATGAGGGAATTAGGGACAGGTGGGGGTAACCATGGAGAGGTAGGAAGGCCAGAGGGCGGGGCTGATGTGAGTGGCCAGGAGAAGGGCAAGGTCCTAAGCAGGTACTGGAGGACTTATAGCATGGGGTAATTTAGTCCTGTCTGACACAGGTGTCTACGGCGCGAGACTGACTAGCGCTGCATTTTAGGAAGTAATGTCATCAGTACAGGGGAAGAGACCCAAGGAGAGCGGGCCCTGAGGTGCACGGGCACAAGGTGTCGGAAGCAAGAGTCCAAGTAAGTGGCAGTGATGCTGCAAACATCAGCTGATGTGGGAAGAGGAGGACTCCTGACAGGAAGAGGAGGACTCCTGACAGGAAGAGGACTCCTGACAGGAAGAGGAGGACTCCTGACAGGAAAATGAGGACTCTTGATAGGAAGAAGAGGACTCTTGATAGGAAGAGGAGGACTCTTGATGGTAAGAAGAGTACTCCTGATGCTAAGAAAAAGACTCCTGAGCTGGGCAGTGGTGGCGCACGCCTGTAATCCCAGCACCTGGGAGGCAGAGGCAGGCGGATTTCTGAGTTTGAGGCCAGCCTGGTCTACAGAGTGAGTTCCAGGACAGCCAGGGCTACACAGAGAAACCCTGTCTCAAAAAAACCAAAACAAAAAACAAAAAAAAAGAGAGAGAAGGAAGGAGAGAAGAGAGAGAGAGAGAGAGAGAGAGAAAGAAAGAAAGAAAGAAAGAAAGAAAGAAAGAAAGAAAGAAAGAAAGGAAGAAACTCCTGATGGTAAAAAGAGTACTCCTGATGGGAAGAGGAGGACTTCTGACTGGAAGAGGAGAGCTCCTAACACAAAGAGGAGGACTCTTAACAGGCAGAGGAGAACTCCTGACAGGAAAAAGAGGACTCCTGATGGGAAGCGGAGGACTCCTGATGGGAAGAGGAGGACTCCTGACTGGAAGAGGAAGACTCCTGATGGTAAGAAGGGCTAAGGCCTAACCTCGAACTTACCCTGGACTACTGTCACTGGATGGGCACTGTATACCCAGGTGACACCCTGCTGAACTTCATCAGGAGCAGAAGGCAGATGGTGCTCCGTGGCTCACAGCCAGTAAGCAGCAGGGAGGACCCCACACAGGCAGTTGCTGAGCCTCGCTTGGGTAGATCTGCACCCAGTCCTGCTTTAACAACTGCCCTGCAGCTGCTCAGGCCCTCGGTGGGTCTCAAAGGCGGACGAAGGGCTAACTTAACTCTTACCATAGCAAAGCAGACGCTGGCTGCGGGTTCTCCCAGTGTCCCTCCATTGCTCCTTAATAGAGTCCTCCTGGCTGGGCTGCCCGTCCCCCAGCGGCTCTTCCCTATGTACCTCAGCCATGTTGGTGCTCTGGTCCTGTCTGGGCCTCTTGTCCTCTTGGCCGCAGCTCCTGGTTCCCCCCTCTCTCTCCCTCTCTTCTCCCCATCTCCTCACATGGTCATGTTCTGTCTGGACCCTTCCTGATGGCTCTGGCGAGGACTCCCTCCCTCACATCCACAATAGCCTGTCTCTTCCGCCACGCCCAGGAGCCGCCATGTCCTTTGTCTGCACCTTCTTTTTACCCAAGACCAACCCAGCATTAACCTTATCTCTCCCTCTGTCACAGCAGACCTCAGGACTCCATTTTAAGAACAGATCTAGCTCTGACTCATGGCTAACACCATAGCTACGCCAGGGGCAGATGACGCCACTCTCACCCTTCCCGCTTGTGCCCTCTTCTGTTACTTTTTTTGTTTTGTTTTGTTTTTGAGACGGGGTTTCTCTGTATAGCCCTGGCTGTCCTGGAATTCACTCTGTAGACCAGGCTGGCCTCCAACTCAGAAATCCGCCTGCCTCTGCCTCCCAGAGTGCTGGGATTACAGGCGTGCGCCACCACTGCCCGGCTTGTGCCCTCTTCTGAAGGACGCCAGAGCTCTGGCCCTCAGTCTCTTGCTGTAGCATCTGGCACAGCCCTGGGAAGATGTTGACTGGTCTAGTCTACTCCCTCCCAGGAACCCCCAAAAAGGTCCTCAGAAAACAGCCCATGTCCAACAGGCCAACTTCCTCTGACCAGCGCCCCTCAAGCTTCAGACCCGGCACACAGGTGGTGCCGCCCTCCGAGCTCCCACATTTTAACAACTTATACTTCTAGTTTCTATGGCCTCCCTCAGCCCCCACAAAGAAGGTCAAGGTGCTGAACGGATGACCCCATAATTCCTAGGACATATTCTTTCTACATTCCGAAAGAGAATCCAAACAGCCGTCCCCATCCTTGGAGAACATCTGAAAAGATTCAGCTCTGCAGGCCCAAGGGCTCCTTTTGGATGCAGATGAGAAGCTGCTGATTTAGACACTTAAGCAGAAGTCAGTCCCCTGGGCAGTAATGCAGAATCTTGCAGAAACCAGCATCTGTCAGGAGTCATTAGCTCTGAGCACACACTTCCTAGAGGATCCCAGGAGCTTCTAGGGCTCGGAGGCACTGGGCAGAACACAGAGCCCCTCAGCCAGCTCTGCTCAAAGTCAGGCTCGTGTCAACTGGCCTCTTGGAGAACAGGTACTCTCACCTTCCCAGACTGCAGAGCACTGGGCAAGGACATCGCAGAGACAGCCGGATTCCAGGGGGCAAAGCATTCACCAAGGAACACTTACACCACGACCACACACCTGGCTGCAGTTTCCTGCCGTTTCCATGCCCGCCTAGGCCAGGGCACCGCTTCCCTGCTCAGGCCCCAGGAAACAGACTCATTTGTCACTAGACGACAACGGTACGCCCACCTCCTGGCTTTCTGTCTGCCATGCTGGGTTCAGGACTGGTCTGTGGCGTTTTCGTTTTGTTTTCCCTGGGTTATTGTTTGAAGGTGGACTACACAGGGTTGTCAGCTGAATCTACTGCAGAGCCTAAGCTGGCCCTGTGCACGCAGGGACACTGACCAGAAGACAGACAAGAAGACAACACTCATCTGTGCACGACATCTTTATGGCAACCCTTGCTCAGACAGGCAGCCGGGTCGGGATGCAGTTTATTCAGCAAGTCTCCTTTCTCTACTTCCATGTCAGAAATAACCTTCAGGGAAAGGCACCTGTAACCTTCAAAATAACTCTGCATACCGTGGCTCTCCCGGGAGCCTCCCGTGCCTCTGTAGAAGTTCCCTTCCCCATCCGTGAAGCCACCCTTGTCCACTCACCACCTGTCCTGAGCAAGCCGATGTGCCACACAAGCCTGTTCTTGGATCTGTCTTTTCCTGCAAAGGCCACAGACTTAGGTCTCCTCCCAGGGCCTCTCACTGTCCCGAGGGCAACCCTTCTGGGGCTGTCCTCCACATCTGAGTAGCCGGTCGCTATGGTCCCCTCTAGTCCCTCCCTCCCCATCCACTGAGAGCCTAGGCCAGCTCTCAGTGCTCTTCTACAAGAGGAGCAAGCGGCCTCTGCCCAGCCTTCTTCACATCCATCCAGATCTACACAGTGGCCTCTTTGGAGGCCTCGCGTCCAAATGACATCATTCTGGCCCCTGTGCTATTCTTGGACCATGACTTCCTTAGCCTTGCTGGCTTTTCTGGAAACGTCTGTCATTCCAATTTTTAAGAGCTTGCCTGTGCTTTTCCTCAAAGAATTGTTTCTTAAATACTCTGGCATTTGTGTGACCTCCCCTTCGTTACAGGCAGGGACTCCCTTCAAAGCAGTGCCTTTGTGCTGTAGAGCATCATGGTCGCTCCTGCTCTAGACTCTGGCTCGATGCTGACTGAGGGTCAGGGCTCTCCCTTACTACACAGCTTCCATTGTCACCGCTGTGGGACTTCGGTAAATATTAGTAAGTTAGAAGTCGTATTTAACTGAGAATCTATAGGATACAGACCACTGTAAGGCCAAGCAGAGATAGCCATGAAGGGGCAGGACAGTCAGTGGTGTCTGATGTGACTTTAGTGATCCCTGCTTACAAGGGAAGTGTTGTGCCGGGAAAACCTTCAAACCTTGGGATGGAACAGGGTAGGTCATAGCGCAGCATCTTGCCTATCTGAAGTCTGTCCAGGGGACTGGTGTTCATCTTGACTGATTAGACAGTACTGGGATAGGACTAGAGTTTAGAAGCTACTAGAAACAGGCAGGCACCAGGTTAGGACCCAATTCTGCTGCCAGGCACCAGGGGACTAAGAACTCAGAAAAGCCGGAACTTATTAGGAAGAACTTACTTGCACAAAGCTAACATATAGTGGCTGAAAGAGGAGTTTGCTTTCCTAAATACTTAATCCCAGCTAAGTAAATAAATAAAAGGCACCCAAAATAAAAACACAAGCATGAGCCGGGCGTGGTGGCGCAAGCCTGTAATCCCAGCACTTGGGAGGCAGAGGCAGGCAGACTTCTGAGTTCGAGGCCAGCCTGGTCTACAGAGTGAGTTCCAGGACAGCCAGGACTACACAGAGAAACCCTGTCTCGAAAAACCAAAAAAACAAAAACAAAAACAAAAAACAAACAAAGAAACCACAAGCATGGACCAAAGGACTAATAATAAAAGTCTAGAACCCAACCTTAAAGAAATGCAGACCTGAGTGGTTGGCAAATGACTTAGAGTAGTAGGTGTAGGGGGCTAGAGAGACGGCTCAGTGGTTAGGAGTCCAATTCCCAGCACCTACATGGCAGCTCCACACAGACAAACATGCAGGCAAAATACCAATGTTTATAAAATTTAAAAAAATAAATGACATAAATTTTCCTAATTAGCTACAAGAGCACAGGCGCGCGACGCTATGAAAAGACTGCATAAAGAAAATGAGACTGAACACAGAGGAACCTTATCAATACATGAGAGATTCTCAGCAGGAAGAAAACAACTGAACTGAAAAGCGTGGCTGTGCAGCCAATGGGAGAAAGAGCCATGAACCTGGAGACCGCCATCAAAGTCATCAGAGAGTAGATTAGAAAAGCACGAAGACCATAAAGGAAGACGGGCTATGGGACTTAGGGACGCCAGTGAGCGGAACAACATGCAAGTCCTGGGAATTCCGAGAGAAAGAAAACAGGAATGAAAGTTTATTTGGAGAAGTACCTGAAACCCCAAGGCAAGAAAGAGATCACACAGATTCAAGGGCAAAGACCCGGAAATGAGCATAAATAGGAAAACGACAGTGACCGCATTCCAACTAAACTAAGTCAAGTCAAGCAGACTTAAACAGCAGTGGAAGGTCTGTGCTTGTATAAGAGAGGTTATTAGCTTCTCAGTAAAACCCCTATGACTAGAAAGCAGAGGGAAGATGCCCTCAAGTATCCCTCACAAAGGACGGGGACTGGGCACTTGGGATCGCTAGCAGGCAGTTTCATCACTACTAGTCCTAAGGAGAAACAGTCCTTCAGGCTGAAGCATCAGAACGGCAGACAGCAACAGAGGCTGGTTAACAACCTATAGGAGGTTCTCCTGCAAAGGTCACTTCAGGGCCGGAGAGAGGCTCGGCGGCTGAGAGCACTTGCTCAGGGGGCTGGGGCTCGATCGGCCTCACATTGGTGCTCACAACCTCTCCGAACTCCTGCTCCAAGGGATCCGACGGCCTTTCCTGGCCTCAGTCACCCTCACATTTACACTGTTCATTCATACTGATACACGCACATACCCACAAGTGAAAATAAACATTAAAAATTAACTACTGTATAAATAAATACAGGTTTAATATATTTATAATAAGTATACAAATAAAATAGTACATTTATTTATTTATTTGGTTATTATTTATTTACTTGTTTATTTGGCTTTGAACAAAAGATTCCCCCCCTACTTCAGCCTTCAGCGAGCCGGGATTGGGTATACTCCACCATAGCTGGCTGGTAATTTTTTTTTTGTTTTTGTTTTTGTTTTTGTTTTTGTTGTTTTTGTTTTTCGAGACAGGGTTTCTCTGTGTAGCCCTGGCTGTCCTGGAACTCACTCACTCTGTAGACCAGGCTGGCCTCGAACTCAGAAATCTGCCTGCCTCTGCCTCCCAAGTGCTGGGATTACAGGTGTGCGCCACTAGGCCCGGCTTGCTGGCTGGTAATTTTGATTAACTGAATTTAAATAAACTTGACTACAGATCTATGTAAATGGGTATAAAATATACAGAGACATAATCTGTGCTACTGACAAAGTATGAGGGAGTGGAGCTAGAAAAGAAGAGTTTTTATACATATACATCTGAAGTGACATCATTACCAATTTAAAATAGAATGCTATACTATTAAGATGTTTTATGTAGTCAGAATACTAACCACAGGGGTGGAGAAAAGACTCAGGGTTTAAGAGGAGGTATTGCCGTTCTAGAGAACCTAGGTATGCATCCCAGCATCCACACTGGGGGCTCACAACTGCCTGTAACTCCAGCTCCAAATGTATTCAACACCTCTGGCCTTCACACACACCTGCATAGAACACACACACACACACACACACACACACACACACACACGTACATATTTAAAAAAAAAAACAAAACAATCTTAAAGCCTCAAAGGAAGTTCTGTACAAAACACAAAAAGAAATGATATTCCTATGAGGCTATTTTAAAAGAAAGGCAGTGACAGAGCAAATCAGTAAACCAACAAAGGGAGAAATAAACCTACACGTCACACAGACATAACAAGGAGAGCCTTCCCTACCAAGAATATTTTCAATGTTAACGGACTAAACTTCCCTGCCAGAAGGGACAAGACTGACCAATGGATTAATAACGCAACGGGGTAATTATATCTTAGGAGATTTACTTCAGCTCTAAGGACACGGGTATTGCAGAAAGTGGATGGATGAGAGAGACAACTCCTGCAAGATGACCAGATGAGCAGGACTAACTAGATATCAGAGATTTTTAAATCACACAAGCTCTCAGAAGAGACAAATGATGGTATATGATGGTAAAGGGCTCCACTGACCAGCAAGGTAACACTCACATGGACGGGCCAGCAAAGGGGTTCAAAGGGTGAGGGCCCTGCAACCTGAGTTAGACCCCTGGGGCCCACAAAGCAGACGGACAGAACCAGTTTCTGACCTCCACACGCACCACCTGCCAGACGGACGCATAGCGTGTAAACCAGCAGCAGCCACAGAGTTCTTGGCTCCGAGTGTCCAACAAGAAGCCACAGAGCTCTGAACATGTGGAGCGAAGCCTGAGAGGAGTGGACGGCAGCCTAATAAGGTTAGGGAATGCAACGCCCACTCGGCTATGCACGTCTCAGAAGGGAGGGCAACACCGAAGCCATCGGCTTAGAACACGAGAGATGATGGCTCAGCTGATGGCTCAGCAGGTAAGAGCACTGACTGGTCTTCCAGAGGCCCTGAGTTCAAATCCCAGCAACCACAGGGTGGCTCACAACCATCCGTAATGAGATCTGAAGCCCTCTTCTGGAGTATCTGAAGACAGCTACAGTGCACTCACATATAATAATAAATAAATCTTTAGAATACTGTAGACCGTCTAACAAACAGAACACTCCGTCATAGTAATAGCAGACTATATCCACATGCTTCACAAATGCACTGAGAACAATCTCCAGGGCAGACCACACATCAGCCTCAAAACAAATTTTTACAGTGGTGGTGCACGCCTTTAATCCCAGCACTTGGGAGGCAGAAGCAGGCATATTTCTGAGTTTGAGGCTAGCCTGGTCTACAGAGTGAGTTCCAGGACAGCCAGGGCTATACAGAGAAACCCTTTCTAAAAAAATAAACAAAAAATTTTACAAAATTCCAGAAAAATTATAGTGTACAAGTATCTTTCTGTAGAGTAAAGCTACAATTCAGTATAAAAATACAAATTGAAAAATTAAATATATGGAAACGAAATGCCATGCTCTGGAGGCATCAACAAAGCAAAGACTAAAGGGAACGTAAACACACATGAGAATAAAAGCAAACATACAAAAGCAAATTCCTATGACGCCTAGAAGGCCAAACAACTTAGAGATTAAAAAAAAAGGGGGGGGCTGGAGAGATGGCTCAGCAGTTTAGAGCACCAACTGCTCTTCTGAGGTCCTGAGTTCAATTCCCAGCAACAACACGGTAGCTCACAACCATCTGTAATGAGATCTGACGCCCTCTTCTGGTGTGTCTGAAGACAGCTACAGTGTATTCACATATATAAAATAAATAATAAATTAAAAAAAATAAGGTTTAAGGTCCTTTTGGGTGATTTCAAAATAGTATAAAATCGATAGTAATCAAAACACTGTGACTCTGGCATACAAACATATAGTGCAACAGAGTAGAAGGGCCTGCTTACAGACAAACTGTTGTACTTGGTTGGTTACCATCTCAGCACAGACACACACACACAACCACATGCAGACACAGACACACACCCACACAGACACCCACACAGACACACACCCACATAGACACAGACACAGACTCACACACACACTCAAACATAGAAAAGCATCTGGACAACAGACTGAAAGACATGTAACAAGTAAACACGCCACAGCAGGCACAGGCAGTGTCCCACTGAAGCGTTGCGGTTTGGAGCATGCAAGCTTTGGGTTGTCAGTTAGGTATGCTCAACTGGTAGTCTACACAAATACTTCAAAGTTCAAAAGCCTCCAAAGTCTCAAATACTCTTGGACCTGATTTTTTTCTTTTCTTTCTTTTCTTTAGCTAGGTGTGGCCCAAACCAGTGCTTGGGAAGACTGGCCCAAGGTAGGTATGGCGAACCCAGCTCCCTATGAAATCTGTTTTAGAGCAAAATCAATGAAAAGTGCTCGTGACACCTGAAAAAATGAGCGGTCCCTAAGGGACTGACCAGGTTCCGTGCCCCACTGGGAGACATGCCTCCCTGAGCTCATTACGACATACCAGGTTGGGCATGTGACCCATCAGATGTGAAGGAGACAAAAGGCACACGTGTACTTTGTCTCTATCAATTCCAAACCTCCCGGGGGCCAGTCAATCCGGACTTGCTTACCCTGGTGCCCCAGGGTTGTGTTCTGTAGGGAGAGGTTTGGTTTTATGTACACTGACATACGTTAGCTGAAACAGACAGAGAAGAGCCACGGGAGCCGGTGCTGCATCTGAAGAGAGAGATTTCTAAAATCTGACCTGGATCCGAGCTCCCAGGAGAAGCTGCTTCCCAGGCACGCGGTAACTAGAGCAGTGCGTTCACGGAGCGCTCTCCCTGGCCTGGGACGCCTCACGCTGTTCTAGTTGGCAAAGATCAATTACCACAGTGTTAACTGATGGGCATGGCAAGGGTGGGCAGTGTTCCCTGCTGACAAGGAAATGCTTGTACGTTTTCCTCAGGGAGCAAACTGAAAAATATAGCCTGTAGAATGCCCACCATCGTCAGCTGAGCTGATACTGATGTTGAAAAAGACGTAATAAAAGGCAAGGTGAATGTCTGGAAGCAAGTGACATGGGAAGGAACCCTGGAGTGTCCTGGGCCATGGTCTCCCTTGTCCCTCCAGGTAACCCCAGGAGCACCTGTGTAACCTTAGTCCTTAGAGACCACCCGGGCAGGGAATGAGGTTAGAATACAAGTGAACCTGACCCGGAGTTAGCGAAGGGCTTAGGCCCTGCGGCCTTACCGTGCTATCTTGTCACTGCAGGACATGGTGAGCAGCCGTTCTCCCTGCAGCACCCCGTCCCAGGTCTGGATGCTGGCGTTTGAGCGCACAGGGATTGTCCCTTCCCCAGACTCTATTTTTGTCCGTAGCTGTCCCCTTGCTTTGCGGTTCGGATGTCTATCTGCTGGTTCTGGAAGACAGAGAGGGTTCCAAACCCACAGGTGATAAGACAGCTAACGCACTGAAAAGCACATCTAACGTACCAAAATTTAAAGCATAACTTATAGATACGTATGCAAACATTTATTCGAGCCATACAAAATATACATCCCAGTAAATGTATAAAGTTGAACTAAAAAGACATAATACAGACCACATTTATGGACATGGAAAAAGGTGGTTTACATTTTGGCTGAGATGATTTCCATCATTAATGAGTGGAAACAAATGAGAAAAAAAATGTTAAGATTTGCTAATTCTGAGCAACAGATATTTGACTGCTTGTTATTGATTAACCTTTGAATTTTCATCACGTCAAAAATAAATACAGAAATCAACCCATTGGGAATATGTGAAGAGATTCCCAGTGATTAGCAGTGAGCTCTGTGAGTATGGGCATGAACGCAGGGACTCACATACAAACTGTCATGAAGCCCAGGGCTAGGCTGGCCTCAGAGGACGGAGCAGACAACACTTGGGCCTCGCCCACCTGTGTGTCTGCCTGCTTCTGCAGGGCAGCCTCGCCGTTCACACACTAACCAGCCAGAGTCACTGCAAATACAGGTATCGCGCAGTACTTTTCTCCTCGAATTAGCATTTCTCATTCATTAACTTTAAAGATTTATTTATTTATTAAATAGACAGTGTTCTGCCTGCATGTATGGCTGCAGGCCAGAAGAGGGCGTCAGATCTCATTACAGGTGGTTGTGAGCCACCATGAGGTTGCTAGGAATTGAACTCAGGACCTCTGGAAGAGCAGTCAGTGCTCTTAACCACTGAGCCATCTCTCCAGTCCTCAACATTTTCTAACTAAATTGGGAAGAAATAATCTGTACTTTTACAGGGACCATATCTAAGGATGAAATTTCAATAAACAAAATGAAATTTAATAAAAAACAAAAACTGAAGAAGACGGATGTGGATGCATTCTAACACTACATTATATTATGTTTTCTTAGAAACCTGTCAGCTGGTGGGAGTCTGGCGTCATACCCTCTAGCACGGGCTCGTGGGGAGAGAATATTCTGGCGTCTCCGCAGGGTGAGGTGCTGATGTACAGGTGGAACTGCACGGTGTCCTTCAGTCGGAATCCACCTCGCTCTGACTTCTGAAATATGGACTTTTTCTGGTCTTCTTTGTTACTGCAAGGGAAAAGTCACAAGAGTGCCAGTTAAAGGTGTGTGCCACCAATGTGGGACTACAGGATCAGACTGACCTCAGGGGCTGGTGCTTTTGGTAGGGAGAGGCACTATCTCCCTACTGATAGTGCCTGGAGTCAGTATCATGCCATATACATGTAGTGGCTCTTCCTGGTTGTCAACTCGACTATATCTCGAATGAACTACAATCCAGAACTGGAAGGCTCGCCTGTGATCCTAATCTGGAGACTGGGAGATACAAGTTTCTGACCTGGATCTCAGCATGGAGATCTTGAGGCATAGTAGCTATGAATCCCAGAAGATTAAGACAGGGAGATCTCTGAGTTCAAGGTCACCTGGGACAAAGCAAGTCCTAGATCTAGGTGTGGTGGCACACACCTTTAATCTGGGCCACACCTTCTGCTGGCGACCTACATAAGGAGATTGAAAGGAAGATTCACTCTCTTCTTGCCTTGTGGTACTGAGCAACTACTAGATCCTTGGACTTCTATCCACAGCTGCTGCTGACCATTGTTGGGGATTTGGACTATAGACTGTACGTCATCAACAAACTCCCTTACTATATAGAGACTGCCCATACGCTGTTCTTAGACTCTAGAGAACCCTGACTAAGACAGTACACCAGGTTGGCCTTGAACTTGGGATTCGGCTGCCTCAGATCCCCCTACTGCTAGGATTTACAGTTGTGTACCACCTTGTCTGGCTTGAACTGGAGTCACTGTTACCCATGCTTAGTTCAGGTCCTTTTAGTGATCAATATGTCATCAAGTGGGAGTGATTGTTCCTTCTCAGGCTTGATTTCAGGGTAGAAAGATCACTTGAAGATAGGGCATTGTCAAGAAAAGCCGACAGGTGCAAGATCAGTTCTGACCATGCCCAGTGACCAAAATGAAAAGGACATTCTTTACCAGGCAGTTTGGAAAGACATGTTTTCTTTTTTAGTTTGTTTGACTTGTTTTGTGACCTTTTTTTTTTTTTTTTTTCTTTTCAAGACAGGGTTTTTCTGTGTAGCCCTTGCTGTCCCGGAACTAGTTCTGTAGACCAGTCTGACTTCGAACCCACAGAGATCCGCCTCCCCTGCCTCCCAAGTGCTAGGGTGAAAGGTATGCACTACCACCTCCCAGCTGGAAAGACACGTTTATATTTACAGTGAGTGAGACAAAAGACGCCATCTGAAATACGGACATGAAATTTACCACTGTGCCACGTTTCTGTGTATATGTCTTACAGACGTATGCATGCACGTGTGTGTTTGTGAGTGAATCCACTCTGGTTTATAACTGAGCATCCTGGGAGAGTGGGTCCTGCTCAGACAGCATCCCAGGACAGCAAAGCTGGGCCCCGGTATTCCTCACATAGTTGCAGCCCTGAGGATTCCACAGTGCTTACACAAGCAAACAAAGGTTAGGCAATGCCTTCTGATACAAAGGGTCTTAAAAGAGCTTCCTTCACTTGTTCACTCCTAAACTTACTTTAAATAAAGCTCAAGCTGTGCATAAAGAAACCTGAGCAGGGACCTTCGGGAGATTATCTCGGCGTGGCAGTCGTTGAGCGCGAGGCCGCGGTCACTCATGTATTCCCCGTTGATACACTTCGTCCCTGTCGAAACACTTATCACCTTGGCGTCTTTGACATCTGTACCTGAAAGACAGGAGAGTGACTGGAGACCAGTGGTCCGTCCTGTTTGGCACGTGCTCTTGGCGACAGGACCACGCAGGGTCGGCGGAGCCCTTGCTTTCAGGTGTCCTCACGTCTCCGGATCCCTTCCTGAGACACTTGAACAGACAGCCTCTCCCTGAGGCTGTTTGTACCAATCCCAGGAAGCTACCTTCCTCATCCTGTAGTCTACACCCTAAACTTGATGTGGCCATTTCCACGGGCATGCATGGGTGTTTGAACGTTCGCCCTGGACTTTAGGTAAGAAGTACTATACGTAACTACTACCTGGCCTGGAATTAGTCCTAAAGTAAAATTGTAAAGAAGCTAGGGGGACCAACTCAGAGCACTAGAGTACCAGAAAACAGAGTCAGCCTCCACGGCTTCATCAGTAATCCTCCCCACGCTCCCACACCCAGAGTGACCTCACACACAACGTGACCTTCCAGAGGGGGAATATCACGATTAAATCCTGTGAAACGGATCACGGACCCGGACATGCTAGAATAACCTGAATATGGAAGGGATTATGTCTCAGTGATAGAACATATACCCAGCATGTGTGAGGCCCTGGGATGTATCCCTAGGATGATGACGACAACAACAACAACAACAACAACAACATCCAACAGCATCGACAAACCAACCCTGAGTACGACCTCAGAGCAGACTCACAATCATGTGTGCTACATGTTATGAGGATCAGTGCTCACTGCCAACCTGACCCTCTAGAATCACCCAGCAGACAAGTCTCTCGGCACATCTGTAAGGGGTTATCTAGCCCAGGCTGGCCTTTGGGAATGCCGATGAGAGATTTCCTTGGTTGGCCACTGTGGGCAGCACCATTCTCTGAGCTGGGACTCCAGACTGCATAAAAGGGAGCTGAACAAGGCACTCTATCTCTTGACTGTGGCTGCGACGTGATCAGCTGCCTCAAGCTCTTGCCAGGTGACTTCCTACCATGACAGACTTCTCCAGCTATGAGCTGAAATAACCACCCGAGCTGTTTTTATCAGGGTATTTGATGACAGCAACAGGAAAAGGAACTCAGGCACAGGCTACGTTGGAGGCGCCGAGCCAGGAGCATTAGTGAATCTTCCCCCGCTTGTCCTCACAGTGTCCTCTGAGGGCTTTTGTTTCCATTTTGAAGAAAGGAACTGAAGCTCATGGGGGTTAATAACCTGCCCGAGGCCACTCAGCCAGGGAGAGCACTGAACCAGTGCACCCAGTTCCGTTTCTCGGGCTTCAGACACACATTTTGGCTATGAGCAAATGGTCAGCAAAAAGATACATAATGCTAGTCATTAGTCTTTTCTGTTTCCTGTGACAGAATTCCTGGGAGAACAGTTTAAAGGGGGACTTACCATTAGAGGATTTAGTCCATCATGGTAAGATGGAACAGAACAGCGTAACTCGCAGTGGCTGGAGGCATGGAAGATGCCTGTGCTCAAGGGCCTTCTCCTCTCTCCCTTCTTACTCCCCCTAGGCCGCTCGCCTACAGTATGGTGCCGTCTACATTCAGGCTACCCCCCTCCACCTAGACCCCCCTGGAGAAGCCCTCATAGACACACCTAGGCATTTCTCAAATCAATCAAGATTAGCCACCCTAAGTCCGCTGGGAGTCAGCCCAACAGACAAACACATCCTAAAACAACTTTCCTCCTTGGTCTCCAAAAGGATATTAATAAAAATCGCATTTGGTTTACCTCTAAGTGTGTCATCACCTTAACAGTCCTGGCAATGTTCAAATCCAAAGTCTACTGGGACTCAAGGCAAAAGCTTAGCGGTGAGCCCTAAGCCCTGTGACAATTAAAGCACATTTTACATATTCCTGACACACAGTGGCAATAAACCTCCCACTCCGAATGGCAAGAACTGGGGCGACTGGCAAACTGCAGATGAGCTTTTAGCCACAGTGTAACCCAAATTTCCAGCACGCTCTGGGTCCCCCATCTGGAACACTCCATGTGTCCTCATTCTTAGTCACCATGGTCTTCCGAGCCCCACGGAATCACCAAGATGAGCGTACATACTCTAGGGCCTCTTTGGCCCACATCTCCAAACATTTCTAAAATTCCTCCCACAAGCCACTTCCAAAAGGCTTTTCTGAACCACACAGTCTATCAGACACAGCAACAATCCTGCTGGGATCACAGATGGCACCAAGTTTCTGTCATATTTGTCACTGGTATGACAAATTCATGAAAAAAAACTGAGTTTTTTTTTTTTAAACTTTGGCTGTGTTTCTGTTTTCAGTCCATTGTAGGGGGGAAGGTGTGGCAGAACAGGTCAGATAGGATGGTGACCAGGAAAGGGGTGTATTTATGAGTGTGTGTGAGGGTGGGGCATGGGGTGAGGGAAGGGAGAAGAAAAGAGACAGAGAGAGAGAGAGAGAGAGAATGGGAATGAACCACCAGCCACGGGATGTGCAGGCACATTGGCAGGTCTTCCGCCCTGCTACTCTCTGGAAATGCCCTCACAGGCACATCTCTTAAGAGTGCTTTACCGACTTTCCAGGTTTTCTGATTTTACAAGAGTTCTTCCTGCCTCTCCATAGAAATCACTCTGCTGTGGCAGTAGTGACACCTATGAAGCAGAAAAGGTCTAAGCTTCAACAGAAGTCAAGAAGTCAGAGATGTGCTGTTTTCTGAGTACACCAGGTCACAATGGTGTCACATGGTAATACTGTATGCTTTCTCCAAAGTAAAGGGACACATTAAAAAGCTGAATGTTGACTTCCAGTTTCCATCTATGCCCAGAGCTGATCAGTTGCTACAGCACTGAGCTGATCCCATGGCACAGCACTCCATCCCTGAATACCGCCGGGAGGGAGCTGGTCTCCGGGGAGTGCTGACACACCTGTGTGCACTGGTAAGACCAAAACTTCTGTCTGAGGGACCTGCCCAGAGCCCTCAGAACACAGGAACTGAGGAGCAGCCTGGGACGGGATCTTTCTAGTTTCCCTCTGTGCATGGAACTGACCTCATGTCACAGCTCTCCACACCCAAATTCCTCCCAGAAAGAATTGGTCTCCCAGGAGTACCAACACACAGGCTTGCAGAAGGGTCAAGCCATAGTCAGAGACAGCAAGACCAGCTAACACCCAAGATAATCAGAAGGCGAGAGGCAAGGGCAAGAACATAACCAACAGAAACCAAGGCTACTTGGCATCATCAGAACCTAGTTCCCACCACAGCAACCCCTGGATACCCCAACACACCAGAAAAGCAAGGCTCTGATTTAAAATCACATCTCATGATAATGACAGAGATCTAGAAGAAGGTGATGATAGACAGAAGGATATAAATAACTCTTAATGAAATACAGGAGAACACAGGTAAACAGGTAGAAGCCATTAAAGGGAAAACACAAAAATCCCTTAAAGAATTACAGGAAAACACAACCAAACAGGTGAAGGAATTGAACAAAACCATCCAGGATCTAAAAATGGAAATAGAAACAGTAAAGAAATCACAAAGGGAGACAACCTGGAGATAGAAAACCTAGGAAAGAAATCAGGAGTCATCTATAGATGCAAGCATCACCGACAGAATACAAGAGATAGAAGAGAGAATCTCAGGTGCAGAAAATACCATAGAAAACATTGACACAACAGTCAAAGAAAATGCAAACTGCAAAAACCTCCTAACCCAAAACACCCAGGAAACCCAGGATACAATGAGAAGACCATACCTAAGGATAATAGGTATAGAAAAGTAAAGATTCCCAACTTAAAGGGCCAGTAAATATCTTCAATAAAATTATAGAAGAAAACTTCCCTAACCTAAAGAAAGAGATGCCCATGAACATACAAGAAGCCTACAGAACTCCAAATAGACTGGACCAGAAAAGAAATTCCTCCCTTCATATAATAGTCAAAACACCAAATGCACAAAACAAAGAAAGAATATTAAAAGCAGTAAGGGAAAAAGGTCAAGTAACTTATAAAGGCAGACCTATCAGAATTACACCAGACTTCTCACCAGAGAGGATGAAAACTAGAAGATCCTGGGTAGACCTCATATAGACCCTAAGAGAACACAAATGCCAGTCCAGACTACTATACCCAGCAAAACTCTCAATTATCATAGATGGAGAAACCAAGATATTCTATGACAAAAACCAAATTTACATAATATCTTTCCACAAATCCAGCCCTACAAAGGATAATAGATGGAAAATGCCAACATAAGGAGGGAAACTACACCCTAGAAAAAGAAGGCAAGTAATCTTTTTGTTGTTGTTGTTGTTTGTTTGTTTGTTTGTTTTGGTGTTTTGGATTTGGGTTTTTCAAGATAGGGTTTCTCTGTATAGCCCTGGCTGTCCAGGAACTTCACTCTGTAGACCAGGCTGGCCTCGAACTCAGAAATCCGTCTGCCTCTGCCTCCCAGAGTGCTAGGATTATAGGCGTGCGCCACCACCGCCCGGCTAGTAATCTTTCAACAAACCCAAAAGAAGACAGCCACACAAGCATAAAAATAGCATAAAAAATAACAGGAAGCAACAATCACTATTCCTTAACATCTCTTAATATCAATGGACTCAATTCCCAACAAACAGACATAGATTAACAGACTGGATAAACAGGACCCAGCATTTTGCTGCATACAGGAAAAGCACCTCAGTGTCAAAGACAGACACTACCTTAGAGTAAAGGGCTGGAAAACAATTTTCCAAGCAAATGGTCCCAAGAAACAAGCTGGAGTAGCCATTCCAATATTGAATAAAATTGACTTTCAACCAAAGGTTGAGGATAAGGAAGGACACTTCATACTCATCAAAGGAAAAAAATCTACCAAGAACAACTCTCAATTCTGAACATCTGTGCTCTAAATGCAAGGGTACACACAGTCATAAAAGAAACTTTACTAAAGCTCAAAGCACACATTGCACCTCACACAATAATAGTGGGAGACTTCAACACCCCACTCTCCTCAATGGACAGATCAGGAAAACACAAACTAAACAGAGACACAGTGAAGCTAACAGAGGTTATGGACCAAATGGATTTAACAGATATCTATAGAACATTTCACCCTAAAACAAAAGAATATGCCTTCTTCTCAGCACCTCATGGTACCTTCTCCAAAACTGACCATATACTCGGTCACAAAACAGACCTCAACAGATATAAAATTGAAATAATCCCATGCCTCCTATCAGATCATAATGGACTAAGGCTGGTCTTCAATAACAACAAAAACAACAGAAAGCCCACATACACATGGAAGTTGAACAATGCTCTACTCTATGATACCTTGGTCAAGGAAGAAATAAAGAAAGAAATTAAAGACTTTTTAGAATTTAATAAAAATGAAGGCAAAGCATACTCTAGCTTATGGGACACAATGAAAGCAGTGCTAAGAGGAAAACTCACAGTCCTGAGTCCTCCAAAAAGAAGCTGGAAAGAGCATATAGGAGCTGCTAAACTGCTCACCTGAAAGCTCTGGAACAGAAAGAAGCTAATACACCCAAGAGGAGTAGAAATTAGGAAATAACCAAACTGAGGGCTGAAATCAACAAAGTAGAAACAAAAAGAACTATACAAAGAATCAATGAAAACAGTAGCTGGAGCCGGGCATGGTGGCACACACCTGTAATCCCAGCACTTGGGAGGCAGAGGCAGGTGAATTTCTGAGTTCGAGGCCAGCCTGGTCTACAGAGTGAGTTCCAGGACAGCCAGGACTACACAGAGAAACCCGGTCTTGAAAAACCAAAACCAAAACCAAACCAAACCAAAACAAAACAAAAAAACAGTAGCTTATTCTTTGAGAAAATCAACTAGATAAACCTTTAGCCAGACTAACCAGAGGGCACAGAGCCAGTATCCAAATGAACAAAATCAGAAATAAAAAAAGGTATAACAACAGAAACTGAGGAAATTAAAAAAATCATCTGATCCTATTATATATAAAAGCAAAGCCTATATTCAACAAAACTGGAAAATCTGGATGAAATGGACAATTTTCTAGATAGATACCAAATACCAAAGTTAAATCAGGATCAGATAAGCCATCTAAACAGTCCCATAACTCCTAGAGAAATAGAAGCAGTCATTAAAAGTCTCCCAACCAAAAAGAGCCCAGGATCAGATGGTTTTAGTGCAGAATTCTATCAGACCTTCAAAGAAGACCTAATACCAATACTCTCCAAACTATTTCACAAAATAGAAACAGAAGGAACACTCCCCAATTCGTTCCATGAAGTCACAGTTATGCTGATTCTCCCTTGGATTTCTAATCAGGGACTTGTCACAATTTCCTTTCATAAAGGACTTCATAAGAGATTTTTTTTTCCTACTTCTATCATGTTCCAAATAGATTTAAAAACTGGTTGAGGGTATATTATTTTTAGTTTCAGAAGATATCATATATATTTAAGAGGCATTTAAATATTATAAATTATTTTGATGACTTAAAAATGTCAATACTGAGTTGTATATTTTAAAATAAATTTTATTAGTTTAATTAAAAAGGAACTTAATGCCCCATGGGAGGGGGAAGAAAACAAACAGGCTTCTGAGGGATACTAATGGAATATAATAGAAGATAAAACAAAATTGACCACATTGAAATTGGACAAAAGAAACAAACAGGTGGAAAAGAGTCTAAGAAAAGGCACAAGAACTAGAGACCCGCTTGGTCACAACACTCAGGAGTCCCATAAAAATACTAAACTGGAAATTAAAAAAAAAAAAGTTGAACGTTTCCAAATAGATTGGCCAGAAAAGAAATTCCTCCCATCACATAATCTGGGGGGAGGGGGAGCTAAAGAGATGGCTCAGCAGTTAAGAGCACTTGCTGCTCTTACAAAGGATTCAGGTTTAGTTCCCAGCACCCATATGACAGCGGACAAACATCTATAACTCCAGTTCCAAGGGAAATACGATGCTTTTATATGGCCTTTGAGGTTACTGTATGTGTCAAACATATACCCAAAGCCCGCGTGTGCGCGCGCGTGTACACACACACACACACACACACACACACACAAGATTTTGAGAGAAGAGTTTTGCTTTGTGTAAGTTTTTTGTTTGGGGGTGGGAGCTGGGTTCCTGGGGATTGACCTCAGGAACCTCACCGACTAAACACGTGTTTTACCTGCCGAGCTGTGTTCCCAGCTCTAAGGAGGAAAGAAGGGTTCCGAGGACAATTCCTATATTTGCATGAACACAGTGCGTAAACACAGAAAGAATAAAAGGGAACTTTGTGTTGGTATCACAGGATTGAGGGTGTTTATGCATTTCGAACCAGGAAGCAGACAGGTCGAACAAACAACTAGATGCTTACCTGTGGTCATCACTACTCCAGAAAGCACTTTCCTTCGTGCGTGAGGGGAGGAAAAGTTGTCTGTCAGGTCACTGAACTTACCCAGGACCAGGCGTGAGACAGCATCTGCCAATACCTGGGTGGAGAGCAGAGACCAAGTTTAGGGCTGGGGTACCCTGTGGTGGGACCAGTCTCTCTGTGCCAACACGTGCTGTCTAATACAAAGACTCTTACAGTCTCACTTCTACTATAGAAGACCCACACAGGCACACCCAGCAAGTAAGTGTGTGTGTGTGTGTGTGTGTGTGTGTGTGTGTGTGCATACACACTCACATGTGTGACAGGCGGGGGTGGGGGGTGGGGTTCGTTGAGGGGGGTGTCAGAGACAAAAGTCATCAGTGAACCCTGTGCCTGATGACATGGGCACACTAATGTAATTGTGGCATAACTGTTATGGGTGTAACCAACCGCTTTAAAAAATTGTAGTGGAGGTCTACTCTACAGAAGGAAATTCATGCTTGGCACTGTAAACTTGGTCCAAAGCCCACAGCTGAGAAGCTAAGGCCATTCGAGAGGAAGCCATTGCTGATGTTTTACTAAAGATATGCTGTCAGACTGCTCTGTAAATATGTTTATACTTCAGGGCCCAGTGCAGCGCCTAGTCTTTTTTGCAGCCCACATCGCTGAGTGTACAGACTGATGACAGGCAGAGGCGATGGGAATGAACAACCATTGAATACTCAGCCCCAAACAGAACATCTGGGTCATCGCCGGCAAGACCAAGGAAACACTGGAAAAGGGACAGAGAACCGTAGGAGACGGAGGGGGTGGTGGGGCCGAGAAACACTGTTTTCTAGACGTGACATGGCTGCTGCACCCACTACCTTGTCTTGGGAAGATCATTAGCGGTTACCTGCCCAAGGCTTGAACACAAGGCTGGGTTCTATCATCACGGATAGATGTACTGTTGTCTCTTGTTGCTGTGATAAAATACCCTAGCAAACGCAGCATAAGGGAGAAAGGGTTTATCTAGCTCATAGGGAAGTCACAGCAGCAAGAGCTTGAGAGAACTGGTTACATTCTATCCACAGTCAAGAGCAGCGAGCAAGAGATTAATGCCTATATTTTAGCGCTCAGTTTGTGTTTTCTATTCTTAGACATTCTAGGGCTCCCTGCTAGGGGAAGGGTCTTCTCCCCTCATTAATTAACATAATCCAGATACTCCCCACCCCCAGACATACCCCAGACCAACCTACATATAGATAGCCCTTCAATACAACTGCCTTCCCAGGTGGCTCTACATTGAGACCACAGTACTGGGGGAGGGAGTGGTTTTGAGGTTCTCCACTCCCTAAAGAACCATGGGAAGTTAACGGTTGCTAGGGAAGAGGGAGTCCTTTTCCTCAGTGCTGCAGCCACTGGTAAACACCCTTGCTCAAGTAAAGAACCCCTCACTCTTGCTTGTGCAAGCAACGCCAGTTAGACGTAGTGGGCCACACACAAAAAGGAAGAAGGACTTCAGTGGGAGTTGGAAGGCATAAGAAGGGATGCTGGGAGAGAGGAAATGATTGTGTGTGTGTGTGTGTGTGTGTGTGTGTGTGTGTGTGTGATCAAGAAAGAATGGATTTTTGTTTTTTGTTTTTTTTTGAGACAGGGTTTCTCTGTGTAGTTCTGGCTGTCCTGGAACTCACTCTGTAGACCAGGCTGGCCAAGAATGGATTTTTTAAATATGAGTTTTATAAGTTTTTATTTCACATTAAGGGTACTCTCCAAGTGGTTTTCCTGCAGATGCCTGAGCCAGGTACCTATGGAATATATACTGCACGGGCAACTGAAAAACCCAAGTAGCTCTGACTCTCCAAAAAAGGACTTATGATGGACTGTACCCTGTGAGTCTGGGGCTGTATACAACAAAAGTATAAAGATCCAAAACACAGCCTGTGCCTTTAATCTCAGCACTTGTGAGACAGAGAGAGGAGGATGGATCTTTGTGAGTTCATGTTCAACTTAGTTTATATTGTGAGTTCCAAGGCAGCCAGAGCTCCACAGGGAGACCCAGTCTCAAACAAGTAAATAAGAAAACAAACAAGCCAAAATAAAAAAAAATGTCCTACCTCCCAACTACTTACCTTCAATGAAATGAACAAGGGCAGGGACCTGCTTTGAATGGGCGCTTGGCTACACTGCCCTGGCAGGCCTGCTATAGCAGAGTGCCACAATTGTGTATGGCCAACACTATCTGACTGTAGCCCTACTCCACCCTTGAATCATCAGAAAGGCAGATAGCTCTCAGGCCACAGATGCTTGGCCCAAGCCCTTTAAGGAATATTTCAGGGAAAAAGCAAGAACTTACATCCTTCCTGGAACGCAGGACATGATCCTCCCACCCCCACCTCTGCCACATAGGCCCTGGGATTGGCCCTGGAAGTCCCCTCAGAGAAGACCTTACTGGTCTCATCCTCTGTGGTTCATCAATTTCTGAGCTACCCTGGAGTTCTAAAAGGGGCAGTGTGGGTTGTGCCACTGAGCAGAGGTGTGAGGATGTTTCCAGACAAGTGTCTCCCTATCAGAGGTCCAGACTGATGTTTGACATCTTAGGACCCAGAGGTAAGCAGCATAAAGAGGCAGAGAGGAGCCCAGCCTACCTCACCATGACTAGATCCTGACAAATGTCACTTGCCTCCCCTGGTCAGAAGCTCAGTCCTTCCATACAAAGCCACCAAAGAAGGCAGGCCTAGCTGGGTGTGGTGGCCTTTGATCTCAGCACTCGCCTGAGGCAACAGATTTCTAAGTTTCTGATCAGCCTGCTCTACGGAGAGTTCCAGGACCATCAGGGCTACATAAAGAGACTAGTCTCAAAACCAACCAAAAAACCCAAAACAACAAAACAGAAAGCAGGGTTGAGGCTACCCGCCCCAGACCATCTATCCGCCATCCATCTATGGGATCTGTGGCATCTGAAATAGTTTCAGTGGTCTGGCAATCATTGTCAACATTAAGGGAAGGCAAATCACATCAGATGGTATGTTGAACTCAGGTCAGAAGATTTTAGCAAATCTACACCTGGACATCAAGTCACTCGGAATCTAGTACCGTCGACATGTAAGGAGGGATGTTAACAAGGGACACATTGGAAACAAGTACTTGCTTGCCACAGGAAGTCAGTAAGAGCCAAGTCCACTCCTTTACACGGAGCTGTACTTGACTGCTTTAGGCAAAGCAGAACAAGTCTTTTCAATCCAAGATTTGGATTTAAACCTAGCACTCAAGAGGTAGAGGCAGATGGATCTCTGTGAGATCAAGGCCAGCCTGGTCTACATAACAAGTTTCAGGCTGGATAGGGCTTATAATGAGACCTTGCCTTAAAAAGGAAATAGTAAATTAAAATCAAGAACTATGGTCACCCTGACTCTAGCTGTAACACAGGCCAGAGAGAAAAGGCCCTACCTGAGACCCAGGAGAATGACCTTCCCATCCACCACATTTTCTAACTTGTTAATTCACTAGTTCTGGTCAACTGCTTCCACACTAAAGGACATTTTGACAAAAAGGGCTCAAGACAGAAGACTGAAAAACAGATGCGTGAGATCGGTAGTCCAAGAACCAAGACACAGCCAGTGAACTAGGACCTGGCTTTTCTTCCTTCTTCCTCTTTCAGAGGCCCATCCTGAGCTACCTTAAATTCCCCTTCTTTACTGTGAGCTTTCTATAAGGGGCACAAACGTGGGTGGCTGTCCACGTCCATCTGGAGCAGGGAGAAGCCCACAGAGGTGCCACAGAGGAAACGTGGCATATAAGCGATGCCTAACAACGGGCGGGTTCTAAAGTGTTTATGAGAGAGTCGCCCCCCTGCCAGCCTGCCACTCCCTACTGCTCTGGGGGTAGTGCTTTATAGCCTTGACCTTTACAGGCCTTCAGTGGCAGACTGGCCAGCAGCCCTTATTCTGGGCACGAGTTTTCTGTGCAATGATTCAAGGGATGCCCCGCTGAACAGACAAAACTCCAGCATTTGGGCTCCCTGCCCCTTTCCCAATAAAGGCTTGCTGTGGGGTGAGGGTCTCTCTGGGGGGGGGCATAATTCAATGGGAAGGGGATTGTGGCTGTCCTGGTGAGGGCCCCCGAGGTACCCCTGCTCTGTGTTGTCACGACCCTAGCCAGCATCAGGAGACTAAATCAGATTCTCAGTGACCAAGTGACCATGGAAACCGAGGCACAGTCACTCCATGGCCAGACTTCCCCGCAACTGCTCCTGCTCAGGCTCATCACAGAAGGAGTCAAAAGCAACAGTGAAGGCTAAGGGCTGCTTAGAAATGTCACCACGGGCCATGGGCACTCGTCTGCAAGCACACACTTTCCTCACCTGTGGCAGGTGCAGCTGGAGACCCTCACTGAGGACGGGCTGGCGAGATGGCGTCTGGTCCAAATGCAAATTGAAGACGGTGGCCAAGGCCGACTGTGCGGCCCGGGCCTTGGCCAGCTTCTTGTTTCTCCCTGAGCCCTCGAAGAACTGGCCATCTACCACCACGGACATGACGAAGCTCTTGGCGTGGCTCTCCCCACTCTCAGACAGGAAGTCGTACTTCAGCCCCGGGCGGAGCTCGTTCAAGATCATCACGGGGTTCTTCCCACTTGGGGGTGGGAACGGTGGCGGGATGGGCAGAGGAGGCTGGGTGAGGCTGGCAGGCACTGGCGAGGCTGACAGGCTGACGTCTCCACTTGAGCTGAAGGAGTCATCCCCGTTGGAGCCCACGTAGAAGGGTGGCTCTGACTTGTCTGGAGTCTCGAAGCCATTGAAGAGCGTGTCGGGGAAGTCAGCCTGGTCGGATGTGAAGTCTGTGTTCACAGAGAGGGTCCTTCCCATGGCCAGGTGCGCCTCGGAGGCATTGGGAAACTGGACAAAAGACCTCAGGGCCTTCTCAGCAGCGTGGAGTTTTGCCTTTTTCTTGGTGGGGCCAGAGCCCTCAAAGACCTGCCCATTTACCTCCACGGACATGACAAACAGAGGTGCATGCACGGGTCCTGTCTGGGACAGCAGCATGTACTGCAGGCCAGGCTTGATCTCGTTCAGCTGCATCAGGGCGTTCTTGGGCAGAACAGGCCCTGGTGTTTTCCTTCGCTTCTTCAGGCGGTACTTGGAGTGGCCATTGCTGCCCTCCTCCAGGGGCCGCTTCCTGCTGCTGCTACCACCACCCCCGTTGGAGAGCGGAATACCCTCGCCAGGCCCGGGTGTGCTGCTGTCCTTGGGGGGCATGTTGTCCAGATTGCGGTTTTCTTTAACATCAGTGCTGCTGGAACCTGTGGTGCCCAGAAAGAGTAACTTACAACGCCTTCGTTGCAGGATCTTGTAAATGCAAAATTTATAGATTCCTTTATCTCTTTGTAGCTGGGTAAGTGATGTGTGTGTGTGTGTGTGTGTGTGTGTGTGTGTGTGTGTATTTTTCTTCTCAATGCAAATGTGAGGAACTATACATTGAGCAAAGATGTAACTCTTCGGGGCTGGAATGGACTTTGAGATTTTCTTTTTTAAACTAAACTATTGCCTCTTCTATTTAGTTTATCAATTTCTTCTGCACTAGAAGATAAACATTTTAAACTATTTTCTCTGCCATAGACATCCTAAACCTTTCTAGCTTATCAAGATGTTATATGTTTCATGTTACAAGACTCACGCTAAGTCTGAGGAAGTGGCCTCCGAGTCCACCAGCACACAGGCATTTCCTTCACAAGGTTACTGACCTTAACAGACAACAGTGTTTAAACTAAAGCACTTCCCGGGACAGGAGGTGCCATTCAGAAACGTGTATTGCCAACTGACTTGGCTCTTGAGGGTCTGAATATCTGATCGACATGAGATTATTTGGTTTGGTTTGTGAATTGATAATAGAAAACTGCTTATCTAATAAGGTAAAGTATTATGGCTTTATGGAATTTGTTTTTGAAGATTTTTCATTATACTTCAGCACTATTTGCCTCAGGGACTGGAGAGCGGGCTCAGCCATTAAGGCCGGGCTCAGCCATTAAGGCCAGGCTCATGACTATTTGCTTCAGAATCGATAAATTTTATGCTTAAAAAAAAAAAAAAAAAAGTAAGGCCAGGACACAGAGCTGGGACAGCAGGCAAGCCATGGTCCCAAATTTCACAACATGCCACCAAACTTGCCTTTCTAAAAACACCTTTCAAATGTACTTTCCATGGCAAAATAAAAGATGATTTTGATCTTTAAATGGGAAACAACTGTCGGGCACAGCGGCACACCCGTTCTTTTACCACTCAAGGGGGGGAGAGTCAGAAGACCAACGAGGCTACCAGAGCGGTGGCCTTGTCGCAACCTCCCACCAAGCAAAAAGATGGTTTCTACATGGGGCATGTTCAGTTCTCCCTGATTTATTAAGCCTTCTGAAAAAAAAAAAAAAAAAGAGAGAATTTGAGTCCCCTTTTATCATTTAGTTTTAAGTCCTGTGCACTGGGCCTTTGAGGGTTTACATAGATCTCCAACCACTAGCTCTTAAAGTCCAAAGTGAATTTTAACTGCTGAAAACATTCTTTTTTTTTTTTTTTTTTTTTTTTTTTTTTTTGGTTTTTTCGAGACAGGGTTTCTCTGTATAGCCCTGGCTGTCCTGGAACTCACTCTGTAGACCAGGCTGGCCTCGAACTCAGAAATCCACCTGCCTCTGCCTCCCAAGTGCTGGGATTAAAGGTGTGCGCCACCACCGCCCAGCAGCTGAAAACATTCTTAAATAGGATGGCTTCGGGGGTCTGTCTCTACTAGGCCACACACCAGTGGATTTTCTCTGTGCCGAGTAATCTGAAAACGCTGTGACTGCTCCTCTGGGAGCCGGTGGGCGGGTTAACGTGATGGACCTCTTGGTTGCTGCTGCCAGTCTGATTCAGCTGACACGGCAAAGACTACCAAGACAAACTCAGTCCGTGGCAAACCTCGTGTGTGAGGTGGGGAGGGGTCTCTCAGTAGTCACCCCTTCCCCGAAGACTCCTGACACACACACCACTTCTCCCAGCTGACAAAGCTATTGGAATGGACACTAAATTTCCATTTATAACATCCTCCAGCAAAAGACCGGTAGGTTACTCCTTTCGGTACTCAGGGAATAAAAGGTGAGAAGGCAGAGCAGAGACGGACAGAGGTTAATAAAGGGGAGAACGCCACACGCTACATCTGCTCACAGTTCAAGTCTCTCAGTAGACAGAATTACCAGCATAGGAATGCACATTACCCACAAGGCACTCTGACACGCGTTTAGTCAAACATGAGTGAGGCCAAACAGCCAAATGCCCTCAGAACTAAGTTAACAGTCCAGATTAGGAGAAAATACACTTCCTGTGAAAGTGGGAATCAGTCTCAACTCTAACTTCAGAAATAAAGGTACCGATCACATGGTATAAAAAAAAAAAAAAAAAAAACTGCTCCTGGGGAAACAAAAATAAAATACTCCAATTAGAGACAGAGGCCAGTCAGCTGAAGGACACTCTCTCCATGTACCACGCGGCTGCATTTAGAATGTGAAGTGATTGACACAGCAACTTTAACTGCTTTTAAAACTGCAAGAGGTGTGCAGGGCTGACATCTTTAAGTATGCACTAGACCCCAACCTTTATTGTTACAGGAATATTCTTTGGGAGGACACTTCCTTAGTTAAATTACCCAAGGCTCAGTGGCGGAAGCCAGAGCTGGAGACAAAACCCACAGTCCCCGGCCGCAGGTGGTTGTAGGGACACCTTCACACTCTCCCCAGGGCATTCCCTGGCTTGGCCCAGCGCTGGCAATGCTGTCTGAAATGCACATTTAGAGCCTGGAAAAGCTGAGAGTGATGGGTGGATCTGCCAGCAGCCATTCTCAGAGTGGATGGTGTCTGCTGCACAGCCTATCCCAGATCCAGCACGGCAGTGGGGCAGAGACTGGCCTCACACCATGCTGTTAGGCTCTGGGTATCCCAGAATCGCAGAGCGACAGCCCCAGCCACTGGGCTGAGCCATGAAAAGCGTGCTGTGCCTGGGTCTCCCCGTCATACCATCCCCAGGAAAATGCGGCTCTGTGTGCAGCTGCACGCGCTTCCGGAGCTGGAAAAGTGCCTTCTTTCAGACAACTTCCCATTAGACCTGCTCCTCTCTGGGACTGAGGGTGGGCAGTAGTGACTGGGGACACACAGGAACAATGCCAAGGGAGAAAACGTCGGGCCCATACCCGCAGCCCCGTGGAAGATGCTGGAGAGCAGAAAGGGCCCCAGTGAGGGTTTGGTTCGCACTAGCACCAGTCGTGGTCGTGTGAACTCCCTTCCCTCCAAGGCGGGAGCAGCGACTGTTGGAAGGGAGCTTCACGAACGGTTATCCCAGGGACCGGGAATCTGAGCCAATCAAAAAGGTGTCCTTGACTGAAAGTTTATACTGGCACAAGTTCAGAGCTTTATTACAAGAACCACAACTTCACACGAAGCCACACAGCATTAGGAGACAGGCACCTAGAGGCATATTTCTGGAATAAAAATGATGGTCCCATGATGATAATGAGGGATGAACACTCTAGACAGGTAGCTGTAAGGAAAGCATCCACAGTAATTATTGAAGCCTAGTATATAAAAACCCACCACTGCCATCAGCCCACATCTCAGGGAACATCAAACCGCTCTTATCGGTCAAATTTACAAAAAACACGGGAATTTTAATTGGATATGAACTATTTGACACTATGTGATAAGCCTAGGTCTTACTCATATTCTCTTCATCTTCTATATCCATGGTAAAATGCTTTTGAGGGTTTCTTGACTGGCGGAGACCTCTTTTGTCTGAAAGACAGCAAGAAACATTGTTTAGTGTGTGATCCCAGCAAAATGAGGATTGGAGTCTTCGTGTACTGAGCACTGTATCACTGCAATCAAAACACAAAACTATAAGGAGTCTGCCTGCCATCTGAGAGGGACTCGTCCCTGCCTCTCTCACCTCCTCTCAGCGTGTTCTGGGCCACCAAAGGACCCCTGACGTAGCTGTCATATGTCGGGGGACACTGGAAATAAGAAAGGGGTCACCATAAAGGAAGCCTAGGGCAGTGTCCAGGAACCTCATGCTCTACCCCAGGGACTAAAGGCCACTAAGGGTTCTGTGCCAGGGACACTGTGGCAATTCTACCCCACAAGGGCCTGCTGTCAATAGCCCATGACCTAGCCAATCAGAGAACATGTGCCATCTACCCCTGTCCTAACAGAACTATGAACGGGTGACAAAGTGACCTCACACAACAAGACCCTCAAGTACTTCACCCACACTTTCATGTATCCCCACAGCACACCATAGGAGAGCAAAATGTGTACAGTAGCTTAAGTCTAACACAATTCAGCCTAACATGGTTCCGTCACCACACACAAATCCCATTTCATTGCCAGGAGAAACCGAGAGAAGACCTAAAGAAAAATTTCAGGTGCCCAGTTGCTACGGCGACTTCAGTAGATTCTGTGTGATAAAATTCAACAGAATTGAGGCAGGAAAAATCGCTTCCTGGAGGCTGTAGAACACCCCAATTTAGAAGCCACAGTTTTTACTTGGCAATTTGCTTTCCTTCTAAACTTCCTTTTTTCCTAGTAGCCTGAGACTGAGTAAATTCGAGAGAGTAAATTATAACTCATTCTTTGAAGTAATATCACTGGCCAAAACCCTCTTTTCTTAGAACTGTAATGCTTTGCCTTAGTCATATTTACCCCCCCCCCAGATTAAAAAGGAGATCTCATTGAAAATATGAAACAATGAGTAGAATTTTTCTGGGAATCCTAAAAGTACAAGTTCCTTTTGTTATTCAACCCTTAGATAAAGTCCTTGCAGGACACATGGGTGTTGGGCCTAGTCTTAGACAAAAGGCTCAGATTAGAAGATATTTACATTTAAGGAACCAGCACTTGGGAGGCAGAGGCAGGTGGGTTTCTGAGTTCGAGGCCAGCCTAGTCTATAGAGTGAGTTCCAGAACAGCTGGAGCTACACAGAGAAACCCTGTCTCAAAAAACCAAAAAACCAAAAAAAAAAAAAAAAAAAAAAAAAAAAAGTAACCTCATACTATGCCCTTGCCAGACAGGTGGGTGTTGGGCAAGTTAAATTTACATTTGAGTTAGTGCAAAGCTCAGAGCTTCCTCAGTAGAAGCTTCTGAGGAACTGCTTTTGTCTTGCAGACCCCACCTAGGGAGTTTCTGGCCAAAACAACATTCTTGATTTATCCAGGTGTAGTTCAGGTTTCAGTTCTAACTTATGAAATATTAATGAGGCTATGTGGAAGGCACTGGAATTTGGCCTGCCTACTCCATACAAAATTATTACAGATTTAAAGGGAACTTCAGATTTTTACAGACGAAAGCCAGGTGTCAGGTAAAGTTTCTCACGGAGACTCATTTAGACTAAGATTGATGTTGTCTGTGTTTGAGTTTCTAAATTTGTTACATGGGAAACGTTTTACCTGGTTGATTTTACATTTCCTTGTGCCGAATGGTAATGCTAATTGTTCCTTGTGCCTGCTTTGCTGGACACATCTTTTGATGTGTAAATGTCGATCCCTCATGCTCCAAAACTCCTGTTTGAGAAAAAGAATACACACTCGGATCTTAAACCATCTCTGTGTCTGGTGTCTGTGTGTCATTTCACCGAATCCGTATCTTCCTGGGCCAAGAGAACCCTGGTTTTCCCGTGACTACAACTCCCAGCTGGGTTTAGTCTGCGGCACCCAGTCACTAAAAAACCCAAGGTTTTCATCTTTCAGGCTGTTTCTGATAAATTGCAATTAAAAGAAAAAACATTTGCAAATTCTGAAACAAACATTGCTTCGTCAACAAAATCTGCTCTATCAATATCAATACATTCCTTGTTTTTAGGAAAATGGTGATTAAATATGCTAGAAAGTATATACCTCATAAAGCACTTGCATAAAATACATACAGATTTCATTACTATCATTTGTTAGTAATTTTATTCTCGTTTTCCCCCACTGGTAAATGCAGTGTTAAAGACTGATGGAGTTTCTACATATAATTCTTTATTCAAGGGACTGGAGAGATGGCTCAGTGTTTATAAGCACTGGCTGATATTCAGAAGACACAGGTTTGATTCCCATCACCCACATGGGGGCCCAGGGGATGTGATACCCTCTGTGGCCTCCATGTGAACTACATGCACATGGTGCATATACATACATACATACATACATACATACATTACTGGCAAAACACCCACACATATAAAAATTAAAAAAAAAAACTTAAATGTGAAAGTTTTCTAGGGAGCTATAAAGGCATTATCACTTTGTATTAATTCAATATCTTAAGATATACTTTTCGAGTATCTATTATGTTGAAAGCAGAGCTGGGTACCATAAGAACCTAAAATGAATCAGATTTTGCAATTGAGGAATCCAAATGTCCAGACAGCTGGCTATGATAAGGAACTTTTGCTAACAGTTATGGGTGTAGAAACAGTAGCTATCTGTTAGAGATACATACTGAGATATTAATAGATGAAATAATAGCATCTGGGCGCGCACTGTATACGGCTCTGCATTGTGTGACCCAGTGTCCTCACTGTGGCACATTTTAGTTTTTAGTGTGTATAAAGGTTAGAAGGTATTTTTACAGAGTTGGCTCTCTCCTTTCTCCTTTATGGGGATTCCAGAAATCAACTGAGGTCTTCAGACTTGTGCAGCAAGCACATTTATGTACTGAGCCATCTCACTAGCCCAAGTCACCATGGAAAGTTTTAGGAGAGAGTAGGGGCTTGGTGAAGTATCGAGTGTGGGAACACTGTAGCGGGCAGGCACCCTTGGCAACCAAGGGGTAACCTCAGGAAACAGGGATGTCATTTGTTCATCCAGACAAGTTATGGCCAGAGGTTGGACCATAATACTGCAGAGACAGAAAATAAGTGTAGGTAAGTTAACAGGACAGGGAACAGACACCTCTGAGAAACCCAGCCCCTGTGGTAAGATGGAAACTTCACAGAAAGCTCCTGTTTGCTCAAAGGAGGCTTGAGGCAGGCAGTGGACACAGAGGCTTCTTTTTGCAATGATTGGTGGTAGCTGAGAGATCCAATACTGTTCCAAGTACCATGACTGGAACATCTTTACCATCCCCAACACACACACACACACACACACACACACACACATGCATGCACATGCATGCGGACACACACACACCACACACTTGCACACACATCATACATACATACATACACACCACACACATGAAATATACACATACATACCCCCCCCACACACACACACAGCTCAGGGAACATCACTGAAAAAGCTGGAGTCAGGTAGGGAACAGAATAGAAAGCTGGCTTCCAGGCACGACACGGCTGCTGTATCTTAACCTCACTGCAGCTGTGATCACAAGCACAGGGCAGGACCCACCAACACCCTGTCATGAAATGGGGAGGCCTCATAGGGGTCTCCCCCGCCTAAGCATTTACTGGCAGCTAACAGTAGGCAGTGGAGGGAGAGATGATTTCTTCAGTGGTTTAGGAATTCATGTTCCTGTAAACAAACTCGTTTATGTTCCTACAAACAATCCGAACAAAATTCTTTGGGTCACATACACCAAAAAAGTAGTAGAAGCAGAGCTGGTTGGGAAAGGGTGGGCATCGGTGGAGAGGGAGAGGACAAGAAAGGAGAACAGGACTGGAAGAGGACCACAGAAGATGAAGGAAACACTTTACCTTTCCTTCCTGTTCTGTGGGGTACAACCGAGAGTCCCAGATTTCGGAATAAGAGAGATAAAACAAACCAGATCAGGAAGGGCATGCTGTGCCCTAGAAGCCAAGGTGGTGCCCAGAAGCTCTGAAATTTCCTTAAGCCTCATTAACCTGACTCAGGGTGGACGAAGTTGGAAACCACCTAAACCAAAGGGCACGGATGGAAACAGAACAAAAATCAAACAGACAAGAAAACAAACCTGGACAAAAGCAGTCCTCTGTGCTGAGAAGAAAAACTCACCCACACTGTCTACGCCAGCAGAGCCCAGCCCGACTCCATTTATGCTGGGTTCTTAAGAGGAGTCCGGAGTCCCAGGCAGGGGTGGAATGAGCCCAGCCCAAGGGGAAGTCACAAGGTTTACTCCCAGCAGGCTGAGACAACTGCTACCCACCTGGAAGCGATCTAACGCTGCCACGGCCACGGGAGCCCTAGAAGGGGCAGTAAGAGGCCTTCTGCAATGGTGAGCTTTACGCCAACTTGACACAAACTAGTCATCAGAGAGAAAAAACCCTCAATTAAGAAAATGCCTCTAAGTTCAGGCTGTAGGCAAGCAGGGCATTTTCTTGATTAGTGATTGAGGGGGCGGGGCATCACCCCTGCTGGTGGTCCTGGGTTCTATCAGAGAGTTGGCAGACTAAGCCACAGGGGGCAATTGAGTGAGCAGCCCCCCTCCATGACCTCTGCATCAGCTCCTGCCTCCAGGTTCCTGGCCTGAGTTCCTGCCCCCACTGCTTTTGATGATGGACACCGTGTGGAACTGTGATTAACCCTTTCCTCCCCAAGTTGCTTTTGGTCATGGTGTTATCACAGCAATGGTAATCCTAACTAAGCTATCTCCTTGGTTGGAAGCAGCAGAGAGGCCCAGCGGGGTGCTGGACTTGTCCCTACTTGTAAGGCACTGTCTTCCTCCTCCTTATAAAGTGTGGTAAACAGGATTGGACAAGTCTCATGATAATCATATGTGCAAGTTCCAAGTAAAAACAAACAAACAAACAAAACACCTATCGGCCAGAGAATCAGGAGGATTCCAACAGTGAGGACAGTCAGGGATGACAGGCTTGTGGAGTGGCCAGGAAATGACATTAACACAGGCTTCATCCCTGGGAAAAGGGGAGGGGAGGAAGGCTAAAGCCACCTCTGGGGTAGAGGACAGCTAGGGCAGGAGCGGAGCCTGGGACAGAGCAGAGCCCCTCACAGTGAGTCGTGGCCTGGATGGACAATGGTGCAGGAGTGGTCAGCGGGAGGACAGCCTTCCACACAGAGGGGAGCCAGGAGAGGGGGGACTAAACCCAGAACCTTGGCTGGTACATGCGCGCGCGCGCGCGTGCGCGTGTGCACACACACACAATGCCATGTCATCTCTAAATGAGTTGGGGACTTAAATGCAAAACACAGAACCATGAAACTTGTAGGAAAATCTTAAGAGGAATTGCTGGGGGCACGGCAGACTTTGTCAGACCTGACCACACACGGGAAAGCCAGGAAAGGGAAAGCTGATAAACTGGACATTTCTCCCCTTCCCTTCCCCCTCTTGCTCCAGCTCCCGCTTGCTCTGGGCCCTGCTCACTCCAGCCCCTAAACTGGACTTTAGAAATAAACCTGCTCTTGTAGGCCCTGCTTAAAAAGTACATATTAGGAGAAGGCAGCTGAAAACCCATAGCCAGCAAGGGCGGGTATGGATAAAGGTCAACGGTAAAACAAATATCCAATAAGAAAATGGGTGTGAGCAAAACCAAAAACCCTTTGCCTCAAGAGACACAGGGGCGGGAATCAAGCACATGAAAACACACCCACCGTGCCTGGCAATGAGGAGAACGTACTTAAGAGAACTAGGTACTGCCGGAAGGAGCACAGAGGAGCCCGGAGTCTGCTATCTAGACAGGTCACTGCCCCACAAGGCAGGGGCTGCACTGTGGGACTTCTATCGGAGCAAAGCAAAGACCCTCATGAGAAGTAGCTGGTTCTGCACGGGGATCTACATAATCTCTGAAGACACAATTAGTCCAACTTCACTCTTTTTATGATTAATCAGTTGGTGTGGGCGGGAGCTGGCTTTCCTCTGATGTCATCTGCAGTGATGGACGCTGGGGCACCGCCCAGCACAGCCTGGTGAGGTCACTGCCTGGCTTGCGCAGTCTGCCTTACTGTGTGTGCTGCTCCCACTGAACTTCCGTAAAGGACATGGAAAATGTCTCACAGTAGAAAATAACTGTGCTGTGCCTGGTGGTGGTGGGGGACCCGTGTGGCAAGCACGGGAGCTAGAGATCCCTGCGGAGCAGAAGCCAGCGCCTACAAATGCCAAGCCTTGTCCCAAAGGTTATAAAACAAAGCCGACGGAGAGGCCAAGTGCTTTGGAGCAGTTCATGCAGCTGCTTCTTATGGCCTGAAAAGAAGGTCTTATGGCTTCAACTATGAACAAGAATTAAAACCCCATCAAAAATCCCAACGGTGGAGAAGTCCAGGAATGGGCTTTATTCGATAGCAACATTCAAAATAATTGCCTCATTTTTCAAGAAGCCTCCAGGGGCAGGGAGGGGCAAGCTAAAGATCGGAGGCAGCAGTGCAGAAGACCTTTCGACTCTGTCAGCATCAGGAGAGCAGAGACCTGCGTTTAACTCACGGCTGGGAGCCCCAGCTACCACCTGACGGCTGCTTTAGCAGCACCAGTCAAGGTGTTTCTAACGGTACTGCAAGAAAAGGGGAAGTTAAGAGAAACCGTGCATCTCAGAACTAACACAGTAACCTGTGGGGAGCATTCCAGGTGGGACAGGAGAGCCTGGCACCTGAAGGGCCTCAGCTCACAGGACTGAACGTCCAGGATAGGATGAAAAGCCCAGCATTAGAACTCAACACGTGCAGAAACGGTGCTTGGCAAAGATGGTGCTGTGGCCAGAGACACCCAAGAGGGCCGTCCCTCGATACGCGGCCATTCGTCTGCGCCGTCTGTACCACTTAACAGACACCACACTGGTTAAATTGGCACTGCTTCATTTTTAAATGAGCTGGAAGTCAATGATTCTCATTATGTATCTTTTAAAAAAGATTTATTTATGTATGTATGTGAGCACACTGTCGCTGTCTTCAGACACACCAGAAGAGGGCATCAGATCTCATTACAGATGACTGTAAACCACCATTTGGTTGCTGGGAATTGAACTCAGGACCTCTGGAAGAGCAGCCAGTGCTCTTAACCGCTGAGCCATCTCTCCAGCCCTGTTATATATCTTTCTATAGACCCTTATGTTGCGAAACAAAGGCACTAAAACCTTGTTTTAACCTCTCTGTTGACCTCTGAGGCAGGCCTCATCTTCCCATGGTGGTGAGGCAGTGCTACAGGGAGACCCCTCTCCCTTTAACAGCTATTCTAGGATAAAAGAGAAAAACACACACCTACATGACTTGCTTATATCAAAGACGTACCAGAACCGGAATCTTTTCTCCTGGGCTAGTCAAAGTGTTATCCCTAAGCATCCTAAAGCAATTACAGATAAAGATGGCTGGCAAACTCAGGGCTAGAGACTGCTTCCGTCGGTGAGGAACACACTCTGAGGCACGCGGCCCCAGGTTTGGCTCCCCAGCGCTCACGCAGAAAGCTGGGTGCAGCAGTTGCTAACCTCAGTGCTGGTTGAGTGGGGCCGGGTAGATCCCTGGAGCTCACTGGCCGGCGAGCCTAAGTAAATGGAGGAGTTCCAGGCTCAGTGAGTGACCCTGTCTCAAAACAACAACAACAACAACAACAACAACAACAACAACAAAACCCAACCAAACAAAAAACAATAGAGTGTAATAAAGGAAGATACTTGTCATGGATCCTGCCTCTACACACACACACACACACACACACACACGCACCACACACAAAGGTAAGTGAAAAATAAATAAATTTACTAATAATTGTTACAGATTTAATGTTTCCATCTGATTTTGAGAAAGCCCTTACGTGTTCTTTACGACTACTGTTTGGTGTTGTTTTTATATGAACCAAAAATTCAAAACCAGAGTTTTGAAATACTATTTGTGTTGAGTCTTCACATACACAAGCAGCAAGTTCAACTCGAGGATAATATTAGAGCCACACCTCGAACTCAGAAATCCTCCTGCCTCTGCCTCCCAAGTGCTGAGATTAAAGGCGTGCGCCACCACCACCACCAGGCCAAAACGAAAACACCTAAATGATGTATTGATTATTTAAAATGGTTCCCGAGAGACAAATATCTCAGACCGCCTAAAGGAAAACAAACTGAAATTCAACAGGTTAGCCAAGCGTGCCAGAAAATGAAAAGCACTTCATGACTGCCATTTTGCTTTCGATATCACCTAGCAAAATAACACCGCTAAGGTTTCCAAAAATATTCAGCTTTCCTTTCTAGAAAACCACCCACGTCTCCTGACGCTCAGTTAACTCCTGCAGAGTCTGTACATACTGAGGAGGCGGTGGCAGGTTGTGTCAGCAAGCATGAACTGGACCCAGCATCTGAGCAAGCGTGTTTGTGCAATACAAATGCAGGTGGAGGAATTGCGGTCAGGCTAGCCAGGCAGAGCATTCATCATGCTAAGTGGAATGTCACTATGGGTAACTCGTGGAGCAGGGAAGAGCAAGCCAAGGGCAGCAGCAGAGCGCGCCACCACACACCGTTGGCTCAGGAGGGCCTGGGGCAGGTTATGACACCCAGGAAGGGTAGAGACAAACAGTAAAGGTAATAGAAAACACGGGAAGGGGAGAAGCAACACCACAGGGGGCGGGTCTCGCTGCCTCCATTAAAAACCAGGTATCATGCAAAACTCACACCCAGCCAGCCGGTGAGTCATCGGTGGGTCAGTCACATGCCAACTGCATGGACAGACAAGCCCGACGGGCTTGGTACAGAGGACCCTGCAAGGGCTGGCCTCTCCAAGGGACCTCGAGTAAAGTGCTCACTCAGGTAGAGACTGTACCAACACAAGCATGTATAAACCTGTGTCATCTCGAGGGTCCCGCCTCTCACACGCAGCAGATGCATAAGTCCACCAGGACGTTCCCTTCTCTCTCATGCCTGCCACATCTTGCACTGCCAGCTCTCTTAAAGTCTAGTTTAGAGGCATCAGCCACTGGCCTCTGCCCTCACAGCATCCAGGGTGGGTGGTCTCTATGTAAACTAGAGATGCCGGGAAGCACAAGGCCCCAGGCTTGCACACGTCCCGGGGTGGGCCACCTGAGCCTCTCCTCACGGGCCGTTGGCTGTGCTGCTGTCCCAGGCTGGAGGCATGCGGCCTGACTTAATGTGTTCATCTTGAGTGACAGCTGCTATGAAGCCTCTGACCACCCTGACCTCTCTGCTGTATCATTTCCTCCTCACGGTCAGTGGCAGGACTGTGCTGGCACCTTTGACGTTAGCTGGATGCTAACACCGGCTCGCTCCAGCGGGAATGAAAGCCGCTGGGATGAGCACTCGACAAGCATCCCCATTCCGCCTCAGGAAGTGCGGACGCGCCATCTTCCCGGCGCCCTGACCACGCTTCCATCAGCCAGGCTCTGAGAAACCACGTTGCCTGACTGACATCCCGGTCTACCTTTCTGTGGTCTCTAATCACCTCCCGTAGATGGCTTCTGGTTCTTTTTCCCTGGGTTAATACCAAGTTCCCTTTAGACGCCTAGATATGATTTTTCCAAGTGGGGGACCTGAAATGCTTCCCCTAAATTACTGCAGAGTGCCTGCCTCCTCTCGGAACAAGCCCGGGTCACACACTCACTCAGAGAGACGTCCTTTGTCGCACCACGCAGGTGCTGCTCCCATTCCTGGCACGGTGGGTCTACGGCTTGCAGCCTCTGTCTCCCTCCCTGCATGGCTGAAGCCCACATGGGTGAAGCAGGCTTTGTCTCCCTAACTGTCTTCTAGAGCCTGCCTGTGCCTGTCAGCCCAGTGAGGATGGGCTGAGTTCTGCCCTTCTCAGCTCTATTCAACGTCTTGCATCGTGTGTGCTAGATACAGTGGTGCATTTCTGCCTGCACAGCCACAACACGACCCCCAACTCCCCCACTGTCCTGTGAGTGCTACAGTTGTTTCCTCAAGGTAACCAACCCACAGAGTGTCAGGAGGGCCAAGGGACTCCTGGGGCGCTGAGATGTGCTTTGCATGGAGTCTGATGTTTCTACGCTTGCTCCTCATTAAAACAGCCACACACCATTCTTTACCAAAAGTGAAAACACAGGTTTCATCAGTTATTTCCATTTCGAAATATTTACTGAAATGTGCCAGTTAGAAGCAATTTGTCCAAAGGCCGACTGACCACGCTAAGTAAACACTCCCCTACTGTGCCTGGACACCCCCAGCTGGGGCTGCGAGGCTCAGCATGGCTGAGCACCAGCTGAGTTTATCAAGAATGTCAGGGAGCAGCAGGGTCAATAGCACCATACAGAAAGGGCAAGTCTGGGGTAACCACAGGGAGGACTAGAGACCCAGTGCCCCACCAGCTCCACTTTATTCAGACATCTATACCCATGACTTCCGTCCCCAGGAAGTGACACACATGCTTATTGTCAAGATGGAACTGCAGGTACTAATGGCCTCAAAGCCCAGAGCCAGCACCTCCTCCGGGTGTCCCAGATCTTCATACACAGCAACTCTCTCGTCTGCATCACCCGCCCTGCCAGCAGCCTACAGACCCCACGAAGAGCTCAGAGCTTTTGTTGTCTGTCCGTGGCACATACCCCAGTTCTTCCCAGGGTGCACAGAGGTGGGTATGTCATCAGGGTGCCCCCATTCCTGATCACGTCTGTGCTCACGGGACCAAGGTGCCTTGAGAGAGCACATCAGCCGCGAGGGCTTCCTCTGTGCTAAGTCTGTACTTGTCAGTGTACGGCTGCAAACGGAGATGCTTAACCCGGAAGGGGTTATAAGTGGAAAGGGCCAGAGGGAAAGGCAGTGTTGCACACAGTCTCAATTAAACAGATGTTCAGGCAGTTTTGCTGAAGGCCATACATCCTCTGCTGCTCAGGTCCCTCTCTAGCAGACACCAGTAAGAGCCTGAGGTACCCAGACTGGTGGCTGGAGCCTGCAGGCCCTCTGACCCGGCTAGAGCAGCATACCTTCCTCATAAAGAGTGCGCACTGGGGGAGGGAGGTTTGCAGGCCACATCGAGTGGGCCCTTGTGATTTAGCACGCATATGGCCTGCATACAGTGAGTGATCCTGTCAATTTAAATATATTTCATCGAGAAGCCAGGCCAGCACAGGGCCTTCAGTCGCGCTTCTTCATGCCCTTGGCCTGTGACTATCCTTGGTGACTTAGGGAACTGATGGTGATTAACCTGGACAGTGCTGACCACAGTCAGCAGACACAGGCTGGCTGTAACTGCCACATGACCTGAAGAGCTCTGGCAGTTCATCTCAGAGAAATTAAGGTAATCCCTAAACAAATACATTCATGCCACAGCTCAACTTGTTTTCGGTTATCTTCCAGATACACATGTAAATGGAGCTTAAATTTAAGAATGTAATGACCCAAAATGGGGTAATAAGCCCAAGTTCTACTTATGAAGTAATTGGAAAAAAAATCAAATCCAGACCATTGACTTTAGGAAGCACATTTACCATAACTAAATGATGAAACAGTATAAAATACTTAGTATTTAGTTTAAAACCTCACAATAAGTTAAAGCTATATTCAGAAAAAAATTAACAAGTACCAATATTAGACACATAAAATCTAGAATATTCTGCTTATATTTAATTAGCTCTCCTTCCCATGGGGCAACTAAACTGAGCAAAGCCACTGAAAATGTTTCTGAAACTGTATTTTCAATATTAGCATTTACGCTGGGAATTGGCATTACTGAGATTTATTCTGCATCCGAGTTCTCTAACACTCCGAGTGTGACTCAGGATTCAGCCGCTAACCTGGGATGTGTTGCTGCCACGGGGCGCACTCTCTCTGAGAGGAGCCCCTGCCCTGCCATCCAGGTCCTCGCTGTTCCATGAAGCCGTCGACAGCACAAATGTAACTAGACATACACCATATCTGTCACAGCACATTCTAGAAAGTCTGAGCTATCGACCCACAAGTGTGGCTCTTCAGTGTGTGGGTGGGGGTGGGGGTGGAGGTAGGGGTGGGGGTATCAGTGGCAACTTTCTACACTTGAGGATCTCTCATAGCTGACATCACAGACTAAGTGTCTTCCAGTGTTCTAGAGTCTAAGGAATGTCCTACCTGCTTAAACAACATAGCAGCCACACATCCCAGAAGCTACCTCCCTGGTCACACAAGGTTTTATATGGTCCATTCCAGAGAAAACCTTAAGCCTGACGGTCAAGAGCACCATTCTTATTATTGAAATCCTATGTCTACACTTGTGCTGTGCATGTCCAAATCTCTGGTGCCAGCATTAGATAGGCGAGCAGACACACAGATGGGTTAGTGGCTCCCCATTCCACATCCCAGCCCTTGCCTTGTCCTTCATCTCAAAAAGGTCCCCTCTGTCCAGACTCGAGCTGGGACTAAGCGGAAGACTTCATGACAGCAGCTCGGGATCCCGCGGGATCCCGCGTGACCAGCTGTCCTCTTCCCGCTGAGCAGGGAAGGTCGCTCTGAGTCTCAGGGTAACTGTCGATCAGTACTCAGAGTGTGCGCCTCTGCTGAGCTAGAGTCTCATATACGACGTGCCCAACCCCACTCCTTTCTCCACCCTGGAAACCAGGCAGCCTCAGATCAAGGCATCTGACAACAGCCTTTGAATATGTGCAGAACTGGGAACGGTCTGAGGGTGCTCTCACGTTTGGGACAAACAAAAGACTCAGAAAGCAAAAAGGACAGGACACAGACATGGGACCTCGAGCATACAATGCGGTGGCGATCGTGGGAAATAAAGCAACGGAGTGAATTTCAGCTCACCCCACCTGTCACCTACACGGAGGCTGGCAACTGACTCCTGATCAGACTCTAATGTGCCTCACAGTCTGACCACACCAAGGCTCCTCTCAGGCCTTGACTAGAAAGAAGCATCTGCCTGGTCAGCACCAGGACCAAACGGCTTTCCTCCCCACAGGACTTTCTGCTGTGTTGGCCCCTCCTGAGCTGCACTCCAGCCAACCAACGCCTGTCCTGTGGGGGGCAGAGCAGCCACACGGGAAACGAAGGAGGGAGGGGGATCACTGAAAACGTATTGTTGTCACAGTTCAACAAGCAGCCTGTCGCTACAGCTTCACCACAGAACTGAATTTTTAAAAGCATGCATTTATCCCAGTCTTAGAAAACCACGATTCATTACGCATGATCTGTAGCCCCTTAAAGTATTTCAAAAGCTCACACTTCCAATCCTAAGCAACTTTGTGTCACTACATGTCCAGTCTACACAGCCTCCACTGTTTTAAAGGTGCTTCTGTTACCGCTACACACAGGCAGGCTGCTCAGGACCCGACGATGAACTCATTTAGAAGCCCGGCCAGGAGCAAAGTCCCATCCTATACAGGCCCAGCTGCAACTGCGTGATACTCTACTCTTTAAGATGCTGGTCCGAAGACGGCAGTCTTGCAGCAGAGCTTTTCCTGCAGCTGACACGGCTCTGGAGTGCTCGAGGCCGGCTCCCTGAGATGGGACTGCGGGGAGTCCAAAGCTCAGAATTGGGCTTGGATGTCCCAGCACTCTCCCAGTTAAGTGGCTGGTGCTGAGGGTCTGTAGAACGAGCAGAACACACGGCATTTCTAAACTGGGCTAATGGACCAGCACGCCCCACGGTTTCTCTTGACCGCCATTATGACTTTCTATCTTATGAGCTCAACTGAAGATACAAAGGCCAGCACATCTGGACTCTTCTAAGATGAGAACAAGCAGGTCATAAAACAGTACATGCACTTTGCCCACAAGGATGTAGGGATGGACCGTGTCCTTCTAACATACCCCCGACATTCTATTAAGCACTCCGGTTTTACCCTGAACAAACTACAAAGACTGCTGTCTCTAATGTCAATTTCTTCTTCATCCTTTAAAAAAAAAAAAGCTGTAGCTCATTTTATTTCCCGAGGCATTACCATGGCTGGCTACAGAGCTTGCCATGGTGACGGGTCACGTCCTAATCCTATGGAGTGGTTGCACTGAGGCAATGACTAGGAAAGTGGCGGCCAGGGTGACAGTGAGAGCCGCTCAGCACAGCCAGCCGTGCCCAGCTAGAAGCAGTTGTTCACTGGGACCCTTAATATTTCCAATTATATGGAGACAGTAACTGTTGACAGCTTGGATGGAATGTTCTCCCTCTACAAGCTAGTGGTTTACAGTTTTTATAGTAGTGGACACTGTCTGTGCCCTTGAGGGCACATGATGGTTTTACTACTATAAAAACTTTTGAATCTGGGGAGGCACCCTCGCAGAGGCAGGGGGAGGCGGGGTGGGATAGGGGGTTTCTGGAGGGGAGGCCTGAAGGGGATAACAATGGAAATGTAAATAAAGAAAATATCCAATAAAAGAAAAAAAAAACACTTTTGAATCTTGTTTTAGAAAAGAAAAAAAAAAACCTATGGATTTTAATGTCTTAAAACACAGAGTGGAAGTAAGTACTGAAATAAGCCGGGTGCTGACTGGGAAGGGCTTATCCCTGCTTCTGCAGAAGAAAAGTGTTTCCGTGCTAACAGCTATGGTCCTGCCCTCCCAGTATAATAAGCAAATTTAGGCAAAGGAGGCGCAGAAGAGGAGCGACAAGAGCGATCCTTATGAGTCACCTCTCTATACAGAGAAGCCTTGCAATGCCCCTGCTCCAAACTTCCACAGCTTCACAAACACCCTTCCGTAAGCACCCTGCAGACCGAGCTCAAAGGACCTCTGCTCACACTTACAAACGCATCTCCAAAGCTTCCTTTGTCGCGTGCCCTATCAAATTCCACAAAGTATCAGCAAGAGAGAGGCATTCAAATCAACAGTGAAGCAGAGAAGCGGCCAGCCAGCACCGGCAAGGCTGAGCCGCAGGCAGCCCACCCCAGAAGACACTACGGTGTGGCAGTGTGGCGGGCAAACTCCACCTACGCGTCCATCCGAGTAATTACCTTTCCTTTCAGAGCGCTTCTTGCGCCTCCTTTTAAACCGACGCCCCACGAAGCTGAAGAAGGCGCCCACGGTCAAAGTCCCCAAGCCCAGCGATGCCATACAGACGGATGAGTGGCCGCCAGCCCCTGCTAGTCCCAAGCTCATTCCGCGTCCCTTGGTCACTCAGCACTAACACGGAGGATTATTTCAGCGTGCAAAACTGAGGCTGAGGGGACAGCCACCCCTGCCGGCGGGATGCAATGCTCCTCCGTCTCAGGCTCATTCATCAAGCCTGAGAATTAGGCAGAATTGGGTTGAATGGGACCCAAACACACAATGATTTCCTCGCACACCACCCGGAAAGTGACATGTGATAGTTAACCCTCAAAGCACAGGGTGGGAAGGAGAGACCGGCAGCGCCTGCAAACCTTTCTGGGAAAAGAGTCTCCTACGACAAACATCAAAGCCCCGTTCTCAATGGAAACTCCTACATTAGGAGCAGAAGCACCAATGAAAGAGTAGTTTGTGGAGTAAGAGCTGGAGGAAAAAAAAAACAAACCCCAAAATGGGTAGCCGCAAAGCATGATGCCGAGGGGATGAACAAGAGTGATGAGAGAAGTCATGAGCATGCAGTGAGCTCAGCTGGCCCAGGAGAGTGCCCGGGACAATCCTCCTTCAGACACAGCCGCTCAGGTGCCTCCTCCTCCTTTCCGTCATGTGCTTGGGGCCAGGGCTGACCTGGTTCCTTCAAGAGTGCAGATCACAGTCACTGATGAGGGGAAGTCACTAGCTCCTTCGTGTTTTCCGTCATGCCTAGCGGACTAACATACAGAACCAGCCTAGCCTAGGACAGTACTCTGACCAGCAGGCCCATATCCCACAGACAGGTGTACACATATACATGCACACACATATACATACACAAGTCACACATCCATAACTTGTATGTGTAAGCATATACAAGCATACATGGACGCACAGGTATACACATACATGAGTATACATGCCTATCACACAGCACATGGCCCCTCTGTCGCTCAGGAGACAACAGTAATGCTGGCATGGCAATCCCCACGGTCCTAAAACTGCTCCAGACAGGTGCTGTCAGACCCCGGGGAGACTTCCCACGGCCTCTAGGCCCTGGGTCCGTGCGTGGAATGCTTTGCAGAAGAACTGTCAGGAGAACTAACAACATGGAGGCTGTGAGGAGAAAACACACGTGTCCGCTCTCTCCTGATGCCATGCAGGGTTTAGAAGAAACCTTCACCCACAGTGCTCAGCCTCCGTTCACAGCTGGTCACTCAAGGTACTGTGAGTTAGTGTGATGCCGGCAGCTGCGTGGGAACCTTCTGAATTTACATGTGCATGACAGGCCCCACGCAAGCCACACCTTCTACTCCACACCGGCAACTAGGTGAACACTGGGTAACAGGGTCACCAATAGCTTTTAACTTTGCAGAACTGTTAATATGACCCAACAAATCTAAACTGTTTAAGCAAGTCTGACACATCAACAGTTATTTTGTAACCTTTAACAATTAAAAAACGTGAAAAAAAATCCTATTTTGCTTAAACACACAGCCCTCTGGAGAAATGTGCACAAACTCTGCACACCTTCAGTTATACGCTTTATGTTTTAATCCTTTAGATCAAGACCCCGCATACTTCTTCTGCAAAGGGCCAGACAGGCAGTAAGGCTTTGAGTCTCTGCTTGCACTTTTTTGGTCTTGTTGTTATCTTTAACAACTCTCTTTAAATGGATAAAAATATGCCGTGGCCTAGCTGCCAACACTCCTTTAGGTACCGCTACCAACACAAACATCATGTCTTGATCCACTGTTCGTTCCAACATGAGTAAGCTTCCCACAGGATGCCCAGACATGTGGCTGCAACTGACTCAGGCGTCTCTGCCATTCCGCCAACTTTCAGTCACAAGAGCCCATCTCTCCACATGGTCTTTCCAGTTTTGAGTGCACACTTGCCGGGGAACAGAATCACTGTCTGTCGTACACGACTCAAGTACTTTGAAACTCTAAGCAGGGTTTGCTGGCTTCTCGGTAGTCTCCCCTCAAGCTTCCACCCTGCTACAACAGGCCCATGCGATGGAGGGGTGCTGCAGACAGCAGGCCCCTGGAGGCAGCACCCCTCCCTGCTGCTGGGAAATGACAACGGCTTACGGACACGTATGATGAAGCCTCAGCTTACGCACGATGCAGGCTCTGAACGTACCAGGCAGGCGTGCCCCCCTCAGGAGACACTTCCAAGATTGGGGGACACCAGAGGGATCTGCTCGGAAACCCAAGAACCAAGAGCCCTTTAGAAAGGTGAGGCTGAACCCGTGGCGGCCTGTGGTGGCACAGTGAGTTAGTGTCTTGGGCGGCAAGCAGGGCATGACTTGAAAGGGCTCTTCGAGTGGAAGCCATGTTTAGAATTTATCCTGAGAGCCATGCAGAACCCACATTTATATCCTACGGTGCAACAGCAGGCGGGTGGGATGTGAAGAGACAGGGCTAGTGGCCGCCATAGCTGTAAAGCCAGGCAAAGCAATGATGAAGACTGGCAGAGAAGACAGGATGCAGGCTCTTGGGCCAGGCCTGAGCTGGGCAGCAGGGGAGAGACGCTTCCCCAGGGGATGTCAGACAGCAGAAGCCGCAGGGCTCAGCTCCTGAGAGGGGGCTGCTGTGATCAGCTGATGCAGGCAGAAGCCAGCCTGTTCCCACGCCCTGGACTGCTAGGAACCAAAACAGCAGGGCGTAGGACGGCACCCTAAGCCCAGGTGGGAAGATGGTGGCTGCTTTGTCACACTTCCCTCTCCTGATTAAGTCCTGCCCATACCACCTTAGCACGTTTCAGTGTCACTGACAGGAGAACCCCGCCTGGAACCCACTCACCTGGGCTCTGGCTTTAAATATGGTCTCTTCCCACCCACGAAGCTCCTGCCTTTCAGGAAGGACTCTTACCCATCATTCTAGGGCTACTGTATCTCAGTATCTTCTGGGTATTAAGCCAACATACCAGCCCCCATACTAGAATCTGCAGATGCTCAGGTCCTGGATATTAGTGGCTCAGTGTCTGGAAGACGACCTGTGCACACCTTCCTGCAGGCTATAAATCACAAGTACTCATCATACCCAGTACAACACAATTGTTGTATGAATACTGTACTATGTGAATACATTTCTCAATCATATAGTGTTTAGAAGTGACAAGGCGGGCTGGGGAGATGGCTCAGTGGTTAAGAGCACTGACTGCTCTTCCGAAGGTCCTGGGTTCAAATCCCAGTAATCACATGGTGGCTCACAACCATCTGTAATGAGATCTGATGCCCTGTTCTGGGGTGTCTGAAGACAGCTACAGTGTACTTATTTATAATAAATAAATCTTTGGGCTGGAGTGATCGAGCAGAAGTCCTGAATTCAATTCCCAGGAACCATATGAAGGCTCACATACAGTGTACTCATATACACAAAATAAATAAATCTTAAAAAGAATAGACATGACAAGGAAAAGCCCAGATGCCATTTTTCCAAAACACTTTCTTTCTTTTTTCTTTTTTTTTTTTTTTTCTTTTTTGGTTTTTCAAGACAGGGTATCTCTGTGTAGCCCCAGCTGTCCTGGAACTCACTCTGTACACCAGGCTGGCCTCAAACTCAGAAATCTGCCTGCCTCTGCCTCCCAAGTGCTGGGATTAAAGGCGTGCGCCACCACTGCCCGGCTTCCCAAACACTTTCAATCCACGACTGGAGGTAGACACTCCACAGATCCGAATGAGGGGTAGAGTAGGTGAGAGCAGTCAGGGGCAAGCCCAATACCTACAAGCAATTATTCAGCTTTAATGCCTTTTACACTGTGTTATGCTCCCCGAGGCTGTGGGGGCCTTGAGCACTTGGGAACAGAGGACAGTCCTTGGGGTACAAACAGTACCTCTAAGGACAGACTGGGGGAAACACCTTTAAAAGGTTGGCCTGTGTCTGGGAGGCAAAGGAACCCTTTCACAGAAATAGTTTTGGTAGCAACACTGGCACGTCTCCTAGAGGGAGTGTGTCAAGCGGCCACCTCACTAGGCCTCCTGCCAAGAAGACAGCAGCTTCACCTAGAGGAGCACAGGGGGGTCAGGTGACAGTCTCATAGGCCTGGCGCCAGCCCTGGGGTGATCAGATGTCCCCCACAACTCTAAAGAGCCTGTGGAAATTAGGCTGTGGAGATTGCTGGCCACTGTTCAGGGGTGCCTGAGCTGGGGTTGGGGAGTTCCTTTTCTGCTCTGTCTGTGTTTTTACTGTGCCCCCAGGATGCTTGGCCTCGGGAGAGGACGACTTGTTTTGGTCACGATCTCCAACCTAGGAGGCAGGTTTTTAGTTTCTTGTCCCAAGTCACTGTGGATAAAAATCCTGGCTGTGGCCACGTGCCTGTGCTGGCTGTCCATGGACTGGAAACCCAGAGTGAAGATGGGGTATACAAGGTATGGCTCCCATCCTGGAGTCAAGGAACTGTGGGAATGAGCACCAAGCCACAGAGAAGACAATCGTTTACAAGGAAAGTGAGTGACTCTCGGTGACTGTAATGAGGAACTGGGAAGGCTCTTTGGCCCCCTCGGAGCCGCACTTAGGCCGGAGGGAGTAAACTGGTGCAGTGCGCACTCGTCCTCTCGGCAGCAGCCATCTGGATCTCACGCTGCAGTCCCTCTCCCCGGGCCATGGGTGGTGTGTCTTCAGCCTTCTTGAGAGTCAGCGTGACTTTTGACTCTAGCAGATTAACAAGGCACATGGCATGAGAGCGGCGGGAAACGGAGAAACATGACCAGGAAGCATGCCGGTGTCGCGCTGTGGTTAGCACATGCTGGTTTACACTGACTCATCCCCAGTCTACAGAGCAGAATATACGCCCCAACTCTGTGTGTGCCATTTTCTTCTTCTGCCTTCCAATTTCTTCTGTCTTCAGAGTTAAGTGAAGAGAGATGTCAAAACAGAAGTCTGAGTCATGAAAACCGAAAACCTGCTGCAGAATGCAGTTATCTAGTGAGCCACACGGGCTTCCCCGACCATCCATCGATGGGTTAATTTAAAAAACACTTCGGCAGGGCGTGGTGGCGCACGCCTGTAATCCCAGCACTTGGGAGGCAGAAGCAGGCGGATTTCTGAGTTCGAGGCCATCCTGGTCTACAGAGTGAGTTCCAGGACAGCCAGGGCTACACAGAGAAACCCTGTCTCAAAAAAACCAAAAACCAAAAACCAAACCAAACCAAACCAAACCAAACCAAACCAAAACAAAACAAAACAAAACAAAACACTTCAAGCTAGGTGTGCTGGTGCAGGCCTTAAACCCCAATGTCGAAAAGGCAGAGGCCGGCAGATCTCCTACTCTGAGGCTAGCCTGGTCTGCAGAGTCCCAGGACAGCCAGGGTTATAGAGAAGGCCTGTTTCACAAAAGTCAATTAAGTAATCTACATCTTAAATTAAAAAATACTTCAAAGCTTTTCCCAACCATAAAAATAATTCTGTTCTCATCTTCAGTTGCTGTGTTTTTGCAAGTTATTATTTTCCTTTAGGGGAATGTCATGAATGGCCATATACCATTTAGCATTTGACACTAGTAACTAATTAATTTTATTTTTAATCTATGTCCTTGTAGTAAAGACTAAAACTGAACATTCCTAGAGCATTCACTTAGGATAGAACTCTTTTAAGGTATTTTCCGCAAGAGATCGGAACAGTGACATAATCAGTTGACAGGCCAGCATGGACAAGGGACATCTCTAGGCCCCACCCCTAGATGAAGAGCCGTATGCAATTAATGACTGTTGGGGGGAAGGGGCAAACTTCCCCAGGGATGAGCCCCACACTCAGTTATCCAATCTCAAGCGGTTGGCCCAAAAAGCATATATGTAGAGCAATGCTAAATGTGGACAGGTTGTAGTTACATACTTTTGTGTGTGTGCGTGCGTGTGCGTGTGCGTGTGTGTGTGTGTGTGTGTGTGTGTGTGTGAGTGACATTAACAATAAGGAAAAAGGCTATGAATTTGAGAGAGAGCAGGGGTAGAGGGTACACACGAAGAGTTGGAAGGAGGGGCAATAATGCAAATACAATACTCATATATGAAATTCTCAGAAATTAACTTATCAATATTAATTATTAATTAATTAATAATAATTCTGAAGACGCAACGAGTTCTGTCCTCCGCTGGCGCCAGGCATGCACGTGGTGCACATACGGGCAGACCATCCATACATATAAAATAATTCAAACATCTGAATTGTATTGCCTTACTGCCTAGGGTAAGTGAGGGGTTGTGGGTGGTGTTTGTTTGTAACGAGGTGTAGAGGGCAGTCAGGATTGTTCTTTTCCAAAGCTGTAAGGTGTGACCTCACTTACCCATTGTCTTACCCAGCGTAGCAGAGATCAGGCTTCCTCTACACAACACACACATTCGCCGGCTCCTACGGGTCCAGGCTCATAAGACCCATGACTTCCCAGCCCACACTTTCTGGTTTGAGGCCCTGCCATGGAAATTCCAAATTTGGATTTTCCCCCTTAGCTACAGTACCAGGAGATAGCTGAGCTTCCACTAAGGCTACTTGAGCCTTGTTTATTTTTATTTTTTAAAGACAGGATCTCATGTAGTTCAAGCTGGCCTGAAGACTTACCATGGAGCTAAGGCTGGCTGTGAACTCCTGATCCTCCTGCCTCTACCTCCCAAGTGCCAGGATTACAGGCGTGCGCCAGCACACCTGGCCTCTGTGCTTTTTACTGCTTCTGCCGCGACTGCTAACCCTCCAGCCTCCTTTATGGAGTTAGTTATTTTATTATGAGACTAACAAGGCACAGTCTTCTCCTTCTTTACTGGGCACATACTTTCATTAGCTGTGCTGGCTAGTGTTATGTACACACAAGCTAGAGTCATCAGAGAGGAGGGAACCTCAGTGGAAAAATGCCACAGGAAAATGTAAGCAGGCAAGCCCAAAGGGCATTTTCTTAATTAGCAATTGATGGGTCCACTGTGGGTGGGGACCCCCTGGGCTGGCGGCCCTGGGTTCTGTAAGAAAGCAGGCTGAGCAAGCCATGAGGAGCAAGCCAGTAAGCAGCATCCCTCTATGTCTTCTGCATCAGCTCCTGCCTCCAGGCTCCTGCCCTGTCTGCCCTCAATGATGAACTATGATACGGAAATTTAAGTGAAATAACACCCCGCCCCACACACAATCAAAGTAGTCTACTCTTTTAAGAGTTTGGGTTATAAACTCTGTGTCAGTTATTCATGGGCTATTTACATAAAAATCCTCATGTGAGAACATGTAACATTCCTCAATATATTTTTAAAAAATGTTTAAATTTGGTTATGTGTGTATGTGTGTGCCCAGAGCCCTTGGAAGGCAAAGGGAGAAATCAAATACCCTGGATCTGGATGGTTCTGAGTCACCCAATGGGTGCTGGGAACAAACTGGGTCCTTTGTAACCACTAAGCCATCTCTTCAAAGAATACTAAAACACCTCCCAAGTATTTGTTAATTAGAAAACCAACAAAACATCCCCTTATCCAGCTCATACTTAGTAGATTTCCTCTACTGCAGCATGTCCTCAGTGCTGGAGAGACACCAGGAAAGAAGACATGGCTGCTGTCATGAAACCTACGTTCAAACAAGGACAAGAAGGATGCACAGGGAATGCCACACAACTAAATGACAGCATGCCCTGTGGACGGTAGACAGACTCCTGGGGTGGGCAGCATGGGGTAAGGTTTCTGGAGATAAGACAGTAAGGAGGTGGGTCTCAAGCTGGTTAGGGAGCGGGCCTCGAGCATCAAGCATGCATATCCTGCAGGCAGTGTCTCGGGCAGCTGGGCACCGGCTTAACTGCCAAGCGGCTAAGCAGAGATGAAAGAAAGGGGTCTGTGGGCTTGGCATGTGGGAGTTCCTAGGGAGAGTGGCAGCCACTCAACAGAGGGGACTGACGCAGGACTGTTACCAAGAGTTTTCATCTGCTTCTGACCTAGTTTTAAGAATGCTGGAGGCTGGCGGGGAACAGTCAGGGGTAAGGCTTAACGCAGGAACACAAGCCAGGACTTGGGGACGGCAGTGCAAGAAGCAGGAAGCAAGCATCCCACAGTGCTCAGAAGTATGGCCAGGGGCTTCCGGATAGCAGTGTGGAATCCGAAAGGAGCGTAAAGGAGAACAGAAGGGAGAGGGCAGGACAAAGGAGCAGGATCTGGGTGTCTTCAGTTCCACGGGAGGATACAGCTAGGCGGGGCCTGAGGCTGGAATCAAGAGGAAAGCTACACTGGAGACAATGGTTGGAACTCACCTGCAGAGGCACACTGGATTATGAGCACAGACTGGCCTAGATGAGATAGGGGCATAGCAGAAAGGTCGCCAGGGAACATGCTATTGTGAGCGCCTCAGAGGTCCTCACCTACACTACCAGTCCCTACACACGTACCAGCTCATTTAAATGTCACCGAACACCAGTAAGGAGGCTTTGAGTGGCTGTATGAGGGGAAACACACCCATCAATTGCTTTACCGTGATTCATGCCATGCTTGTTTAAAATGGAGTTATGCAGCCCGCCATGTGCATGGTCCCTGCATTACCATCAGAAGCCTTTCCACCTCCAATGGGCCAGGCTTGGGTATAAGTGCCTGCTCTCTTCCCTGAATCTTCATCTGCCAGTCACAGAAGGTGGCCCTGGGACAAATCCTGGGCTTACCTCAGTTTTGGGGGCTCTCAAGCTGTCAGGACTGGCTCACACAGGCCCATCAGCTGCTGGGGTGCTGTCCTGGCTGAGGTGAAGAGTCACGCCAGCAGGCCAACCTTGAGATTCTGTGTCTACAACAGCACTGTCTAACTACAGTAAAGGCACTGGGTTTACTCTTTAATACACCACAATTCCTGTTTAAAAAAAAAATGTGGTAACAACACTCGCACCCTTCTTGGGGTGGCAAGTCCACACCTTCCACGTTAAGAAGGAGGGATGTAACAGTCTACTTGCTATGTCCTGTGTCCACTCAACAGCCTTGCCAGCTTGCGGCCGGCCTGCTCGCTCTGGAGCGGTCCCACAGCGCCACCTGCTGTCTAGAAGAGGCCACTCAGAAGAGCTGCTCTAGGTTCCAGCGGATGATTGCCAGTGGGTGGAGCTGATGCTTGGTACCTGAGCTACAGTTCCCATAGGAACATTTCCTTCAGACAGGGCAGCTGAGGCCAGAATGAGCCAGGGTACATTTGGACATGGACGTTGACCGCAGAGGGCAGTCAGAGGTGGGAGTGTGACGGTAACTGCACTTTTTGGGGAACAGGTCAACATCTTTCTAAGTCTCTCCTTAGAACTGTGCCCTACCCTGGGCACGTACACAGGCTCTCCCAGCCCCACTCTCTCTCTGGCTTCAAGGTTGCTGGTTCCCTTCTGTTTCACCCTACTCCTACCTAGGTGTTCACAGATCTGTTAAATCACCTATTCAGACTCCTGCATGGGGTTCCACTTCACGCGACCAACTTTCTCCTATGGCCCACGTCTCTGCATAAGACCATCGGCGGGTACACACGCTTGAGAGAAGGTGCCTGGCCTTGACTTTGTCCTTCATAGCACCACCCTTTCTCTGTGTGGCCAATGGGCCTGACAACTCTCAGGAGTCACAGAAAGACCACCTAGAGTTTGCTTCAGGCCAGAGACTAAGGAAGGGGGTCAAGTGCCCCGGCGGGCAGCTCCCCAGCCAGAGCTGTCGTGGGTGAAGGAGATACCCAGGGCCTGTAGTATTCTTAGTTCTGCCCGCTGTTTCTCAGGAGAAAGCTTTTCAGTATGATACAGTGATGTGGTAGAGGCCACTGCCCGTGGGACCCTGCTGGAACCAGTCAGTACATTCAGACTCTCCCAAATCTCCAGCTCCTTTTTCAATCGTGAAAACTTAAAGAGCCCTAACAGACTGGGAATGAACCACCCAGAAACCTCAAACTTGGTGTTCTTTAAAACAAGTTTTACTCACACAAGTTAAAAACTTCAAAAATGAAAACAATCTTAGATTGCTAAAACCCCTTCCTCTTCAGCACAGACTAGCCTTGCCACCTACCAAAGGGTCCCAAGGACTGAACCCTGGGTAGCACTGGCTCCTAATCAGAGGCCACACCATGGTCTCAGTCCTCCTTGCACAACAGTCTGTGATGACCCAGGGCTCTCTGCTCCCAGGCTGGCTCCGTGGCCCTACCCAACTCTCCCTGCAGTTAGGCCCATCCACAGGGCAGGCACATTTTCTGAGTAAAGGATCAAATTCCTAGAATGTAAAAAAAGTACTCTTTAGAACTGTGCCCCTAGAGCAACAGCTACCAAAGCTGTCAAAGTACATACGAAGGTAGCAAGTGTTCCTTCCCCAAATCCCAGATGTGTGCCGATTTCTCAGCTCAGACCCTCTAAGGAGAAACAATTTCAAAACAAACAATTTCAAACAGAGGATCCCTGTCCACCCCACGTTTTATAGATTACTGTCAGAGACTACAGAGCCTGTCTATGTATCACTGGGAGATGTATCATGATAGAAAGCAGAGCCAGGTCATTGGGATCATGGCAGTACCTCTATAGAAGAGGCTGGCAAGGCTGTTCACCGATCTACTACAGACAGGACAGAGGGTGGCCTTGGCTCCTTCTCAACATGGAGTGAGTAGACTGTATACTCCTGCTGGCTCCAGTCCTATACACAATGGGACTTGCCATGGGCCAGCAAATGCCCTGCTTGTTGTGTGTGTTCGACTCTTAGGGTGGCGTTCAGCTTCTTTCTAGCTCTATAGCCAAGTGCCACCTGAGAACAGGGGGCAGCCGTTTCCATGAGGGCCCGCAGAGCTCCAGAGCACCCCTGCTACTGGCTCCCATCCGACTAGCACACCTATTACCTTTTCCAACTTGTCTAATAAACTCTGAACTGTGGCCAGCAAATTCTCAGCTCCGGAAAGCCTTTCTGACCCTGCCTTCCTCTCCTGGAGCCTCCCACTGTCTGGTGGCTGCAGTGAGCCTGCCTCTCCCAGGCTTTCTCATCAGCAACTACCTGCTCCAGGTTGCTCAGTTTGGTCTTTCCTCTGATGTCCCTGTGTTCCCAAGATGACTGTTGATTCTCTGCCTGCAATGGCCGTTGATTTATTAGTTGCTGAGTCTTGCGAGATGGCCTGCCCTTGTCTCTGCCTTCAATGTGTGGTGCCCCAGCGGTACTCACAGTCCCACCGTGGGTCCCAGGAGGAGACGTTCCGTCAGGGGATGCCTGGTATGGATCTATTTCTTGGGTTTGACTCCTAGTTACAGATAAAATGGCAAATAAGTGATCTTAGAACTCTGGGGTGACAGGGACTGCTGAGGAAGCCACTCTAGTGCCCTGTAAAGCAGTGGCAGTGAATCCTCTGTCTTCCACAGCCCTCTGATCTTCTGCAAACAAGGGCGAGTTAATAAGGCTGGAAGAAAATGCACTGTTCTCCTGTGGAACTCGCACGACAGTTTGTTTTCGTGCCCCCGGGTGACGGTTTCTTCCCACCAGTAAGCAAGGAGCCATCTCTTGAGCAGCTGGTCCATGCGAGGTGTGTCAGTCCCAGTGGCTTAGGGTTCTGTCCCCAGAGCCTCCTGCCCAGGGCTCTGGAACTGCTGACTGGCCAGTTCCAAGTCAGAGGTCTCATAAGCCCTCCTCGGAGAGCTCCCAGAACTCAGAGAAACACTTGACTCCCACTCAGTTTCTTTGTTATTTTTTGTTTATATGTAAGGATGTTTTGCCTGCATGAATGTCTGTGTAACATGTGCGAGCCTGGTGCCTGCTGAGGTTAGAAGAAGACATTGGATGCTCTGGAACTGGAATTATAGATAGCTATGAGCCACCATGTATATGCTGGAATTAAACTCAGGTCCTCTAGAAGATCAACCAATGCTCTTTACCATAAGCCATCTCTCCAGCTTCCAGTTTTTTTTTAAAAAAAAAAAACAAATTGCAATTACTTATTTGTGTGTGTTTGAGTGTGTATGCATGCAGGTTTGTGAATGTATGCGTGTGTATGCACAGACATGCCCCTCAGAGGACTACCTGTATGAGGTTAGTTAGGTCACTTCTATCATGTGTATCTCCGTGATCAAACTCAGGTTTTCAGGCTTGGTAACAAGCACTTTTACTTTCTGAGATACCTTATCGGCCTTCCAGTCCCCTATAAAGAATATTTTGAAGGGAATAATCGAACAGCCCATGAACAGGTTCCTAGGGCAAGGTCGGGAAGGGTTCTGTGTGTAAGAGCTTTGCTTCCTAGGGCTCTGGGGTGCACTCCTCTCTGCTCTTGGATGAGTTTTCCTTCCCCTTCCAGACTACTGCCATGGCAGCCCCTGTAGGAGCTGGAGTCCTCTGAAGCCCCGTCCCTGTGCAGGAGGTGTTCCTGATCTTGGCACAGGCCAGGTCCTCGTGAGAACTGTGGACCATGCACCGCACACGCAGACAGTTGGGATTGTGAGAGCAGGCAGTGGGAGGGGGGCCCAGCGGTGGCAACTGATGAAGGTACAGGGGTGTGCTCATCAGTGATGCAGGCAGGTCTTCTGGACTTAAAGATGCCCAGACCCTCCCAAAACAGAACTGTGTGTTGTACTGTGATGCCCAACCTTGACTGCTAACTTGACTACATCTGGAATCAACTGAAAACCAAGCCGTTGAGCACGCCTGTGAGGGATTTTCTTGACTGGATCGTGTGTGGTGGGAAGACCCACCTCGGTCTGGGTCACACAAGCCGTCTGGTGGCAGCCCACGTGAAAGGACATGGACGGAGGACACGTCTGCTTCTGCCTGCTTGCCCTCACCCTCACTGTGCATCCATCCTGCGGCTGAGGCGTTCCTTTGCGGGATTAGAGCCCACCTTTTCAGGATTCTTTAGGACAGACGGGAGACCAGCAGCTTTCTAGGAATCCTCTGAGACGTTTGGCCTCTTGGGCTGAACAACTACCAGATCCGTGACCTTTCTGTCAGGAGACAGCCGCTGTCTGACAAGCAAGACTACGGTCTGAAAACCACTCTAAGCAATCCCTTTTCACATATAGATATGTTCATTCCGTCTACTCTTGTACCTCTAGAGAACCCTGACTAACACATGCACCAAAAGCTGTCCACGTGAGCTACGCCAAGACCTATTGGTGACTTACACACAAGCACAATGATGTTTACATATCTTTACTGTGTGCTTTTCAGCAATGCAACCATTGTGGAAAGAACTCAGGACTCCACCACCTCAACAGGGAACCCCAGTACTTGACACCTCTGTCAGAAGTAATCCTGCTATATACCACTTCTCAAGGATCAAGCCAGGGTAGCACAGTCACCCTGCCAGCACTAGATGCAAAGTCCCCCGGACTGTGCCAAGCCTGTCTGAGGAGGGTACCTGTTATGAAGTAGGAGATGTGGTAGGCAAGAGAAGGACTACCGTAGCCCAAAGCTTACATGCTTATTTTACTTCAAACCAGATGAAAAAAAAAAATGAGAACACCAAACTGTTGGCAAAATGAGCTCACATCAGCTGGGGTAAAAGCGATACACGGCTTCTGCACTGCTGCCAGCACTGATTCACAGAGCCAGCAGGAGGAGACAACGCTCAGAGTTTAGCACTCCGGCCTGTAGCTCTGCTTTCTGGGCACACAAGCTTCACTGAGCTCCTTGGGGCCTGACTTTCCTGTATTCCTTTAAGAACAACCGTGCGAAAGGACGTAAGTAACTCACCCTGCTGCTTCACATAATACATGGCCGAATCAATGCAACGCTTTACCTCTGTGGCATGTTAAAAACAGGCGGTCACTGGCGGAGCTCAGGGTGGCAGCGTGAGCCCTTCCTTAGTGCCCAGACTCACTTCAGCTCTGGGATCGTCGGTGTCTCTCAGAAAACTCTGGTTACAGAGAAACTGACTTTGCATTCCGAGGGAGCTCCAGGATGGGCTATCCGTGAAAATAAAACTCTGCCTTCAGGCATGTCACTGATGAAGGAACTGTGATTCTGTACTTCCCACCTCCTGCCTGTCTATGTTCCACACAAAGAAAAGATCAGCATCATAAAGCTCTTTGTTTCCTTCTGGGACATTTGTGTGCACAGGTGGGGTATGTCTTGGCACAAATTCAAAACCCAGTGGCCAGAAGCGAGCCCATGGCTGTTCCCCAAACATGGGGATGTTTAGAAGCTGTTCTGCTTTGCCCATGCGTACATCCTCAGAAACGTCACCTACTGCCTTGACTCTAACTGCGACCCAAGGCTCTCTAGTCGGCAGTGCAGGCTAGCCCTTGATGTTCAGTGGATGGCTCACACCAGGGCTGACACACGGGGATGCTCCTCAGCCTCAGCCTATGAGGGAGCAGCAAGCCAGGACCATGCTGGGGCTACATGCACTGAGTGCCCTCGGACTGCCACAGTCCTCCCAGCCTCCCTCACCTCCACGCTGAGAAGAAACTTCTTTCACATTTTAGAATACGGCCATAACTGAGTTACCTTCATACTGGTGCTTTAAGGGCTTCAGCACCCCAGCAAGGACAGATGCTAACCTGACTGACAGCCAGAAAGCCTAAACACCAAAGACATTCAAAGGAAAAAGTGGTCAGTGGTAAAAGGCTCTGGAGGCCCTGCCTAGTGCCAGGTACCAAGCACCCGCTTTATCAACAGTGATGAAGTCGGCGGCAGCCCCAGGGACGGGTGGAGGGAGGCGAGGTCTAAAGATGATCTGTGGCCACAGGATGATGTGCGTGCGTGCGTGCGTGCGTGCGTGCGTGAAACAGCTCAGGGTAACAATCTGTGCTGGGATTATTCAGGGAAATGCATTTCAACGGCGAATCGCAGGACTTAATTACACTCGTTTTAAGACAGGGCTTTGCTATGTATCCCAGGCTGACCTTGAACTCTTAATCTTCCTGCCTCAGCCTCCTGAGGGCTTGGAACTCAGGCCTCTGCCACCACACCTGGCACAAAAGTCACCTTTGATCAGAGTTTGTGAGATTCTAAAAGGGTTTTTACTTACCTTGGAGTTTGTTTAGTTTTTATTTTGACTCAAATCCAGAGGCAAAACTCCTTCAGGGCCAGCAGGGTGAGCTCATCGCTCAGCGCGGAGGCAGCAAGCGCGGTGGACTGGGCTGGTGCCTCCCCTTCAGCCACACCTCGAGCTCTCCATGTCCAGCCCGACACGCTTCACTCTGCAAAGAAAGATTCGATACTTGACACTTATCCAACTCAAGGTTAAGGCTTTCCACCACCTCGGAAAGAGCTCTAGTAATCTTCTTGTTTGTCGGCTGGCCTTCCTGAGGTCTTCCTGACCCCCCTCCCCAGAGCTGAGATTACAGGCAAGCCTGCCTGACTCAATACTCTGAATTTTAAAGGTCTTCTTCCTCTATATAAGCATATACCGCTTAAAACACGTTCTTATGAGTTCTTAAAGGGGATACACAGTAACGAGGCAGGCTTTGGGTCACTTGCCCACCGCAAGCCAATGCACATATTACACCCGTGTTTAAATCTTGCTGGCCAAATGGAACACCCTAACAGAACACCAGGCCTAGAAAAGAAAGGGGCCTCAGGAAAAAAAAATTGTTCTCTTTAAAATGAAATGCACGCATCCTTTATACATGCAAATGCATGTGTGTGAGAATACAGACATAGAAACACATGTGCCCAGCCTTCACTCTACCTTGGTGGCCAGCCTGCTTCAGAAAGCTCAGGGCTGTCTGCAGCCCATTCCCCCTCAGAGAACCGTCACTAGTAAACTGGTAAGGGTACTTCTTCACCACAATGGACTCAGGGCCCTTCCCCTACAGAGTTTCTGCTAGGTGTCTGGGGAGCCACACTCAGAGGTGACTAGTAGATCTTCTGAGTAGATCCTTGTTAGGAGCAAAAGTAAAGTGTGTCTGCTCAGTTCCTGACTCTTGCGAGCGCTCCCTGCCATCAGGACACTGCTGGAGGTCCTTGGGGGCAGGGCAAGTCTCCCTGCTGTGCCGCTCACAGCCCTACACTCATACCACCAAAGTCAACAGCTTCCTCACAGATGCCTCACAGACCTGGGACTGTGGGTTGCAGAGCCATCCAGCCCAGCACAAAGGCATCTCAGCCAAGTGCCCAGAACGGCTCCTTCATCACCTCACCATGCCTGGGAGAAGGGCATGCCAAGATCCTGGCATGGGCCACCCAGAGCTGCCTCATGTTGTCACAACCCAGCTCCACCAAGATCCAGAGAGGAGAGGGGGAGAGGACCATGGGGGTGAGCCTTGCCATGCTCCTCCAGTGACACCCAGACACATCACAGATCCACAGAAACAAAACACCATGCTCCTACCACTCTGAGTGAAGACTTTGCCCCCTGTGAGTCCCACAGGCCAGGTAATCACTCCGTCCACCAAACTACTCTGTGGACATGGTACGGCCTAGCACCAGGCCTGTGCCTAAAAGAGGCGGTGGGTCACCACTTCCCATTTCTTCTGGATTGTCTCTGGGGATGTCGGTCAATGGGAAGAGATCTAAGCTAGCTATGTGTTGAGATCATGTGGAAAGATGGTGTCGGCCACATCACTACAGAAGTCTCCCAGGGCAGGACACTGAAACAATGACCCTGGTAAACAACTGAATCCAAACCTTCAGCCGCACACCATCTCTAAACAGAAGAGGCCCTGAGGCACCGGTTGCCCTGGGCACAAGATCCTAGTCGTGCTGATCATAAATACGATGCTGTTTTACGTGCCATCTGTTCTTAAGATACATTGTCAGGCACCAGGACTAACCAAAATAAAATTACTGCTTCAAATTATGGGAACGCTAATCATATAATATGCAGTTTACCTCCAAAACTTTTTAAAGTTAAGTAAAATTAACAAGTCCCAAGAATATTACAGACGTATAAAGATGTCAGAAGGAGCAGAATATCTAACTAAACTACAAAGGTGAAAGCGTAGCTGTGGTAGCATCTGTGTGTCCCTTCTCTGTCTCCTTGGTGACATCCCCTCTTCTCCGAGCCTGTGAACCTTCAGTCCTCCTCCGATGGCTGCCAGCTCTCAGAACCACACTAGCATTCTACACATGACTGTTCTCTTGTGGTAGGGGGGTTGCTTCTTGGTCCCAAAATTTACCTTACAACAAACTCTCCATACCTAGATGGCTGCTCTAAAAACATTTAACATATCTGTCAAGATAAGGAGAAAGGGGAGGACTAATATGAACACTAAATAACAGGTGAGTAAATTTAACCCAACCAGGTGGGCTGAGCTCTGTGTGTGTGTGTGTGTGTGTGTGTGTGTGTGTGTGTGTAAGTCTGCTCTACCAAGTCAACTACATAGGAGAAACATGAGAGATACTTGTTGACACCACCACCTAAAGTTTCCTGTCAGGCAGGTCCAATCGTAAGCTCATGGGTGTGTGCGGACATGGAAAACGGAGGATAGAATACAGAATAAGACAGAATTTCAAAGTGTGGTGTACAGGGTATCCACCAGTGTACGAGGAAGGGTGCTACCCAAGAGCAGTGTGGACAAGACTTGGGGCCAGTGTCCATGCAGTTTAAGCTGGTGATGGGTGTGTGGCCATGCGTTTAAAATTATTACTTTATACCAGTTTCTTCTGTTCAGAAAACATACAATAGACATATATTAGGAAAAGAATCAGCACTGGACAATTGTCTCCAACGACAACGGGTTTACAGAGCATCCTGTGCAGCTGCTACAGGATTCAATAAGGGGCGCTTGTTGGACACCGCCACCAGATGACCACCTGTAGCAGAATAGAGAATAGAGAAACCATGTGCAGGTCAGGGACGAGGCATCAGAGACTCCCTATTCCTCAGAAAGGAGAAGAGACACTGAGGAGGGAGACAGGAAATAAGGTGGGGAAGATCAGAGAGACAAGCACATACACACGTATTAGGCAGAGTTGTGACTCTCACGCCTGTGCAGGTACATTCATGATTTCGAGAACAGGCAACCCACAAGATAGAGGAAGAGACAACTGCACTGACTAACACTCCAGGAGCTGGTACCCTCTCCACTTCTGGTGGCTGTTCTGAGTCTCTGACAAGTGTCTCCAGGCTCAACCAGCTAAGAGTCGACTTCAACAGCTCATCCACTGATGCCAGGGAAGCCTGGTACCAACAGCAGTGCAGTACAAATTGTATTAGCATGATTTTATCGCTCTAGCACTTGATAGATTTGCTGTGCCAGTAATAATCATATTGATTAAATGAAACAATTACATTTCCTCGTAAAGTGATATTTATCATTATAATTTAATCAGACTACAGAAGTAAGGACTTTGCTCTGCCAAACACTAAATACTCTCATTTTCTACCTTGCAAAGCCTTGGAACCAACACCATTACCCAGGCATGGGGTTAAAATGTAAGCTCACGGGCAGAGCCGCTGTGCTTCCAGAGAGCTGTTATCCCAGGGCTATATAGGCATAACAAGCTCAGCTGATGAGCAATGAAGATAAGAACACCAGGACCAAGAAGCAAGCTCCCTACCACAGGAGAACAGGCTCATGCAGAATAGGGATGTGGTTCTGAGAACGGGCGGCCATCGGAGGAGGACGGAGGCTCCCAGGCCCAGAGAAGAGGGGATGCCGCCAAGGGAGACAGAGAAGGGAGACACCGATTCTACCACAGCTAAGACATGGCAATGTCCAGGCGCTTTAAGAGAAAGGCTCGGTAGAAGCCCCCGAGCGGGTATAAGAGAGAGATCCTGAATATGTTCTCAGGAAGAGCCCCAGCCCAGGCAGCAGCAGACACTGTGCCTGAAGGGTGTGAGGTGGAAACTGGCACCAGAAGAAGACAGAGGACTCAGCGACCAGCACCCAGCAGGAAGCGGAGCCCAGAGCTGGCCACCACTCCTGGGACTGTGTGGTTCCAAAAGCAACAGGTGGGCTTTGCAATCAGTGAGGTGAGAAAATCAAAAGGAAAGATAAAATTCAGAAGCTTTACGGATTGTTACGGAAAGTAGGAGGCCAGAGAGCTATGGCCCATAGCCATTCGTATCACAACAAGGACAGCACCTTTAGGCCTAGCAGTTACAGCCTAGGACAAAGGCCCTGCTGGTTCGAGCGAAACGCCACATGGTAAAACTTGAGAATGACAACCCCTCATGGGGTGACGCTAGCAGCTGGGGTCACTATTCCGTGCAAGGATGCTCTGAGATAGGACGAATGGATATTCTGTTCTACGAGTTCACGCCAGTTCTGGTTTAAACCGCATCTCCTGCTGCCTGACATGGGCTACGTTTTAGTTGAGGCGGTAGGTCTGTATCACAGGCAAGCAATCTGGTAAGTCTGCGTTCTGAAGACCCAACTAAGCCAGCATCCTTCTGTAACACTGTCATGGCCGCTCAGACTCCAGGCATCACCTGGTCGGCCCTTGACTCTGTATTTTACTGAACAGACCAAAGAAAGAGGTTTTTTTTTTTTTTTTTTTTTTTTTTTGTCATTTGCTTTACTGACTAAACATGTTTTTTGTGTTCTTAGCAAGCAATGACCTATTTTCCTTATGACATCCTAAGAACGGATTGTGGAAATATAAGGGTTCACAGCATATATAAAAGCTCCACCTACACAAGCCTCCTGGGAAATGCAAGGGGGACCCCAGGGCTCACACAGCTTGGCTGCCTGGCAGAGACAAGCCAGGGTCGGTAAAGGCTGGGGCAGATCTGGAAATAAAACCATCTTCCCTGCAGCAGGTCTCGGGAGCTCAGATGTGCAGAGTGTTTTGTTTTGTCAATTCTGCTTCCACAAAGATGTTTTAAACCTTTTATTCTTCTGGAGACAGGGTCATAAATGGGCCCTCACTGGCCTCAAACTGAGTTTGCGGCCACAAATGACCTTAAACTTGATCCTTTGCCTCCATATTCTGAGACCTGAGACTACAAATGTGTGCACTGAACCTGGTTTACGTGTTAGTGGGGGTCTCTACCGATGGAGCCACATTAGTCCTTTTATTGAGTTACAAGGCCCAGTCTTCGCCCTGTATTTTTAAGTGAATTAGTGGCCATTTTTGGAAGTATTTTTATGACACAAGAGAACAGACTATTTCAAGCTTTGGGCAGACTAAAGATTCATGTGAAATTAAAGCCTGTTGCAAATACTGAAAGGGCTCATTAAACAGATGGAGTTCCCCCAATCTGACTGTTTTATGATCAATTCAAGAGAAATCTAATGATCCTAATACTGTGAATGAGCTCTGTATTTCTGGAGCTAGAGTGAGAGGAAAGGCAGACATGGAGAGAGATATACAGAGAAGCATAGAGGCAGAGCCCAAGGAGCAAGAGCCCAAGGAGCAAGCCAGCAAGCCAGCGTGGGTGCTGGCCTCCTGCTGCGGAACAGAGTGGAGGTGGTGCGTGAGAGATGTTGGCTGGCACTTTTCTCTTGGGAGAAAGTCCACCCTCTTGGGAGAACTGTCCACCCCTGGGCCAGATAAACACAAGCTCAGTCCAAAGGCGTGGGGCTCAGGCTCCAGAGGAGGGCCTCTGTCTCTGTTAGGTGGTCCTGATCTCAGAGACTTGGTTTGTTTCTGGGTACTGGGAAGGGATAAGTATCCTACTGGGAGGGTCTTGGAGATTTTCTACATAATTAACAACCTCCTGAGGCTGTGATCTTTCAGGTCAATGAGAAGAATGATCAGCCACGCCCTCTACACTATGGCTTTGTTTTGCTTTTAGGGAATTATTTATATGACTTGAAAGTGAAGGTACTTTTACCCCAAGGAAGGCAAGAGGACCCCTTTGAGGACTGAGGTCAGGCTGGAGCACAGGCACATACACAGAGTAACAGAGACTCCTGCTGCATCAACGGCACCTCACACGCCCTTCTGCCGCGGTGCCCAGTGAAATGAACTTTTCTCGGTAGCACAAGCCTCCCCGGGTTCCCAGATGGCACTAGTGCCGGATGTGTCTGTGAGAGCTTTCCCAGGAGATACTGGCACTTGGACCACAGTAGGCGGTCCTCTGATTGCTGAGCACCCCCAACTCACAGAGGGTCCATGCGGAACCAACACGGAGGCTGGAGGAATCTTTTTCCTCTTTGACCCGCCTGCCTGGCTGACCTGGGATGTCTATCTTCTCGGGCCTAGGACGCCAGTGTTCCCCACCTTCAGTCTTTCTGACTACACCCTGGCTTTCTCAGGAATCCAGCTCAGAGATAAGCTAGGAATCCCCAGCCTCCCTGATCACACCTCTCAGTCCCTTGCTTTGGCTGGCTCATTTTCTCCCACATGACGCACAAAGATGAAGAGACACAGAGTCGGTGGATTAAAAACAGAAGCAAAGATACACCCCACTGGTCCTATTTCTCCAGACAACACTGACTGATACACCAGCAGACACAGCTCTGTCTTTCCCCCAAGGAAAGTCCAGTGAGATGGCAGACACAAAAAGATAAATGAAGAGAACAGACTCTACACAGTTGTCCTCTGACTCCCACATGCATGCTCCAGCACACACATACACACAATGTCGTTGTTGTTGTTGTTGTTGTTGTTGTTGGTGGTGGTGGTGGTGATGATGATGGTGATGGTGATATGGTGACTAAGAACTTCTATGAAGAAACTCCAAAGACATACAAAAGAAGGGGAGTGAAAAAGAAAAATCCAACAAGTACAAATGCAAATTTATCGAGTCTTCTGTAACAGAAAAATAAAATAAAATTAAATATGAGACCGGTCCTAAGTCAAGTAGAGCAGAAGAAATCCCTACGGCAGCCAGGAGAGCCAAAAACCAGTCTTGGGACATTGGGTACCAAAACAAGCAATAAACTTAAGGTCTAAAGGATGAACTGCACTTAAGGATTGCAATAAGAACAGCCGTCGGCTTCACTTCTACACCCATCCTGTCACTTACGTATCGCCCCCTGCACACACCTGCCAACTTCACCTTCTCGCCAACCCCACCCCCACACCCCCAGAGCATCCCTTCACCTGCACCCCAGCCTCACCACTGCATGGCCACAACTTTTACTCCCAGTACTTACAACTTCATCTCCATACTCCCTCACCAGCTTCACCCTCACAAGCCACACCCTCACCCCAGAGACCGCAACTTTACCCCCACAGACTGCGACTTCCTATCTACATACTTATAACTTGCCCTCCAAATACCCTGAGGTTCCCAAGCCTGAGGTCCCACCAATTTCTCTAACAAGATTCAGGCCTACCAACCGAGTAAGTCTCTTTATTAAAGTCCTAAGAACGTGATCTGCTTATGTAAGTAATGTTATACCTCTAAGCAAGTCACTATAACAGATATCATTTTACATGAGCCGCACTGTATCTGAGAGCTAAACGTGGAGCTCAGCTGACGGTCCAGAAAAGCCCTATCATTACTTCTGAAAGGGATTCGCAGAGCTGCATCCCGCTCCTACCAATGCACTACGTCAAAGTCTCGAACCAGACACCGGACACAGCGGAGGGGGCGGGGGGGCAGAGAAAAGCTGAGAGGCAGCAATGAGCGTTCTACCCGTCCCGTCCCCTCTGAGCTGAAGACGTGGCTATCGGACCATTCCTCCCAAAGGCTCTACCGCCTTCCAACAGCACTTTCCTGGGGACCCAAACCCCAGCACAGGACCCCTCTGTGGGATCAAATTCTAGAGGGCAGAAAAACACAAGTAACAACAAACCTGGACCAAGAACACAGAAATGAGACAGAGCTGGGAGTGCAAGATTCCGAATATGTGCAGCCGCGTAGTCTTTTCACAGTGAGAACAAATAAAGGTGTTTCAGACAGAATGCTTCTGGGATATTCTGCCACCACAGGAAGTCTTGGGGGAGACATTTAAGAAGGAAAGTGTCCCTGGAGAGAGAATACATACTACAGGAGACTGAAAAAGAAATAAGCCACGTGTGGAGACACCAACAAATGGGGAAAAAAAAAACAAAGGAACAAACAAAAACAAACAAACAAACAAAACCCCAAGTCTTATATAAGCCCTTTCAGCAAGTAAGAGGGACCATGTCTCAGTCTTCTTGATGTCAGTGTAACCCAGTGCCAGACGCCACAAATCAGTAGCCAATGTCTCTTATGATAAACACAAGAGTCACCAGCACGTTTAAATCTAGCAACACGTAAGAGACAGAACGTCACGGCCAGCTGGATGCATGCCCACCAGGAACACACAGTCGGCTTTAACATTCAGAAACCAATTAAGGAGGTGTGCTGGCGATACGCTTCTATCCAAGTTTTCTTCAAGAGAGTTGTTAAAAATTCAAATTGGTGTTGACATAACTTTCTATCGTACAATAAATCTGATGATCTTCTAAGAGAGGGAGAAGGAAGGAGAAAAGCACGGATCAGAAATATGGAAGCAGACATCACGGAGACAATGCTTTTATTAATAATAAAAATGGAGCCTAAGTACACACGCGTCCCCATATCCCTCCCTGGGCGAGGACAGCAAAGTTGAAAGGCGCAGCAGAGCACCTGGGAACTGTCCTAGGAGGCATCAAGTCATTAGGAGACAAACAGAGCTGAGGGGGACATTGGTTCCTGGGAGACCTCAGGATTACCGTATATTATCCTAGTAAGAACAGGCCTGCTTGATTAGCAGGCGGTTCACCAATGAGCTTCTGGGAGGGAAAGTGGCCACAGAGTGGTGCGCTGTGTGCCCAGGCGTGCTTGGCTAGTAAAACTGAACCTGCCTTAAAGGGCAGGGACACAGTGCAGTGCTGGAGCACGGCCTAGCACTCACAAGGCCCCGAGGATCATCTCCAGTGTATACGGGGTGGGGGTGGGTGTGGGTGGGGGTGTGGGTGGGTGTGGGTGGGGGAATGTAGTCAAATTTCCATACACCAAAGCTCAAGACCTGCCCTGACATGCACTATTGTACAAAGTAAACCCGAGTACATCGAACATAACCCAAACCCAGACTCCCTGTGATGCAAACAATGAAACTGACTAGCCTCTCTCTTAACACAACTAAAGTTAGTCATGGGTGACCTATGAGGAGACTTTACAAGAAGCCTGGCTCTCGTGCAAGGCTGCAAAGCTCATGCAAAGAATGCTCAGCGAGGGCTGGTTTAATTTACCTCAGACATCCACTGCTGTACCTAGCTTGTAATCACAGGCTTGCTTCTGAATAATCATTGCCATATGAGGCCTGCATACGTCGTTTTACAGTGCCTCTGAACTGTAACTTTTCAGTAACTTCTCCATTGGGAAGACTTCTGATTTTTCCCTATAAAACAGATGTTCACAATTTCCCCATTTTGCTAAGGTTGTGACATCTTATCCGCTGGGAATTGTGCTGACTAAGCTAACAGAGAATTCTACTTGTGTCAAGTATCACACTGTTGTATCAAGACAAGTATGACAAAACCACCCAGCCATTTTCCAGTTTATGGCGTGCACTCAGGCAATGAAAAACGTGTGAGAAAGGCAGGTGTCTTACATATAAGCTGATGGTAAGTCCGATAGAACTGGCTTCATCCAGTTTCTTCCCAATCCCGCAACGACACGGAGATGTTTTCACTGAGAGCACGAACAGCCCCCGTGGAAGGGGCTGAAGTACAGAGCCACGCCCTTTCAAGGAGTGATTGATCCAAAAGGCTTTTGATTAGGGTAGCGATGAGGTTTCCTTGCTGTTCAGTCCATCTGACAGTCATGGTGAAGAGAGGGTCTTTTTACAGCATTAAGGGAACCACAGAAGGACTGACAACCACCAGAGAACCTCAGAGACAATCAGAAAGCTTGCCAAAGGACTGAAAGCAGCAGATGGAAGTGGGGAAACCTGACAGGAAAACTGGGGAAAGTGACCACCGAGGGAAAGGGGTCTTCAGAAGCAGTCAGCCATGAGGCAGTGTTTCCATGCCTCCACGGAAACTAAGAATTAGCAAGTCTGAGGATTCCCAGGGCAAATCTAAGCACTGACACCAGAGTCTAAAAAAGGAGGTTGGCTGGGTGAGGGGGATGAGAGGAGATCAAAAGGTCAGTGTGCAAGGAAGGGAGGAGAACTGATATCCAATCTCTCATCTGCTGCATCAGAGGCTGGAAAAAACGGAGAGTTCTCTCTCAGTTCGGAGGGAAACTGACACAGAGCCTGAATTCCAGATGCAGTCAGAGGATTGATCGACTGTTAGAACACAATAATTGCATGTTTGAACACTGGGTGAGAACTCGAGAAGCCTGTCAGTCATCATTCCAGGGAGCAGCTGATCAAGGAGGGGCCCTGGCAAAACAGAAAATAGAACCCAAGAAACAGACATCCTAAGACAGGGAAGCCATGGCAACGGAAGCGGCCAGAAGCCGCTCGGAAGCCTACAAGACAGTTTCCATGTGAACCTCCTTTGATTGGCAGGGGTTTTGTGCTTCGGAATTAACACTTCTCTCTGTTCGGTTCTACAGAACCGAAATATATTTACGTTATAATAGTGCTACAAATGCTGCTTCTATTATAGTAGATTTTTTTTTTTTAGGTTGAAAAATCTGTAGGGAAAAAAGTACAGAGTCTATATATAGATGAGAAACAGTCTACAAGTGTTCCAGACTTTGTCAATATAAATCTAAAACCATAACTCATAACAACGGCGAGCAGGGAGATTGACAACTGCCCACAGGATCCGACCGCAGGAAACACTAACCACAGCAACCATAAGAAGAACCTACAAGAGAAAAGACACAAACCACACTGTGTAGCGCTGGGCATGGGACGGATGGAAGGAGGACATTTTCTGTGTGTGGGTGTGGGGGAGGGGCACATGCATCTGGAGGTCAGAGGTCAACCTTGGGTATTATTCCTCAGACCCCATCCACCTTGTTTTTTGGGATAAGATCGCTCACTGACCTGATGTGTCTCATTGATTAGGCTAGGCTGGCTGGCCAGAGAGCCCCAGGGTTTCTGCCAGTATCTGCATCACACTGATTTTTTTTAAAAATGTGGTTTGGGGGATCAAACCTTCTTTAGTAAGAAAAAAAATATGCTTTAGATTTATTTATTTTATGTGTTTGAGTGTTTTGACTGCATGTATGTATGTATGTATGTATGTGCACCATGTGCGTGCCTGGTATACCTGGAGAGGTCAAAAGAGAGTGTCATATCCCCCGGACAGTTGTAAGCTACCTACCATGTGGGTGCTGGGAAAAGAACTCAGGTCCTCTGCAAAAACCAAGTAATCTAGCTCACCCTCTCCAGCCCCTTCAACTCTTCTTAAACTTACTTTATAACTACTTAATACTGTAATACTGTTGAGTAGCTATTCCTCAGGACACTCTTCCCTAGAAGGAGGAGAAGCCAAGGAGGTTCCTGAAACTCACGAGGAAGGTTCTCATGTCCCTCTCAGGGTCATATGAGTACGTTTCTTGCTTGCAGGGAGCAGACTCCAGCAGTGTCCCTGCCTGGGCACTCCAGCGGGCAGCTTTCGCGCTCCTCCCTCGTGCTGTGGGCTTTGCGGCGGTGCTGCTGCTCCAGTCTTTCATTTTGCTATAAGCAACCCCAATAAGCAAACCGGTACACCGAGTAAGACTTGACGAGTCTTTTGGTCATTGACTTATTTGGGGTGAATGGAAACAGATTACCCCCCCCCCCAAAAGTCACACAGCTAATGTGGTTTTACCACTTGCTGGTATCACATTGGTTTTTTAAATCATCAAACAGAGACAACCAATAGAGAGGACGTGTTAATAGCTTAGTGTGCAAACAGAGGATGTAGCCGCTGCGGGGTATTGGTGAGAGGTTTTGTTGTAGCTATGGGAGAGGACAGCCAGGGGTATCTGGAAGATTCCAGAGCAGAGAGAGGATTTGGTAGACTGGACAAGCCAGCAGACAGCAGACTGGGCCTGGCAGGCGTGGGAGGAGGAAGACAAAGAGAGAAGGCAAGAGAGAGAGAGAGAGAGAGAGAGAGAGAGAGAGAGAGAGAGAGCAGAAACAGCAAGGATGTAAGGAGGACGAGGGAAGGGAAGTCTGTGAGCTGCAGTAAGGGGAGGAGGTGAGAAGAGCCAGGTACCCACGCACTGAGGGAGCCTGGGGTCCGGCACACACTCTGGTGTATAAGGCCCCACAGTAGCCATTTGTCCCGTCTGCCAGCGATAAGGGAACTGGCTCCTTTGTTAGAGGGGAAGGGGTACCACAGTTTGGGGAAGTGGAGTGTCGTTTGGACCTGACACCTGGACTGTATGATACAGCACAGAATAATGTGCCCTCATCCCTAAAGGATGAACATACTGTGAGCAAAGAACGGCTGGGCGCCATCATCACGGGGCAGACTCCGAATCGACATAAGTCTACATGGCACAGCCCACCATGCACTGAGACTGCACGGTGTGTGCATGAGGCAGCAGCTCCGAGAGCTGCGATCAATTAACAGGTGATGACATCAAGCACAGAAGGAAATGATGTAATGGCGAGCTGCAGCAGAACGAGGCTGCCTGTGGCACAGCACGGCACGCTGCTTCCTAGTAGACTTTCTCTGTTTGATTGGCAGGACACAGTCTGAACTAAGGGTGAAGGCATAGTTAAACAAACGCATAAACTAAACCCCAGTCAATGGCGCACAGCCATGTGTGCCGTTCTTTGGGGCAACAGCAGCAGAGAAGGTCTGTATACACCTACACCACACATGGCTGAGCAACAAGTACATTATAGCAGGCACACAGTGGGGACTTTTCAGCTCTCACGGAATCTTAGGTTCTCCAATCACACATATATAGATCAGCCACTGACCAAGAGGTCGTTATGCGTGACTGACTACATTTGAAACCAGAACTTTCAGGGATGGGAGGGTGGGATTTCTCACTGTGGAAACAGTTCTAGGAGAAAGGGGTAACTTCCTATAGGAAGTTACATCATGGTGTAAAGAGCAAATGGGTGTGATGGGAAAAATAAAAGAAACTCAGAAGAGCAGGACAGTTTCCCTAAAAGGCTCAGACTCGGAGGCAGAGGCGAGGCACCCTGGGGCAGAGCTACTCTGAGCACTGGTTTCAGGCCGTTTCCCAGGCTGGCCAGACAGAGACAGACAGGCCTGAGGCAAGGCCACTCTCAGTAACAACCCGGATGACAGTGATGCAGGAAAGAGCAGCTTTGGGGCTGTAAGGGAAAGGGCCTCCGGGAGGACTGCAGGCTGCTCACGCGGGCCAGCTGCAGTGGCGGGAGGGGCTGGGGTGAAAAGGAAGACAGAGTTAAAAGAGCAAAGCGTGAATTCTAAGGACCATGAATAAGAGGGCTTGTGGTTGGGTATAAGATAACCAAACCAGAGAGATCACGAGGGGCTCAGAGCCAAGGACAGCAAAAGAACAGGTGTAAGGCATTATGGTCCCTCGGCTCTGATGAGGCTAATCGTAGCAGACTGAGCTGGAAGCAAGGGCTGTCTTCTAACATGAAGCTTCTACCTAGAAGACCACCTCACAGATAAAGAGCTAAGAATGCATCAAGAAAGACCTCAGTTGGGCTTGGTGGTGGCGATAGAATAATCTGCCACGGCAGAGCTGCAAGCTCCTCCCTGAGAGACCTGAGAGAATTCACAGCACTAGAGCCACCTGAGAGAATTTAACGTAATTCACAGCACTAGAGACATGGCAGGGTAAGAGGGTGGTTAACGCTCACTAGCCCACTGACTAACAGCTAGTGGTCAAGTTGGCAGCTAACAAAAGCACAAGCCAGAGATGGACAGGGGGTTCTCAACAGTGCACAATCACCCCCTCGGCTGGGCCAGGAGGACACGCACGGATCATGCACACGGATCATGGGGGTCTGCCTCTGGCTTGGTCCATGACAGCTCAGAGAGAATCTCACAACGATCACCTCAGCCTATGTCCAGTTTCTGCCATGTCCCCATAAACAACATAGACAAGAAACTAAGTGGGTTTTCCCTTTCTTAGAAGTCTCTCCTATACTCTGGAGTTTTCCTTATTTTTCTTTAAATTACTACTTTTCTTCAGTTTTTCACTTTTCTATAAAGCTGACTTGAGCTGGCTTCTGTTTTGCATCTGGACGGGACAGTTGTCTTCAACTTTCACTAATGTGAGATGAGAATGAGACAGTGTTTCAGGTTGGTCTTTGATGAGGGTTGAGTATCTCACACCTTACGACCCTGGGTGGAGCACGACTGAGCCAAAACAGGTTCCAACAAGATAAGACGAGCTCAAATAAATAGATGATCCTGTCACTGACCCTGACAGCTTTTCTCCTGGGGACAGTGACAGATACAGTAGATGGTATCTTTCCCCACTGCCTCCCTTCCTGGGGTGGTAGGAGAAAACAAAGCCCCAATTCTGCTGGGGAAGAACTGCCCTACCTCCCAAAGCACACCCCAGTCACGGACGGCATTTTAATCGGCATTCCCTCAAAGAACTTATATTCTTAGCCCCGCATGACCGAATCTCATTCAAGAACTTGGCTTCTACCTATGAAAAATGTAGTATTTAGTTCTACTGCAAGAATCCCTCCCCCTGAGATGTTAACAATGTTTACTCCCTCGTTCTGAGGTTCCAGTGAACAATCAAAGAACAATTCTACCGAATTCCAACCCGGGGGAATCAATGAGTTTATTGAGCTTGCTTGCACAGAGCATGGGTGATCCCAAAGCTGCCTTACTGAAAAGTCCCCATCCGGCATGGATGAAGGTTTCCCCAGGACTAAGTATTCTACAACCTCCTAAGACCGTGAGGCTATGTGCAATCGGGCAGAACTGTATACACGTGGCTACAAACAGCACATGGGCTCTCCTATGAGGGTCCAATGGCTCTCCCCCAGTCCCCTCCATCTTTGAAGAACACCCGCGGTCAGCAGGTGAGCCGGAGACGGCTGCCTACAAACAGGGCAGGCACGGCTGATCTGATGAGAGGGGACAGCAGCAGCTCTGCTTAAGGTGAACGCCCTCCAGCAGTTCCTTAGGTAAAGGGGATGGTAAAGATGAAACACACTGATAAACCAATGAGCACCTCTGCAGCTTCTAGCCTTGCAAGAACAAACAACTCCTCTCTAAATGGCGAGTACGTGTCCCTAACACGTACTTAACCTGGCAGACGCTGTTAGGCTCACAACCACACAACCCCATGGTATGGAACAGGTGAAGGACCACGCTGCTGGATTTTATGATTAATAAAAAAAATTTTTTTAAGATGTCTAGCTTATGAAATTTACATAGCAGACATGTAAAATTCAAAAGCCAAAGTACAAAAGGAGGGAAAATGTACACGGAAGGAAGTCAGGAGCCTGAGTGCTGGCATGGACAGTATCTATAAAAAGATGGTGATTTCTAACAGTGCTTCTTATTCCGGGTTCTCCGGAGGGATGTGATTGGTGGGCCCAGTCAACCAGAGGTGACACACATACTGCCAATTACTGTGACCATCCAATGCCAAGAGGAATCTACCGAAGTTCAAGACTCTGCTGGTGCCATGCGGTGAGGACAGGACATACAGGACAGGCTCTTGTATGTTCTCTAGGGCTGAAGTGGGTCACCGCCCTTTGAACACCAAGAGACGAAAGATCGAAGACCCCAAACTTCCTGTTTGTACACCTCTGAGACGAAGGAGCAGATGGTGTGTGCAGCTATTCCTAATCAAAGCACGGCCCGGATGGAGGGGGGGCTTTTTAGATCAGGAACCGGTCGGTGTAAGAGTCACGGGGCCTGTCCTCAAGGCGATGCAGTGAATGACTGCTGGAGAAGGAAGACTTCTGTTGGCGTTGTCTACAAGTTGCCCGCACAGCTCTAAGAATACGGGGGCTCAGGTGGGCTTCTTGGTGGTACAGCTACCTCTGAGTCACCCACACTCCTGCAAGTAACCCCTCTCCCACGCTCCTGTGAGAAACCCCAATAAACGCACTAGTTCACCAACTAGACTTGATTGAATTTTTTGCTTTCCTTTTCCTTCCTTTTCCTTTCTCTTCTCTTCTCTTTTCTCTCTCTCTCTCTCTCTCTCTCTCTCTGTGTGTGTGTGTGTGTGTGTGTGAGAGAGAGAGAGAGAGAGAGAGAGAGAGAGAGAGAGATATCAGTGCCTTATCTGCAGTGTATAGACATTTATTCATGTCTCCCCAGGAAAAGCCCCACAACAGCTTTCCATCAGACATTTGGTCATCCTAAGACTTCCTGGGCCTTTAAAAGGCATGGGACTTTAAAAGGCTAGCTTGTGAGGAGATAAGTGAGCTTGGGAAATGTGCCGCCCCCCGGAAAAGTACACTGCTTTCTGTCTCTGGCGATCTGAGTTAAAGCACTCTGACTCACTCTCCCCAACAGCTAGCACATGGGTCTCAGCACAGGACAGAATGGCCCTCGTGTTCAGAACTGAAAGCTGGCCTGTTTGAGAACCCAGCTCTTCAGTTTGCTGGCCTTGAGCCCGTATTTTAACCCACAGCCTCTGGAGCCTTCCTCCTGCGAGAGAGATTAGCAGTGTATCCCAAGAGCTACACGGTGTGGGTGGATGACCCATGTACAACCCCTACTCACAGCACATGCTCAGCAAGTGCCAGTGATCCCCGGGGAGGGGACGACTTCAACACTACTATCTAACTGTTAAGTACAAAGCCTAGAAATAGTCCTGATCAACCAGTCAGGTGGAGTTGAAAAGTTTTACCATTTGTTTTAGTACAACTAAGCTTTAAAAACCATGCTAGTGCCAGAGAACTGTCTCAGTGGTAAGAGCTCTGGCTGTTCTTGTAGAGGACCCCAATATGTGTCCCAGGTTCAGTTTCCAGCACCCACATGGTAGCTCCTAACTCTAGTTCTACGGGATCTGATGCTCTCTTCTGGGCTCCCTGGGCACACAAGTGGTACATAGATTTGTATACAGACAAAAATACTCATACGTATAAGATAAAAACAAAATCCAAGCTCCCCCCCCCCCCAGCCCAAGCCTAACTCCCTGTGTATACTGCAATCACAAACCTGTCTGGAAGACAGACAGACTGTTGTCCCTTTGCTCTGGTACCCCTGTGGTATTATAGACATTAGGCCACAGACATACCTGACCCCACAGTGTTCCTAGATTTAGGACGGAATTGCTTTAGTGAGTACTAAGAATACTTTACATCAACTGAGCGTTAGCTTCCTAGGTGGCATTGGTGACAGGGGATTACTTACACAGGAGAAGCCAACTGCGACTTTCAAGCTGAAATCTGAGGAATGTAAGCAGTAGCCGAGCTGTAACTGACCTACCTGCTTGCTGAGGACAGGATCAGGAGGGGGAAGTTGGGCTGACCCATGTGAAAGCTCCTCAAACAGGGACACAGACTGGGGAAGCCCAAGGACACAGGGTAGGAGCATGGCTGCTCAGGCCAGAGCCCCTGTCACGCTCAACTATCAGGCAACTTGCTAGTCATTCCCAAAGAGAAGCTCCCAGCGACTTCTTCAGCACCTTTTCAAAAGCAGACAAAGTAGCCAGGCAGTGGTGGCGCACGCCTCTAATCCCAGCACTTGGGAGGCAGAGGAAGGTGGATTTCTGATTTTGACGTCAGCCTGGTCTACAAAATGAGTTCCAGTACAGCCAGGGCTACACAGAGAAACCCTGTCTTGAAAAAAACAAACAAAACAAAACAAAACAAAGTTATGGATAAAGGTAAAAGTTACCGTTTTACAAAGTAGTGTAAAATTTACTAACCTATTTCATCTTCAGATAACCCAAAAGAAGACATTCAAGCACAGAAGGGAGATTTCAAAGAAGAGTGAACCATACAAGCCCTCATCCAACCATGGCCTTCTTCCCGCCACCACAGGACCACACATGTGCCTCCTAGTTGCATTCCCAGATACACGTGGCACACAACTCACAATGTGTTCTTTTCCCTGCTCAGGACACTCTTGGCCTTTGGGACCTTAATTTGGGATCATGACCTAACTTGACCAGGACTCGTGGGTCAACTCCTGGGTCACACATGCCATATTGGGGTAATTATTAATAGAAGGCTCTTTCACTGTCAACCATGTTTAAGCAACATATGTCATGGTCACTTGCTTTATGAGGTTTAATTGTCCAAACTGTATACTAAGTATCCATACTCAACAGGATGAGTGAATAAAAGCTATCTGGTCGAACAGAAAGACTCATCTAGCAGTCTGAATGAGTCCCTGTAAGAGCAGTAACACGAATGTGCCTCACCGCTCAGTGCTGAGCACAGAAACAAAAATACGGAGATATTTTAAGGCAGTGAAACTACTCCCCACAAAATAATACAGATGGATACATGTCATGACATACTGTCCAGCCTACAGAATTTCCAACACCAAGAGAGGACTTTGCTGTACATGCAGGTGGTGATGACGTAATAGTGTGCTTCATCAACTGCAAGAAACTGTAGGGAACAGGCTTTCATTCCGTTTCCACCATTAAATTACCGTAGCATGCTTCTGACACCACGATGTGGAGAGGCGCCCGCCCGCAAGCAGTCAACTGCATCAGTCATGCCTGCTGCTTCAGCTCTAACACAACCCCCAGGCTAGACCGCCAGATACCACAGATCACCCGTCCAGTTCACAAGGTGGCCCCTCAGATGCCAGATCCAGGTTCCAAGTTGGTTTGCCCAATTTCTCAAGACCTCATTCTCAGGTGTGACTGTGTGTTTGAGAGGCCAACAGAACATGGAGAAGAGACTTAATCACATGTCTGGCTCACAAGAGTCTACATGAAGAGATGCACCACGTAATCAGGGATGCTCTGGTGCTCCTCTACCTTCTCCAGACACCACCTTCTGGAGGCTAAATGCACTCCCAACTTTACCCTTAGGCTTTCTGGAACCTTCCTAGCATAGGCATGACCTGTAAGCAGCCTAGTAAGAACCCAGCAGGGCCTCTGCTCCAATGATCCAGTCTTTTTATTTCAGGGCAAAGGTTAGGACTCCCCTGCCTCATGACCTGCGGAGGATGAAAATACTCCAGGAAATTTAACTATAGACTCCAAAACCCAGGGAAGAGGAGTCTGATGATCCACCCTAGGGAAAGGAAACTATGGCGTGCGACAGGTAGGGAGTAATGAATCAGGAAGTATAGGCCAAACGAGTGTATACGTATAGGCTACAATAACATGATATACATGGTTATTATGCATGATATATTACAATAAATATCAGCATATGACATCTATGTATCGTCCAGTGGAGTGTGGGCAGTAGAGGGGATTCCGAGTGTTGGGTACGAGGGTAGAGACTGTAGCGTCTGGATGTGAAACTTCTTCTATGGGCTGTGTGTGAACACAGGTCCACAGCTGGGAGCGCTGTGTGGAAGACTGTGGTACTCTCAGGAGGTGGAGGAAGTGAGTCACCGGGAGCAGGTTTAATGGCCCAGCCCCTCTCCTGTTACTCCTCTCCTTCCTGTTGTGGATGCAATGGAACCAGTCACCTCCCCGCCCGTCATGACAGACTGTATCCTCCTGAACGTCAAGCCAAAATAAAACTCTTCCCTCTCTAAATTGGTTCTTGTCGGGTATTTTCTCACAGCAACAATTTTTCTGTGAAACTAAAACTACTCTTAAAAAAAAAAAACTTTATAGCAAACAGACAGGAACAGGGCTGTAAAGATGGTTCAGAGGCTAAAATGCTTGCTATGCAAGTATGAGCCCTTGAGTTTGATCCCCAAGAACACACACAAAGAACCAGACACAGTGCTGCCTGCATTCCCAGCCCCGGAGAGGAGTCGGCAGAATCCCTATTAGGCACACTTCAGGTTTATGGAGAGACCCTGCCTCAAGAAATAAGGTGGAAGTGACTGGAAGATAGCTGATGTCTATCTCAGCACAAGCACACAGACAGACAGGCACACAGACAGACAGGCACACAGGCAGGCGGGCACACAGACAGACAGGCACACAGGCAGGCGGGCACACAGGCAGGCAGGCACACAGGCAGGCGGGCACACAGGCAGGCGGGCACACAGGCAGGCATGCACACAGACAGACAGGCAGACAGGCAGGCGGGCACACAGGCAGGTGGGCACACAGACAGACAGGCAGGTGGGCACATAGGCAGGCGGGCACACAGACAGACAGGCAGATAGGCAGGCGGGCACACAGGCAGGTGGGCACACAGACAGACAGGCACACAGACAGACAGGCACACAGACAGACAGGCACACAGACAGACAGGCACACAGGCAGGCACAAGAAGCTATAGACCAATGTCAGGGTCTGGTATGTCTTGGTGGGGCCAGCAAAAGTGTGATGGAGGCTTTGGGGTCAGGCCTGGGTGGAGGTAAATACATAAGTTTGCTCTCTGGTGCTTAACTAAATTATAAACTAAGGCCCATGCACGCTCCTGTGTATGTGATGCTTCCCAGCAACGAAGGTGAACCAGCAATTGTTTCAAACCACTAAAGACAGGAGAGCAAGAAGCGGGAAGGAGCCCCAGGCACGGGTCATTGTCTCTTGGGACCGCTTTGAGATGGAGCTAGGTATCCTGATGACATTAGCACATGCTCATGAAACACACAGACTCCCAGAGCACGTACACTCAGGGAACATACAAGGGAGAGGGGAGTGTGCTTAGGAGAGGCAGGAGTCAGACAGTCATGGTCTGTAAGAACAAGGGCTGGGACAGAAGTAGTCGGAGTGATTCGAGGAAGCAGCATGGGAATCTTCCTTCTCCCACACTCTCCATGAGATCTGATTTACTATTAATCTCTTAAATGAGGAGGAAAACAAAACAAAACAAAAACAAACAAACAAACAAAACAACCGATGGCCTGGACAAGACAAAACTAACCTTGACAGTAACAGGAACTAAAAACAGCTCCTCTTCAAATCCTAGAACCTGCAGAGGGAGTGGTACTAGTTTGAATAAATTAGGAGTCTTTTGCAAGCCACCATCTCGACAGGTCTAATCCCCCAGGGATTAAAACTTTCAGTCAGCAGCAGTTATTTGTTTCAACTCCCAAGAGGAGTAAGCAAACAAACAAGAGAGAAAGTGAGTAAATCCTGCCAAGGCTGCCCCCAGCAGGTCCTTACAAGCACCGCACCCAGCCCTCTCTGGAACCTGCCCGAGGCCTGGAAAACAAGTTCCTTTGCCTTTCCAAATTAGCTGGAAACAAGAAAACCAGAATTGCGTCGCAGGATAAGCAGGAACGTCTTCAGGCTTGTTTCCTGGGGCCACTCGCCAGCCAGGGTGTCGTTTAGCTGACGCCAGCTTCTCTGTCCACACTGCACAACCAGGAAGCCGACGGTGCACCGGAAGGAATCTTACACTTTCTTTTCAAAGTTTGGAAGTAAAAATACATATAAAACAAACTAATTTGAGTTATTTCTTTCCACACCAGCTCACAAAGCAGAAGGCTAGGCTAATAATGGAAGTTCACGCTTTCTGGGAGAATGCATGGGCTGCAGACACATGCTCACAGTGACTTCTGACTGACAGAGCATTCTGTGGATTAGTCTACCAGGACAGGGAAGGAGGGAGGCAATGTCCTCACAGTGTGCTGAATGCATCAGTGGAACTGTCTATGGTAGAATTACAAAGGAAAATATCAGGAGCAAATTGTTGCTTAAACCAAGTTCAGTGGCTTTTCTGCCAACTACAACCTAATCAACCGAGAAGCATGTCAAACGCTGGCCTTAATCCCAAACCTGGGAGAACCGAAGTGCACTAACAGCTCAAAAACTGTATCTGCCTTCTTGCCAGGGGAGTGGGTCACACCCAAGTAAGTCTCTATCTAGAGGAGCCAGAATATAATAGGTGTGCAAGCCACAGAGCAGCTTCTGGGGACACGTAATGATGAGTCCTAGAGACAGGTGTGGTGATACAAGCCTGTAATGTAACCTCAGCACTTGGCAAGGAGGATCACCGTTGGTTTGCGGCTAGCCTGAACAGCGACAGTAAGTTCTAAGTCATCCTGAGTTATACAGCGAGACCCCGCCTCGAGAAAGAACAGAGAAAACGTGACTCTTAGAATCAGGCAATGCTGCTAAAATCCAGGAACAACACAAACAAAAAAGCCATTTTGAACAAATGACAGCAAATGTTGAGGACATGAGGAAAGAGAAATCTTTATCTACTGCTGATGGGAATATAAGGTAATGCAGCCAATATGGAAATCAGTATGGAGATTTCTCAGAAAAGAAAAGAAAAAAACCTAAAAATAGAATTAGCATATGACCCAGATATACCACTCCTGGGTATTACCCAAAGGGCTCTAATCAACATATTCAAGAAATACTTGTATTTCAATGTTTACTGAAGCACTCACAACAGCTAAATTATGAAGTAATCTAGATGTCCATCAACAGACAAATTTAAAAAATATATATATATATGTATATGTATGTATGTATGTATGTATAATGGAATTTTAGCTGTAAAATAAAATAAAAATTTCAGGAAAATGAATGGACTTGGTATTATTAAGCAAAGTAATCCTAACTTAGGACAGCGAATATCACTTGTGTTAGGACTGAAGCAACAGCTCAGAGATTAAGAACATGTACTGTCCCTGTAGAGGAGCCAGGTTCAATCCCCAGGATGGACATAGTGGCTCGGAACCACCCAATTCCAGGGGATCCGACACTCTTCCTACCTCCTCGGGCACCAGGCACACATGTGGAGCACCTACATACACGCGGGTAAAACACTCACACATGAAGACATCACATGTGTTCTCTCATATGTACGAAGGTGTGAGTGTGGGCTAAGGGCATAAAGCTAGAGAGGGACTATGAAACAGCAAAAGGTTTTAAGGGAGTGGGGCAAAGGGCACAGAATACACCTGCCTTGGAAGGAGAAAGCGGGCTAGCAGGGGTGGAGAGCTCAAACAGGAAAGAACAGAGGGATGGAACAGAAAACAAGGTATTGTACAAACCGGGGAACTGCTTAGGACACATAAATGAAAGAATTCCTGACACAAATCAGCAATAGTCAGAAGATATGAGCATACATGTGCACAGCCATACTAAAGACACCACAATGCAGACAAGCAACTCACGCATGTACTCCGGCATGTACATCCACTCAGGCCCGTGGCCCAGCCCCAGCCTGCTACAGCAGGAGCTGCACAGCCTTTGGCAAAAAACGACCTGGCCTTTTTGCTTCTTGTTCAAACAAAACAGAACCCAAGTAGTGCTCACTCCCCTGGCGTGTTTACAGGACGCTAACGAGTCACCAAACCTCTTGACGAGGACCACAACCACCCAGCCTTCCCAGATGCAACAGTACCCTTCTAACTGATTCCACACGTACGCTGTGAGCATTACAAAGTCTATAACAGCAGCGCTGCCGTAAGAAAAAGATGGCAGCGTGGAAACGGAATTTTTAACTCCAAGTTTAGGAATGAGGCCTAAGAGTCAGAGCAAAGAAGAAACCACCGAGTCACCCAGGGCAGGGTAAGCAGTGAGCAGGGAAGGCGGAGAAGCATCTGGCAGCCTGTGCTTACTGCCACTAGGTGAGAATTCGGTTCCCACAAGCAGTGCCCACGCGCTAAGCCATTCAGGGACACGGTGTCGCTGCTCTGGCTACACCGTCCATTTCAAAGCATGCTTACAGAAAACTCGATGGTAAACCTCGAGAATATCCACACCTTCTTCCAACCTCCGAGGTACCTGCCCCTTCCTCCTCCTCACTCATGAATCACTCCAGTAAAGCATCTGCGTTATTTAATGATGCCCTTATCGGTTAATTAGCCAAGTACATGCTTCAGAACCCTTGCCAGCCAGACGTGTGAGGAGCAGTATTCTAGTGAAGTTCCTGAGACCTTTTTACGTATGCATGCATTAATTGCTTTTCTCTCTGCTCTGATAAAAGCAGCTTAAGGAAGGAAGCATTTACTTTGGCTCTTAGTCTGTGAAGGCAGAGGCCAGTGGAAAGCAGCGCTCTAGCCATGGCAGCAGGAGTGTGAGGTGGCTGGTTACACTGTCGGTAGTCAGAAGTACGCAGAGATGACTGCTGGCTCTCAGCTGCCTTTCTCTCTTTCCCATCTCGCCCCCCCCCACCCCGAGACGGGTTTTTCTGTGTAGCCCTGGCTGTCCTGGAACTCACTCTGTAGACCTGGCTGGCCTTGAACTCAGAAATCCGCCTGCCTCTGCCTCCCAAGTGCTGGGATTAAAGGCGTGCGCCACCATCTCCCGACTTCTCTTTCCCATCTTAATACGAGATCCTGGCCGGCGGGATCTCAATTCCGTGTGGGTCTTCTCTTCTCAGTTAAACTCCTCTGGGAACATGCTCCCAGGCACTACCAAAGGGGCAACTCTTAGGTGGTTCAAATCCAGACAGGTTGGCAATGAAGACTGACCAGAAAAGCATGCTTGCATGCGTGTGATATATCATTGTGTAACATCAAGCTTGCATGTGTGTGCTGTCTCATCATGTAACAGCATGCCTGCATGTGTATGCTGTCTTGTCATGTAACAGCATGCTTACACGCTTATGCTGTCTCATTTTGTACCAGCATGCTTGTATGCGTGTATAGTCTCTGCATGCTTGTGCTGTCTCGTCATGTAACAGCACGCCTGCATGTGTATGCGGTCTCATCATGTAATAGCATGCCTGCATGCGTATACTGTCTCATCATGTAACAGCATGCCTGCATGTGTATGCTGTCTCGTCATGTAACAGCATGCCTGCATGTGTATACTGTCTCATCATGTAACAGCATGCCTGCATGCATGTGTATACTGTCTCGTCATGTAACAGCATGCCTGCATGTGTATGCTGTCTCGTCATGTAACAGCATGCCTGCATGTGTATACTGTCTTGTCATGTAACAGCATGCCTGCATGTGTATGCTGTCTCGTCATGTAACAGCATGCCTGCATGTGTATACTGTCTCATCATGTAACAGCATGCAGGCATGTGTATGCTGTCTCATCATGTAACAGCATGCCTGCATGTGTATACTGTCTCATTATGTAACAGCATGTTGCCTGCCTGTGCTTTCTGTCCTGCCTTTTGTCTATCCTTACAGGGTTTTGATCTTTTCACACTCGATTTAAAAAGCAGACAGAAGTTACTGGTACAACATCTTTACTGTACTCAAACTTACCCAGCTTTCATTTTGTTGAACCTAAATTGAGTTACACTTTTGAAAAGGCTTTCATTCCTATTTGCCCATGTTTTCATTTAACACTACCTTCTCTCTCTCTCTCTCTCTCTCTCTCTCTCTCTCTCTCTCTCTCTCTCAAGTACTTCACTCTCTGAACCATTCTGAGCTGCTTCTGGTATGCAGTATTAGGAAATAAATCTATGATGGGTGGTGGTGTCAAGAGCATGAATTAAGTCCATCCTTGGCCCGGCGAGGTGAGGTTTCCTTTATCATCTGCTAGATTCCCATCTGCATTTGGGCTTACGATGAATTTATTTGACACACATGTCCACACATGCACTCCACAACACCTCAGGTAGACTTCTCTGAACAGTGAGAGCTACAGTTTGACGGATGGAGTTTTCCCATGGCACATTCATCAAGGGTTTACTAACACAATACAGGATGGCTATGGTATCACCAGGACATTTATTCTAGAGAACCACTGGTGGAGATGCTACCTAATGCTGAACTGGTTTGGGCTTGTAATGTGTGGGTGTCTGCTTTACCACAGCTGGTGGTGTGTGCTGATACCGGTAGGGCAGTCATCTATTCTGAGCTCCTTTTCTCTGAGTTTTTTTTTTTTCTCTAAGTCTGTTTAACTTTCTATTCAGTTTTAGAATCAATTGTGAGCATCACCTATCCCTTTTCCTACAAAACAAAAACAAACTATAAAAGCACCCAAAAACCAAAAACCGACATGGCTCTTGGTAACTCAGTAGGTAACTGTGCTTACTTACCACGGCTGAAGCCCCAGCATCACACGGTGGTGAAAGCCTATAATCCCGGCACTTCGGAGGCAGAGCAAGATCAGGAGTTCAAGGTCATCCTTGGCTATGCAGTGTGAGACCTCATCACAAAAACAAACAAACAAAAACCAAATAACAAAAACCACCAAGCACTTTCATTAAGATGGACATATTTTAGGTCTGGTTAATTATGCTATGTGATGGTTTTTATTTGCAAGTTCTTAATATAAAAAAGTAAATTTTTTGCTTGTTTGTTTTGAGACACAGTTTCTCTGTGTAGTCCTGGCAATCTTAGAACTTGCTCTGTAGACCAGGATGTCCTAGAACTCAGAGAGCCTCTTGTCTCTGCCTTCTAAGTGCTGGGATTAAAGGCATGTGCTGCCACTGCCTTGGAAAAGTAATTAAAAAACACCACCACCAAATTAATTAGGTAATATTGACTGAGAAAGGATATCCTGCTGATGCTGAAACATCACAGGTGAACAGGGCAGCCTCTGCCTTCCCCTGCATCCTTCTGACAGTTTTTCCGTCTAAGAGCTTGGCCTTTATTCCTGGCTTTGTTGATGCAGTTGTCTCTTACACAACATCTCACAGCTGGCTCTCTGGCATCTATGAAAATATTATTGGTGTTTGAATATTAATTTTATACTCCTGCCTTGGGAAATCCTTTTATTATCTGAGTTATTTTTATCGTGGTTCCCTAGAGCCATCTGATACACAACCACCGGCCAGGCTTGGGGGGGGCGGGGAGGGGGAAGGGCGGGGGGGGGGGGGCTCCAGAGAACAGGTCTGCCGCAGGGATTCTGGATAGTCTGCCAGCAAAGAGGCACTGCCTTTCTCTGTTCATCATTTGTGTCTTTGTTTTCTCTTGCTCCTGCCTGGCCAGCAGGTACATCAGGACCTCTTTGTCATCTCTAATGAATCTCTGCCCGTGTGCCTGGTGCTGCTTCTTCCTGCCACTCCTCTGCTTTTTGAGGGGTGGGAAAGGGGATAAATACCTAAAAGAAGAAACGAATTACCAGCCCTCGGCATATCTTGCCCTCCATCTCGCAGCCCTTTATATTTCTGTTTCCCAAGTATATTCAAGCATCTCTAGTGCTTCCCAGAGAAGAACAAAACTCCATCTGGGCTGGGAGGTGGTGCCTCACACCTTTAATGCCCATACTCAGGAGGCAGAGGCGGGTGGATCTCTGAGTTCCAGGTCAGCCGGGGCTACAGCACAAGTTCCAGGACAGACAAGGACCCATCCACAGAGAAACTCTGTCTCAAAACAAAACAAAACACCCACTTCCATCTGATGCTTGTTAAAATTCCTGGTTCTGAAAAGGAATGGATATCCAAACTTCTAGATCTCTTTATTAGAATTTAATTACTTCAGCACTCTGACGCTCACAGGCCTATCTCACCATTGGCCCTGTCTATCATCTTCATTGACGCCCATTCCCTTACGGCTGTGTACACCCCGGAAGGGCTGCTGTCTTTCACATTGGCACAAAACTTTGTGGACGCGAAGTAAGCCAAACTTGCTCAGAGTGGCTGAGACGCTGCTTTTAGTGATTTGCTGGCTTGTCTCTAAGTCATTCGTCGCTGGAACAGTTAGAGAGGGCAGCCAGCGCACTTGGGCCTACAGCTCCCAGTGCCCTTTGGGTTTGTGAGAAACTCACCAACTGTGTAAGTACAGCAGCCCCGGGCCTGTGTTCCCCCTCCCACCTCCTCCAGGTCAGTAACCCCTGATGGACGTGAGGAACATGATAGACGACACGCTTAGAACTGGAGGCCGCGGCAGACTACACTCGCACTCACCCAGTAGTCTAGGCTGCAGTGTTGAATGCAACCTCTACCCACATGAACACAGGGAGCTTTGTTAGGGATCATAAAAAAGGCTTTAAACCCAGCAGGCAACACAGGCAAGCAGAGAAAGGAACCTATAAACCTCCCCATGGAATTTAATAAGCCTGTTCCAGGATACAATTGCAATCAAGAGAAAGAAAGGAATTAATACCTCTATGGAAAAGAAAATGGCTTTGAAAGGCTTAAATTCTATCGATAACACCAACGAGTGAGAAGCAAACAGTCCCGACCCATGGAATGACGCTTCGCACAAGAATGTCTCCACCAGATTGCTACTGGCCTCTACAGTCACATCACAGAACAAGACCACAGTATCACTAGCAAAAGAGACGGAGAGAGCAAAGAGCTGATTTCAGGCGAAATGCCTAGGCACGGGCATCCTGTAAAGAGGCTCAAAGGTTTCCTGGCACTTCTGCAGATAGGTGAATCACATTTCCAGTCCTCTGTCTGCCCACAACCCCCAATCCATTTTCATACAGGAAGCCAGCTCTTGAGAGAGCTACATGGCAGAGAAATATACTAACTTAAAATCTCACTCTTCCCTATCTGCACTTTGACTTTGCATGGTTACAGTTACCTCAAGTCAACCACAGTACAACCATATTTTTAAAAGCCCAGTAGATTTTGAGCATTTCTGAATAACACGAAGAAATCATTCATTGTCTGGCTTTACCCCACCTAGGAGATGAATCATCCCATGTCTGATGTATACACACTGTAGACGCCAACTGCCTGTTAATCACTCGGTAGCCATCTTGGTTATCAGGCAGCCTGTGACTGGACCACAGCTGACGTGACTCTGACTGACTAGCCCAATGCTATATTGCTGCCCACAGCCCTCCCCTCCCTCTGTCTCACCAAGCAGGCTCTGCGTCACCTCCCACCACCACTACGAGAAAAGGTGCTACACAGGAAGATGGTCTAAGACAGAATGGTAGCTTTGATTGCAATAGAACTGTTCAATTTATTGTTAATTTTGGACTGGGCCTGATTTATTAATTCAACCTTATCACAGGTGCGTACGGTTAGGAGAAACATAGTACCGAATAAGGCTTGGTAGTCTCCATGGTCCAGGCATCTCAGAACACATCCGCAATGGGTTAGGGGGACGTATTCTATACTTGTATGAAATAAATTTAATGGAGAGCATAGAGATACAATTTTAGAATGCTTTTATCTTTGCAGTGATCAAAATAACTCAGCATTTCCCTGGGACTGGCTCTTATGGGTTGCCTCATTTAAATGCAATTAATTAATTGTGATATGAGAACCTCCTCGACCGAGCAGAAGAGATGGAGCCAATCAGGAGCAGATGAGGGAAACAGAGAAAGCAGGTCTTTCATCTCTCTCAGTCTCGAAAGGCCAGAATGAAACTCAAGTTTCCCCAAGACATAAGCCAAATAGCCAAACATTAAAATGCAAAGGATCAATGATACATCGAAAGCTAACAGGAAGGCCACTTAGAAGAAAAGCCAGAACTACCAAAGGCTTTGTTCTGCTCCACACTAGCCCTGTTACAGAAAGCTTCCCCGGCTCATCTCTAGAGGCTGTGCTCAGAATCTGAGAACTTCATTTGGGAAAATTAGACTTTGTACTCACGCCACTAAAGCTCAGACCCCCTGGCAGACTGCAGTCATCCAAAAAACCCGCTGGAGCATGTGGAGAAAGTACCGTGTGTGAGCCCCAGAGAGCTAGAGGTGAGCTCAACAGGACAATCAGTAGTGTCTATATCCCTGGTGTCTACCCATGAGAAGCTAGACAAAGCCCCCATTCTCCAAAGCTCCCCTTGCCACTCCTGAAATGTCCCTGCTTAAAGTCCTTCACGGTGACCCTGCAATACCTTGTACAGTGGCTAGTTTAAATGTCAACACATCTAGGTTCACCTAGGCCATGGGTCTCAATGAGGGTTAGATCATGCTGGCCCATGGGCATGTCTTGATTATGTTAGTGGATGAGGGAAGACTCAGCCTAAAAGTGGGCAAGACCATTCGCTCCCTGGGTCTGGGTTCTAGACTGTGAGAGAGGAGGAAGTGAGGAGTGTAGGAAGCAGGCATGCATGCATTCATTCTCTCTGCTCTTGGCTTTGAGGTGACATCTGCTCCAGGTTCCCGCCGTCTTGCCTTTCCTGCTACGATGCACTGTGACCTACAACTGTGAGTGCTCCTGCATTAGTTTTGTCTGTATTTTATTATAGTGACAGAAAATGAAACTAGGACATTATGTCTCATTCTGTCACAGAAGACCCTTCAACTTTGCTAGAGGTCACTATATTCGTAATGGCAGCAGCTCTAAAATACCTGAGGATCCTCTCCTTGTAGAGTTTCTTGGCTTTCTTGGGCCCAATCCTCATTGCTGATCTCCAAGCTACAGTCTGTCTTGACTCTGATTCATGGTACCTCCACTAATGATTTCCTGGAAATAAAAGTCTTCCTGGAAATAGTGTCTTCCCTGGAACAGAGTGGAGGGTGGGAAGTCAGTTAACTGTACTTGGGCAGCTGTCTCCTCCACTGCTCCTACTCCTATATAGGATCCTATAAACCAATTTCAAAGATCTAGGGCTCACATGGTCACATTTTGTCATTGAAATGATATCCCTTCTATGGTGCCAATTTTCTATATTATCTACTTTTGTGTCACTGTGACCAAAAACAAGGGAATAAAGATTCGATTTTCCCAGTTTCAGATTTCAGGAAGACATGGCAAAACTGTTCAGTTCTTTGTGGTGAAAATATGGGGCAGAGGCTGTTCCTATCACAACAAACCAGGGCAAGGGCTAAAGATAACTTTCAAAGACCCATCATCAGTAAGCAACTTCTACCATTTAGGTCCCTCTCCTCAAAGCCTCCAGAATGTTCCAAAATACCACCACCAGCAGTAGACCAAGAGTTCAAAATGTAAGTCTGCAGAACACACTTGATATTCAACTACAACTACCTCCCAAAGACATCCTTAGATAATCATAGCTTTCCAAGGCTACCCAAGGTCATCCATGCAAGGCCACCTAAGGATGGATACCTATGACTATCCAATGTCATCTAAGGATGCCCATGTATGACTGCCCAATACCATCCACGATACCCAAGGTCACCCAAGGCCATCCAAGGATAGCCAAGGGTGCCCAAGGCTATACATAGACACAAGGCTTTCCAAGGCTACTCCTAATCCAAACATCCAAAGGTACCCAAGGCCAAGGAAAAGAGCAAGGTTGCTCAATACCACCCACGATTACAGAGGGTTGTCAAAAGCCATCCAAAGCCAGCAGCCACAAAAGGTACAGAAACTACAGGATGCTCTCGCAGAAGATGACAGTAATGGTCCTACCTGACAGAATGGCTCTCACCTTTGGAAAATTTGCAAAATTGTACTCCCAGGAAGACCCTGCAAGCGAAGCCTCTGGGCTTTGTGTGATAAGTTGTATTTTCTAGTTCATTAGGTGTGTTCATGTGCTATTTGAGAGTGTGCCATTCAGCATTCAAAATCTAAAATCTAAAAATACACTGTTTAGAGCAACCAGCCACAAAGAAAAAGCAACAATACAGAAGTTAGGACAAGATAATCTTCACTTGAGGCGGAAGGTAGGAACACAAAAGAATATCTAAGAATTCATTAGTAGGGTTTTTTTTAGTGTTTTTCTTAAATAGGTTTTTTTTTGTCTGAAATATTACATATTTAGAACCATTTTAAATTCAGCAAAACATGAAGCATTCACATGGCTCATACAAAGGTTCCTATCATTTATTTAATATTATTGTACTTCTTATAGCTAATAAATCAATAGTAGTTAATATTAGCTGAAATCTATACTTTAGTCAGATTTCCTCAGATATTCCCTCAGGTACCCCTCCCCCAAAGACCTGACATTTATCCTTCTGTCTCTTCAGGCTCCTCCTGACTATAAGTTTCTCAGACTAAGGAATCAGGCAATTTTTGTTTTTCACAGCCGGAATGTGGCCTATGTTTGCTCAGCGGTGGAAGGGGCCTGGGTTATCAGGAGGAAGCCCACACAGACCAAGGGCCATCTTGATGACATCATCCAACTACACACTGTCAGCCCACCCAGCCCATCACTGTGGCGACGTCCTAGACTACCAAGTAGATGTATATTCTCCAAGGTTCTCTCTGTGCAGAACTTCATGTCCGCTTCAACCCTGTGTCCTTTGGAAGGAAGGAACCCTGCCCCACCATGCCCATGGTGAGGTCATGCTCCTCTGTGCTCCTCTTCCCCTTCAGGACACAGTTACAACAGAGTCTGTGGAGTTCACCGGCAAGGGAGCTTTGCCTCTTTGTTTATTTGCCAATCGGTGACTTATGTTCATGCGGACTCAGAGATGGCTACTGTATACTTTGGACCATCACCCCGTACTACCTTTGTTGCTGAAATTGTCCAGCAGTGGTCATGGGCATCCTCTCCAACTGCTCCCAGGCCGTGGAGTTGCTGTACCTGAGTATCTCCTCCCCTTGAACATCTCCTACCTAGTCCTGGCACCTGCCATTTTCCCAAGAAGCTCTTGTTCTTTATTTCTTACTAGCATTTTTATGGGGCCTGCAGTTACACAAATGAAAACACAAACTTGTGGTAGACAGCAGGTTCTCCCACCTTGGTACATTGCCTCCTCTGATAACAACCCTTAAATATGCCCAGAAAATGGCTTTTTCCACTGGATATGACTATCTAAGCCTATATATAAGAGGAGCTGGCTGCACAGAGTGAGACAAGGAAGCTTAAACCATGCATAAATATTTCCAGTATTTTTTTTTAAATTCTTAAACTCTATATCAGTAACAAGTAGATACTCATCAAAGTAAGGAAGATAATACTTAAAATTCTGATTGGCAAATTAAAAAAAATTAGCTCACTGTAGCATAAACTCATATCTGACAAAGACATGCTTACTCTATACACACTATACTTACATATAAAGTCAGTATATATATAAAAAAAAGGTTTGCTGGTGCATCCAGTACTCAATCTGAATGCCCGTGCTTCTGATGATACAGAAGGCTACCTGGAAAATTAGACGCGCTGCCAGAGGAGAGGATGGAAATCTGAACCAGTTTCCAAAGGCAAAGGGATGGCTGACGGCTGGAAACAGGCATTCTCGAAACTCATGGGAAAGTGGGTTAGTTGTGTTACGGGGATTCTATGGAAGTCAGCACCATGCTAAGGCTTTGTAAGACAGAAGTTCTTCATATGCTCCAAGGGAAGGATTTCAACAGATCTTGGTTGATTTCAGACTAGGTCCTGAGCATCTTCTGAGCACTGCCTTGAAGCTCATGGGGTTATAAAAGAAAGCACTGGCCAGGGAGGTAGCAGAACTTTCCCTGTCCAATTAATTTAAATATTAATACAAGAGGCCTCTGATTGGACAGGGAAAAGGGAGGCGGAGCTAAGAGTTTCAGAGACAGGGACAGGAAGAGAGAGAAGGAAGGAAGATGGAGAACAGGATGATCCAGATTCCGCGGCTTTAAATAGCTGCAGGTAGCTATGAATATCTTATAAGGGATGGGTAATTGCGGGACCATTTGTCTTATCTAGGTGGGCAATTTATATCAATATCAATCGACTCTGAGTAAACTGTGTGGATATTTTGTGGGGTGAGAATTTACTGATATAAATCTGACTTATAAATTCCTAGCCTCTAGAGTTTTGATTTTACTGGGTTACTGGGATTTGGGACGGCTGACCACAGGGGACGGATGGATGGGAATGTGAGCAGAACCCGTGGCGAGAGAACTGCAATGGGTTGCTGCTCTCGGCTGCTGCTGGGGCTAGCCTAGAGGCAGAGGCAGTGAGACCACCAGGGGAGTGAGTAACTGGGTATAGCATGGGATGACGCTACTATTTTAATATTTCCCACAACACAAGGGCTACAATTAGTCAACTACAAGGCCATAGTGCAGCAATGGAGTCAGTATGCAGACCAGGCAAGACAGCTTAGGAGGTCCAGAGCACAGGTGGGTGGGAGCTTCAAGGGGGTAAGGCCAGGCTCTCTCCCTCATGTAGATAGATCCTGTATGTCCTGTCTGGGGCTGACCATAAACTGTACAGTTGCAAGTCCTCACCAGACAGGACACAGAGAAGACTCCCAGTTCCCTGACTAGAATCTCCAGGCAGTGCCTACCCATATCAGCAGCACAGAACAGAGTGTAGATTATGTGACAACGGTGGCCCCAGTCTGACTTGGTATTACCGATGCTAGCCCTACTGATGCTGCTTGAGCTGACCTGCTCTGAGCCTGAGGCCACCATGCCTAACCCCAAACTGACCCCTAGCAGCCCCTGACTGGCTGTGAAATCATGACCCAGCCAGCATTGGGCTCCATACCTGCAGCAGCTTCTGCCCTGCCCTTAGCTCCCTCACACTGTGTGCTGTGCTGATTCTGACACTCACACCTAACTAGAGTTTGTAGCTTGGACATGCCTAGCGTAGGGATGGCATGCAAGCAGCTGACAATACAAATCCTATAGAAAAGATAAGAAAAGAAGATCTCACAAGAAGGGTTGGAGCCTCCAAGAGAGAAGAGGACAGGCAGTGGTCTTAGGGTTTCATTGTTGCGAACAGACACCACGACCAAGGCAACTCTACAAAGGAAAACATTTCACTGGGGCTGGCTTATAGGTTCAGAGGCTCAGTCCCTATCATTATGGGGGGGAGCATGGCAGTGTGTGGGCAGGCATGGTGCTGGAGAAGGAACTGAGAGTTCTGCATCTTGATCCTAACAGAAGGAGGATCCTGTCCTCCACAGGCAGCCAGGGAGAGGCCCTGATTCCACACTCAGGAGAGCCTGAGCATAGGACCCCCAAAGCCCACCTACATAGTGACACGTTTTCTTCAACAAAGCCACGCCTCCTCCACTAAGGCCACAACTCTTAATAGTGTCACTCCCTATGGCCAAGCATTCAAACATGAATCTATGAGGACCAAATCTATTGAAACCACCACACACACAGCATCCTGCTGAGATAGAGCACTTGTTTAGAAACTTAGATGACTACAGCTCTACCTTGGGACTCAAGACCTGCCTCTTTCTTTTACTTCTCACAACTTTTAAACTTACAAAGTCACAAGATGATAAGTTGCTATTGGAACATTAGTATCTTAGCAGTGAAGCCGGGGCAGTCTGGCCTCTCCTGGGTCATCCTTGTAGACACTGCTATTGAGTTCTCTCAAGAACCAAGAGTTTGGGGATTTGACTTGGGGACAGAAATTGACCCACTGACTGGCTCCACACTACAGCCAGTCAGCAGGTCTATCATGCATGTCCCGGCACTCAACAGGAGTCTGAAGTTACCATTCCAACCTGTTCCCACATGACCTCCAGGTGCTACCTTAACATCTGCACGGGCTGACCAGCTTTTACAAATTAAAGGTCAGCTTTTAAATGTAGCCTTAAAAATCTTTAACAGTAAAGATGAAAAAAGGCAAACAAGCATTTAGAAAGAAAATGTAGGCTAGAGAAACAGCTCAGTGGATAAGAAGTACTTGGTTGATCTTAAGAGGACTTGAGTTCAGTTCCCATCACACATGTCAGACAGTTCACGACAGTCCGCAGCTCCAGCTTTGAGGGATAAAATGCCCTCTTTTGGATTCTGTGGACACCTGGACGCTCATGTCTATACCATAGACACAGATACAGACAGACACACACATACACACAGCATGTGCACAAAATTTTTATTCTTTTTTTAAAAAAAAAGGCTAGAAGGTTACGTGCAGTCTGTTCACAAAAATTGTATATTGCATGCTTTTATCTTTGCAAATTCATATTTAGACTATTTTTTATATAAGTCCGTATCTCTAGACAGGGCAAGGGACTAAGCCTCAAGAGGGTTCTGGAAGGTAAGCATGAAGCATCAGCTTTCTGGTAGCATCAGGCTCACATCCTGAAGAGATACGTAAGAACCTGCGGACTGTGACCATTACAGCCCAGGCGGGCGGGCAGGTCAGGAGGAACCCTCAGAAACAGCAAGTATGACGGCTGATATGTATTACCAACTTGACAAGATCCTGAATCTGCTGAGAGACAGCCTCCAGCTATGGCTGCGGTTGATTAGGTTAACTGGGATAAGAAGACCCACCCTACGTGTGGGTGGCACCCTTCCCTGGGCTGCAGAAAAATGAAAGCATGCCAAACATGGGTATTTACTGCTATTTCCTAAAAAAAAAAGAAAAGTTTTGTTCTTTGTATTTTTTTAATTTGCCAGACATAGTTGTGCACCCTTTAATCCCAGCACTTGGGAGGTAGAGGTAGGTGATCTCTGTAAACTTGAGGCCAGCCTGATCTACATAGCAAACCCCAAGCCAGCCAGGACACCAGGACTGCTTATTTGAGATTCTTTCTCAAAAGAAAAGGGGGGGGAAGTATATTGATTTATTATTGAATGTACACAAGCACATGTGTGAGTTCACACATTGGAGGTCAGGGGCCAACTTCTGAGAGTCGGTGCTCCTTCTTCTGTAGGTTCCAAGAATTGAACTTGGGTTGTCATTCATTCACTCATTTTTTGAGACAGGCTCTCTCTATGTAGCCCTAGCTGTCCTACAACTCTCTGTGTAGACCAGGCTGGTCTTGAACTCTCAGAGATCCACTTGCCTCTGCCTCCTGAGTGCTGGGATTAAAGGCCTGTGCCACCCTGCCTGGTGCCAGGTTGTCATTCTTACACAGCAAATCATTTTACCAGAGGAGCGATGTCATCGACCAGACGCAATGTGACCGGCTAACTCAAACTCCTGCCTATGAATCCACCCCGCCCTCCATGATGAGCTGTACCCTCAAACTGTGAGTCAAAACCAAGTTGCTTTTGCCAGGGAACCCTGTTGAAACAACAGGAAAAGTAACCAACACATCTGCAGGAACGGGGAGGGGGGAGGGGGGAGGAAGTGAAGTACACTTGACACGGGTGGAGGGCGTGTTGCAGGCCTGCATCGTTCAGTAACACACTTAGATTTAGGTACCCTAACTGATCTGCATCCAACAGAAATGACACAGTGATTTTTAAAAAGACTCCCAGTGTTCCTAAACTTTAAAAAACAAAGCAACACTGAGGCTCAGGGAAAAGGCTCTGCGGGGTAACATCTACGCACTAGCCTAACACCCGAGTTCAATTCCAAAAGAGAGAAGTGACTCCCTCAAGCTGTCCTCGGATTTCTGAACATACATCCCCGCCACCGCCACCGCCACCACCACCTGCTGCCGCCCTGCACACACAAACACAAATTTTAAAAAGTTTTAAGGTGACTTTAATAGGTTCATACTGTGCATAAAAATACAACTGACTGTAACTTATTAGATACAGTAAGACACTGCTGTGTCACTGGGAACCACGGTTTTTCGGTCGCCAGCCCTGCACTGCTGGAAGGAGCAGTGCTGAACCTACAATCACTCCTCAGTGGGAAGGCAGGAGCTAACGTGTCTAACAGGTCACCACCCACAATCACCAGGGTCTGTCACCTATCAGTTAGCGCTTGCCCCACCCCACCAGAGGCTGGCAAAACATTTATTATCTTTTTGGAAATATGCACCTTTGTCAAGGATATTTCTGCTCTAGAGAGAACATATAGTTGGCCCAAAAACCTCAAGTGCTAATTCTGACTGAGGCAGTGAGGGTCAGAGAGAAGGTAGACCAGTTGACCCTGCCTACACTGGTTAAAACCTCTATCCCTGGGAGAAACTTTAACTGAGCCTGGGACAGAAGACTGGGTAAGCACTCAAAGAAGCTGACAGATGGGACATGCAGCAAATACCACCTCAAAACCTGCCTCTGATTACTTAGCACGTCCTGTTCACCAGACCTTGCCACAAACATACCGCCCAATAATGTAATCACCATAGAAATGAGGGATTAACATCTTGCTTTGCACATTGAGAAACTTGGGCCTGGCAGATCAGGAATCACACAGTGAGGTGAGGATTCTCCCAAGCAGTGGGGTGCCAGGACCCAGGCGAATACTTCCTGCAGCTCAGAGCAGGATCCGAGCAGACGGGGAGAGCTGTACGAAGAGGCCCCAGGCTACAATGGACACGGAGAGGGTAGTCTGAGGGACTGCTGGGAGATGGAAGCCAGGGCCAACACATCTTGGAGCTAACTGAGGTTTCCTATTCCAGAGGTACCAATATATCTCAGAGAACTATAGGCACAGGGCTAGGTCAGTGACCTTTGACCACTGTGACAGGGTACCAGCAGCATGGAAGAACTGTCGAGCTCAGTCAGAGGTTTCTGTGGAGGCAAGAGAGAGATGTGGATAGCCTGCCAACCACTAAGCAGGTAGAGAGTCCTGGAAAAGTGGACATCTGGGTAAGGAGGCTGCGGGGACAGTGGGCACACAGATGCAAGGGACCTGAGTGATAAAAGGAAACAGGGATTCTGGGATATGCACCAAATCTCTAGCAATCAAGTGGCGGGTGCTCTAAAGAGGAAGACTGGAAAATGAAGCACCTGTTGCAGACGTTACACACCTGGAACACCGGGTGAGAAGAGCTCCCAGAAGCCACCAGGAGCTCGAGGAGGGAGAGCACTAGTGACCAGCATTGGCCCTGCCTCCAATCAAAGCGCCTCCCAGCTGCCAAAGCGGAAGTCGTGACCCTCTGAGCTGTTACTAAGGAGGCAAGGTCCCAGTGAAGCACACAACCTCACAGGCTTGTCTAAAGTCCCCCCTAGCATTAACCCTCCTGTCATAGAAACTCCACAGGTGGTGCCACCGTGACCTTTCCAAACTACAGCTTTGAATTTACCCTGCCCAGGAGAGAGAGGTTTCCCTCTCCAAAAACACCCAAGACCCCTCATACCATGTCACCAGGGCGTCCCTGACTAGTTCTCAGGCTAGGAAGATGCAGTCCTCATGAGTCTGGCCCCTCCTGTCTGCAAGTCGGTGCCTTTTGTTCCCTTTAACTGTGAAGAGCACTGTGGCCCTTTCTCTGTAAGCACTGAGGGCCAGTCCCTCAGCTCTTGCCTAGAGGGTGATGCTGAAAGCTCTGGGAACCTTCCCTCAGTTCTAGCAAGCAGCAGAACATCCCACACAGAAGTGAAACGTGAAGAGCATGTGAAAGGAAGGGAAGGCTCCTCCCAAGTTTCTAGGGGGCCCCCACCCTTCTCTGCACCCTTCCGGATTTTCTCTGGTGCTGTCACTCCTAAGGAGGCTGAGGATAAGGAGCAAAGCAACCCAGTTTCTTTCATCAGGAAACGCTTTTGCTTTCCTGATGAAAACGACACTCTTCCTTGCTTCCTTCTGGTCTGCTTGCTTCTCGTGCTACAGAAAGAACAGCCATTACCAGACTCAAAGACCAAAGCTGGAGATGGAAAACCACACTTTGATGCAGCAGGGTAGAGTTGGCAGCGAGGCCTCCTGACCCAGCCCCAGCTTGCTCTCCTGTCAGTAGTGGGACCGAGGGACTAGGCATGTAGATGTGGGAGTCACCTAAATGCATCCCCTGGAGCATGCGCAGGGGGTGAGAGGGGAGGCTCACAGCAGCGGTCAAGGGCAGACTCGGAGGCTGGGAGGGGTTCCGGATGGGAGCAGGAGCACACAGAGAGAAAAGCAGAGAGGAGTCTGCACACAGAGGAGACGAGCCAAGAGGCCACTAGGCTGGCACAGTCCCAAAGCAGGGCCAGCCTTGTCAAGTCCTACGGAGACACTTTGACTGACACAAACATTGGCCGGCCACCTTGACAAATGGCAGGTTGCTAAGCGTCCGAAGAGCCACTTCAGAGTCAGGGAGTGTCCAAAACCTGAGCCGGTGAGGAAGTCAGGAGAGCTGCTTAGCACCAGCTTGTGGGAACAGAGCCTTGCTTCAGGGCAGGGCAGGAAGCCTCTCTCTTGGGACGACCGTCGCCCTGTTCCCTTCACCTTTCCCCTTTCTCCACAGGGGCTATCTTTCATCATATCGTCTGTGGGATACATCTACACCACTGGATACCTCCGTACCAGCAAGGACCCGTTTTCACCTGTTCTGTGCCCTGTTTGTCAGAGGCATGCATGACTGCGGAAGAGGGCTAGAGGGGCCAACCAGGTGAACTCAAAGCCCACCACAGCCCTCGCCGTGTGTAAGGAGCCTAGGCAGCAGTGGCTTCCAGGGTTCCTCTTTTGAGGAGTCCTGAGACCAGATACTGCAGCTACTCCGGGCCAGCAGTGGAAAGGGCCTCTTCTGCAGAGAGGCAGACAAAATGGAAGAAATATGAGGCCTGACCAAAAGGCACAACGACAGATGTCAAGAATGCCCAGGCATATGCAACAACAGATTTCGGAAGTGCCAGAAATTTCTAACACCTGAACCTTTACTGAAATAGGACAAGCCTACTTCCAGAAACATGGAGCGGTCCTGAAACACCCCTGCAGGGACCAATGACATGACCAGACAGAGAACTTGATACCCACCAGTACCTGTACCTTGCACTCTCCAGGAGGAAATGGATATTTCAGGAAGCCTGCAAAGGGAACTATAAGCACCTGATACCTCACCTGGGTCTTCAAGGGTTCTCCTGGCCTTGAGAGTTGACTGGAAATGCAGAAGAAAGCCCAGAGCAACAGGCAATCTTCATAACACCTTGGTACACAGCAGCGAGGAGGATCTGGCTCTCAGCCGAGGACAAATGACTAAGTGAAGCCCCAGGCAACATGGGCAGTGTTGGGGCTGCTTCCTTCCTCAGAGACTGCCTGCCTGGGAGCTGATTTTAGAGCCTTTGGTTTCCTGGTTTTCATTGTTCCAATTGTGTCAGCTTCGGGGTGTGATCTGAGACACCAAAACTATTCTGACCCACTGGTGACTAACAGAGCACCCTATCAGCTGCAGAGATGAAGCTTTCTTTGGCTTCAGAGCACCAGGAGTGAGAGCAATTTGGACATCTTTATCTAGGCTCTATGTTCAAGAAAATAAGTGAAGAGAGCTGGGAGGTGGCTCACGCAGTGAAGTATTTGCCATGCAAACAGGAGAACCTGAATTCAACCTCCATCAAGCACAGGGGATTTGGGTGGTGAGGTAGGGGCAGAGTAAGAGTGGAAACCTGTCTCCAACAAGCAAGCTCCAACTTCACTGAGATATACTGTTCAGAAAAAATAAGATGGAAGGCCAGTGAGATGGCTCAGTAGGTGGGGGCACTTGCCATGCGGAAAACCTGTCTGATCTCCAGAACTCCAGAAACTTGTTCTCTGACTTCCACATGCCTGCCATAGTACAAGTGCTCATGTACACACACACACACACACACACACACGTACACGCACACACATACAATATAGAATGTACATCTCTTGTTTTACAGAAATTAAGGCTGTTTTATTAAAATGATTTCTTACATTATCCAGGTGATGGGTCAGACCCAAGCATGACACTATAAACAGCTCCAGTGACCATGCCCCTTGTGTCAAGTGGACTTTGGAACAGTCCCTAGTTTTAGACACTGGTTTAATATTTAGGAAGCCGTGTTTTTCCTGTGTCATGTGCTATTGGCATTAGTCATATCCAGATGAATTACAGGGGCAAATAAAACATGTCCCTCTATAGTTATCTAATGACACACTGAGGGGAAATTTTATTTTAGACAAGAGGTCTTAAATCCTGATGTTTAAAGGTAATGTGTCAGGCCAGGCACGGTGGTATGGGCAGGTAATGCCAGCATTTGCAAGGCTAAAGCAGAAAGATCAAGACTTCAAGACCAGCCTGGGGAGGGGGAGAGAGAAACAGGAAGCCAGGGGAGGGGAGACTAGATGGGAGAACAGTGATCAACTGCCAGACTGGGGCTTGGTCTCATAACTGTTACCTTTGAGGGCCAAATTCCAAGATATAACTGTACTAAAAACAGGGACCACATACACCCCCAAAACATTTTCTTTTTGTTGTTGTTGTTGTTCGTGTTTTGAATCCATCAAAACAAACAGTTATGACATTGTAAAAAGAATGAGAAAGATAAGTCACCACACAAATGAAAGGATGGGAGAACCGTCCACTCCAACATAGCACCAGGGATGATGTCATCGTAAGGCTCAAGGGAAAATAATGAGGCTGAGTGGGATCTCAGCACAGAACTGCCACATCCCAGGCCTCCCCCCATAGGCCGCATCCCAGGCCTCCCCCCATAGGCCGCATCCCAGGCCTTCTTCCAATGGTCTCGGCAACTATAGGTCTTTCATATCATACTCTGTGCTCCTTTGAAACCACCTTCAAGAAATCTGAGGAATGAGCTGATCTCTAGAGTCTTGTGAATTGGTCCAAATAAATAAAGTAGAGCTGTTTTCTTATTAAAGTAAAATAATGATGATTAAACTAAAGACAAGATAATTTACAAAGGATTAGAACGGCAGAAACCCAGTGTGCAGAATGGCGAGCAGATGGGCCTCCGGGGTCCCCTGGCTTGCATCCAGATGCCAAGCTCAACACCATCCATGCACCAGCTGGGTGCACCAGGGCTTCCTCCTCTGGACGCTCACCACTCAGAGTTCTCACCACCTCATCCACAACTCATCACTGTACCCAGAATACCATACTGTGGATGTGCAGATGCCCCCGCTCCCAAACCTCAGAGCCACCAAGCTGCCCAAAGACACATTAACCACAGGAAACTCAAGTCAGAGGTCCACGTCGCCTCCTGCCCTCTTTAAGAGTAACTGACATAGACCAGGCACATCGCTCCTCACTCAAGCCACAACAGACAGAGGCCACATGACGGTTCATGCCGTAATAGAACCAAAGTTCCAATTACTATGCTGCTATAGCCCTTTTGGCATTAACCTTTTCTAATGTAAAAATCACAGTTCAACCTCTTTGCTTTTTAATCTTAAGAATTTAGTTAAAGCAAAAACAATCGTACACACAGCTAGGCTGAATGTCAACTAACATCAAAGCAGAGAATTTCAAAACTCAACCAGTGGAAGAAATCAGGTTGGCTTAAAATAATACCAGGAGCAAAAATAAGCGGAAGTCTTCGTAAGGGGAAAACTGGCAGGGACAGTCAATAGATATGGCATCCAAATGACAGATGCTTCATGAGGACAAGGCTGGCTGATCCCTGTATGTCCTGCTATATATCCACCATCCAAACTGTATAACAACAGGCACACAGTAGGAATTTTTTAAAGGCGCATTCAATGGCTGGGTAGACGACTGAAAGATGAAAGGTCTAGTTTGTGCTAAGGATGAGAAGTTGGGTAAATTTAAGCCAGCGGCACCCCTCCCCTCTAAGCAGAGCCAATATCACGAACCCACATTGTACAGCCAGTAAAACAAGTACCACAGAGCTGTGGCCCAAGGCTCAGGACACAAGAGCTATCTAAAGATAAACATGGGAGGGATTTGAGCCCAGAGTGAGCACAATGGTGGCACAGGTCAGCAGCGGTCACCTGGAGAGGCAGAAGTGCTGACTGGATATCACAGGCTATTTCTGGGGATGGTCACGTGAGAACACTGACAGGAAAGCTATCACCTGCTTCACAACAATCCCACACTTCCAGCAATTCTGCCAACCAGCTGAAATAAAAATACAGAATAACAAAACTGGCAAATGCTCCAAATCAGGCTTTTACACCTGCCTTGACAGGCAGCTGATAAATATTTACACCACTAGGAATACTGTGCAGTCCGTAAACCACATCTCAAAACTCAGGAAAAGTTCCGGGGCTGGAAGTGGGGAGAGTTTCCTCTCGAAGACGGTACTGAATAGAAGACGTGAGTTTGTGGTGTGTGAGACTCGGGTTTGCTCAGAATGCAGGATGTCGGGAAACCTATCGTGGACTTTCCTGAATAGAGATTGCAAAGGGGAACTGTGGACATCTCAGCAGGTGCAGAGGATGCAGACAGTAAGTCCTACAGCTGCTCTTGGTCAAAGATGACTCTTGAAAGTCCTCAGCACACTGGGGAAAGAGAGTGACTTGCCACGGACAGCAAGTTCTTTTCAGAATGACTACTCAATCCCCCACTTAATGGCCGCATGAGGAGACTTGGGTAAGGGTCAAAGCAGCAGCCTGTTCATCACCTCTGCCGTCTATGCAGTACATGCTACAGGGTATCCTAGACTCTAGACAACAATGCTGCAACTAAGCATTAGATATCAGAATGCCACAAGCAGGCCATGTGCTCACAGTACGAAGCTCTATGTAGACACCATGAGATATCAATCATCGCAAGCTGTGGCTATAATCACATTCAAAATCCACACGATAACAAGCCTCAGAGGATAAATGACGAAATTTCTACTGTAATGATGTTTGGCCTGGGGTCAGGAGGCAGACCTCAAAAAAGGAGACCAACCCTGGACGCAGGGGAAATGCCCTCCACCCCCACCCCCACCCCGCCCTTGGGCACCTGAGGCAGTCAAGAGTGCTGGCCCTGGGGGTCTGGCCCTGCCCCTCTCACCGGGCAAAGCACAGTAGCGCTGGCCCTGGTGGGAGGTGGTCCAGGTGAGGCAGCCCTGAGGGTGTGGACACGGGAGAACTGGTCCCCACCACTCATTTGCTGAGAGGTAGAGAGAGGGTAAGAGGGTGATGCCCACTCTCCACCTCACCTTGTTATCTGCCCTAGTTGAGAGAGCTAGCCCCAAAGTCACGAAGTCGTGAGAGCTGAGAGGCAGAGAGCTAGCCCTGCCTCTCATCAGCTGTAGCACTCCGGGGAATGGCCTTCCACCTCGCCTGGGCAACACTGAGGAGCTGGCCCTGGTGGCTAAGGCACGGGTAAGCTACCTCGAAATCGACATCACCTGTGAACTGTTGGAGCCTGTGAAAGGGACAGCCCTGCCAATCCAACCCTGCAGGATCTCCATGACACAGCAACAACAGGATAGCCGGGAGGGGGCCTGGTGACGGTCCAATATTTATGGTGCTACAGAAGGCAGAGACCTTAAACCAAACCAGCGACGACTCACTGCAGTGAACACCTGCAAGTGAACATGTGTGGACAGAGGGGTCACACTGTGACACACTGTGTGTTTTTTATTGGGGGGAGAGGTTGCCAGGGTGGAGGGGAGATACAAGGGGACAGGGAGATGAGAACTGGGGTGCATGACGTGACGCTCACTAAGAATCAATACAAAGTTTTTTTTTTTTTTTTTTTTTTAATGGAGGCCAATATATTAGACAGACCTCAAGCCACAAAAAAAAAAAAAAAAAAAAAAAAAAAATTCATAGGAATCAGCTAAATATGAAAGGCAAAACAGCTACTAGAAGAAAATGAATAAAGGTACAAAGAAAATGCTCTTAGATGTGATACCCAAAAGACATAAAGGAAATGGCAGACACAATTAATTACATATAAATCTTTTGGGGGGCTGGAGAGATGGCTGCTCTTCCAAAGGTCCTGAGTTCAAATCCCGCAACCAGATGGTGGCTCATGACCATCTGTAATGGGATCCGATGCCCTCTTCTGCTGTGTCTGAAGACATCTACAGTGCACTCTTATAAATAAAATAAATCTTTAAAAAAATCTTTTTGAGCCGGGCGATGGTGGCGCACGCCTGTAATCCCAGCACTCTGGGAGGCAGAGGCAGGCGGATTTCTGAGTTCGAGGCCAGCCTGGTCTACAGAGTGAGTTCCAGGACAGCCAGGGCTATACAGAGAAACCCTGTCTCGAAAAACCCAAATCCAAAAAAAAAAAAAGAAGAAAAAAAAAAAGAAAAGAAAAGAAAAGAAAAGAAAAGAAAAGAAAAAAGAAAAAAGGTTCCCAATGGAGCAGCTAGAGAAAGGACCCAAGGAGCTGAGGAGGTTTGCAGCCCTGCAGGAGGAATAATAATATGTAGCAACCAGTACCCCCAGAGCTCCCAGGGACTAAACCACCAACCAAAGAATACACATGGAGGGACCCATGGCTCCAGCTACATATGTAGCAGAAGATGGCGGTTTCAGACATCAATGAGAGGAGAGGCCATTGGTCCTGTGAAGGCTCGATTTCCCAGAATAGGCGAACGCAAGTCAGGAAATTGGGGGAGGGGGAAGCAGGGGAAGGGGATGGGAATGGGGGGTTTTTGGAAGGGTGACGAGGAAAGGGGATACCATTTGACATGTAAATAAAGCAATATCTAATTAAAAAACAAAAAAAATGCCTTACTGAAACCCACCGGAGCGCCCCTGGGCAGCAGAGGAACGCACTGGGCAGGGAGGCAGGGGCTGGCCTCTCCTGCACGACGGCCACCTTCAGATCAGCGCTGTTCCAGGGGTGCTCTCCCCATGCTTGCTTGCTTTCTACACTTTTTATTTTGAAATTATAGATTTTCAGGAAGATTAAAAAAACAACAACAACAACATACAAAGGGTTCATATGCCCTTCACCTCCCCTCTCCCTAAAGCCTAAGCACTGGGAGATGTCGAGCTCCGGTGTGGTGCCGTTAGCCACACCGTGGACATTACTGACACACAGCAGCTTCCCCTAACCGTCTCTCCAGGCTCCCGCCCAACTTGTATCATCTCACTGCTGTGGCTCCTCTACCCCCTCAAGGCAAAGCCAGCCCCCACCCCTCCTCTTCTCCGGATACTTTGTAAGAGCACAGCCCGAGCACTGACAGGTGACCCAGATGGATCAGTCCCAGTTCCCTCTTATTGGATGGTGAGCATGTCTGTGCAGACACACTGGAAGACTGCGGGAGGTAGGCAGGCTCACTGCAGGCCAGGTCATCCCTGGGGGGACACTATCTGTTGCCTTTCTCCACTCTAAAGTTACTATTTTTCCCTTTTTAATAAATAAACAACTTGGGGTAAAGATGCTCTGTTACAAGGCAAATATCCCTTTCCTCCTCAACTCTTACCCGCTACTCTTAGCACCGACCTCTGGAGCCTCTGTCGTGGAACTCGGTGTTTGCCTACTGGGGTTTCTAGTCCCTTGTTCCTTCCACACTGACTGGCATTCTTCTATGAGGAAGAGTTGTGTGCTCTCCCATTTTTACATGCTTATCTGGTCAGCTGTTAAGCGGTGGAGAGTGACCTGCACTTTATGCTGTGAACTACTGAACCATCATTCCCTTCCCGTGTTAACAAGGGGCTCCTTCCGGTTGGCTCCTGGGCCTTTCCTCTCTCCCTGGCACCAACAGACATCTTCTGCAAGCGCCAGTACAGGGTCGTGGTACACTCACTGATACTGAGAGCCATCGCTTCTGCGCCCTCCCAGAGGATCTACGTGAGATCGCACGCATCTGCACTGCCCCGAAACATTAAAGACTATCCAGCTCCAATACGACAGCCCACTCCAGCCCTTCCTGTCCTTCTCTGAAACCCGGAGCAAGGGACGTCCTGACTTCTGTTATCCACTAAGATCTGCCCATGTTCGACATCATATACACATAGTACAGCCTCACACAGCCCTGGACCCTTGAGAAACTAATCTATCAGGATAGATGAGCACTTCGTTTGGTTCTTCAGCTTTGCCCTTAAAGAATCTAGTCAATGTACTGTCTTCCCCCAGCTTGCTCTAGTTGGGTCTCTACCGGTATTCCATATAGAATTCCACATATTCCATACATTGTATTGTATATTCCATACATATAGCTGCCACGTATCCTAACTGTCTCCTTCATTCTGAGTACACGAAGTATCTGTGTCTCCAAGGGCCAGGCTGTACCAAAGGTATACTGTAGCAGTGCAGTGACCCCATCCCTTTTCCCTATCACTTCTACATCCTGCTGTGACCACGCCCCTCCATCCACACTTTCTGTGTAAGCATCTAGCTAGCATGTGTTCCCACACGAAGGAAGCTCACAAAACATTCATACTCAGCACATCCTGGAAATTACTGCAAGGTGGCCCACAGAGATGGTCCCGTTCTTCAAGCCTCTCATGCATATGAGTACCTAGGTCAAAGATAAGCATCGTTGTGGTTTTACAGGCTGAATGTGAATTTTATTTAGTGGGCTCCATGGTTCAACCAATACAGTTGATTTTCTCTTCTGATGAGTGAGAAACACACACACACACACACACACACACACACACACACACACACAGTCTCAGTCAGGACTTCTATTCCTGCACAAACATCATGACCAAGAAGCAAGTTGGGGAGGAAAGGGTTTATTAAGCTTATACTTCCACACAGCTGTTCATCACTAAAGGAAGTCAGGACTGGAACTCAAGCAGGTCAGAAGGCAGGAGCTGATGCAGAGGCCATGGAGGGATGTTTCTTACTGGCTTGCTCCTCCTGGCTTGTTCAGCTTGCTTTCTTACAGAACCCAAAACTACCAGCCCAGAGATGGTACCACCCACCATGGGCCCTCCCCAATTGATCACTAATTGAGAAAATGCCCCACAGCTGGATCTCATGAAGGCACTTCCCCAACTGAAGCTCCTTTCTCTGTGATAACTCCAGCCTGGGTCAAGGTGACACACAAAACCAGCCAAGTAAACACACACACACACACACACACACACACACACACACAAATACTGCTAAGATTCTGACATAAGACTGACATTTTAAGAAACCTACACAGCTTCTGTTCAACATCATGGTGAAGATAATTCATCCTGGAAACAAAGCAAGGTACATAGTTTAGAGAACTCCTCAGTAAGCAATGGAAAACCAACCCACTGGACAGAAACAGAAAAGTAGGTACACGCCAAGACATTTTACTAATGTCTCAAGAAGCACCAACTGCAATAGTTACAAAGCAGAAAACAGCCTAAAGCTCATCTCTGGTAAGGGATAGCCAGGATGTGCTACATCCACCCAAGGAAGAGACAGACCCCTGCAGGCCTGCAGCATGGGAAAACCTTAGAAGCTTGTGAGTGAACTTACACTCTGCATAAGTCTGCCTAGGACCTGTTTCATGAAGGTGAAGGGTTGGCGAAAGGGACTCTAGAGAATACATGCAGAGGGCCTATGGCAGGAGCTACAATGGAAACACCGGAAACCAGACCTGGGGAATACTCCGGGCAGCAGAAGGCTCGAAACTGGACCACGCTAGCACTGCCACACCCCAGACCTGCAGGAAACTCTCTTAACTAAAATAAGCAACTTCATCTTCTGCCTCATCTTCCCAGAGTGCTCTGAAAATTAACCTTCAGACAATTCGATCCTGTTTGCATGATGAACTGCTTCTTTCAGCAGTCAGTAAGACGGAGAAAAATTCCTGGATCAATTCTTGGATGGACTGTGACAAAACACGGGGCTGGCCTTCTGTCTGTGTGGCGCTGCTCTGTCCTGCTTTCACGAACCACAGCACAGTGCAGTGAGTCGCCGTGCTCAAAACTGCTGCAGGGAAAAAGAACCCCCCTCCCTTTGTTCCAACCAGTCTTCAGGAATAAACAAACATAAACCCACTAAGAGTGTGCCTTTCACACCCATCCCGTGTGTATCTACGGCTCATCAACAGGGAGAACTTCAGGCAAGCAGACTGGGAGCTACAGCGAGGCATGCACAAGAGGCATACGCTGGCACTGCCCCGCAGGTTACACAGCACCGGCTTTCTCTGTAGAAAGAGACTCATTTTCCTTATACAGTTTCACTAGAGGAATGAAATTAAAGAACAGAAAGTGTTTCTGTGAAATGATCCAATATGCCACTCAGGCATCTGCATGTGGGCGATAATCATCTACTATGAGGCACCAAGAAATGCGGAGGGGGAAAATCCAGTGTCTCTGCTCCTGGTAGCTCGATGGCATGGGTGTCAAAGGACAGCTGGTTAGCAGAGTCCAGACAGAGGTTTTCCTCGGAGCCCTTCCAAAAGCCAGCGGAGATGTTATGCAAGCCAATTTTTTCACAGGGTTTGGGCAATGGTGAAATCTAGGTTGAACTCTGTGATCCCAAGTGTAGCTCTGACACCCTTATGACTCATTCCTCTCAATTCCACGTCTTAGGGAACAAAGATACAGCTTCAACTCCCCAGACCAGCTTCCAACTGCACCAGTTACCTACCATTGGCTATTACGCCACTACCTTCTTGGAACTGGGAATTTTTAAACAACAACAAACGTTGACTGCATGCGATTCTGTAAAAGTTTAGATAGCATTTTAATGAAAATAAATTTTCAATGTATTAGGAAAGGAAAAATAATCCCCCAGGGGCATTCCACAAAAGAACACTATGTTACACAGAAAAAAAAAAATTAATAAGCCCAAATACAAAATGATAAATTCAGTTCCAGAATAACAATTTAGCTCTATTGTTGTTTTGGGTGGATATTTCCCCAGAAAGAAATCAATCTGTATTCATGGACGCTAAGAAACATGCACTTGATGTAACTAACTTTCCTCCTATCTAGAACACTGTGGACATGAACAATCAGGTCACTGCACCTTGAACTGTGGCCCAAGTACCTGACTCTCTTGGAACCTTTACCTTCACACAGATAGGGCTCAGGCCATAGGTACTCAGACCCAGACCATGTATAGACTAACACTAAGGCTTTCTCCCATTCTTGTGTGAGGTGTGTGTTTGGGGGAGAGGGGTGGTGAGTGCTCTCTCCCTCTCTCTGAGGCAGCAGACAGAATTCTTCCTGCTCTTGTGCAGCCAGGGTACATGCAGGCGACAGGCTCTGCCAACTCAGCACCCAGCACGAGACGCCACCTCAGGAGAAAAAGAAAATCTGAGGAAGAAGGTGTCTGAGAAAAAGAAGCCAAGCATAAGAGGCATCAGATTGGAAGGGCTCTGAGGTCAGACGCCCAACATCCTTAAATAAATCCCTTTTCTCAACAGAACCAGCTTACCTAAAGCAGGCTAACCATCATGAGGTCAGTACTTGGGTTGTACTTTTTAACAACAACAACAGCAACAACAACAAACAACGTCTCTATTTATGTGCACTGCCCATAAGCAAAAGCACAGGAAACCAGTCTTTCTGATTTGTTTTCTAGCCCAATTGGTAAATGTATTAACAACTTTATAATGTTAGAATAAGGGACAATTAAATCTTAACTCATTCTCATTCTCTCTCTCTCTCTCTCTCTCTCTCTCTCTCTCTCTCTCTCTCTCTCCAAGACAGGGTTTCTCTGTGTAGCCCTGGCTGTCCTGGAACTCACTCTGTACACCAGGCTGGCCTCGAACTCAGAAATCCGCCTGCCTCTGCCTCCCAAGTGCTGGGATTAAAGGCATGCGCCACCACTGCCCGGCTTTAATCGATTATCTTAATGAACTCCAAACTCACAGAACTGCTATGTTCAAGTGAACAGACAGCCCAATCCCTTTGTGTCAAATGAAATGCAAAAGGGTTGACCAGCTCGGGCTCTCTGAGGTCTGCCTCCTATTTCCACTCAAAACCAGGGTCCCTTACTGCACCTCCTTCAATCTGTCCCCAACCCTGCTCAGCTCCTCAGATCCCTCTTGGAACACTACACCCTTTCAACAACCGTTGACCCAATGGGGTTCGTGCATGTCAGGTGCTAGCCCCATGTGAACCTCAGCAGTCAGGACAGCAGGGTGACGGTATGTGCTGTTAACGACAACTGCACAGGACCTCTACAGTGAACAGCGCCCCGAAACTCTCAGGAAGCACAATTTCACTCCTACTTAAGGACACAGGTCCTTAATGGGAATGAACCTTGGAATCCATCACTCCAGTATCTCCAATTCACATTCAAGGAAGCTGGGGCAGATTCAGAACCAAGCTCGGATCATTCCCTCCAAGTCCTTAAATTCTGGAGCCCTCTCCTGCTTGGTTCTCCCCCAAGCAGCTGATAAGCTGCACCGGCTCCAATTTTGATTCCCGTAAGCCTGCACAGTTGAATCACATAGACTTTTCATTCTGTCTGGATGCTTTTTTTCTAAAACCTCCCGGAGCACCTGACTTCCAATGCTGTGATCACTTAAGGGAATGCATCTCAACCACAACACGCCGCCCAACAGTGTAAGATGATGCTGTTGAGGCACAACTTTTTTTTTTTTCCTTCAGGATGTGAGCACCCTGTTTTCAACAGATTAATTTACTATATTGTACTTTGTGATTTTATAACCATTTTGAGTGTTTTGTAAATGTTTCTATTCTACAAAGAAAAGCAAGGAAGTCTGGAGATAACACAGACATATGGGCATAAATATATGACTGATTCAGCAAGTACAGTAGGGCGTGGGGGGCAGCGCGTAAGGCAGGGAAGCGTACGTTTGCAGAGGCAGACAAGTTCCTCAATCCGGGCTCTAGCCTTACCACCTACGGAAAGAATAAGAAAAAGTCCCTGCCTCAGTCAGCAAGGATTTAAAAGAACCTGCCATCTGCCAGCCATTGTTCTGGGCCTCGGGATAGTTAGAGCAACAGTCCTGCCTTCCAGGGGCCTCTGTTCCTGCCAGGTACGTTTGTATGTGAATGAAGGGAGTTAGGGTAGAGGCAGATGACAAGGATAACCAGAGGGGTGACACAGCATGCACATAGGAATGTGTGCAACAAGATGAGAGCTGGCTAGGGGCTAAGAGCAGACTGGGGGCGGGAGACAGAAGGGACCGCCAGGAGCACCTGAGATGGAGCAGGTGCAGGGTTTCAAGCAGCAGGAGAGTGACGTGACGTGCTTTGTATGAAGAGGTCAGGCTTGGCTGTAAGTCAAGAACAAACGGAAAGGACACATAGTGGAAAAAGGGAGATTGGGCAGGCAGCCACTCGGGTAAGCCCTGGGAGCAAGTTCCCAGCAATGAAAAGGGGCGGTGGCAGTCCCATGTAACTGTGTCCTCCCGAGATCAGCACGAGGATCAGACGAGACTAACCATGCGTGACACACAGGAGCTTAGTGACAGCGAGCCAACATCCAACTTTCCCAAGATGTCTCTGAGCCTCTCTTTCATGGTTGATCTGAAGAATATCAGCCGTGGGATCTCTTACGGGGACAGCCGGCTGTACAGGGCATGAGCCAGGTGCATGGCCGACCTCCCTGAGCAGCAGCACCAGCTCTGCCAGTTCAAAGCCTGGGAACTCTGCGACTTACGGATGGCAAGAGATATTTCACTTCCTTCTTGTTTGTTTGAGTCAGGGTTTCTCTGTATAGCCCTGAGCATCCTGGAACTCACTCTGCAGACCATGCTGGCCTCCAACTCACAGAAAACCGCCTGCCTCTGCCTCCCAAGTGCTGGGATTAAAGGTGTACGCCACCACCACCAGGCATGTGATGATATATTTCAAAGACTCCATAAGTAGAAACAGATGCTACACATAATATACTCGTGGGTAATCTCATTCAAAATGTCCATCACTGAAGATGCCCAGATTCTTCTGGCCCTTAGCATCGCCACTCAGAGTTATAAGAGCTTTTTAACCTCTGTTCGAGTGTTCTCTCTCTCTCCCTCTCCCTCCTCCCCCTCCCCCTTTCTCTGTCTCTTCTATTTCTGTCTCTGAGAAACAGAGAAAAACCATTGATAGTTAATGGCTTCTGAGGCAGGGAAAGACAAGTTTTTTTAAGAGGGTGGAGCCGTAGTAGGTCAACCATACTCCAGTGAGTGGCCCCAGAGCTACCAATACACGATCAGCACACACTGGACTCACTGGATTATTTAAGGGTGCGAGAAGTCGGAAGGGATGGGGATAGATAAGTGGGAGGCATCTGGGGGAAGCTAGAAGGAAGAGTTGGGTGAAGATGATCAAAATACGTGTGAGACAGGCATGCTGGTCGTGCTGGTGAGTTTAATGTCAAGATGATACAATCTGGAGTCCATCAGAGAGGGGGAAGCCTCAGTTAAGAAATGCCTCCAGAGGCTCTGGATGTAGGCAAGCCTGTAGGGCATATTCTTAATCAGTGATTGACAGAAGGCCCATTATGGGTGGTGCCACCCCTGGGCTGGTAGTCCTGGGTAATGTAAGAAAGCAGGAGGCTGGGCAGTGGTGGTGCACGCCTGTAATCCCAGCACTTGAGAGGCAGAGGCAGGCAGATTTCTGAGTTCGAGACCAGCCTGGTCTACAGAGTGAGTTCCAGGACAGCCAGGGCTACACAGAGAAACCCTGTCTCGAAACAAAACAAAACAAAACAAAACAAAACAAAACAAAACAAAACAAAACACCAAAAGAAAGGAGGCTGAGCAAGCCATGGTGAGCAAGCCGGTAGGCAGCATCCCTCCATGGTCTCTGCACCAGCTCCTGCCTCCAGGTTCCTGCCCTGTGTGAGTTCCTGTCCAAATTTCCTTCAACCCTTCCCTCCACAAGTTACTTTTGGTTATGGCCTTTTTTGTCATAGCCATGGTAACCCTAACTAGGACATGGTGCACGCCCTTAATTCCAGTACTCAGGAGGCTGAGGCAGGTGTATCTCAGTGAGTTCAAGGTCAGCCTATCTACAAAGTGAGACCCTGTCTCAAAATGCAAAGAAACAAACAAAATACATGGAATTTCAAGGAAATATGTTACATATATATGTATGTACATACACATATATATGTATATATAGTTTGTTTGTTTTGTTTTTTTAAGGGTGGGGAACCAACCAAGAAGGCTGACCAAACAGACCCAGCTGGGCTTCCACACAGGCTATCAGAGTCACCTGTGCCACGAACAGGTATCAGGGAGACAGTGGCTACAAGATGGCTTCTGGACAGCTCAGCATGGGCAGCTCATGGGAAGCTAACCGAGAACTCACCGGCATGCTACAAAGCACCACAAAGTTCCTATGTGCAGTACCCTTCCAGAACGTACCTGAAACGTCTTCATAGGGTTTGTGTGTGTGTGTGTGTGTGTGTGTGTGTGTGTGTGCGCGCGCGCGCGCGCGCTTCAAAATACCCTGAATAAGAAACTGTAAATGCAGCCGGGCGGTGGTGGCGCACGCCTGTAATCCCAGCACTTGGGAGGCAGAGGCAGGCGGATTTCTGAGTTCGAGGCCAGCCTGGTCTACAGAGTAAGTTCCAGGACAGCCAGGGCTACACAGAGAAACCCTGTCTCGGAAAAAAAAAAAAAGAAACTGTAAATGCGAATAAAGAGGTTACTTTCTGGGGCCGTTCTGAGGAGGGGCTATGAGAATCCTGACTGATCACTGGTCAGTCGAAAGTTCCAGAGGTCCAGACCCCCCCCAAAAAAAAAAAGCCTGAAGAGGAGACCATCTTAAGGACAGAACCCTTACTTAGCCTAGGGGATCTACCACCTCCAGCAGACAGTATCCAGCCTGACTGAATCAGAGGACACTGCTGGTGCCTGCTGCAGAGCTCATCGCTTGCACGCTGCAATCTTGCCACCTTCTGAGGATGATGTCATGAGGGAATAGCAGGAAAAGCTGAGTCTGAGTTAGTGTTTTCTGCTTCATCTCTCCTCTCCCCGAATTCAGGCCTGTACCCACTGTCGTCTGTCTTTCCCACCTCTGCCAACTCTGACCTTTCAATATGTGAAAGCTTGACCCCTGATTTAAACACCTGCACAGCTGTCTGTCCCTTCATGTCTGTCCATCCAGCCCCACCTTCAACTCTCCAACTAGTCGACGATATGGCTCCTTCCGCCAAGGCAAGGTATGTCGTCAACCTAATGGGTGCTTTGCTAAACATGATGAATGCCACCGTAAGTGTAGGCATTCTCCACGTCGTCCTCCTCTGGGGCAGGGGGACATTCCAAAGGCACGCTGGCATTTCCTCTAGAGTTTTCAGATCCAGGTTTCCTCATCAGGGCCACACCTGATAAATAAGGACGTTAACCCTCCTTCCACTGAGGATATTTAGAGACAAGGGGAGTTTTTAATAAAGAAAGATTCCATTACATACAAATGTCTCATAAGAAGGCCACAAGGCATGTTCGCTTGAAAAAAACAAAAACAAAACAAAAACAAAAAGCAAATCCCCCAATATTCTAAGTTCTATGCCATTCTTCTTAATTCTTCCAGACAGCAAGTCTTCCAAATACATTTGAATGAAATAAATGTAGTAGCTACCTCTCTGCTAGCACTGAACATCCTTTCTCTTTCAGCCCCTGGAACCTTTTCAAGAACTTGCTTCCTGCAATGTTCATTCTAACCACGTCAAAAACATATCACCACCACTATCCAAAACAAGATGCACAGGAGCCTAGATCCCAGTTTGAGTTTCATCAGTCTGCTTTCTTTAAAGAAAACTTCCTTAGTGTCATCTGCATTTAGTGTCCCAAATGTCCCTTCTCCCCACTGCTCAAAAACCCACTGAAGTCACTGATGGCCTGCCTCTCATCAAATCCAAGGAGATATTTTCCAGACGCCCTAAGACTGAGAAGCACCTGATCATTCATGTCCTGGAGTCCTGACCACTGGAGACTCCTGCTTGCCCTCTTCAGCAGGGTCGTCCGGCATCCCCTCCCCTGTGGACTCCTTGCCAAGAGTCCTTACTGATGATACCTACCTCTGCTTTTCTGCATCCATAGTCACTGTCCAGCCTAGGAAATGAAACTGCAGCTATTCTCAAAAAGACACCTAAGTCTGCATATCTGGCCCAACCTTTTCCTGAGCCTGACCTTGAATTTTCCTTTCTATTCCAATCTCTATGCAGATGACTAATCATAAAAACAATAAGCAAAGCAAGCTGTCTAAATACTGCTAGTCAGGTACTGTTCTAGGCCCTCTGTATTAGCTCAGCATATCAACTCAACACCTACTGGTGATTTTCTTTCTTTCTTCTTCTTTTTTTTTTTTAAAGATTTATTTATTTATTATATGTGAGTACACTGTAGCTGTCTTCAGACACACCAGAAGAGGGCGTCAGATCTCATCGGGGATGGTTGTGAGCCACCATGTGGTTGCTGGGAATTGAACTCAGGACATTCAGAAGAGCAGACAGTGCTCTTAACCGCTGAGCCATCTCTCCAGCCCCCATCTTTCTTTCTTCTTTTGTTGTTGTTGTTGTTGTTGTTGTTGTTGTTGTTTGAGACACAATCGCACTATGTACTCCGCACTATGTACTTACTCCTCTCTGGCCCAGAACGGCCTCCTCCATTCTGGGATTGAAGGCATGTACCACCACTGATACACAAGACACAAATTCTATTCTTGGACCAAGGATGAAAAACCGAAGCACAGAAAAACTACACAGCTAAGTGTTTAACCCCACCCCCAGGCAAGCGTGCAGTGTGATTACTGAGCAAGGTCTCAGGATTCATTTTCCAGATCTCAAGTCCTAATCCTTACCCTAAACACACAGCCTTCCCCTGGCTTCCTACTGCACCAACATGACACTACCCCACGCTAAAAGCCAGAAGGCTCAGCTCACAGCATGCTGAAGTGTATTACTTCAGTATCCTTTCTTTATGAAAGCACAAAAGCATCATCGCAGTCTACGCTGCAAGGCAGTCCTTTCAGTGAGTGTAAATGAACACTAAGTGGTAAGAAAGGGTTGCCCTTCTCTAATTGGCACATCTTCCTTTGTCAGGTATATATATATATAAAAAAAATTGGTGCACCTCACAGAGAGAGCATCTTACACAGTGATAAATCCACCTCTTCCCCTTGCCGGGGCCCCAGCCTAATGATCAGGCTTCTAACAGGGCTTCCTCCCTGGTCTCCACCGGCACCCTTGCCTGCGGTATTGGAGTGGAGGGGGAAAGAGTATAGCATGCTATAGAGAGGATCTGTCTGACTGTGTGACCTTGAACAAGCACCTCACGGCTCCCTGCTTTGACTGCCCCCATCTATAACATGGGAATAACAGTAACAGACTGTAGAGATGGCTTAGTAGGGAGAGGTGCTTGCACACCGGACTGGCCGTCTGAGAAGCTGTCCTCTGACCTCTACATTGTCTGCACTCGATATACACATAAAAATAAGACAAATTAATAAAAACTGAACAGTAATAATGGTCACCTTTTGGACTGACGATTGGATGAACTGACGAACATAGAGTAACATGGAACGGCCCAGCACATGACAAGCTCTTGAAAACCCACAAGCCAGCATGATTCTTTTGAAAGATCACATCCTTCCCTGCCCTGTTCAAAACTCTCTAGAAGGGAAGGGGGGCGGGGGTGGGGGGAGAGCAGGAGGGCCAGCCCTCCTAAGACCTCCCATCATTCTAGGATTAAAATTTAAATCCCTCACCACAGCCTCTATACTCCAGCAAGAAGCAGCCCTCCCCATCTCTCCAGCCTCATTTCCTGCCTCTCTCCCTCCCTCCCTCCCTGGCCACAATGGTTCCCTGATGCTAACAACACATGTCAACCCCAGAGTCTCCTCTTCCTGGAAAGCTGCATCAGGCTGCACACCACAATCCTCGGTCACCTATTCTGTCTGCTTCCACCTGGCCTTTCTTCCTTTGCCCTTCAGGGTACACAGACACGAGTGTCTTGCTCACCGTGCCACTGTTCCCATCATGAGAACCTCGGGTGGGCGGAACCTCGTGAGATTCACCAGGACAGAACCGGAACACAGATACCACTGATGAGAACGGAATCGGCCCCAGGTTTGGAAATCACTGACCTCGAGCTACTTCCTGATTCATCTGAACTCAACCTGTCATGCCTGAAACCAAAGTCACTGGCACAGATGTTCCTAGAGCGCCACATAAGTAAAAACACTGGGAGGAACAGCAGGCGGTGTTATCAAATTGTTTCAAAGCAAGTAACAACAACTTGATATTAGTGGTCCTCACCGCAGTGGAAGGCAAGGTAAATCTCTCTGCATCTTCTTCTTCCATGCTCATCCGAGGCATACCTCAAGAAAGACACTGAGGAATATGGAATCTTAGTTAATCTAGTGCCACGGTCCTCAACTTGTAGGTCATGACCCCTTTTGAGGATAGATCCCTTCATGGGGATCGGAGATTAGATATTCTGTGTATCATACATCTACATTACGACTCATAACAGAAGCAAAATTAAAGTTATGAAGTAGCCATGGGACTAATCTTACAGTTGGAGGTCTCCTCAACTGTATTAAAGGGTCGCAGCAGTAGGAAGGTCGAGCTGATTCAGTGAATAATTTTTAAGTGAAACTATTGCTAGCTATGTGTCCTACTTCGTATACTAGGAACATATTAAATAAAAGGTTTTAGGCATAACCATTTCCCTCGCGGCAAACTGTGGTCTTGGAAATTCATATGTTAGAAAGTGACACAGAAAACTGACCTTCTCCAAGCCTTCATACTAAGCCTGACCACTTCCCTAATGATTGCATAACTTCACTGACTATAATCTCCAAAAGTTGCTTCTAAAGAACCTCCTAGCTATTTACACAGTATCCTCTGGTCCTGTGTATTTACAGAGCTAATCACAGCACTGCAATACAATCCAGTTCTTAAATACAACTTACTGATAAAGGAATTTTGGGATTAAAAATTATGGGCAGGTCTTCTTTGTGCCCTTGTATAAATAAGAATCCTGCTGTTACACTGTTAAGGGAAACTTCAAAACACTCTATTTTAAAAGCTGAGCCTGGTGGCGCAGGTCCCTAATTCCAGATCCTGGGGAGCCTGAAACAGGGGGACTGAAAACTTGAGGCCTTCCTGGGCTGCATCCAGAGTGAGTTCAGGGCTAGCCTGGGTAGCTTAGTGAGACCATTTCTCAAGGCTGAGATATACTTCATAGTAAAGCACCTGCTTCACATGGTCTAGGCTCTTGGTTCACTCCGAAGTACGGGGTGACAACACTATATTAAAGTATACCACAACCACACACACACACACACACACACACACCATAGTAACATCTGTAGATAACGGAGCAGTAGGGCACAGTGAAGACTGAGGTTGAGCCTATGCTGTGTGCCTTTTGAATGTTTTACATACACTCACATGTATTCATACATATGTATGAATGTCATACATACACGCACTGCTTGCCTTCCTGGATGCATTATGTGCACACTTACATTTTTAAACCTACAGGCAACATTTTTAAACCTACAGGCAACATTTTTACACTTTTGCAAATATAATTTTATCTTTAAATGTTAATGCTATTAAGGTGATTAAGAGGGCAAACTGTCAGTAGGTGCTGGAGAGTTAGTTCAGCGCTGTTAACTCCAGAGAAAGGTCTAGCACGTGACCAGTTGGAGACTGTTCATTCACTGGACAAGATGGGTTTAAAGGATTTTTTTTTTTATTCCAAAAAGTCTAAAGCAGTTTAAATGCTTTTACAGCACATAAACTTTCAAAGAAGAAGCGAATTTGCCTACAAGCCAAGATGTGTTTAAAGGATGATGTTATTTCTTGGTAGCTAATCCTCCTGCCTTGGCCTACCAGCGGTGACTGAATGGTCAAAGTCGTGAAAGATTCACGGCGTCAGTTTCTCTCTTCAACACTGTCCTTGCAGAAAGGTCTCCTTTGCTCCTTCCGACTGGAGCGTCACGGCTGACGCAGAAGTAACTGAATGTGCCCAGTTTCTGAAACCCCTTGACATCTAGCAGGCATGAAGAATGCATTCCTTTCAAAGCCTGTGGATTCCACCTCTCCACCACTGTGGGATCACAGCACCCACCCCAGTGTGCCTCATCCAATATTTATCAAGCTCCTGTTGTGGGGGCCCCGTGTTGTGAATCTGCCCCTTGGAGGAGGCTTACCCAGGGACCCTTAATTCTTTCATTCCAAAAGGAGCTGTACCAACCAGCCTTCTGCCTCCTTTTTTTCTTCTCTTTCTCCAGGGAATGTCTCAAGCAGAAACAGGGTAAAGAGGTTTCATATCCCCCCCCCCCCCCCCGAAAAAGGAAAAGCAACAAAACAAAACAAAACAAGAAAAAGACTGGCTTTTACAAAGAGTTTTGTCTTGAGACAAAATCAGTTTTGGAAAATGCAGCTTCCTTTCAATGGAACAAAGAGGGTTAATACATTATTTCTATTCTCAGTTAAAACAAAACAAACAAACAAACAAAAAAACCTACTGTTTGATCATCTTAATTACCGCACCGAACAGTAAAAAAGGCAAGTTTGCTATGCGGCTTCTTTTCGGTATACTTCCAGAATGGAACTCAATAAATGGTTATCAAAAAAAAAAAGGGGGGGGGAAGATACCCTCATCAAAAGTAACAACCCAAACCTGCTAGCTGAAAACATTGACCTCCAACCAGACACTCCAGTGCGGATATCCCCCTCGTAAATCCTGAACGGAACACTTTTCTGGTCCTCCAAAGGCGACTCCGGCGGCACTACAGTCTAGCATCCGTAGTCCCATCTGACATTTCCCTTGCACACAGCCACCACACAGCGATTTTCCTCCTGCCTATGTGAGCACGTCAAAATTCACCTCCAACCCCTAAGGTCCCAGATGGCTCCCACAGCAGCAGACGCTCCAGGCAAGCACTCTGAACTTCGTCACCCAAACACTCGGCGCCCATGTGGGGCTCTGAGCCCTCGGGAGGGACACGGACCACCAAAAAAGCAGCCTGCCTCACCCAGGTCACGGTGTCCAGTCCGTGGGAGCGCAGTGTCTCCTTTGCAGGACACAAGATGCTCTCCACTGTGGGATGTAGGATTAGGGTCTCCCTCCTCGGAGTTCAGAGTACTCTCTGCAGGGTACGGGGTTCCCTCCCTGTGCCCTTCCTCTGGGCGCCGTCTCCCCTCTGCGGAGCACATGGTCCCTTCTGCAGGGCACAAAGTCCCCATCCCCTGGTGCAGCTGCCCCTCCTCAGAGCACAGGGTTCCCACCCCCCACCCCCACCCCAGGCTTCACCTCCCTTCTGCTTAGGCACTGGTCCCTTTTGCAGGACACAGAGCTCAACCTTCCCTCTGCCAAGCACATGGTCCCATCTGCAAAGCACAGGGTCCCCATCCCCGGACACCGCTTCTGAGTGACACAAGGTGTCTCCTCTCAGGGCGCAGCCTCCCTTCTGCTGGGCACAGGTCCCCCTCTCTAGGATACAGGGTCTCCATCCCCGGGCGCAGCTTTTCCTCTGCAGGGCACAGGGTTCCCCCTCCCGGTGCGCAGTGTCCCTTGTGCTGGGCAAAGGTCTCTTCCCGGGGTACAGGGTCCCCTCCCCGGAGCACAGGTCCCCTCCGCCCTGCACACCATTCCCCTCCCTGGGCGCAGTCTCCTCCGTGATGGGCACAGGTCCCCTCCCTGGAGTTCAGGGTCCTCTCCGCGGACACAACCTCCTGTCCGAGAGGCGCACGGTCGGCTAACCGCGGCGCAGCGCATCCCACGCGGACGCTGCGCCTCCAGGAGCGGACGAGCCGTCCTGGGCGCAGCCTCCTCCTGCAGCGCAGCGCATCCAAGAGGACCGCGGCCCGCCCTCCGCGCGCCGCCCGGGATGCGCCGGCGACCCCTGCAGCCCTCCGCGGGCCCGGCCCGGGCTCCATACGGTCTGGGGTCGGCGGTCAGGTCCGCGGCCGCCGGCGCTGCGCGGCCTCAGCCACCTGCCCCGCGCTTACATAAACGCGGCCGCCCGCGTCCCCGCCGCCTTACCTCTGCTCGCGCTGCGCCCGCGGGCTGCCGGCGTCTGGCTCCGGGCGCTGCGGCGGCCTCGGCTGGCCCCGCGGCCCCGGCTCGGAACCCCCTCGCCGCCGCCTCAGCCTCAGCCACCTCGAGCCTCAGCCGCTGCCTCAGCCTCTGCCTCTAGCCTCGGCGCCGGCGGCTCCGCCCCCTCGGCTCGCCCCGCCCCGGCCGCCACCGCCGCTGCCGCCGCCGCCGCCGCCGCAGCCGCGCGCGCGTGCTCGCATGCAGGGGTGGAGCCAGCGCCCGACGCCGACGTGCGCGCGCCCGCGCCTCCGGGCCCCGCCGAGCCCACGTCCTGGACTCGCCCGCGGCGGAGGGAACCTCGAGGGTTAGCGGTTTAGAACCAAAACAGGTCATGCGTCGCCAGGGAGACTCGAAGAGGAGCTGAACAACAGACTCTGAGAAGAGCGACGGGGGCGGGGTTCTCGAACTCGCACTGAGGAGACCCGAGCGGGCGGGAGCCTCGGATGGGTGGGAGCTGGAAACGGGGCAGGGAAAATCAGAGAGGAGCCACTGAAGGGCGACCGTGACCGCCGCTTGAAGACCCACTGCACCCCGTCCGTGGTACCCTGGCACCCCGCAAGAATCATCCCTGGGCCTTCCTCCGGTTTTGAGAGCTGACCCTGGTCACACCCACCTCCGTAGACCTCGATAATAAGTAGGGAGAGGAGCAGGGACGCGATTTTGTGAAGCAGGGTGTCTGCTGTTGGTCACTAGAAATGTCAGTTTGGGACCTAGACCCCAGGGTCAAGTTCAGAGTCCGCCACCTTTTAGGCATACCAGACGAGTGTTGCACTTGCTCTGCCTATTTCCCCATTTGCTTTAAAAAGAAAACGGACTAGTAAAGATGTGTGCTGGAAAAGCACCGTGTGGTCAGCAACTTGTGTGTCCCCCCTCCACCCCCGCCCCAGCATATGCTCTTACCAGAATATGGGGTGCTATGCCAGAATAGGGCCTGGAGAGGTCCAGAACCACTCACGGATGTCATGTGTTACCCATTGTTAGTAAGCTAGCTTACCGTTGCTTCTCATAATGGCTGTGGTTTGGCCACAAGAGAGCAAGTTCCAGCACACAGGGCCTTTCCAGCCCCTGTGCACATCACCTGTGTTCCTGTGACTCTGACTGAGTTGAAGATGCTGACCTCACACAAGTAAACATGAGAGACAGAGATCTGGACAAAGGAAGGATGTTCATCAGAGACCATCGCTTTGATAGACCTTTGGTTCCTTGTGGATTGTTACGGCAAAAACAGAACTCTGCGGTCTCGTCCAGGACTAACTGGAATGGAATGGCCTTCTTTGTCTACTGTGTACACTGCCAAAAAAAAAAAAAAAAAAAAAAAAAAAAAGCTTGAAGTGAGGATAACAGGGCACATACACAGAAGCTAGAAAATGACATTTCGATAGCCTCCGGGTATCTGGTGGTATCATTTGCATGGGTGGGTCAGTTGGTTAGGAAGACATCTTCATCTTCATAGTCTGGAAGTGGAACAGGTCAGGATGCCAGACAATAGCATAACTGGGAGGCAGATCAGGGTAAGGAGCAGGTATGTTGGATTTAAACTTGGCAAACCCACTATGTATGACACTTCGCTGTAAGACTGGACAGATCATTCCATCTATAGGAGAGATGTTGATCCATCTGAAACCTAGTCCATCACTTGTGACCAGAAAGACTTGATGGTGCAGTCTTAGGAATCGTAACACATACAAATATGAATTAGGAGATACACACACACAGACCAGGAGTCACCCCACAAACCACATGAACACCGACTTCAGTCGGGATGGTTTATTGAACACACACCTAAAGACTGATCGACCAGGGCAACAGCTCAGGCTTGGGAGCTAAAAGCTGTGTGCTGGACATTTCTCCAGGCCAGCGTACAAAGGCTAAACCCACAGAAACCACAATGAGCTCATCCGCAGGTGCTGGAAGTGCTTGCCTGGTGGTCAGCCCTGACTCAAGCCGTTTTAGACACAACAGTTCATACTGAACTTTAATTTGATGGGTCCTAAGTGAAGCTTATGGTTGTGGAATTTCATAAGGTTAACAAGCCTTATAACATACAGAAAAAAAAAATAGAGTATGTGGTTAGCATGACCCTGCTCTGAGTCAAGTTATTTGTCTGTGTCAATGACCACCAGGGATATTACAGCAACAATATAAAATAGCTGGCAAGCATGGAAGAAAACGGCTATGGCTATGCTAGGGGGGCAGGCCTCAATAATATCTGAGTGCGTGTGTGTGTGTGTGTGTGTGTGTGTGTGTGTATGTGTGTAGTTTATTGAAGGAAATAGGCCTGTGGTGTTTGAGTGGTTCCTTTAACGTGAGTGAAGATGGTGGTGAGGGTGCCCAAGATGGAGGAGAGAGTATTTTCACCTCCGGAATTAGAACTGCTGCCAGTGTTCCTGTGGAGTTACATGGACTTCCTCCCTGGGCTCTTACACCCTCCCTCAACTACCAGGAGGTGAAATCAATTGAATGATTAAGCCACAGGGGATGGACAGGTCTGTGGCCCACTTTTGTGCACTTCACAACCTACGAAATAATTTTACAGTTAACATTGTAATGAGGGGTGAAAAAAATGCATCGGGCTTGTGTGATATACAAGGCTTAAAATATTCACCATCTGGCCCATTATATTTAAAAAAAAAAAAAAAAAAAAAAAAAAGAGCCAAGAAGGATCTACCTTTTGGAGCTGGGAGTTAGATCAGCCACCATCGAAGTGTGTGGGCTTCTAGGGAAGGAAGAAGTAGATAGCAGTGCCAGTAGTGAGGAGCGCTGGCCGACGGGTACCAGCTTCAGTGCTGACACAGGGTCCCGGGGCTGGATGCAGAGTATAAGTCAGGTGGGGCTGCAAGGAGTTGTTCTGGGAAGTAGCTCTCGGTAAGCCTAAGAGGGATGGACGGACTGCCACAGCCTAGGGAGGGGGGACCTCACACAAAGGACTACCATCTGGTGCTGGGGGAGAAGGTAAGTGTTGCAGTGGGGGGAGGGGAAGCTAGAGGTCCTCTTGGCTCTGTTGAGTGTGCGAGTCTGTCAGATGCTCAGGCAGTATCAGGAAGTATCAGGAAGGCGGATAGCAACACCCAAGAGAATAGAGTCAGAGGGGGGACATCCCTGTGAGACCCAAGGAAGTAGAAGAGGTCACCGACCGCCTCAAGAGAGTGGGGAGAGGAGAAAAGGGAAGCTAGGGCACAGGAGGACCCCAGGAAGAAGCCAACAGAAGAAAAGATGAAACCCCATTGCATTTGAAAAACAGGAGGTTAGAGTGACCTTGAAGATTCAGCCAGTGTATCGGGGACGCTGTTAACTACAAAGAGAAAAACTTCAAATCCCATGCCCCATTTTCTTAAGTTTTATTTTTGTGGTGCAGATCAAACCCCGGGACCCATGGAGCATTCTACCACTGAATCACTCTCCGGTTTCAAAACCTAAGGAGAAGAAAAAGTATGGATTCACTTCACTAATAAAATCCCAAATGGTCACAGAGCCAGAGGAAAGCACCTCAGCACACCAAACTCAAGCCACAAATAATGGCCCGTTCAAATTACATATTTTTCCAAACCGTGACTTTGTGTTAACATTTTTACATTTGCTAATCGTGTGTGTCGGAACACGGGGCAGCATCGTATCATCATCTTGGAAGCTTCAGAAAAGGGTTTTTGAGAAGCCAACCTTGGATCAGGCCTGTGGTGCTAGCACTAAGTAGGCCAAGGCAGGAGGATCAGCTCAAGGCTGAGGGTAGCTTGAGCTACAGAATGAAACCCTATCTCACAAAGGGGGGGGGGGGAACAAAAGAATACAAAGCCTCTAATAAAATCCAGTTTCTGTTTGGAGAACCACTCTTAGGAAAGTTGGAAGAGAGCTTCCTTAGTCTGAGGAAAGCTATATTAAGATTAAGCAGTGGGCCGGGCGGTGGTGGCGCACGCCTGTAATCCCAGCACTTGGCAGGCAGAGGCAGGCAGATTTCTGAGTTCGAGGCCAGCCTGGTCTACAGAGTGAGTTCCAGGACAGCCAGGGCTACACAGAGAAACCCTGTCTCAAAAAAACAAAAAACAAAAAACAACAACAAAAAAAATTAAGCAGTGGTTCTCAACCTGTGGGTCAAAATCTCAAAAGAGCCTTTCACAGGGACCACCTAAGATCATCGGGAAACAAGATATTTACATTATGATTCATAACAGTAGCAAAATTACAGTTAAGAAATAGCAATGAAAAAAAAAAGAAATAGCAATGAAATAATTTTATAGTTGGAGGTCACCACAATATGAGGAACTGTATTAAAGGGTCACAGCATTGGGAAGGCTGAGAACCACTACTCTAAAGGAAGAAACTGAAAAAATGAATATACGTTACTGTCTGCATTTGCTTTCTGTTGCTATGATAGACACCATGACCATAAAGCAACATAGAAGTTTCTACTTTCAGCCTGTGCTTCCGGGAATACATTCTATCACTAAAGGAAACCAGGGCAGGAACTGAAGCAGAAGTCATGGTAGAATGCTGCTTACTGGCTTGCTCAGTGCTGTATAGCCTCCATTTTTATACAGAACAGGACCCCCTGCGTAGGGATGGTACCTCCGACAGTGGGCTGGGTCCTCCTGTATAAATTAGCAATCATGGTAACGCCCCACAGACATGTTCACAGGTCAATGGGATTAAGACAATTCTTCTCTTGAGATTCCCTCTTTCCAAGTAATTCTAGATTATATTAAGTTGAGCAAAAAAAAAAAAAAAAATCAAACCAAGACAATTACAAGGTCAATTCATTAAACTGACTTACATACTACATTCTGGGTAGTCCAGCAGAGGCTGGTAGCACACTGGAAAGGCTGAGAACCTGCTAGATGTTTATTCCATGAGGCCTTCTGTGGTGACAACTCTGGAATTTTGGTTTCTTTAAACACAGAAATAGAGTATGTTTTCATTTTAATCCCAGGTGTGGGAATACGAGCCTGCTTCAGCCTGTCCGCAGAAAGCTGACTATGATTTGCCTCGTGCTCTAGCAGAAGTGTAGTTTTACCAGCTGCTGATAGTTTCTGCAAGTGTGTGGCATCTGGAATTCTGGGAACTTTTCAGAGAATGTATAAATGCTAGAGCTCCAATAGGTGGGGTGGGTGGTTGTTGGTCATTCAGGGAGGTTGGTTGTGGTTTGTAAGTAGTCCAGTTTGTTAGTGGCCGTGCTCAAAGAAGAAAGAAAGATTCAGGGATCTCACTCTCTCTCCCCTCTATCCTTCCATCGTGTTTAGTGATAGGAGGTGAAGTGGTGGGACAGGAATAAAAGGTTGGAAAAAGAAGAAGCCACAAAGTAGCAAAGACCAGCTTATAAGCAAAGAAGAAACAAGAGAGAAATTAGATTCAAGGATCTCTAATCTCTCTCTTTCCCTCTGTATCCTTCTTTCCCTCCTATGTAGTAGGGGGTGAAACCAGGGATACAAAGGGTGGGAAAAGAAGCCACAAAGTAGCAAAGGCCAGCTACAGCTGTTCCTCAGAGGACTCAATTTGGTACTGAAGGCCTGAAGGATTCCTGGAGAGTCACCGATCTTAAGTCCACACGGGAAGGCAGAAGCTGGGTTCTGACGAAAGTAAAGGGTATCAACAGCCACATCAGGCAAAACCCGGTAACTTTTCTCTCTGACCTCCTTATGTCTGGGCTGTCGCCAGAAGGGACTCACACTCTCTTGAGAAAGATCTTTCCCCCTAAGAAATGCCCTTCCAGGGCTGGAGAGATGGCTCAGCAGTTAAGATCACTGACTGCTCTTCCAAAGGTCCTGAGTTCAAATCCCAGCAACCACATGGTGGTTCACAACCATCTGTAATGACATCTGATGCCCTCTTCTGGAGTATCTGAAGACAGCTACAGTGTACTCACATACATAAAATAAATAAATCTTAAAGAAAGAAAGAAAGAAAGAAAGAAAGAAAGAAAGAAAGAAAGAAAGAAAGAGAGAGAGAAAGAGAAAGAAAGAAAGAAAGAGAAAGAAAGAAAGAGAAAGAAAGAAGAAAGAAAGAAAGAAAGAAAGAAAGAAAGAAAGAAAGAAAGAAAGAAAGAAATGTCCTTCCAGACCCACTCAGAGGCATATCTCTCAGGTTGTTCCAGTCTAAACTAACAACCAAGATGAACCACCACAAAAGCCATGTCTGAAAACACCTGAAACAAATTCAAAATGCCAAGACTACTCTCCGAATTAGATGCAGGATAGGAATGAATGACGGGCTTCCCACCTCTGTCTGCAACTCCCAGACACGTCTGTCAACCCAGCAAGACAGGCATGGGTCGAAGGAGGTAAAGGAAGAAATGGGTATGGCCATAAGTTTATCTAGGAAACTTATTAAGGAAATTAATAAGAAGACAGTATTGCAGAGTTTAAAGTTGTCACGCACCACCCAAACATGATTTTTCTATGAACCAGCAGCAAATATGTAATGTAAGGTTTGATTTTTAGGAGGCTGGAGAGAGGGCTCAGTGGTTCAGAGTACTTGTTCATGCAGAGGACCTGGGTTTGAGTCCCCACACCCACGTGGTGTCTCACAAACATCTGGAACTCCAGGTCTAGGGACTCTTAACACTCTCTTCTGACCTTCACAGGCACGAAACATGCCTGTGACGAACGTATGCATACACAGGCAAACATGAATAAAATAAAAATAGTAAATTTAATGTTTAAGGGTTAGTTTGCTTATGCTTCTATCTCTGTGTGTACGAACACGTATTAAGGCAATACCTGTATTGAGATGCTGTAACCCAGGTGGATGTTGTGAGCTAAACTCTAGTCCTCTGCACGAGAAGCAATTGGAATATATATTGGAATATATTAGAATATATATTAATAGTAACTACAAAAGTATGAATTAAGAATAAACTTAAACATGATCTTTGAGAAGAAAAGACATTCTTTAAGAGTCAATGAAAGTAAGTACATAGTCACACATTGTGCTAATGGCTAAGATGTCAATTTTAGAGTCACAGGGATCCTAAATATTCTACCATGGGTTCCACGCAGTTTGACTGGTTCTAAGTATAGTGGGTTTGCCTGTTGTATTCTAATGTTACTATCGGGCCCCTAAGACTCATTGCCCCAGATTGGTAAATAAAGATGCCAACAGCTAATAGTTGGGCAGAAGAAACATAGATGAGGTTTGCTTTTAGCAGGGGGGTAGGGCAGGAGAAGCCGCTATGGGTTAGGACTCAAGAGAACATGGCCCTGAAGGCTGGCCAGTCAGAGTTAAGAGAAGCCCAGATGCCGGGCAGTGGTGGTGCACGCCTGTAATCTGGGAGGCAGAGGCAGGAGGATTTCTGAGTTTGAGGCCAGCCTGGGCTACAGAATGAGTTCCAGGACAGCCAGGGCTATACAGAGAAACCCTGTCTCAAAAAAAAAGAAACCAAAGAGAGAGAGAGAGAGAGAGAGAGAGAGAGAGAGAGAGAGAGAAAGCCCAGATGAAACTCGGGGTTATTAGTAGGCAAGTAGATTCTAATAACAGAGGGTAGATAACTGCCAAGCTCTTGCACTGGTTAAGGCTTATTGTACAAGGTTGTGTGTCTTTTAAGGAACTAAATGATCTAAGGCGAGGTGGTAACCCCAGGTCGGGATTAAATAATTTCTTCAATATCTAAGATATGTAATGGGAGGCTGAAGGTCTAGACTAGCCAAGGCACTTCTAAGGAAAAAAATAAAGCCAGGGACCTAGAGGTCCACTAACAAGGTGGGCCACTCAGTTACAGTAAAGGCCTTTGTGCGGCAGTGGACATAGTGACAACAAAAATCGGCACGCACATAGGACATGGTGTCAGAGGCCAGTGGTGAATGGGATGACCAGTAAGTGACCCTTGACCATGTGTCCCTGGAAGGGAAATGGAATTAGGAACAACTTTATACTACGAATAAGAATCAGCTGCAGGTGAGGTCATTTCTCTATTACTGGTGAGGTTGGATGTCTTTACCTACATGTTTTCTTTTTGTAAGGTGTTTTATCTTTTATACATTTTTATTAAGCTGTTGGCTTTTATTATATTTATAGGGTTTTGGTTGTTTTTTTTTTTTTTTGCTTTGTTTTTTGTTTTTTGAGACAGGGTTTCTCTGTGTAGCCCTGGCTGACCTGGAACTCACTCTGTAGACCAGGTTGTCCTTGAACTCAGAAATCCGCCTGCCTCTGCCTCCCAAGCGCTGGGATTAAAGGCTTGCACCGCCACCACCACCCAGTAATAAATGCTCTTCTGTGCCTTGCTTCTTGCAACTTAATTCTGCCTGAGAGCCAGTTTCCCTAAGGTAACAACAGCACTGGCTGGCTACCTTGTAGCACCATCACGTTCAGCCGGGGAAACAAGGTATTCACCTGCCGCTGAAGAGGCTTGGTTCGCTGCCTGCCTTTACTGTGATGTCTAATGCTCCTATGAAAACTGCCATCCATACATTCCCATGCTCCATCTTTGCATCCCAGGAGGCAGGAACCCTCTGTTCCCATAGGCAGTGCCATTTTCCCATGTGTTTTGTATTGCAGGGGAGTGGGGGGGGGAACAGACTTCTGGCCACTTTTTGTTGCATTGTGACCTGCCCATGGTCTGCACTTCTCTGACAGCCACGGGGGGGGGGGGGGGACTGAGCATGTTGATGCTTTGAGACCTTCCACGTGTGCACACATTTTGTTGAAGAGCTTCGAGGTCGGTTCTTTTCCTCCTTACTCCCTTCTTCGTCTGCCTGGACAGACTCTTGCCAGCTGTGTGTGTGTTATAAATGCCATCTCCCACGCTCTGGCTTGCTCTTTCATAGTTCTTAATGGCCTCTGATTAATCGAAGTTATTAATTTCAGTGAGATCCAATTTGTATTGTTCCTTGTGGTTATTGTCTTTTTGCGTCTTGTCTAGGAAATCTTAGCTATTTGTGTGGCCATAAAAAATGGGCTGTTGTTACTTTCCAAATCTGTCCTTGCTGTAGTCATCTTTACAGCAATCAGCCACCTGCGACTTCCCCTCTGCCTCATGGGAGGCAGAAGTTTGGATCCAGCCTGTTTCTATTCACTGTCCAGCCAGCCCAGTATTTATCGCACCGCTACCTTCGCAGTAAATCAAGCTCCCACCTGTGGTGGCTGCCGCCCCACCCTCCCCCACAAAGGATACTTTTTTGGGCGTGGTCACCTGTCTGTCCCTGCACCAATCCTTGCTTCCTTAAACACCGAAGCTTATGGTAAATGCTTTGACTACAGGGTCTTCATTCAGTTCTGTTATTTTTTTTTTAACATTTTCTTGGCTGCTGTTAGCATTTTATATTTCCCAAGGACCTTGTCTGTTTTGAGATGGAGCCTAACTATGTGTTCCCGGTTGGCCTGGAAGTTGTGCCAGGCTGGGCTGGCTTTTAATTTTTGCCAGTCTGCTCCCCCACCCCAGTACTGGGATCCCAGTGCCAGGATCACATTCCCAGCACTGTGACCAGTCCCACAGGGTTTGTTTGTTTGTTTGTTTGTTTGTTTGTTTAATGATCCCATTACGTTCATCAAAAGGGTGGCTAGAATTTTCCTTAGAAGGACACTGACATCACCAGGCCTGATGGACAAGCCTGCACTTCCAGATGCTTAGGAGGCTGAGGCAGGAGGATTGCAATCAAGACTTGCCTGAGATAGTTTAAAGCCAACCTGGGCAACTTCGACCTGTATCAAAATTTTAAAACTAGGCCCCAGGAGAGATGACTCAGCGGTGAAGAGCACTGACTGCTCTTGTAGAGGACTCAGGTTCCATTCCCGGCACCTGCACAGAGGCTCACAACCAACTATAACTCCATTTTCAAGGGCTCTGATACCCTCTTCTTACTACACCAGCACCAGTTGCCTGCCGCTGCCAACTGAGTGCTGGGATTAAATGTGCACACCACCGCCTGGCTTCTAGATCTCTACATTTATTCTGGGGCTGGTGAGATGGCTCATCGGGTAAGAGCACTGACTGCTCTCCCAAAGGTCATGGGTTCAAATCCCAGCACCCACATGGTGGCTCACAACCATCCGTAAAAGAGATCCGATGCCCTCTTCTGGTGGCTGAAGACAGCTACAGTGTACTTACATATAATAAATAAATAAATCTTAAAAAAAAAAAACCAGTTGCGTTTATAAATTTCTGTGGGGATATTTTACATATGTAAGGAATAAAAGACAACGATCCATTTTCTAAAAGCACCTTAACTCCGAGTAAGTCCATCTATTGATGAAGTTCGAATGCTCAGCTAGCCTTGCAATTCAGGAAGAAGCCAACGTAGTAGTCGTAAAGACAGCCCAGAACTCTAGTCGGGAACCTCTCTGCTTGGCTACCCGCCCAAGGTCTGACTTCGTGGGCTACTGTGGAGGCCTGAGAGTGATGGAGACACCTTGGAGCTTCAAGTGGTCCACTGTGGTCTGGCTGCCGAGCACTCCCTCCCGCGTGCCCTATCCTGATGATGCTGTAGCTGGGCCTAGGAGACCAGGCTGTCAAGCCTCGTCTTCTATGAAGCCATTGCAGGTAGCTGTGGCAGGAACGAAAATAGGTCACTCGCTGGACATGAGTCCCTCCTCGGGTTTCAGAACCCTTGTCAGAGAAGTTACGATTTTTGTCAAAGGAAAATGATCTATTTTAAACAGAGTACATTTTTAAAAAAAAATAAAAGAAAATCTAAACATATAAACCAGACTTCTAAATAGAAGTCATTCTTTCTACCTAAACCGAGTCACAGAGGGCCTTCTTACCTGTGATGGCATGTGTCAGTCATAGTGAAAAGATCTGGATCTAAAGGGGAAAATATCCCCACTTGTCCAATGCTGGGCACCCTGGGAGCATGCAGTAGAGCTACTGACCAGTATGTCAATGAGACTATGTGGGGAGGGTCCCACTTGCTCTGTCCGATCACAGGTGGGAGTGAGAGAGAGCCCCCAGATGTCCCCATGGCAAAGAGAGGGCAGCCAGGCCAGCCTGGGAGATTCGGAGAGCCACAGCCCATGCAGGCCAGCTTTCCTCTGGCTCGCTAGTTCCAGGGCCACATTCCAGAGAGATGAGAGCATTTACAGTCTGTGCATATCTGTTTGAGTCCCATACATACATACATACATCAGCCCACCTATTTTTTTGCTTTCAAGAATTCCACTTCTATTTTTGGTGGAATATAAAAATCTTTGACTATTTCCCAAAATGGAAAAAACAGATTTCCTCTCTTGACTGTCTGGTAATATCTGCGTTGCATTTGGTCTGTGCTGACAGGGAGCTCTGTGGACCCCTCCCTGTCTCCCAAGCGGCAGCAGCCTGGGCACACCAGCCAGGGGTTCTCAAGCCCTACTTGCCGGTATCCCATGGGCGGATTTGAATAAGGGTATCAGGTGTGCCTGTTACTCTGCTAAGCACTCCAAGGCAGCCCCTCCATGAGGATCCAGGCCTCTAGTCCCAGCACCTGCCATGTGCTGGGTGGGTAGGTGGGAGTTAAGAAGAAGAAGAAGAAGAAGAGGAGGAGGAGGAGGAGGAGGAGGAGGAGGAGGAGGAGGAGGAGGAGGAGGAGGGAAGGGGAGGGAGAGAGGGAGAAGGAGGAGGACGAGGAGGAGAGGGGGAGGAGGGGAAGGAGAGGGGGAGGGAGAGAAAGAGGAGGAGAAAGAGGGAAAGGAGGAGGGGAAGAGGAGGAAGGAGAGAAAGAGGAAGAGAAAGAGGAGGAGGAGGAAGAGGAGGAGGGAGAGAAGGAGGAGGGAGAGGAGGAGAAGGAAGAGGGAGAGGAGGAGGAAGAGGAGGAGAAAGAGGAGGAGGAAGAGGAAGGGAAGGAGGGGATAATGGGGGAAGGAGCACCACTCTCCTTGATGGTCTGTCTGTAGGGTGTAAGGTAGACACTGGCCAGGAGAGGGGCTGTTGTAATGAAGTTAATAATCAGAACATCAAGATTCATGCCTGCGGGAGGCAGGGGTGTCCCTGTTCAGCCACCATCCCCTTAGGCCTGGAAACGAGGGGGAGCCAGGAATAGGTGGCTCAAATCCCTGCCAAGATGCCTAATGACAAAATGCCCAGCAGCATGTCCCAGGTCTTCGAGACAAGAGGGTTTGAGCTCCGCAAGGAGACCTGTTCCTAGAGAGCAGCAGAGCTGAGAGCTGTAGCTGTTCCCTCCTCACCGCCCATTTACCAGAAAAGCCAGCTCCTCCGTCCAATCCTGTTTCCCCACAATGCCCAGCTCTGACCACCTTCCCCACCCCCAACCTCCCCCTACACACACACACACACACACACACACACACACCACTCCCCCCACAACCGTCAGACCCTCTTCTCACCAGTCACTAATTTAGTTCATTAACATACAATTAAGCACAAGCGTCTAAAGTCTGTTGTAATGCCTCACAAACACAGACTGGAATCAGATCCCCGGCCTAGAACTAAAGCAGCTGTTACCCTAGAAAACTCCCTTCCAGTCAGGCCTCCAGCCAAGCGAAGCCATCCTTGGAATTTCTCGTGGCCACTGGTCTATTCCTGCACTCCTGTTCTGTCCTACTGATCTGTTTCTCTACAGGCCCAATACCATACTGCCTCGAGTCCTCACACAAATGAAACGCTAAATCTTCTAGGCCTGTCAGGGTTGTTACGAGGCCTTCCCATCTAATTAGCTTTTATTCCACTGGGCAGTGTCTACACCAGGGTCCCACTGGGATTTTGATAAGGACAGCTGGACCTGGAGCCTTTTCAAGAAGACTGGACTTCTTGAAGACTGCTGAGCCTTCTACTGCATGATCCTGGTATTTTTCTAACTCATTCTGTTCATGGTTACTAGAGTGTGTGTGTCTGTGTGTGCGTGTGTTGTGTGGAAAGTGAGTTTGTGTGTATGTAGTGGGGGGGCTATATGGGTGGCTGTATGTGTGTATATGTGTATGTGGAGGTGTGTGTGTGTATGTGGGTGTATGTTCCTGTATTGGTATGTGTGTCGAGTGTGTGTGTGTGTGTGTGTGTGTGTGTGTGTATGTTTTAGGGGGCTAATGAAAGATGTCCCCTATGAAATAAAGGAAGTCTCTCCCTAACTTTACTTTCCTAAGAGTTTTTTTTCTTTCTCCTCATGAACACATACTGAATTCTGTAGCTTGTTTTCTTCGGCCTTCAGAAGGTCGTCTGGATGTTTCTGCTTTGTTCTATTAAAAGTCTGAATCAAGGTGACCGAGGTTCAAACGTTAAACCAGCCTGGCATTTCAGGGATAAGCCAACATGGAAGTCGCCCCAGAGATAGCCCAGGAGTCCAGCAGGGATCCTTCTCTGCTTGGTTCCCCTCTTCCTGTGGAGAAACACCAGGAGGGGAATAAGACATAGACAGAAAAATGAGCTCCTCTCAGTTCAGGAGCCTGGAGGTCTAAGGTCATGGTGACTACAGACCTGGTGTCTAGTGACTGCCTGTGTTCTGTTTCACCGCTATGCCCTCATGTAAGAGAAGGGGGCTGTGTGGCTCTTCATGGTCCTGTCTATATAGACACTAACCCCAGTGATGGCTCCATCCTCAAGTTCAAATCTCCTCCTAATTCTACTACCTTGGGGCTTAAGATTGTAGCATATGAATGTTGAAAGAACATGGATATAAATACCATTGTACTCCCAGATGACTTAGATTGCCTTTTGGGGGAGAGGTGGGGTTATCTTAGGGTTTTACTGCTGTGAATAGACACCATGACCAATGCAACTCTTATAAAGGACAACATTTAATTGGACTGGCTTACAGGTTCAGAGGTTCAGTCCATTATCATCAAGGCAGGAAGCATGGCAGCGTCCAGGCAGGCATGGTGCAGGAGGAGCTGAGAGTTCTACATCTGAAGGCTGGTAAGAGAAGACTGGTTTCCAGGCAGCTAGGATAAGGGTCTTAAGGCCACGCCCACAGTGACACACCCACTCCAACAGGGCCACACCCACTCCAACAAGGCCACACCTCCTAATAGTGCCACTCCCTGGGCCAAGCACATTCAAACCAACACAGTTGTGTGGCAGTTTTCAGAGTGTGGTCCAGTACCAACTCCCAGTGCGACACAGAGGGACAATTGGACAGTTTCCTTCAGTTTCATAGGAGGAAAGCAAAGGAGAGAAGCTAAAAGGCCGCTGAGCCTCACACACATGAATCTTGCCATGATTCAGGAGAGTTACTCGGAGAGCCTCAGAGACAGCCGGGGAGCATGACAAAGCCTGCAGAAGGAGCCAACCTTGGAAGCTCTGTGCCTCTCTCAGTTAGCCTGGGCAACCTAACGCACTTGTTGGTACTGTAAATGGCACCCTTAAAATCCATCCCTCATTGTTTCTCGATAGCAGAAGAGCAATTGATTTTTGCACATTGATCTCAGACTTTTTCTGTTTGATTTTCCGTTACTGTTTTTTGCGTCTGTCCCGTAAAGTCCGTGCTGCTCTCGAATTCTCTGTGGCCGAGGATGATCTTGACCCCCTGACCTTCCGAGCTCCATCCCTAAAGTGCTGGGATGGCAAGCCTGTAGCTTGCTATGGTTATTCTGTGGGTTCTTCTTCCTTCCACCCTTATCCATCCCCTTTCTTCCACGCTTTCTTTTTCTTTCTTTCTTTTCTTTTTTTTTTTTTTTTTTTTTTTTTTTTTTTTGGTTTTTCAAGACAGGGTTTCTCTGTGTAGTCCTGGCTGTCCTGGAACTCACTCTGTGGACCAGGCTGGCCTCGAACTCAGAAATCTGCCTGCCTCTGCCTCCCAAGTGCTGGGATTACAGGCGTGCGCCACCACCGCCCGGCCTCTTCCACCCTTTCAACCACCTAACACTAGATAAGAGAGAAAGATGGGTAGGGAGGAAAGGAAAGAGATCCCTGAAAAAAAGCCAGGGGTCGGGAAGGGTGCAATGTCATTAAACTACTTGCTGTTGATGAAGGGTGTTGAGGTTTTTGTGGCAAAGTTTGATCTTTGCCATCTGCATATCTGATTTCTTATTGTCGTTGTCTCCTCTTTGCACACAACTGCTTAGCAAACCGTGACCCTGGCAGACAACAACCAACCAACCACCAAGAACTTCTTCTCAGAGCTCTAACATTCTTTTTTTTTTTTTTCTGCTGTGAGTTTATTTTCTGCTTTATGCAAGACGGTTATGGGGCCAGGAAAACTCAGTGCTGTGCACCAAGACGGCGTTCTCTCCAGCTCCTGCTAGTATGTGTTGTTCAGCCTTCCTAGATTACAGGGAGGACTGACAGGGTGGGTTCTGGCCTAGCACCACTTAAGCCTGGGCTGGCTGCTGATTCTGACAGGTCAGAACGGGGCCCTGGTGTTGGTCTGGCCAGGATGGATGACCAGCTGCTGCTTCATGGTTTTAGGAGCCAGGCTGCAGGTGATTGGGCTTCTAGAGGCCTGGGGGGATTCTGCCCAGTGCTCAGGAGACTCCAACACTGGCCATGAATGGGAGGGTGGATTTCTCGAAAAATAAGCTGGCTCACCAGTGGCCCAGGTTGGCCTTGGGAAGACAGGGAGTGGAACGTGGTGTCCCCTGGGTACTCGGCACTTCCGCCAGAGCTGTTGCTGGACGAGAAGCCCAGGCATTGGGGATAATAGTCATGGGTAGCCACGATCGAGCTGCTGGAAGGGACGGCTGCCACGCCTCAGGGCCCTGGCACTCACCGAGGCACAATGGGTCTTTGGTGCAAGGGTGCAAGGTCTTTGGTGCCATGGGGCACAAAGATAACCCCCAAAACACCAC